>OZ010788.1:387387815-389787815 GCA_963932465.1 Maratus speciosus | reverse complement strand
TGGGAAAAAAATATTGCAAGTGCATTTTAATGATGCTACAAACTATGCACTTACGAATTGCAAATAAATACATATTCAGTACAATATGGGGTGCAAAAAATAATTATAAAACTAGTTATAGTACGCACGCACCTCATTTGCCACGTTTGACGAGCAATTTCCAACTTGTTTTTAATTTTTTGTCGTAATACACGTGTTGTATATGTGACATTAAATAGCACAGCATGATATTTTTAATTTTATGTCCCCTATGGGACTTTATACACAAATTCAAAAAAATATGCGGCATAAATCCCTGAATTCCTCTATTTTAAATTAAAAACATGTAAAGCAATCAATCTGCTTTTATAAGGCTTAAAAATGTTTTGGTGGTGTAACTGCTATTTATTTTCATTTCTACTGTAAAATCAATTCTAATTTTTGAAAACAAAAACAAAAACAAAACATTTAGACTAAAGACCAATATTATTCTTAAAACTTTTGAAATGATGATCCTCACACTATATTTGAAAGTCTTTATCACAAAGTAATTATTTTTTCACATGAAACAAGTAGGTTATTTAAAGACATTTTCATTAAACAGATAGGTAACGCTTTTCAACAATTTCTAAAAATAATATATATATATATATATATTATTTAAACTAAATTTAACTATTTAACTACTTTTTTATTTTATTTTATTTTTATTTTATTCATTTAATTTTTTTTTTATTTAAACATATGAAATATTTTTAGACTTTTTCATTTTATATTTACGATAAAATTTCAGTAAACAGTTTTCAGTTAGATATTTTTCGAGTGATGCATCTTCTAGTAGATCTAAAAATACTTTAAATTTTTAGAATTTTTCCTTTATTGCTGTGGAAAGTTTTTTGGTAAGTATATTTTTAATAGTAATGCATTTCTTTTCAGGAGCGTTTTGTGAAATAGTAAAAAAATATTTATGTATTTTTTTTTATTTCTTCAAGCACTAGAGTTTTGTCCATATCGTCAAAAATCTCCTATTACTTCCTTTTAAAAATATGTGATACCTATAGTTTTATCTTACTCACCGATGTATCAATATTATAGCTAAGAAAATTTTTATTTTCTTATTATTTACATTTTTAAGACTTTTTTTCTTGTAAATTTAGCATGTTCAAATTTCTCTTCGAGGTATAGCTGCATGATTAATCTTTCTTTTAAACTTACAGTTTTGCATAGTTATTATTTTACTTTGAAAGTCGTTCTTCCTTTTTTAAATTTCTACCATGTAAAGTTTTAAAATAGTTACTCGAGTAACATAGTTTGGTAGGACATCGAATGAATTTTCTGAAACCATTAGGAAATGGTAGGATTGTGAATGTTTGATGTCAGAAATAATTTGAAAATATTCGAATTTTATCTATTCTATCTATCTATTATATATATATAATCCAAACGGAAATTTCGTTCCGAACGCCGAGATTTCGAGTTCTACCGCATGGATTTTTACGTAACTTATACCGTTAGATAGGTATCGTTCCAGGGAAGGTTTTAAGCTATAACACATCATTCTACCTAGATAAGTTAAGAATTATTACGAAAAATTCTATTATTTTGGGCTTTGTTACTTCATATATCCTTAAATATCTGGGCTCCTATTGGTCGTAGAGCTTAGATCTCGCGCCAAAAGTAGCTCCGAAGCACCCAAGCAAACTTTTCCCCGCGATTATTTTGCCGTCTTCCGATTTCCTCTAACTCTATTAGATGCCCGCGTAGAAGCCCCTTTAAAATATTTTTCGTAGTAATTTCAGCAATTATCTAAAATTATTGGTTAAGACCGCCACCCTCCCGATTCATGTATCTACGGAAAGGTTGCATGAAGGAGTTTTGTTCAGATACGCTTTCGTTAAGAATAGAGTGCGCTCCCTGGTGGTGGAATGTGGAACTAACATAACGCGATATTGTTAAAGTTAGGAAATCTAACAATGCGATCTGTTTTAAACTTTGAGATAGTTCATAACACATAATCTATTATCTATCTACCTTTATGTATATATATATATAAGATTATATAATATTATATAATTTTTTATGTATATATATATAAAAGAAAGTCTGAATTTTGTATTAATCAACGCGCAGCCCGAACTACTGAATCTAAAATCAGGAAATTTGGGGTAAAAATACTTCTTATGACATAGAGTGCCGCTAAGGAAGGATTTTCTAAAATTCCACCCCTAAGGGGGGTAAAAAATAGAACGAACTTTTAAAAAATTCCTTAAAAATCTGATTTTATAGTTATTTTTGAACTGATGACATATTTTAGTGTATTTTTGTATGCTGAATTGGATGGTACTAACCAAATTCTTTTAAGTCCAATAGTTCGTGAGATATTTAATATTTTTCTAATTTGGCGATGTTTTTGGCGCCAAAACTTCAAAATATCGAACATTACAAGTGATAATTCATCCATATTCATTCATATTGTACATCCGTTACTGTAGCAACGTAAGAAATTCAAATTAAATATTTTTGTTAATTCTTTTGATTAAAGAATTAAAACGGCTATATGAACTTAAAAAAAAAGCCTTGAAGAAAAGAAGAAAAATATTGATTTTATTTAAAATACAAGGAAGCGATCCACTGAGAAATTAACACTATAAAACGAAATATTAAAAAAATGAAAGCAATGTATGTGCGACTTAAAAAAATTTTGGTACTTACATCCGGGCCATGTCAGATGCAAGACAATTTCACTAATTACAGCAACCCTTATTTTTCATTTATTTGATAGTTTATTTATTAGAGTTTTAAATTTATTTTATTATTACAGTTTTTTTTTAAATTATAGTTTATAGTATGTAGTTTTATGTTATATATTTTATTTATTGATTTACTTTAAACAATTTGCCCTTTTTAACAAGGTTTTGTGCTTAAGAACGTTAAATTACTGTTTTGAACATAATTGGCAAACGATAAACAAGATTGGCAATTGTCAACCATTTTTGCGATCTATCTCATGGTCCAGATTATATGTAAGTACCATTTTTTTTCAATGGAAGAAATTGGAATTGAAATAATACATCGCGATTTATCGTTTGCTCCTGGATAAGAAGAAAAAAATGGTTATTTTTATGTCAGCCGTGTGTATCGCGCCATTAGCATTTTTAAAATTGCCAATAGCAGTAGTTACATTTCGCGTATGTAAATAAAGACAATTAAGTTGTGGCATTATTTCCTATTATTGTTTTACTTTTCAGTTTTTCAATGAATTTAGCGTACGGCATGTATTTTAAATGAAATAAGTGAAACGTTTATATTTTGAATGAAAATAATAAAAAAAGAATAAGGTATGGAAACAATTTTTGTTGATTTATTACTTGCGCCCGGCTAACATAAACTTATCACAAAAGCCATATATTCACCTTTCTTTAGGTAGTTGTTCATGGTATTCCTGGTTAATCTTCCGTAATCGGAGGCCTCGCCAATCGGTGTATTAGCTACAATGTTGAAAGCATCGTTTACGTATGAAACGAAAACTTCACGACGAATTCTATTACAGAAAATCGTATTATCATCATTTACTACATATTTAAAACAGAAAATTGAATTTTATTCCGATTTTTTATAATATTTTGATAGGATACGCCACTATTATATTGTTTTTGGAACGGGTTTTGTGTATACACAGTGTTCTACTTTGCTTTGTTATAGAGATAAAGGAAAAAGTTAAAAAATTAAGTGAACCTTATTAGTAAAGGTTAGCCTTTTAAAAAAATTCTATTGAACAGATTTTTATCCAAGTGGCACTATTACACAACTTTTCAGGAATGGCCTTAGTATATAACATTTCATTATATGTTGCTTAGTTATAGAGCTATTGGAAAAGTTACAGAGGAAGGTGAACGCAATTATTAAATATGCATCTACTGTAATTATATAAAATGCAAATTTGTGTTTCCTTCCACCTGTTTATAATTTGAGTTTTGCTGGATGTATTTTGATGGGAATTACCAATGTTAGTTACATAATTTTTTGTGGATGATTAGTACTTCTTGCATGTATGGTACTTTTCTGTAGCGAAGTTTTCTTCAGGGTTATTGTTTTTTTCTGAAGCGCAAACTTAGCAACAAATCAGATTGCAAGAGAAAGTTCCAAAACTAGGTGAACCCGATTGCGAAAGATTACCTTTTATTTAAAGTTCCACTGAGCGTATTTTAATCGGAGTTGCACAATTAGGTAATATTTCAGGCATTGTTTCAATATTTAACATATCAGCCTACATTTTTAGTTATGGAGCTATGAGGAAAGTCCTCAGTGGTGTAGTTGTAAAAAAAGTAGGATAAAATCTACAGGCAGAGGGTATATACTAGAGAGTATATATGTTATAGCTATGAAGGGTGTGTAGAGTTTCTAAAAAAATCCAGAAGGTCTACGGCGTATAGCCTACGCTGTATTCATGAAAGTTCTACAATCACGTGAACGCGATTATGAAAGGTATATTTAACTATCTACTCCACATATAAAATACAAAAAGCAATTTCGGTCCGACCACTTATAACTTGTGTTCTTTTGAATGTATTTTGAGAAGACTTGCATTGTAAGTAAGATAAATTTTCAAGAAAGAGTTTAGTATATAACACATATCATTCTACGTTGCTTAGTTATAGAATTATGTGCACGAATTCTTTAATCAGTGAACCCTATTTGGAAAGGTTAGACTTTTTAAAAGGTTTTACTGAGTTGAGTTCGATGAAACTTGCACTGGCTGTTAAATAACTTTTCAGAAAAGGTTTTAGAATATAACACATATTGTTCTACATTGCTTTGCCATTGAATTATAGGTGAATGCTCTATAATCTGGTGAACCCGATTATAAAGAATTAGTTTTATTAGAAGGTTCTACTGAAAGGATTTTGATGAGATTTGCATTTTTAAATTTCCAGGGATGATTTTAATATGCTACATATTGTTCTTCCGTTCTTTTCCATATTCAATGGTAAATAATCAACTAAAAAATTTGCTTCTTAACAGTCCAAATTTTGTTTGAGACATTAGAAGATACAAAACCATAATGGCGTTCATATTGTTTTCAGCAATGCGGTATATCATTAGAGATACATGTATATATTGCTATAAAACACAAGATCAAATACACCGATATATTTAGTTTGATTAAAGTTTCGTTCGTAGAAACCGACCAGCGTAGCGGGCGAAGGCTGCTAGTCTATTATATATATAAAATCCAAACGGAAATTTCGTTCCGAACGCCGAGATTTCGAGTTATACCGCATGGATTTTTACGGAACTTATACCGTTAGATAGGTATCGTTCCAGGGAAGGTTTTAAGCTATAACACATCATTCTACCTAGATTAGTTATAGAATTATTACGGAAAATTCTATTATTTTGGACTTTGTTACTTCATATTTCCTTAAATATCTGGGCTCCTATTGGTCGTAGAGCTTAGATCTCGCGCCAAAAGTAGCTCCGAAGCACCCAAGCAAACTTTTCCCCGCGATTATTTTGCCGTCTTCCGATTTCCTCTAACTCTATTAGGGGCCCGCGTAGAGCCCCTTTAAAATATTTTTCGTAGTAATTTCAGCAATTATCTTAAATTATTGGTTAAGACCGCTACCCTCCCGATTCATGTATCTACGGAAAGGTTGCATGAAGGAGTTTCGTTCAGATACGCTTTCGTTAAGAATAGAGTGCGCTCCCTGGTGGTGGAATGTGGAACTAACATAACGCGATATTGTTAAAATTAGGAAATCTAACAATGCGATCTGTTTTAAACTTTGAGATAGTTCATAACACATAATCTATTATCTATTCTATTATATATATGTAAAATCTATTATCTATTCTATTACCTATTATATATATAAAATTCAAACGGAAATTTCGTTCCGAACGCCTAGATTTCGAGTTCTACTGCATGGATTTTTACGGAACCTATACCGTTAGATAGGTATTGTTTCAGGGAAGGTTTTAATCTATAACAGATTATTCTACCTATATTAGTTTTAGAATTATGACGGAAAATTCTGTTATTCTGGGCGATAAGGTTACCATTTTATTTCTTGGCGAAATTCATCGTTAATAAAAAAAAATTGAAACGGCTATTAAACCTCGAAAAATAAAAGAAAAACTGTTACTAATTTTATTTAAATGAAAAAAAAAAAGAAAAAAAGAAGAAGAAAATCCGTTTTAATGAGTGATAATATTAAAAAACGGAAACATTTAATCAAAACCTGAAAGAAATATTTGTAATGCTTAAAAATTAATTTAATAAGAAATATTACACTTGATACGCAATATTTGGCTCTTTATCGCTTGCGTTAGATATGGAAACGAATCTGAAAATTTGATTAGATGAAATTTTAACGACATTTTCTTTCTGTTCTGTTCTTTTCTTTTTTTTTATATATCTAATTGTCCTATCACGTGACTTATAGAAGAAACAAGCAGATGTAATTGTGAGTCACATGTGTAATTACTATTTGTTTCTTTACAATTTTTTATTTTTCTTTTTTCGCCAAACAATGTGATTTTAAGCCAAAAATGCATAAGCGTTACATTAGCTTGAGGATGTTCTCACAAATGGTGTTTTTTTAGGTGAAAGAGATCATTTTTTGAGTACATTTTCATATTCAATTGTAACTTATATAGATATCAGTTAATATTTTAAAAATGGAATCGAATACTTAAATTTCAGTGTGAATTTCTGCCACACATACATATTGTAAAATAATTTCATAATTTTTAAAATGTTTTTCGCCGTAATTCCGAAAGCATGTGATATTTATAAACTCGAACTCAGATCAACGAATATTACCCATTTTATTTAAGCAAATATTATCTGTTTTCTCAAGTCATATCGCCAATTTCATTTATAGGAAAATTCACAGATTCGAAATCTAGGAAATAAAGATAATTTTTAAGGAAATTTATGTTTTAATACGTTATTACTATGGAAAAATTCAACATTTTGAAAAAAAAAATTACAAGTCTTTTGTAATTCGTCATTTCTTCTTCGTCTTTCTTCGTACTTTCTCCTCTGTTATGTAATATTTCAAATGATATTGGACTAATTTTCGATCATCGATTCACCGCGAAATCGCATATCTAATATAGTATATAAAATAAAGTCTGGATTAGGGGACTAATTAACGCACAGCGCAAACTACTGAACCTAAAATCTTGAAAATCGTGGTAAAAATACTTCTTATGACATAAACTTCTGCTAAGAAAGGATTTTCTAAAGTGTCACCCCTAATGGTTTTTGCACGGGGAGGGGAAAAAAATCGAATATCAAAATTATGCGTCAAATGATAGCATATTTTAATGTAGTTTTGTATGCTGAATCGAATGCTACCAAATAAATTTTTATAAGTCCAACAGTTCATGACACATTTCATATTTTTCTAATTTGGCGGTGTCTTTGGCATCTAAACCTCAAAATATCTATCATTACATCCGTTACTCTAGCAACGGAAAAAATTCAAATCAACCCTTTTGGCTAAAAAATAAAAACGGCTCTATGAGTTTGAAATAAAAATGCAAGCATCTTAATTTTTTAAAAAAATAGTGATTTTATGTAAAATAAAAGGGAAAAAATTACTGAGAATTTAGCGTTATAAAACAAAAATGGAAAAGGTACTACTTAGATATTCCGTCGACCAAAAATCTGTCGTCAAACTATAAGATTAAATGCCAATAATGGTTTATCGTAAATATCAAATTCACTTGAATTTAAACAAACTACACGTGTTTACGTCATCAAGTGATTTTAATTTCCGACGTTTTATTTGTATTTTTATTAATGTTATACTAATTTATTTGTTATTTCGTTATTTAAAATAAAGATTGTGTCAATTTATATAATTTGGCGAATGGTTTGGCGATTTATATAATTTGGCGAAATTGGTCGACGGGATAACAAGTAGTACCAATGAAAATATTTAAGTATGAAAGCAATGTTTGTAATGACTTAAAAATTATTTTCATATATATAAACTCGGTTTATGGCGTCAGATGCCGTCATCCGAAGAATCTACAAGAGTCTTTTTCCATTTTTTCCGGTCATAGGTTCCTCAATGAAAGAAATTGGAATTGGAATAATATTGTGCGATTTATAAATTGCTCCTCGATAAGAAGAAAAAATGGGTACATTTATAACAACCGTGCGCACATCTCGCTGATAGCATTTTTAAAATTCCCAGTAGCAGTAGTTACATTTTGCGTATGTAAATTAAAAATATTTTTTTGCTTTTAATTATGGCATTATTTCCTGTTATTGTTTATCTTTTCAGTTTTTTAAATGAAATTAGTATAAGGCATGCATTTTAAATTAAATGAGTGAAAGGTTTGTGTTTTAAATGAAAATAATAAAATAAGAATATGCTATGAAAACAATCTTTATTGATTTATTACCTGCGCCCGGCTGACATAAAAGTATCACAAAAGCCACATATTCACTTTTTCTTTGAGTAGTTGCTCATGAGAATTCAAGTTAACCTTCCGTAATCGGATACTTCACATATTGGTGTATTAGCTTTAATGTTGAAAGCATCGTTTTTGTTTGAAGCGAAAACTTTACTATGAATTCTATTACACAAAATCGCATCATCATCATCTACTATATATTTACAACGGAAATTTGTATTTCATTCCGATTGTTTATAATACTTTCGTAGGATATACCACAATTAGTTAGGTAATAATTTTGGAAAGGTTTTAGTGTATACATATTGTTCAAGGGTACTTAGTTATAGAGCAACAGTAAAAGTTCAAAAATTAAGTGAACCTGATTATGAAAGTTTAGCCTTTTTAAAAAAAATCTACAGAACATATTTTGTTACGAGTGGCCCTGTTGCATGACTTTTAGGAATGGTGTTAGTATATACGATTTCATTATATGTTGATTAGTTACAGAGGTATTAATTCCTGTTGTCATAACGGTCTCATTACCCGACCATAAGTGCGCTGTTTATAATCAACTAAAACAATTACTTCTTAATTGCTAAATTTTGTCCAACGCTTAAGATAACATTATATCGCAATGGCGTTCGCATCGTTTCCAGTAATGTGCAAGGTCAAGCTGAAGATCCATATTGTTTAAAATACAAGTTCAAATTCACCATTTAGTTTAATCCAAGGTTCATTTGGAAATATTGACCAGCGCAGCGGGCATAGCCTGCTAGTCTATTATATATATATAATCCAAACGGAAATTTCGTTCCGAACGCCGAGATTTCGAGTTCTACCGCATGGATTTTTACGGAACTTATACCGTTAGATAGGTATCGTTCCAGGGAAGGTTTTAAGCTATAACACATCATTCTACCTAGATTGGTTATAGAATTGGTACGGAAAATTCTATTATTTTGGACTTTGTTACTTCATATTTCCTTAAATATCTGGGCTCCTATTGGTCGTAGAGCTTAGATCTCGCGCCAAAAGTAGCTCCGAAGGACCCAAGCAAACTTTTCACCGCGATTATTTTGCCGTCTTCCGATTTCCTCTAACTCTATTAGGGGCCCGCGTAGGGCCCCTTTAAAATATTTTTCGTAGTAATTTCAGCAATTATCTTAAATTATTGGTTAAGACCGCCACCCTCCCGATTCATGTATCTACGGAAAGGTTGCATGAAGGAGTTTGGTTCGGATACGCTTTCGTTAAGAATAGAGTGCGCTCCCTGGTGGTGGAATGTGGAACTAACATAACGCGATATTGTTAAAATTAGGAAATCTAACAATGCGATCTGTTTTAAACTTTGAGATAGTTCATAACACATAATCTATTATCTATTCTATCTATTATATGTATAATATCCAAACGAAAATTTCGTTCCGAACGCCTAGATTACGAGTTCTACTGCATGGATTTTTACGGAACTTATACCGTTAGATAGGTATCGTTTCAGGGAAGGTTTTAAGCTATAGCACATCATTCTACAAACATTAGATATAGAATTATGACGGAAAGTTGTGCCATTTTGGACGATAAGGTTACCATTTTATTTCTTGCCGAAATTTATCGTTGATAAAAAAAAAAAAAAAAAAAAAAAAAAAAAAAAAAAAGAAAAAAGAAAAAATGAGACGGCTACTACACCTCAAAAAATAAAAGAAAAAACTTTTACTAATTTTATTTAAAAGGGAAAAAAAAGAAGAAAAAATCCGTTTTAATGAGTGATAATATTAAAAAGCGAAAATATTTAATTTAAACATGAAAGGGAATGTTCGTAATGCTTAAAAATTTACTCAGTTGAAATATTGCTACAAAACAACAAGATTTGGCGATTTATCTTTTGCGTCAGGTTAAGAAAAACACATCTGAAAAATTGATAAGATGATACCAAGGAATTTCTCTCATGAGGATAATATATGTTTATTAAAAAAATCAGCAGAACCTCGATTTAACGTTCGTAAAACAATAATGAAAATTCCATTTTTTGCGATTTAACGCTGGTTGGCGACACAATTAAAGTTTGAATAATACTATTATGAATATATAAAAAAAAAAAAAAAATTTTTCAACTCTCCGTCTCCATACGAAGTTAGTTTAAGTGAGTTTAACTTAAATAAATACATTTTTATAACTGCTGCTTTATCATATACTTTTATATGTGTATGTAATGAAATTTAACGATCGTAATTAGGCTGTTTAGAATAACATTTAAATGGATTAAAATTGTTTCAATCTCAAAATTAAGGTCCTATTCCAAGCATTCGCAGTTTGACATCGATGTTGTTAGTGCCAGAGACAACAAAATAAATGTATTGTTGCCATGGAAACAACCACTTCATATCGAAATGTTTAATGATAGCATTCATAATCAAAATACACAAAACGTATCCAGCCGGTGACACCGTATAAAATAAAATAACTACAGCAACACGCAATTTGTATATATTTAATAAGCTTACAGAAAAAAAAAATAATAAACTTATCCACCATTTAAGTTTAAATTCATTAAGTATTAGGCATTTAAATACTTATTTAACAAGAAATTTATAAATGCATTTCAATCTTTTGCATTTGGCCAGGAAATGTATTCGTTTGCGAAATAGCGTGGAGCGTTCGTCTTTTCACGCCAAATACTGGAAAAAATATTTTTTTGCAGTTTTTTTACTGGAATTCCGACTCTACATTTGACTGATCTTTCTTACATTCACGAGTAATTTTATGAGCATTTTGCCGCCAAACAATTTGATTTTAATCCGAAAAGGCGTAAACATGACATAGCCCCATTGATACATTATAGGTATTTTTGCAAGTGTAAGACGGCATTTTTGGAGGAATTGTTTATATCCAAATGTAAATTATATAAATAGCAATTAATATTATGAAAGTGGAGTCAAATATTTAAATTTTAGTGCAAATGTCTGCTCCCCTCCCCCCCCCCCCCCCCCACACACACACACATATTGTAAATAATTTAATTTCAGACATTTAAAATATTTTTTACATACTTTACTACGGAAACATGCTGGTTTGTTTCCCCAAACTTGTGACTTTTATAACCTTGAACTCAGATCAGCGAATATTGCCCACTCTTTTCTTTTAACACGTATCGTCCCCTTTAGAAATGTCTACTACTTCAAATGTTAAATACTAAAGATTATTCTTTAGAAAATTTATGGAATTATGCGTTATTAATACTACAAAAGAAAATATTTTACACTAAAAATTGCTTATAATTGATATTGCATTGATATATTGAAATAAATTTTTGATAATCTTTTTATTCGTCATCCCTTTTTCAGGTTTTTTTTTTTTTTTTTGGGGGGGGGGGGGGCTATCTGTTCTTCTTTTTTGAAGGTTTTAGAAAGGTATATGATTAATTTTCTGTAATCAGGTTACCCCTTTAATTAACATATTTAGTGAATTGTTGGATGTTTCTTTTTATTTGAAAGAGACTCTAGACAGTGATCCCGATTGCAGAAGATTACATGAAATTCTACATAGCGATTAGTAAATTTATGGTTTTTCATTATGAAGCAAAGGGACAACAGAAGATTTAGTATTATATATTTTTTGCAGTTATTTTACTATTACAAAATAAACAATATTTGTTGATTTATCATTTTAGCCTAGATAAGAAAAAAAGTACCTGAAATTCAGATAAAATTGGATAATTATAAAGCAATTTCTTATGACTCATAGCCGTAGCTACTAAATTTTATGAAAATTAACGATTTTAGGTTTATTTAGGCAAAAGACTGAAGAATAATGTAATCGTGAAAATAGAAAGCCTATTTATTCCTCTGTGAATTATGCTAATTAGAGAAATGAAAAAAAATCTTTGGTGCATCAAAAAGATTATTACGTATATTATTACGTACTAGGTTATTAAGTTTTATATAACTGACATTATTTATCATTCTCAAAGAGTATTTTTGGTGAAAGATCTATAATTCAGTCAAAAGCAAATTCACTTTATTTAATGGAATGTTGTTTGGCGCATAATTACCTTTGTTTTATATCTAACTCTGGTACAATTATAACCATATATTTGGAAACGCTTCCAATGTTTGACGTCAAACTTAGCTGTGTACCCGATTACGGAAGATTGGGAAAATTTTGATTGCATGAAAAAAAAGAGGTTCATTTTTCTATTACAATCAGTTTTCGAGGTTTTTTCCAGGTTAACAGCTGCATGATTGCAACTGGTATTAAAAAAGAAATGACAGTGAAAATGACATTATTTTAATTTTATTCAAATACTTGAGTTTTAAAAAGCCATTTTTATATGATTCACATTTATTTTAATCATGAAAGTTAAACACTGTCCGTTGTGTGCAAATAATTTATTACGTTCTTTGGCTGTATTTACTCTGCTGTGATCCGAAGATAGAAAACTGCAGTAGACATGCCAGAAGAAGACGTATATTACGAAATATAATGTAACGTAGGAGAGATTGTATTTAAGCTACCAGAACCACATATAGCACCAAACTGAGGAGACAGGAGTTCAAGAACTAACAAACGATAGTGAATAATCCGAATATGATTAATTATCAGTAGTCACTCTCTGCATTCATTGTAATTATCTCTCATTTTAGTAGTGTGGTGACTAGAGAACATTTTAATTTCTGATGATCATAACCGTCATATTTCCCTCCCAACCCCTACTTTATTAATCTACTATAAAAGAGTTTATTCTGAATAGACCGAAATTTGCCTAACACATAAGATAACATAACAGCTAAATGGCGTTCGCATTGTATTAAGCAAATGCAGAAAGACTTTCCAGGTGAAGGTCCATATTAATTTAAAATATAAAGGTCGAATTCATCATTTTGTTTATCAAGGTTCAATTGGAAAATGGACCAGCGAAGCGGGTGTAGCCTGCTAGTCTATACTCCTATTATAAAGAGGAAAAAATTGTTTATTTGTCGGGGGTAAGCTCTGGAACTACCGAACCGATTCCAAAAGTAATGGTATCAAAATGATGGTGTTAGTCCAACTTAGAACATAGGCTATAACTTATGTCGGTGCCACTACCCCAAAGGGGGTGTAGGAGCAAAAAACGTTCTAAAAATGCGATTTTTGCGTTACTGAAGGGCCTAGAAATATGAAATTTTGAATATTAGTTACTTACAAGATATAAATGATGTCTAAGAACAGTTCTTAAACAATTCGAAATTTGAAAGGGGTGAAAATGCACAAAAAGCGTTCTAAAAAACGTTCTAAATGGTAATTTCTACACAATCTCAGGAAATACCAAACCGATTTAAAAAATATTGGTGCCAAAATGATGGTGACAACGCTTGCTCCAAGATAGGCTATGTTTTATGTCGGTGCAACTACCCCTAAAGGGGATGTAGGAGCAAAAAACGTTCAAAAAATGCGATTTTAGCGTTACTGAAGGGCCTAGAAATATGAAATTTTGAATATTAGTTACTTATAAGATAAAAATGATGTCTAAGAACAGTTCTTAATCAATTCGAAAGTTGAAATGTGTGAAAATGCACAAAAAGCGTTCTAAAAAACGTTCTAAATGGTAATTTCTACAAAATCTCAGGAAATACCAAACGAATTTAAAAAATATTGGTGTCAAAATGATGGTGACAACGCTTGCTCCAAGATAGGCTATGTTTTATATCGGTGCCACTACCCCAAAGGGGGTGTAGGAGCAAAAGACGTTCTAAAAATGTGATTTTAGCGTTACTGAAGGGCCTAGAAATATGAAATATTGAATATTAGTAACTTATTAGATATAAAGGATTTCTAAGAACAGTTCTTAATAAATTCGAAATTTGAAAGGGGTGAAAATTCGCGAAAATCGTCCTAAAAAACGTTCTAAATGGTGGTTTGTACACAATCTCAGGAAATACCAAACGAATTTAAAAAATATTGGTGTCAAATGATGTTGATAACGCCTGCTCCAAGATAGGCTATGTTTTATGTCGGTGTCACTACCCCAAAAGGGGGTGCAGGAGCAAAAAACGTTCTAAAAATGCAATTTATGTGTTACTGAAGGGCCTAGAAATATGAAATTCGAAATATTAGCTACTTATTAGATATAAAGGATTTCTAAGAACAGTTCTTAAACAATTCGAAATTTGAAAGGAGTGAAAATGCGCGAAGAGCGTTCTAAAAAACGTTCTAATGGTGCTTTCTACACAATCTCAGGATATACAAAACCGATCTAAAAAATAATGGCGTCAAAATGATGGTGACAACCCTTGCTCCAACATAGGTGATGTTTAATGTCGCTGCCACTACCCCAAAGGGGGTGCAGGAGAAAAACGTTCTAAATTGCGGCTTTTGCGTTACGGAAGGGCCTAGAATCGTGAAATTTGGAATGGTAGTTAGTTATAAGATATCAAGGACATTTCCTAAAAAAATCGAAATTTAAAAGGGTGTCAAAATGCGCAAAAAACGTTATAAGAACGTTCTAAATTCCGATTTCTATGCAATCTCAGGAAGTACTGAACCGATTTCAAATATAATGGTGTAAAAATGATGGTGACAGATCTTGCTCCAAGATAGGCTATATTTTATATCTGTTTCCACTACCTCAGAGGAGATGCAGGAGCAAAATGCGCGAAAAGCGTTCTAAAAACGTTCTAAATGCCGATTTGTCGGCAATATCTCAGGAAGAATGAATCTGTTTTCAAACGTAATGGTAGAAAATTGATGCTGACAGCCTCTGCTCTAACATAGACGCTATTTTATGTCGGTATCACTATCACCTAGACGTTGCAGGAGGAAAAAAGCGTTCTAAATTTCGATTTTTGTGATCGGTATGGGCTAGAAACTTAAAATTAGGCAAGGTACATATTTATTAGATATAAATGATCTTTAAGAACAGTTTCGAAAATATTGGAAATTTAAAAAGGGGAGAAAATGCGCGAAAAGCGTCCTAAAAACGTTCTAAATTTCGATTTCTACTCAATCTAAGGAAATACCAAAGCTATTTCAAAAGTAATGGTTGCAAATGAATGGTGACAGTCCCTGCTATAACATAGGTTATATTTTATGTTGCTTTCACTACCATCTGAGGGTTTCAAAAGCAAAACATGTTCCAATTTGCGTTTTTTGCACAACTGAGGGGTCTAACACTTTGAAGTATGGCATGGTATTTACTTACAAGATGCAACTGCTTTCTAAGAACAGTCGAAAGAAAATTCCAAATTTACAAAAATGAAGTGAATGAAAAGCGTTATAAATTACAATTTTTAACAAACTTATAAATTACCAAACCGATTAAAAAAATAATGATGACAAATTTTGGTGATAGAACCTGCTCAAACATAAGCTATATTTTATGTCTGTTCCACTACCACCAGAGGGTTGCAGGAGCTAAAAACATTCTAAATGGCGATTTCTGCGATACTGAAAAGGCTAGAAACTTTAAATATGACATGGCAGTTACTTATAAAATATAAATGCCCTCGAAGGAACGTCGAAAATAAATTCGAATTAAAAAGGGGTGAAGCGAAGGGGACGTGGGAAAAGCATTCTAAAAAAGTCCTAAATTACGATTTCTATGCAATTTCAGGGAATATAAACCGATTATAAAAATAATAGTTGCGAATCAATGGTAACAGTCTCTGATCCTACACAGGCTATATTTTATGCCGGTGATTCTACCACCTGGGGTTCACAGGAACAACAAACGTTCTAAAAAAGGGCTTTAAAAGCTTTCTAAATTACGTTTCTGTGGAATATTTGGAAATAACAAACCGATTTCAAAATTAATGTTGGCAAATTAATGGTGACAGTTCCTGTTTCAACATAGCCCTTTATGTTCAGAGAGGTGGTAGGACTTGGAATTTGACATGATAATTAATTTTAAGATGTAAGAAGATGGTTTCTAAAAAATTCAAAACTACAAACGAATACTGAAATGAGCGTATTAATTGAGCATAAAAGTTTCAAAATATTTTCGAAATCATCATTTATTTAGTTTTATTTCGTTTTATTAATTTAAGTCTCATTTCTGCCTAATGCAGTGTAATAATGATGTTTAGTCAAACTGTATTTTAAATCGTAATTTTTGAATTATTCCTAAAAGTAATAAGTACCTTTTAATAAAAAAAACCTTTTAATAAAATAAAATATTACCTTTTAATAAAATAAAATATTACCTTTTAATAAAATAAAATATTACCTTTTAATAAAATAAAAATTTAGTTAGTACCTTTTAATAAAAATTAGACATATAAATATCACTTGGCATATTTAAAATATTACGCGAGCAAAGCCGCGGGGTTTTTGTAGTTGTTTATTTGTAAATTGTTTATTTGTAGGAGGTAAGCTCAGGAACTACCGAACCGATTCCAAAAGTAATGGTATCAAAATGATGGTGTTCGCCCAACTCAGAACATAGGCTATATCTTATGTCGGTGCCACTACCCCAAAGGGGGTGCAGGAGCAAAAAACGTTCTAAAAATGCGATTTTTGCGTTACTGAAGGGCATATAAATATGAAATTTGGAATATTAGTTACTTACAAAATATAAATGATGTCTAAGAACAGTTCTTAAACAATTCGAAATTTAAAAGGGGTGAGACTGCACAAAAAGTGTTCTAAAAAACGTTCTAAATGGTAGTTTCTACATAATCTCAGGAAATACCGAACCGATTCCAAAAGTAATGCTATCAAAATAATGGTGTTAATCCAACTTAGAATATAGGCTATATCTAATGTTGGTGCCACTACCCCAAAAGGGGTGCAGGAGCAAAAAACTTTCTAAAAATGCGGTTTTTGAGTTACTGAAGGGCCTAGAAATATGAAATTTGGAATATTAGTTACTTACAAGATATAAATGATGTCTAAGAACAGTTCTTATACAATTCGAAATTTAAAAGTGGTGAGACTGCACAAAAAGTGTTCTAAAAAAACGTTCTAAATGGTAGTTTCTACATAATCTCAGGAAATACCGAACCGATTCCAAAAGTAATGGTATCAAAATAATGGTGTTAGTCCAACTTAGAACATAGGCTACACTGTTAAAAATTTGCAGCATTCTGGCAGGTCATTTGACAGTTTTTTCCGAAAACAGTTACACAACCGTAATTTTAACACTATTCTGACCATATTATTAGCCATTTTATGGTCAGAATATAGTTAAATTATGGTTATGAAACCGTTTTTTCATAAAAAGGTCGAATGACCTGCCAGAATGCTGCAAAAGTTTTAACAGTGTATATTTTATGTCGGTGCCACTACCCCAAAGGAGGTGCAGGAGCAAAAAATGTTCTAAAAATGCGATTTTTGCGTTACTGAACGGCCTAGAAATATGAAATTTGGAATATTAGTTACTTATAAGATATAAATGATGTCTAAGATCAGTTCTTAAACAATTCGAAATTTAAAAGGGGTGAAAATGAACAAAAAGCGTTCTAAAAAACGCTCTAAATGGTAGTTTCTACATAATCTCAGGAAATACCAGTCCGATTTAAAAAATATACGTGTCAAAATGATGGTGTTATTCCAACTAAGAACATAGCCTATATTTTATGTCGGTGCCACTACCCCAAAGGGGGTGCAGGAGCAAAAAAAACGTTCTAAAAATGCGATTTTTGCGTTACTGAAGAGCCTAGAAATATGAAATTTGGAATATTAGTTACTTATAAGATATAAATGATGTCTAAAAACAGTTCTTAAACAATTCGAAATTTAAAAGGGGCGAAAAAGCACAAAAAGCGTTGTAAAAAACGTTCTAAATGGTAGTTTCTACATAATCTCAGGAAATACCAAACCGATTTAAAAAATATTGGTGTCAAAATGATAGTGACAACGTTTGCTCCAAGATAGGCTATGTTTTATGTCGGTGCCACTACCCCAAAGGGGGTGTAGGAGCAAAAAACGTTCTAAAAATGCGATTTATGTGTTACTGAAGAGCCTAGAAATATGAAATTTGAAGTATCAGCTACTTTTTAGATATAAAGGATTTCTAAGAACAGTTCTTAAACAATTCGAAATTTAAAAGGGCTGAAAATGCGCAAAAAGCGTTGTAAAAAACGTTCTAAATTACAATTTCTATGCAATCTCAGGAAATACTGAACCGATTTCAAATATAATGGTGTTAAAATGATGGTGACAGACCTTGCTCTAAGATAGGCTATATTTTATACCTGTTTCCACTACCCCAGAGGAGATGCAGGAGCAAAATGAGCGAAAAGCGTTCTAAAAACGTTCTAAATGCCGATTTGTCACCAATATCTCAGGAAAAATCAAACTGATTTCAAAAGTAATGGTAAGAAATTGATGCTGACAGCCTCTGCTCTAACATAGATGCTATTTCAAGTCGGTATCACTATCACCTAGACGTTGCAGGAGCAAAAATCATTCCAAATTTCGATTTTTGTGATCGGTAGGGGCTAGCAACTTAAAATTAGCCAAGGTACATATTTATTACATATAAATGATCTTTAAGAACAGTTTCGAAAAAATTGGAAATTTAAAAAGGGGTGAAAATGCGCGAAAAGCTTTCTAAAAACGTTCTAAATTGCGATTTCTACTCAATCTCAAGAAATTCCAAAGCTATTTCAAAAGTAATGGTTGCAAATCAATGGTGACAGTGCTTGCTATAACATAGGTTATATTTTATGTTGCTGTCACTACCATCTG
Organism: Maratus speciosus; assembly: GCA_963932465.1. Taxonomy (NCBI): domain Eukaryota; kingdom Metazoa; phylum Arthropoda; class Arachnida; order Araneae; family Salticidae; genus Maratus; species Maratus speciosus. Next base: position 389,768,756 of record OZ010788.1, on the reverse strand, counting down.
AGGGTTGCAAAAGCAAAACATGTTCTAATTTGCGTTTTTTGCATAACTGAAGGGTCTAACACTTTGAAGTATGGCCTGTTATTTACTTACAAGATGCAACTGCTTTCTAAGAACTGTCGAAAGAAAATTTCAAATTTAAAAAGATGAAGTGAGCGAAAAGCGTTATAAATTACAATTTTTATGTAATCTTATCAAATACCAAACCGATTAAAAAAATAATGATAGCAAATTGTTGGTGATAGAACCTGCTCAAACATAAGCTATATTTTATGCCTGTGCCACTACCAACAGAGGGTTGCAGTAGCTAAAAGCTTTCTAAATTGCGATTTCTGTGATACTGAAAAGGCTAGAAACTTTAAATATGGCATGATAGTTACTTATAAAATATAAATGCCCTCGAAGGACTGTCGAAAATAAATTCGAATTAAAAAGGGGTGAAGTGAAGGGGAGGTGCGAAAAGCATTCTAAAAAAGTCCTAAATTACGATTTCTACGCAATTTCAGGGAATATAAACCAAATATAAAAGTAATAGTTGCGAATCAATGGTAACAGTCTCTGATCCTACACAGGCTATATTTTATGCCGATGATTCTACCACCTGGGATTTACAGAAACAACAAACTGTCTAAAAAAGGCCTTTAAAAGCTTTCTAAATTACGTTTCTGTAGAATATTAGGAAATAACAAACCAATTTCAAAATTAATGTTGGCAAATTAATGGTGACAGTTCCTATTTCAACATAGCCCTTTATATTGAGAGAGGTGGTAGGACTTGGAATTTGACATGATGGTTAATTTTAAGATGTAAGAAGATGGTTTCAAAAAAATTCAAAACTTCAAATGAATACTGAAATGAGAGTATTAATTGAGCATAAAAGTTTCAAAATATTTTAAATCATTACTTATTTAGTTTTATTTCGTTTTATTAATTTAAGTCTCATTTCTGCCTTATGCATTGTAACAATGATGTTTAATCAAACTGTGTTTTAAATAGTAATTTTTTTAATTATTCCTAAAAGTAATAAGTACCTTTTAATAAAATAAAATATTACCTTTTATAAAATAAAAATTTAGTTAGTACCTTTTAATAAAAATTAGATATTTAAATATCACTTGGCATATTTCAAATATTGCGCGAGCAAAGCCGCGGGGTTTGCTAGTTATATATATAAAATCAAAATGGAAATTTCGTTCCGAACGCCTAGATTTCGAGTTCTACCGCATGGATTTATACCGTTAGATAGGTAACGTTCCAGGGAACGTTTTAAGCTATAACACATCTTTCTACCTAGATTAGTTATAGAATTATTACGGAAAATTCTATTGTATTTGGACTTTGTTACTTCATATTTCCTTAGATATCTGGGCTCCTATTGGTCGTAGAGCTTAGATCTCGCGCCAAAAGTAGCTCCGAAGCACCCAAGCAAACTTTTCCCCGCGATTATTTTACCGTCTTCCGATTTCCTCTAACTCTATTAGGGGCCCGCGTAGGGCCCCTTTAAAATATTTTTCGTAGTAATTTCAGCAATTATTTTAAATTATTGGTTAAGACCGCCACTCTCCCGATTCATGTATCTACGGAAAGGTTGCATGAAGGAGTTTCGTTCAGATACGCTTTCGTTAAGAATAGAGTGCGCTCCCTGGTGGTGGAATGTGGAACTAACATAACGCGATATTGTTAAAATTAGGAAATCTAACAATGCGATCTGTTTTAAACTTTGAGATAGTTCATAACACATAATCTATTATCTATTCTCTTATATATATATAAAATCTATTATCTATTCTATTATCTATTATATATATAAAATCCAAACGGAAATTTCGTTCCGAACGCCTAGATTTTGAGTTCTACTGCATGGATTTTTACGGAACCTATACCGTTAGATAGGTATTGTTTCAGGGAAGGTTTTAATCTATAACACATTATTCTACCTATATTAGTTTTAGAATTATGACGGAAAATTCTGTTATTTTGGGCGATAAGGTTACCATTTTATTTCTTGGCGAAATTCATCGTTGATAAAAAAAATTGAAACGGCTATTAAACCTCGAAAAATAAAAGAAAAACTGTTACTAATTTTATTTAAATGAAAAAAAAAAAAAGAAAAAAAGAAGAAGAAAATCCGTTTTAGTGAGTGATAATATTGAAAAACGGAAACATTTAATCAAAACCTGAAAGAAATATTTGTAATGCTTAAAAATTAATTTAATAAGAAATATTACACTTGATACGCAATATTTGGCTCTTTATCGCTTGCGTTAGATATGGAAACGAATCTGAAAATTTGATTAGATGAAATTTTAACGACATTTTCTTTCTGTTCTTTTCTTTTTTTTATATATCTAATTGTCCCATCACGCAACTTATAGAAGAAACAAGCAGATGTAATTGTGAGTCACATGTGTAATTACTATTTGTTTCTTTACAATTTTTTATTTTTCTTTTGTCGCCAAACAATGTGATTTTAAGTCAAAAATGCATAAGCGTGACATTAGCTTGAGGATGTTCTCACAAATGGTGTTTTTTTAGGTGAACGAGATCATTTTTTGAGTACATTTTCATATTCAATTGTAACTTATATAGATATCAGTTAATATTTTAAAAATGGAATCGAATACTTAAATTTCAGTGTGAATTTCTGCCACACACACATATTGTAAAATAATTTCATACTTTTTAAAATGTTTTTCGCCGTAATTCCGAAAGCATGTGATATTTATAAACTCGAACTCAGATCAACGAATATTGCCCATTTTATTTAAGCAAATATTATCTATTTTCTCAAGTCACATCGCCAATTTCATTTATAGGAAAATTCACAGATTCGAAATCTAGGAAATAAAGATAATTTTTAAGGAAATTTGTGTTTTAATACGTTATTACTATGGAAAAATTCAACATTTTGAAAAAAAAAATTACAAGTCTTTTGTAATTCGTCATTTCTTCTTCGTCTGTCTTCGTACTTTCTCCTCTGTTATGTAATATTTCAAATGATATTGGACTAATTTTCGATCATCGATTCACCGCAAAATCGCATATCTAATATAGTATATAAAATAAAGTCTGGATTAGGGGACTAATTAACGCACAGCGCAAACTACTGAACCTAAAATCCTGAAAATCGTGGTAAAAATACTTCTTATGACATAAACTTCTGCTAAGAAAGGACTTTCTAAAGTGTCACCCCTAATGGTTTTTGAACGGGGAGGGGAAAAAAATCGAATATCAAAATTATGCGTCAAATGATAGCATATTTTAATGTAGTTTTGTATGCTGAATCGAATGCTACCAAATAAATTTTTATAAGTCCAACAGTTCATGACACATTTCATATTTTTCTAATTTGGCGGTGTCTTTGGCATCTAAACCTCAAAATATCTATCATTACATCCGTTACTCTAGCAACAGAAAAAATTCAAATCAACCCTTTTGGCTAATAAATAAAAACGGCTCTATGAGTTTGAAATAAAAATGCAAGCATCTTATTTTTTTTTTTTTTTTAAATAGTGATTTTATGTAAAATAAAGGGGAAAAAATTACTGAGAATTTAGCTTTATAAAACAAAAATGGAAAAGGTACTACTTAGATATTCCGTCGACCAAAAATCTATCGTCAAACTATAAGATTAAATGCCAATAATGGTTGATCGTAAATATCAAATTCACTTGAATTTAAACAAACTACACGTGTTTATGTCATCAAGTGATTTTAATTTCGACGTTTTATTTATATTTTTATTAATGTTATACTAATTTATTTGTTATTTCGTTTTTTAAAATAAAGATTATGTCAATTTATATAATTTGGCGAATGGTTTGGCGATTTATATAATTTGGCGAAATTGGTCGACGGGATAACAAGTAGTACCGATGAAAATATTTAAGTATGAAAGCAATGTTTGTAACGACTTAAAAATTATTTTCATATATATAAACTCGGTTTATGGCGTCAGATGCCGTCATCCGAAGAATCTACAAGAGTATTTTTCCATTTTTTCCGGTCATAGGTTCCTCAATGAAAGAAATTGGAATTGGAATAATATTGTGCGATTTATAAATTGCTCCTGGATAAGAAGAAAAAATGGGTACATTTATAACAACCGTGCGCACATCTCGCTGATAGCATTTTTAAAATTCCCAGTAGCAGTAGTTACATTTTGCGTATGTAAATTAAAAATATTTTTTTGCTTTTAATTATGGCATTATTTCCTGTTATTGTTTATCTTTTCAGTTTTTTAAATGAAATTAGTATAAGGCATGCATTTTAAATGAAATGAGTGAAAGGTTTGTGTTTTAAATGAAAATAATAAAATAAGAATATGCTATGAAAACAATCTTTATTGATTTATTACCTGCGCCCGGCTGACATAAAAATATCACAAAAGCCACATATTCACTTTTCTTTGAGTAGTTGCTCATGAGAATTCAAGTTAACCTTCCGTAATCGGATACTTCACATATTGGTTTATTAGCTTTAATGTTGAAAGCATCTTTTTTGTTTGAAGCGAAAACTTTACTATGAATTCTATTACACAAAATCGCATCATCATCATCTACTATATATTTACAACGGAAATTTGTATTTCATTCCGATTGTTTATAATACTTTCGTAGGATATACCACAATTAGTTAGGTAATAATTTTGGAAAGGTTTTAGTGTATACATATTGTTCAAGAGTACTTAGTTATACAGCAACAGTAAAAGTTCAAAAATTAAGTGAACCTGATTATGAAAGTTTAGCCTTTTTAAAAAAATCTACAGAACATATTTTGTTACAAGTGGGCCTGTTGCATGACTTTTAGGAATGGTGTTAGTATATACGATTTCATTATATGTTGATTAGTTACAGAGGTATTAATTCCTGTTGTCATAACGGTCTCATTACCCGACCATAAGTGCGCTGTTTATAATCAACTAAAACAATTACTTCTTAATTGCTAAATTTTGTCCAACGCTTAAGATAACATTATATCGCAATGGCGTTCGCATCGTTTTCAGTAATGTGCAAGGTCAAGCTGAAGATCCATATTGTTTAAAATACAAGTTCAAATTCACCATTTAGTTTAATCCAAGGTTCATTTGGAAATATTGACCAGCGCAGCGGGCATAGCCTGCTAGTCTATCTATTATATATATATAATCCAAACGGAAATTTCGTTCCGAACGCCGAGATTTCGAGTTCTACCGCATGGATTTTGACGGAACTTATACCGTTAGATAGGTATTGTTTCAGGGAAGGTTTTAAGCTATAACACATCATTCTACCTAGATTGGTTATAGAATTGGTACGGAAAATTCTATTATTTTGGACTTTGTTACTTCGTATTTCCTTAAATATCTGGGCTCCTATTGGTCGTAGAGCTTAGATCTCGCGCCAAAAGTAGCTCCGAAGCACCCAAGCAAACTTTTCCCCGCGATTATTTTGCCGTCTTCCGATTTCCTCTAACTCTATTAGGGGCCCGCGCAGGGCCCCTTTAAAATATTTTTCGTAGTAATTTCAGCAATTATCTTAAATTATTGGTTAAGACCGCCACCCTCCCGATTCATGTATCTACGGAAAGGTTGCATGAAAGAGTTTCGTTCAGATACGCTTTCGTTAAGAATAGAGTGCGCTCCCTGGTGGTGGAATGTGGAACTAACATAACGCGATATTGTTAAAATTAAGAAATCTAACAATGCGATCTGTTTTAAACTTTGAGATAGTTCATAACACATAATCTATTATCTATTCTATTATATATATATAAAATCTATTATCTATTCTATTATCTATTTATATATATATAATCCAAACGGAAATTTCGTTCCGAACGCCTAGATTTCGAGTTCTACTGCATGGATTTTTACGGAACCTATACCGTTAGATAGGTGTTGTTCCAGGGAAGGTTTTAAGCTATAACACATTATTCTACCTATATTAGTTTTAGAATTATGACGGAAAATTCTGTTATTTTGGGCGATAAGGTTACCATTTTATTTCTTGGCGAAATTCATCGTTGATAAAAAAAAAAAATTGAAACGGCTATTAAACCTCGAAAAATAAAAGAAAAACTTACTAATTTTATTTAAATGAAAAAAAAAGAAAAAGAAAATCCGTTTTAATGAGTGATAATATTAAAAAACGGAAACATTTAATCAAAACCTGAAAGAAATATTTGTAATGCTTAAAAATTAATTTAAAAAGAAATATTACACTTGATATGCAATATTTGGCTCTTTATCGCTTGCGTTAGATATGGAAACGAATCTGAAAATTTGATTAGATGAAATTTTAACGACATTTTCTCTCTGTTCTGCTCTTTTCTTTTTTTTTTTTTTATATCTAACTGTCCCATCACGTGACTTATAGAAGAAACAAGCAGATGTAATTGTGAGTCACATGTGTAATTACTATTTGTTTCTTTACAATTTATTATTTTTCTTTTGTCGCCAAACGATGTGATTTTAAGCCAAAAATGCATAAGCGTGACATTAGCTTGAGGATGTTCTCACAAATGGTGTTTTTTTAGGTGAAAGAGATCATTTTTTGAGTACATTTTCATAATCAATTGTAACTTATATAGATACCAGTTAATATTTTAAAAATGGAATCGAATGCTTAAATTTCAGTGTGAATCTCTGCCACACATACATATTGTAAAATAATTTCATACTTTTTAAAATGTTTTTCGCCGTAATTCCGAAAGCATGTGATATTTATAAACTCGAACTCAGATCAACGAATATTACCCATTTTATATAAGCAAATATTATCTATTGTTTATTTCATTTTTTCTCAAGTCATATCGCCAATTTCATTTATAGGAAAATTCACAGATTCGAAATCTAGGAAATAAAGATAATTTTTAAGGAAATTTATGTTTTAATACGTTATTACTATCGAAAAATTCAACATTTTGAAAAAAAAAATACAAGTCTTTTGTAATTCGTCATTTCTTCTTCGTCTTTCTTCGTACTTTCTCCTCTGTTATGTAATATTTCAAATGATATTGGACTAATTTTCGATCATCGATTCACCGCAAAATGGAATATCTAATATAGTATATAAAATAAAGTCTGGATTAGGTGACTAATTAACGCACAGCGCAAACTACTGAACCTAAAATCTTGAAAATCGTGGTAAAAATACTTCTTATGACATAGACTTCTGCTAAGAAAGGACTTTCTAAAGTGTCACCCATAATGGTTTTTGCACGTGGAGGGGAAAAAAATCGAATATAAAAATTATGCGTCAAATGATAGCATATTTTAATGTAGTTTTGTATGCTGAATCGAATGCTACCAAATAAATTTTTATAAGCCAACAGTTCATGGCACATTTCATATTTTTCTAATTTGGCGGTGTCTTTGGCATCTAAACCTCAAAATATCTATCATTACATCCGTTACTCTAGCAACGGAAAAAATTCAAATCAACCCTTTTGGTTAAAAAATAAAAACGGCTCTATGAGTTTGAAATAAAAATGCAAGCATCTTAATTTTTTTAAAAAAAAAATAGTGATGTTATGTAAAATAAAAGGAAAAAAATTACTGAGAATTTAGCGTTATAAAACAAAAATGGAAAATGCACTACTTAGATATTCCGTCGACCAAAAATTTATCGTCAAACTATAAGATTAAATGCCAATAATGGTTGATCGTAAATATCAAATTCCCTTGAATTTAAACAAGCTACACGTGTTTACGTCATCAAGTGATTTTAATTTCGACGTTTTATTTGTATTTTTATTAATGTTATACTAATTTATTTGTTATTTCGTTATTTAAAATAAAGATTATGTCAATTTATATAATTTGGCGAATGGTTTGGCGATTTATATAATTTGGCGAAATTGGTCGACGGGATAACAAGTAGTACCAATGAAAATATTTAAGTATGAAAGCAATGTTTGTAACGACTTAAAAATTATTTTCATATATATAAACTCGGTTTATGGCGTCAGATGCCGTCATCCGAAGAATTAACAAAAGTGTTTTTCCATTTTTTCCGGTCATAGGTTCCTCAATGAAAGAAATTGGAATTGGAATAATATTGTGCGATTTATAAATTGCTCCTCGATAAGAAGAAAAAATGGTTACATTTATAACAACCGTGCGCACATTTCGCTGATAGCATTTTTAAAATTCCCAGTAGCAGTAGTTACATTTTGCGTATGTAAATTAAAAATATTTTTTTGTTTTTAATTATGGCATTATTTCCTGTTATTGTTTATCTTTTCAGTTTTTTAAATGAAATTAGTATAAGGCATGCATTTTAAATGAAATGAGTGAAAGGTTTGTGTTTTAAATGAAAATAATAAAATAAGAATATGCTATGAAAACAATCTTTATTGATTTATTATCTGCGCCCGGCTGACATAAAAATATCACAAAAGCCACATATTCACTTTTCTTCGAGTGAGAATGAGAATTTAAGTTAACCTTCCGTATTCGGATACTTAACATATTGGTGTATTAGCTTTAATGTTGAAAGCATCGTTTATGTTTGAAGCGAAAACTTTACTATTACACAAAATCGCATCATCATCATCTACTATATATTTACAACGGAAATTTGTATTTCATTCCGATTGTTTATAATACTATCGTAGGATATACCACAATTAGTTAGGTAATAATTTTGGAAAGGTTTTAGTGTATACATATTGTTCAAGGGTAGTTAGTTATAGAGCAACAGTAAAAGTTCAAAAATTAAGTGAACCTGATTATGAAAGTTTAGCCTTTTTAAAAAAATCTATAGACCATATTTTGTTACAAGTGGCCCTGTTGCATGACTTTTAGGAATGGTGTTAGTATATACGATTTCATTATATGTTGATTAGTTACAGAGGTATTAATTCCTGTTGTCATAACGGTCTCATTACCCGACCATAAGTGCGCTGTTTATAATCAACTAAAACAATTACTTCTTAATTGCTAAATTTTGTCCAACGCTTAAGATAACATTATATCGCAATGGCGTTCGCATCGTTTTCAGTGATGAGCAAGGTCAAGCTGAAGATCCATATTGTTTAAAATACAAGTTCAAATTCACCATTTAGTTTAATCCAAAGTCCATTTGGAAATATTGACCAGCGCAGCGGGCATAGCCTGCTAGTCTATTATATATATAAAATCCAAACGGAAATTTCGTTCCGAACGCCGAGATTCCGAGTTCTACCGCATGGATTTTTACGGAACTTATACCGTTAGATAGGTATCGTTTCAGGGAAGGTTTTAAGCTATAACACATCATTCTACCTAGATTAGTTATAGAATTATTACGGAAAATTCTATTATTTTGGATTTTGTTACTTCATATTTTCTTAAATATCTGGGCTCCTATTGGTCGTAGAGCTTAGATCTCGCGCCAAAAGTAGCTCCGAAGTAACCAAGCAAACTTTTCCCCGCGATTTTTTTGCCGTCTTCCGATTTCCTCTAACTCTATTAGGGGCCCGCGTAGAGCCCCTTTAAAATATTTTTCGTAGTAATTTCAGCAATTATCTTAAATTATTGGTTAAGACCGCCACCCTCCCGATTCATGTATCTACGGAAAGGTTGCATGAAGGAGTTTCGTTCAGATACGCTTTCGTTAAGAATAGAGTGCGCTCCCTGGTGGTGGAATGTGGAACTAACATAACGCGATATTGTTAAAATTAGAAAACCTAACAATGCGATCTGTTTTAAACTTTGAGATAGTTCATAACACATAATCTATTATCTATTCTATCTATTCTATCTGTTATATATATAAAATGCAAACGAAAATTTCGTTCCGAACGCCTAGATTTCGAATTCTTCTGCATGGATTTTGACGGAACTTATACTGTTAGATAGGTATTGTTTCAGGGAAGGTTTTAAGCTATAACGCATCGTTCTACGTTGGTTAGTTATAGAATTATGACGGAAAGTTCTGTTATTTTGGGCGAAAGGGTTGCCATTATTTTATTGGCGATGAAGTGTTTGATAAATGAATTGAAATGGCTGTATATCGCGGAAAAAAAACTGTTACTAATTTTATTTAAAAGGAAAAAAAAAGAAAAGAAGAGAGAAAATGAAAAAAAAAATGACGAGTGGTAATATTGGAAAACGAAAATATCGAATTTAAACATGAAAGAGAATGTTCGTAATGCTTAAAAATTTATTCAATATGAAAGATTGCAGTTTTGAACTATATTTGGCAATTTATCTCTTGCGTCCGGTTAAATAAAATGCATCAGAAAATTTTATAAAATAATATCTGAGTGATAATTTTGTTTTTGTTTTTGATTTCTTTTAAATTTACTTTTTATTTTTATTTAACTCGACCATCATGTGACATACAGGAGAAACTAGCAGATGTAATTATAAAAATGACGATACTTGTGAGTTACATATTGTATGTTTTTTGCGATTTCATTTTATCGCCAAACGATTTAATTTTAAGCCAAAAATGCATGAGCGTGCCATCGGTTTGAGCGACATTCACAATATTGGTTATTTCTCAATAAACGACAGCATTTTCTGGAAATACCCAATTCTACTTATATATATACATATATAATTCAAATGGAAATTTCATTCCCGCTGCTTATAACTCGAGTTCTGCTGAACGTACACTGCTAGATAGGTAATTTTTCGGGGAATTTTTTAGTACATAACACGTCGTTCTACGTTTCTTGGTATTGAATTATGGTTTAAAGATCTTTAATGAGATGAACCTGATAATGGAAAATTAGCCTCTTTAAATGATTTTGCCCAATGTATTTCGATGGAACTTGGATTGTTAATTAAATAATTTTCCAGGAGCGTTTTCAGTGTACAACATGCCCTTCTATATTGTTCAGCCATACCGTTTTGGGGAAAATTCTGTAGTCTGGTGTGCGCAATTATCACAATAGCCTTCTTAAAAATTAAAATAAACGGTTTTTGATAGAATTTGCATTATTAGTTTAACAATTTTTCAGAGATACTTTTGGTATATAATATATTGTTCGACACTGTTTAGTCATAGAGCAATGGGTTAAATTCTGTAATTTTCCTATATAGCTGCGAGTTGGAAAAAATGGGCTTGGCGAGACAAGGAAAGTTTTCATCTCTATTTTCTGTTCAGTAATTAGATAATTTATTTACTATAAAGAATACATTTATCTCTTTTTTATATAAAAACAGAAGTAAATTGTATATAAATAACAAAAATATTAATATTCATAAATAAAAATTTATAGCAGTGGGTTAAATTCTGTAATTTTCCCATATAGCTGCGAGTTGGAAAAAATGGGCTTGGCGAGACAAGGAAAGTTTTCATCCATATTTTCTGTTCAGTAATTAGATAATTTATTTACTATAAAGAATACATTTATCTCTTTTTTATATAAAAACAGAAGTAAATTGTATGTAAATAACAAAAATATTAATATTCATAAATAAAAATTTATATAGGAATATATATATGAATACATATTTTAAAAAGCTTAAAGTTCATTTTATTTGTTTGTATAGCTGTTCATATCATTTGGCCACAAATCTCACTTTCTTAACCCCGAATTGCGCCAAGCTTTTTAACATCTAACTGTACCCATTGATCTTAAAATTAGGAAAATTGGAAAGTAGATGTAGTTTGTAAAATATGCATAAATTAAGGAGATAAATTACGTTATCGAATCCATAGACAATTGGCATATTTGGTACCGATAAGTTACATAATTGAGTCTACTGACAATTGGCGTATGTTACCTGGTGTGGTTTGGCGCATAATTAACTCAGGAAAAGGTTTAAACTGATTCTGTGTTTTTAAAGCGGAGCTATTCTATAACCGAATTAACACAGAATTGGCGTGATTTGAAAGAAAACTTTTTGGCGACCTTTTCCTATTTTTACGTTATACCAACACCATACCAAATCCTATGCTATTGCGCCATTTATTTCAATCCTAAATGTGCAAAATTTTTTGGTAATTTACGGTATAGGGATCTTGGCAAAACGGAGAAAATAGTCTTGGCGGAGAGAAAATTTGGAAACATATTTTCTGGCAACCTATTCACTGTTTCATTTCATATAAACAAGCATTTTTTTCTGTTTATACAATTTATTTAGCATAAAGATGCAATTTATCTAATTTTAATTAGAAACAGAAGTAATTTGTATATAAAAACATTTATAATATACATATATAAACAAACAAAAAATTTCATCAAGTTTGTTTTCTTAACTGTTTATATCAATTGGTAATAAATCTCATTTTCTGATGCCCGAATAGCGCCAAGCTTTTAAAAAAACGCCAAGGCGTCTGTAGTGGAAAAGAAAAGTACCAAATTTTATTGCAAACGATGCCAAACTTTGGGGCTTGATATTTATTGAACGCGAATTTCTTTTGGCTTTAATTATTATTTATTCGTAACACTGCAAAAAATTTTAATTTACTATTTTTTGAAGGTGGAAGTATTTTTTATTATCAAGTAAAATTAAGTTATAACTTCATTTTTCGCTGAATAAAACATGGAAATGTTTACTGCAGTGCCAAGAGCCCCTAAAAAGTCATGCGCGTAGTTGGCGATTTTGAAAAAAAATATTTTATAATATCGGAACCCACAGCAAATTGGCTCATTTTAACGACAATGTTTTGGTACCAAAAAAAAAAAAAAAAACATACATACGCATCGAATTGATAACCTCCTCCTTTTTGAAGTCGGTAATGAAATACATTTGTAGTAGACATAATAGTAAATCTCAATACTCGCCGATTGAAAAGTCTTTAAAATTATTCAGCAGAGACAACGTGAAATAACTTGCAGTTTCATAAATTTTAATAATCAATATTCTTATCTATCTATCCATCTACTTCTGCTTCTGCTATATATACTAGAGTAAAATGGAAATGGGAAATTCGTCCCGGTTGCATATAACTTGAGCTCACCTGAATGGATTTTGATCAACATGATAGTTAGATAATTTTCCAGGTAAGATTTTAGTATATAAAATATCGTTCTGCGTTGCTTATACATACAATTATGTTTTAAAGTTATATAATCAGACGAACCCGATCATGAAAGATTAACCTTTTTAAAAGATTCAGCCGAATTGATTACGATTGAATTTTCACTGTTAGTTAAATAATTTTTCAGGCAGAGTTTTAGTATATACTATACCCTTCTGCATTGATTAATAATAGAGGTGTGGTGGAAAGTTCTATAATCAGTTGAACCCGATTATGAAAGTTTAACATTTTTCAAAGTTCTACAGAACGGATTTTGATAGGAATTTCATTTTAGTTAGATATCTATTCAGACGTGGTTTTAGCATTTTGCATATTGTTCTACGTTGCTTAGTCATAAAGTAATGACGGAATGTTCCATAATCATATGAACCCGATTATGAAAGATTAGACTTTTCAAAAGTTCTAGATGGCGGATATTGATAATACTTTCTTTGTTGATAAGACAATGTTTGCGGAGGCTTTAGTTTATTGCGTATCATTCTACGTTGCTTAGTTACAGAATTATGGGGGAAACTTCTATAATCAGATGGACCCCTTATGAAAGATCAACCTTTAAAAAAAGTTTTACTGGATGGATTTTGTCCGTTTGTTTGTTTGCATGTAGTTATATAATTTTTCAGGGTTTGTTTTATTGTATTGCGTATTGTACTATCTTTCTTTACCAATCCTACTGTTATTGATCAACTAAAATGGTTAAGACCTTAATAGCTGAAAATTTGTCTACACATTAGAAAATATAATAGCACATTGGCGTTCTTATCGTTCTCAGCAGTGCGAAAGGACATTCCAGGTAAGGTTCCATATTGCTTTAAATCACAATGTCAAATTCAATGATACATTTTGTTTAATTCAAGGTTCATTTGGATAAGCAGACCAGCGTAGCGGGCATAGCCTGCTAGTCTATTATATATATAAAATCCAAACGGAAATTTCGTTCCGAACGCCGAGATTTCGAGTTCTACCGCTTGGATTTTTACGGAACTTATACCGTTAGATAGGTATCGTTCCAGGGAAGGTTTTAAGCTATAACACATCATTCTACCTAGATTGGTTATAGAATTATTACGGAAAATTCTATTATTTTGGACTTTGTTACTTCATATTTCCTTAAATATCTGGGCTCCTATTGGTCGTAGAGCTTAGATCTCGCGCCAAAAGTAGCTCCGAAGCACCCAAGCAAACTTTTCCCCGCGATTATTTTGCCGTCTTCCGATTTCCTCTAACTCTATTAGGGGACCGCGTAGAGCCCCTTTAAAATATTTTTCGTAGTAATTTCAGCAATTATCTTAAATTATTGGTTAAGACCGCCACCCTCCCGATTCATGTATCTACGGAAAGGTTGCATGAAGGAGTTTCGTTCAGATACGCTTTCGTTAAGAATAGAGTGCGCTCCCTGGTGGTGGAATGTGGAACTAACATAACGCGATATTGTTAAAATTAGGAAATCTAACAATGCGATCTGTTTTAAACTTTGAGATAGTTCATAACACATAATCTATTATCTATTCTATTATATATATATATAATCTATTATCTATTCTATTATCTTCTATTATATATATAAAATCCAAACGGAAATTTCGTTCCGAACGCCTAGATTTCGAGTTCTACTGCATGGATTTTTACGGAACCTATACCGTTAGATAGGTATTGTTTCAGGGAAGGTTTTAAGCTATAACACATTATTCTACCTATATTAGTTTTAGAATTATGACGGTAAATTCTGTTATTTTGGGCGATAAGGTTACCATTTTATTTCTTGGCGAAATTCATCGTTGATAAAAAAAAAAATTGAAACGGCTATTAAACCTCGAAAAATAAAAGAAAAACTGTTACTAATTTTATTTAAATGAAAAAAAGAGAAGAAGAAAATCCGTTTTAATGAGTGATAATATTAAAAAACGGAAACATTTAATCAAAACCTGAAAGAAATATTTGTAATGCTTAAAAATTAATTTAATAAGAAATATTACACTTGATACGCAATATTTGGCTCTTTATCGCTTGCATTAGATATGGAAACGAATCTGAAAATTTGATTAGATGAAATTTTAACGACATTTTCTTTCTGTTCTGTTCTTTTCTTTTTTTTTTTTTTATATCTAATTGTCCCATCACGTGACTTATAGAAGAAACAAGCAGATGCAATTGTGAGTCACATGTGTAATTACTATTTGTTTCTTTACAATTTTTTATTTTTCTTTTGTCGCCAAACAATGTGATTTTAAGCCAAAAATGCATAAGCGTGACATTAGCTTGAGGGTGTTCTCACAAATGGTGTTTCTTTAGGTGAAAGAGATCATTTTTTGAGTACATTTTCATATTCAGTTGTAACTTATATAGATATCAGTTAATATTTTAAAAATGGAATCGAATACTTAAATTTCAGTGTGAATTTCTGCCACACATACATATTGTAAAATAATTTCATACTTTTTAAAATGTTTTTCGCCGTAATTCCGAAAGCATGTGATATTTATAAACTCGAACTCAGATCAACGAATATTACCCATTTTATTTAAGCAAATATTATCTATTTTCTCAAGTCATATCGCCAATTTCATTTATAGGAAAATTAACATATTCGAAATCTAGGAAATAAAGATAATTTTTAAGGAAATTTATGTTTTAATACGTTATTACTATGGAAAAATTCAACATTTTGAAAAAAAAAATTACAAGTCTTTTGTAATTCGTCATTTCTTCTTCGTCTTTCTTCGTACTTTCTCCTCTGTTATGTAATATTTCAAATGATATTGGACTAATTTTCGATCATCGATTCACCCAAAATCGCATATCTAATATAGTATATAAAATAAAGTCTGGATTAGGGGACTAATTAACGCACAGCGTAAACTACTGAACCTAAAATCTTGAAAATCGTGGTAAAAATATTTCTTATGACATAAACTTCTGCTAAGAAAGGATTTTCTAAAGTGTCACCCCTAATGGTTTTTTCACGGGGAGGGGAAAAAAATCGAATATCAAAATTATGCGAAATGATAGCATATTTTAATGTAGTTTTGTATGCTGTATCGAATGGTACCAAGTAAATTTTTATAAGTCCAACAGTTCATGACACATTTCATATTTTTCTAATTTGGCGGTGTCTTTGGCATCTAAACCTCAAAATATCTATCATTACATCCGTTACTCTAGCAACGGAAAAAATTCAAATCAACCCTTTTGGCTAAAAAATAAAAACGGCTCTATGAGTTTGAAATAAAAATTCAAGCATCTTAATTTTTTTTTAAAATAGTGATTTTATGTAAAATAAAAGGGAAAAAATTACAGAGAATTTAGTGTTATAAAACAAAAATGGAAAAGGTACTACTTAGATATTCCGTCGACCAAAAATTTATCGTCAAAATATAAGATTAAATACCAATAATGGTTGATCGTAAATATCAAATTCACTTGAATTTAAACAAACTACAAGTGTTTACGTCATCAAGTGATTTTAATTTCGACGTTTTATTTGTATTTTTATTAATGTTATACTAATTTATTTGTTATTTCGTTATTTAAAATAAAGATTATGTCAGTTTATATAATTTGGCGAATGGTTTGGCGATTTATATAATTTGGCGAAATAGGTCGACGGGATATCAAGTAGTACCAATGAAAGTATTTAAGTATGAAAGCAATGTTTGTAACGACTTAAAAATTATTTTAATATATATAAACTCGGTTTATGGCGTCAGATGCCGTCATCCGAAAACTCTACAAGAGTTTTTTTTTCCATTTTTTCCGGTCATAGGTTCCTCAATGAAAGAGATTGGAATTGGAATAATAATGTGCGATTTATAAATTGCTCCTCGATAAGAAGAAAAAATGGGTACATTTATAACAACCGTGCGCACATCTCGCTGATAGCATTTTTAAAATTCCCAGCAGCAGTAGTTACATTTTGCGTATGTAAATTAAAAATATTTTTTTTGCTTTTAATTATGGCATTATTTCCTGTTATTGTTTATCTTTTCAGTTTTTTAAATGAAATTAGTATAAGGGATGCATTTTAAATTAAATGAGTGAAAGGTTTGTGTTTTAAATGAAAATAATAAAATAAGAATATGCTATGAAAACAATCTTTATTGATTTATTACCTGCGCCCGGCTGACATAAAAGTATCACAAAAGCCACATATTCACTTTTCTTTGAGTAGTTGCTCATGAGAATTCAAGTTAACCTTCCGTAATCGGATACTTCACATATTGGTGTATTAGCTTTAATGTTGAAGGCATCGTTTTTGTTTGAAGCGAAAACTTTACTATGAATTCTATTACACAAAATCGCATCATCATCATCTACTATATATTTACAACGGAAATTTGTATTTCATTCCGATTGTTTATAATACTTTCATAGGATATACCACAATTAGCTAGGTAATAATTTTGGAAAGGTTTTAGTGTATACATATTGTTCAAGGGTCCTTAGTTATAGAGCAACGGTAAAAGTTTAAAAATTAAGTGAACCTGATTATGAAAGTTTAGCCTTTTAAAAAAAATCTACAGAACATATTTTGTTACAAGTGGCCCTGTTGCATGACTTTTAGGAATGGTGTTAGTATATACGATTTCATTATATGTTGATTAGTTACAGAGGTATTAATTCCTGTTGTCATTACGGTCTCATTACCCGACCATAAGTGCGCTGTTTATAATCAACTAAAACAATTACTTCTTAATTGCTAAATTTTGTCTAACGCTTAAGATAACATTATATCGCAATGGCGTTCGCATCGTTTTCAGTAATGTGCAAAGTCAAGCTTAAGATCCATATTGTTTAAAATACAAGTTAAAATTCACCATTTAGTTTTAATCCAAGGTTCATTTGGAAATATTGACCAGCGCAGCGGGCATAGCCTGCTAGTAATTTCATATTTTTGTTTTATTTTTGAAACTTTTTAATGAACTTTCTTCAAAATAGTTAAAATGGGGTCGCTTCCATTGTTCCAGAGAAAAGGCAAAAATTTTTTAAATAATTTATTATATTTGGATTCATTATATATTAGTCTGGTATATTCATTATATTTTAAATGTATCTGTTTCTATACCGTTTTCCCATTCTAATTAAAAATATATTGTAGTTCTTTTCATCTCGTACTGAGATAAGGCTGAAACTCTTAAATATTTCCCCAGCACTACAAATGATTCTTATAGCAGAAAAACGGTATGCTTCTTTCTCTTGAAAATATTTACAAAAATATTTAGTTCCTCCGATATTAAGTTTGTTACTATAAGACCTTTCTTTCTATCTAACCGATGACCAGGCGCCTCCAAGCTGAACGTGTTTGATACCTGGTATTGGGGCGGGTGACCGCCTAATCACCGAGTAGCGGTTATAAGTCTGGCCTTCCTATCCGAAGCGCCTACTGCTTAATTATGCCCTTTATTATGCCAGTTAATTAATATTTATAACTTGTTGTTTGATACATGCGTATTAATACTCACGTTGATCTCGTAATTTACAGCCTTGATCAGATGACGAGACCTTCACATGGCAAGACACATCCAGAGGTATTATTCACAGGTAATTTGGAGTACATTGCATCCACGACGGATTTTACATGCAACAGGCGCCATTAGCGTACATGGTGGATTTTAGACGGCAGTAAGCCTCGTTCCTGCAACCTTTCATCTACGAGCTCAATGCTGTGCCAGCTGGCTACCGCTGCCCGATTTGATTTGAATATCCTAGCATGGAGTTTTTGGAGCCTAAACGTTGGTGCAAACTTGACTAATGAAAATGGTAATTTTGGTGAGTTGAGGAAGCAAAG
The DNA here is from genome assembly GCA_963932465.1 of Maratus speciosus. NCBI lineage: Eukaryota > Metazoa > Arthropoda > Arachnida > Araneae > Salticidae > Maratus > Maratus speciosus. Next base: position 389,750,015 of record OZ010788.1, on the reverse strand, counting down.
AATGGGACGCAGCAGATAGACCAGTTGCACCGTGAGTTAATTTTGGGCCGAAATTCTAGAAGAACTGAACGTATCAGGAGGGAAAAGACTACACCTTTCTACCGTATCCCACCGCGTAGAAACTTGCTCCTTAGGCTGTCCCCTTGAAGAGGGTCCGGTAGCTCTTGCTGGGTAAGCATATGTGCACCTAAAGAAAGGCGGCAGAAAAAAACCTGTCAGAGACGGGGTTAGATTTACATATTAAATTTACTTTAAACTTACATTTAACTATTACTTATTGAAAATACCTGAATTTACACTTAACTATGTCTAGCTATTATTATAAAAAAATATCTTTAAGATAGCCTAGAAACTAGATAGGGGTAACCTTTTTAAATTAAGATTGCGCTATTAAACTAAGTTGTTAAAGACTATTTTATAACTTGGATAACTAAAGAGTTAAGCTATTAAACTAGAATGTAAATTACTTAACTTATTCGGTTAGAGGTCTTGAGATGAATAGGTATAGTTAAATACCTGACCTAGTGGTATTGACAGGAATTTAGATATCGTAGTTAAAAAAAACAATTAAAAATTTTGTGAAACTTAATGATAACTTAGGAGGCCGGACTTGGGGAAGGGCGCTTTAGCCTAATGTGACAAACTCTGGGGAAAAAATTATGGAGATAGGTGCACGTGCAAGAGATGTCATTAAAAATCCTACGTTTCTAAATGAGCTATTTTATTGACATAACAAAATATCTATATTTGACTATATCTATATGAACTTTTCTCACCCTGTTGCCTTGTTCTTCTGATGACATTTTCATATCTTGTCTTGAGATTTTGTCCCTTTCGTGGTAGTTGACACTTTTGTGGTTTTATCTCCTTCTTGGTTTTATCTTGTTTTAATATTTTGTGCTTCCCATTTTTAAGAGTTGCCTGACACTATCACGAGTTGTTTTCTGTTTATTGACTCTCTGCGTGGTGGTTTCTGTCACTTGTCACTGGTGGGTCGTCTTGTTGTGATCTTTCTTTTGTAGTACTTAATGTTACACTGTGATCACTTTGTTTATTTTATTTTTTTTATTTATTTGATGACTTGGTACGTAAATGCGCACTGGCTATGGCTATCAGTCCATCGGAACCTAATAGCTGCGCTTATTTTACGTGCAACTTTGTTGCGAGATTTTTTGGGGTAGGCTTGTGAACTACTGGATTGAAGTTTGCTCCGTGGGTCACTGTATGACCTTAAACATATACTTGGAAAATAAAAAGCCAGAGAACAATTGCGAAATTTTTCTCCAATGCATTATTTCTTTTTCCTTTTTACGAAAAAAAAAATGCAAGTTTATGACGTCATTTTCTATTTGCAGTTTTTCGATTAAAGCTCTTGATTTCGAAGAAGAACAAAATGCTTCATCTTGTGAAAATGTCATCATATTTAACAAAAGCTAATGTTTTTATTGGTAAATTTGAAATATTTTAATACAAGTTCGTCAAAAAACTTAAATTTTTGGGTTTTGAGGATTTTTTATTTGACGGTACTAAGATTAGGATGTGCCACAAAGTCATGATGTCCACATGATGTCCACAAAGGCTAATAATTTGTGTATATGCCAAGTTTTCGCTAGCGAACAAGATGTCAAATATTTGCTGGAACTATCTTTATTAATAACCAATAGCGCGTTAAAATATGTATAAAAATATATTTCCGTATAAAAAGTGTCCGATGATTAAAATTTAATTATGAGAATATACTTTTTCATTGATAAAACAAAACTAAAAGTAAATAAACTTTGTGACAAAATGACGTATTTTTCGCGAATTTTGCATTTCTTAAATAAATTTAATAGTATAACAATCTTTAGTGTGTGCTTTATGATGCATGTTATTTCTGTTGTCAGAATCAACTTTGCTTTCTCAATAAAAAGTTCACAACGGTGATTGAGGTAACATACGAGAGGTATTTGAACCGGCCTTTGACGGCTCATTTACAGTTTGTAAAAAAACAACAAAAAAAACCCCTTCGTTTTGAGTTTTATATACTTAAATTTTACAAATTGGGGTACAAGCAGGAAGGATTTTGGTATAGTAGATTAGGAATTATGAAATTAACATTTTTTAAAAATCAGTATGCTAATTCGTTTGTTATGATTATAAAACTGATTGCAATATGGGTATTTTATGGGCAACTCAAAAACTAATAAACGGAATAAGCTGTCCTTTTCAGTTCCCATATGTGGAGTTTTAGAAATCGATTTCTGTAAAAAAAAATTACAGATTACAATGTATTTTTTCGAAAATTGATTTGAAAAACAGATATTTTAAAAATTAATTTTCTTTTAAAAAATTAATTTCAGCCTATAATTTCAAGAAACTGTAAATATGTCAATCCAAAATTAGAGCTTCTTGTACCAAGAAGTTTTGAAAAATGCTAAAAGAGAATTTATTACATTAAAAACTTACTTGCAATGATTACAGATGTCTTTTATACTAGGAGTTCCAAATTAATAATCCTCATATTTACTGAAATACTTGATTGAATGATTTCCGGTTTGACATCCTAAGAAAAACATTAACAATTCTAACTTTAAATTAATATAGACTTCAAATTAATGTACATTATTACCGTATTTGAGTGTACTTCATTAGTCTACATAAATTTAAATTAATGAATCAACATAAAGAATATATAAGAATAATATTTTCCAAACTCACATTTCTTAAATGTGTATATGGATATATTAAAAAATGAGAGTTTTAAAATCTTATTTAAAAATTAAAAATAAATTAAAAGTTAAAACTATTTGTTTGCGTTTAAATGATTCAAATACAGTGTCATCGAAAATAATGCTTAGATTTTACATAACTGTCACAAAAAAACTATGAAAGGTAATTTATTGGTTTTAGTCTTATAATGTGCGGCAAAAAAATAATTTTGTTTTCATACCTTACTATGTTTCATTGTGAGCACCGTTCGATGTGCACCAGGAGCAAATGTTGCAATGTGAGCACCAGGAGCAGTTTGACCTGGATATGTTTTCCGAAAAAGCCGCAGTACACTGACTATTGACTTTGACTCCACATACCAAATCACGCACTGTGCTTTTTGTTGCACGGTCAACATCGTACTGTGCTTTTTGTTGCACGGTGAAAATCGTACTGAGAAGTTTAGAGCGAAGGATGACCTTGACGACTGCGTAATTAATCCGCGTATAACACCGACACGCAAACGAATTCTGGTGAACTAAAACCAAACTTGCGTTCACCAGTTATCGTGTAGTGAAAGAATTACTCATTTAACATAAAAGGTTTAGATGGTATGATTTTTTCAAAATATAGGCATTATTTTTCGATGACCCTGTATATGATATCTATAAAATTATGTAAATATATATAGCTTGGTTTGATGATATGATATTTTTCAAATTAAACTTTTAATTTAATTTATTATTTTACAAAAAAATAAATAATTTTAAATATTTCTGTAAACGTGATTTAAATTTCATGAAAAATATTTTAAAATGAAAAAAAAAATGTAAATGAATCACTTCTATTTAAATGGCTAAAGAAATTTTTTTCGTCGTTGCAGTAAAGGAATTTTACATTTCCAAATTTTCTAAATTTTGAATTCAACTTTTTTAATAAACATCAATATAATTTTTAAAACTTTAAAATGATTTTTCTTATATTATATTTGATATTCTTTATTCAAACATAAAATAACTTTTCAAAAAAGTGGGTAAGTGTGATCATAGATCGCACAAAGAGTTTCGTTTAATATTCCTTTCAAAACGTCCAGTACATTTATCGCCATGGAATACCTTCTAAATTTTGCCAAACACATCCTAAACTATCTTAAAGTTTCAAACATATTCGCCTTGCTATATTTCCTAGTTTTGTTCGTCTTCCCCTCCAAAATCCTATGATATATCACATGACGGATACCTGCCAAATTTAAAAAAGTACCCCCCTTGGGGGGGGGGGCAGCGGGGAGATGGTCGCCATGATTTTTAGCGCGACCTGATTTTTAAAATCTATGTTATGTTTTATAAGCTATATTAAACTTTCAAACAGATCGTCCAGTTATATTTCCTAATTTTGTTCGCGTACCTGCCTCAACCACCCCAACCCCCCTCGAAATGTGACGCGCCATTCTTCTTTATAATTTTTTAGCATGTGTTATAAAGTATCTTAAAGTTTAAAAAAGATCACATTGTTAGATTTTTTACTTTAAATGAAATCACGGTCTGTTAGTTCCAGATTCCACCACCAGGGAGCGCACTCTATTCTTAACAAAAGCATATGTGAATGAAACTCCTTTACACAACCGAACAGTACATATGTTACTCGAGGGGGTGGCGGTCTTCAGGAAGAATTTAAGATATTTGTTGAAATTACTTTTCGGAAATAATGGTAACTTAACTTTTAACATATTTATATTTAATAACTAGCATGTATCCGAGGACTCCGTCAAAAAACCGCACCTGAAACGGTATGAAATACAAAGGGAAAAAAAAGAAATATTTCGCCCCTCTTTACCCCTCCACCAGCCAGAAATTCCACGCGCCATTTTTTATAAACATTTTTTTATGTGTTATAAACTATCTTAAAGTTTCAAACATATTGCCTTCTTATATTTCCTACTTTAAATGAAATCGCGGTCTGTTAGTTTCACATTCCACCACGAGGGCGCGCACTCTATTCTTAACAAAATGCATCTGAACGTAACTCCGTTAAACATCCTACCAGGAAATATGCTAGTCGTAACCAAGAATTTAAGATATTTGCTTAAATTGCTATTCGAAAATAGTTGTATGAACATAGTTTTTGATATTGGATTAGTAATAGTTATCTCATCACGCCATCAAAAAACCGCACTCAAAACAGTACAAAAAGCCCTGTTATACTGCCTAATTTTGTTCGCACCCCTTACCCTTTCCTCACCACAATGTGACGCGCAATTCTTTTTTATAATCTTTTAGTATTTGTTATAAATTATCTTAAAGTTCCAAACAGATCGCTTTGTTGGAATTCCTACTTAAAATGAAATAGTTAGTTCTACATTCCACCACCAGGAAGCGCACTGCATTCTTAACAAAAGTGTATCTGAGCGAAACTCCTTTACGCAACCTATCGGTAGATACATGGGTTGGTGAGGTGGCGGTCTTAACCAAGAATTTAATATTTTTGCTGAAAATACTATTCGAAAATAGTGGTATCAATACTTCTGAAATTTTTATCGAGCATAAGTAACATTTATGCTGTAATTTTAAAAATCGAACACCGTTCAGAAGAATACTGCAACGAAACATCACGGGCTTCCTTTTAAAATAAGTACATAATAGAAATAAACCATTTAGTGAAATTAGCGGCCCTCCCCCCCTTACCAGAAATTTCACACGCCAATCTTTATTTAAATTTTGCTTATGTGTTACGAACTAACTATCTTCAAGTTTCAAACAGATTGCATTGTTAGATTTCCTAATTTAAATGAAATCGCGGTTCTAGAAATCACGTGCCTTCATTGGGTTTTTTTAATACAATACGCATTTGATAGAATTAAAACCAATTAATTAAATAATAATTAATATCTCAGCTTGTAATTAATATAGGAGTTAGAAATGGGTATCAATGAAATCAGTGAAGAATTTCACGCCGGGATGTCTGAAAATTTAATCTAAAAATTTTATATTTAAAAAGATGAAATTTCGTATTAAAATATTCTACTACGGAAAACCGCAAACGCCATCATGTCTGGCACGTGCTTCCCGCGAAAATGAAAACTGTTTTCCTTGTCTTTGCAATTAAAGAAATTAAATTTTTATCGATCGATTTTTAGTGGATTTTTCGTGTTATACACAATGCAGAAAAACGATCTGTATACCAAATGAAAGTAGATTTTTTTTTTCTGCGTATGTCTGTGTAAGTTAAAAATGCCTCGCCCAAAAACTTTCTGAGATACAAGACGATTTAAATATGTCCAGTACACTTTTTTGCTTAAAGCGCGCTCTGGCAAACCTGCAATTTCGAAGCGCAGATGTGTGGCAAATCGGAGGAGAAATGAAAATATTTCAAGAGTCCGTTCGTACCTGCATTCATTTCATACCGTTTCTTCGTTAATGAGACGTAAAATTGGGAGTTTTTAATTAATAACGTCCGTTATTTACGACTTTTACAAAATTATATGATTTGTCGTTTGATCTCAGGTGTCCAGCTATAAGTATGCAAAATTTCAAGTCTCCAACATAAATAGTTTCTGAGACGGGCTCTGTGACGGACAGAGAGACAGACAGACAGATAGAGGAGTGAGACGAATAGGATATCGTCAGATGAACAATACCCTAAAAAGAATTTTTTAAAGGATATTTTACTTAAACATATAGATGACTCTTTACTTTCTTCTAAATAATTTGTTTTAAATTTTTTTCTTCTCGTATATAAATATTTTCATCAAAATAAAACATATAAAATATTTAGAAAAGTTTATTTTTAGTTTTAAAATAAATGTTACGCGAAAAATTGAAGAAAAATGATTTTAGTGAGGTATTTGTGCTAGTGATGCATTTTTCAGCAGAAATAAAAGCAATATTTTGCTTTTATTGTCGTGGAAAGATTTCCAGTAAAAATATTTTTAATGACGATAGTTTTGTTTTCACCAGGGTTTCGTGAACTAACCAAAATCATTAATAGAAAATACAAATTTTATTAGCATGTGAATTTCCTGCGTATTGTCAATTATCTGATATTAGAGCGATTCTCAAAAGGGCACACGTCATAACTTTAAGCCTTTCAAAATTAACTAATTATCATGGACTTTATTTATTTATTTATTTTTTTTTTTTACACTGAGTTTTTAATTATATTCAGAGACAGAAAATGACATAATTTATTGTAAAATCTTTGTATAAATATCTTAAAATTTTATTATTTTATGCTAAAGAGGCCAATTTTGGACATTCATAACGTTAAATGCTCCAATTTACCACCAAGATAAAGAGTTTTAACTTGCCTCCAGGTGGTTCTAATGGTAAACAACGAATGCATAAAGGAAACGGATGATTTTTGGATAATTTCTTTAAGAGATGGCAGGCTGATTTATTGCTTTTTAGAAGATAGAAGGACTTTTCTCCAAAGGTTTTTTCTGTATTTTGTGATGTCCAAAATTAACGTACGCGACAAAGCTATCATTTCCACGAAAAATACATCAAGTAAGTACTTTAAACTCTTTTATCTAACTTTAAAATCATTTTAAAAAAATTAAATTATTTGTATGTGTTTTTGTAAGATTTTTTTTTTTCAATAAATGCACTTTTCTCAAATAAGAAAGTGGAATGTCCGAATCGGGTCACGATAGAAACGCCAATTTTATTTTCGGTAAATTTATTTTTAAAGATGATTTGTTGTCCTGAAACGTATAAAAATATATTTATTACAATGTTTTATCGTAAATAATTACCGTGTTTTGTATAAATAAAGTGTATTTAGTACGTGTAAAAATATAACTTGACTTGAAGCATGCTCAACTAATGTGTGTAACGATATACACAATATGGCGACCGCTGCGATCCTTACGAAAATTCGGGCATGCTTATTTAAAAGTATGATTTAAAATTAATAGTAAACTTCTTTTTTATTTCAAAAGTAATTATTCAGTGATCTTACGTGTTTTTATGTATTTTGCAAAGTTTTCTTTGTAGCGAATGTACCCCAAAAGATTATTTAATAACAATGTCCAAATCGTGGAACGATCTAAATATTAATGACTTTAGTTTCTAAATCCATAAATAAATATGTTATAACAGAGTCAATTGTTCTAACATACATCTTAAAAAAATAAAATAAATATTTTTTTGTTAAATTATTGTACTTGAGTTCTTTTTTTTTTTTTAATTCAAGTTTTAAGAATCCCATCTCTTTAAAATTCCATTCTTCCTCTTTGCTCCCACACCAAAATGGAAGGCAGATAAAAAGTTTAAGCCACTTCGTGCTGTAACTTTGGGTAAAAAAAAAAAAAAAAAAAAAAAAAAAAAAAAAAAAAAAAAAAAAACCCAGAAATTACCAGTATTCAAAGTATAGAAGACAGCCAACGAAAACTGTTAAAGGTACTCAAAAGATTCACTTCGTATACACGACAAACAAATTTGGTACTATTGAAATAAGAAATAGACCTGGTTTATTCAATCTCTGTAAAAAAACAATCAAGAATGCATTACCAGTGAAGCTGGTGAAAAAAATATTTTTTCTACAATTGACTCCTCACTGTTGAAAATAGATTGACATTGGTGACTGGTACTTTGTATTAATTCATGATGAAAACTTATGTCACACGACATCTTGTAAAATCTTGTAAAATTTAAAATAAATTATTAAAATATGATTATTATTAACAATATCTGTTTCTATTTTTCGAAGTAAAATCTTTTCTGTATGCACTTATTTATATTTATGCTGTTTGAATTATTAAACAACATTGAAAAATGATTGGTTGTATGACGTTTTCACAGACCAACCTCTTTTACGTAATATATTTCTTGTTGTTTTTTCTGTTAATCCTGACGTTAATTTTGACAGAAAATGCAATGCAGTTGATATATATGCTCTATAGTCAGTATAATGGAAGATATTTCATTATTTAGTTTCATATAGTGTATCATATCGATCTGATTTTCATATTTGTTCTCTTTGTATTATTAAAATTAATTAAAAATTTCCGTTATATTTCAAATATGCCATCATATTTTCAAAGTGCATTCTATGATTAATGTAATTTGTGTTCATATCCTTTTCCTGCTAATCATAACGTTATTTTTCATATACACCTTTATTTCTTTCGTGACTAATGTTCATTCTTTATGCAAACAAAAAATTATTAATTTTTCTTCTCAAATATGACGTCATATTCACCTACTTTTTAACTCATGAATTTTTTTATTTAATTTTCATTATGCACGAGTAAATGTTTCAATTGGAAATTAATTGATTTGAAAAAAATATTTTTCCAGTTTTTGAAGATGTGACAACTATCAACAGAATTGGCTAACTTCAACTTTATGATAGGTTTCCACCTATATGCAAGGATACAAATGTATTCAATCATTCATTCTGTCAATGAGTTCAGTCCCATTCATATTCACTTTCGCGTTTATAATATCATTTGATACTTTGGTACTTTTGACCTAGAATTCAGTAAAAATTACTTAAATTTATCTCCAGTATATTATAATAAATTTTTTTTCTTAAATTAAATTTGTATTTCTTTTAATTATAATGGAAACTAATGGACGTTTTATTAATATATATGACATCATTTTCGTAATTCAAACTATGTTTTAATGACGCAAAAGTGAGTAATTCACTTTTAATAAAATGTTTTTTCGACACATGTTTGGTGACCAATGAGTTATTTTTTGACATTCTATATGAAAGATGTCCATTATTCCACATGCAAGTATAACACAGTTTGAAAATTATTGAAAATCTACCTACTTAAGGGGTCTTGTACCTTTTAAACGCGTCGAAAATTAACGAAAAACTTCAAAGTTTGAATTAGTCTATCTTCAAAACCTTTTTATATATAAACATGAAATTTTGGATAGTGATTAAACAGATTGTGCTTTGTAATATACTACCAACAGAAATTTATTAACCCTTTACAGAATTTGTGTATTGTTGAAATCAAAATAGCTCTTTTTTTTACACCATAAGTCATTGCGCGCATGATATCTTGAGAAAGTATGTATGGATTGTCATGAAATTCGGTAAATATACTAAACAAATATGTGTGCTTAAAATGATCTACTTTTAAGTATTTACAATGGTAATATTTTTAGTTATGACTATTTTTATTGATTAAAAATACAAAATTTTTAATTTTTTTTTTACGAAAATATTTTTTTTATATAGTTAATGAAATAATTTTAGCCTAAGAGTAGATCATTTTAAATACACATATATGATTAGTATCTTTACCGAATTTCATGCGAATCCATACATACTTTCTCAAGATATCATGCGCGCAATGACTTATGGGGTAAAAAAAGAGCTATTTTGATTTCAACAATACACAAATTCAGTAAAGGGTTAATAAATTTCTAATGGTAGCATATTACAAAGCACAATCTGTTTAATCAATGCCCAAAATTTCATGTTTATACATAAAAAGGATTTGAAGATAGACTAATTCAAACTTTGAAGTTTTTCGTTCATTTTCAACGCGTTTAAAAGGTACAAGGCCCCTTAAAAGTCATAAAAATTCCCATGTCCTTGAAAGAAACGAATTAAATACAAAGTTTAAAAGCAACTAATGAAACCATTTTAACTAATTTAATTTGATAGAACTTGCAATCTTTGACATCATTTGAGCGGATTAATCTTATTGATTATGTCTAATCCATTATTTTCCCCTTATAGGTTTATCTATAAAACAATTTGAAAAGTTGTGATTAATAAAAACAATATAATAGTAATATATTATATAACTTATAAGTAATATATTATATAACTTATAATAGTAAATAAAATTCCAAATAATAAATTTTTGAAGTTATATTAGTCAATGTAAGGATATATTTTTAGTCTTCTTATTTTTGGTTTATCTAAAATATCTTTGTCATTTTCGTTTTATTTCATTAAATTTCGAAGGATTCAAATATTTATATTTAAATATATTATATATCTAGGAAATTTTACTGCGAAGTAAACTGAAAAATGAATAAATGAAAAAAGTCCTAATTGATTCGCCAGAAAATGTATAAAAGTGCTAATATATGAGGACGAGTATCTTTAGTTTATTGACTGCCTTAGACTGCCTAAGTTTCAGTCCCATTATACTGTACCTAATTACGCACGTAGACAGTAAAGCAATCTGTAAACGTTCTGCAAACATCCGTGAACGGCAACATGATTATTTATTTGCATTTTTAGTAGTAGTTCCTTGTTTAATTATAGGGGTAGTAATTAATTAGACGAAAAACAGTGTCATGCTGGATTCATAATAATAAGAGTCTCTTTAGGAAAACCATTAATGTGCTATTGAACACGTAACCAAAATAACATTACAAATATTAATGGTTTATGTATTGCCTCATGGAACAGAAATTGCAAAATCTATAAAGTTATTCGAAAATGTCACATTAACGTTCATAGATATCCAAATTTCCTTTACATAAAAAGTAAATAATGTCTTGTAGAATTTTTATTTTATTTTACAAAGTTCAAAATTACCAATATGGAAAACATTTTTGATAGTTTCTATACAAAAGTAGTTAGATAATGCAGATTTATTTTGAATTTTGTATTGATATGGGAAAAGAAATGTGTAATACAAAATTCAAAATAAAACTAGAGAATAAAAACAAAAGAATTATATTAGACATTTGTATGAAAAAAAAGAAAGAAAAGAAAATGTGGTTTTCAATTATTTAACTTTTCAGCCATTTTTTAGGAGGTACGTGACAGTTTTTAATTATACTTATATTAGCAGCAATCTCTCTGATTGTGGTATATGGATAAGTCAAGCAATGCTTTCGATTTCTAATTCTTAACACCAGAAACTTTTCCAAAACCTTCTTCGTCTTCAAGACAGAATTATTTTCCACGGCAAAAATTCTGGAGCCAGATGGACAGTGATTCAAATCTTTGTATAAACTTTAACTAGTCATCTCTATAGAAAATGCATGGTTGATTAGCGAACCAATCGATGCCATGTCTTCTCATTCTAATTTGAATTCAAATAAGAAACCGCGCGAACTTGCTTCGTTACTTTATTCTTTTTATTTATTCCATATATTTCTGTGCAATAACGAAAAACAAAATTATAAAACTGAATAAATAAACATTTTTTTATGTTATATACAACAACGTAATATTTTGTTGAAAATTTATTTTAAAAACTAATGTTGAAGAGTTCCAAAATAATATACTCCATTAAAATTCAATAGCAATCTATCCGCCATTATATGTCATACAATCATGTGCATTCAGTAATGCAACAGCAAAATGATAACGATCTTTTATTGGAATGTACTATGCATTTTTCTTTTTTAGATATTGTTTTCACTATTTTAATATGTTAGTTAGCTGCTTGCGCCTTAGTAAACAACCCAAGTTCAAGTATCATATGCATTAAAATTTTAAGGTAAATTTTTCAGTTCAGTGTAAAATGGGCATAACTGCTCATGCGTAAAATTACATCTAACATCCTGTTCAGTTTTAGAGTGAAGTAGGACAAGATACTGTTAGCCGGGTAGTTTAAGACACCAGTTTAAAGCAGTGAATGTATGTAGAAAACGTGATTTCGATCCCCCAAACTGGTAGAAGGATCTTTAACATTTTTTTTTTCTTTTTTGATAATTCATTTCAACAATGATATATTTTATTTCAGGAAGACAAGTTATATGATTTGTATTTTTTATTATTATTATTCGAATACTTTAAAATTAAATACAATTTTAATGCTTAATAATATGTTTTTTAAATGCTAATTTTATATTAAAATATATAAGTTAAAATATTTTGCAGGTAATTATTAATTAACTAAATTCAGATGGTGTACAATTTTTGCTATATTTTTTCCATCATTTTCAAGAATATATACGAGTGCGCACACACAAAAAAAAAAATGTCTGTAATTCTTTTTATTTTAAAAAAAGAACAACAGAAAGATAGAAAAATTTTCATATAAGAATAAGAAATGTAAAATAAAATTGAAGTAATTAAAAAATATATATTATAAATCGTTAACTGGCGATTTATAATATACAGTATGCCCATTAATGTCCCTTGTCGCCCTCTAAACTTCAAAATGACTGCTGCTGTATTCATAAAATTGGTTTCTAGGTGAAGTAAAGCAGCCATGCGCTACTGAATGAAACCACCTACGGCACCACCTGTTGAGGTACTGCGTAATTAGAATTCTTATCTCGAATACGGAAAGAGACAGGGGAAAAAAAGGCGATCTGCAAAGTTGTAGAACAGCATAGATTTAGTACGAAAAGACACCTTGTGGTCATTAATGCGAAAAATAGAACAGTTAAAACACGCATTATTTTCTTTCGCGATTTCCTACACTGTGACGTGATAAAACGATCTTAGAAAAAATAAATAACTAGCCATAATAATATACCTTTATTTGAGATGTTCAAACTTCTCACCGTCAGCTGCAATGCACATTTGAGTGCACATTTGTCCGAAAGATAATCATATCTCCTTCCGTTCAAGTTTCGTTACGTCACAGTGTAAGAAATCATGAAAAACCAATGCGCGTTTTAACCGTAATATTCTTCGCATTAATGTCCAAAATGTGTATTTTTATACCGAATCGATGACGCTCTACAGCTTAAAAACCTGTAGAGCTGATAGAGTTATATAAAAAATAATTTTTTTCCCTTTCTCTTTTCGTTTTAGGGATAGGAACTCCGAAGTTTTCCACCACTTGGCGTAGGCGGATTTATTCAGTAGCGTATGGCTACTTTCGTATACCGAGGCACCATTTTTATGTATATAGCAGCAGCTGCTCCAAAGTTAAATGGGTGGCAACGGACTTTGGTAGGCATAATTTATATTTATCTTAGTATTTATGACAATCGTTATTGTGAAATTAATATTTCTGATATACGTTATTCATCAAGTTTTAAGTTTAGGGTTTTAGAATGAGACTGATAAAAATAAAATTAATGGAAATTTTTAACGGCCGTGTAATTATAAAAATTAGAAAATGCTAAATATTGTTAATTTTTCAAAAAAATGAGACTGTTGTAAGTGAAACTAAATGCCCCATACAACATTCTTAGTTAAACTTCTGATAAAAAGGAAGCATAATTGTTTATAAATTACAAACTTAAACTTATATCACTCCATTGAAAGACTAAAAGCACCATATATTGCCTTAAATCTATAGGAATCACTTATCTAAACAGAAAATCATCAAGATTGCAATACTTAGTTAATTTAAAAGTAACGAGCATTTTCTAATTATAAATTTTTGTTGTTCACCGTCAAATCTTGACAGGTATTATCTAGTCCATACTAATTTCGTATTAAAAACATTATAATTGTTATAAAATGAAAAACAATGATTAATTAGCTAATTGTACACAAATGTTTTAAAATTTAAAGTTAAATCACTTGTATTGTTTCAAATTAATTTATATTTTTTGCAAATCACAGAAAAAAAAAACCACTTATACCGTACTCATTTTTTTCAAAATACGAGCAAATGAAACTATGGGCTACAAATTCTCCATAATAATTGTTAACTTCATTAAAGTTATTGATCTTCTAAAATTTAAATGCAATGTTTGGTGCTGCTGGTATGCAGTAGATCAGGTATAATCAATTAGCATTTTATAAAAATATATTAGTATAAATTTGGTTTTATGTATCTTTAAAAATCACTTTGAAAAATGTAACTAAAGCTGCTGCTTTCTTTGGTTAAATTTTTTCTGACCTTTTCTCTATATTTGTTTAACCTGAAAATCATATTCCATACAAAGGAATGAAAGAGGAATCTATGATAAACATGTTGCAAAACCCAGTTTTTAAATTGAAGAATTATTTTCGGAGCTATTTAATGTTGAAATTGGGCAAGATAGTTCAATAGCATACGTTTTATAGGAGTAAAATCTATGAGCAGCAATTTAATTATATTTCGCAGGCATAGAATTATTCTAGATTGTATTTTTACAGATGTGCAATGCTCAATCACTTTTTTAAATTGTCTTTAGGTTTGTTTTTCAAATTCATCATTCAAAATTTCATTATCTGAATACATTTTAAAATTTTAGTTCGAAATAGCCGTTATTTTACCCATTGTTGCAAGGTCTTATAAAGACCAAATATCGTTTCCAAACGCTTTACAATATATATATATATATATATATATATATATATATATATATATATATATATATATATATATATATATGTATATTTACAAGTTAATATTAAACAAATATGTAAAAGTTTTAAATAATTAAATTATTATGCGCTAAAAAGTTTGATGATGCTAATTAAGTATATTTAAAACGCTATCTTTTAAATATTTTAATAGGTAATATTTAAAGACATTTTTATACCGTGTAAATGAAACCTTTTCTTAGAGACATTTTAATATCACAGAAGGTAGCGCTTTTCATTTATTTACTTATTTTACACAAGCTGATTGTCAAATGTGTAATTTATCTTATTTCATCAAAAACAGTTGTCTGCTGTCGCGACAGCAGATGATGCGGCTTTCGGAACCTTAAAATTCACCAGTCAAAGCTTTATGAATGGCAATCCGATTAATGTAGATCGGTATTGGTCGTGTTAATATAATTCACCAGTCATAGCTTTATGAATGGCAATCCGATTAATGTAGATAGGTATTGGTCGTGTTAATATAATTCAATCTTCCTTAATTGTTTTTAAACGGTGCAAATTAATTTGTTTTTTGAGCCTTTGAACTCTAAATATCGATTAGCAAGGGCAGGCAGTAGCGGTAGAACTTCTATGTTGAGTAAAAAACGGTAGAAAACTTAAGCATTTCCGTAAAGCGTAATAATTCATGACAGTATGTAGAAAAATGTGACTTTACTCTAAGCTAAACTGTTACTTTTACATTAGAACAGAACTCAAAAGGTCGCCTGCGTTCATTTTAAAACATAAACATTTAATTTATTTCAGTAAATAATCTTCATATTTAAACTATGATAAATATCATGTGTTATAGCTTCTTTTTTTAAACGAACAATTTTAAACTGCGTAAATTTTATTGCATCTCGTTCACTTCGATATGACAGAACCTCAGAATTTAAACTCTGATCATTTGCTGTTTAATTGCAGTGACTATAAAAAAGGAAAAGATCTTTGAAACACAGTTCATATTGATAACGTTAAATATTTTCAAAAGATGATTTAAAAACGAAAAATGCTTTAGTAGGGTTTCGTGCATTATAAAATTTCATTTTATGTGCTTTTAAAATATTTGTTCAAGATTTTATTATAAAAATGTAAACTTCTATTTCATTACTTACAAGAATTATAATAAACATAAGAAATCCGACTTCTTAAAGTATTTAGAAAAATATTTTTTTTTTCTAATTTTTTCATAATCTCCATTTTTGTTAACGTGAAATAATTTGAATTAGGGGATTAATGGGACGGACATTGAGGAGATGCATTATATTTAAATCCAATCATCGTTAAACACAGTTATTATTATTTAAAACAAGTCTTTGTTTAAAAAAGATGAAGTTACGGGCACGTCAGAATAAAAAGTGACTTTCGGGTAAAGAGTATAAAACTAGATCAGGCTATACAGTCCCTTAAAAAATATGTAGCAGTAAAGAGTTTAAGTGTACAAGAAATGCAATGAAAAAATATCAACAGTTCGAAAGTAAACCCTTTGAAATCACATTATGGTTTAACTACTCAGGTGAGTAAAACATATTTCCCCAATGGTTGTATTAAATCAAGAAGTATTCAGTGACGTCGACCTACTAGTCAGTCTAAATATCCAATAATTCTCAATTTTGCGTTATTTCTACGAGTCAAGAACGATGATGTTCATGTTTGTAAAACATACTTTAGGCAAACCTATCAAGTGTCTGATGACCGAATCCATATTTGTAGCATTATGAATGACGTAAGTTGTATTTTAGATAGAAGGGTAAAGTCAACCTCAGGAAATAAACTTTACATATCAGATGCTGTAAATCACACAAAATCAATGACAGCTTAGATCAGCCACTACACGAGATCACACAACCCTCACAGAAATATTTGAACACTGACATTACAATAAACACATTGTACGATGCCTTGTGGTGAAAATCGTAAAGCTCCGGTTAAATAAAATATCTACTACCATGTATTTTCATCAATCTTTATTCTACATTTTAAACCGCCACTTAAAAACATCTATCAAGTGTGCGATGGTTTACAAAATATACTGTTAGTGGCAAGCGAAAATAAAAGGAAAGTAATAGCATCTGAGAAATCACTGCATCTAAGAAAAGCGCAAAAAGCCACAGAAAATTTAAAACAGGAACAGGGTAGATTCTCGGACGATTACCACGTGTTAACTTTAGACCTGCTGAAGGCTTTGATTTTCCCAAAACTCTCAACGTCTGTAGAGATAAACGAAAATTATATTTTTATTATTTTGAGGTTCACGTTTGTAATAGAAAAGTACTTACGTGTAGGTATGGTCGGGAACCCAATGTTCAAGGGGTTCGTATTTAATTAGCTCTTGTATTATATTACCTGACTGGTTATCCCAATAAGGCCAAACATATTGCCATGTACTCTGACTCATGTGGTGACCAATACCGCGACATAAAAATTATTCTATTTCTTGTGAAATACATGTAAACTCAGAGTGGTAGCACTGAAACTATTGAATTGGAGTTCTTGGTGGGAGGACATAGTTACATTCCGAGCGATTTTTATTTTTATTTTATTGCAAAAAGAGTACAGATTAGTTCCAACATCTTTTCTCGAAGATATTGATACGATATTATTCTTGACTGCAGGAAAAGGAACAAGTATTCCATCCCAGAAATGAAGCACGAAGATTTCTATTCAACGAAAATCCTAGAAAACATTTTCACCTACAGGAAATAGATGTCGATGGTGAACCAGTTAACTGGTTGAAAATAAGATAGATCAGGATTGAGAAGGCCGAAACATTTGCAATGAAATATATAATTAATTTCTTAACGGAGGTGCCATTTGGAAATATAAACTTAAAAAAGAAAATGAAAACGGATGGCCTTTAGAAAGTTTTGCTTATGTTCCAAAAGATAATATTTATCCCACATCAAGACCAATTACTATGGGGAAAAAAGAAAGCTATCATGGACTTCTTGAATTATATACATCCTGTTCATCACCAGTATAATAAAAAACTTATACACCGAAAGTGGAATTTCGCATACCGAACATGGCAGTGGTAACGAGTGCATCCTTTACGCAGAATAGAGTAATTTGCATTTTTGAACATAATTTTTACACTTTTTCCAAAACACAGGATTTCAATTTTATTACTTGTAATAATACTGGTTACATTTTCATGTAAATAAGTTCTGTTCTAGACATATTTGTTTAACAAAATTACCTTTATACAAACCACGCAGAATTTATTTTCAATACCTTTCAGTTAGTAATGTGACTAAATCAATATAAAGTGGCTTTTTCTTTAAACAGTTTGATATTCAAAACTATATACTTATACAGTGCTGAAACGTTACCCCTGATTATAAGAAAATTAAAGAGTTTGCAGCAAGATTAATAGAGTTTCTTATAGATACATAACTTTAACTGTTCATATTGAACATTTTCATTTGATGGAGTTAGTCGGATTGGCTTCTGAACGCCTCAGTCTTCATTACTACACTGCGTCTCATAAATATAAAGACACAGATGTTTTTGAAATTGCCTTTTATTAATTCAGTTATAATAAATTAAATTTTATATATCCTATTAAGAACAATGAAAGGAATATGTTATAAGGGTTTACATTTAAATAAAATAATTTCAACTCGAATAATAAAAATAATAAAAAATTACGCTGTATCATAAATATAAAGACAAATATGAAACTGCTTCATATGAAAATTTTTTTCGAATGCGCGCGTACAGAAATAATGCGCATGCGCAGAAATACACTTTAAGTTACCCAAACGAGCAAAATTGTTTGACTAATTTCAATTGCAAAGATGCTAAGAACATTGAAATTTCTAAAGCTGAGATTTGCAAAATACGTGGATTTAAAGTTAACGGCTTAACAGTTTCTCAAATATGTACAAAACTGCGAGAAACAGGGTTGCACTTTATAAAATTTTATCAAAAACTTACAATTTATATACGAGAAAACGATCTGTCAGACGGAGAAAGACTAGTGAAAGACACGATCGCAAGACCATGCGACTTGTTTCGTCGCAAAAAATGTCACTCCGATAAGTTTCTCAACGAGTTTATGGTGTGGTCTTAAAGCAAACCGTACGTCGTCAGACGAAAGAAAGCAAAAATATTGTATGTCGGCATATGTGCAGATTTCTTTTACAGAAAATAGAACACAAAGAATGGAGGCTACTCTGGGCTAAAGATCATATGCATTGGAAGTGACGAATGTATGCAAGACATTTTTTCAGATAAAAAGAGATCTAACTTGGAACGCCCAGATGGTTGGAATTCCTACTCGCACGATTTAAGACGTGAACGTCGAACCCTCTTCAGTAGGCAGAAAAGGAGGGGGGGGGTTCTATTATGGTTTAGGGTGCCTACTCTTTTAATGGAACTACAGATATTGCTTTTCTGGAAGGTAACTCGACATCTAAAGATTATATAGAACTGTATGATAGTCACTTGTTGCGAATTGCTGAAAGTCTTGGTGGTCGGAATTATTTATACCAACAGGATAATGTACAGATTCACTCATCAAGACTCACAAAAAACTGGTTTTCTGATAACGATTTTCATCTCATGCTGTGGCCTGCAGGTAGTCCTGATTTAAATCCAGCTGGAAAAATTTGTGGCATTCTTGTTCGCAGTGTATATGCATCTGGAAGACAATTTTCAAACGTCCTTGAATTGAAAAAAAGGAATCGAACGAAGTTGGTTTGATATAAAACCAAAATATCTACACAACCTAATAAACAGCATGCCAGCTAGCATATTTGCTGTTATTAATAAGAATGGACCGTTTATTGGACGATAATTCAAAAATATGTAAAATATCTTTATATTTATGAGACAGCAAATTTGATTACATTTATCAATTTTCGAGTTTAAATTATTTAATTCTAATTTAATTTACAGTAAAATGTTTTTTTAGTACATGCTTTTTGTTATATGCATAAACATAATTTTGAATACTGAATTATTAACATATTATTTCGAAAATACCAGTGTCTTTATATTTATGAGACGCAGTGTATCTACAATTTTTTAAAGTATACAAGATATAACAATATTTTTGTAACCCGTTTTAATATTGTACATATTAGAAATAAGAAGAAGGCGTAAAGGTCAAACCTATTCAAAATATGTTAAGGGGTAAGATTCTGCTATAACATAGAATTCTCATTTGTTAAAAAAAATTACAATATACACACTTAAAGAAAATTGCCAATTAGATTTCTTTTCCTTTCAGAATTTTCTTTAGACATATGTATCTATAAAATTTAGTAAATTATAAATATTCTGAAAGCAGTTTTTCATATTAATTAAAAAAAAAAAATTCATTAGTGAATGTCGGGGGGGGGGGGGTGCAAAATGCTGATATCTTTCACTCCATGAAAAAAAAATTAATAACTGTAATGTGAAGATATAACTAAAGATATATACGTAAATAATTGATGTGTAAATTTATTTAGATTAAAACTATGTTAACAATAGAGACTGCAAATTCATCCAATTAAAGAATTACACCGACAGAAATTATGTAAAGAAGCAGTATTATTTTGCAGAAACGAAATGAAAAAAATGCAAATCAGAAAGCAGTCTCACAGTGTTTTCCTGAACTCAGACAGACAAATGAGTATTTCGTTATAAACATAGCTGGAACCATTCCTTTCATTTTGCTAATACCTTTGCATATAAACAATCAACCGTGTTAATTCAATCCTTGACAATATTTTACAGATTTAAACTTTTTATTTATTATAATGTTACTTTTCACAAATATTGAGTTTCTATTAAGCATAACACATTCAAATTTCATGCACTTCATAAAGACAAAGGGTGATAGTTTATCTGCATCTATAGTTAATGTTTTTGCAGTATGACCTAAAATATTATCTTTTTTGAAACGCATCATGTTTGAAAACAAAAAATAAAGATACGCAAAAATTATTCCACACATGACAAACAAAATTTAGACATAACTGTTAGTAAATTATCAAATGTCACAAATTAAAAGATAAATTAAATTATATTAAAATAAAACTTATAATATTACATTAAAATGTATTAAAAATTTAGCTGCTTTATAACGTCTTAATAAACTAAATACTTAAGAATGCAATTAAAAAATAATTTTTAATACGCCGGTAGTCGAATTAAAAGCTATAAATTTAAATATGTAAATAATAATGTACATTAAAAAATAAAATTTTGACCTTGTCTAAGAAAGGTTAGTGCTATCATATCGTATTTCTTAGCCTTGTTATTAACTTTATTATTTGGAATTATTTAACACAACTATCATTACTTTATTTTACGCATGACATTTTTTCAGATAGAATTAAATGTAATGAAAACATACAAGATTTGATGTTAATTTAAAACTTTATATTTCATTTTTTTAAAACGTTAATAAATTTTTGGGGAGGAAGACACATTTCTCAAAACGAAGTATATATCGTTAGTTACATGAATTAAATGACTTCCTTAAATGAGAGAATAAATATTCTCCTCAAAAGGAAAATATTCAATAAAAACTAATTTACCACGAGAGCTATATTATCACAGATATTTTTTGCATTTTAATTAAGGAACCAAAATGGAAAAACATATTTATTTTTTGAGCATCACTCGAATGACGTAATAAAAAAAAGATCCTTAAAAACTTTTATATGATTAAAATACCTAATTTCTGTAGAGAGGTGGGCTTTTTAATATGAAACACTGGAATAACTTTATACTATACACTCACACATAAAAAAATAATGCAGAGAAGAAAAAAAAAGGAAGAGATTGCGTTCTATAATAACTCTTCCGCAGATCATCGCACATAAATGTAACTGGAAGCAATCGACTAATTATATTCACTGATTAACACTACAACTAAAGTTTTCTTAGGGGTTCTTTTACATGTATAAATTGAAACTGAATTCGAAAATAGCAAAAATAACATATAGATTTAACACCATATTTGTATTTGTATACTCTTGTACATTTTACTAAAGGATACCAAAAAGGATACCCATTACCGCAACTAAATTAACAATATAATTGAATTAATAATAAATTATGAATATGGAACTCCTAAAGTTAAACTCGTTTTTAATGGTTTTAAACAGATTTTAGTGTAGATAGATTTTAATGAATAACCTATAAATATTTAACTGTATAAGCTGTAATTTTAAATTTGAATTTTCATATTTGAAGCTTCTAGAAAAAAGTCAAAAATCACACTTTTTTCGAAAAGTAAATTTTAAAAACATATTTAAAAAATTTAAAAAGTTCATTCTATCCTATAATTTTTTTGACAGAAGTCGATTTTCTAAAAACTTCTGATATAAGAATGAAATTTCGTACAAACTCTGTATGTAGATAACTCTCAAAGCAATATTTAGATTCAAAATTAATTACAACACGCTTATTTAGATTTAAAATGTATTACTACACGCTATTATTAATCGATTGGTACTAATTATATTTTTAGACGATGATTTACAGCAGGGCTTATAAGCTGTATTAAAATTTTTAGCGACTACACTTATAAAAAAAAAATATTTAAATTGTAGCATCACATATTCCTTAAGCAAAGTCAAAACAGTTCAAGAAAAAATGAGTAAAGACCTTGAAAGTAATTTCATATTTTTAAGTAGGAGGCATTAATTGAAGTACAATGAAACATTGAGAATATTTACAGAAGAAAGGAATTTCTTTACAAAACTTTTCACTTTTGTGAGAGCATTTTTATGATATTTTGAATATCAGATAGAATACCTATATTATTATTACTGAAAATATGTAACATAATCTATGATTATCCACAAGCTTTTCTATACACCAATAAAGTGCTTAAGCATAAGTGCTTAGTATTAATTATCTATAACAATATAAAAATTCGTTATAATAAATATTTTTAAACGTTTTCATTTTTGCCTAACAGATAGTACTACTTGTAAAATCATTTTTTTATGTTACTGACATTAACCCCATAATACTGATTTATAGAGAAAATTTGCCTATCGCTACATGTGTGTTTTTAAGTAGATTTCGTATAAAATACTACCTATTAGGATCGTTCCTATTTTGGAATTTTGGAAATTTTTTTTACAAAAGTACACCGATCATGACCCCTAAAGTTCGAAACCACCCCCAGTAAAAAACATTATCTATCTATCGATCTACCTATCTGTCTATCTATCTATCTATCTATCTATCTATCTATATATATATATATATATATCACTTTTTATGGACACGATAACTTCCAAAATTCTGCGCAAATCCAAGCAAATTTTCAAAGCTGATACATAAAATCAAAGGGCATAAAATCTTGGTCAAGTTCGTTAATGGGCAAAATCTGTCGAAGGGAGTGGAAGAAGGGAGGGACATTTTGTTTTGTAAAAAACGAAAAAAACCCCATAACTTCTTAATTAAAATACATATCATCTCAGTTGAAAGTTATTATTACTTCTAAACAAGTGGGTAAGTGTGATCACAGATCGCACACAGGGTTTCGTTTAATATTCTTTTCAAAACACTTTACTCTTTTTCAAAATAAGTTAGTTCCACATTTCGCAACCAGGGGGAGCACTCAATTCTATACAAACTTCTATCCGAACGAAACTCCGTTTTACAACCTATCCGTAGATATATTAGTCGAGGGGATTGGGCCCATAGCACCCGAGATAGCTAGGCGCTCCCTGGCGGTAAAAAGTGGAACTGAAATATGTAAAGCTATGTGTATAATATGAAAGAGTGGTGAAAGGGATGTCGGCAAAAGTACCCACCGGGTGTAATGGGGGGAGGTTAGAAAATTTCTTAAAATACACAAAATAGAGACCGGAGGGGTAAATATAAAACTTTTTGAAATTTTTATGATTTTTCGTGTGATCGCAAGTGTTCAGCAATAATTATGCAAAATTTCAAGTCTTCAACTTAATTAGGGGCTCAGTTAAAAAAAAAAAAAAAAGCTTAAAATACACAAGTTGGAGCCCAGGGGGTTAAATATGGGACTTTTTCAAAATTGTATGATTTGTCATTTATGTAAGATGTTCAGCTATAAGTATGCAAAATTTCAAGTCTTCAACTTAATTAGGGGCTCACTTAGAAAAAAAAAGCTTAAAATACGCAAGTTAGATCACAGAGGGTTAAATATAAGACTTTTTCAAAATTTTATGATTTGTCGTTTGATGTGAGGTATTCAGCTATAAGAATGCAAAATTTCAAGTCTCCAACATATATAGTTTATGAGAACGGGCTCTGTGACGGACAGACAGTCAGGCAAACAGACATAGGAGCGAGACGAATAGGGTTTCGTCGGACGAACGAAACCCTAAAAATGGGCTAAAAATTTATGTATGACAGACTTTTGGTAAAACTAAAAATGGGTCAAGGAGGCGAAAAAAATAGGGTTTTGGGAGAAAAGTTTTCCTAACATTGTCAAATCTCAAGATATCCAATCCAATTAAATGTATTATAAATTATCTTAATATTATCTGCATCTTTTATACAGACAAGTTTTTGATAGGACCAATTCTTACCGGAAAAAAAAATTAAAACGAAAAAAGAAGGGGGGAGGGGGTTGAAGAAGAAAAAATTTCATAACTTTGTCAATTCAAAAGATATCAAATCCGCATGAATTTATCAGATATCGTCTTAATATTATCTACAATTTTATACTGACAAGTGTTTGATAGGGCCAATTCTTGCAGCAAAAACAAATTAACAATGCATAGTGATTGGTTGGTTGTATGAGGTTTCAGGGCGCAAAATCCCTAAAGGGACATGCTGCGCCAATCATAGTGATTGGAGAAAAAAAATTAGTATTAACGATGTAATGAAATCCAAATTGCTTATTTTCTGACTCATTTTTAAATTCATTTTTGCTTTCATACGCATCCAATTTGTAGGTTCTCTTATTCAGAAACTATATAATGTGCCGTAATGGTCGATTTTTTGATAGAGGCAGAATATATATATTTTTTTAATGATGTCAAAGTGGGCATTTTACACCGAATTTCTTGAAGAGATTGCGATGGAAACAAAAAATATCGTCTTACTGAGAAAATAATTGCTTATAAATCAAGTTATAATTAATTGAACGAAAAATAAAAATATAGGTCGTTTATAAATCTGTTAAAAAAATCACGTCAGCAAGCTTAATATTTTTCCTTTTAAAAATGAATCGGAAAATGTGCCAGAATATTTTAAATTGGTGAGCATGGAAAAATATTTTTTGAATACTGCCTTAACATAATTCTGATAAAACCAACTCTTATATAAAAGTAATTTAAAAACTCATCAAAAGCGGCCAGATAAAATTATTAAGGTGGGTTTATCTCTAATCATGATTTAGTTTTAGTTGGTGAAATTTGTACTTAACTTCGAAATCTACTTATAGGCCTATAGGCCTATTGGCCTATAATCCTATAGGCCGAGCAGGCAGGGATTTTTTTTTCAAGCATATCTGTGCTACTTCGCTTTAGTTAAACTTTGTCTCAAATATGAATTGTACAATCATAAAAACTGGAATAATTATAAAATGCGTATCTCATAACCCTTTAAGACAGGGAGTTCTTTGGTAAGAATTGAAAGTTTGGTTGGTTTCCTTTTATCGATTGGATCGTGTTTGATTGAAAAAAAAATATATAACAAAATACCCTATGTTAGGTAATGCCAAGGGAGAACCCACACAATTGTGTGGGTTCGGCTTTAATAGTTTTTGGGCTAAATCTACAAAATTGTGTAATTTGCGATTGTGTGTGCAAATGTCTAAAAATAAAAGTTTAAGCAAAAAAAGTTGCTGTTTACTGAGATAATTTTCATCAGCCACAATGAAAATGTTTGAAACAATTTTTGTTTTTGGACAGACCACTACAATTTCATTTTCCGAGACGTTCCCAATGCTCGCACCCCTCTTAAGAGCCATTGACAAATGGTATACCCTTCACTCCGTTTGGATCGTGCCTGATCCTTCAAATTTATTTTTTTATTTTTTACAGCAGCGGTATTTTGTTTAAATATCGATTGAAGTACATAAAACTAGGTCTGAACCAGAGTAAGGATTACAGCCCGTCCTAAACCATGTTCTTGTGAACCAGGTATGTACTTTCCAACTGGTATACTACAAAATTTAAAACTATCCCAGATGATGGTGTTACAACAGAGTGTGATTTGTTTTTTATATATTGCTTTACTGAGGCACGTCCTAAAGAAGATAATCGTCTGCTCATCTATGGAAAATTTCCCTGATCTTCTGGTAAACTGAAACAGACACTACGGAATCTGTTGAGCATTTTCTGAACTTTCCATAATGCATTATTTATTCCTGCTGGTTTACTTGATGTGTCGACAAAATTGAATGAATTTATCAAACTTAAAAATCTATCTCGTGGTATGCAAATTTATAAAAATGTAATTAATAAAAAATAAACTGCTGAAAACATAAGTTTAAAAAAAAATCACTTAAAAAATTTTATATACTAGAAATTGTATCTATTTTGGAAATGGTAAATGCCGGACCCGCAATTGTGTGGGTCATTGGTTTTTCAACTTTTGTAAAGCCTAATTAAATTTATCAAAGACAAAATGAATTAAAATCAAGAATAAAGTATATAAAAAGAAAAATTAAATCTAAGCAAACAATATAAAAATTACATTTAAGGGGGTCCGGGACACAAAAATCTTCAAATTTTCAATTTTTTCTTTACGAGATTAAAGATTTCTTTGCCATTTTCTGCTTTAAATGATGTTTAAATCATGTTCCTATCTTAATTAGAACAGGAAATATTAATTTTTTCGTTTTGGTTTGTTTTCAAAATCTGCCTTTCAAGGTTGTCAAGGAAACGAGTTCTTGTAAAATTACGTTTTTCTTCATGGTAGGTTTTTTCACCATTTCTCATATTTAAATTCTTTTAACTCCAGAACCGTTAAAGATACAGGGTTGAAACTCGGAACATATCTTTTTCAATTATTTTACTTTACTTTTGAGCCAGCATATTTGAAAAAACTATTTAATTTTAAAAATATGATTTTTTTCTAAAAAGTTGCATCACTTTTTTTGAAATTTTTTTGTTAAATATTTTTAATTTTTTTAAAAATTAATATTTTTTAAAATCCAGGAACTAAATTAAAATATATATATTTCTGTTTATTTAAATGAAAAACAATTTAAATTCTACAAATAATATTTCGAGTTATAACGATTTTAAGTTATACCACTTTTTTCATAAATTTTAAATTTAATTTTTTTTTAAAGTTTTATCATTTGATTTTGTTTACAAATGATGTGGTTAACCATCACAAAAAAATTCAAAATTTTAACTCAATAAATATTTTTTTTTGAAAATGTGTCCCGGACCCCCTTAAAATAAATTGCTACAGTACATACGTTTTGTGTATTGCTGTCAGATGATATAGCCTTTCAAAAGCAGAAAATCTAACCCTGTACTGTAGTTGTTTCCCCATAGTTGTATCTTATCAAATCATCTGAAACCAATTAACTCATATAAATGTCCAGATTTGGTTTTAAATAAAAAAAAAAAAAAAAAGGAAATAATCATTATATTTTACTTTAGTAGCACCCGCACAATTATGCGGGTCAGGTCTTAAAGGGTTATGTAACAACATCAGCTAAATATTTTTAGTATTATATACATATAACAGGTTAACTAAAAGAATTTTTAAGATACATGATGATTTGAATGCTAAGCTTTTATTGAAACGGAAGGAACCCGTAAAACCTAGTAACCTAACCACCTAAAACGTAGTAAAAAAAAAAAAAAAAAAAAAAAAAAAAAAGAATCACCATTATTTTTCTACTTTTTGCCGCATTCAAAAAAAGGCAATAGAAGAGTTAAAATAATCTACACAATACACATAGACCCAGAAGAGGTTTCAGAAAGGGACCAATACTATTTAACAATGCAAATGTATCATTAACATTTAGAAATTATTATAAAGAGTCATTTAAAAGCATTGATGAAGATTGAACGACAGGTTAGTTAAATGACGAAATCTTTGAAACTGGAAATAAAATTTATTTTTTTCTCATATTTGCAAAGCTTGGTTGCTCGTAAAAAAATCATGAAAACGTTTGAAAAAAAAATTTATTTTCTGAATTTGAAAGTAGTGATATATAAATATCTGAAATCACTGATAGATTTTTAATACCATATCTCTGTACCAAAATTAAATATGTTCTCATAATCAATAGATTAAAGAAACTGGCATTTAAAACTTTATGCCCAGATGGTACTTTAAAGTAACATTAAAATAACCTGTTATAAAATTAATTTAACATGTCGATTATTAGTAATACTGTTTAGAATGAGTTGCAGATACTTTCTATTTACAAATATTGGTCCAAATATATCCAAACAAATATTGGTCGGACAAGGCAAAAATAGTTTTAAAACATAATTTCTTTTTCATTTGCATCATTTAAGCTTTCTTGACGTTGAAATACTGTGTGTGTGTGTGTGGGGGGGGGGGGGTTCAGTTAGACAATATTTCTATATTTCTATTGTACGAGCATTATAGTTGAACATTTTCTAATTCTATAAAATGCTAAAAGTAATGTTTTAAATGAAAGATTTGAGTGGAGTTATTAATGTTGCACAAAATACCTATAAATTCAAATTTAATTAATTAATTTATATAGGCAAAATTCTTCTGAAATTTATTAAATGATTGGGTAAATCTTCTAATCTAGTTTAAATAATTCACGAAAAAGGCTTTAGAAGATGAAATTTTCATGAATTCATAATTTGTGATATAAAGGTTATATGAATGAAAATAAACTCATTTAACATTTGAATGAATAAATGTTCTTTTAGAGGAGTATTCTGAGAAATAATCTTTGATTTACGCCTTTACAAATCAGACATTTATAACCGCACATTAAACAAAGATTCCAAAGGAGGAAAGAAAAGATTGAATTTGTCTACTTATTTGCTGTCCATTGTCCTGGAGTCAATATAGATATTTTTACGCAACAAGAATATTTGCAATGATTCAGTGTCCCTTTAGTTACCTAATATTTGGAAGGAGATGCTATGCAGTTTTATTAATAATAGTAAAAATTAATCCACGCTCACAAATATCCAATTTCATTTTATTTTATGTTTGCACTGATTTTCGTTATGCATGAGGTGTTGTGACATTATTTACCATGTTATTGCTTTTAAATTTTGGGGGGAAAAAAGTTCTATCATGAATGATTTTGGAAATGTCGCCGTTTGTGCGATGAAAAGTTCTTTAATCTAAATAAAGATATTTTATCAATTTATAGCATTTTTTAGCTCAATTTTAGTTTCATTATGAGTTATTATAATAGATATTGTCAAATTTAGTTTAACAAATGAAATATTTATTATTTAAAAATTTTAAAAGTATATATTGTGAGGCAAATGCAAGACATCATTAAGAACTACCATACTTCCAATATTGCATCTTCCGAATTGTTTCATACTTCATTTTTGTTAAAGTTTATAAATGAAAGGAAAAATAGTTATGTAACATTAATATATTATCACATTCTCGAAAACAATATTTTCCTTTATTCATAATATGCATCATTGCTTTGAATTGATCATTCTTGAAGAGAAAAGAGTATGTGTTCGATAGTAAGCATTACTGTAGAGAAAAATAAAAAATAAAATAGCAATAAAGTACAAACCAATCAGATATGTGTTAAAAGAAACGTAAGGTTTTCAGATGCTAGCAATTTTATATCTCAACGGCATTTCCTTACAAAGTTACATAGATCTTTTTGCATTACAGTTACAAACGGATGTAAAGAAATATATTTAGACAAATAGTAATTTTGTTTTCTTCCGATCTACGGTATCGTTACGATTTACGACAAATTTCGATTAGAATATGGATTAAACACGAAAAAATGAGTGCTATATTTTATTTAATTTTTATTTTTCTGGCGTTTGGATAACAAAAAGAAAGACAATGTAGTTTTCTAATATTGTTGAACAATTGTTAATAGATTATAGGTATGAATATTGTTAATAGATTACAGTATAGTCAAGTAATCGGTTTCTATAAAATCGGTGGAGTGACTATGCAGCAAAAGCTACAGATTTCTAACAGTCTATTATCTGCCCTATATATATATAATCCTAATGAAACGAATATATGAAACGCCTGAAATGTAACGATTCTTTGAATCGACTGATTAAACAACTGATTATGTTTCACGGTGATTCCATCTATAAAAAGGAATACTTTCTGATGAAATTAACACCAAAAATCAATATTGATCCGCAGATTTCAAAACTGGTATTAGAATTTTTAAATTCGATTTAGTTTTCGAAATATTATTTTTTTTTCTAATTTTATATACATTTTTCTAATGAGGGCAACTCAAATTTTAATCAAACAGATATATTTTTTTTCAGATTTTAGAAAAGGTTACTATTTTAATCTAAGTTGGTAAGTATTTTAAACTATTTTGGCGAGAAGTCTGGCCTCCCTTAAATGTATGCTAAGAAATGCATCATTTTACTTTTATTCATAATTCAATTTGTATTTCATTATCATTTTATTTAATACAAGCAGAAACATTTAAAATATATGGCTTTCACTTCTTTATTTTTTTAAACCGAAATGAAAAGAAAAATATTAGGCACAGATGTCATATACGCACTGGGGTACCTAATTGGCGCCAAAATGGCATTATCTTCGTTGACATGGTAACCTGGCTATTGTTGTTTATTTAATAATAAGTGTTTACTATTTTATTTATTTTTTTTTAATTACATAAATTGTTTTGTTCTATAATTTATTATTTGTTTTGTTATTTTCCTTAAAAAATAAAAAATAATAGAAAATAATTAAAAAAATACGGTACTACTTAGTTATTCCATCGACCCATTTCGCCAAATTATATAAATCGCCAAACCACTCGCCAAATTATACAAATTGACATAATTTTTATTTTAAATAACGAAAGAACAAAGAAAATAGTATAACATTAATAAATATACAAATAAAACGTCGAAATAAAAATCACTTGATGACGTAAAGACGTGTAACTTGCTTAAAGTCAAGTGAATGTGACATTTATCAACCATTATTGGCATTTAATCTTATAGTTTGGTGATAGATTTTTGGTCGACGGGATAACTAAGTAGTACCAAAAATTCGAAAACGAGGATTTCGCCAAATTTTCGTTAAAAAAATCACGCCAAACCGAGTGCGTATATGACATCTGGCCAAATATTAAATGATGTAACAAACGATGACATTTAATTCCAACTTCAAAGCAATGTTACAATTTACCACTCGAAAAATAAAAAGAAATGCTAACTGGCGAGTTGAAAAATAGTTATTGGCGAGATTTGCACCCGGCTAGCGTAACAGTACCAAGAATTCTTTGCGACAAGGCTTTTATGTAGTATTATTCGAAAAAAAATAATTGATTTTTTTTTTAATCGAATTGGAAAACTTTCGGCACGGATGCCACATACGGTCCCATATTGGCGCTATTTTTCTCTGACGCCAATGTCATATACGTGACGGGTACTTAACTGGCGCCATAGTATCGTTATTTTGCTTGATTTGATAAGCCAGATGTTGTTGTTTATGCTGTTGATATTTTCCCCAAATTAGCGTCGCCAAAAAAATCGCGCCAATATAGGGCCGTACATGATATCTGGGCCAAACTTTCATATGAAAAGCAAAGGGATCAGAGCGTATTTATTTATGGCAGTTACATGACTTGGACTATTATAATATAGATGAAATGATGGCGATAGAATAATATTTGGCGACTTATCACCTGTACCTGGCTAATATTAAAGTGCCAAAATTGCACCAGGAATATAAAAAGCGAAGTGGTTCGCCCGGAACTCTAGATGATAGCCACATGACTTAGGCTATTGTTATAGAAATTGTTTTAAAATACCGGGAGACTAAGACTCTGTACACTTAATTCCTTTTATTTTTAGCTTCTTTTCAAACGTTTAACTGATCCTCTTTAATAAAACACGAAAACAACCATTGGATGTCTTAACAGCAACTGATTCGGCCTTAAATTTTTGAAATCAGGGGAAATTCAATGGAAACCCGTTTACAGGGATATCTGCATAGCTTTTTTCAGTATAATTCAATCTTCTATACTATTTTGTAAACCGATCAGATTAGCGTGTTTTTGGATTCTGCGGTGCCTGAACGGGGGTTGGCGAGCGTAGCTTGCAGGGGGCAGAGCCCCTAGTATATATATATATGTTATATATATATATATATGTTTGGTTTTTTTGGATGCTCTGCTGCTTTTGAAATATGAGTCACTCTGGATGAAGCCGCAGTCTTTTTTTTCGATATTTTCTTGTTGAAACTTTCTTAAACACTTATATTCTGTTTCTTGTTCTGTGAAAGGATGTGCTGGTTCATGTTAATTATTTTATTTTTAATTATTCTTCTATTGTTTCTATATGTATATATATATATGTGTGTATGTATGTAATAAATTTGAAATCACAAATATACGAAGAAATTGATAATGTTCTAAAGATGATTTAGAAATGAACATATGAAACCAGTATGTAAAATAAGAAACTATGAATGACTCACAGAATCATCAGAGGAGCTCGTGAGTTCATTCATAGAAGATGCGTTATTTCATTCAATTTTGTCGGCATTAAGCCTAAAATGACAAAATTTAGCTCCTTATAACGCAAGCATTACAGAAAATAGATAATAAAAAGCTAAGAGATACAAAGAAAGTTACGCCTCATACAGGATATTTAAAATTATTAGAGCACAATACCTGAATGACATACTAAGAGTCAAAATTATTGCATATCAGCATGGAAAAAAAAGTTAAGACTATTTTAACATGTGATCTACAGTTGAGCATCTGAGTGTAACCTATAACTGTGCTGCCATCTGGTGTGACAAAGGTAAAATATAAATTGGAGCTCGATTAATAACAATAATGTTCAGAGTTGTCATCTTAAGCCCCACCAAAAAAAAAAAAAAAAAAAAAATGAATGAAAATGATTGAAGAAATCAAGAAAAGACTTAGATTAACTTTAAGTTAAACTAGAATGAAAAAAAATTAAAAAAATAGGAATAAACTTAATAAGTATTGAATAAATACAAAATAAAATAAAGAAAAGGAATAAATTAATACAAATAAAGAAATAAAGAATTATATAAAAATAAATAAAAGGGCAATTGATTAAATTAACGTTTTAAAGAAAAAATTGTAATATAAAAAATGAGAATATAAATAACATTTAAAAAGATGAGGAATATTTGAGATAGTAAAATTTAGCCTTGTATTACGTAAAAAAAAAATGAAAATTTAAAAAGCAATGAGGAATATTGAGATAGAAAAATATATCATTAAATGATGATGAAATATGTGAAAATTTATTATGTTAAATGCATGATAACCCGTATTTTTTTTTCTACTATATGTCCATACAATATATAAACATATATACATACACTTTATACACGCTCACACACATAAAAACATATAAAGTTTTAAACATTTTTTAGCATTAACGACCTCAACCCTCCATAATGGTATTTTTATTTTTTATGTTTTTTATGTTTTTAGTGTATAATTAATGTGAAATATATGTAATTTATTGTATATTATATGTGT
Source organism: Maratus speciosus (assembly GCA_963932465.1). Taxonomy (NCBI): domain Eukaryota; kingdom Metazoa; phylum Arthropoda; class Arachnida; order Araneae; family Salticidae; genus Maratus; species Maratus speciosus. The sequence continues at coordinate 389,716,516 of OZ010788.1, read as the reverse complement.
AAATATAAATAAATTAATGTGAATAGTGTATAATTTGTGTGAAAAACATACACATACACCAAACTTTTTTTTAAGAATATATATATATATATATATATATATATATATATATATATATATATACATATATATATATATATATATATACATATATATATATATATATACATATACATATATATATATATATATATATACACATATATATATATATGTATACATACATATATATATATATATACATACATATAATTTTTTGTGTGTATGATTTTGTGTGTGTGTGTGTGTGTGTGTGTAAAATATGGGCTGATTCCAGGGTTCTATTCAGTCACAACTTAGGGTGTATTGAATAACTCTCCATTTGGGTAAAGCAGTGGTAATTGAATAATTTGACTCGGCACCTCGGTTATTTCGTGAGTCTATTGGAGGCCCCAAGAAATTATACTTCTTTTGAATCACATGAGGCAAGTACGAGAGCACACTCTAATCGCTAAAAATTTGAGCTCTTGAGATTAGCACTTCATTTTGTTAAGATTTTATGAATTTTTGTAGCAGGGTGCGAATATGTCAATTTTGGAGGAACATATAATTTATTTGGCTTAATATCAAATAATAGGTGTGGTCCTGCGACGGCAAGATGTTCACTTGAACCTGATCGCATCACCACCATTTAATTGTACATTTAATTGATAATAGTCATGTATGATCTAATAAATGTCAGCTAAAAAAAAAGTTAGTTATGAATCACGATTCTAATCTAATCTTATTTTGACATTGATTATAATTTATAACCTAAATTTAATAACAAGTCTAACAACTGTCAAATTTTACTTAAAATACATCAAAATTTCTTAAAATACATTAGTAAAAAGACAGACCGTTTTCAACCTTCACAAGGCCGTCATCAGTTGGATTTAAATATTATTTTCTTCGCGCTTATTCGTACACCTGAAAGTAATTCTTGTACAGGTATTTGTACTATTTATATGAATTTAATTATTTAACTCATGGTGAATTGAGCACTGAAATTTTAACTTCCATTTATTGTATTTTATGATTGGATTCTAATAACTGTTATATTGGAAAAGTTAATTGGATTTTATAGCTTTGAGTAATCATCTAATAATAAACACATCAATTAACTTCTGTTTTATTATATTTATTTCACAAATATTAATATGTTTATTATAAAGGGTAATTTCTTTTATTATCATTTCATATATATATATATATATATATATATATATAAAACTAGTAAAAGATTATATTTAGCCTGAACTAGCGCACTCCCCCCCCCCACCCCCACAGAACAAGAAGAATATAACTATTTGTAAAAAAATAAAACTAGGGAAAAAACAGGCTGTGGAAACAGGCCTCATCGGCAGTGGATCATATTTCAAAAGCAGCCGAGCATTCAAATATATATATATATATATATCAAATATATGTATTAGTGGCAGTGGGTTTCGGTCAAAACAGTGAGTAGCAAAGTCAAATGTTAAACATTCGATGGGTATTATCACATCCTCCCCCACCGGAACCTACACCACATTATTAAATGAATGCCTCACCTGGAACACAGTAAAAGATGCTAAAAATATGTTCGTTGAAAAAAACCACACTTAACCAACTCCGCCACGTTGCCACAAACAAAAATATAAAACATAAAACAAACTAATCAAGGCAGAATACAACATCCAATCCACCAATCCAAATTCATTCGAAGTCTGTTGCCACTCGACACAGCACATCATCATAAAACCGTCCTTAAACAGGCTTTAGGAAATATGAGTCATTCACTGACGTCGAAAAGCAATCGATCCATATATATATGTATATAAACCAAAATAATAAAATAAAAAACTAGAGGAAAAAATTATACATTTAATTTTCTAATGAAAAATTTAATATTCTTTATTGGAAAGACGATACATTCAAATTCCACGTACATACGAAATAAAATGGGAGGGATTTTTATCTGCGTAACAAAAGGAATTTTAGCTGACGTAGTTATTACATTTACATGACGTTATAAATAATTCACTTATCCTAACATAATAAACAGTAACTATATCAATCCAATTACGAGCAAACGTGTAAAATAACTTAAGTATACGTGTATGATATATACATAAAATACAGGAACAGAAAATCATTCACTAAGCTAAAATGATTCATCAAATGAAATATATCTAATTAAATAGATGTATAATTACTAGAAAAATCGTTCACGTTAACATACTTTTTTTTTACAATTATCAAACAAATTCAGTAATATAAACATTTTACGTTAAATTTTATTTCAATAAATTTTAAATCTACGCTTCGTTTGCATATCACAAGAAGTGTAAGTTTACATAAAATAAAAATATATATATATATATTACACTGAAATTACAATTCTTAAATAAGCTGGTAAGGAGAATTAACGTATTTTGACAGCAAGCTATTTATAGAAAGAGACGATACTAATTAGTTTTTTTCGTCTAAGTATTATCAAAATCATTTTAGATGAAAGACGACTGGAAGAGCTTTTTTGGTAATTGTCAACAACATATGGAAATGCTTACCAATATTTTACCCCACCTTGTAAATCAATTTCGTTATATTATGCATACACTAAAAAGGATATATAAATATTTAATTGAATATGAAACAGCGTATTACAGTTAAAAACAACATATTACCGATAATGTATTTGAGTTATCTTGTATTGTGCTGTAGATCTGTAAACAATTTATATGCAACACGCAAAAAATAAAATTTACGTAAGTTTACAAATTAGGGTGGAATGAAAAAACCGTAAAATATGTTCGTTGATCAATTGGAAATCAAAATTTAACCCATTTATGCCTAGCGTCCCATTTTTGGGATGTTTCAAATTTTAATGCATTTGTATAATTTCCTTCTTCTTTATAACATGAAAATTGCATGAAATCATTATTTATAAATGTCTTTATCTATAACCGAGAGATGACAGCACAAGGTGGATATTTATTTGCTTAAATTAAGGCTTTTGTCGGTGTTTATAGATTTTTAATTTTTTAAGAGGGCGAAATGTAAAAAGTAAGTTTATTTGTATTTTTTCTATCATGGACCCAAAATCGCAAGTTATAATCTTAGCTTGTGGACTTTTTTGAAATACGTATTTTTTAAATTGCGAAATTAAATGTTCAAGCCTATTTTTTATGCATTTTTGTAATGTACAAAATATAGGGTTCTAGGCACAAATGGGCACATATTTTTGTTAGAAATTTAGGAGACAGTTATTTATGCAATCTCCTTTCGAAGATATTTATGAAATAAATTGTTATTAAGTCTGCAATACGATTATTCTTATTTTATTATTAATAATAGTTATAACGTTATTAGTCTCTGCAAAGAAATAAATATATATTTTTTGTAGTTCATTAAAATACTAATTATAGTACATAATATACAATTTAAAAACGTTTTAAATATAAATATAGGCAAAATATATAATTATGCATATTATTCTACTAGAAATACTCATATTTATTTATTTTACATTTTATCAAATAAATACAAAAAAAATTAAGCTTAATTTTTTTTAGTATTTTTCCAGTTCATTTTGCAACATTTTAAAGTGATTTTACCAAACAATTTGAGAAAACAAAAATTCAGGCACAAATGGGTTAATACCGCGCAGAAGTTGTGTATAGTCCTCAGTAATAAAACTGCAATGTTTTTCCGAAATCAAGTTTTATCTTCCTGTTCCCCCGGGCCCTCCAATTTTTTCGAAATTCGTCAAAAATGCCTTGTACAACTTATAAATCGAAATAAACATAAATCTGGAAAATAAAACTATCATACCTCTGGAAAGCTGTGTATGGTACAGTAGTGGAAAAAAAATAAACTACTAACTCCTCAACAAATCATCGTAGGCGAAAGTTACTGGTACCGAACGATTGTAAATAAAGTTTACTTTTAAATGATGTATATAAAATTTTTTACGGGTCATCTACATATTAAAACGAATCCAAACTTCATTTTTTTCAATGGCAATACACAATTTTAACAAGATATTTCAAATATTCGGTTCAAACTATGACTAGACACCAAATTTCAAGTCATTTGAATGATAAGTTTTTGAATTATAAACATTCAAAATTTAGTACTTTTAATGTTAAAATACATTTTCATATTTTTATTTATATCTCCTGAAATTATGCTCCTAATGTGCTATTTTTTTGTAGCAGTAATACTAATATACCCAAACATAAATACGTTGAAATTGCAATTTTTATAATTTTATGATATGAATTATGAATTATGAAATTAATATTCGAAAAAATTATGAATTGCAACCTGCATTTTTTTTCATGGATTTAGATTTATTAAGTCCTGTTTTATGGAAAACCAAAATTTCACGTTTTTCTTCCAAGTAGTTTTAAAATTATGCTTAGAAAACTGCAAAATGATGGTTTAAGGGGCCGTCTATGATGGAAGTGAGTAGATATTTTGAAATTTATTCTGCTGTATTGTGATCTAACAGGCTTCATTGCCTCCTTGAGTGGTGCTTAAGGTGCCTTGATCAAGAAAGGGGCTCTCTCGGTTAACAATCGAGTACGGAACTTCAATTTGGATACAGCTGTTAAAATACGCTCTTTTAAAATAATTAATTTCTCGGAAACTTATGGTCCGAATTGCATAAAAATTCGCTTTAAGCTAATTGAAGCGTGTAGAGTTCATTTATGCTGTCAGAATTATGTACTGCCATTGAAAAAACAAAGTTTGGGTTCGTTTTAATATGTAGATGGCCCCCTAAGCAAATTTTATATACATCATTTAAAAGTAGATTTTATTTCCAATCGTTCGGTACCAGTAACTTTCTTCTACTATAATTTGTTGAAGAGTTAGTAGGGGGTGTTTATTTTTTTTTTTCCACGGCTGTACATAGTAATATGGCTGCACAGTTTTTTCTGAAATCAAGTTTTATCTTCCACAGCCCCCCCGGTGTCCCCAATTTTAGCGAAATTTGTCAGAAATGCTTTGTACTACTTATAAATAGAAATAAACATAAATTTGGAAAATAAAAATGTCGTACATAGAAAAATTTCCGTAGGGTACATAGTAATATGCCTGACAGATTTTTCGAAATCACATATCTTCCAGGACACCAGTCATTTGGAAAATTCGAAAAAAATTCCATACATTCCCTTTTATTTATTATACATATATTTGTACAGCAGCACACAAGAAGCAAGAGTGCAATATAAACATTTTATCTGTGAAAAAAAAAGTACACAAACAATTAATGCTCAAGAATGAAAAACAAACATATAAATCTATTAAAAGTATTCAAACAATTTAAATTTCAATTAAATCAGTTCGTGCTGTTTTAAACAAAAATCTAAATATTCGAAATGTTACGGTTTGGTGTTTATTGTTGGCCCTCTTGGATTTTTGTAACCTTAAATGCTAACTTAGTTTCAAAATATGGCATAATCTCAAAATATGGATCTTAATTGTTGCATGAAAATGAACTGTCATTATGACATTGGTTTCAAAAGCTAGACGGATGAAGCAGGGGACCAAACAGTTATAGTGGACCAATTGGAAAAATGTTGGACAAGTGTGAATCCCTTCACATGGTTTTTTTTTTCAAACTATCGACATGTTGACTTGAAACAGTTATTGGCGATCACGGTACCGAACAACCCTACCTGAAGGAAATGATCTTATCTATAAAGAAACGAAGTTGTTCAGAAGGCCTTGAAAATTGATTTCCTGGTAGACTTTCACACAGCAAATGGGTTCCACCGGCAACAGAATTTTGAGACCATGTGGCAACTCCGTATCCAACATCAAATCTGAAGATATTGACGGAGTTTGTATTCAAGGTGTACGCACGTGTATGGTTTGCAATTAAGTGCAAGACATCCTGCAAAGATGGCTCAATCCAACTTTGGGAATATGTTTATTTTTCAGGGATATTCCCCAGGCAGTTAAAGTTGTCATTGACCCAATAATCCAGCGTAATGCCTTTTTTGCCCATCCGGAAAACCTGCTGATTGCCATAGTAACTGATGATCGGAAACACATCCGCGAGCTAGGATTTCATAGAGTCCTTAAAGCGCGAAGTGCGAACGCTGGTAGAGAACTCAAGCTGTTACAAGTTCCTGTGATCAACTTTAGCGCAGCAGATTATATTGATCTGATTCAGTTAAATAAGGTAGAAGTTACGGAACCACCTATTTTGTCTACATGTTCACACGATGATTTAAAGAGGTACATTGGCAAACGTGATCATGACGATATCATTTCGTTTGCTGATTTTTCATTCCATACTCAAAATGTAGAATGTTGTGTCAAAGTTGTCACCGAAGCTGCAGTGACAGTTTGTGGTGCAAACAACAGGGATGGATTCATAAGATCTCGATAACAATCCAGATAATTTTTTCCATATTTTAAGACTAAGTCAGATTTTAAGATTACAAAAATCCAACAGAGCCAATAATAAACACCGCGCAGAAACATTTCAAATATTTAGATTTTTGTTTTGAAGTGCACGGACTGAATTAATTGAACTTTAATTTTTTTGAACAATTTTAAATTATTTAAATGTTAATTTTCCTCTTGAACTTTAGTTATTTCTGTACTTTTCACAGATAAAATGTTTGTATTGTGCTATTGTTTCTTATGTGATGCATTCTATTATTCATGTACAATAGATAAAATAGAATATACGGCAATTTTCCGAAATTTCTAATGACCGGGGCCTAGAATATATTATTTGATTTCGAAAAAACTGTGCAGGCATACATATTATCACGTACCATATGGAACTTTCCGCAGTAAAACATTTCTATTTTCCAGCTTTATGTTTGTTTCGATTTATAAATTTGTCAAGTCATTTTTGATGAATTTCTTAAAAATAGGACTACCCGGGGCCACCGGAATATAAAACTTGATTTCAAAAAAATTGAGAAGGCATATTACTATGAACCATATGCAACGTTTCCGTGGTATGACATTTTTACTTTTCAACTTTATGTTTATTTCGATTTATGAGTTATACAAGGCATTTTGGACAATTTTCGCAATGATTTGGGGGCCTATTGGCACCGGAAGATAAAACTTGATTTCGAAAACAACTGTGCAGTTTTATTACTGAGGACCATGGAGAACTTTTGCGTGCTATTACATTTCCATTTTCCGATTTTCGGTTTTTTCACTCCACCCTATTACACACACCTGAAATTGCGATTTCAAGAATAAACGGTAATGTATTCGAATTCGTTATCCCATCCCTGTGTAAGAAGTATACAAGTTATACAGAAATATATCTAATTATCAATATTTAAGGGAAAATATTTAAATGGATCCAAAAATTGCTCGAAGTTGGATATAACATCAATAAAAAATTTTATTTGTCTATATATCTAATATATATACAAATAAAAAATTATAAAAAAAATTCCTTCACAGTTTTATGTGTTTCTTTTTCCATTCCAGAAATAATTAGATAAATATTCATTTTTATTGCATGATGAATAATTTTTTATAGGTAACTATGAGTATAATTTACTTTTATGGTAAATTAAACACGGTAAAAAATAATATATTCAGAAAATATGTTTATTGTTTACAAATATAAAATAAACAATTTGAATTTATCACCCACCCAAAATAAGAACAAATTGAAAAGAATAGAACAAATATATAGTTTCAGGAGCCAATAATATGCTGGCTTCACAAAAGGTATAGCACAAAATATTAAATAAGAATGGAATTAATGTATAGAAATACTCTTCTTGATGAAAGGAAACATGATATAACAATCAATTAGAAAAGCTTTTTGTCTAAGTGCGATTTTTATACTCCAGCGCTATTTTTGTACAAATGTGTATGTTTTTGCCGTTAATGTAGGATTATGTCCTCTGGCCAAATGAGATGTCTGACCAGTTTCCGAAACTACTATTATTTTTTTTTTCAGATTTCATTTAACGAGGCACCTGAGGTGTTAAATACTGACTGTTTGTCTTTATTTGTAATAAAATTAGTTGAATAAATTCATGAATTTCGATTCAACAAAGAGACGCTCCATGCTACTTAATTTTATATTCATTAAATAATTGCGTCCTTTTATGTGCAGTTACTTAACTTCAAGACGGTATCACACAGTAGGACAGTGTTTTCGGGCACCTCTAACGTAACTACTAACCGTGCAGGATTAAATAAGAATGGAATTAATGTATAGAAATACTCTTCTTGATGAAAGGAAACATGATATAACAATCAATTAGAAAAGCTTTTTATCTAACAAGGGAACCACTTTAGGTGTGGCTCGCACCTAGAATCAAGACCTGGTGCATTTTGTAGCCCTATGCATAAAAGTTAGAGAACCGATAAAAATTCTTTGTTAAAATCATATTTTATATATTTTTTTATATTTATAATTTTTTATTATTGGATTTTTATTTGTTAATTTTACACCAAAAGAGAGTTAAGTCGCCAGATATGGCACTTCAAAATTTTCATTAGCTTTATACTTGTAATAGGTTTACGTCCAAACCATTACAACACGGTGCGTAGCGAAAATACTGAGCTAGGGTTGCCGGTAAACTGTACGGGACGAAAAAGACGCCAATCTTTCCCCGCCAAATATGTAAATATAATATTGTATTTTTTTTTAAATCAAATTCGTAGGTTCTTGAAGGAATTTTAAAACTTTTTTCAACATTTTATAGTTATTATTGACTATTTTATATTTTTAACTATTTTTTTTTTAACTTTTACTTTAACAGCTCGAAAAGTGGTGTCGAAAATTGCATTTTCAGAAAGTTAATCTGCTGTAAAATATATATATATATATATATATATATCTATTATTTTAACAAAAAATTTTTATCCATTCCCAAACTTCCTAATATAGAGCTTTAAAATGCAACAGGTTTCAATACTAGGTGCGAGCAACACCTAAAGTGGTTCCCTTGTAAGTACGATTTTTATACTCCAGCGCTATTTTTGTATAAATATGTATGTTTTTGCTGTTAATGTAGGATTATGTCCTCTGGCCAAATGAGATGTCTGACCAGTTTCCGAAACTACTATTAAATTTTTTTTGGCAGATTTCAGTTAACGAGGCACCTGAGGTGTTAAATACTGACTGTTTGTCTTTATTTGTAATAAAATTAGTTGGATAAATTCATGAATTCCGACTCAACAAAGAGACGCTCCATACTACTTGATTTTATATTCATTAAATAATTGCGTGCTTTTATGTGCAGTTACTTAACTTCAAGACGGTAGCACACAGAAGGACAGTGTTTTCGGGCACCTCTAACGTAATTACTAACCGTGCAGGACGATTCTTTCAATATATATTAGGAGGTGAACCATGGCATTAAAACATGGTTGGGCGTTGTCTTAGAATATATGTTATTTATATGAAATTTACAATTTATCGCCTGTAATTTTGATTCACTAAAAGAATTTTATGTATATAAAAAATGATATTTTAGAACAAAGATAATTATTAAAAAATTATACACGGTCTTCAAAAAGTGCCTTGCGCATTTTAAAATTATATATAAAATCAATTAACTGTCGTACAGGAGTGCGGTTTGGACTAAAGTACTTTTCACGATGAAAAGTTTCCTTCAAGAGAATAAAACAATTAGTTCCAAACTTCGATCATAGATTGAGCCATTTGTCCGTATGTTTGGTTTCAAACATGCGTTATTTTCTTATTTTCAGATTACTTCCAATTTGGTTTCGAAAATATTAGCTTTTTCATTGAAAGTCATAATCTCTGTGTCACAGCATCAAAGCTATTCTGAAAATCAAAATTTGGAACTAATTATTTCCATTCGCTTGAAAAAAAAATCATCGTGAGAAGCATTGAAAAAAAAGAAGAATTCATCGTGAAGAGAATTTTAGTCTAAACTGTAATCCTGTTCGACAATTACTTCATTTTATAATAAATTTTAAAATGTGTTAGGGAATTTTGGGACATCCTGTATAATACAAATACTCTCCCTTCATCTGTAATCCCTTTCTTCTGCAACAATGTGTGCTAATTATCTTTTGTTAACCAGTCAATAGCTTGCGATTATTCGTAATTTATTATTTACTTAAATATATAATGTAATTTATTGTTAAAAGTAATATAAATGATTTTGTGAAATAGGTCATCTTTTCAAAATCCTGAATGAAATTATGAATATTGAAGAAATGTTAATAAGTAATCTTTTTTAATTAACAAAGTTTCAAACATTTGATTAAAAGTTAATCATAACAAAAGAATTTATAACAATGAAGTTAGAAAAGTTATATTACAATGCAATAATGTTAACTTGGAAAATCGAACAATAGGGGAAATATATTTCTTTATTAATAATATTTGTAAATGTGATTATAAATATGAAAGTTTCTGTTTGCCATACATATAATGTATATTTAATGTGAGGTGCATCTGAATACAAAACATAAAATTAAACGAAAACATGGTAGTAGATGTTTATGGCTTAGATGAATATGGTTAGGGTTATTCATTTAGTAAATTCAAGCATTTAACATTCCTAAAATTAACTATATTGTTCATCATAAAGATTTTTCAAAAAATCCAAATTAACCAAATATATTATAATTAATTTTTATGAATTATAGAAATAAATAAACTAATTGTATACCATTCAGTAATTTTGTTGTGATTATGCCCACTTGATTGATTTGATTTTTATTAATATATTCTCGAACTTGATCACTTGATTGACGTGTTTTTTATAGTTATTTCAAAAACTGTTTCAAAAATGCAGCTTGGATAGAGGCCTGATAAAAAAGTTTCATAAACGCTTTATGACTTTTAAACTTTCTATTTGTAATGAAAACAAGATAATTATATTTAAATGCTTCCATAAATATTCTCTTTAATATAATAACCCAGTTGCAGATTATAATCATTTCTCAAAAATTTAGGTATCAAAATTATAATTTCCTTTGAGATTAATGCCGTTACAATGCAGCCGTTGAAGGGACAAATGAAGGGATGGATAGGTTTTAAGCTATTAGTCGTGAAGTTCAAATTATAGACGCCTTATTGCGTACTCAGAGATCACATAAAAAGCAAGATTCTGTATTCATTTACCGACATGAATAATGAAAATACTGCAAGGACTCAAATTAAAAGACATAGATGTGGGGAAATGTTTCTTCATGGCAATAGCGTTAAAGGCTGTGCTAAATAAATCTGCTCCCATTCAGCATAATGCCACCCACAGGAATGCTCCGAACATTCATAAGCGTTGTCACTGATTGGTGTTACTGGGAGGAATCCTTGTCGCTAATATCTGAACCCTCAATCGCCCACCAGTGGATCAGAGGTTCTGCTCTCGAAGCTGGTAGACGGGAGTTGCTGGGTTCGAACCCAATCGGGCCCGTCGTCTTAACCGTTCGGAGTTTTCGTGGTTTTCTTCGAACCTTGGGAAACCATGCGAAAATACGGGTTTGGTTTCCCTTCGAAAGACACCCCCCCCCCCCACGAATGACACTCCCCCTAGGGCTTATATCCCTCGACTAGATAATCTGACGCCCAACCGAACACTCAACCGTACAACATCTTTGGTGAAAGTTAAAGAGCACCAAATGATTTGGCGAAAAGGGCGCTAAACCGCGCGTATTTTTATTGAAAGTTAAATATTGATTTTCAAGCCGTCGATTATTTGATTAAAATTTAAGATAAATCCAGATAATTTATTGAAGAAATAGGTAAATCAAAAAGTTTTCTGTTGTCCTCCAGAAAAAAAAAACAAGTTTAGGAATTTTTAAAGTTTACCATTCATGAAAAAGATCTTCATAAATTCATTGTTAAGTAACATAGTATGTTGTTAACACTGAATAGATTTTTTTTTTAATCGCTTTTTTCATGCAGCAATAAGGCCTGGAATTCTATGATCATATATTATAATAGATTCAGATTTATTAATTTGTATTTGTATTTTTAAAATATCAATTTCCATTTTATATGCGTGTGAATTGTATGAATTATTTTTCTAAAATTATTAGAAACGAACAAATTGTAAATTTCCATAAATCCGAATGGTTCTCTAATTCTTCTTATAAAAAGAATGTTTTCAAAAATGTTATATATCTATTTTATGCGATGTAAAAACTTAGGAAATATTTTAGAAACATAATATCATTTGAATGAACTAAAATGTAAATACACTGTCAGTAATGCCAATGAGTATATGCGCGGGAAGCGCTCTTCACACAAATTTATTTGACTCTCTCAGAATTTTTCCAAGGTGTTGTAAGCTTTAGGGTTTAGATATTAGCATCCGGGTTCCCAAATCACTCCATTTCAGTTGATATCGAGAATTTTCCTCATACTAAAACGACTCTCAGCAAACAAAAACTTGGTTCCATTTTTTTCGTGCATTAATAATTATATAAATATGTAGCACCTATAAGTCGTCGTCCCGCCCCTCTGTCCGCATATAACAGCGCAAAAACATCCCAATCGAATGTTGTGAAATTTAACATATATAACTGTTGCAGAATTTTCGGAAGTAATATCCAATTTTATGAAAATCAAATCAAAACTTTAAAAGATCTTAATGCATTTTTCTACATTCTATTAAATGCTAACATACGTATTTAATTCAATGAATCAAGGTTGCCATGGTGATTTCGTCATATTTAAAAGGGAGTCATATTATTTCCAAGATACTGAATTTAATAGTCATAATCGTAATAAATTTATTATGCATGCATTTTTACATAAGAGTTCAACAGTTTTTTGCACCAAGATCTGAATATTTATAAAGCTAGTTATAGCACAAACACACATCATTTGCTTCGTTTGACGTACAATTTCCGATTAGTTTATCCTTGCATTATTTTGCAGTTCTCTACAACAGTGTAAATGCATCTTTTAGAGAGTTTGAATAATAAATATATTTTAATTCAAGTTACCTTCTTTATCCTTATACACTATATGGCCAAAGGTTACCGGTCACTTGCGATTTTAGACGTTTTGTTAAATATCTAGAAAAATATATGAGGAATTATCCTGAAATTCCAGGTGTGTAAACAATATTGTATAGGTCATATACTTCCGCGAAGATTTTTTCCTGAAACCGTCAACAAATTGATAGAGAGCGAATATTTTTTGGATAACCCTGTAAAAAATAATTTAGCAAAAACGTTAAACCTAGAGATTATGTTTAAGTGGTATATTTTAATAGATTATGTTCATTTTTATGTGGATAGCATGTATACTCGTAGAGAAATTAATTTTTTTATAAAAACAGTCCCAAATTTCGCCACGTTTTTAGGTTATAATTTGCTGAGTTCTAAATATAATAAAGTGTTCTGTTAAGAAAATATGAAAAATAACATTGTACAGAATACCCATCAATCAGAATTTAAAAATAATAGAAATTGGATGAAAAAATGAGCATGTTTACTAAAAAATGTTTCACTACGCATGTGCGAATGCAATCAACTTTTGTGAAAGTCTCAAAATCATAGCTTGAAAATTCTGCAAATTATTGTCGATAGAGTAAGCTCGAAATACGTTGTTCCCGAAAAAGAAGCAAAAAGATGAGGGGTTGTATCAAATATCTGTTGATTAGTGCCAAGATAGCGTACACAATATTGCACGAACTATTACAGTATATTACAATAAGCCAATTATTAGTAATCTGGAGTTTGAACGTTTTTGCTACATTAGGTTTTACAGAGTTAACCAAAAGATATTTGTTATTTTTTTATTTGTTGACGGTCCTCTATGGGGTTTCGGGAAAATATTCGCGGGAATATATGACCTTATACTATGCTGTTTACACACCTACAATTTCAGGGTAATTTCTCATGTATTTTTCTATATATTTAACAAAACGTCTAAAATCGCAAGTGACCAGTCATCTTTGGCCATATAGAGTAGATGCATTTTGTCTATAAGTTTTGCACTTTTGTGAAAACTATAAATTGAAGATTAGTCTTTTGGAAGGAAACATTTAGTGTATATAAATTTTCTTTCAAGAAATATGTAGTACTAAGTCTTGATAGACTTTTGCGAATATTTTAAAAAATAGTCAAAATGAGCACGTTTCTTATTCGTACTTTTGAATTTTTTATTTTTAAATCTAACGAAATCCAGTCGAAATAATATATGAGAGAAACAATATTCTTATGAAATGAGGGGAAAATATAATGAGAGAAACAAAGTTTTTATATACTTACCTATAAAATAGGATTAATTGAAATGGAAATTTGTTGATATTTTTAGAATAAAAAAGGTATAATATTACTTAATTACACAATAAATGCTGGCGATGGCTAGAATGCTACACTGAGATTATTAACTGTATAACAAACGGCATTTTTACTTACTTAGAACAACCATTGGGTTCATTTTAATAGTAATAAGAAATCTAGAATAAGTATTTGATTTTTAATGCAAATAGGATTGTAAAAAGTTAAAATAAAATATTTTGAATAATTGTAAAATGTATGCAATATCTTAAGTAGCCTTTTTTTGTTATATATGAAAACATACATTTATTTTCAGAAAAATAGTAGCATTATTATAAAACAGTTATGCATCATTTTAGTCATTAACACATGATTTTCAATAGTGCTATTTCACAGTAATATTACTATCTCACAATATTTACTATTTTATAATTATACTATTATATAATTTTGAAATACTATTATAATACTATTATTATAATACAATAATTATTATCAATGTTATATTATTATTATTATTATTATTATATTATTACTATATTATTATTAGTAGTATTATCATTATTATCATCATTATTATTATCATTATTAATATATTATTATTATTAATATATTATTATTACTATATATGTATTATTATTACTAATACTATTTTTATTATAATACTATTATACAATTTTAATATTTCACAATATTTCATAGCTTCTCACAATCACTCAGATCTCTATAGCTGTTATTGTGACCACTCCTGGCCGTTCTTGGTAGAACATTAATTTATACGCTAGTTATAAAATATTGAAAAAATCAATGTTATACATTTCAAAACCTAAAAAAAGATAAAAGCCGTTAAATTTGAGTGAGCTGACGTAAATGTTTCGAGAACAATTGCCTCTCAAAGGAGCTGTGCTGTCAAAATGACCGCTCCGGTCTTTCTAGTGTTACTGTTGTTTGAAAAAATAGCATATCGGGGTCTTTTTTCATCGGGGGCGACACAAAATTCTGAAAAGCAGAATTTCTGCTCAATGCTTTTTTTTTTTAGCAATCTGACATTCAGAATGAAAATTGGATGGTCTGTATTTTATAAAACTTAGAGGTTACGGATATCATATTGTATGATATTAACACTAAGTGTTATGACTAAAAAATAATGTTACGCCTAATTATAAGCAATAGGATGGGTCGAAAAAAAGAAATATTTTATTATCAAAACGCTTTAGTGCGGAAAATTTGCCTATCGTAATAAGAAGGAAAATGGCATTAACATAAAATAAAATCGGTTAACATCTTGCATTCGAGCATAGTTAATGGAAAATTGCAAAAATCGCGCTTTTTTGTAATTTTTTTAAATAAACTAAAATTTAAAATAGAAACACGCTTTTGTTTTTTATGCTTGTTTTATGGTTTAAATAACATAGATAAATTAATGTCTAATCAATAATCTATTTATTTATTTATTTATTTATTTATTTATTTATTTTGCTCGCGGAACATCTTAACATTTTTTTTTCCAATTTTTCGTAATTTTCACTGTGCAACTCTTCGCTCATTTTACTATAAAAAAGCGACCCAGAACTCACACGTGGAGGTGGTTGCCCGTTGATTTTCACCCACACCCTACCGAACCAGCCATCCAATCTGTTGGGTGTGGTATTTACATTATATTTACAACTATTTACAAAGATTTAAAGGATTCTTTGGCTTACAGTGTTTTTTACTTTTACTTTTTTATATCTACTACACATTTAAAGTCCGATTTTTTAGAGAAATGAGGCATAACCGATATAGACTTCAGTGTTGCTCGGATATAGCCATCTATAGCATCATGTCCACATACTTTGTTCGAAGCCTCTGTCACAAGTTTAACGCACCTCTCCACAGCCTGGGTGTGCAGGGAAACTTTTGTATTTATCTGATGAGCATAGTGTCAGAATTGATGGGTGATTTAATATCATCTTCACTTAGGTCCCACAGCATTGGAGGAGGATACACCACACAAGAATCGCAATTAATAATTTCAATGTAATCAGAAGCTTGGAAGTTTATCTTCTGTGGTACAAAATTTCTAACAGTGTTATACTTTGCGACTGATTGTCTTGTTTTTAAGATCCTCCTGTAACCGAGCTTATATGTTATCTTTTCATCGACAATCATTGCCAAAAGAACATTCTCTGGGTGCACAAAGTACGCATTTCTTTCCATTATTGGATCGACAACTTGGAGTAATTCATCGTATAAATAGCATGATGTTTGGATTGCTTGAAAAACATGTTTTGGTCAGTCCGTAATATGTTTTCTTTTTTTATGGCAAACCACACAACGATATAGGATTTTAAGATGAAGCCAACAATTTCTTTAAAGTTTTTGGATGGATCTGATGAACTTATATGCCACCTAAGGACTCGGTCGGTTGGCCACAGTTAGCCACATGGCATTGGACAAAGAACCAGGATCCCGATTTGTTAAGTTTCATGGACAATGTCCAAAGGTGATTCCATTTGAAATGTCCAGCAAATACTGTTGATGTTTGCTGAACAAATTTCTGTCTATATCCAAAGGAATCGAACAATCTATGGTTTCAAAATCTACCACAGGGAGTTTTTCACAGCAACTGAGCTGTTGCCCGATTGATCCTCTAAAAGATTTAGGCCCAGCAGTTTGACCGTCCATATTCTGGAAAAAGTGTCGAAAAGGAAGCTCATTAAAATGCAGGAGGCATATGCTCCACTTTAGCGGGCGTCCTACATGATTTTCTAATGGCTAATGGATGGCACCGTTCTCCCATCCAGCATTAGTTACAGTGCCATCACTCCCTACTACTTCTAGTTTTTCTAGTGATATATTTAGTTCAAATAAAACAGAAATAATACTTTGAGTTATATATTTGATGAACTCGAAGAAGGAGATACATGTCCAACATAAGTTTATCCAGGTTCCTGGATAAGGGAATAGTATTCGTCTTTCAGTTTCCTTCGAAATTGCTTGGTATTCAATTTTTCGAAGAACAAAATATCATATTTTCGTCCGTCAAAGGAAAGACCACAAATTTCTTCAGGAGGTGTGAATTGACTTTTCAGATCCGTCCTAACACGACTCTTGTCTCTTTTTATCAGACACTTACCAACCACATAAGAAGAATCTGTGTCGGTTATCATCCCAACGTCTCGCAGAAACTTGAAGCTATGATAGATGTTGCCCGATTAGAAACTTCGAACGGATCACTGTTTAGGTCTTGCGCTAAGTTGTAATTCTCATCTGCCATTTGGGCTTTTCAGCCGATGTACAGGCATCCCCCGACTTACGTAAGTAATGCGTTCCGTAAACTTTTGCGTAAGTCGAATTACTAAATTACTTAGGTAAAATTTCGTCAAAAACTGCAATAATTATTATATATATATAATATATAACTTATTTTAACAGTATTATTTTATAAATAAAGTAGCATGCAGCAGTATGTAATTGGATATAAACTATAAAAGTATGAAAAAAAAATATAAAAAACAAGCTGAAAGAACACTTTTCAAATAAAAAATATCTTGTGATATATGGGATTTATAAATTTAACATTGATGAATTAATTTATATAAATTTTGAATCTACATGAAACGAACAGCTCTGAAGCTGGAAGAAAAAATACACTCGTTCCTCTCCACCGAAACTTTAAAATTAGGTTTCGTTATGGCTTGAATTCAGCTAACAAAATTTTAACGGTTAAACAGAGGTTTTTTTTTTTGGTTCATTTTAATCAGTTTCGTGCTTGTTTTGTTAAAGTTTTGATTGTATATCCCAATAAAAATATAACTATATCTAATATATAAAACTGTATTATTCTTGTGGTTTTTATCTGGATATTTTATTTATAAAATAATTATGAAAAGCATGCCAAATGCGTATCAAACGCGCTAGTATGTATATAAATGTAATTTTCGAAATTTCTTACGTAAGTGCAAATTCACGTAAGTCGAGTATTACGTAAGTCGAGGGTAGCCTGTACTTGGTTTGTCCAAGTCCAAGTCCTCATCTTCCTCATATTCCGAGACTTTAATAGAACTGTGTTTGTGTTCATCGACATCCGAGTACTCTCCTATTTTAGGATCTTCGTTGCCACTAAGTACTCGCTGAAGGTCCTGCGCTTTCCGTACTGCCTTAACATTTAACTTTTTAGTAAATGTTTTGTCAATAGGTCCGATTTTTCCCAAATTGTAATTCCTTTGAAGAAACATGAACTTTAATTCTTAATAGGTAAATATAGTTGAAGGGAGTACTGTCTCGTTTTCTTCTAGCAAAATGAAGAAGCATTTCCATAGGGAAAATTTCGAAATATTGGAAATTTTCTGTTTTTTCTAAGACGTTGCGCGAACGGAAAAAAATATTATATTATTGATTAGAATTAATTTATTCATGTAATTTAGACTTTAAAACAAGCATAAAAAATAAAGCGTGTTTATTTTTAAAGTTTCAATTAATTAAAAAAAATTACAAAATAGGCGCAATTTTTGCAATTTTCCATTAACCTTAAGTACGATGCGCAAATGGAAGATGTTAACCGATTTTATTTTATTTTATGCCGTTTTTCTTGTTATTTAAATAAGCAAAATTTCCGTACTAAAGCGTTTCGAAAATAAATTTTTTTTTTCGACCCACCCTAATAAGCAACCCGTAAAATGAAGTAGGTGTATCATTGTACGGTTAAATATTGATAATCTACTGCATTTTTTTAAAACTTGTAAACGTCGTACATTTTCAATTTGTACACCGTCGAATAGGGAAAAAACGTTCTTCTAAATACAATTTGTTTGAAAACTGCATATAAATTTGTTTCTGAAATATAATTTTTTGTATTTTATATTACTAATACGGATTTATATTACGGATACTGTAAATTAAATATAGTTTATAATAGCTGTTTGTCAGAAAATGTTTTATCAGAAATAACTTATTTATGTTTTTTCAAAATTCGAAAAATGTTATTACACATGGATTAATAAAATTGCATTCTTTCAGCTATTTGGTAAGAATTAAGTAAATGCGGAGAAAATGAGTCCCACAAATATTCTTTAAAATGTATTTTTATAGGACGATATTCTTGGCATAGAAAATATTTTAATTACAATTTTTTTTTCAAAAAACTACAAAAAAATTGAGATGCAGTTTTCAAACAAATTGCATGTGAGAGTAGTTTTCCCCTATACATACAATTGTACTTTAATCCATGCAGGATTTTGACCTTCCTTAATATACCTCGCCAGAACTTCCTATACTATTTTCTCTATACAACGTGTGAAAATGAAAAATGTGCTATGTTTAGAAGTTTAATATCAGATTATCAGTATTTAACTGTACAATTATGCGTCTGCTTCATTTTACGTGTGGCTTAAGGTTAGGTGTAACGTTATCTCTTAGTTACGATACTTAAAATGTTGTCTGATAGAAAAAGCACATCCGTGTCTTAAAAAAGGAGAAGAAAATTTCTAGTCTTTTCAATGATTCCAAGGAAATTCCTCACTGTGCAAAGTCAAAATGGAATTCTTCCAACACATCGTTGATATTTAAATATGCACGGTCTTGACGAACACGTTGAGGAATCACAAAACGAGAATGTATTATATATTAACATGTTTTATGTTTTTCTTGTTGAAATAAACACATTCAAAACTATGATAGTTTTCAGAACTGTTTATACTCGTATACATTTGTATACCATAACTCGTTTTATTTTATTTTCCAAAACTTTCACTTGCATAAACATTCGTGTTACTATGACGTGTTAAAAGAAAGAAAGTATTGAACAAAAATCAAGTACGCTGTTGAACGGGGGGATATTTTTAATATGGGTTATATACAGGCAAAAAACACGAATTAGAAAAATAATTTGAAATATACAATAGCTTAAGTTATGTATAGTAAAGTGAGGACAGATGCCGCAGTTTTACTTTTCTTCTTGTAAAATGTACAATAAAGCAAAAAACAACAAACTAAGTACCAGAAATCTTTAATCAAACCCTTTAGAATCAAATTTCTATGTTAAACAAGTTACAGCCCTCTTAATAAAGCAGGCATTATTATTTTCCCAAACGTCCTTTTTTAACATACTTTTTTATGTGCTGGGTAAGATGCCGAATGGGGTGTGGTACAGATGCCGCATGGAGAAAAAAGCTATGCTGTTTACTTTTTTTTAAGTAAATCACATTTTTATTTCCACAAACTACTTAAAATGAAAATAAATAACAGTAAACATAATAAACAGTAAACATAAATTATACATTTCACTAAATTGTGAAAAGTTTAACGAAATTGCAAAAGTGCAAGCTCAAAAAATAAAATTTAAGACAAAAAATTAAAATGAAAAGAAAAACATTTTAATTTACATGAATGGACAGCATAATTATTGGAAACAATAGACAGCATAATTACAAAAATATATAAATACATAAATCACTGGTTTACAAAAGCCGAACATTGCAGCTTGCTCTTAATGTAAGTATTAGTTCAATTCTATTTAGGCCCCAGTCTGTTTATTTTTGGCCTTTCTTCTCATTCTTTGATTTTGTATTTCCATTCGTCCACAATCACACCACACTTCCCTTTGCAAAAGTAAAGTGAGCCTTTTTCATGTAGCTATCGATTGAATTAGATGCACTGAATCCTTACCGCTTTAGACTTTGTTTCTTTATAAAACACCAGACACTCAACACATCCAGAGTCATCAAATTCCAATCAAATACTGCTATCAGAATCCATAAGAGGAACTATTTACTCATTGTCAGAAGACGGATCATATTTTAGTTTCTTCCTCAAGTAAGATGTATTCAAGTTTGATCTTCCCTTCCATTCTTGATCTTTCCCTTCCATTTTTTGCATATTTTACTTCCGCCAAGCTGAAGTTCTTTGACGCTTTCTAGTTTCTTTTGCTTTTTTTCTTCTTCTTTTTTCTTGTTTATAAACTCCGTGCTTGTAATATTCCCTTCTAATGTTAAATGTAAGTTCTACTTAAATCGCAGTGATGAATTTATTAAACCGAAAAACAAAAATATAATTTTGCGGCATCTGTGCCTCAACTTCGGTGCGAAATCTGTCCCATAGCGGTGGGTAAGATGCCACGCTGCCATTTTGTGTCATGTGAGCGTTGTGAGTGAAATGCAAGCACATGTCTGTATTCTACGAAGATCTAGTCTACAGTTGCAATCGGTTTTGGGATGAAATCTCTGTTTATTTGGCTTAAAATATGTAATAAAACTTTATTAGAATAATTTTAGCAATTCATCACTCAGGTTCGAACCATAAAAACTGGCATAAATATGTAAATATTGACAATTAAGCGGTGAAACGCATACAAACAGCACACAACGAAATTCTTAAATTGGTGTAAGGAGCGCTAGTGTCGCCCATG
This sequence comes from Maratus speciosus, assembly GCA_963932465.1. Classification (NCBI taxonomy): domain Eukaryota; kingdom Metazoa; phylum Arthropoda; class Arachnida; order Araneae; family Salticidae; genus Maratus; species Maratus speciosus. The sequence goes on along the minus strand of OZ010788.1, from coordinate 389,694,903 downwards.
CAATCTCTGCAGCATCTGTCTCACAGCGGCGTCTGTCCTCACTTTACTATATACTAGAGGGTTCTTCTATACAATATACTAGTTTACTAATATATCATGTCGACTGTTAAAATTTGCTTTCATATAGACAGTTTTGTTATCTTCAAAAGATTTTCAAATTTTATTTTTTCCATTTCCTATTTGACTTTTATTATTAAATATAAAGTAATAAAAGATGGACAAATTTCTATAAAACAATGAATCTTAAAAAAAAATTTCGCCAAAGTTACACTCTAAATCTTTAAATGGATGATGGATCTGGTTTTATTAAAGTTTGTCCATATTTTATTATTTTTTATTTATTAACAAAAGTAAAATAAAAAAATGGATCTGGAAAAATCTTCCAGGATCGGAAAATTATTATATATTTCATTGAATTCTACTGCCTGTTGCAATGTTCAATAATATACGAGAGTAACCCTTTGTATCACAGGTCTTTCTTCCTAACCGAAAGACCAGGCGCCTACCTGCCGGGAAGTCCCAGCTGAACGGGTTTGATTCCTGGTATCGGAGTGGGTGACCGCCTAATCGCCACGTATCGGCAATAAACCTAACGAGCGCCTAGAACGTATCGGCAGTGCCTTTTGCTTAGTTGTGAACGTTGTTATGTCGGTTGCTTAATATTTATATCCTGTTGTTTGGAATCTGCACATTGCTACTCATGTTGATCTCGTAATTTGGAACCTTGTTCAGGTAGCGTTCACCTGGCAAGGCACCTCCAGAGGTATAATTCACAGGTAACTTGGAGGACTTTGCACCCACGACGTATTTTACATCCACCAGGCGCCATTAGCGTACATGGCGGATTATAGGCCTCGATCCCGTGGCTTTAGCTGCGGATTCGATGCTTTGCCAACTGGGCCACCGCTGCTCGAACTACTTTTGATTGACTTGGAGTTTTGAAATCGAATTGTTGGTGCAGATTTATCGTAAGAAAATATATTTTGGAGGTGGGGGGGGACGAAAAAGAAAAGAATGGAGCGCCACAGATAGACACGTTGCACCGAAAGTTCATTTTGGGCCGAAATGCTAAGCAAACATAACGATGCAGGGGGTGAGACTCCGCCTATCTACCGTACACTGTAAAAAAAAATCTGTAAAGTTACTAACATATTTCTTGGAAACTGGGATTCCAGGAACTATTTATGTAACGGCAACAGCAAAAATTTCTGTAACAGCATCTGTTACAGGATTTTTTCTTATTGCCGTTACATAAAAAGTTCCTGGAATCCCAGTTTCCTAGAAAAAATTTAGTAACTTTGCAATTTTTTTTTACAGTGTACCCCACTGCGTAGAAACTGGCTACGTAGACTTCCCACTGTTGAGGGCCCGGTAGCTTGTGCAGGCTATAGCCTATGTGCAAATACGAATAATAAAGAGGCGGCAGTCATTAAAAAAAAAAAAAAAACCTGAAAGGGAAAGGGGTTAGTTTGTAAATGTTATTACACTTAAAACTTACGTACAGCTATTTACTTAACTATCATTTATTATATATATTATATTAATATCATCCTAGCACTAGGTCACATTTAACTAACTAGAGTAATTTACTTTAGGTTACTTAAATATTGCCTGGATATTTAAAATGCATTTAAATTTTTAACCATTTCTAATGCTATAATCAGGATTTTATTTATTTATTATTATCATTATTATTATTATGTTATCTTATGGCAAGTTAACTATGAATTGGCGTACAATTACTTAGCTAGGAGCGAATTGATAGGAGACTATCGAGCTGACCTAGTGATATTAATATACACTGTAAAAAAAAAAATCTGTAAATTTACTAAAGTTTTTCTAGGAAACTTGGATTCCTAAAACATTTTACGTAACGGCAACAAGAAAAATTCCTGTAACAGACATTGTTACAGGATTTTTTGTTGTTGCCGTTACATAAAATGTTCTAGGAATCCCAATTTCCTAGAAAAACTTTAGTAACTTCACAGATTTTTTTTTTACAGTGTACTAATTTCTAATTGAGCAAGCTACTTGAGGTTGGAACTTAGACAAAAGCTATGGGGGTAGGGCTTGACCTAAATTAACGTTTAATTTTATAATTCATTATATTTGTCTAGTATAATATCTAGCTTACCTCACCAAGTGGACTCCTTCTTCTGAGGAGGTTTCCTTCTCTTGGTGTTTATTTGGTCGCTGTCGTGGTGGTTGTCTTTTTATTATTTTTTGTATCACAGTTCAAAATTTTAAGGAATATATATATATTGGATTAAAATGTTGAAAGCGTTCTTTTGAAGTTTCCTGCATTATTTGTAATTTTTAATTTTATAACATATCATTTTTAAACAAATATCTAAAAATTACTGAGACAAAATTCAGTGACAGCATAAAATTCTTTGGCATCTTTTTCTAATTATTTAGTAATAATTAATTAAAACGTTCATTTTCTTTATAGGATACATTTTTTTTTTCAATGCATATTATTCTCGAAAATAAATTGTCGTTAACTTCACCTTCAAAAATATTTTTAGAAGGAAAATCAACTTATCTTCGTTCACGCGTGGAGAGTTTTTTCTGGATATCTATAGAAAAAAGAAAATGATGTATCATCCTTAAAATGTAAAAAGAACAAAATGCAACATCTATATTACATTTTATTATGGGAGAAAATAATGTGTCAAATAAGAAATTGGATTTTGCTATATTAAAAAAAAGGAGTATTTATATTTTACTGTAAAAATTGTCGCCTTAGTTCAATCCTATTAAAAAACTCATTTCTGTATTATTAATATGTGGACTATTTTCTAAATATTTTTAGTCTTTGATAAACGGAATTATGCCTTTTACATTGTGTTGAGGACATTGATTCTTGGATATTGTATCGGTAAATATGAATATATTTTGACATAAATGAATGAAAATATTTTAATAAATATGAAAAGACTCTTTTAAGAAAAAGTGCTTCTGTTTTCTTCAGAAAAATCTTGTTAGGCTTCTTTTTAGTTATAGCTTCTTTAGTTTAGGCTTCTTTTTAGTAAATATTTTTAATTTTAATTGATAATGTATGTTTATCATTGAATGTACATTTTAATTTTTCAGAAAGTAAAGAAAATATGGAAATTCACAAAACAGTAATTTCGCAAGTAGCGTGTAAAGTGTGATCTGAACAATGAGTAGCGAAAAATCTAAAGCATTTCCTTCAATGTTCATCCATTTGACAATTGAAAAGATGTAAGTACAAAATCAGGTCAACTTGATTATTTCAAAATAATCTGAATATTGAGGAAATTCATATTGATTCAATTTTCTACCACGTTTGACTGTCTAATTCTACACTGTAAAAAAAAAAAAAAAAAAAAAAAAAAAAAAAAAAATCTGCAAAGTTACTAAAATTTTTCTAAGAAACTGGTATTCCTAGAACATTTTATGTAACGGCAACAACAAAAATGCATGTAACAGATCCACTTTTGCGCCAAAAATCAAGAAATCTGTAAGGTTACTGAGACTTTTTAGGAAACTGGGATGCCTAGATTTTTTCATGTAACAGCGACCAGTGTTACAGATAAAATTTTATTAAGGTTACTGTAATTTTAGCAGATTCATTTGTAAAGTTAAAAATTTCTGTAGCTTTACAAAAACTAGTTTTGTAGATTTGCAGCTTTTTTTGTACAGTTGCAGATGAAAGTTTAGGAAGCATATAACTTTACATCTGTAGAACTATATTTTTTTACAGTGTATAAATCAAAAGCTGCATGGTCCGTATCCCGTTTCAGGCTTTGATAACAATAGTCGTATTCTACTTCATCTAAATCCCGATATCATGTTTAGCCTTGTTTGCGAACAATAACTATAGCCATTTCAATATCTGCATTTCACTAGTTTATTTTTCAACATTTAATCAGGTCAGTATAAACGCAAAATTTGCTTCAATAAATGTAAATAACCTTTATGCGAAAAATAAACCATTTATGTGAATTCCACCTCTTATATATAGTTAGCTGTCTGAATGCCAGGTCGCCCATTTCAGCCACCATAAACATTTGAATACAATTTCGTAATATCGTATTATAATGTACTGACAATATGTGAAATACGATACAATTGGTGTTGACCAGACAAAACCGTTGCAGGAAAGTGGTAATTAACGCAGCCATTTAATATACGACTGTTAGAATTTATTAAAAAATTATAAGATGTATAACGCACAAACTGGTGTTAAAGAAAAGAAGTATCATAACGCAGTATTTTATTTTCCATTTTTACGAACTGTAACGCACTTCATGAAAACTACTTTTTCATACTAGCTTAAATCTATTTTAAACTAAGAAACGCTTACACAAAGTAATGATACTTGAGTTATTCGATGCATTTTAAAACAGATTGAAAATTAATAAAAAGAAAATTGCCCAGTTAAACTGATGGCATTGAGCTCACAGGCTATTCACACTAATTGTATATTATAATCTTATTTCAAAAAATAATGCCCCTCGAAAAATAAATGAAGAGATTAGTCCCCGTTTCCACCCTTTATACTTAACCAAAGAACCTCCAAATCTAATCAGGGAAGCTCCTTAACATAATAAACTGGTATACCAAATTTGAAGCAAATCAGATAATTCTGCATTAAAAATCCATTTATCTTAATTAAGGGGGGGGGGTGTCTAGCCCTCCTTTCATCCCTTTATAGTTAACTAATGAACTAAATCTAATCAAGCCATCTCCTTAACATAATAAACCGGTATACCAAATTTGGAGCTAATAAAATAATTCTACATGAAAAACGCAATTATCTTAATTAGGGGGTAGACCTATTTCCCCCTTTATAGATAATAATGATCTTCCAAATCTAATCAGGGAAGCTGCTTAATATACTTAACCGGTACGCCAAATTTATAGAAAATCGCATATTTCTGCATGAAAAACTCCAAATCTAATCAAGGTAGCTCCTTAACATAATAAACCGGTATACCAAATTTGGAGCAAATCGAATAATTCTACATGAAAAACCCATTTATCTAAATTAAGGGGGGTAAACCCCCTTTCCCCCTTTTATACTTAAGTAATGAGCTTCCAAATGTAATCAGGGAAGCTCCTTAACATAATAAACCGGTATACCAAATTTGGAGCAAATCGAATATTTCTGCATGAAAAGTCCATTTATCTAAATTAAGGGGGGGAGGGAACTAGCCCCCCTTTCCCCCCTTTATACTTAAGCGATGAACTCCAAAAACTAATCTGGGAAGCGCGTTATCAGAATGAACCTAGAAAATTTTTTTTAAGCAAATCGGATATTTCTATGAAGAGTTATCACGTTACGTACGTACAGAACCGGTGGGCACATAAGCTCTCAGGCTTTGATCGTCTATGAGCTAAAAATGAATTGTGTACTCATTCATACATAAAAATTGGAATGTTATTATGGGAATTTTAATCCGTCACATAAAATAATAGAATCATATTCATGCAAGATTAATGTAAATATTGCAACATTTAATACATCGTGATTAAATATATAAGAAAATTGTTTAAAAAATTACTTTATGGCTCTTTTAAATATAATTTAAACATGTTTATGAGACTCGAAAAAAACGTATCTCGAAAAAAACGTAAAATTTAAATCGTTTCAAAGCATCTGATTTTTTTTTTTTATTGTTGATTCAACAGCTGAATGAAGGAATTTATACGTAAAATTGTTAAAGTTTGAAGAGCTTAAATTCATTTTTATGTAATTATAATTATGTGTAATTTTCTTGGCATATGTATGCCAGGATAATGGCAATTTCATTCTAAAGCATTTTTCCCATTCTTGTCTTTAATTTAATTAATAAAATTTAATTAATAACATTTTAATTTTGTTTAAAGGAACATGTTTCCTCTATAGAACCTCAAATTCAGTATAATGTTCAGTTTTATTTGTAATTTATAGAAGCCAGGAAAACGACATAGTAAAAGTCTACTCAATTTTTAAAAAGCCTCATTTTATTTTCAAAGAAATATCTAAAATATCTTGCTGGTAGCAATGATTTCCATACTTCTGACTTGAAGTATGTCCAGAACAAGCGGAATTACTATGCAGCGCCATCTTTATACCTCATAAAGGACTAAAATGAGCAGGCCAGAACAATGACATTCATTTTCAGTGACAATCATATTTTAATTATGGAAAATTATTTGCAAAATACAGAACTCTTTACCTTCCACATATATATATGTTATATAAGGTATAATTATTAGTTAGAATTTTAAAAAAAATCTAGAAAAAGGTATTTGCACAGGATAGCAGTAAGCCGTTTACTGTGACATGCCAGGAAAATGACCATCTGAAATTGTAAGTCTTTCAATTGCTTTATTTTCGTGTTATTATGAATATAATATCTCTTGAAATTACTTCTATGAATATTTTTTATTAGAATATTAAATAGAAAATTGCATTATATAGCATTAAATATAAATTTTATTGTGCAGAATGAAATTTCCGTATTTTGTGATATTGACCCATCTGCATTAAAAGGCCGAAATCCCCACTGCTGAATGATACGGATATACAGTGTAGCTTACATTTAAAATTAAATTAAATGAACGAAAATATCCACAAAATAATTTAATGGAAAATTTACTTATTCAAAGTACTATGAAAATAATTATCAGCAGTAAATAGAGCTGTTTTCGATATTATCCATCTTAATTAAATTTATATCAAGATAAATTTTCATTTCTTTTTTTATTTAAAATACAAGTTTCAATAAATATCCGCACATAGCATGGTAAATGTGTTATTGAATGTTACTTTAACACTTTATGAGATTTTTTATGTTATAAAAATTAATTAAATAAATGTCTGACTGGTAGTAAAATAATTCTTTTACTTAAACTTGAAAAAAATAATAAGCAAAATACAATTAATCCTGTTTAACCGTTTTAAAATATTATAAATACAGGAATCTGTAAATTAAAATACAGATGAATATATAATAAGTAATTTAAAAACAGCATTTAACGAAATTTTAACGTTTATCCTTTTTGGAACTCTGTAAGAAAGTGAATGTAACAAAAAAAAAAAAAAAATGCCATTTTAACCCTTTAGTGCACAGCTTTGCATACATGCAAACAACAGTTTTTTCAATTTAATAGATTTTTTTTATTCGTATATACCTAATTCACACCAGAAACTTAAAATAACAATATTTGTTGTAATTAATGACAGACACCCATTTTTTAAATAAAGTGAAATTAACCATTGAAACTTTCTGGTGTTAAGTCAGATTCCTAGAATGTATTCTATCATGGGAATTTAAGGGTTAAATGTTAAATTTTATAAAATAAAAAATAATAAAATTAAGGTATTTGTAGGCATAGGTACGTATGAAAATATTTACTGATTTGCATTATTCTAGCGTAAAACAGCTACAGGACAGTAGTTTTTTACATGTATTGAAGATGCGCAACATAAGAAAAGATTGGCGTATTATATGAAAAATGTATTTCTTATTTTTTTTTTCATTAATTTACCTGTTTAATAAACCTGTCAGAGAATCATATATAACTTTCTTTTAAACAAAATAAAAAATCGCGTATTTAAGGGTTAAGAAATAATTTAATAAAGATATAATACATTTGATATACGTAATGACTGTTTTCTTATATAGACTAAAAGTTTTATGCTATTAAAAAATATATGTTTTTTTCATATTTTAAACCTGATAATAAATAGTACTTATGGATGTTCTTAGTGTATGCATTTTACGTACGAAGCTTACTATCAAAATGCTTAAAATTATATTTTTCTATAATGACGAAAGATGCATTTTGTTTTATTTTTTCAATGGAATTGTAAAAACACTATATATTGCACTACAATATAGTGGACACAGTTATTATTATTTTTTATAGGTGCATTTTTTCTTCAAAAAATATCCTGAATGGAAAAATATATAAATGTTAGTAATAAGGAATATCATTTTGAAAGTCATTCACATTTTCTCATTTATCTTTAATGTTTTACTAAAATAAAACTTTTAAAGCTGCAAAGATTTATCATTTTATATTTTCCAAAATGATTGAGTATAAGTGTGTTCTTTAACAAAAACCGAATTTCTCATTAAAATACATAGAAAACATTTCAAGAAAAAACAAAATTGTCCTGAAAACCACTTTATCAGATATGGTTTTTTGTGTTATAAAATGATAAAAGGGAAATGAGAAACAGTATATTTTTTAAGCTACTCTTTAACGACGTACTAAAAGAAAAAGCATTTGCATATCAGAAATATGTAATTTTCTTTAAAGGATAGCTATTTTAAAGAAAATAACATTGGAATAAATTTACATTATTTGCTATATTTCAGCAGAAAATACCCATAAAGAAATTCGGTAGGAATGCTCTATGTAAGAAAAATAAGCTTAATTAACATCCAATAAAATCATTTATAGCAAAGTGGAGATATATTTTGAAACGATCCTAAGTGTGATCATTTATAGTAAATGATGTAAACATAGTTATGGAAAGTCATTTAAAACTTTTTAACTCTATGATGTGCCAAATAATACACAAATGAAGTATTTACGTGCATATACATTCATTTACTTTTCCCTTCATGTAGAAAATGTTTTTTCTTTTAAATAACGCAGAAAAATCTCTTTTATTTCTGTTCTTCATGTTTTGTGTAACATTGTAGTAATTGTTTAGTATTACATATATTAGAAATGCCACGTATATATTTTATTGTCTTTTTTAAATACATTGTATATTTAAAGAATGTTCTAAAGTGAACTGCAGTGGCTGAGAGGTTCTGCTCTCGAAGCTGGTAGGCGGGAGGTGCTGGGTTCGATACCAATCTCGCCCGTCGGCCTAATCGTTCGGAGTTTTCGTGGTTTTCTTCGAGCCATGGATTTCCATGCGTAAATACGGGTTATGTTCACCTAGAAAGACCCCCACGGAGGGCACTCCCCCCTTGGACCTATATCCCTAGTGTAGATAATCGGCCGTCAAAAATCAACCAACCAACCAACTTAATCTAAAGTGAGCTGACTATTCAATCCCCCCCAAAAGTATGCACAAATGTTATTCATGAAAATAAATGTGTGAATTCTGTTATATATCTAATATATCACAGATAGATAACGATGTGTTTTGAACTGCACGGGTTTCCAAAAATTAAGGAAAAATCACAAAAAGAGCGATAACTCGTTCGAAAATTAATCTATCCGTATGAAATTTCGATATGTTGTTAACTAAAAGATGTTTATTAAAATTACAAAATGCAAATTAGTGGCGCTGGAATCGGATTGCGTCATCTGTGCGGAGCATAAAAATGGATGTTAGAGAGAACGGCTATTGGTGTTGCTGTGATTATGAGATTAGAACATTGAGATAGCCAATTCATTAGTATGACCTCGAGGTATCATTTGTCCGCATAACTACGATATAGAGCTATTGGAAGATTGAATGTAGGCCAAAATCAGATAGAGGCAGATGGCTAAATGTGTGTCCTTCTATTGCTCATAGGCTTTGGTAACACTTTCAAACCACTGGTTCGGTCTCCAGAAGGTTCAGCGAAGGACGAGCAATAGTTACGACAAGCAACGATGACCGATAGTTGAGGTTATGTTTATGAAGGAATAGAACAGCAACAACCTCCCATCTTAAATCCGTCTTTGCTGCAGTCACTGTAAGGTTAGTATCAACATCTACTGTGCGTAGAAAGCTTCAGGAAGGTAGTCTTTACGCGACCAGATATTTGTGTGCCGCTCACCTCACGTCTCCGGAGGGAACGTTCAAGTTAGGCGCGTCAACATGTCCACTGGACGGCTAATCAATGGAGGCGTGTTCTCGTCACAAATGCGTTATAGTTTAGCCTCCAAAGTGATAGTAGGTATTGTTTGATTTGGAGAGAACAGAGTACACATTATCATCCATCAAACATTCGTAAAAGAGATTCGTATAGAGAAGGCAGTGTCTGCGCTTGGGATGGTATCTCATAGGGCGGACGTACATACCCCATGTCTTTCCATGTGGAACTGTGAATGCTCACGTCTATAGAGAAGACATTCTTGATGCTTATGTGCACCTTTATGCCGGTGCAATAGGTAAAGATTTTCTATTAAAGGACGATATTTCTAGACTGCACAGGGTTCGCACGTAGAAGATTATCTTCAGCACCAAACAATTCAGCGCATGGAATGGCCAGCGCGAGCACTGAACTTGAATCCCATTGAGCATCTTTGGAGGACTTTTGGAAGATATGTCTCTGCTTTCAGTCTCCCTCCTCAGATCCTTGCCACTCTTACAACTGCTTTACAAGAGAAATGGCTCGCAGTTCCCAGCAAACTTATCGATCGCATAATTGACAGTATCACACTTCGCTGTATGTGCTGTATTGCTTTTAGGGCTGATCATACTCCATATTAAAGGTACTTTTCCTATACCAAACTGAGACATTTATTTTGTTTATTTTATAATAGTATTAATATCTAAAACACCACCATCGTCTGGTAATTTCTTTTAATGTTATTTTATATCTTACTATGCGTTGTAAATTGTGTCTCAGTTTTATTAAATTCTACTAGTAACATTTTGAGTAATCCCTACTTTTGTTGTTTTTCCTTAATTTTTTGAAACCAGTGTATTATAACTATAAAACTAATGCATAAAACCGAACAATATTGAACTATAAAACTAATGTATTAAAGTAAATAAAGGTACACTGATATTATTATGTTTCATTCTGTTCAGGTGCAGATTTGCCACGGAAATAACTTTTATATAGATATTTCAATGTTAATGTTACCACTTAAAAATTTTAAACAAGACAGTCCATCTATTATTCATACTTCAAACTAAAAAGGAATGTATAAAAAATTCTTGATTTCACACACTTCTATAAAAAAAAATAACATACAATGCTTTTATCCAATTACTCGCTAGTGTATTTTAAAAACTGAAAATCCATTTTAGGAACTCGGCATCTATTTCTGTCACATGTAATAACTGTAGCATTCAACCTATATTATTTTTTTGGATAATTAGGGACGGAGAAACAAACCTTTATATAAGAGACAAATGTGATAAAATATGTGTTTTGTAGTAAATTAATTTAAACGATATTCTTTTAAATTGGGAGATAAAATTATTTGTGAGAAACAAATAGGGTAGCCTGTTGTAATTTACAGACAAAATCAAAACTTTTTCAATTACTCAGGAATCAACGACGATTTCTTTTAACTTTTTCTTGGTAAAATCATTACATGCCTGGTGATTACTTTGAAGAATTTTCATTTAATTATCGTTAATAAAAAATATAATTAATAAAATCCATTCTAAAAATTACCCTGTGGTTTGAGTAAATTTTCAGATACCTAAGGTATAATTTTCAGACAGATATTTGTGGGGTTATTTAAGGGTTAGATTTGAACACCAACTACAGTAATTAAGAGACACCATTGTAAAATGTTATGATACAAGATGGGGTATTTATTGGGCTATTCTGAATGCAGAAAAAAGCCATGAAAACGCAGTTGTAACTGTACACCTGAAATCCATTTATATTTTCGTGAATAAAATTAAGTTATATGGTACTTTTTCACACATAACTACTGTAGCTAAATCTGTTTTATATAAATTTATGCAAATCAGGAAAAAGTTCGGACTTTTTAAACAGTTCTGATGGTTAAATAAAAATGGACAATAAATATAAACATAAAACTGACACAAATTTAGTTTAAAAAGCAAAAATAAAAATAAAAATAAATAAATAAATATTTTAGTAGCGTAACCTGCTTTTCACACTACAATGAAATTCTTATACATCACTAATTTCGACAGGCCTAACCATTTTAGTCATCAAATATATCACTGTAAAAGTTTTTAACATTATTTTACAATTATTTTACATCTTCAGTAGTTTTAACATGGCAAGGATCAACAGATTTAGTCTTAATAGATCCAAAATAAAAAAGGAATTTAGTAACAATTGCAACTGGATCTTTTTTTGACCACCAATATCGATCATCCGCAAGCCAGATAAAATTTTCATTTGAACTTCCAACAAATTTTTTTCTTAGTCATTTTTGTGGAACAACTTTTTTACATGTCCCAGATAGAATTTTTTCACCAGATATTAGGTCATAATATACAGCATATATTATATATTTGATTCTGAAATGGAATCTCTCACTTTCTTCATAAATCTACATCTTTCATCATAAATCTCCCATTTTAACTTAAACTCCACCCAGTATTTTCTTTTAACTTACAAATGGCTTTTGAAAATTACATTTTAATATATAACCCATTTTAAACCACTCGCAAACAATTATTTTACCACATAGGGTCAATCAAAACATATTTTGTAACACATAATAGTGTCTGGAAATTATCCCGATGGCTGTCTGATAATCACCCCCGTGTTTCATAAAAGCTACACTTTTTTTTAATTAAATTTTTCCGAGGTGGACATCCGGGTAACGTTATTCCGTTGTTTCTAAAAAGATTATAACATATCCTAGTATCCAAAAGTGAAGTCGCATTTGTGCTAGAGTTGCCACACGCGATAAATTGAAATTTGAAATCAGTGAAGCAAAATGTTAAACAGGATTTTTTTATAGCATTTAGGAAACCAATTTTCTACAAGACAGAGTAAGCTGCTAATTACTAAGAAAATACTAATTAAAATAGAAAAATAGTTTAACTGAAATGAAAACTAACTGCTTTGTCCAGATTCCGATTTGTGTGCTGATTAGTGTGCATTCTTCTGTCTGAAAATTACCCCAGGCAACCCTAAATAATGAGAAAAATTTGGTACAGGAAAAAATAGCTATCTATTATTTTACTCTGTAATTTGTGCATCATCATATTAAACTCCATCTCAACTTCGCCGAGGAAATCCATGTATAAAAGTTCGTTTAGTTTTTAAGTTTGAATACTTGTACTTCATTATAGTAACATTAGTTTTAGTTATTTTCAGAATTTTTGACGCTAAGTATGTTAATACTTACACTAAATAAAATGTATTTGAATGAAAAGACCTTAGAAGATCTTCCGAGTTTTAACTACGCAAATGTATCCAAGTGGTTAATGTATGGCCTCCTATGCAGCAATTAATAATTTTCATGAATGTCTTTCAAAAATTGTAACTACTTACGTAATATTTAATATAGGTTTATTTAAAATATCTACTGCCGCGTAATTTCATTTGTTATATCAATGGAATTGAGAAAATTACAAAAATGCGCCAATTAGCTTCTAAAACCAATGCACATGATGCTGTAACATAGAATTTAGGGAATAATACCAGGATAAACATTATGCAGTATGATATGACGTATTTCTAAAAACAAATCCATAATGTTTAGATACTTTTCTTTTTATATTACTTTTTAACATTTTATTAGAAATATGTGTCTGTTTAAAAGGAAACTTTTACTTCCTAACATGGCATTTGTGAGAAAAAACTAGTTTTTGCATTGAAAAATAATATATGATTTGAGTTAGGATCAATATAGTTACTACTCATAATCCGTCATTATTTATTTGTTAATCAAATATAATTGATAGATAGTGTAAAACAACATAAAGAAATACACAAAAATACGATGTAAATTAATGAGATTTACCAAGGGCGAATTTTCACAGGTATTTAATTTTATTAGAAAAAATAAAATAAATCACATATGTAAGTGCTTTTTAATTATATTAATTTGATAGTACATATATTTAGTCTAAATTGAATTTCAAAAGTTTCTAGTAAATACTCTTTTTTATTTTTATTTTCATATATTTTTCCATTTATGCGGATGATTTTCTTTCAAAATGCATAAATACTTTAAAAACATAAATATTATAATGATTTTTTTCTTCGAAAGAGAACTCAAAGTATCTTTAGCTTTTCTTGAAGTTTGTAATGGTTTCCCATGAATGAAATTTTACGAAACTTCTAACATTAATAAAAAAAAAAACTCTTTTAAAGAGAAAAATGTATAACTTATTCTGTATGCATTTTCACCCTTATTCAGTATTATTATTTAGAAAATCTTTATTATTATGCCATGAATATATATCAATTTTATTTCAAACTTTTACGAAACTTCTAACATTAATAAAAAAAAAACTCTTTTAAAGAGAAAAATGTATAACTTATTCTGTATGCATTTTTCACCCTTATTCAGTATTATTATTAAGAAAATCTTTATTACTATGCCATGAATATATATCAATTTTATTTCAAACTTTTACGAAACTTTTAACATTAATAAAAAAAACTCGTTTAAAGAGATAAATGTATAACTTATTCTGTATGCATTTTTCACCCTTATTCAGTATTATTATTTAGAAAATCTTTATTATTATGCCATGAATATATATCGATTTTATTTCAAACTTTTACGAAACTTCTAACATTAATAAAAAAAAACTCTTTTAAAGAGAAAAATGTATAACTTATTCTGTATGCATTTTTCACCCTTATTCAGTATTATTATTTAGAAAATCTTTATTATTATGCCATGAATATATATCAATTTTATTTAAAGATAATCTATTTATCCGTTGTTTTGAAAGAACACAGCTATCATTATTGTATGAAATTGAATTATGTGTATTGAAAATTGAAAGTTATCTTTCGAAAACAAATATTTTTTTTTTCATTGAGAGACTATTATTGTTTCATTTTCTTAATATTCGACTTTAAAATAATTAGTTGTACCATAGGGAAGATATATATACATTACAGTGTTATACAACAAAGTCAAACCCTTTTAAGAAGAGGATTTATAAAGTCTATCATGTCTATGTATGGAAAAATTGTATATATTTGCGGTTCAAAGATATTTGAAATACATAAATAAATTCTGATTTTTAAAGAAACAAACAATAAAGAGACTGTTATTTAATAATTTATAAATGTGTTTCACTGTATATGAATTTTTTTTTCTCTTTTTTGGTGGAGAAATGTTGTTTTGTGGATCTCTTTTAATCAGTAAGATCATGTAACCCTGATGTAAGCAAAAATAAAATGTTTCATTTTTATATATTTAATTAAAACATATTGTACACAGAAAATTTTGATCTTTTAATATGAATAACAAGAAATTTAAACGTAAAAAAATTCAATTTGTACAATACGTGTATTTATCCCGTTTAATCATAAATAATTAAAATTAACTCTATTTCAAAGTTGTAGTAATTTGAAACGATGTATTTTTTAAAAAGAAATTGGAATTCTTTTACAAGGAAATTATTTTATGGATGTGAAACAGCCATTTACAGGTATATTTTATGTTTCATCTTACTAAGAAATTGAAGGAATTTAACTTTAAATGAATGGAAGTGGTTTCAGTGATATACATGGTTTAATATAGATTTGAATGAAACGCGTATTAAATATTTATAAAGCAACATTTTAACCTTAGAATGCTATTTTAGTATTTACAGGACAACAAGCGTAACAAACAAATCAACCCTGCCTCAACTTTTTCAGAAAATGAGATGAATTGTCGAAAGGTTGTTAACTTCCTTAGTATATTTATGTCGCATTTACTTTATTTTCTGAGTTCTTGTAGAAATTGAAAATCCATTTTAGGAAGAAACTTTTTAAAAGAGACTAGAGATTATTCGAAAAATATTGCAAATCTTTAGGACTGATAATAAAATCTGCATCTCATAGTGAAATGAAAAATGAATACAATTTAGACATGCAAAATAATGGATATGATTCATTAAATGGAATAAAAACACAATCAAGATAAACTAAAATAAATCACCGGAATAAAAATGGAAAAATCTTTTGTTATCAAAGATAGAAAGATTTTACTTAGAAAAAATGTATTATAAATACAGCAGAATCTCTTTTATCCTAAACTCTTTTAACCGAAACTCTCCATTAAGATAAACACATTTTTAAAGGTCTTTTTTTTATTATTACATTCCTTGTGTGTAAAAACCATTTTAAAAGCTGCTTCTTCTTTTTTTTTTTTTTTTTGTTTAACTACCATATTTCTTGTGTGCAAGCGGTTCTTTCCGAACTACGAGTACATATATATATATATATTCGATCATCTTTCTTCAATTTAACTTGAGCTCTCGTAAGCTACGGAGTGGAACAAAGAAAAAAAATTAACAATTCTGAAGCTCTTGAATGTTCTGCAAAAGGTTTGGCATGGCTGGAGTAGCACAAAGACTGTGATACTAGTGAACTAATAATATTAAAAAGTTCCGTGATAGAGCTTCAAAGCAAAGGCAATCGAAACTGCGATTAAAAAAAACATTTTTTCAAATCCTTGTGATATATGTAACATGTACTTAATTTCAAAATTAAAATTCAGGTAATTTATTCTTGTTTCTACTTTGCTATTGCTTTATTTTTATTAATTACTTGTTACCATAATACGAAATACTGCATATGTTTTTCATTAATCTTAATATTGAAGCATTCTCGATTATCCGAAAATTTCAATTTTCCGAAAGATGATCGGCCCCTATTACTTCGGATAATCGAGGTTCTACTGTATCTTGATTTTTCGTTAATGAAACGTTCCCCTCTCTCAAGAAAATTCAAATTCCCCCTGTCCCCCCTTTACACAAGATAACACTCTTCTATTCAGCATCATATTTAACTGAAACTTGTGGGCAAACATAAACACAGATGACTATGACAGTAAATATTGCTTTCTAGTTTGTATTAAAGCCAGGAGTCACAAATGCATCTATAAATTTTATGGAGTTTTCTTACATTGATTTTTAAATCAATTTAATTTTGCATTGCTTAGGAGACGAATTATCGGTATTTTACAAAATAGTAGTTTTTTGTTTAAAGCGATCTGGTTTTCTTGTAAATGCATTAACAGAACATCTGGTAATTCTAGAATTATTTTAAAGTATGGTAATGAGAGAAATAATGCATCATTGAAGAGTTAAATTTGCAAAGAGTTTATCTCCGTATTTACCAGCCGTTAAAAAAACATTTCCTTAAGAAAAATGTTACATATTTTATTTTACATAAATTTTCGTCTTACATTGTTTCCTGTTTTGACGCTTTTTAATATCTTTACGTTTGCCATTCTTTTAATTCAAGCATCGTAATAATAAAAAAAATTCTGCAGCATAATTTAAAATTTTAAAACTCACATATGTGAATTTTGTATTTCAATTTCTCGTATCTCGAAAAAGAATGAAACAAAACATTAAACAAATGTGAGATGCCGATGTTTTTGAAAGCGTTTCTGGATTAAAAATGTCCTTTTGCTACTGATGTTTTTAGGCAACATTACTTTGAAGATTTTAAAGAAAAGTTAGGTAATAAAACAAATATGAGGAATATATTTAATATAGCTAAATATTTTTAAAAATATTCGTGCATAAATTATGAAATTATAATTTGTAAAGTCATTAGTTCTTAAAATTATTAAGTAATAAATAAATAAGAAAAATACGATAATATTTTTCTGTAGAAAACAGAATGCGTTCTTTAAAAAAATTATCTGACATTTTCCTGTAGTATTCAACTTAATGTTTCTATTACAGTATTTTTCAGTAAAATCTCAATTGTCATTACAACATGCGTTAAATCCTTACTAATGCAATAACTTACTAACTAACCCAATGTTTTTATTATTTCTTTTTTTTAATAATATATTTTAAATTTTTTAAGCAGTTAAATTTACATATAAGGTGAAGAAATAAACAATATTTAGAGTATATAATGTTTAGTATTTTTTACTTTTCAAACATTTAGAGGAGGAAACTACACTGCTCAAAACAATTAGGGGAGCACATGGATTTAACGAAATTACGCAAATATTTACACCGATAAGTAATGTAAAATAAAACATCCTTAATATAAAGTGTTGTAGAAAACAGATAGAGAAGACTTCACACGTAAATTAAATTGTATGACGTCGAAAATTGGAAAAAGGTGATAAGTGCAGAAATCGGGATTTTGCAGAAACATCTGTTTCACTGCCTCAGTTGTAAAATTCAATTGCTCAGATTGTGTTTTGAGAAAAGGTGACTTGAAAATGTCACAACAACATGATTTACAACAATCCATAGCTTGGCGTGTTATCGGGACAGTTGAATTTGGGGAAACATGGCGAAGTGTAGTGGACGCTGTTGGAGTCGCAAGAAGTGTCCATGAAAGGCTGTGGAATCGATTCCAAGACACATGGAATGGTATTCATCTACAAGTGCAAGGTCGAAAATTTGCTAACACAGAAACTGATGACCGATATAGCCTGTTAACAGCTCGCGCAGACGGAACAGGCATTACTACCTTGCTGCAAATACAGTTGTTTTTGGCTACAGAACGAAAGGAATCCAACCAAACTGTCGAAAAAAGCTTCATAAGGATGTTCTCTGTGCCCGTAAGCCAATGGTCTGTATACCGTTGATCTCAAATAACTTTGCGGCCCAAAGAAGGTGGGCAACTGAACATCTAGTTAGGAGGCCACGTCATTGGAGTCAAATTCTGCTTACAGACGAGTTCCGATTCAGTCTGTATATGACATCTCATATGTTTTGGCATGGAGAGAAAGAGGCACTCAAAATAATCGCACATTCGTTTGTGAAAGATCGCATTACAGACGAGGTGGGTTGATGCTATGGGCTGGATTCAGCATAGGTGGTCTTACGGTCCTGCATACATTCGGACTGGAACTTTGACGGTCCGGAGTAATACAGACGAGACACCGAGACTTCATGTCGTATTTTATGTTTCAGTAATTAGTGATTTCTTTTTTTTCCATGCATGATAATGCCAGACTTTATACAGTTCGTCTTGTGGAAAACGTGCATGAAACTAAAACAATACAGAATATGGAATGACAGCATGCTCACCTGACCTAAATCTGATCGCGCATGTTTAGGACATATTCAGACGACGCATTGCTGCGAGACCGAGGCCTGCTTTTACTGTCTGGGACATGGAGATTGCAATTCTTGAGCATTGGAACAGTAACCCCCATGTCTTATTGATAACCTAATCACATCCATGGAAAACCGGTGTGCAGCACTCTTAGCTGTTCGAGTAGACCACATGCCATTTTAAAAATCTTGCATTATTTCTAAACGATACTTTTTTTATGATTTACTCGAAACCGAATTATTGCCCTAAACCATCTTTTTATGTACTTTTCATCTTTTCAAAAAATAAAAGCTCCCTTACCAATTTTTTTGCGTCTTTTTTATGTATTGTGCATTGCTACACGTGTACTATCCATTTTATGCCCATACATTGCTGTTTTGGACTGTTTTCTTCACTTTTTTGTTTCCTCCCCTAATTTTTTTAGTAGTGTATATAACATTTTATTAATTCATTTATCATTGTGAAAAATAAAAAAAAAAAACTATCATTTGCAGTTCCACATTTATCAAAATTAGAAGCAAAACTGTATATACTTGAAAAAATTTTAAATAATTTTCTTTCAATTTATTATTAAACATGTGTAATTTACGTTAAAAAATTAAAAGGAACTTTTCATGAAATCGTGTACTTTGTAGTATTCTGTTTTGTTCTGTAAAAACTGAAATTATTCCATCATAAATAACGACATGAGAATAGTGCAAAAATGCAGTGAAAAATTCACTTAAAATTGTTTTTTTAATACGTCTAAGTCGTGTTTTGAAAACATTTCTTCGACTTATTCTCTGGTACGCTTCAGAGTACTTCCGTGCACTTTTGATTAGCGCATGTCTTATCCATCACAGCGTGAGGGTTAACACATTCAGACAGAATCACAGACAAAATCTTTGTTTTATTAATATAGATGCTTTATATTTTTCATTTTTAGAGAAATTTCGTTCAGTAAGTTTCGTTCATATAAAAGCTAAATTTCAAGTGAAATAAGGATATTATAATTTTTTGAAGGTGGAGAGAGGAGAGGGGATTTAGAACAAGGATTTGCCCATGTTTTCTTTTTGATAAATTATATGATCCGAAAATAAATTTTGAAGGACAGGGATACTGCCTTCAATTTTTTGTCCAAAATAAGTTAATAAAAACAACAAATTTAGTGATAAATATGGTGTTTATATGCATCTATTTTATTTTGAGAAATAAATATTTTATATATATATATATATATATATATATATATATATTATGTTTAAAAATATATTAAGCGTAAAATGCACAATATAAACTTTTAAAAAAGCTCACCATCTTCTTAAAAGGCAACAAAGATAATAATATTATAGATGTTACAAATTGAAAATATACATTTTATTTAAATTTCCAAGTATTTTCAACATGCAATCCCGCGGCCATCGTCAGGGAATATTTTTATTAATTAAATTTAAAATTAAATAACAAAGTTACGTATTAAAATAAATGGAGCGACAGTTAAATATTTCTTTTTCAACATAAGTTCAGCCCAAGGCACATCTACTTCTAGCTACCCTAATAATTATAGACTCTTCGATTTCAAAAGAAGTGACGTATTTGAATGAATGGAACGGTAATTAATAAAAATCTTCCCAGACGATGGCCGCGAAAGTGCAGGACGAAAGTACTATGATATTTAAATTAAATGTATATTTTTAACTTGTAATATCTATATTATTATTATCTTTGTCGACTTTTAAGGAAAAGGGCGACCTTTTTTAAAAGTTGCTACTGTGTATTTTGTTACTAAATCAAGGTGGAATATTGTATTTCGTCATGATTTTATTTTATATTAAGCACATTTACTGTGTTTATTAGTTTTGCTATATTGTCTTCATGCTCGAGAGATTTTGCTTTTATAGAAGGAAAGAATTGTATAAAAATTTTAGGCTGTGTCTATTCTCACGGCAGCCGTAAGAATATTATTCTCACGGCAGTCTACTGCACATGCGCAGTTAAGATTTCCGTAACGACTGTTGGAGATTCTGGAGAATGAATCTCTTTTTGAATGACTCTTCTTTCCGGCATTTCACTGCTGTAATAACAATAACAAATAAATGCTTCTATCCGAAATCTGCCTGCTGCAGCAATAGCTAATAAACATGTAATGAATTCTTTAGCGAGTTTTTAGTGCTACAATTATTTCTTTTTTACTGTTTTTGTGTCATTTTACGAAGTTTGCTCTAGAAATCTCTCAAGAAATAGGAAAAGTTTTCCTATATGTTAAAGACATTAGATGTGTTACCAAAGAACACGAAATTTTTATCCAACTTAAATACTGCTGCCAGTTGATACCACTTTTAAAAGCTTATAATTTATTTTTTATGTGCTTTTGGGTGTGTATTTGCTAGCATTTTAATGTGTGAAGTTTCCAAGCGCAAGCCAATTAATCATATGAGGAAGCTGTTTCCATACGGTATGTTTGAAATAGTTTTCCTTAAAATACAATTTATGCAGGTGAAAAATCGTATTTACTTATTTATTTTCATCCCGCAACTTTCAATACTAATTTTTGTACTGCCCCTAAATGGAAATTTAATATTCACTCAGAATCAAGCTTTTTCTCTGGATTTAGGGTTAAATAGTTTAAAATTTCATAAATTTGCAAACTTAGCGGTCTTTGATAAGCCTAAAAATTGGCCTTTTGTACAATGTTCATTACAATAATAATCTTAATATTTTATACAAGTTCGTTGTTTTAAATCTGTCAGTTTATTAAGCCATTCTTAGAACAACAATGCAATCTAAAAGTATTTAATTCCATATATTTATAAGTAGTGTTTATATATTATTTAATTTACTGCATGGCTGATTTTCAAAATAACTGCATGTTTGATACTATAATATTTGAATCTACATTTCATGTCAAAAGAATAATCTTTTGATGCTGTTAGAACTCCCATATGATGATATGTCAATATCAGTACATTCCAGTTAATCTAGTTAATACATATAAGAAATTATATCTAAATTTTCAAATGTTTTGTTATTAGATTCTGTAATTTGATAAGTAAAATAAAGTTTCATCTAAATCATAATTGATTTAATAAAGATCTTTTCAAAGTCTTTTAATTAGGCTGTTTTTGCATATGAATTAAAAAGTATGGCAATACACTGTAAAATGTTAGTATTTCTTCCAAACCATTTTGTACATAAAAGTTAAAAATTTAATTTTACCTACTATTTGCTTATTTTTTATATCCCATGAGTATCATCAAAATAGTGGGTACTACTTAGTTATACTATTGACCAAAAATCTATCACCAAACTATAAGATTAAATGCCAATAATGGTTGATCATAAATGTCACATTCACCTGACTTTAAGCAAGTTACAAGTGTTTACGTCATCAAGTAATTTTTATTTCGACGTTTTATTTGAATTTCTATTAAGGTTATACTAATTTATTTGTCCTTTCGTTATTTAAAATAAAAATTATGTCAATTTGTATAATTTAGCGAAATTGGTCGACAGGATAACTAAGTACTACTAAATAGTGTCAGTATAGTTATTTTATACATATTTTGATTTGTGCAATCAGGCCCTTATTATCGCATGGGCAAATCAGGACTTTGCCCAGGGGCCCCCAAATCCATACATTAAATTATAAAATATTTACTCTTTTTTTCCCCAATTCCACCTTTTCCTTTGAAGTTATTAAATTCATCTTAAAGTACTATTTAAAATCCAAGGTACAAAAATATTGTTCATGCATTACACATATGACTGACCATCAGTTCTATTTGAATAATGTTGCAATGATTCGAATGGGGCCCCTATTTTTTTTTCTTTTCGATTCTGTTTTTACAGGTTTTACTCTGGTATTTTGGAAAAAAGTTGGAAATTGTTTTCTAAATTTGCTTAATAAGATTTGTCATTTTGTCAAGTCTAAAGAAATTTGTGAACTTTTTTTTTTTTTTTTTGGAGAGGGGGGGAGGGATGGATATTGTTAAATAGAAATAACCTTAACTTAATGAAGTTTGTTTAATAAAATACACATGAAATGGAAAATTGGAAAAATGTATTTTAATTTGGACAGAGATTTTTTTTTTAATGCAATGTAGCCACAAAAGAAAAGTTTAATTAAAAAACACACATAATGAAGAGTGATTAACAGAAACTGAATTGTAGTGTAACCTTTTCTCAGTATTGCAGATCCTTAACTTTTAAAAAAGTTTGTAATATTATTATGTACAGGTTTCTTGTAAAAAAAATACACTGTGCATTAAAATTTTCACATATCCCGAACAATTCATCTGAACATTTTTTGTGAAACTGGAATCCCCATCTTATTGTATCGAAGACTTCTTCTCACAATCAGCACCAGAATGTTTGTGTGAGAGTGTAGCTATAACAAGGGTTTATCTTAGTCTGAAAAAAATTGTTTTGTTTAGCACAAAGAAAGAAATGATTAAATAAATAAATAATTTCACTTTCATACAATCTGCTGAAATAAAGTCATACATCGATCGCAACAGCAACCTCTCTATTTGAATGCTGTACAGCAGGTCATTTACATCCCTGGGCCAAATTAAGTATATATAAGGTCACAGGCCACATAAAAAAAGATAATATTATTACCACCGCACAGAATAACATTTGTTTGTACAAAACACAGTTATTTTAAAGAAATTTCATAGTTTGTTTAAAAAAAAAAAAATCCTCAAAATTACTTTTTATCAAAAAAGCTAGACAATTTAATTGAATTTTCTAAATTGTATTTATTTTTAAAAATTGATTGTACTCGCTAATCTTGATCTAGCAAAGGCATAGCTGTCAATCTTCCGTGTTTTCTCCAACTAAAAAATAAACATATTTTGAATATGAATATTTATTTAATAAAATGACTCTTGTATCTATGCACTACTAATTTCATTTCATTCTATAAATGCTATTTCTGATTAAAATTTATTTTTATTTCATTTGAAAAATAACAAAATATAACACATTTAAAAACCTGCTGGCTTGATGAATATTTACAGAAATTTGGAAACGCCATATCCATAAATTCCGCACTAATATGGAATTACACTGAATTTTAATTATCTGCAGTAATAAATTCTGAACAATGATTTCAACATATCCTTCAGATGTTGCTAAGACAACAGTTGCAAGAGTATTTTCAGCATGCACATTGTAACAATTGAATGCTGGAGGGCCACAGATAAGTTGTCGGCGGACCAGTTGTGGTCCGCGGGCCACATGTTTGACATGCCTGCTGTACAGGCACGAAATTGGAATAAACTTCATTATAGAGAATGTATTTTTCGTAATATGGAAATTAATTTACATGTGAATGATGTCCAAAGTCAAGGTTCAACAGAAAATTTCGTAGAAAACTTCTTTAAATAGGGATTTTGTTAAAGGGAAGTTCTACTGTATATGATGCTATATAATCAAAGAAAACCAATAGCAAGTACATGAATGTTTGAAAATGCACTTGTCGATTATTTTTGCTTTGAGCAGATTGAATGTTTTTATGAACCACTCTGCATAATTAATGCATATAATGCAATTTAAAATGAATCAAAAATCACTATTTGTCTTTTACCGTTAGTTGGCTGTCTTTGATCGAGAAAGAAAGAATAAATATCATCATACTGCAAGTGTGCAATGGTAAAATTAGATCATAAGAAGTTGTACACTTATTTAATGATAACCATCCATTGGAATAAACTTCCTCCAATCATCAAATCGACTGTTTATAAGACTGTTACTCGGTATCAAGACAGGGGTTCTATCAAAGAGTATGTTTGTTTAGGAAATTATTAAGTAATTGGAGGTCAGGAATTTGAACATCTAATTAAATATGCGATTAAAAAAATTCTTTAGCATGCTTGCAGAAAGCACAAGCTAGTGAATTTATTTTTAAAATATCATTTTTTCTGAGTTTCTTTTTTATGATAGTGACAGAAAAAAGAAAAAAACATTACTTAAACTATCCTTTTTTAGAATTTTAGGTAGATTTTGTAAGAAATACTACCTATTGTAGTCGTTACCATGGAGCGACTTTTGAAAATTTCCATCATAACTTTTCGTTATATGACCCTAGGAACACAAAACCACCCCCACCTGAAAAGTTTATATGTACTAAATTTTGTCTGCACGATAAAAGTCACAATTATGCATGGATCGTCTTCAAACTCGCCAAACACACTGAGATGGCTAATATCCTGGCGGGCATTGCAAATGAGAAAAATTGGCCCAAGGCAGTAAAAATGGGGGAGGGTTCAAAATTTTGAATACTGCCTTGACATGATTCTGATAAAACCAGCCCTTACAGAAAAATGACTGGAAAATTAAAAAAAAAATCATTATAGCAGTTGCCAAAAAAAACAATAAAATTCTTACTACAACAATTACTTTTCTACTGCAAGATTTCCACATGAAAAATAAAAATTATATATATATATTACGCTATCATATCTCCATATACATAAAGGGGATTACCGTAGGGGGATCCTGTTCTGTTGCCAAATGCAGCCAAGTTTATTGCCAAATTTGGCGACCAAAATTAGTCACCACAAGCGACACCAACTTGTCGATGTCTCTAATATTTCGCTAAATTCTCATAGACTTCCATTGTAAACCAATAGGGTTTACTTGCTTACAGAAAATCAACAAATTAAGATATTTTAATGTAACAAAAACTAATATTGGTACTGCTTGGTTATCACGTCAACCAAAAATTTATAGCCAAACTATAAGATTAAATGCCAATGGTTGATCGAAAATGTGACATTCACTTGACTTTAAGCAAATTACAGGTGTTTATGTCATCAAGTGATTTTTATTTTGACGTTTTATTTGTATTTTTATTAATTTTATACTAATTTATCTGTTCTTTCATTATTTTAAATAAAAATTGAACTTTTAACTTCGAAATCTACCTGCACCTGTAGTCCAAGCCGGCAGGGATTTTTTAAAATTTATTTCTTAACATGTAATCATAACTTAATTAATATGAAACTGTCCTATACTGAATTTTCTATGTTGTATATGCTTGTAAAATTTACAGAAAAAAATGAAAATGCATCGTAGTAATAGTAATAGTAATTAACAATTTATGCACTCACTTACATTTTATAATAACAATTTTCAACTGTACTACATCTTGCTGGCTGGTAAGTTTTTCTTAAAATTTCCCACAACTGCTAGTGATTATAAACCAGAGAAAATAATGGATAGGTAGTATTTTAAATAAAAAAAAATCCAGGCATATACAAGAATATATGTTAAGTACTAAGAAGCAAAAAGTAGCCATTCAACTCACACTTTAAGTATACTGGTTAGTGTTTTGCCCAGGGCTGCAGAGTCGGTGGGAAAAATGGACGATTCTGACAATTTTAACAGATCCGACTACGACTCTTTCACTCAAAAATGGACAGACTCCGACAACACAGACCTGCTTGTTTGTAAAATGGACGACTCCGACACCCTGGTTTTGCCAAATAATTTTTGCAACAAAAAACAATGATTTTAGTAAAGAAAAAAAAATTCCTATGATACTCTACACTTTGTTAATTCAAACTCTGTGAAACGTATCCTATTTTTTTAAAGATTTATTTATTTTCTGTTCAGAAACTTTATTTTTATTGGCTAATTCCATGAAAACTAGTCATGTCTGTCACACAGCTGAAAATCGCTATGCTTGTTGGCTACCAGTATTTTAGAACGGAAAAATGTGACGTATTTTATCGGAGATATCTCATCAATTGAATAACGTGAAGCAAACCTTTAGAAAATAACGGTGGCCAACAAGCATAGTGATTTTCACCAGTATGAAAGACATGAGAAGTTTGCATGGAATTAGCCTATTGCCTTTCTAAATTAATTTAACTAAACTGAATAGTTAAGGGAAATTCAAGATATATTAGAACTGTGCTGTTGATAATTTTTTTTCAATCAATTTTGTGCTTTTTAAAAGTCTGCGATCAAGTTAAAAATTGGGGGGAAAAACAACATCAATTGAAGGAAGATTACAAAATATTTTTCTGACAACTAGAATTTTTTCAATTTGTTGAACTGTGCCCTTCAATTTATTGGGACAACAATACTTGTGAAATTCTTTGGGAACAGCTGATATTAAAGTACATTTTTCCTAGGAACTTAGTAGTTAAACTACAGATTGATTATTCAGCAAGAAACAAAAATAAAATGAAATAGTTATGCGATTTTGCAAATAAACAATTATAATTTTTTTTTAATTAATGTTACTAAAAAAGAATAATAATAAAAAAGATTTAAATATAACTAATTACTATTTCTCCCCTCCCCCCCCCCCAAATATATATATATATATATATGTGTATATTCAAATTTCTTCAGTAGTTCTGGTGAAACGTTAAAGTAAATATCAGCTGTTTTAGTGTTTTCCATAAAATTTTGCAACTGTTGTTTGACCTTTGAAAGTTACCATTTGCTATAACACTATTACAAGGACTAGCCGCCTTTGGCAACCAGTTTGGTCTCCCTTAAAATCTCCCTAAGCATTGTATCATGTTATTTTTATTCATAATTTAATTTGCTTGCTCAATCCTTCGCCAAATCGGAAGATTCTGATACAGAAATCATGAACTCGGTATTTTTATGTTAGCCGGGCGCAGGTGATAAATCACCAAACATTGTTCCCGTCGTACTTTATTAATTTCATTTAAAATATAATGCTGTCACTCATTTTTTTTAAATACATAATTTTAATTTAAAATGGAAATATTTAAAATTTGCGACCCTCAATTACTTCTTAAAAAAAAAGAAAAGAAAAGTAATAAATAATACCATAAACCATGACATTTGATTTCAACATCAAAGCTTTGTTTTAATTTACCACGCATGCGAAAATTGTTTATGACAGTCGCATAAAATGGACTATTATAATACTGATGACATGATGGCGATGGAACAATATTTGGCGATTTATCACCTGCACTTGGCTAGCATTAAATTACCAAATTGGCCGCCTGGCATGGAAAAAGTGAAACAGTCAGCCCGGAACTGTTGATGACTGTCACATGACTTAGACTTTTATTATATAGATGATTCAGAGTTTAAAAAAAATGAAATTCAAAGCAAATCTTCTGAAAAGTTACAGCAGATAGGGGGGGGGGGGAATCTCCCCCTGTGCTAATTATTTCTGTTGCCGATCGAGTTAACTCTGTTTTGATTTGGGTCAATTTCAGGCTGAGTGTAGATTTCTACAAGTTACATTTGGGTTGAACACAATTTTTCAAAAGTTAATTCAGTATGTTATTCAACAAAATGCCAAGTGGCTTTGAATTGTCACTATCTTTACTTGATAAATCTTTGTAGCTGCAAACTGTTATGCTTTTTTAATGCTACTTTTTCGAATGGAAATTTTCACCATCTTTATGATTTTAAAATCTTTAAAATAATAACAAATTAGAATAAGATTAAGATTTGGGGAAATCTTTATCTTTTAAAATTAAAAAAAAATGGTAACAATAAGCTTATAAACTATGGCAACTGCGCAGGAATATCTATTTCGAATTTTTTTGGTGCAAATTAAAACTCAATTTATTTTAGAAATAAATTTGCAAACCTCTAAACTATTTCACAGTTTGCTTTAAATATAGCTTTTCAAACGGCTTCTGATGATATATAAAATATTTTTTTAAACATGTGCAACAAAAAAGTAACAGAGCATTTTCGTAAATTAATCCACTATATCAGTTAAATTTCATTTAACTTAAGTTCAATGAGTAACTTGAGTTCAATGTTCAGTAGACTCGTAAAACTAACCTTATCTTCATCCTGCTGAGAACAATCATGTAGTCGTCTAAAAACAATCAAGTAGACATCTGAAAATAGGCGGATATAACCTTTAACAGCTTTATTTACTTAAAACACAAAACAAATAAATATGCGCGATAATTCTCTAACTACATTTCACAAAGCACAAAATCCACCAAACTACGCTTAATTTCCCTCCGGCCACGTTCCGTTTTTTCCAGCTCTCCGACGATCGTCCTCTCGTTGCCATTTTCACTTGCTTAAAGTTCAGCGACCACCGTTGTATTCAAAAGGTCCAAACTAGGCGATTTAGTTTTGTCCGGCATTCACGACTCTTACAACATCGAAAAAAAACTTCATATTTTCTAAAAGTAACTTGTTTGAGATATATTTGAGATGTAACAAGTTTTTTTCTCTTTTATAGCGAGTTTTTCTTACAGATAAACTATGTGCATGTGTTTATTTTTATAAAAATAATTTTATCTGTTTAAAATGTAATTTATGTAATTATATAAAATACATAAGTTCATGGGTAGATCTTGTGTTTCTGTGCCGTAATGGCAGAAATAAAAAAAAAAAATATTAAACTTTAAACATTTAATTTCTTCAATTAAAAGGTATATTATAATATTTACCAAATGACAATTTCCATGAACAATCTGAACCATTGAACTTGAGTTACTTCTTGAATGCATCTAAAAAACAAAATATTTGTATCAAAAAGAAAACTATATCTCTCCTTAAATTTGGCCTCTTTAACTACTCATTCTAAATATCTCCCATTCAAAACTGAAAGAGATAAAAAGAGATAACAAATCAAAAGAATTAATTTAAAGAACTTCCAGGCATCTTTCACCATTCTCACCTTTAAATACAGGCATTAATCTATTATGGAGGGAAAAGAAAGGAATATAAAAGTAAATTTAACGGCTGAATGCTATTTATTTAAAATAAAATTGTTAATGTAAATCACAAAATCTGATTTATTTTATTTTATTTTTTAAAATACCATGCTAAATGCTTCGCTGACATAAATATGCTGAAAATGTGTTAAAAGCTCACTTTTTATAACCTTTAGATTGTTTAAAATATGTTTTACATTAGTTGATAATTATCTTCTAATTACATTAGAAAAAGCTTACATTACATTAGATTTATTATAAGACATTGATACATGCTATGCACAGCATCATTACACATTTAAAAGAATAGGAACAAAAATCCATTCAGTATCCTTTTTTACACATCTCATTTGCAGCTCGAGAATGATATTTGATTTAATTAAAGTGTAGTTTGCGTAATGTATGCGGTAATTATTATTCTATTTACAAGCTTATATATAAAAATGTTTCATCTACTTCTATTATAAAACTGAACCAAGTTCTGAGAAGGACAACATTAGAAAACTTAAAAATGTTGAATAGGAGTATATTACAAAATAAAGAAAGATAGAAAATTGCAAAAATTCAATATGTTACATCGTAGAAAAAAATACCAAAATAAAAATAAATATTTTTATTTTATTTTATTTTCTCATTGTATTTCAAATAGGATAACTGAAATAATATTTTAACAACTTAGAAGTTAATAGATATAGGGATTTATATATGTGTCACGTGCAGGACATTTTTTCCGTTTTTCGTTGAATTTCAAAAAAGGATTGCTGGAAAATTGCCAAAGTGATTTTTTTGTAATGGACTACATTTCTAACATGAGTCATTTGTCTAAACAGCACAGCATATTCGTATACTGAAAACTAGGCAAAAAAAAAAAAGCATTGTCCATTTTTATGTTATGTATGATTTCTTTTGACAAAGCAACGTGTCACACACATATTGCTAATGTGACACAAGTAAAATCTTTTTTAAATATATTATAAATGTGAATTACAAAACTTCCTCACGTGTCACTTAAAACAAGTTGAAATATCTTTAAAAATTGAAAACATAAAGTGATTTTAAATTAATTCATCTATTTCTGTTCTCATATGTGGAAAAGTTAAAGGACAGAAGATGGAAAAAAAAATCTAGTGAACATTTCTCAAGAAAAGACGAACGTAGGGTAGGGTTGTAACCGTGTCCGCAGGCGATAAGAGTACGCATTCGCCATAGCAACGTATTGCCCTAGCAACGTACATAGCAACGTACAAAATAAAATGTGTTCGCACAAAAACAGACATAACAAGTACGATCAAAATCACTACTTAAAATCGTGCATCTGAAATGACAGGATAAGTAAAACTTTGCAGGACATGTAAATTCTTTAATTTACAATATTGTATCGCGTTTTTTAAACAAACAAACATACCTCACAGTTATTCGTAAATGAGCACACGAAAAATTAAATAAAATAATTACACGAGTAAAGAAAATATTCTGCCTTACTTGACATTAAAAGCCTATATTTCTTTAAAATTGGATACAATATAGTGGTTTTACCAGTTGTTTGTATTTGACATTATCTAAACCTACAATTTTCTCATAGAATCTGAAGCTTTGATTAAACTAAAAGCGTTTTCTAATTCGCCAGATTTAGCATTAATTCTCATTTTAAATTTAAAAACGTCCTCGTTAACTTTGTTATATTTCATCCGTTTTTTTTTTTTTTTTTTTTTCTCTGAAAGAAGAATTTTATGACTTTTTATATTTACATTTCATTATATATCATTGTAAAAAATATTTCGTTTAATGTCGTTTTAAAGTTTATATAGACTTTCCTTCGGTGATCGTTATTTTATATTTCTGTTTATGAGTATATACGTAAAAATTATATGAGATACTCAGCATTTCCTGTGTGAATATCTGTTATTTATCAACTTCTTTCTAAAGAATTTTGATTTAAATAGATAAGTGCAAAAACTCTATTTAAATAAAACATCTTATTTCGCGCCAGAATAACTTTAACAATCATTTCCAGTCTTATTACCAGCGATCCTATTAAACTAAGGTAAACAAAATAACGATACTCATAGATACGATAAATTAAAATTGCATATGTTATCAAAGAAGGAAAAATATTTGAATATTTAAATAAAACTTCTTTTACATTTATTTTCCATATGTGTAAATATGGAAAAAAATACCCTGTATGCAATGAAATAATGGAATGTAATTTTATTTACGTAATATTTAAGTTTTTGTTGTATTGTGTAAATATTGCTTACTGGATTCCATCGAAATGCAAATTTGTCAAATGTATTACTAACACTATTATTTCATTAATAAAAGCATATTAACTTAATATGAAATTACGTATATGATTACCTCGTCTATGGAAGAAATCTTAAAAAAGCATAAATAAAAGTTTTAAAAAATCGAGTATTCAGTTAGCATAAATGCTACATACCGGTGAAACGTCTTACGATAATTTAAATTTATTTTGAAAGGACATGTAAAAAAACACTCTAATCAGCTTCCTATAAAATCACCATAATACAGAGTAAGATTATTAACTGACATATTTCTCAAAAGATTACTTTAAAATTTGTATCTAAAACTTTCCTAATTTACTTTCATTCTAGAAATTCCGAACATTCTAGAACATGATATAAAATTAAACTAAACTAAAACTGTTTCTATACGATCACTGACGAAGCAGGATCATATAGTGACCCTATCCCTTTTTTCTTTACCCTTGTCCCCGAGGTGATATACAGCATATGTCCCAATCAGGTGGTCAGCCTGATGTGAGACCGCCCGTGTTTAGTTCCCAAGCAAGGCCTTGGTACTCGTTTTATTGAACTCGAAGGAATGAAAGCTAGAGTAAAACTTGTAACCGGGATTAAATATTAAATGAAAATTAATTAATTTAAGTTCTGAATGAATCTTCATGATAATATTAACGGAGAGAATTTTAAATAAAAACATGTTAATTGAATTAATTTGTTTTTAAATGTAGATTGTTACATCTTACAAACATTACGATTTAACTATAGCAAACTTTATTGTATAACATTGTGTCTATAAAAATCATTATGTGTTCGAAGATTTGATGCTTAATTTTTATAATCGAAACAAAAAATGGTACCGCTTTATGTTATTTTGTCGCCATAATTAAACGGTACCAGCGCTCTTTTAATCTTAAATGATGTATCGGAAACGCTCTCATTATTAACGCATTATTAATATAACTAGAAAGGTAGCCCGTCAAAAATGACGGAAATTTAGATATAAAGATATATACAACTCATGTGCAAGAATATGAGTTTTCTCATTTGTTCCGCAGTGATAGATGAAAATAACACATTTTAAGAACGAAACACATTTATGAAAAACTGTGTACAGTAGAAGACCACTAATCTGCACAATTCCAAGTTTTCTGCAGATTTTTGCGGTCATGTCTATTCAGTCTTTGTTTACATTTTTTTTTAATTCATATATTGGACAATTTAGATTATTAAGCCTTAAAAATAAATAAATTACACACTTGAAGTAAGGTAAAAACTATTAAATTATCGTATACGATTTCATAAAATGGTATTATATGGTATTATATGTGTGTGCTTCACGATCTTGGTTACGACTTTGGCGAAATTGGCTGCAACTTGTCATAATTCTAATAGTGTGGGCCTCTATAAAAAAAAGTAACCAGTTTTTAGTAAAATTTCTGATATAAAGTAGTTTTCAAAAACTTGTGTAAAATTGCAGGCCGTCTCATGTTATGCCAGTCCTGGGAATAATATTTCTAACACTGAAGAGTTTCCATGTATATGTGGAATTTAGAAAAGCTTCTCCAAAAGAAAGGTCCTGAAATGACATTGTAATTCCTCTAACTTCAAAGTTTAATCGGGCCCTGATGTTGTTTACTGAAATCTAATAAATACAGTTATTTTGAATATTACAACAGAATTAAACAGCTAAACTTATTTAACTTAAACTCGCTGTTACTTCCCAATGTTATTTTTTAGTATTAAGAAAGAAAATTATTTAAATTTTTCAAATCATGCACATTTATAATTTTTTTTCGTCTTTAATAACTAAATAATGAAAAAATATGCTTTTGGTCTGATCTCATAAATACGGCAATAAAATAATGTAACTAAGAGACATAGCAAAATTAAATCTTTGTGATTTCAAACCATAAACAAATGATACCGCCACCATTTTACATACTATGACGTCATTAGAATATTGTCCATTGATTGTTGGAGAGCTTACTTTGTGAATGATTACCTCAATGATTTAATATTTTTTACGGTTCACGATGAATGAATCACTTGTGTTTGTTTAGGTTTATGGAATAAGATATTAAGCCGTGAACCCAATTTCAATTAAAGTTATCCAAAGATATATGTATTTTTAATCGAAATTAAAAACAATGCTTTAATCTGGAAATAAAATGTTTTAGTTTGTATAATTGGTTATTTCTGTTAATTATTTATTTAGGTACTTTTCCATTATAGCGCATTTTAAAAAAAAAGCTTGGTGTAATTCGGGCATCAGAAAGTGAGATATGTTGCCAAAATATACAGCTATGAAAACAAATCTAATGAACTTTTATTTTTGTTTATATATGCACTTATATACATAAAAAAATCGTTTCTAAATATATATAATATTTTTTTATATACTAATTACGGCACAGATTTCAGATATGAACCGGGATACCTATGTCGCTAAAATGGTGTTATTTTGCCGGCTATTGTTTTTTATTTATTAATAAATTGTTTAGGCACAGATGTCATATTCGCCCCATATTGGCGCGATTTTTTTCCGACGCTGATTTGGCGAAAACATCAGCAGCATAAGCAACAACATCCGGGTTACCATATCAAGCAAAATAACGACACTTTGGCGCCGGTTAAGTATACATTGCGTATATGACATTGGCGTCAGA
This sequence comes from Maratus speciosus, assembly GCA_963932465.1. Classification (NCBI taxonomy): domain Eukaryota; kingdom Metazoa; phylum Arthropoda; class Arachnida; order Araneae; family Salticidae; genus Maratus; species Maratus speciosus. Next base: position 389,660,449 of record OZ010788.1, on the reverse strand, counting down.
AAAAAATCGCGCCAATATGGGGCGAATATGACATCTGTGCCATTGTTTATTTACTTTTATTTTCTGTTTTTAAATTACATAAACTGTTTTGTTCTATAGTTGTTATTCAAACTTTTATTTATTTATAGTTATTTCCTTTTCAAAATGATAGCAAATAATTTAAAAATATATAAGTAACTGGTATTCGAAAGCGAGATTTCTGCCGAATTGGCGTCAGAGAAAAATCACGCCAACCCCGATGCGTATATGACATCTGTGCAAAAAATACTTCTGTTTCTTTATAAAAATGGATAAATAGTTTTTTTTTACATTAAATAAATTGTATACATATGCAAAAAATTGCTTGTGAGTATGAAGCAGTAAATAGGTTGGCAGAAAATACGTTGGCAAACTTCTTTCTCGCCAAGAAACTTTTCTCCGAAGTATTGTACGTACATAAGTAATGATTGCTAGAAATGCATTTTTAATTACGATATGCGCTTTTATGTTTCACTACATTTATGCATACTATACCGTGTGTATAAATGCTACAGTTCATATGCAGGGCTACACAAAAGAATTCGTAAGGGTTCCTGAGTATGAGAATAAATTGCTTAAAGGTGGTTTTTAAAGGAGTTATGCAGTTTTACGCTGAACTGCATTTAGATTACTAAGAAATGTTTGTAGAATATAGATAAAATGATATACAGGGTCACGCAAAGAATTGGATACATAACCGTCTATGGATGATAATATCTGGAAATATTTCAGTAGCTTTAAGAGTAGCTTAAATTAAATTTTAGCTAAATAGTGGCATGTAATAACGGTACTATTGCTATGGACGGTAACTGCTGAAATCAATTTTTTTTTTTTTAAATTATGCGTTTTCTAAAATGTTTACTTAGTTATCTTATTTACCTTATTTCCCTAAATAACGAAGTTTTGTTAAAGCATTCAGGATGTGTTGGAAAGTGTTTCATATTCTATGCTTAACGCATGATTTTTCTTTCTTCTTTAGTCTTATTTTTCATTTATTTTATTCTTAATTTTTAGTCTTATACTGCTTTATAGAAACTTTGGCACAGTTGTCATATATACCCCATATTGGAACGATTTTTTGGAACGCCAATTTGGCGAAAACATCAACAGCATAAACAACAACATCCGGGTTACCATATCAAGCAAAATAACGACACTTTGATGACAGTTAAGTACCCGTTGTGTATATGACATCTGTGCCGAAACTTTAATATTTAATGTTTAAACTCTTCGCTCCACTCACCTTGCATATAGTATAAACTATAACACAGATAGCGCAAAATAATAGGCAGTTTGATACTTTTCCACTGTAGGGGCTTTGGCATTTTTAAAAAAAAGTTTGGTGTAATTTGGGCATCAGAAAGTGAGATTTGGGTACTTTTCCGTTATGCGGTTACCATTGTCGCCAAGCGTAATAGTTGGCGCAAAATGAAAGTCACGTGAATTAAGGCATATGAAAAATAAAAGAAAAAATATTGTCGTACTAAAGTGAGCATTTAAAAAATATAACATTTGAAAATTCCAGACTTTTACGAACTATTTCATTAAATCACAAATATATACTTAAAATAATTGAACAAATAACTGTTATAAAATAAAGCAATAAAATAAAACTCATAGTAAACTTCTGGCATAAAATTACAAATATCTTTTAGCATTTTGAAATAATTGGCGCATTAACATACATGGTACTTTTCCTTTATACGGACAGCATGCTAAAATGTATGCTAATGCGCCAATTATTTCAACCTTGATCGTAGATTTTTATTGTAAACCATGCGAAACATTGTGATTTGTTATTTATGAAACGTGAATCACGTGAATGATTATTGTTTAACCTTAACCTTGGAAAGCTTTTTAATCTGCTATTAATCGAATTAAAAATGCTTTTTTTTTATAAAGTTGTAGTTTACTTTTACTGCTGATGCTGAGATGGATTTTATCATTTGGCAATTACCAGATGATGAGAAAGTTGTGATAAAACTGTTTCAGGAATTTGGAATTCTGCATAATAAAAGATTGTGTTCAAAAAATCATGAAATGAAATTATGGATGAGTTCTGGAAATCCGAAATTGAGTTGTAGCTTACGATCATGCGAAGAAAGCGTAGAAATACGACAAAAAACTTGGTTTAAAGGATCGCGGGTGACTTTTCTTAATGCTTTGAGGTTTATATATTTATCGTGCAAAGAGTTGACATCGATTGGGTTTTGTGAGCTGCAACTTGATATGAACCACAACACAACAGTGGAATGGAATAGTTATTCGAGAGAAGTTTGTTCAAATGCTTTATGTTCTCGACCAAATAGAAAAATCGGTGGACCTAATAAAATTATAGAAGTAGATGAAAGTCATGTATTATTTATACAGATTGTTGGAAAGGATATAAAACAGATGAACTGCTAAGTGCTGCTTATGATCATTTCACAGTAAATCACAAATACAATTTTGTCGACCCTAATACTGGATGTCATACTCCAAATGTTGAAAGATTATGGGGCATCGCAAAATGGCGCAACAAAAGACATCGGGAAGCTGTTCGTCATCATTTAGAGTCGTATCTCATAGATTTTATGTGGCTACGCTTTCATTCAAAAAATGAAATGTTTACTGCAATGCTGAAAGATATTTATAATTTTATGGAAGCAGTTTAATATGATTTTTTATTTTATTACTTTATAGTATAACAGTTATTTGTTCATTTATTTTAAGTATATATTTGTGATTTAATAAAATAGTTCGTAAAAGTTTGTAATTTTCAAATGTTATATTTTTAAAATGCCCACTTTACTATCGAGAATGTTTTTTCTTTTATTTTTCAAATGTTTCAATTCACCTTATTTTCATTTTGCGCCAACTATTGCGCTTGGCGACAATGCTGTCCGTATAATGGAAAAGTACCGCATACATTTTGGCATGGTGTCCGTATAACGGAAAAATATTGAGAATTGTTGTCAAATCATATAAAAAGCTATGAAAACAAACTTGATGAGTGTTTTTTTTTTATATATGTTTATTTTATATGTATATTATTCATGTTTTTATGTACAAATTACATCTGTTTCTGTATAAAATTAGAGAAACGGCTTTTTTAATCGTATAAATAAATCGTATAAATATCGAAAAAAAAATGCATGTGTATATAAAATGAAACAGTGGATAGGTTCCGGGAAAATGTTGCCAAATTTCTTTTTTCGCCAAGGCACTTATACTGGAAAAGTACCTAAAGCACATTAAAATCGCGCAGTTAGGAGCTAATACAGTACAGCGTCGTCTATTGGCGGTTATTTTATTAGTAACATCGGGAGGAAGATTTAAAGATGTACTTTAAATTCTCACCCATAGATTTTGAAAAAATATCTTAAAAGAGCGGAGTTTAAATTAAATTTTGGTGACCTCCTTTATGAAAGATTAATAGTTATTTAATGGGAATTTCACCAAATCAGCCAGCTATTGCCAAGTTGGCCAACATTTGGCGCTACTGTGGTAACCCTGCATTAGTATTTTTCAACAATTACTCATTTCAATGAGGTGGTCCTACCGGAATCGTGAGGGACACACAGAGACTTGGATTTTATATAAATAGATTGTTAAGTCGAATAGCCACATATTTATGCATAGCTGTAATTCTAAAATCTACTCAACAACAAGTAGTTCGTGTTTTACAAAATATCTAAGCACAAATCTTCTCTATTTATGATACTTTTATTAAATTTATACGAAAATGTTTAGGATATTCGGAATGTAATGACATTGTATACATGTCATTGTATGATACAATGTACTTGAGCACTGAAATTTATTGAGACGAACACACAAAAAATACAGATAAAAACACACTTCTCGTTCTTTAATTAGCTTAAAAGCTATAATTCAGGCTTCATTTATAAACGTCGTAATATTTCCAGCATTTCTACACGTCGTTTAAACCTTCCGTTTTGTAGCGTTGAAAGTATTCTGATTCTTTTACAAAATCAATATCGTCGAATTTTTCCTCGTTCCATTACTTCCACTGCGTTTCTACTTCACACAGCTTCGTTGTTTTACGTTCCCTTTTTTAAATCTTGAAGCAGAAACACGGAGACATTCGGTCTAATGCAGGTGTTCCAACGAAATTCCCACAAGCGGCCGTTCTGACATCTGGAGCTGCCGCAGTGACATGTGGTAAAATAGAATCTGAAAAAACAAAAAAAACAAAAACCAGTAACTGTTCTTAGGGGGAAAAGAGAAAAGAAATCTGCACGTCATAGTTGAAGTAGCGTAACATCAAATGGGTTACTACAAGGTCACCAAGCTTGTACTTCCGGGGTTTCTTACGTCGTAAATTATAGTGCTTGAGATTTTCTTGTTGAATTTCCAGAATATTCTTCTTGACTTCTTTACGGAGCTCTTCTCTGTCTTTCATGAATTGTTCTTCGACTGCACTGTTTAAGAGGTCAATAATTTGTACATCTTCTTTCTGTTTCATTTTTGTACCAAATAATATTTCAAACGGTGTTTTCTTAATACTTCGTTGGTAAGTTGAATTAATGACTTGTTGAACTTTAGGAACATGTTTAAACCATTTGGTCGGTTCGTCTTTGGACATTTTAGAGATTACAGAAATTATGGTGGAATTAAGTCGCTCTACTTGACCATTGGCTCGGGGAAGGCCAGTTGTAAATGTCTCGTGCTTTATATTTTCATCTTGACAATAATCAGTAAATTCTTTGCTTGTAAATGCAGGACCTTTATCGCTAATGATGGTGGAAGTATTGCCAAAAGTATGACTTTGTTGTCGTAGTTTTGATATAACTTCGGTAGCAGAAGTGGTTTTACAGGAATACAACCAGACTAATTTAGTAAATGCATCTATTAAAGACAAAATATGTTTATAATTTTTGTTGGTTGTTTCAAGAGGGCCTAAATGATCAATGTGGTAGGTTTGGAGAGGAGTCTCTTCTTTAGGTAAGGGATGTAATTCACCTTCTTGTTTCCTCGTTTGCGATTATACAAAAGGCATGTTACACAATTTGCTATAATTTTATCAATTTTATTTGATATATTAGGGGTGAGAAATTCTTCGTTAAGGAGTTCTTCACAGCGTTTACGGCCAAAATGTCCTTTGTCATGAATGTGTTTAATGACATTTAGCTGCATTTCATCCGGCACAACTACCAGATCGATACCTTTATGCGTTTTATAGAGAACGTTTTTTTTAAGGAAATAGTTGTCATATGGCTTTGTTTTCAAAATTTCTTTGATGGCTTGTATATGTTCGTCAGTGTTCTGTGATTGTATGATTTGATGAGCACTGACTCATCAAATCATACAATGACATGTGTACATGTATACAATGTACATGACTTAATCATACAATGACATAACTCATTATGTCAAAAGCATTGGCTACTTTTATGATTTGACATGCCACAATTAAAGCAAAAAAGATCAGATTTTGGTCGAAAGGATTTGTCTTTCACTAGCATTTCAGGTTTGACTTTACGAAATTTATTGTTCTCAAAGTCATGTCGAATTTTGTCATAAATGTTTAGCTTTTGCTTGAATTCTACAATGGATTGGCATCCATATAACATTGATTTTCTGAAAACGGGGTCGGGTATACCGTTTATGATATATTGCAGTAATGCGGGAACCTCGATTTTACCACGCGAGCATATTTGTTTCATGATGAGAAAATATTCTTCTAACGATTCATTTTCTTGCAATTTTCGTTTATTTACTATATTATGTAACTCGGCAGATTTATAAGTGGTACTTAATTCTGAGATTAAGAGTCGTTTAAGTTTGTCATATGAATTGATATGAAATTCTGTCTGTACTAATAACTGGGCTTTTCCTCGTAAGGATCCTTTACGAAATATGAATTTATGAAAGTCAGATAAGTTAAACATATTAGTGACATCGTCAAAATTATTTATCCAAACATTTATATGACTAAAAGAACTACCATCGAAAGGAGGAACTACACTTTCAATATCAGTGAAATTAATAGACGATGGCACAAAACTGTGAACTGGAAATTGCTTCTGTTTGTCAAAATTTGATAATTCAGTATTGTTACTTGAAGCCATATTATTTGAAGGCAATTCGGTTTCCGAGTCAGTGTCACTTTCATTTTGTATAATATTATTTTGTAGTAAGGTCAAGTCTGAAAGGTATGTAACTAATCGGGTTGCGAGATCGTTTAAAGATCCTTCATTATCAATACAAAGTAGATTGCACACTGTAATCAGATCATTTAATGAAAAATCAGTTTGAACTTTAGTTATTTTATTTTTGAATTCGATGCTGTCGGTTTGAAAACCGAAACCAGTAAAATCACGTATTCTCTTTCTATTAGATCGACCACTGTCAGCATCAAATAGGAATTTATGTAAAAATTTTATTTTATTTGTTCGTTCGTTTTTAAATGCAAGTTCCAGTTCTGGTATTTCAACTAACTTCATAATAAAATAATAATAATGAACTCACCGTTAGAATAATATCCGGCTTGAATCTGTATAATGAATAATTCTAATGAATAATATTGGTGGGTTAACTGGGACTTCTGACACCACTTTATGGGATGTGGCTCTATTTATAAGTCATAACTCACTTTTAGGACGAGCACTGACATTTACTGAGACGAACACACAAACAAAAATACAGATAAAAACCCTCTTCTCGTTCTTTAATTAGCTTAAAAGCTATAATTCAGGCTTCATTTATAAACGTCGTAATATTTCCAGCATTTCTACACGTCGTTTAAACCTTCCGTTTTGTAGCGTTGAAAGTATTCTGATTCCTTTACAAAATCAATATCGTCGAACTTCTTCCTCGTGCAATTACTTCCACTGCGTTTCTACTTCACACAGCTTCGTTGGTTTACGTTCCCTTTTTTTAATCTCGAAGCAGAAACACGGAGTTGGAGACATTCTGTCTAATGCAGGTGTTCCTACGAAATTCCCACATTTATGCATAGCTGTAATTCTAAAATCTACTCAACAACAAGTAGTTCGTGTTTTACAAAATATCTAAGCACAAATCTTCTCTATTTATGATACTTTTATTCAATTTATACGAAAATGTTTAGGATATTCGGAACGTAACACAGATTATGTACTATGTTCTGTGGCAATAATAATAATCTTTTTCTTAAACATTATTCACCTGTTACACACTTTTAGCAATTTTATCATTATGGTAAGTGTTCAGGTTTTGTAAAACCCCCTCAGAGGGCTAATAATGTACGTCAAAATAAACAAATTTTACAATAAAAACTGGAGCATAATGCATTTATTAATTTATTATGTCACTCCAAACCATTTGCGCATTTTCATGAATACCTGTAACAATAATGAAACTTTTGTAAGGAAATTGATGTAAATGTTCCTTTGTGTTAAATATAACAAGAAACGAACAGATTATGGAGGTGTCCCGCAACTGTGTCACGAAACAAAGCACTCGACTCTCCATGTGCATGTTATACCTATCCGGATTATTTTACACCTTCAGAATTCTTAAGGATGTCAAAACGTTTTTTTTATTTTTTTTCGAAGCAAGGTATACCTGTTAAAAATTATGTTGCAATATTTTCATACTTAGTACTTACGAATGTCAGCGTTTAGATTGAAATAGTATGTGTATTGTTAATTAAATGACAAGATTGTGACCCTATATGTCATTGATTATTTCTTTGTGTTGATGTGGAGTGTCATTTCTCTAAATTCAACGAAGAAATAACTGAATTCGCTGTATATATGTATGTATGCACAGAAATTTGCAATTTGGCCTTATTTGTTCATTTTGATGAAATAGTATAAATTACACAACTCTCTGATTTGCATTTGTAATGTTTCCTGAAAATTTTTCATACCAATTATTGCCAAGATTTTTTCCCTGCTCATATATTATTTTATGGATGTAAATCATTTTGAAAATTGTGTTATATTTCCTCTACACTAAATGTCGGAAAATCACTGCATTTAAAATTCACAATTCCCAGTATTATCATTTACATTATCCAAAATTCATTATTAAGTGAAAAATTATTCGGTTTACATCATGCTTATATACATTACCAATTTTATAGTTAACTTCCCAACGTAATTGCAAAATATATATTTACACAATTATCAGATTTCATTTTAAGCACAAAGCTTGCTTAAATCTTTATTTTTATAACTAAATGAAACCTATGTTCTTGAAGATTTTATTTCGAAAGAAAAAGTAGTTGGATGTGCCAGTCCCAAAACTTTCTTCTATCTTATACATCTTAATATTTCAAAAACTAGTTACACATGTTAATACCTCAATGTTTTTAGTTCATTACTATACCAACTTTGATTTTCATCTTAAATTCCTCCTTCAGTCAATTAAATGAACTAAAAACGAGTTATTCTATATCATGATATTTGTTAAAATTAATAGTTTTTCCTTATTCTGTTGTTATCAGACGTTTCCGAATAGCCGGCTTAGCAGGAAGTGAGTTCCCGCCGATGGACAATAGAACTACGAAAAATCAAGAAAAGTATACAAAAATCGCTATCAGAGAGCCCCTTTACCGCGCGGTATTTCCAAATTCAAGGAGGACCTGTTGAGCAAAGCCAAAAACAAGCACAAAAAATTTGGTTCAATTGTATGTATAATTTTATACACTTTTTGATTGTACAATAAAGAAAATGGTACAGACATCGTAATTATAGCGGCCCCTTCCAGCGGAATTTTTCCAAATTCAGGGAGGACCTTCATGCCATGACCAAAAAGAAACACAAAAAATTTGGCTCAATTCTATGCATAAATTCATACACTTTTCGACGGTACAATATTCAAAATGGCATAAAAATCGCTATTAAAGCGCCCCCTACCGGCGAATATTTTCCAAATTAAGGAAGGACCTGCTTGCCATAGCGAAGAACTTAAAATAAAAATTTCGTTCAATCCTATGCATAATTTCATACACTTTTCGATGGTACAATATGCAAAATCGCTATTACAGCGCCCTCTAGCGGCGAATTTTTTTCAAATTCAGGGAAGACCTACTAGTCATATCCATAAATTTAAAATAAAAATTTGGTTCAATTCTATGCATAACTTCATACACTATTGGATCGTACATTATTCAAAATCGCACAAAAATCGCTGTTACAGTGCCCCCTACCGGCGAATGTTTTCCACATTCAGGGAGGATCTGCTTGTCAAAGCTAAAAACTTAAAATATATTTTTGGTTCAATTCTATGCGTAACTTCAATCACTTTTGGATGGTACAATATTAAAAATCGCACAAAAAACGCTGTTACAGTGCCCCCTACCGGCGAATTTTTTTTCCGAATTCAGGGAGGACCTATCTACCATATCCAAAAACTTAAAATAAAAATTTGGTTCAATTGTATGCATAACTTCATATACTTGGATGGTACAATATTCAAAATCGCACAAAATAGCTATTACAGCGCCCCCTACCGGCGAATTTTTTCCAAATTCAGGGAGGATCTGCCTGCCATAGCCAAAAACTTAAAATAAAAATTTGGTTCAATTCTATGCATAACGTCATACACTTTTTGATGGTACAATGGCGACAGACAGAGGGACACACGGACAGACAAACGTTTTCTATAAACATGTTTTTTTGGATCTCTGACTCCTAAAACATGTAAATTCGTCGAAAACCGGAAGTCGAAAAAAATTTCGATTACAATACTTTCTTCTATTGAAGATAGAAGAAAGTAATAAAATAAAATTATTATAATGTGATAAAATTTATGTATTACTCTCGCATGAAGGAAAATAACATTTCATCATATCTTTTTTCCACCTTTATCTCAACAAAGTTTAAAATGTTTTAAAGTCAATATTTCATAAAATTACATTTTTGCATAAAACGGCTGAAAAATATTTCATTAAATATGGTATAATTAAACGTTCCCGACTTTCTATAAATGTAAATTAGAAAATAACTACGTTTAAAACATTAAAATTAGGTGTAATTATGGAAACAGCTGAGCAATATTCGATAGATTTCGTGGAAACTGAAATGTTTGGAATCGATAATATGTCATTTAGTTATTTTACCCTAATTACTAAAGTTTGAAACTTTCTAATCTACTCAGAAGTTTTAGTGACTTAAAGGACGTTCAGTGCTTGTTAATAGAAGTAATGCTGAAATATTTATATTTTACTATGTTGGTTTAAGTTTGGCAGCGGATTAGCATTGTAATTTAAACATATATAAATCAGTATCATTTTGTACAAACAATTATTGTTTTAAATGGCACTACAATATAAGAAAGATTTTTGAATAACGAACATATTTTTTATGTTTCTAGGGGGGAAAGGATAGTAACGATGCAGTTGGTGATTTTATATATGCATTTTCCCTTAAAATGTTCGATAATATTTTTTTACTCAGACCATCATTACAAGTTAAATACATGTTTCAATTATTGTCCTTTTGTATCTAGGACAGCATTTAAATAGGGCATGTATATGAAATACATATGAACAATAAATAAATTTCTAGAAGATTTTTTTTATGTGGAGGGGGTATTATGGCATAAATTATATATGTAGGTTTTGATTTTATACAAAAAAAAAATAAATAAATAAATAAATAAGGTATTAAAATTTGGGGTTACGCTTTTTCTATAGTATCATTATGATATGAACATTTGTAAATAATTCTCATTTTAAATTTTACCTAATGTATTAGTATGGCAGAGGCATTCGAATAACGTAACTAAAAATCTTGATACAGATTTTATATTAGCCGGATGGTAAAGTACGTAGAAAATTGTAATATTTCTCATTTTATTAATACACAAAATATCACTTGGTTAAATTTTCGCAGAAATTTTAATTAAATTTTCAAATTATTGCCGAAACGTCAATGAAGGCTTACTGTGGAGACACGCAAAGTTTTGGTTTCTGTTAGTCTGTCTGTTAGTCTGTCTGTTAGTCTGTCTGTTAGCCAGTCTGTTAGTCTGTCTGTTAGTTTGTCTGTCTGTTCCACGATAACTGCCGCAAAAAGCATCCGATCGGCTTGAAATTCACTGGGCATGTTGATGAGGTACCCGGACTTATCTGTATAGTTTTTGGTTAAATTTGGTTCATTCGTTCAGGAAATATGGAACATTTTATTTTGCTCTATAATGCTTTTCTATGGCAAGTCAGGCGATTTTTAGATTTTCATTTGTTGAAAGAAATGGCTCATATGAAAAATGGATTTAAATGGTAAATTTTTGATGCTGAAATTTTTAAATAAGATTATTAAATTATTCCAATTAGTTTGAAATTTTGTCAATATATTTGCGAGATTTTTTAAATTAGGTTTATAATATTGGGGTGAATTTTATGCATGTTTTCCAATAATATAAAGGATTTTGTTTTATCAATTTGACATAATGCATATTTCATTTTTTTTCCTATTCTTTCATCTGTTGCCTAGCAACGTATTTCGTCCTAATAATATTAGTATAATTGCGTGTATAATGTTTGAGTAAAGTCAACGTCAAAACGGATGAATTAATGCATTTGTATCTTTGCATATAGATGGATTTTAGCCCAGAAATAAAAATAGGCAATATTTCATTTATTTTATTCAAATATTTTGCTTAAAAATACAAAAGTTCATTATTTTTATAGAGGATAACGTAACATTTTTCCATAACATTTACTAATATTTCTTTAATTGTTGCCAAGAAAATCAAAACCTGGAATAATATTTTCTTTTAAACAATTTTCAATTGAAATGATTTGTGGTGAAACAGGAAAATGAAAAATAAAATTAAGAATAGAAAAATTAATATGGCGGCATATTGGAAATAAAAAGAAAACTCTCGAGTATTTCTTATTATAACAAGATGAAAAGTTTTGAGTAAGTACGCATAGCAGATGAATTAGACGTCATTTATCGAAAACAAAGATGCTGGAATAAAAATATCTTGGGTAAAGTAAAATTAACTATTATTCACGGTGGAAAGAGATAGATGGAGATGCAGTATGCCGTAAAAACAGTTTGCAATACGATCTGCGTTATCACTCAGATTTAAATGCCCTCATTCGGCCCAAACAAAACAAGCACGTGGAACAGGGAAGGGACCGAATTCTTTGACTTCATCCGTGCCTTTTTTCTATAAAAAGAAAATGATCTGCTTATATTTAAGCAATAAGCATTCTAAGGTAGCATTTAATTGTGTTATGAATTAAAAAATGTATTACTAAAAATAGTATTCTGTTTTATTAAGCACGTCGTTGTGTTGTGCCGAATGTAGCGGATTTTAGGGTTACATTTTTGGCGTCACTTCAAGATTTATTGTCTGTGTACGGTTAACATGAATATTTTATTTTAAATTTAAATTTTATTCATTTATAAAAAAAACTTATGCTTATCCTTATAAATCACAGCGTAAAAAAATCTAAGATATACTATAACCATCCGCACAATCAATAAAAAATCACGAATGTAAATTTAAATAGACTACGGGGGTTCAGGGGGGGCAGAGCCCCCCTGAAGAAATGCAATTTTTGATTTCAAAAGTTACCAGAATAAGTAGCTCATCAGAATTTCAAAACATCAATGTATAACCACTTGTTTAACACTTTTAATTTCTGAAACTTTACGAAGTATCTTGTATGCTCATAAATATTTATGTAATTTGAAAACTTTAAAAAGCGATTTGTAGGAAGTTGAATATTACGCAATGAGTGTTTAAAAACAATGAGTTGCAAAGACGACGTTGGGGCTCCTGATCTGCAGATTTACTAGTATAAATTAACTGCTCAAAACAATTAGCGAAGCAAGCAGAAAAGGGAAGAGAACTATGCGAGACAGCCAAGCATGCACGTAAAATTGAGAGTAAGGCAGATCACACACTGAACAGACAAGCAGACAAAAGCGTGAGACAGCAGACAAATTGTAGAGTTTAAACCGTTTTTTTAGGTGCGTTCGTAATTATATAAATACGTAGCACCTATAGTCGTCGTTCAGTCCGTCCGCCCGTCCGTCCGTCCGTCCGTCCGTCCGTCTGTCTGTCCGCATATAACAGAGCAAAAACTACCCAACCGAATGGTCTGAAATTTTTAATGTATGATTGTTGCAAAATTTTGTCGAGCCATTTCAAATTTTATGAAAATCAGATGCATAGTTTAATTACAGGGACAGTCAAAAGTTTTTCTTTACATTACGGCCAATGGGAAAAATTATTGCAAATGCATTTTAATGATGTTACCGCCTTCCGAATGGTCTGAAATTTTAATTATATAATTGTTTCAAAATTTTGTCGAGCCATTTGAAATTTTAGGAAAATCGGATGTATAGTTTAATGACAGGGACAGTCAAAATTTTCCCGTTACATTGCGGCCAATGGGAAAAAAATATTGCAAGTGCGTTTTAATGATGTTACAGCCTTCCGAATGGACTGAAAATTTAAATATATAATTGTTGCAAAATTTTGTCGAGCCATTTCAAATTTTATGAAAATCGGATGCATAGTTTAATTACAGGGACAGTCAAAATTTTTCCGTTTTATTACGGGAAATGGGAAAAAAATTATTGCAAGTGCATTTTAATGATGTTATATACTATTCACTTATGAAATTAAAAAATATATACATTGAGTACAATATGGGGTACAAAAAATAATTATAAAACTAGTTATAGTACGAACGCACCTCATTTGCCACGTTTGGTGAGCAATTTCCGACTTGTTTTCTTTTTAAACAGGGTGAAATGTCTCTTGACTTACGCTTTTTCGTCGTTTGCCTGTTCAGTGTCATCTGTCTAAAGTGTGTAACAATGCGTGATACAGAAAAAAGACGCAAAAAAAAATTGCGAGAGAACTTTAATTCTTTGAAACGATGGGTTGAATGTAAAAAAGAAGGTTTAGGGCAACAATTTGGTTACATGTAATGATACAAAGTGCTGTTTAGGAATGATGCAAGGTATTTAAAATGGTGTGTGGTCCCTTCGAATTGGTAAAAGTGTTGCATACCTGTTTTCCGTGGATTCGATGACATTATCGATAAGTTTTCGGAGAGTACTGTTCCACTCCTCAAAAATTGCTATCTGCACGTCCCGGACAATAAAAGGAGGCCTCGGTATTGCTGCAATGCATTGTCCGAGTATGTCCCACATATGCTCGATCGGATTCAGCTCGGGAGATCATTTTGCCTATTCCATATTCTGTATTGTTTCAACTTTAAGAATGTTCTCCACAAGACGAGCTATATGCGCTCTAGCATTATCATGATTGTAAAAAAAAAAAATCACCAATTGCTGCAACATAAAATACGACATGAGGTCTCAGTATCTCGTCTGTATAACTTTGGACCGTCAAAGTTATATTCCGAATGATATACAGGCCCGTACGTCCCCCTATGCTGATTCCGCCCCATAGCATCAAACCTCCTTTAATGTAATATGATTTTTCAGGAACGAATGTGGAAGTATTTTGAGTGCTCCTTTCTCACCATGCTAAAATATATCGGATGTCACATCCAGACTGAATCAGGATTCGTATGTAAATACAATTTGAATCCAACAGCGTTGCTTCGAAACTGGATGTTCATTTGCCTACTTCCTTTGGGCCGCACAGTTGCTTGAGGTCAGCGGAATACAGACCATTGGCTTACGTGCATAGAGGCCACCCTGATGAAGCCTATTTCGGACTGTTTGGCTGGACACCCTTAGTCCTGGGGCCAAGAACAACTGTATTTGCAGCTGAGTAGCACTGCCCGTTCCATCTCGACGAGCTGTTAGCAGAATATATAGGTCATCGGTTTCTGTGTTAGTACATGACCAACCTTTCCCTTGTCGATGTCTACCATTCCGTGTGTCTTGGAATCGATTCCACAGCCTTTCATTGACAGTTCTTTTGACTCCGACAGCGTCCTTTACACTTCGTTGTGTTTCCCCAAATTCAACTGTCCAGAAAACACACCAAGCCACGGGTTCCGGTAAATCACGTTGTTGTGACATTTTCAAGCCACCTTTTCTCAAAACATAAGCTGAGCAAATGAATTTTACAAGAAAGACAGTAAAACAGACGTTTCTGCAAAATTCCAATTTCTGCACTTATCTCCTTTTCCTAGTTTTCGACGTCATAAACTTTACTTTACATGTAAAGTTTTTATTATCTGTTTTCTTCGACGCTTTAATTTACTTTACTTGTCGGTGTAAATATTTGCGTAATTTTGTTAAAACCATGTGCTCCCCTAATTATTTCGAGCAGTGTACTTAACTATATGTGAGACAATTATTCATTAAAAATAAAAATAAAAATTCCAAAACATTTATTAACCAAATAATTACTGAAGTTAATAATTCATTATTACACAGCTTATAAGTAAGTTAATGTAGATAAATTGTATTATTTCCGAAACTGCAAACGTTTAGTTACACATATTTGACTGATAAATTATCTTTAAGTACGGAATGACGCCTTAATGAGTTGTATTATTTCAACATATCTTTTATAATCCCTTTTCGAGTGTGAAATGAGCAAACATGATGAATGGAGTAATCACTGCAATTGTTTAATATGTATGGATTTAATAGCAAACAATAGTTTCGTGATAAAAAACACTTTGTGAGAAGACGGTAATTATATATAAGAAGACTTAACAATAAAATATTGTTATTGTAAAAGATAAAATTTGGTATACGTGCTCATGTTATTATCTTATTTGAAAAATGATCGGGAAAACGAAATCTAGATAATTATATAAAAGGGCGTACTTATTTTCTTTTAATTTACTTTATAAATGAGTCAAATCCCGCAGAAGTCGACATATGAGACTGTTTAAACGAACTGATTCACTGAATTTAAAATTAAAAAATAATTACAGTAAATAATAATAGCCGAGTGATTAGGGAGTTGAATTCGGAAATAATTATGGGAAAGCTAGAAATTGATTTAACCCCTTCAGTTTAGGTCTAGAATGAATATGCTACGTTTTCCTTCGCGTACTAGGTGAGAGTTAGAATTATACATTGATTTATATTCGAAAAACACGTTTTTTTTTTTTTTTTTTTTTTTTTTTATCATAACACTATCTCGAAATCGCTAACTTTTTCAAAAACACTGTCAATACAAATGTTGTACAGCTTAAAATTCTGAATAAAATGAGTACCTATATTTAATACTTTTGCTGAATATTAAGGTCACAATTCTACTTTAAAGTTTTAGCATCGTGATCACAGGGTTGAACTCAGAATTAATTAGGGGAAAACTGGAAATCATTTTAATCCTTTCAGAATAGGTCTAAAATGAATATTCTATGTTTTCCTCCCTCGTACCAAGTGAGTATTAGTAAATATGTACATATTTATATTCGAAAAACATGTTTTTCCTTAATATTTTTAACAATATCTCAAAATAGTTCATTCTATCAAAAACATTGTCAAAGCAAATGCTGTAGAGCTTAAAATTCAGAATAAAATGAACACCCACATTAGTATTTTTGTTCAAAATTACGGTCGTAATTCCAATTTCAAAATTTTGCCTTAATCGCTAATCAAGAGCTTGAAGTCCGGAGAGGTGAAGTTACCTAAGAATATCTCAAAACAGTTAAGTCTATCAAAAACATTGTCAATACAAATGTTGTAGAGCATAAAATTCTGAATAAAATGATTCTGAAAAAATTCTGAATTCCACATTAATATTTTTGTTCAAAATTAAGGTCGCAATTCCATTTAAAAATTTTGCCTTAATCACTAATCAAGAGCTTCAAGATAGGAGAGATCAGATTACCTTAACAATATCTCAAAACAGCTAACTATATCAAAAAATTGCCAATACAGATGTTGTAGAGCTTAAAATAAATTAAGGTCGCAATTTCAGATATTGTTAAAAATATTAAAGAAAAACGTGTTTTTCGAATGTAAATATGTACATATTTCCTAACGCTCATTTAGTACGAAGGGGAAAACATAGAATATTCATTTTAGACTTAATCTGAAGGGATTAAAACGATTTCCAGTTTCCTCTAATTATTTCTGAGTTCAACCCTCTGACCACGGAGCTAAAACTTTAAATTAGAATTGTGACCTTAATATTCAACAAAAGTATTAATTGTAGGTACTGATTTTATTCAGAATTTTAAGCTATACAACATTTGTATTGACAATGTTTTTGAAAAAGTTAGTGATTTCGAGATAGTCTTGTGGTATTTAAAAAAAAAAAAAAAAAAAAAAAAAAACGTGGTTTTTGTCTATAAATCAATGTATAATTCCTAATGCTCACCTAGTACGAGGGGGGAAACGTAGCATATTCATTCTAGACATAAACTGAAGGGATTAAAGCAATTTCCAGCTTTCCACTAATTATTTCCGAATTGGGACTTTTTTTGCTCCCCTACCACTATTATTCTGGCTAGCCAAACTCTCAAAAAATATTTTTAACTGAAGTTTAAATTTAACTTTTAAAATTATTGAAGCATTAAAATTTATTCTTATACATAATAAGCAACATGCAATTAAGTTCAGGAAATTAGGAAGTCATTAATTGAGGATTCAATTTTTGGTATTATGAAATGTAAAATCAACGAAAATTGCACCACTATGACACAATTATAATTTTTGTTTTCAATGAAATCTTAAAATAACATCATTTGCACCTTTGAAAAATTTACATGCATACATTTCATAATAATGTGTATTATTTTTTTAAAAATTTAACGTGCCATAGAATATTAATAAATATATTCGCAAACTTGAAGGCACAAACTTGGTAAACGTGCCTTCAAGTTTACCAGTTACAATTTTGCATGTAAACATTCCCACTCTTTTCTTGAGGTTCTAATCTGAGTGATGGCTAAATCCAGAAATTTACTTTTAGACACCTTGGTAGTAAAATATTTAGTTTTATCTAAGAAAATATTCATTTAGTTTTACTGTGATTTCATTTTCACCCTCTGGAACCCTCTGAAATTAGCGTCTCAATCTCAGTATTAGCAGGAAAAAAAATATTGCAACGTAACAGCCTTAATTTAAAAATGGGTTATTTTAAATCGTGACGTCTTTTTCTGTTCAAAAGTTTTTAAATAATTATTTTTATTTGTAATACGAAAATGGCATCCCTAATGATATGGAAATCCCCGTTATTTTCCTTCTCTAAGTAACCCGATTGCCCAAATATGAAGAAAATTCATAAAGGACATTTTAACATATTATCAAACCATAAAAGTGGGATTATTTTAAAAAATAGCGAGTACGGCACATCTAAAATAAAGTGGTTACATTAAAATATATATATATCATAATTGGTTTCGTAGAAAACTGAGGCCAGATTACTAAAAAAAGAAGCGGGTCTTTTATATAAATTATTAAAAAAAAGTTTGAATTCCATGAATACAAAATAGCATTTGCTTTTTTATGACAATGCTGCATAAAATAAAAATATTTTATAAAGAACAGAATATGTACTCTGAACAGATTCTAAAGAAAGAAAATAATATAGGGAGAATGAGACTGAACTGAGCAAATTTTTACTGAGATATAGAACACACCTATACAAGCTTAAAACACTGTAAAATGCTTGCTTATAAAGAAGCACCAAGCACTACATCGGACATTCAGATTGTGTGGAGAACCTTTTTTACTACACAGTAAATGATCGTTATTTATAAATAAGTGCGAGTAGTAAGTCAAAATTACGTCCACTACTAATCATATCATAATATTAAAATATTTATTTTCTTAAAAGACGTTATAAAACACATTAAAAGTAAATTAAAAATCTATATTTACATGTTACAACTCATTTTCTGAGTCGTCATCAGAATGTATAACAGAAACTTACAAATGCATATGAAAAATGGGAAAAAAAATCATCGAAAATAAACAAGTAATCAAGTAACGCGCCCGATATTTTCGCGATTTCTCGTGTTCCCTCTAAGTCGCGACGCTGTAAGTTATCCAACCGTTCAACCCATAAAGTCGGGATACGAAAAGATAATGCATCGTTACAAAATCCTGAACCTCTTAAATAAATTTCAATGGATTCTCTTATGAATAATTGTAAATGAAAATTAGACCTGTAGATTATTTTACTCTCGTTAAAAAGTATGTTAATGATCTCTATTTGATTTAGCCAGGACAAAGCAGTATTATCTCTATTATATTTTATTTCCGCTATTTGTTCTTTACATCTGATATTGAATTTTCGTTGGGTTATATAATCATTGTTCATCAAAAATGGGTTCAAAAATCATTCTATAGGTATAACCCAATCAAAAGTCAATACTTACAATTCAATACAAAAGGGCAGTAAGGTCCACCAGGGATGTTAAATATTTAAAAAAGACTGTCGGGCACATAAAGTAATTACAAATGGCTGCTCGGTTCTGCAACGTGCCAAATTGGCCAACAGTCAACACGAAGTTAAGAATGACAGCAATGTAAATTTGCAAAGATTTTTTTTATGTTTTACATATTTGCTTAAGCTGAATTTTAAATAAAGAACAAAAATAAGAAATGGGATTTTTTTTGTTGTTGTTAATGGACACAGCAGTTACATTGTGATCTACAGTGATCATAGAAAAAAATTATGCAATAACAGGTTCCTGTTTGCTGAGGGTTTAATCTGATTTCATTAGTGTTTCGTTCATCTGACGAAACCCTATTGGTCTCACTTCTCTGACTGTCTGTCCGTCTGTCACTGAGCCCGTTCTCAGAAACTATATATGTTGGAAGCGTGAAATTTTGCATGCTTGTAGCTGAACACCTCACATCAAATTACAAATCATAACATTTTTAAAAAGTCGTAATTAACGGACGTTATTAATTACAATGATCGGAAAGGCATTTTTAATTCAACAAAAGCATGGATTTTTTTTTTTTATTATCAAATTGCAAAAACCATCTCTTACACAGATTAAAAGCAGGTGTCATCATTATCTGCTGACTTATTGGCACCAGAGCAATTTAAGCAGATCACGTTTTTCGTACTAGGACTTTTTAAAATGAATTTTAAACTTTTAAATTATTAATTTTTTGATTAAATTTTTTTACATCCGGAAGTAAAAAATTTCGCTGATTTAATCAATGTCAATTTCAATTTTCTATCTTAATTACAAGTTGAAATATTAATTATTATTTAACTAAATGGTTTTATTTCTATAAAATGCTTCTTGAGATTGCTGTTACACTATGGGAAATCTTTATTTGTAAAGATTTATAATGGAGCCAGTTCTTTTAAATATGAAAATTTGAAAGTAATTCCAACGATCTTGGGTCTTAAACGGGTCTTGTGCTATCATGGATGTTTTCACTGTAACACTTTGGGGCCGTCTTAGCACATTAAAACTTAAAATTATTATTCTCTTCTGTAAAGAAAACCTATCTGTTTTCACATTTCCTTAAATATCTCGGTTCCTACTGGTCGTAGAGCTTAGATCTCGGACCAAAATTAGCTCCCCAGTGCCCAAACAAACTCGTCCCAATGATTATTTTGCTTTCTTCCGATTTCCTTTAACTCTATTAGGTGCCCGGGTAGGGCCCATTTTTAAACAATTTTCGATAAGTATAAAATACTGGTTTGCACCACCCACGACCAACATAGACCTCATTTTAAAGGTAAATAAATTTCCTGTTAACACAGGTAAAAAAAATAATGTTCGAGACAACCCCACCCCGCCAGGTTCTCCTCAACGCTTGGGGCTGTTTTTTCTTTAGGCCATAACTTAGCCCCTAATTGAGCCACAGAGAGGATAAATATAAATGAGAAGGCTCCAACGAAGCTAATTTCTTTTCCGAACGAATGGCAATCTCCATTTTTCGATAAATGTCCATCGTCCCACTTTGCGCCACCCCTCCCGCCCAAGAGGGCCACTTTTCTATATTTTGCAGTTACCCGTCATGTGATATATCGTAGGAAAGGTCTGTGACAGATTAATCATGTTATGCATCTGAGGTGTCCATACCCCCGCTTTGCCCCCACGTGATCATATAAATATTACTTATTCAATATAAACAATTTCATACATGTTGATACTACTATTTTAGAATAGTAATTTAGAAAATACCTAAAACCGGTGTTTAAGATCACCAACCTCTCGACTAATGCATCTACGGATAAGTTGTAGAATGGAGTTTAGTTCAGATACACTTTTGTTAAGAATAGAAAGCGCTCCCTGGTGGTGAAATGTGAAACTAACAGACCGCGATTTTATTTAAATTATGAAATCTAACAACGCGATTTGTTTGAGAATTTAAGATAGTTTATAACGCATAATAAAAAGTTAATGGCGGAAGAAATTTCGGGAACTGGGGGGAGGGGGGGTTGAGGGTCGTTAATTTTTTTTTATCTTAACGTTTTTACCGTTTTATGTGCGGAAGATAGATGTTACTAGAGTCCTGAGATAGATGTTCAATATAAAGAAATTCATAAGTTTCGATACCACTATTTTATAATAAGCAAATATTTTAAGTTGGTGTTAAGACCGCCGCACCCCCCCCCCCTCCCCTTGACTAATGTATCTACGGATAAGTTGTAGGAAGGAGTTTCGTTCAGATACAGTTTTGTTAAGAATAGCGTGCGCTTCATGGTGGTGGAATGTGGATTTAAAAGAACGCGATTTTATTTAAAATAGGAAATCCATCACGGCGATCTGTTTGAAACTTTAAGATAGTTTATAACACACAATAAAAAGTTTTCAAAAGAATGGCGCGGGAAATTTCGTGGGGGAGGGGCGAATTTTTTTTTAAACCTTAGCGTTTTTTACCTTTTTATGTTTTTAAGTATTTAATAATTATAAATTATGTTAATTTGGCTTTATTAATTTAAAAATAAAGTGTTTTGAAAGGAGTATTAAACGAAACCATCTGTGTGATCTGTGATCACACTTACCCATTTGTTTGTTTTTTTTCTTTCTCTTTTTTTCCGCTATTAGTGCAGAACTACATAATACAAATATCTATATGTATCTATACGCATAATACGTAGGCACTGTTTATGTTAATAGAAATTAATGAAAATTAGATACATTTTTTACAGTTTCGAATCAAGATGTAATATACATTTTCTCACAATAAAACTACAAAAATAATACAGTACATTACTTATTACATTATCTTTTCATGTGTATTGGGGTTTTGAGAAAATTTGATGGGCAATTTTAGAAGTGCTTCTAAACAGGTGTGCCTCTAAAAGAGTTGTACGTTTATCTACATTTTTAACTTCATCGTTTCTTACCATTTTAACATATTATTTTGAATCCGGTGTGGAAACTATCTTAGTTACAAATTAAAACTCGATAACTTTTCATCGACTAATAAATTTAATATTTACAACGTATATACATGTTATTATTTACAAAATAACTCAGTTAATTTAAAATTACGGCTTAGCTCAGATGCCTTGTCGGCAACAACTCTTTAAACTTTTTTCTCATCTCATAAAGTCTAATTTATTCAGCTTGTCAGTTCTTTTGAAAGAAAAAAAAAGAAAATATGACAAAATATGATGGAGTGCATATTGTTTGAGCATTACACCGTGAATATTGTTTTAATAATTCTCTTCACATTTCATACAATTAAATAATATTCAAATATTTATATTGAAATTGATTATATTTCTTAATTATACCAAATTTATCCTACATGCCAGGATTATTTTATGACTGTCAACAAAGTACATGGGCAAACTTGACATTTATTTACCCTCGAGTGTTTTTAGCTACGTAGCCAGTTTACCCTGCAGCAATGTCTTTTGTGCATTCATTCAAGATCTTACAGGTTCAGACTCTATAAAAAAGTAACAGAACACTGTATGTAGTATACAAAGGAGGACAAACGATAAATTTTAGTACATTATAAAAGAACATTAATATGCACTGTTTATGTATTTTTTAATTTATACTTTAATATGTGAGTGCACTTATGTGTGCACAGGTGCTTTTTTTTAACCACTTCACCGGCGACAGGTATGGGGAAATAGTGCTTTTACCCTCGAGTTTTCCTGGAGCAACCGGTGAAGTGGTTAATTATTACAAATTACTGTTCTGTATTTGGCAGAGTTCACCACACCTGGTCAAAACAGTACTCAGTACAAGATTATTGAAAAAAATATTGAAAACATAATAAATTTTATTAAGAAAAACTTTAAAAATATATATTTTTAAATATTGCAATCAATAATTATAAGTATAAAAACATTTGATTTATGTTATGTGATTACAAATAATCAGTTTATGTATGTATTTATTCATGTAAGCATTCGCTGTTTTCTGTGGTACAAATCAATAAAGGTTCAATTCAAAGAACTTAAAAGCGTTTTTACATTAAACCGATATGTTATTCATGTTAGTCATTATTTAACATTAGTGCATACAGAAAGGATTCATATGTACTATTTGCTTCACCACCTAATTATTCTGATAATAATTTTATCATTTTAGTATATATTAATGTATTTTATGTGAAATTAGTAACAAATAATGTCAGATTTATTGATGATATTATGCCAGTAAATTGAAAAGCGTGAGATAAGAGAAATTCTATGAAGCATGTCTGAATGTGTAACTTTGCCAATTGCCGGTCATCCACCTAGATTTAAAATGCACGGTTTCTTTTCATTGTTAATAAACAGTTTTAAAAAAAAATTAATATTTTAAAGCGGTAAATAGACTTTTTTCTTTAGTACCATCAAGTTGTTTGCCGCCAAGTTTTGACGGGTTCCATCTAGTTAACGTTATTTGACAAAAAACGGAGGTCAAGAAAAGGTGGGGCTATTTAAAATAGGCTCACATTTCCTTTAGATAAATGGAGTTTGAATTATAACTTATAAGCAATCATTAAGACTGATAAAGCACGTCTGCTCAAGCAATTCCGTCATATCATGCATGAGCACATCACAAGCATCGAACCGCTAGAGTGAGTTGTTCTTAACCCTTCAGGAGCAAAGCACTTCTTTTCGCAAAATGATTAAATGCGTGAATGACACCAGAATTCACAAACAAATTTATTTCAAAAGAAGCAAAATGTTTTCTTAACGTACTTGATCACCCACCCCAGGCACCCACCAGAATATGGCATAGGTGATATTCCCTTCGGAGGAAAAAACATGCAGAAAAGTCCCTGTCAATAACAGCCAAACCAAAATCAAGACAGCATGCCCGGAATCAACGAGCCCTAACTAACAACAAATCAAAATAATACAAAACAAGTGCCCTAGCACTGTTGATAAATTATATGTAACTTAGAAAATATTGTATACATTTTTTTTTCATACACAAATGTCAGTAAACAAGAAGAACGTATATACAGTTATTTAAAGACAATTTACAGACCACAATTGCCTGGTAACTAAATTATATAAACAAACTATGATATAAACAATGCAAAACTAAAGATGAAATACCATATGAAAGTAATAAGCAACTATGAGTAGATATACATATAAATTTTAAAATAACTATAATGTCCAAAATCTGTTACTGAAAACCGTACGCATCATTCAAAGAAAGTCTGAAAAAGAAAAATAACTGTCCAAGATGATAAGAGTCAGTAGATTGTGTAAATCAATCTAGATCTGTTCTATGCTATATATGAAAATGACTTTAGTACAAAAGCAACTTCAGTCCATAAAAATACCACTCAAAAAGAGTATTTTATAAAAGGAAAGTTACTGTTAAGTTCTTTGCAAATCTCACACAGTTTTCTGTAGTTCCATCGGGAGATTACTACGTGTCTGATGTCCCATTAAAGAGAGCGATTTTTAATATAATAAAAGGAAAATGGGACAACTAGGCATGTATCAAATAGAAAGTAACGAACATCGCCACGCATACCACAATTGCATTTATCGGAACACTGTCTTCCAATTGTGTGTATATGAGCTGGAAAAGTACCGTGTGTTGAGACAAAGTAAACACAAACTTGTGAATAACATAAGAAATCCGTGTTGACTTGTTTAAAAATGCCGTTTGTATCTCTACCCTTTGTCCTGTTTGTCCTTTGACATTGCCAGTCTAGCATACATTTCTTCCTGAAATGATATTTTATTTTACTGACTGGAATCGGTATGTCCACTATTTTATCGTATATATTTTCCTTTATAACGGATTTAGCCAGATAGTCAGCACACGCCTTACCTTTAATCCCAAAATGGGCCTTAACCCATCCAAGTTGTACTGTTTTCTTGTACATAAGACGCAGTTTTGTAAAAATGTCAAATAAAAGGTAATCAAAAAAATAATCATTAAAATAAAAATTTTCATTCAAATATTCTGGTGCCAATGTGGCATTTAGGGATTTATATTAAGTGGTTGAAAAATGAACAATTGCCCTTGAAGGGGTTAAACACATAATGGTTTTTTTTTAACACGCATTTTGATATTTACCGTGAAGGATAAAAACTCTGCCTTTTTTACTAATCAACAAATGGCGGACATGGATATCAAGGATGACGCAGAGGATAAAATTGTTCTTGGAAAATTAAAAAGTGTTGTGAACATTGTTTTCTCCACAATCAAAAAGTGTTCTGCAGCACTTCACTACTTGAGTTAGGGTCATACATTAAAGGAGCTTTGGCCTAAGTCTTGTCTATCAATTTTAATAGTTTTGCCCATGAATCCACATTCACCCCGTATATACAGAGAAATAATATGATAAAATCATATAATTTAACATGATTTCTGAGTCTTATTTTAAACATTAAATATGCGAAAGTAATTGACTCAAATAAAATTTTATAGGTAAAGTCTAAGGCATGATGTTGGCTTGAGAAAATACAAAAGTACTTTTTCTTTGCATCCAAATATCTTGTGCTCGGAAAGAATACTTTATCGAAAAGCACATGTGAGTATTAGTTGAGATAGTTTAAATTTCGCAGTTTGATTTTAGTGATCAGAAGTGAAATAGGGTCACAGACAAACATTACAGACAATGAATTGCAAAGTTATTTAGAAGCAGATCCTTAGAAAGTGAGGCGCTTATTTTGATGATTAAATGCATAGATGTTTTCCATTGCAAACATGTTACATTGTATTAATACCGTGTCAAAACGTATTTGAATACAAATAAACCGCGTTGAAAATTGCAAGTAGCATCAGCTTTCTACTTAAGGAAGAAGACTTGGAAAGTAATAACTTTTGGTAGCAGTACATCAGCAAATAAATTAGCCGATCGCTTAGGAAAGATAAAATAAGGCTGCTTCGTCGCGGTTTTGAAGCAGTTTTTAATATAATAAAAGACTACGTCAATAATCTATAGATTAATTATATCAACTAAAATATTCATATAATAAAGCACAGTTAAAATTAATTCTTTTTAAAATGATACTTTTAATAC
Organism: Maratus speciosus; assembly: GCA_963932465.1. Taxonomy (NCBI): domain Eukaryota; kingdom Metazoa; phylum Arthropoda; class Arachnida; order Araneae; family Salticidae; genus Maratus; species Maratus speciosus. Next base: position 389,634,161 of record OZ010788.1, on the reverse strand, counting down.
AGATAACATAAACGTTTGCCCTAACTTTATGCGATTATAAACACTTATCATCAATCTTTATGGCATGCAAACCTCCTGTTGCATTTTGTCAAGAAATTTTGTCATTTTACATTTATTTAAAATAATAATAATAATAATATTATTAAAAATTTAACTTCAATGTTGTTTGGATATGTGGCATGAAGAAAATGGGAGGGCCTTCGGACTACTGTCCCAGTATGTTTTCATTCCTATGCAATTTGATTTGAGAATTACAGAGAACATCTAGATAGGCGTGATTGACTTACGAAGCATATGATTATTACTTTACTTTTATATTGGTTTCTTCATTTCTGTTCCGTTTACATGAAAGATTGCGAACGTAGAGTATATAACAAACGAAAATATTTATTTGCAAGGGGTAGAGCATATTTCTATATTACATTTTAACTCATTTTTTTCCAGGTTTTTATGTCTTTTTTTAAGTTATGTTGCAGTTTTTTGTAAAACTTATGCATTGCATTGAGAAATAAAATGAAAAATTAGTTCTTTTTATTCAAATTTTAAATTATTTCATTTCAAAGTGCAAAATGTAAATACCAAATATATATATATATATATATATATATATATATATATATATATATATATATATACGAAAACTTTTATAAATTGAAAGATAAAACCATTGGGCTACGTGATATTAGTTATTTTAAAGTGTTCGGTTAAAAACGTATTTCTAAACAAATTTACTATTTAATAGGCTAAAAAAGTGACTATATTGTTAACCATTCTATGCAGGACTTATGCATATGCCTTAAAAGTGCATATAATCCTTTCATTGAACACTACTATTTACGCAGAGAAAGCTTAACGTTATCTAGTGATCTAATAAATAAAATTACAATTTGGAAAAAAAAAAAAAACGGTGCTTAAAAATTAAAAATTATACGAGATTATTGTTGTGAAGGCGTTAAGGTAATTGTGATGCTTTCCCAGGGTATAAGAGTTCAAATAACATATATCACATTTTTTAAGGAATGGGATGCATCATGATTTTTTATATGCTTAAGTAGATCATGATCAAAATAATGTTTGGAGACAACAGTTTAAGCTCCCTCCGGCAGCTTCATGGAACTGTTAAGTGTTAGCGAACGTAAAGTTTACTTTATATAATTAAAAAAAAATGTTTTGTAGATTTGAAAATTGAAACAATTAAAGTAATATGTGCAGAGAGAGTTTTTCCCTAAATCTATATTTTCTAAAATGCGTAATAGATTTTTATGACTATCGGAAACATTTTATGCTCACTAGAGTCATAGTATACGTTAATATCATCTTGAAATCAGCACTCTTAAAGTGTATTAAATTTAACGGAATCCAAATTTCTCAATAGGTTGACTTATGATTTAAGTAAAACTTGAAGAAATAACACAATGTTTTGGAGAAACAACATTCATCTTTTCAAGTGGTTTCACACACTGCTTAAAAAAAAGTAACATATACCATGATAAAAGTTTGTGGGGGGGGGAGGCGTTAGGTATTTAAAGTGTCTCTAAAAATTATATGGAACATTGGACAAAAAATGTATACCCTCATAAATTCAAAGGAGTGTTCATATTAAATTGCCGTGACGAGGGTTATTTTCCTTTTCAATTACAACAAATTAAATTTTAAAATTAATAAGAGAAAACGTTGTGGAAGGAAATCATTCAGACACCCATTATAGTAGATGCATGATAAAATATGAAAAGGAAAAAAAAAGAAAGCTAACAATAAAAAAAAAATTATCATAAAATATATCGGCCAAGTACGATAATTAGGGGTGAATAGACACATAATTAAAATTAACTATTACTACAGATATAAAAGAGAATAAATGGGAATCAACAATGAAAGCCAGAACACGAATTAAACTCTCCAATGCACATAAGTAAGTAGCAACGTGCATTACCAAAACACGGAAGATTATCTTTTTTATCTGATGTAATTATATTATTACAATATAGAGTCATTGCATGCCAAGCGGCCTAAATTTGAATACAGTTCCAGCTCGACCCCAATCAGTATTCATACATTCCCAAAATAACATACAAAAGGTCTAAAATGAGGATCTGCAAACTGTCTGAGTCAGATGCAGTATTGTTGGGTCAAAAGTGGTACTTTTGTAAAGTTCACTAATTCACAATCGCAGTCAAACAATCAAATCATGAAGTTTATTATCTTATTGCTCATGATAAAAGTAAACTAACGTATTGAAAATATGTGATCTAATCCAATTGTTTGTTTAAAAAAAATGCACTATTAAAGATCGGAAATCAAAATTTTCATCATAACTTGGTCTCAAAGTAGGCCATGCACCTTTACTTTAAAAAGCTAAGATGTCCCTGATGTATCTAAATATCTTTAAAACGGATAAAGCTAGAAGAGTGGAACCTGTCTATACGTATAGTAAATTGATTATTAGGTATAATATGCAGGTTGATGTGGCGCTCTCTAATGGCTCAATTTGGAAAATCTGGGCCCCATATCCAAAAATATGAGAGATAGCGAATAATGTCAATTATAAAAGTTTAGTGCATTCTCAATTTAGTATGAAATTATTACTTTTGCATATAGAACGTCATTTCATACTACATCGAGAACGCTCTAAACTTTTACTATTGGCATTTTCCCTATATCTCGCATGTTTTTCGAGATAGTGTCAACAATTTCCACATTTAGCTACTTGGAGGAGCTGCATGCACTCTTATATGATGATGCATAATCATTTTAATATAGGCAGCCAATTGTTCTGCTATTCTAGCTTTATCCGTTTAAGAGATATTTTAGTGTACCGAATCATTATTTTGAGCTGATCAGGAACACCCGGACAGCACCGCTTAAATCAGTTCACATGGAATGAATGGCCCACCTATTTCATATACTTTCTGCGTTAATATTTACCTGTTGCATGAAAAACAGATTTGAAGATGTGCCAGACTGTATCAGACTGTGTCAGTCTTCCAGAGACTTCCACAGTAACTTTTAGAATAAATTTCTATGGCGGATAAACTTAATACATTTATTCTCAGTGTGAATTTTTTTTGTAATAAAGAGATGAAGTAACTTAAACTTTTAACAAATTTTAGTTTTAGTCTTCAATTTGATGAAACAAAAGTAAAATATAATGATGAGTAAATTTAGTATGAAATTCTGCATCTAATTAAAAATATTCTTCTGTTATGTCATTAAATCAGAAATGACCAGAAATGTTTTCTTGATGGTCGAAATCTAATTCAAAAGTTGTATATTTTGTATTATTAAATATTTCATTTAGGAAAAATTAATATTATTTCAAAAAATAAATTTCGTGATTGATAGAATTGTATGCCTAGTTAAAGTTGTAAATCACTTTTAGTACATGCGATTTGTCTAAATATAAAAATGTATCCCATACAGGTAACTTATGCGAGTATCATTCCATACTAAATGCATAAAATATATTTGAAATTATTCGTAAATAATAATTTATTAATAAATCAAAATTTAAAATAATGCTTTTTATATATTCATTTAAAGTTTTGTAAAAATATTTCTTATGGTTTTAAGATAACAAGATAACATTTTAAACTCCAAAAGCACCTGTCCAAATAATGATTCAAAATGAGATTTCTTTGAAAGATTTTTAAAAATGATCGAAATATATTAAGACATTAAGCGCCTCGTCAGTCACCAGTGACTGACACTAAACTTTCCGTTTAGAACGCATCATTCACCAATGACTGACAGTCTAAAATATGATATAAAACTAGAAATACATATATTGTTTTAATTAATTATTGAAAATTTATTTAAAATTTACTTACATTTTATTTATTACAGGATTATACTTTCTTAAAAATTACTTAAAACATTGTAAATTTTTCAGCTTCAGCGTCAGTCACCGTGGCACTCACCGTGGCATTTTACGTGTTAAACACAGAAAATTAAAAAAAGAAAACTGATGAAGAAAATTAAAACAAATTCACCTCAGGTCAGGCGAACTTAAAATTTTAACTGTCTGTGAGAACATGTTTTCAATTAACAGTATATAAATGTTTTATTAACTGTTCACATGATTTTTAACTTGCTTATCATTATTAAAAATTTAAAGAGAATTTGATAGTCATTAGTAAATTAAAGAAGCTTTATACTTCGAAGGCATATAATCTTAAATAACTTTTGAATGCAAGAGTTCAAACCGGATTGAGATTCTTTAGCAGCTAATGATCATTGAAATATAAATTTTTTGATGAAAAATATAAATATAATTTAAAGTTTAAGCTATTATGTGGAACTTTTTGGAAGTATAATATTTGATTTTTTTATAACAACATTGCAAATATGATATACGTTTGATATCAGTGATATTGAGGGTATCAAATACTTTTGCTTAAAATGTGTTTCGAATATACACATGTTATCAACCTTTCTTTTTTGAACAACAAAATATCATGGTTAATATCGTTCTAAAACGATTAGAAATTTAACACCCTATCCAAAATGAAACTGATAAAACAATCGTATAACCGGCTGCATCATGTTATAAAATGTATATATATATATATATATATATATATATATATATATATATTATTAACTTTTTTTATATCATTATTAGCTATTTAGGAATTTTTATAGTACTATAAAAGTTACATAATTATAAAATTTAATTTGTTTGGTCAGGTCTTATATGATTGTTAAAATTAAAGCTTTTTAAAATATAGTGTTTGCACTTGTTCCTTACTGACTATTAAGCAGATAAAATGGCAATGTTAGCTAAATATTCATTCAAAAATTTGTTGAAACATTTCCGGATTTCTTTAAGAAGGATTTTACATTCCCTGTATTTATGTCTTAGGATGGAAAAATGAAAATAATTTTTTAATTCATTAAGAAGTTAATTACATTCCGGCTAGGATTCTTTCATTAAATTAAAACATATCATATCTCCTCCACTGTTAAATGAAGGAATTTACTAAATCTAAAATAACGGAGATAATTCTAAACAAATGGAACAAATATTTTGGATGATAACACTCAACAAAGCGACACATTTCCCTATAGAACAACCGGGTTGTTATCCACTTATTCACTTAAAACTTTAATTTTATTTAACAAGATTTCTTATTACAAAGTGACGCAAATATCGTGCTTACAACTTTTGAAATAATAAAATTTACTGTACCTAATTTTTGTCAGAATAACATTGCTTTGTTTGATATGTTATGATATCATGTGATAGAAAATAACTTTTATGCGGATAGTCACACTGTATGATCTGTCATCTGAGTCGCGAAATATTATCATTAAGTTTAGTCTTGTTTGGACACTGGTTGACATCGAGTCATCATATTTCACTGAAAGAAAAGTTAGATTGGCGATACAATATCGTCTTTATAGTGTAAGTTATGAACATAAATTAAAGTTTTGCTTGGAGTAAGATACCTTCAATTTTTAACTGAAAATATTGTTAGTGATCCCTATTCCCCTCATAAAATTTTAAGACTTGACGCGCATTATTTGACAAGTCAGTATATGTTTTTTTTAGTTACACCCTGCATGTAAAATGCATTAAAAACATACATTTTTATTAAAAAAGTGTATTAAAAAAGAAAATGTATACAAAAAAGTACGTGACTTTCCGACTTTTAATGAAACATACGTTAATGTAGAAACAGTTTGCATGCAAATTTCTGTTTTTTCCAAAATAAAATTACACCAATTTTACTTATGGAATTCAAAAGGTATACTAAATCTATTAAACTGTAACTGTAAAACTAAATAAGTATATTTACCTTCTTAATTAAGAAATCGAGATATACAAAATATTTTTATATACTTATAAATTAATTAATATAGTAATTCTAATTAATTACTCATAATTTGTAAATCTTTCGAAGATTGAAGTATAGCTAACGTTTAGCATTCGCAATTTTTTATTTATCGTAGCTATTTAAAAAAAATCTTCTGTTGCAAATATATTTGAATTCTCTGTTGCAAGGACATAATTGCCTTATTTTAAATATACTTGGTTAGAATATTATATTTCATGGATTTTTATTTATAAAACTACGGGGTTTTGCCCCATGCAAAGTACGCTTGCTCTAATTTATTTAGCTTTAAAAAGATAACAGAAGATTGAATTGTAATTAAAAAACCAGCGGCGGTCTTACTGTTAAACTGGTTTTATTAAATTCTCTTTGATTCTGGAATTTTAAAGCAGAATCAGCTCTTGTTCAAACATATAACGGATGTTTTCGTGTTTGATTAATTAAGATCAGTTAAACATAAGAACATAAACTAATGTAAAATAAACTACGGAAAGATAGACTTTACCTCCAGTATTTTGTAACAACAGCGTAAGAAAATTGATTCAAATAAGACTTCTTAAATACATCTTTTAAATCTGGCGTAGATTCCCCCTAAGTTTACTTTCTTTTTATGATATTCACGTGAAAATACTTTTGTTGTTAGAAAGAAAATATTATTATTTATAGAAAATATTATATCATAGCAACAACAGTTAAAAATATAATCTCGAAATAGGAAGTAAAAGTCTCGTGTAAATATATTTTTATATTTAAATTGTTTGGCAATATTATTATGTTAGATTAATATTAACACAATTATTCTAATTGGTAAACAAATCATATTAGATGTAAATTTCCAACTGGGCGAAAAATGTCCGGACCAGGATTCGAACCCGGGACCTCCTGGCTGAAGCCGCCAGTGCTCTGCCATCTGAGCTATCCTTTTCGCCCAGTTGGAAATTTACATCTAATATTATTATATGGTCGTTTTAAATATGACGACATTTCCCCCCATTTAATGCTTTAAACGCATACTAATGAATTTATTCCTTTAAAGTTTTCTTTCTCTTTTAATATTCACGCGCAAATAAAATTATTATGACTAATTTTTAATATTTTTCTGTTTTTAACGCATAATCATTTAACTCTAAATTTAAAGTTTTGATTCTCTATTTTTAATCCCCATGCTTAAATAAATTTTATTTGATACGAAATATTATTCATTGCGCAGTTTTTACAATTGGCTACAATTTAAAATAATAATCTTTTCTAAAATATAAAAAAGAGGCTCTTGAAATGAAGAAAATATGAATGAAAATTAGTCAAACAATAAAAAACTAGTACGTTGTGGCCATCACAAAACTTTCTTCAATATAAATCATGTCAAGTAAATCATTTAAATAGTACAAGAAATTACATTAATTTATCACCAACTCATACAAATATCAAAGTATATCTAAATTTCAAATTTGACGAAAATTCGTGCATTAGTTCTTGAGATAGAGCTATAGCGGAAATTCTGAAAAATATAGCATAGCAGCGCCACCTGTTGAGCGATTTACACCAAAACATAAACAGCACTAATTGATACCAAGGTATACCTGAATCTGAAGTTTGTTGAAAATCCAAGCATTAGTTCTTGAGATAGAGCTATTGCGGAAATCGCAAATAATGCAGCATAGCAGCGCCCTCTGTTGAGCGATTTACACCAAAATGTATAAAACGTCAATTCATGTCAAGGACTAACTGAATCTGAAGTGTGATGAAAATCCGTGCATTAATTCTGGAAATTGAGCTATTGTGGATATCGTGAAAAATGCTGCATAGCAGCGCCATCTGTTGAGCAATTCACACCAAAAGAAAAACATCACTAATAAATATCCAGTTGTATCTGAATCTGAAGTTTGTTAAAATCCCAAGCATTAGCTCTTGAGATAGACCTTGAGATAGATTGAGGAAAACGCGAAAATTGAAGCGCCACCTGTTGAGCGATTTACACCAAAATGTACAAAATGTCAATTAATGTCAAGGACTAACTGAATGTGAAGTTTGATTAAAATATGTGCATTATTTCTTGAGATAGAGCCTATTGCGAAAATCGTGTAAATCCTGCAACATGCAGCATAGCAGCGCCATTTGTTGGGCGATTTACACCAAAACGTTACCAACACCAATTCATATCATGGAATAACTGAATCTGAAGTTTCATGAAAATCCGTGCATTAGTTCTTGAGATAGCGTTATTGCGGAAATCGCGAAAAATTTAGCATAGCAGCGCCACCTGTCGGGCGATTTACGCCAAAAACTAATCGGCAATTTATATTAGGGACTACTGGAATATAAATTTTTATTATATTCCGTGCATTAGTTCTTGAGATAGAGCACCCACAAAATTTGTGTCACATACAGACAGACTCACAGACAGACATTTTGTAAAAACATGTTTTTCGGAATCTCTGACCCCTAAAACGTGTAAATCCGTCAAAAACCGGAAGTCGAAAAATTTTGGTGAATCCAATACTTTCTTCTTGTAAAGATAGAAGAAAGGAAAAATGCAGTCTGCTCACTGCAAGTTTGTAATTTATTTCATTAGAAAAATCTATCAAATTTCTATGTATTGTTTTTGCTCCTAATTCAATTACTGCCTCGGTAACAGCATTAGTTTTTTTTAGAAATGAGAGTGAAAGACTAGTAATAATATTTACCAGAAATGTTTTTTAAGTGGTCTTGTACGTTTTAAACGCGTCGAAAATTAACGAAAAACTTCAAAGTTTGAATTAGTCTATCTTCAAAACCTTTTCATGTATGAACATGAAATTTTGGATATTGATTAAACAGATTATGCTTTGTAATATGTTGTCAATAGAAATTTATTAGCATTTTACCGAATTTGTGTATTGTGGAAATCAAAAATCTCTCTCTTTTTTTTTTTTACTCCATAAATCATTGCGCGCATGATATCTTGAGAAAGTATGTATGGATTGTCATGAAATTTGGTAAAGATACTAAACAAATATGTGTGTTTAAAATGAACTACTTTTAAGTATTTGCAATGGTAATATTTTTAGTTATGATTATTTTTATTCATTAAAAATACATTTTTTTTTTTTTTTTTTTTTTTTTTTACAAAAATATATTTTATATAGTTAATGAATAATTCTGGCCTAAGGGTAGTTCATTTTAAACATACATATATGTTTAGTACCTTTACCGAATTTCATTATAATCCATACATACTTTCTCAAGATATGCGTGCAATGATTTATGGGGCAAAAAAAAAGAGAGCTGTTATGGTTTCAGCAATACACAAATTCTGTAAAAGGCTAATAAATTTCTAATGACAGCATATTACAAAATATAATCTGTTTAATCAACATCCAAAATTTCTTGTTTATACGTAAAAAGGTTTTGAAGATAGACTAATTCAAACTTTGAATTTTTTTGTTAAATTTCTTCGCCTTTAAAAGGTGCAAGACCCCTTAAAACAGGATTGTACAGACTTTTATTACATTTCATAAAAAGGACTGAATAATAAATCTGATTAAGACTCATTAAGATTATATAATTATGTTTTGGGTATTTCGAACTTTTGATTTTCGTGGGTTTTTTTGTTTTTTTTTTCAAAATACGTCACTGGTACTTCTGAATGTATTGTTTTTTAAAATACAGCTTGATTAAAAACAATAAATAGACAATTTTTAGAAGATGACAGTGCACCTCAGAGAAAGTAGTTTCCTTCATACAACGCATTGTCTGGAAAGAAACAAGAAATCGCCAAATTTTAGAAACAATTGTTTCATGAAAGTAAAGGCAATGTTCTTATTTCTTCCTATTAGGAAAAGAAAAACAGTGTATGCATTACTATCGAAAACAAAATTACGAAAAATTTTGAGAATTTCATATGAAGAAGATGAGAAAACATTATGCAAATTAATGTAAAACTAAATTTTTGTACTTAGTTGAGATTACTTGTGATAAGATAATTGTCACAGACGTTTTTATGTCTTGAATACAAAAGTGTTTACAAGATTAAAAAAAAGTTTATATTTTCATAAATACACTGAGAACATCTATCTAAACATATAATAAAAATTGTCGCTCGGTACACAATAGCTTCAGCATTGTTTACTTCCCATCTTATTGAAAATCTTATTTTAAATATAACTTTATGTCATATATAAAACTAACTAGACAATGCATTTTTATAGCCCATTCATGTAATATGCATATATTCGCCACGTTAGAAAAATAATATAACTTTGTGTATAATAAAGAGCGTCTTATCAGAACTCACAAACACATAAGACACAAAGATGAAAAACTATTTATGTATTTTTATAACATAAAATATTATACTTACACAGCTTGTCTTTAATCACTTCTTTTAACATTTAATGGTATGTGCATCAATAATTTTTCACTTACTTTTAACATATATCTCCCGAATCTCACAAAGACGTCTGAACATTACTTTCCGCAAAAAGCAGGAATATTTATATCCATCCATATTTAGGATATTCATCGCCATTTATTATACTTTATTATTTCTTCGGAATCAAAATAACAGTGGTGGATTGTTTAAGTATGTTCATTTGTTACTTGTGAATTTTTGCGATAACAAAGGTTTATTCAGAATTTGTTTTCTTAATATTAAAAGTTGAAAAGTAACTTTTATTCGTTTAATAATCACCTAAAGATTTTAATTAAAATTCTTATGTTTTGACAGAATATAATAAAAAAATCAAATTAATTGATTAATTAAATAAAAAAGAAAATGATTTATTTTATTGAGCAAAATAAAAATAAAATTACTATTGCTCCAGTCAATTTCTTATAATTACCTTTAATTTTTAATTAAGAAATAACTAAAGAAATATGTCGCTAGTTTAGACTATATATAATTTATACAAAATATGTTTATATGTTTAAAAAATAATCAGATTATCCGAAATGATCTGAGATTTTTTTAGTTAACGCTTGTACAAAATGGTAAATATTTAAGCTTTATATTTCTAATTGAAAGTATGGATTGCTTTAAACTTTAAGCTAAATTATAGTGTTTAAAAATTAGATTTAGAGAGCCTATTTTCAAGACAAAATTAATCGATTAAAAACCATATTCATCATTATATTTATTTCAATATAAGGAATTTTAAAGATTTGCTCTCCTTGAAATCAAGCAGGACGGTCGTTCTGCCAAGCCAAGCTGAAAAAAAATGCTAACCTCGCCAAACAAACAAACGCCAAGAATAAAACGCAAGACACCGTAACTGCTTATTATACTGAAGACAGCTTCTCCATGTTAAATCGACCAAACACGCCAGCGTAAAATTTCCCATATCAAAAGAACCAATCATCGCAGAAAATTAAAACCAAAACCAGAAGGACCTAATGGAAAAGATCTTCAATTTGAGACCAAATGCATCCTCATAAATTAATTATAAACAGAGATATAGATTTTTTAAAATAACGTCGAGATACTGAAAATGACAAATTTATTTTCTTCGTCACACTTTATGCTTCAATCGAGGTAGAGACATAAATAATGGACATAAAAAAGTAAGAATTGCATTTTTGGACAGATATTTACTCAATTTTCGTGCTTTTATAAAATTCAGCTTTAAAAACACAAATTTTCTATTCTTAATTAGCGAAAAACTGTTAATTCTAAAGTTTATAAATTATGCCAAACAGAGATAAACGCGCCAAACCATTTTAGAAGTCTTATACTATTCTTTTATATTATCCTTTTGCATTGATTTCATCGAAGATAACTATGGCTGAGATTCAGATAGAATTTTCGCTGTTAGCGAAATGAGTTTGACCAATCAGAAGACAGAATGTTTGAGAATTTTTGCTGTTTCTGGATCCCGGCCTGTGTCATAAAAGTTTTGAGTCATTTTCTTAGTGCCATGGATGAATTGCAATGTTTACAGAAATCTAAGCTCGGATCCAGTATATTTTTCGCTGTTAGCGAAACGAGATTCACCTATCAATTGCCTGCATTGCTGCAAACAGCGAAAAGTTCGCAAAAGTACAAGCTTCTAATTGATGAATCTCATTTCGCTAACAGCGAAAAATCTATCTAGATTGCGGCCAATTATGTTGAACACAATTTTGCATTTCCACATCCAGGAAGGGTATTGATGTCATAACAACAGTGCATATTCGAAACTATTTAAGGCATTGATTCTGAACTCCTTTGCTATACATTTAAATATTAAAGAAGTTGTTGTTTCAATAGTTTTAGTACTTTTCTCTATTTCTCACTCTAAAACACAAATATCGAAATTTAACCAACAGCGCTGAGAAACTATAGCACCTAGAATACATAGTTACAGCGCCAAGAAGATACAGTGTGGAAAACGGCTATTCCTATAATGCTTTAAAAAGTGCTAAAATCTTGTATCCCATAAATCTCCAACAATGCTCAGCGGCAATATGTTGATACGAGCGCCATCTCGTAACTCTTTTCAATATAAACACTGTGTTTTCAAAAATTATAGAATGTTAAATGTCGGAAACTATAAATATAAGATATTTTGGTCTGTTATAAGCTAATTTAGTTAAGGAATGACGTGAAATAGGTTAAAGAGTCTCTTTTAGAATGACTATCGTTTTTAAATCACTACGATGGCGCTACGATCGACATATTGTTATTCAGCATCGTTGTACATTTATGGGATTCAATTTTTTAGCACTATTTTGTAGCCGTTTTCCACACTGTATCTTCTAGACGCTGTAATACAGTGTTGAAATCGGCTAACCCTGTAATACTTAAAAAAGCGCTAAAATATTGTATCGCTTAAATGTGCAATGATACTGCTGCTATATGCAGATCGCAGCGACATCTGCAGGATATTTTCTACAACTGCAAGAAATTGCTAGTCTATACAATGTAATAATAGTAATACGAAAATCCCGCAGATGTCGCTGCGATCGACACTTGAAATTTTAGCAGCATCGTCGCACAATTAAGGGATACAAATTTTTAGAACTGTTTGGATAGCATATTTCCACACTAGGTATTCTAGGCGCTGTATCAGAAACAACACCATAACAGAGAGCCTTTATACATAAGAGTGGTGATATATGCACAGGAGGCATGCTCATTTCAAGTTTTTGTCGAAAGTACGGCAAACCGCTTTCTTGAATAGAGGATATTCAATCTACGTTATGATCACATGGTCAAGGCAAGAACGTCTAGCGTAAAGAAGGGAAGGCTCCGTCTACGTAATGTAAATTCCTGCTAGCCAATGAAACAGTTCATGGTTAGAAAGCAGTAGTACACTGTTAAAAATATCGTGAAAAATTACCTCTGTTTTTAAAGGCTATCTGTATTATGACCAATGAGAACGCTTCATAGGCGTTTATATAGAGTTGTCATTGGTCAGAAAATAGAGAACCTTTAAGAACAGAGGTAATTTTTCACGATATTTTTAACAGTGTAGTTTCCTGATTCCCTTCTTATCAGTTAGAAATTCTTTGGGTAAATTACCGGTACCACGTGACTTTTTCAGCCTCGATCCCATATTTGGAATATCCTCCATTAGAAGATGCGCGCATGGAAGATCTCTATTAGAGTAGGGAAATAATTCAACATGCATTAGCCTGACGATAATGGCATACTTACAAAGAACTTTAACGATTTGTTTTTATCACTTTTACCAATAAACATTTATTGGTCGTATGTCACTACTTCGTTATAGAGACACACTTGTTCCTAATTAGATCCCTGCCTTATTGTATCAAAATACGGAGTTTGCTTTCTGTACTATTCCTGAGCTCAGTTATAGCGGCTAGAAATATTGGCCGGGATCCAGGTACGTTTTAGCAAACAGTGAAAAGTTAGCAAAAATTCTGGCCTCTGATTGGTCAATCTCATTACGATAACAGAGAAAAATCTACTTAGATCACGGTCATAGTGTGGAAACCGGCTATTCCAGTAATGCTTTAAAAAGTGCTAAAAATTGAATTCCATAAATATTGAAAAATACTGAATGGCAAATGTCGATAGGAGCAACATTTTCTAGATCTTCTCTGAGCGAAACGTTTTCTTTTGAAATAGTTACATTGGAATTACCATATGTCGCTGTAATCGACATTCGTCGTTCAGCCTCCTTCAACATTTACGGGATACAACTTTTTAGCACCTTTTTAATAAGCCGATTTTTAATCTATATCTTCTAGAAACTATAGCTCCGTTATAGCGGCTAGATTATATATTGTAGAAATCGACTATCCCAGCTACAGCGCCTAGAAGATACAGTGTGGAAAACGGCTACAAAATAGTGCTAAAAAATTGAATCCCATAAATGTACAACGATGCTGAATAACAATATGTCGATCGTAGCGCCATCGTAGTGATTTAAAAACGATAGTCATTCTAAAAGAGACTCTTTAACCTATTTCACGTCATTCCTTAACTAAATTAGCTTATAACAGACCAAAATATCTTATATTTATAGTTTCCGACATTTAACATTCTATAATTTTTGAAAACACAGTGTTTATATTGAAAAGAGTTACGAGATGGCGCTCGTATCAGCATATTGCCGCTGAGCATTGTTGGAGATGTATGGGATGCAAGATTTTAGCACTTTTTAAAGCATTATAGGAATAGCCGTTTTCCACACTGTATCTTCTAGGCGCTGTAATCCCAGCAACACTTAAAAAAGCGCGGAAGTATTGAATCCCTTAAATGTACAACGATGTCGAATTCCAAACAGCCATTTGCATCGACATCTGCAGGATATTTTTTAAAGAAGAAAGAGACATGTGTAATGCACCGTTATAGCGTCTAGAATACATAATGTGGAAATTTGCTATCCAAGAACTGCGAAGAAGTGTATCCCTTAAATGTGCACTGACGCTGAAATCCAGGGAGATGATCGCAGCGACATCTGCGATATATTTTCAAATTTCAAAGTAAACATGGTATTATTACAGCGCTTTGACGCCAATCACATAGGTCAGATGTATGTTAATAAAACGTAAAAAAAAAATGTTACAGCGTCTAGACCAAATTGTCTTGGAGTTTTGGGAAATATCCTGCAGATATCGCTGTGATCGACTGATTGCACTTCCACACTATATATTCTAGACGCTGTAGCACCGCGGTAGCCTGTCTTTTTCGTTTGCCTCGAAATAGGTATAGATGACGTCATTTGAAGCTGTTCCTAAAGTGTGGCCAGCTCATCACGTCACAAGGAGTTGATTATCTGTACACGGCAATGGACACAAATAAAATTGGCGCACAGCTTTGTACTAATCATCGTGTAAAGATGATCCAATTCCGTGTGACTTTTAAACGTCATGAACTGGCCTATTATGTCATTGGTCACGCTAACACGCTCTCCCTTGCGTCCGCCATATATAGCGGCATCTTGCGCTGGAGACTGCTAAATGGGCTGCTATCGGTCAAAATCAAGAGAGAAAAGGGCAGAAGACGGGGAAAGAACTCATTTTTTTGGTATGTAGTTTTTCACTCGGAAAGATTGACATGTCTGCACCTCTCCTTTCATATCTTCATGATGGTGAAATAAACCAACGCCCCCTAGATATTTGAGAAAGTCTTGACACGCGTCACGAAAGCATCACACAAAGCAGGCAAAGCAAAGGAACAAAATCCTTCATTGGCTCGTGGATATGAACGAGCCAATGAATGATTTTTCTTCTTTGTTTTGCATGCTTTGTGTGATATTTTTCTGACGCGTGTCAAGGCTTTCTCGAATATTTAAAGGGAGTTGAATAGGTCGGGATCAAGATAGATTTTACGCTATTAGCGAGATGAGATTGATCAATCAGAAACCTGCATTTTTGAAAACTTTTTTATGTTTGCCGTAAACACCGAAAAGCCTGCAAGGATTGAGGCTACTGATTGGTCAATCTAATTTTACTAACAGAGAAAAATTTATCTTGATCCCGGACATTAACTTTGGTTGGTAGAAACGATTTTGAATAAAATCAAATCAGAAAGCCAATGTTTTTTAACTTTTATGGTTAGTTTAATCGAAATCTTCCACGTCTATTACTGAAAACTGAGTTACTGTACTTTGGACAAAAACTTGAATATGAGTACACGACTTGTGCATATGTCACCACTCTTACATATAAATATACTCTGTTATGAGCATAATTATAAGCGCAGCTGGTTAAATTTGAGTATCTGGGTATTAGAGAAAGCAATTGTGGCCCACCATGGCTGCGTGGATAAGACACCGCACCGCTAATCGCTTGAGAGCGTAGGTGGGGGCGGGTTCAAATCCCGCCGTGATCCCCAGGTGATCTGATATGTATGTGTTCAATAAAACAAACAAACAAACAAACAAACAAACAAGCAATAGTGAAAGGTACAGTTAAAATGGAAACAACGACTTCTTTATTTCGTATAGAAAATTAATGAATAGTTGTAAATGACTTAAGTTTAAAATGTAGGCAAATGCTCTGAAAATATCAATGGCTCCCATCTAGTACTTTACAAAAGTAATTTAATATATTCACATGATGTATAAGTTGATGCAACTCTTAGCTATTGAAAATTCTGCAACAAGACTTATGTAGGTAGATCTTTTCAATGATTAATTCAGAATTCTAAGAACAAAACGAAGTTCTTAAGCGCTCTTCCTCACCCCTCACCCCCCTCAAAAAAGAAATACGATAGAAAGTATTTGGATAACTTCAGTATTTCTGTGATCTTTTGTCAGAGTTTAGAAAAGGTGTCTGGGTATTAAAAAAAACATAAAACAAATTTGACGAACGATAAGACTATAGATTTCAGGTAATTTTTAACTGGAAAAAATTTAATTCTAATTTTTATACGAAATTATATTCTTACATTTCTGCAAATAGGTATGGATAAACAGACTTGAGTAAAATTACCTATTTATTCTTTCTTCTCTATAACACGATCTAAATGAAGATGAAGTTATATGTACAGTTTATATCTTTAAATTTTTAGATTTTTTTATCAAAAATGTTTCCTCATCATGTCTAGAATTGCTAGATTTACTTCTTTAGACAGATCTTCGATTCTTTAGATGCCTGCGGGCTTCATTCTCGGATTATCCGTAGGTATTTGTAAAGGTAAATTTATTTTGCAAAACCGTCAGCAAAAAAAGTTAGAACAAACAATTAACTGACAGACTAACTGTAAATATATATTTTATTTTGACTCTATTTGATTTTTACAAAATTTCCATCCTTCGTAAAAAATTTTAAGGAGATATAAATTGAGAAAGACTGATACTTTGAAAGAAGAAATTGACTTTCCTTACTTTTAAATTATTAATTACTCTAAAAAATGAATGATAAGAAAACAAAATGTATACTATTGTGTTTGTTCCCTGCTGATAAAGGCTATACAAGGACTAATTTTAGCGAGTAGAATTATTTCAATTACATATAATCTGTTTAAAAAAAAGGACTGATATCTACTAAAAAACAATATGGCCGCCAAACCCATCATGCATAATTTAAGAAAAATTAATTTTCAGAAACACGTTATGATGTATTTAGTAAAGGAGAAAAGGCTTTCTATCAACGCATACTTAGGTACTCGACTTACGTATGGTAAATTTTTAATGAAAAATGTTAAATAAGTACCATAATATAAGCTTGGAAATTTGATGTCACACTATTTTTTAGCAACAATTTTCCCCTTTTTGCTTTACTTTTTTTTTTTTTTTTTTTTTTTTTTTTTACTTTTGAAAAGTTGTTTTTTAGTAGATTATCTATACAGAAATAACCTTGTTTATAGAAGCCAGACAGGCAAATATTTGTATATTATTAATAGAGGAATCTGTCATGTACATCTAACCTTTTAAATTTTATTAAAACCTTTTCACATATATTAAAGAAATTAGCCACAAAGAAAAGATGATTTTTTTTTTTTTTAACAGAACAGTTGCTTGATTAATCAGACTTTTAAAAGAATGCATTTTTTTCAGTAAAAAAAAAAATAAATAAATGAAAATTTTATTTAATGTTACTTCTTGAAAAATTAATTTTACAGCATCTTTATCTATTCTTAATAATTCTCACCTGCAACACAATCATTAAAATAGTTTAATCTCTCTGTACATATTTTAAAAAATACCTTTTTGAATACTGCAGAAATTTAAAAATATATTTTTTAATTTCTTTATAAAATGCTCTTTGATGCATTAAAATCAGTCATTTTTTCCCTCATTTGTTAATTGCAAAGTTGACTTCTAATTACTTGCCAACTCAGCGTGGATAATTACGGGATCGTAATATTATTTGAACTAATTCTTCGAAAATAGGAAACTGGTAATAGGATAATTGCTTATTCACCCATTAAAAACTAATTACTAAAGTTTCAAACAATCAGACTACAAGAGTCAGAAGGTTTGATGATACAGAGTATTTTATAGTATCTGATAATTAATACATAAAATAAATGATTTAAAGTTTCTTTAAATAAATTTTCATTTTTCAGAAATTGAGTATTGTTCCGATTTATTTAAGTAAAATGTGAAGCCTTTTTTTCAATTCTTGTTTACAGGTGAATTGTTTCACAATAATGCGAGAAAAATGTTATTCAGTATAGAAACATTAAATACTTTTTTATATACTATGTTGCTTTTTTATAAATCTGTAATATTAATAAGGAGATTTGATTTAGAATAAAATAACATATATATATAGGGAAAAATATTAATTGAATTTTTAATAAATGCTGTTTTTTTATGATGAAAATCAAATTCATTTATTATGTACAGTCGTGGAAAAAAAAGTAAACACCCCCTACTAACTCCTCAACAAATTATCGTAGAGGAAAGTTACTAGTACCAAACGATTGGAAATAAAGTCTACTTTTAAATGATGTGTATAAAATTTGCTTAGGGGGTCATCTACATATTAAAACGAATCCTAACTTCAATTTTTTCAATGGCAATACCCAATTTTAACGAACCGGGAAACCGGGGGGCTGTGGAAGATAAAACTTGATTTCGGAAAAACTGTGCAGCCATATTACTATGTACAGCCGTGGAAAAAAAATAAACACCCCCTACTAACTCTTCAACAAATTATAGTAGAAGAAAGTTACTGGTACCGAACGATTGGAAATAAAGTCTACTTTTAAATAATGTATATAAAATTTGTTTAGGGGGCCATCTACATATTAAAACGAACCATAACTTTTTTTTTTCAATAGCAGTATACAATTCTGACAGCATAAATGAACTCTACACTCTTCAATTAGTCTAAAAACAAATTTTTATGCAATTTGTACCATAAGTTTCCGAGAAATTAATTATTTTAAAACAAGCGTATTTTAAGGGCTGTATCCAAATTGAAGTTCCGTACTCGATTGTTAACCGAGAGAGCTCCCTTCTTGTTCAAGACACCTTAAGCAGTCAATTAAGCCTGTTAGATTACAGGATAGCATAAAAAAATTTAAAATATTTAGTCACTTCTATCATAGACGGCCCCTTAAACCATCATTTTGCCGTTTTTTAAGCATAATTTGAAAACTACTTGGAAGGAAAATGTGAAATTTTGGATTTCCATAAAGCAGAACTTAATAAATCTAATTCCATCCAAAAAAATTTTAGGTTGCAATTCTTAATTTTTTTTAATATTAATTTCATAATTCATATTTCATATAAGAAAATTATAAAAATTACAAATTCAACGTATTTATGTTTGGGTAAATTAGTATTATTGCTACACAAAAAATTAGAACATTAGAATCATAATTTCAGACGTTATAAATAAAAATATGAAAATGTAATTTAACATTAGAAGCACTAAATTTTGATTGTTATAATTCAAAAACTTATCATTCAAATGATTTTAAATTCGGTGTCTGGGCATAGTTTGAACCAAAGATTTGAAATATCTTGTTAAAATTGGGTATTGCCATTGAAAAAAAAATGAAGTTTGTCTTTGTTTTAATATGTAAATAGCCCCTAAGAAAATTTTTATACGTCATTTAAAAGTAGACTTTATTTCCAATCGTGTGGTACCAGTAACTTTCGTACGATAATTTGTTGAGGAGTTAATAGGGGGTGTTTAGTTTTTTTTCCACGACTGTACCATACACGTATACGTATTATTTCCTGTTTTATTTGAACATGAATTTTTCCCTAATGAAATGAAAGTATGGAGATTTAATACGTATTAACCTTTTACACGCCGCACCATGAACTGCTTCTCAAATTAATTTGAAAAAATTTTTGAGACGATTTAGATTAATTCTAAGGTTGCTTTCCAAATTTTGGGATGTTATGTAAAATAGAAGTGGAGTTACAGGTATGTTCCACTTGTGGAACGTTGGCGTTAACATTTGTACATTTTGGCGAATTTTTCTTTCTAAATCATACCGGCGCTGCACACATTACAAAACAAGGAAAACAAGGTAAATTAAAAAATGTTTTCTGTTTTAGGAACAGGTTAACTAGTCACCAACAGCAAAATGTT
This sequence comes from Maratus speciosus, assembly GCA_963932465.1. Lineage (NCBI taxonomy): Eukaryota > Metazoa > Arthropoda > Arachnida > Araneae > Salticidae > Maratus > Maratus speciosus. The sequence continues at coordinate 389,613,900 of OZ010788.1, read as the reverse complement.
TATGAAATGCCTGAAAACATTTTTCATGCATACGCTTTCCATAATAATCACACCATTTCTTCATGATTTTCTAACGATATGAGAATCTCTCTTGAGTAGTAGGCGAAAAGCAATAGCTACTGAATAAGGTGATAATGTCCATACTTACCAAAGCAGTAGGACTTTCTATTCCCTTTCTCAAACATCAAATCCAACTTTTAAGGCAACAGTTGCAATTTCACGACGATACTCCAAATGGCTTTGTGTTTCTTTTGAGCCGAATGCATGACAAGCAACAACAGCCATATTTAGTTCAATTGCAAACAGATTTCATCACCATTTTTATCATCGAAGTACTGGACGATATTTTCCAAGCAAATAATCCAAAAATTCTACACTAGCCATATTCTAATTATACAATCTAATCAATCGAGGTTATTTGATTGAAACTTCTCGCTTCAATTTTCGAGAATATCATATTACACTTTGAGTTAGCAATGCTTCTTCCCAATTTGACATAACAGTAACGACACTGTTGTCACTCAATCGTAGACAAACAACTTTGCCATCACTATAATAATCAAAATCTCCTCTTTCTTGTTTTTGCAATTTTTTTATTAGATTTTATTGGCATTTATTGGTTCAAAAATATTTCACAGACACGTTGGCAACAGCTGCAAGACACATATATCATAACATTTATTTTTTAATAATACTGCTACGAAAATAATTAAAAAATAATAATCGCCCTAGAGAGCCCAGTAAAAATTATCAACATCCTAAAAAAATAACAAAAATATAATTTTGTACTCTGAACAACCACCGTTCCACATGTGGAACATTAGCATTCAAATGATCATAAAAGAAAAACAGAATAAAATAAAACGTTCAAATTTGCATAAAACTTAATAAACAACACTAAGCAATACAATAATAATCATCACAGCACTCACATTTCAATTATAAAGTTATACATAGAGTAAAAAGCACAGCCTACTACACTTACGTTTGTTTGTTACATTTTAACAAGCTCCAAAATGGAAACCACATAAAATTATGCAAAAATAAATTTTAATCCATTAAAACACATCTTTTAAAAAGATACAATAAAAATTTCAAACAGATTAAACAAATACTTAAAAAGATACAGCATCACATAGTTTATGTTCCACTTGTGGAACGTTGGCGGGTAAAAGGTTAATAACATTTTCGATAAATTATATGCATTTAAAAAAATAGCTTTTAAAAATTTCTCTAATGTTTGCTTTCGTTTAGAACATAACAGGTGAATGTATTTAAATTTAGTTTTATGAGAAATTTATATATTTTCACTTAATTACTTTTGCATCATATACAATATTATGAAATACTTTCTTTTTACTGACTTGAACTTTAATATTCATAAAATTGTATTGGTAAAGCAATTTATTTTGTTTGAATTAACTTATATAAATTAAGGAAACTACATTATAGTTACATTTACTCTTAAATTACACATTTTTTTTTCTTGATATTGTATGAAAATATAATACTCAACGATAAACAACTAACTTGTCCAGTTACAAAGATAAATTTACTCATTTATATTTTAACATGTACTGAGATAAAATAAAAATATATGTTACGTAATGGAAACGTACAAAATGATTTTAATAAATTTGATTATTTGTTTATTAATTTTCTGTAGCTTTATTTAATAAAGATGTGGTACTTTATAAAAATGAACCTGATGAAAAAAAAAAAAAAAATCAACAGAATTGTTTTCTTCGATAGAGCTATCCAAATATTCTTAGTGAGAATAATATATGTATGTAAATTTTAGTACCTTATAGGTTAATTTCTTTAGAAATCTACCTACTGCAATTTTATATATATACCGGGTGATTCAAATGTTCGGTGCGAAAGTAAAACGTTATAAAAAAAGATGTATGTGTCGGATAGATTTGCGGTTTGAAGATAAATATTCAGCATGGTACAGGATTTTGTATCACATCAACTCAAAAATTAGCTCAAAATCTCGACAATAGGGGGCGCTACTGCAGATAATTTCATTGCGTAATTCTTTATTGCTCACACAACGCAAGGTTTGGATGCAAAAACGTTAGATAATACTGCATGTACACATTTTTTTATCCAAATTTTGCGTTGTGTATGCAATATGGAATTATTCCATTGAATTATCTGCAGTAGCGCCTCAGTATTGTCAAGACTTTGAACAAATTTTTTGTTGGTGTCATAAAAATAACATTTCATACTGAATATTTATCTGCAAAACCGCATGTCTCTCCGACCCATAGAACTTTTTTACTACGTTTTACTTTCGCACGGAACTTTTGAAACATCCGGTATACACAGACACACACACACACACACACACACACACACACATATATATATATATATATATATATATATATATATATATATATATATATATGAAACGATAAAAGCTAAGCCCCTTTTTAAAATTTAAAATCCCCTTTTTGCCCCTTTTAAAATTTGAAATCCCCGTTTTAAAAAACAGAAATTTAAATTTAGAAATTAAAATTAAAACTTTTAAAATGCTTTTGTAATTGTGTCTCAGTTGATTGAATGCATCTGCCTCTGTTAAATTAACTTTCCCGCATCGCATCTTATAACTTTCAAAGATCATTTTGGCACATTTCATAAGGATACTTTTGCTGAGTAAGTGCAATTTGTAAGTCTTGCTGCTTTCAATCGGCCGATCTCGAGCCACCGCCTTTTCCCGGGCAATCCATCATTCAGCTAACGACCAATTAAATTTTAAATACGCCTCCATTTGACTTCAACGGCCCCTAGCAGGAATAATGCCAAGTACAGCATATTTATACCGCTGCACGGGTCACAGGACCGAGCTTTTGACCAACTACAGAATGCCTTAAGTCCACGCAACTTTGCTTTCCAAGTATAGCTTTGCGATACTCTTAACTCCCAAGTCAGATGTCCATAAAGAAGTAACTGAACAGCTCTCAAGCCAAAATGGGCCTGATTTCTCTAAAGGATGTACAAAGGATTAATAAATCAGGTCCCCGAAAACACTGTGTCTTTCTTTAAGCAGAGACTCACATAAACTTTCATTAATTCTCGGATACCACTCACGACGAATACCTAACGATGCTAGCAGCTCAGAGGGAGCGATCCTACGTCGGCCCGATCTACACCGAAACAACGGGAGTAGCGCTGATTCATTACATATATATATATATAGCCTGACATCACGTTAATGTCCAAAATACTGAACCAATTAAAACCTAGTCGGCGCATAATATATTTAACTTACTAGATGTTAGACAAATTTAATAATCAAATGGATAACTCTTATACCTTATTTAGAGCGTCGTGCCAAATCAGAATCAATGCAAGAATTTTGATTTTGATTACGTCCAAAATATATGACCAATTCGAACTCGATTTGAAAAGTATCTTGCCAGTACCATGAATATATTGATTAGCCACATATATATTCATTTTAGTTTGTTTACCCATGCAAGAGTTGTTCGCACAATGAATTTTGAAATATTGAACCATTTTGAATCTTATTAGGACAATGTATTGATCGTGCAATTATATTTATTGTGTTCGTTATTTAAATGTTTATATCTTATAAGTTCATTTACTTAGAAATACAAAACAAAACATGCAAAACTTGAAATTAGGACAAAGTACAAAATGTTGAACCAATTCGAACCTAATTGAACAATGTATTGGTCTTCAAAGTAGCTTGAATAAATCCGTTAATCACGTATACACTTATAGATAACACACAAAAGTTTTCGTTTGTGTTCTTTGCATTGTGTATGTTACATTAAACACTACGGCTGTAATATAAACTATGATTTCAAGAAATTTGTAAAACATTTTTTATATACATGTCTCATATCTATTTAATGAAATTTGGTAAACGTGATTTAAATGTTTCCTACACATTATATTTGTGCTATATCTCACTATGTTATCCATTTCGTAAAATAATAAATAAATAAATAAATCTAATTTTCCAGTTGAGACGAAAGATGGATATTTTTAATGTTAAAATATATTTTGGATATTCAAGAACTTTTCTAATGATAGATACTCCGTGTTTATTAAAAAAGAACATTTCTATAATTATTAAGCTCAGATTTTGGCCTGTGCATAGTAAATCAAGGAACGAAAAAGAGGAACAGAGGTACGGACGAACTATAAAACAAAAATTCTTATTTCTTTTTTTACTCATTAATGAAAAACAGTGTACTAAGAATGAAACGCCTGTATTTTTGATTGAATAATTGGATTACGATTCCTGGTTCTATTTCAAAATTTCTTTTACTCAACGGTTATTATCACCTCTTTCAGTTTATCATTATAGCAACTGGAAAATATAGGCACACGATCGTCTTGACTGTTACTAACATAAGAAGCGCATGACGCATGTTTTTTGACTATTTGTTTTAACACATTAACGGCTATTTATAAATAATATAGAATTAACAGTTTTACTTTTCATAATTATATCAGGATTTTATTAAAGGTTTTAAACTGATCTATTTATTAATATTTAGGAATCTGACGCAGCAGATGTATGTTATATTTTAGTTAATATATATATATATATATATATATATATATATATATACCGGGTGTCCTAAAAAGGACTGACTGATTTTAAAATTCAATAACTTGCAAACGGTGACAGTTATTAAAAAAATTCTTGCAGGAGGGTTATGCATAAGGTCAAAAGTTTTATTACAGTGATTTTCGATTTTAGTTCGATTTACAAACAATAGATGGCGCTGTAAGCAATTCGCTAAATACAGGCTCGATTTTTGGTCCTTTCTCTTGTTCCATGCAGAAAAAGGAGATGGAAAAGTATTATGCGGGCCACGAAGTACCAAAAATCGAGCCTGAATTTAGCGTATATTGATCGCAGCGCCATCTATTGTCTGTAATTCGAACTAAAATTGAAAATCACCGTAAAAAAACTTTTGACCTTATGCATAACCCTCCTGCAAGAATTTTTTAAATATCTGTCACCGTTTACAAGTTATTGGATTTTAAAATCAGTCAGTCCTTTTTAGGACACCCAGTATATATATATATTACATTATAGTATTTTTCGGCATTGTTACGATGAAATGTATCTATTAGGGTCATTATTTTCTCTTTCCAGAAAACATAAATATTTTCACAACAATGTTCGAAAGAAAATGACTAATTCTTATTTGAAATTATTGGCATTTCAATCATAATTTAATATAAATCAAAGCTTAATTGATATCTTACTTGATTTCGCCTTTTTTTAACTCCAGTTTTGAAAATTTTATCATTGTATTAATATGGCATTATTTATTAAATATTTAAAGAATCCTATGCTTTAAAATTATCAGTTTAAATTCACAATTTGTGACCATGAATGTATTTCCAGGACACAGTAATTTGAAACATATAAAATCTCCAAATGATCGTTGAATATTTAATTGTAGAAAAGAAGTATAGTCGTAAAATGCTTATTTATATCTATCTATATATGCAGTGTTTCAATATCCGCGGTAAAATCTTTAAAGGGAGATAGAGAACTCTTAGACAAGTATAAAATCCCATCCAATAAATGGTGGTAAGGCAAGATGTGAAGCTGAAGTGAGTTTTTAATGATTACGAAATCTGTTTATTACACAATATCCAAAATACTACTGATGATGCGCTTGTTTTTGAATAAAATCTTCTCCAATCCTGAAAAAAAGAAAATGTAAAGTAAGGTCTCTGTATATGACAGAAAGTTTAAATCAAGCAACAAGAGACTAAAATTGACAGAAATTATTTTTTAAAAATGCTATAAATGTCTTCAAAAAATAATGAAAGGTTTTTTGCAAACAAAATTATCAATTACCTGCTACGAGCAAGTTTAACAAAAGGTTAATATGATACACATTTCCCTCCCTCAATGATTCTTTTTCATGAATCCAATTTTAGAGCATTTTTGTTGTTATTTTCGCATTCTTTTTGTTACTGCTCACAACATCTTTCTTTGTTCATTTGACAGGATGCATTGTTTAAACACGTCTACTGTCACAATCAGAATGAGACATACTTCCACTTCAGTTACAATCTTCCATTGTATCTTTTTTTATGCTTTTCTAGGTGCGATTTAACTGCTCTTGAACTTTGTACCATCAGTCTTGAAATATCATATATGTATATATATTATAAAGTAATATTCAATATTAAATATCCTATTTCTATTTTACAAACAACTGCAAACTATAAAATTAGCATTTAAAATTAATATAATAGTAAATTATATTAGTATATGGCAATAATGTTGCATAAGTTTACAGTATAAAATGGAAGATTACGATAATTATGATTTAAATACTACTTAAAAGGTTATATCACTACTAAAACCAAAAAAAAAAAATTCATAGCTATCGAAACCATGTTATTTTTAAAAATGCGTAGAACATAAATTATTTAGTTAGCTTATTTCCGGTTTAAAAATTTGATGACGTAAAGTTATTTTTTATTGAAACTGCGCTGGTAATTACACCATGCTTCTTTAATGAGTTACGTTCTTTCAACATTTGCATATCTTTACAAGAGCTTTAGTACTTCTAATGAGCCAGAAGATTACGCAGTGAAGCAATAAAAGCGGAGATTTTCCTTGAATAATTTTTAGTTCTAACAATAGCGTGACGAAAAGCTTTTACCTATAAAAAGAACTGTAAATGTATGTATGGAGAATTTTTAATTAGAAAGTAGGCAGTGTTGAAAGTTTTACAGGTAACGTTTGACACAGACATTTATTTGTTTTTGTTACTCAGGAGTAGGATATCATGCATATAGTTTAGCAATATAAAGATAAATTAATGAAATTTTAATGTTAATTTAAACTATGTCTGTGATATAGATGCTAAGGAAACATTCCAAAATATTTTAATTTAAACTGCATGTGGAATATTTAAAATATTTTACGTAGTGCGAAAACGTACATTTTAATATAACAATATAGTTTTCGATTTGAGATTTTCAAATTATTAATGATATTTTAAAAATAAATATTTGAATCTTGCTACAAAAATCCTGCAATTATTCTAGGATGTATAATAATAAAAAGTTTTAAAGGGTCTCTGTACATTTATGACTTTTTTTTCATATAAGTATTTTATATACTTTGGAAATATTATTGAATAATTTTTCGAAGATGAAGAACAGTATAATTTTTGTGGATTAAGTTTGAAAACTGAGTTTCAAAATATCAGAAAATTTACAAATCAGAATTCTTTTAGAATATTTGAAAATTTTGAAAGATTTCTTTTTACATTGATTTCTTTTAGTATTATGTTTTGCAACTAACGGCCAGATTTCCAAATAGTGATTTTAAGGGAAAATAAATACAATTTATTGACACGTTTAAAACTACAGTTTAAATAGTATTTACTTAATTGTTTGTGTAAAAAAAGAACTATTTATATTACTTAATATCCGATTCGTAATTTTATGAAATGGACTTAAATTTCATACATAAGCAATAGCCATTTGAAAGGTATATGTTATGTTTTCGCATTTTGATCATACTCATATATTGGAAAAACACAAACTAAAGAATGAATTTTAAGATTGAAGCTTTGAATTATTTAGAGAGAAATGGAAGCCGTAAAAAGCACTTTAAAGATTTTTTTAGTTATGAAAACTTAACGGCATTTTTTAAAAACATACTATGAATGTCTAAATTAATTTAAGAAAAAAAAATTTTGCCAATATGAATGATACAGAGATACCTAACGAAGTAATTTAAATTACAGTGCCAAAAAAGCATCATATATGGAGATATATTTTTGCCTAAATGGATTACTAGTGCAACATTTAATATTAATACTGATTTCATATTAATAATCAAATTGCATTGACCATGCACAGTCATGAATAAGTATCTACTAATTTATTTTTGTATTTTCTATTATTTGTTAGATTAATAGAAAATTTCATTAAGGTAATAATATGATAAAGAAAAATTATATTTTTATTAATATTTAATTATTAGGAAAATAATTCTATTTCGATTAGTATACCATTTCAATGTGCATTTGGAACTTCTATTGATGCCGGTAAATATGACAAATAGATATATTTTGTAAATTTATAATTATATGTAATATTTATTTTTATGTTGTGCTCAAAAATAATAAACGTCTAAGAAATAACACTCCAAATGACGCCTAACGCTGCAAATATATTTATACTGGCTACGTAGCAACTCCATGTGTTGCATTTGAGATATACAATTAGAGGGAAAATCAATTCGATTGCGCTGCATATTTTAAAAATATTCATAAAGTTGATTTTGCAACCTTTCTCGTTATAAGCGGGGAATCACACATTTTCAATGTAGGTTAATTCAAACATATAAATAAAGTTACTTTAATGCAATTGCAGGAAAGTGCCTATATAACAGAGGTACGCCATATGGGCAATAAAATGTGGATAGTCGAGAGGATTTTGCATAAAAACCCTGAAAACTTGCCATTATCTTGAACTCTGTGATGCTGCACTTATTACGAAATGAGTTTTTGTTTACTTTTCTTTTCTAACTCATTCAGGCAAATATCGCCATTCAGGTATTGCGCATTTCTATGGTTTTTAAATACTTCTAATATGAGCGATCACCACTAGTATTTGTCACCGCTCTCTTTTTAAGACATTCTAAATTAAAGAAAAAAATTGCAAGTTTAACGTGCGGTTCCAGTAATGTTTCAATGATGTCAATTTTGAATCTGGTGTATTAAAAAAAACGTGCACAAGCAAAAAAAAATATTTCAGGCTTAAGATTTAAAATAAATTCATTATTTTGTTTACCAATGTCTTTTGTATCCCTAAAGCCTTCACATTTTGGTATTCACGAAACAAAATGTAAATAATACCAATAGTTAGTAAAGAGATAACTCCATTATCGCTGACTCAGTCCACAAATCCAGTACAAAGGGGTATTTTAATTTAAGAATTTCGGCTAAAAGTATCGATTATTGAATAAAAATGTATTAGTTCGCATCAAACAAATGTAACTCGAAACAGCTCATATGTAATTGCTATCTATCCCACAGTTCAAAGTTATGCATTATGTGAAATTATTTGAGCATATTAAAGTTATAGTGTTGCAAGTCACTTTTATTGAAAATTTGTGATTCACTGAATTAGAGGTACTCATACACGTAAAATTATCATTACGATGGACAGTATAAGTAAGAGTTGAAAAAGAGGCAGGAAATATTTAATTTTAATTCAATTTTATTTTCAATTATTTACACTACATAAAACAACGATCATTTTTAAACGTATTTTGCCTTCATAATTTAAGTATTCTTTCTTTGAAACTATTCATATTTTACAAAATTTCGCAAGCTCGTCAAATGATCGTTAAAAAAATATAAAGTTTAATGTAACTATCAATCACAGCTTTCATTGAAGCTGCCATGAACTATTTTGTTAACTACTTTCTCCATTGTTAAGTCAGAACAAAGGACAATTAATCTTCAACAAATAGATATTTGCATGTATGAGATTGATAATAGCCAGATTTTTAATAATGCAAAGTTAATTTATAATACACAAAAATTTGATGATATAATCCTTAATTAATATATATTAAACTAGAGCAGTCTGATTTTATATAGAAAATGGATCAAAAGTTTTCTGTAATAATGACAATTTTCTTTTGTTGACACTTTAGAAAGAAACCATATAAAAATGTATTTTTACACCTTATTGAAGAAAATGCATTAGTTAGCCTCAAAGAAATGTAAATCTAAACAATCTATGTGTAATTGTCTGTCCAAAGTTAAAGATTATGTATTAAAAGTGATGCGATATTATTTAAGAATATTAAAGTTATTGTATTTGAAATGAGTTATATTGAAAATTGTCGGTAAGGGAATTGGAAGTATCCATACACATAAAGTTATTATTATGATGAACAGTATAATTAAGAGTTTGAGACAGGAAATAACCATCACCAGTTCCATGCACATTTAAAAATTTATCATTTTAAGGGCGAACGGAATTTATTTGCAATATTTCCATTGCATTGTAGAATATTGAAGTAAATTCTATCCAACAATGAAAAATTAGTACTTTTTGGATAAATATTTGCTTTTACACAGTGCTTGAAGTAACACCTTTATTTATATTCAAACGATTTATTTGTAAATGGTGACATTTTAATCGCATCAAAATTTTAGCATCCACAATTATTCACTACTTAAAGAGCTAAAATTTAGATGAGATTAAATGAGGTATCACTGATTAACCATTACTGAATGTCCAGCAGTTCCCTTGTTGTTATCACATTACTAACGGAGAAAAGTAAAGTTAATGAAAAGCTCAATAATTCATATCTTATTATGTTAATATTTTAAAAGACAATCTGGGTTCAATGTGTTCTAAAATACCTTAAAATGTGTGTAAATAATCATCATAGATACCTGGGATTCTATACAAGAATTTGTTTCTGCACAAACGTTATCACCCATGAAAGTTTAGAACATATATTTTGAAACATGCAAAAAGAAAATACCATTTCCTGTAAAATATGAAATTTGTTATACATTAGGAGACATTGCATGCTGTAGGATATAAAATAAAGCATTATAATTAAAAAAACTTTTCTTATATTTACCAAGCATGTACGCATCTTTTTCTGAAATACATTTTTTTGTATTAACAATGAAATATGGTACGATAATAATAAATATTGCTTTATAATTATATGCTACTGATATATAATATTTCTTTTAAATATTAATTCGAAGTAGCTAATAATTTTATGTAAAATGAATATATATATATATACAGGGTGTCTCAAAAGGTCGTTAGGTCGTTTACAAACTTAGCATGCTGCTCATATCATGGTAAACAAGATTTACATATGAACTTGTGTTCGAAAATGCAAACTGCGACCGCTAGATGGCAATGAGCGCAGGCTTACGGGAGAGTGGGAAGCGCAATCATTTCAGGCGAGATCGTTGCAGGAGAAGGATGAATTTGTTTACTAACGCAGAATTGGCCGATATGTATTACGTATATGGCGCCGCGGATGGAAATGCACGAGCCGCGGAACGGATGTACCTTGAGCGCTTCCCAAGCAGACGTCAGTCAAGTAATGTTTTGTTTGGTCAATTGCACCGCAGATTGCGTGAAGCAGGCGCTTTCCAAGTACGTAGCCACATCGGTTGAAAACGCACTACACGCACGCCTGTCGTAGAGGAAACCGTGTTACGGGAATTTGACAGGAACCCGCAAACCAGTCTCCGAGCTTGTGAACGCTTCTTAGGTGCACAACATCCCTACCAATTACAAAGAGTACAAACATTGTGCGTTGACGATTATACCAGCGTGCATTAGCACGCTGGTATTTGCAATAACGGTTTTCACAATCGGATTTTACATCGTCGATTTTGTTTTCGGATGAATCCTGTATTACAAAGGACGCTGTCCTGAACCTGCACAACATGCACATATGGGCGCACGAAAACACAAGGTCTACACATGTCCATGCAAGTCAACAACGTTTCGCGTCAACGTTTGGGCTGGTATTATCTGTGACATGTTAATTGGCCCTTACCTACTACCTCAGCGACTCGAAGGGAATACCTATCGCATTTTCTTAGAAAGAGTCGTGCCGGATCTGATGGGTGATGTTCCAGCCGCTACACGCCGAAATATCTGGTTTCAGAATGATGGATCACCTGCTCTGTTTAGCTACACCGTGCGAGAATACCTTGATTCTAATCGCTGGATTGGCAGATGCGGACCAGTTGCATGGCCACCGCGATCATCCGACCTGACTCCCCTGGATTTCTACCTGTGGAGGACACCTGAAGTCCATGGTGTGCGAGACGCTCGTAACATCGTACATGGATCTCGTTGCCAGGATCGTGAATGCTGCGGCACGAGTCCGTGACACACCTGCCCATTTTAAACGGATGGCATTTTGCCTTTGAGAAGCATGCAATGCGGCGAATGGAAGAAATTTTGAACACCTTCTGAAAATTAAACCATGTTCTTTAATAAAAGCCATATTAATACCTCTTTCGATATGTTCCTTTCTTCTCCTCCACACCTGCGCTCATCATCCTCTAGCGAACGTAGTTTGCATTTTCGAGCACGAGTTCCTATGTAAATTTTCTTCCTGATGATATGACAGACCAGCATGTTAAGTTTGTAAACGACCTTTTGAGAGACCCTGTATATATATATATATATATATATATTGCTATGGCAATTAATTAAACGGAATTAATCAACGTGAAATCAAAATAACCACCATTTTTCGAATTCGAGTAAATATATAAATAAAGGTGTTTACCTTAAATTTTGTTTATTTTGCCGCAAACGAATTCTTTTAACTTGCTTTTTCATCTACATTTAAATTAAATTTAACCAAATTTATTCATAAATTTATAAACTAACAAAACTGAGTAGTCTCAATGAATACGAGATCTAACACAGCTTATTTTTAGGTAATCTTTATTTAAACTTTATTATCGAATTCCATATTAAAAAAATAATAAGGATTCAATATAGCGATGTACGGAAAACAGTTGTATTTAACGGAAATTTAAATTGCCCAACATATCAAATTAAGTCGAAATGTTATGTTCTATTATTTAATATTCATTCGTAATCTATAACACGTTTATATGTTTTTTTGTTTCCACATACAATTAATTCAATTAATAGTTATTTCCTAACGAACTGTTGTAAAAAATATGCATTTCATCTACTATTAAGTCACGATTTTTCCTATTGTGTATAATCTTAATATTTTTAAAAGGTCAGTAATTAATAGATTCGTCCACTTTTTAAAATTAATTTCGTATTGCGTAAGTTGGAATTTAATTGTATAAAGCTGCTTTTTACCAACTTGTTTATTTATTTATGTTCAATACTTCTGTTTCCTGTTAATACTTCTACATCAAAAACTCGAAGAATTCACGTTATATATTTATCTATTAATGCTTTCAAAATATGACATATTACGATTTATACAAAGTAGATAAATGAATAAAAATAAATTGAATTTAACAAATTTAATAATTACCAGTATTTGTCTTTATGTATAATAAAAAAAACTTGAAAAACACTCTAATAAATTAAATCAACAATTTCTAACTTGCAAAAATAAATTGAGCGTGTAACGTTTTGCTGATAAAGAATGAAAATTCGTTTACGTGATAGGAAACATTATACTAAGATATATCTTTCAAAATGGTGTTTCATTTACGAAGGCATAGTTTGCATTTCTTCACGTCACTAAAATATTCGTGAGAATTCAATTGTATAGTTCAAGGTCGAGCGTGCTATATATATTTAATGAAACTTTATATTTTAAAAGTATATAAAATTTTTAAATTCAATAAATTAAAATTTTTATTTTAATTCAAGAAAATTAAACTTAATGTGTATTTTTACATATAATGATGCTAATCAATATACATAAATTTTCTTTAATATCTTATTATATCATTAGTACACTTTATTTTTATTTTAAAATATTTTCAAAAAGTTCCGTAAAGTTCAATTGTGCTTCTATATAAAAAAAAAAAAAAATACGCTTATGTACCAAAAATTTGCTTCAAAAATTTGTACTTGACACCTGAATTTCGGAATTTCATGATTAAAATATGAAATACTTATTCTTAAATAATACAAAATAATAAGATTTATGTAAGGTTATCACTAGGTTTTAAAATAGACAATTTCAAATTTAAAAAGTGATGCTAAGAATGGTTGATTTTGACACGTACATATACTTGTTATTATTTTCAGAAAATTTAATTATATTTTCTACTAAAATATGTATTAAAGAATTTTCATATTGTACATTTTTTAAGACGAAATTGTAATTTTAAAAACAGGGTTTTAAATGAAAATAAATTATAAAACACCAGAAAACCAGTTTCATTATTTATAAGTCGCAAATATATATCTGTCCTTGTCATTACGAATGAAATATTGAAAAGTTTTTCTGTAAACAATCTGAAAAATGCAATTAACAGATCACTTCAAAAAACGGAAAAGGAAGAAACCATTTTAAAGCCTCGGAATGGATGCCTGTAAGGGGTACTAAAGGAAGAGCTTAAAGAATAAATATTTTATCGACGGAAGATTTCCAGCAGTCAGAAACTGAAAAATTTCTATTAATTTGCCTTAAGATTTTTTCTTGGTACCGTCATGTCTCATTTCTTTCCTCATTTCTCTATGAAATTTTATTTTTGGGATTTCCAAATGGTTTTGTTCTATTTCCATTTGGTTCATTTGGGCTGGGGATGGAATTTCATTCTTTTGAGGAAAATATTTCATATTTTCATTCAAATTATGAAGTACAGTTTTATAGGGTATCGGGACAGGTTTACGTTATTTAATACCTCATAGGCGTCAAAAAATGTTATTTTTTAAGCTGTATTATCATTGCGTAAAACTCTTATTCTTTAATAAAGAAGGAAGCATGATTTAACTATCTGCATTTTTTAACGCTTTGTTTTACTTAAACCCGAGTCTATACGACAAAATATTGCTACGTGCATTGTTAAGAAATTTGATGTAATCGGAAAGGAAAAGCTGGAAATAACAGCAAAATTTCGCGAAATGAAGATGGAAAAAGAAATAATAACAATAACTATATGATGCTATGGTACTTTAGGATGAAATCAACCTTTTACAATATCTTCGTTTACGTATATGAATATATATAAAACAAAAAAATTTGAAATAATTAAATATAAAACACATGAAAAATTGACAATCAAAAAATGAACCATAATTATAATAGAATATAAAAATATATACATAAAATTCTAAAATGCAGAAAATGAAAAATAAGTATTTGGGAGGAAATATGTATAATGCAAAAGTTATATCAAAATCATACGAAATAACTCAACAAGTCGGACCGTGTATTAATTATGCAAAATATCTTATATGAGCCTGTTTATCAATTTTGCAGCTCTTAGATTCTTTCTTTAAAGGCACACCATAGGATTTTATTACTTTATCTTCCATGAAAAATAATATTTGCGTTGCATTATGGAGATTTTATTTAATAGAAGTCCTTCCTTTGATAAATAGATTATTTTATTTTATTTCTTTGGTGTTAAAATATATTGGATGAGTTCGTAGAGGTTGTGGCTATTTCTTCGAAAATAATGTTGAAAATTCGAATAAATTTATACAAAATATATTTACTAAGTTTTTTCAAGTCATTTTTAATACACTCAAAAATTCTTCAATTTCAATAAGATTTCTAGAAGTTGTTTATTTTGTCAAATGAGATATACTAAAAATATTTCATGACATTTATTGGTTAGTTCAGATTTAAACATCGGACGATTTTTA
Source organism: Maratus speciosus (assembly GCA_963932465.1). NCBI lineage: Eukaryota > Metazoa > Arthropoda > Arachnida > Araneae > Salticidae > Maratus > Maratus speciosus. Next base: position 389,598,537 of record OZ010788.1, on the reverse strand, counting down.
AACTATGATTTCAACATTTTTAAATTATTTTTGATATAATTATTTCTTATTCATTTAAATATATTTGCTTCGCCAAATTTAAATTTTCGTTCAAATTACATTTCTTGCCGAATTAAAGAATACAAGAGTTATTTAGAAAGAACAACTTTGTTTAAGGAGGTACGCGACGCAAAAATCTTCAAATTTTGTAAAAAAAATATTATTGCATTAATACTTTCAGTGTTTTTTCTGCTTAAAAGGACGTTTAAATCAGGATACTATCTTAATTAGAACAAGAATTTTTTTTTCTTTTCGTTTCGGTTTGTTTTCAAAATCTAGCTTTCAAGTAATGGTTGTCATGAATGGTTGTCACTTCTGGTGAAAGTGCGTTTTTCTTTAGGATGGGTTTTTCTACCATTTCGCATATTTTAATTGTTATAAGTCAAGAACCGTTAAAGATAAATGGTTTTAACTTGGATCGTGTCTTCTTCAGTTGTTCTACTTTCATTTAGACTCAGCAAATTAGAAAAAAAAGTTACTTTTGAAATTATGATTTTATTTTTAAGTTATAGCTTTTTATTTACATTTTGACTTTAAATATTTTTATTTTTTTTTAAATATTTTTTAAAATGCAGAATCAAAATTAAAACTTATATATTTATGTTTATTTAAATAAAAAAAATGAATCTCTTTCTACAAATAATATTTCGAGTTATATTTTAAATTACCTCACTTTAATAAATTTTAAATTATTTTTTTCTTAATTATGAAAAGTTTTATCATGTGATTTTATTTAGAAATGATATTGTGAACTATCACAAAGAAATTCAAAACTTTAACTCAATAAATAAAAATTATTTTAAAATGTGTCCCGGACCCCTTAAAACTTCATATATGTATCATAGAAAAACTCTTCCGGAAGGACTTTTTACGTTTTATTTTATTGTAAGGCAGATTCTCTTGTATCAATTTCAAAATCTTACTGAATCATAGAAAATTTTATTATATTAGCCAAATTACAGAGGCACCTATATTTAATTACACAATGTAAAATATTTCTCGTACCTTCGTATTTTACCGTGACGTCATTTAATCCCTTTTTATTCTGGTTTATGAGACCAGTAAAAAACCCAAGCTACTTTAAAGGCAACATCTCACATTGCTTGAAAGAAAAGTTATGGTACAAATAAATTCTTTTAATTCATCCTTCCATTTTAGTTCAATAACATGGCCGGTGACATAAATAAAATCTTGTGTCATAAATAATGGGGTTTAGAAATGAATGCTTTAGATGCATAATGTATTTTAATTAGAAATTTCTTCAAATAGATTTAACCCCTAAAGCTACAACTACATGTGTGATACGTGGTCTTGTATTTGGGCCAAAACTGTTTATCACGGGTCCGCCCGTACTACATCGACCGGTCCAAATGTACATATTACGGGCATAGTCCCTGGTACAATGATAGAGCAAATGTAAATATATCACGGGCATGGACCGTGATGCGACATTAAAGCCTAGCGGCATTACTAATAAACCCTTTGTTGAATATCTGCTACAATTATTATATCAGTTTGTAATTACTTATAAAATATTCCACAAAATTAAACCAGTTGTATATTACAAATGTATTTACATTCCATAAGTCGTGCGCGTTTGGAACAACTTAGGACCGATTTTCCGAACCGTGGAATGACTCAAAGGCTGCTCGATCTTGTTTACGTTTTGGACCCAGACTGTTGAAACTTAAATCGTAGATTAAGGGGTTGAGAAAATAACATAGAAATGCATTTATATAAACTAATATGTTTGGAATAGTGCTGTTTACATTTTAGTCAAAAATTCCAACGTAGATACACATATTTTAAAACTTATCTGTCCCGTTCTGTGACATTAACAATATTTGAAGTTTTTGTTGTAATATTTGAGTTTTCCTGCGATGTTAAATAAACGCACACTGGAACTGAGCTTACTGTAATTAAATTTCTTATTTATTACGTAAATGTAAAAATAACAAAAGTAATTATAAATGTATAAAAACTGAAATCACAAGAAATTTGAGTGCTTTAATATAAACACAATAGAGTCTTGCAGAGGCAGTGTTGTTCCTAATCCATACTCGAAAATTCCATTTGAATTTAACCTGCAGCGCGACAAGAACGCAACAAAAAATATTGCATCGTCACACAAACCGACTAGAGTATAACAAAATAAAATTGCGTCAACGCGCAGCCCGAACATAAGCCAAAAAAAAAAAAATAAAAAAATAAATTCGGCGACCCGCAATGCACCATACCCGAATCCAAAATATCTCAACACGCAGCTGGATCCGAATACGAAATTAAAGGAAATTAAATCATGCAAGTATATAAAATAATCTATAATTATGTCTCTAATACCAATTTTATCTTTTATATAGAAAAATAGATATATCTATTTTTTTTTTTTTCCAAACATAGCAAAACCTTTGAATCGTGTACACATTAAGATCGTTGCATAGAGTCTTTCATCTGGTCCAGTTGTATCTAATTTTCATATTTCTTATCGGAATACTTCTAAATTTTCTTTCTGTGTGTCGGGTTCATCCTAGAATAATTTTTCGGTACAGCTTTAGGTATTTTGGATGTCTCCTTTTTGGGAATTTAACAAAAAAATTGAGCAGAATTATATTCCAGATGAAAATAAATACCGTTTTAAATTTGTATGGGTATATATTCAATTCATTGCATGATAAATAAAATGTATATAAGAAATGTGATAATAGGTTACTCTTTCTTTGAGGTATAGTTTGAAGCCTTTTTTTCTTTCCCCGGAATATGAAAAATTTTACCAACATTTCGTTTTTAATAAACACAAAAATACATGTGTCGGTCACATTTGTGATACTTTATGCGGACATACACATGTTACGTATATGTAGGTTAGTAGGTGTCCAGTATTCAAATGTAAAAGCTTACAAAGTGTGTTACAAATTTAAAAAAATCATTTAATAGAGATATCCGCTTTATTCGCTACAGTGTACGTTGTGGAGATTTTTTTAAAAATATATATAGATTTTTAACCTAAAAAATAATTTTAAAAATCGAGTCAGCCAGAACCCGACCAACAAGAGTCAAAACGCAACCCGATGCAGGGCTCTAATCCCAGGGCCTCCACTCGAGAAAGGAGAGAAACAGGCGTACTTTAGTTTAAGATAGCAGTGTCCAGGTAGACTAAGCGAAAAGTACTGGAAATTGTCACCTGTCTGTGCGCGTGCATGCATATAAAAATAAGTTCATTACTATTTGGTTTGAGGCATAATAAAAATTTAATAATATAAATAAAAAATCCCTATTTCTTAAATAATATATTTCCTAATGCTACGAAATAATATAATGATTTTTTGGAAAACAATGTGTTTTATTAGCTAATGTAACCAAATATCAACCGAGTGCTACATTATTATACAGTCATAAAAATGTGTTTAGAACTATCAACAAATTCCGTAAAGAACTTGCTATAGTAAAAATATCATTACAAAATTACACACGTAAAGTTATCCAAGCTTTGTTAGTTGTTTTAAATTACAATAATATATATATATATATATATATATATAGGGTGATTCGTAAATATCGAAACAATAGGCTATTTCCTTAACGTTTCTTTAAAAAAGGTGCAAAATTTAATGACATAAGTTGCAATTCCATTGGGTGTCTATTTGAAAAAATACGAAAATTAAATTTTTATACGGCCCCCGTAGTGTAAAAATTCCAATCAGGAAAACTTTCCTTTTCCATTCCTGAATTAAATATAAAAAATTGCAGCTTCATATCTGAAAAACTCGCAGATTTATGGTCGTTTAAATAATTCATCAGGTTTTAAGGGATTAGACACAAATTGAAATGCGAGTAAGACAAGAAACAATGTTCCTTTAAGAGTTCTAGGAAACATGTAAAAAATATGTTTGTTAAGTTAGAATTTTGATTTTTTTTTTTTTTTTTTTTTTTTTTTTTTTTTTTTTTTTTTTTTTTTGTGATGGCTAACCATATAATTTGCAAACAAAATCACATCCTAATATTTCTCATAAAGTTTTTAAAAAATTTAAATGATTAGTACTTTTTTAAGCGGATTTAATTTAAAATCTTTATAACTTGAAACATTATAAACCGGATTTAATTTTTTTTTTCATTTAATTAAAAATGAAAGTAAAATTTTAGTTTTGTTTCAGGATTTTTTTAAATATTAATTTTAAAAATATTAAAAAATATTTATTTAAAAAATTAGGTAACTTATTTAAAAAAAAATCATATTTTCAAAAGTAATTTTTTTTTCAAATTTGCCGAAACAAAATTAATGTAAAATAATAAAAAAGACATGTTTCATGTTTGCACCTTTTTTATTTATAATTCTTGAATTATAATAATTTAAAGACGAGAAATGGTAAAAAGAAAAAAAAGCATCATGCAGAAAAACACATTTAAAGTTTTAAATATTGATTAGCTCCTAATAAAATGTTTAAATACTTTTTTAAAAAATTGCACGTGAAAAAGTAACTTCTCTCTGTCACTTAAACTTCCGATTCAGTTTAACTTTTACCGTTTCCACCTCCTTTTTGCACTATTTAAATGTCCATAAATAAATGTTAAATGTGTAATTCAAAACAATGCTTTTTCTAACATGCTGATTAAGAGTTTTTCATAATTTTAGCTCTCATAAATTCAGGCTATTTATCGTCAGGGCGAGGCCGTTAAAACAGTCTGTATTTAAGGGCCGGGTCGGGGAAGACCCGGGATTTGCGACTTTTTTCTGAAGATTCGGCCAAGCCGGGCCTAACGTATTTTTTCATATCGAACCGGGTGCTGGTGTGATTTATGACAGCCACACGAGGGATATGGGCCGGAAGTGGTGGGGGTGGGGGTGGTGCCTTCCGTAGAGGTATTTCTAAGGGAACCTAACCCGTATCAAGGATATTCAAGGTTCGAAGAAAACAACTGAAAAGTCCGAACGATTGGGCCGAACGACGCGATTGGGTTCGAACCCAGCACCTCCCGTCTACCAGCTTTGAGAGCAGAACCTCTCAGCCACTGGTTATACCGAACCGAAACTGTCTTTCTTATTCCTAAGTCTCCCCTGGGCGAAATTTTCAGTCCCGGTCTACAGACAACCCCTATTAAAATCATTATCTCTGACTGACCCAATCCGTGCAAAAATAACTAAAATTTGGCTCAGTCCAAAAACTTTTACAACAAATTCATATATTTTTAAATGGCCATTATTTTACAATAAAACTGTAAAATTTGTTTTTTTTAAGGGATAGTAGATTTTAAGGCAAAAAAATAAATACACTAAAACTAGTGAAAAAACCTGCCTATGACGGAATCCTTTCTTAAACGGAAAAATCTGTTGATCCATGGAAAATGAATATAATAACACCGGAGAAAAAATGGACTACATTTACAACTCCTAAAAAGGGAACTTGTCTATAACGCTTTTTTTTTTAAATTTCCTATGTGATTCTATCTTAAAAGATTTTACTTTATAGCTTTTTTCATTATCTCCAACACATGGAATATGGATTAACGATATTAAAGCAGAAGTGAATCATTTACATATAAATAGAGATTCATTAATAAAACAAATAATCATAGCTTTTGGCGCTTCTTTAAAAATAAAAATTATAAACATAAAAAAAGAAAAATATATAAGTATTTTTGGTCAGAACTCCTCCATACGAAACAACTTTTAACCATATCGATGTAAAAAACTATGTAGAAATTGAGTCAAGCCGGACCAGGCTACGATTTGAACTTTTTTCCAGGCAGGGTCGAACTTTTTTTCCTATGGGTCGGTTTGGGACCGCACCTAGATATTTCGACCCGTGCAGACCTCTAGTGCAGACCACCAGCATACTTTTAAAACAGGTTTAACGTAAAATCTGTACGCTGCCTATTTTATGTCCAAAGGAGAGGCACTGTCTTATATCGACTTTTAATAATGTACAATTTGTGGATCATCCCTATCTTGCATTCAGATTGAGTCAAAAACTCGTTGCTCAGAGGCATGGATAAATGGTGTAAGTCACGAATTTTGGATTTTGATATCTCTGCGAATTTTGAAGACATCGAGATGTATTTTTTTTTGTGTGTGTGTGTGTGTTTAATTCAGGGATGGATAAGGAAAAGTTTCCTAATTGGGAAATTTACTCTACGGGGGCTGTATAAAAATTTATTTTTTGTATTTTCTCATATAGACCCCCGATGGAGTTGAAACTTATCTCATCAAATTTTGCACCTTTTTTTATGAAACTTTGCAATTGGAAATATGTGCCTAGGGGCAATATTTAAGGAGATAGCCTATTGTTTCGATATTTATGAATCACCCTGTATATATCTAATTAACACCTTGTAATAATATACTAAATTTAATTGCTAAAAGGCGTAAATTAAACTTTTTTAAAAGAGTAAAAATAGGTTTATTCAACTATTTACATGTTTCGACTCTACCCGAGTAATTTTCAACACAAATAAATAAATGAAATAAAACAAATTAATCATAGACCAAGCAATATTGGTATATTTTTATTTATTTGTTTTGAAAAAGACTCGGATAATGTCAAAATATGTAAACAGTTGAATAAACCTATTTTTACTCTTTTTTAAATTTTAATTTACGCCTTTAAGCAAATTAAATTAGTATATTACCGTAATATGTTTTCAAACATACGCAAAAATCAATTTATATTCATAATAGAACTTGGTGGAAAAAAGTTTAGAACCAGTATATTTAAAATTTAAATAATGGAATTAAAATATTTGAACATTATTTTTTAGTATCTTGTTTGCTTTCCCTGAACACGGAAGTTTTTTTTTTTTTTTTTTTTTTTTTTTTTTTTTTTTTTTTTAAATAACGCTTTGGAATGGATTTGATATTGTTTTTGCTTATGGAAATGGGTTCTTTACAAAATGGCTGCTTTCCGTTGTTTTCAAAATGCTTCCAAGTTCGAATCAAACTGCTTTCCATTGGCATAAATTTGACGAATGAAGATTCCCCTAAAGTTTTCTATGGGATTTAAGCGAAGTCTTTAAGCTGGGAAATTCAAAGATTTATTGTTCTTTGCAGACGAACAATTTGAAGTTGACTTGCTTGTGAATAAAAGTGTTATCTTGAAGGAGCATTAAATTTTGATTGATATGTTCATCTCTATGCGGAATAAAATTTTTGCCAAGAATATCATGATAGTCAAAGACGTTCATGTTTTTCTTAGTGAAAACCAACCTTTCTTTTCCTTTTGCATGGCAGCCTGCACAGATGAACACTGGGCTGCCGCTTTGTACATATCTCGAGAGCAGATATGGGTTACTTCGTAAATCATGCCAGTCATATCTTAAATCATCTGGACAATCAAGTATTTTTTTGTCATCAGTAAAAACCAATTTTCGCCGTAGGTTGCATTTTAAGACATCGGGCAATGCAAATTTTAGTCTTGCTTCAATGTGATGCTTTCTAATTTTAGCTTGGCTTTCAATTTAGCATATTTCACGAATTCGGCACTTTTTAACACAATTCTAACAATCTTGGACTTTACTAGGAGTTTTAGACTAGATTTTACAGTAGAAGAATAGACACAATCCTTAACCGCAATTTTAATAAACTTCCGTTTAGATCGGACAGATAGTTTTACCGGCCTTTTGCTTCTTTTATTTCTTCTATATGAGAAAGGAAATTGTGCACAACAATTTAAAATTTCTTTTTTTAAAACTATTTGACTTTCACTCAGCTCGCAATCAATGATTTTACCTTTTTCTTCTCCAGTCAATGATTTTCGCCGACGCATGCTCAAACCAGTTGTACTTCTTAAAACAGCAAATCTAGGGACAACATAGGTACAAGCACCATAATAGATTATTCCCGCATAAAGTGCCGCAGTTATGACGATATCTGATTTTGCTAGATTTATATGAATCTACTTGTTCTAAATTTATTTCCATTTATTAATATTACAATATTTTAGCACTTGTTGCCAAAAATACTTTTTTACATTTACAATTTAATTAACTTCACACATTACATCATATACACATAAAATTTACAAACATAATTTATTAATTTTATTAGATTAATTTATTTATTTTAATATATTTTATTATATTTTATTATATCAATTTAATTTTATTCTATTTATTTATTTATTAATTTATTTAAACACATATAATTTATTAATTATATGTGTCTATATTAACGATAGACAACTATTTGTTGAATTTTGTTCTAACAACATTATCATCTTTAAATTTTATATAGTATTGTACATACATATATTTATATACGTGATATTTAAACTAACGTAATAATTAATAAACAAGCAACATATAACAAAATAAATGTTGTTTTAATTGTACTTTAGCAAAAAGAAACAAGAGAGTAAAATTATGAGTTAAGCATACATTATGAAATACTTTCAAAACATGTAGAACACTATAATAAAACTTCACAGTTTAATTGTAAACGGGTTGTCTAACTAAACAATTTGTAAAACATAACTTCATCAATTTCCATCAAAAGACGAGAAAATCTGATTTTTTTTTTGCATACGTGTGTATTAGGATGGCCCTAAAAATTAACATTTAAATTTTGTATGGAGTACCCTATTATTTTGTTCTATGTATGAAAGAAAGATTACCATAAAAACTTTAACCAATTTTTAAGGGTTGCAACCAAAGTTTGAAAGTTTTTTTAAAAAATTAAAAATTCACAGGCTTGACATAGTTTGAAATCTAATCATAAATTATTCATAAAATTCAGTAGTCATCGCCAAATTAAGTCATAGAATGATAAACTCTACAGACTGTCATTTGTTTCAAGTTTCAACATACTACAGATGGTACTGTTCAAACACAAACTAGAGTCTTTGAGGTTTACATTACTTCACCTCAACTTGGCAGCATTTTAAAAGGAAGAAACAGTAACATTCCCCCTTGAAAAAAAGTTCTCATTTGTTTTCAATCTTAAGCTAAAATGTGTAGAAATTTATAAGTTAATGTTTATATTTTATAGAATTTGATTTTTTGATATCCGCAAAAGCCTGTATCAAAAGGTCGTATTCATATTAAAAGTCGAGCAAGCAGAGTCCTAGCCTTAATAAAAGAGTTTTCCGCAAGCGCTAATTTAAATTTTCACTGGGATGAAACAATTTTAGTAGACATTACAGGATCTGAAACTGTAGACAGATTACCTATTATTGTTTCAAGTAATGGATTTGACCAATTACTTGTTGTTCCAAAATTTCAATCAGGGAAAAGTGAGGCAATAGCTCCTGCTGTTAACGAAACACTGGAGTAGTGGGGAATTATAGAAAAAAAGAAATGCGGGTTATCCTGATGAGCTTGTGCTTTTCTGGATCAGAAGATGAACAAAAATATGTTGTTTTGATTGACTTGCCGTTACCACATCCTTGAAATTATGTTTGAGGCAGTTGTTGTTAAGTCTCTCGGAGTTTCAAGCGGGCCAGACATACAGTTATTCAAACTATTTAAAACATCGTGGTCACTATCGATCATGTCATATATCATACTTCCATAACTGACAATTTAATGAATGGAAAAATAACAGACAATGCATCTGAAATCATAGAGATTGCTTAAAATCAACTTAATTATTTTCAACGAAGTGACGATTATAAAGAACAGTTGGAGCTTGCCATCATTTTTTAGCAGAAGTAACCGAAAGAGGTTGCTACATTAGCGTCTCGAGTGGATTGCATCGAACCCAATGGATGACGAATTCACTATACCCGCTGAAGATCTATTTATTTAGGGATAATTTAAAACCCTATAAGCAGGAAGAATCCGGAGTTCGTCCAGTTTGCTCTGATTTGTGCTGAAAATCTGTATTTATAGATGGTATTAGACACAATCTGCTTGTTCTGCGTCTAGAAATGATTTATTGCCCCTAAAAACTTGAAAGCGTACGAAAAGGCAACTAAAAACATTTCTTTGTGCGCTATCAGAAGTTCCTACGACATTTACGGTACTTGTCAGAAAAACTAGTTTATTTTGCATTTTTCAATGATAATGTCGACTAAAAGAAAAATGATGCATTATTTGAAAAATGATGAAAATGATGAACACTTTAAACGTGCACGTGTTGATTCTGATATCATCCTTCTAAAGGACTTGCAAAGTTTTGTAACAAGCATCCGTCTAAGGTATTTTTTTTTTAAATTATGGATTTACCTTCAGACCTTTTTGAAACATATGTGATGAATTGGAATGAATATGAATCTTACAAGCCATGTAAGGCACGAACAATTTCAATCAACGTTGTTAATGATGTAGCCTAGTCGAATGTGGGGTAGCACTCATATAAGAATACAATAAACTTCGTACAAAACATAGGGGAGACCGGGGCTCATTTTCCAAATAGGCAAGTTTTCCAACTCGCTTTAGTTTTTAAATGAGCCGCTAGGTGACGCTAGCGAGTTGACTGGCTGAAGTGGCAACATCTTACACACCATCTACAAACGTTATAGATTAGTAGCTGCTGTCACTTCCTCAAGAGAGCTGTTTTCTTCATTTTTTCAACGGCGAGTGAAATGTATGGTCTTTATTAAAACATAAAATAAACGTACTAGCTTTAAACTTACTGTTTTGACATTGCATGCACTAAAAAAGGGTTTCTTTCTTCAGGTAATTATGCGTTTGTTTCGCAAATAACTTACACCGCTATTCGTCCAGGTAGTGTAAAAGTTCAAATATGGCGACGGGGCAGGTTTTTCCAACAACATACGTGGTATGTTTTCCAACATGTTTCTCGTTGGAAAACGTCCCCCCTTCTACATCAGCTAGTCTTATTGTATCAAAAATGTATTTATTGTGCAGTAAAATCGCCCAAATAACCATACATACTACGAACCCGCTTGATGATTTATTCATTTCAGTAAAACTATCAATATGAAAAATAAGGTAAATTAAAAAATATAATGATATGTATTTTTTTCTAAAATGGGTTCATTAATTGAATCCATTAAATAAACCCATTGATCGCAGTATGCATGGGCTCCTCAAAAATCAAATTAACCGTGCTTAGAGCTGCTCCACTGGCGTTAATCCACAGTCAATATTATGGCGGGTTTTAAACCTTCGAGAATTTTCCCACAGAATCCTGAAATATTTACAGACTCTGTTTTTATGCCATCCTACTTTTCTGACAGGCCAGCTCCTGCCGCACCAAATCTTGAAAGCACCAACAATCCTAAAAAGATTTCAAACTTTTCTCAAAAATCGATTGTCCTTCCCCCACCCATCTCCCCCGCAAAAAAAAAAAAAAAAAATCTCCGAAAACATCAAATCCTTCTACACCAACGCAGGCTAGCACTTCAAAAGAAGTTGTTCTTTGATTTCAACTCAAACTTTCCCTATTGCTTATGAAAAGGCATTCCTTCTACATCCAAACAAACTTCGACTACACCAGAAGAAGTGAGGACTTTTGCGAAGGCTGCACTAAGGAGGCAAACACGGCGTCGAAAAAAAATAGGAAGTATTGTGCCGACTGATTTTCCTGTTAAAAACCAACTGATATTAGAAAAAAGATTCATCTAAAAAAGGGGAAACTGCAAAAGGAATCAGATAAAAGGGGATAGAAAAAACAAAATCCAATCCCGGCCAGGGAGCATTTTGGACCTTCGTCCTGAAATGTGAAAAGGATTAAAACTGTTTTTTATGTTACTGTGCATTTAGTTCACAATAAAAAATACTTATTAATTAACAAGCAAGATTTATTACCTGTATTTTACCATTTAAATTATAGTTGGAAAACTTGCCCCTGACCATTTTTAGTAGGCTGGAAAACTTTCCCCGCATACGGAGCACATTTTCCAACGTAGCATCATTGGACTCAACCAATTTTTGTGAAAAAGTATATTTAGTTTTTCTTCTAATAATTGTGCCAGTTTTAGGTCATGGGGCGAAGCATCAAAAGTGGCTAAAAACCAGTTTTCGTTTACCAACTCCGGGAACTAAGAAATTTTGCATGCAATACAATTATACAATACTTATTAACTAAAAAACGCAAAGTTCACCAAAAAATATTTGCACATTAATTCTTTATACCAATTTAAAGTGGTACCCTAAAGCTGACATTATGAAGGTAATGTTCAGTGTTTTGGTTAGTATTTTCCCTTTTAAATAAGAATGAAGATAAAATTTATTGAATTGTCATCATTTACTAATAAATATTAAATACCGACAATGAAATATTTTCTTTAATATTAGTATTGTATTTAATACTAGCAGGCTATGCCCGCTGCGCTGGTCAATATTTCAAAATGAACCTTGGATTAAACTAAATGGTGAATTTGAACTTGTATTTTAAACAATATGGATCTTCAGCTTGACCTTGTACATTACTGAAAACGATGCGAACGCCATTGCGATATAATGTTATCTTAAGCGTTGGACAAAATTTAGCAATTAAGAAGTAATTGTTTTAGATGATTATAAACAGCGCACTTATGGTCGGGTAATGAGACCGTTATGACAACAGGAATTAATACCTGTGTAACTAATCAACATATAATGAAATCGTATATACTAACACCATTCCTAAAAGTCATGCAACAGGGTCACTTGTAACAAAATATGTTCTGTAGATTTTTTTAAAAAGGCTAAACTTTCATAATCAGGTTCACTTAATTTTTGAACTTTTACTGTTGCTCTATAACTAAGTACCCTTTAACAATATGTATACACTAAAACCTTTCCAAAATTATTACCTAACTAATTGTGGTATATCCTACGAAAGTATTATAAACAATCGGAATGAAACACAAATTTCCGTTGCAAATATATAGTAGATGATGATGATGCGATTTTGTGTAATAGAATTCATAGTAAAGTTTTCGCTTCAAACAAAAACGATGCTTTCAACATTAAAGCTAATACACCAATATGTGAAGTATCCGATTACGGAAGATTAACTTGAATTCTCATGAGCAACTACTCAAAGAAAAGTGAATATGTGGCTTTTGTGATACTTTTATGTCAGCCGGGCGCAGGTAATAAATCAATAAAGATTGTTTTCATAGCATATTCTTATTTTATTATTTTCATTTAAAACACAAACCTTTCCCTCATTTAATTTAAAATGCATGCCTTATACTAATTTCATTTAAAAAACTGAAAAGATAAACAATAACAAACAATAGTGCCATAATTAAAAGCAAAAAAATATTTTTAATTTACATACGCAAAATGTAACTACTGCTACTGGGAATTTTAAAAATGCTATCAGCGAGATGTGCGCACGGTTGTTATAAATGTACCCATTTTTTCTTCTTATCGAGGAGCAATTTATAAATCGCACAATATTATTCCAATTCAATTTCTTTCAATGAGGAACCTATGACCGGAAAAAATGGAAAAAGACTGTTGTAGATTCTTCGGATGACGGCATCTGACGCCATAAACCGAGTTGATATATATGAAAATAATTTTTAAGTCGTTACAAAATTTGCTTTCATACTTAAATATTTTCATTGGTACTACTTGTTATCCCGTCGACCAATTTCGCCAAATTATATAAATCGCCAAACCATTCGCCAAATTATATAAATTGACATAATCTTTATTTTAAATAACGAAATAACAAATAAATTAGTATAAAAATAATAAAAATACAAATAAAATGTCGAAATTAAAATCACTTGATGACGTAAACACGTGTAGTTTGTTTAAATTCAAGTGAATTTGATATTTACGATCAACCATTATTGGCATTTAATCTTATATTTTGACGATAGATTTTTGGTCGACGGAATATCTAAGTAGTACCTTTTCCATTTTTGTTTTATAACGCTAAATTCTCAGTAGTTTTTTCCCTTTTATTTTACATAAAATCGCTATTTTTTAAAAAAATTAAGATGCTTGCATTTTTATTTCAAACTCATAGAGCCGTTTTTATTTTTTAGCCAAAAGGGTTGATTTGAATTTTTTCCGTTGCTAGAATAACGGATGTAATGATAGATATTTTGAGGTTTAGATGCCAAAGACACCGCCAAATTAGAAAAATATGAAATGTGTCATGAACTGTTGGACTTATAAACATTTATTTGGTAGCATTCGATTCAGCATACAAAACTACATTAAAATATGCTATCATTTGACACATAATTTTGATATTCGATTTTTTTCCCCTCCCCGTGCAAAAACCATTAGGGGTGACACTTTAGAAAATCCTTTCTTAGCAGAAGTTTATATCATAAGAAGTATTTTTACCACGATTTTCAAGATTTTAGGTTCAGTAGTTTGCGCTGTGCGTTAATTAGTCCCCTAATCCAGACTTCATTTTATATACTATATTAGATATGCGATTTTGCAGTGAATCGATGATCGAAAATTAGTCCAATATCATTTGAAATATTACATAACAGAGGAGAAAGTACGAAGAAAGACGAAGAAGAAATGACGAATTACAAAAGACTTGTAATTTTTTTTTCAAAATGTTGAATTTTTCCATAGTAATAACGTATTAAAACATAAATTTCCTTAAAAATTATCTTTATTTCCTAGATTTCGAATCTGTGAATTTTCCTATAAATGAAATTGGCGATATGACTTGAGAAAACAGATAATATTTGCTTAAATAAAATGGGTAATATTCGTTGATCTGAGTTCGAGTTTATAAATATCACATGCTTTCGGAATTACGGCGAAAAACATTTTAAAAAGTATGAAATTATTTTACAATATGTATGTGTGACAGAAATTCACACTGAAATTTAAGTATTCGATTCCATTTTTAAAATATTAACTTATATCTATATAAGTTACAATTGAATATGAAAATGTACTTAAAAAATGATCTCTTTCACCTAAAAAAACACCATTTGTGAGAACATCCTCAAGCTAATGTCACGCTTATGCATTTTTGGCTTAAAATCACATTGTTTGGCGGCAAAAGAAAAATAAAAAATTGTAAAGAAGCAAATAGTAATTACACATGTGACTCACAATTACATCTGCTTGTTTCTTCTATAAGTCACGTGATTGGACAATTAGATATAAAAAAAAGAAAAGAACAGAACAGAAAGAAAATGTCGTTAAAATTTCATCTAATCAAATTTTCAGATTCGTTTAAATATCTAACGCAAGCGATAAAGAGCCAAATATTGCGTATCAAGTCTAATATTTCTTATTAAATTAATTTTTAAGCATTACAAATATTTCTTTCAGGTTTTGATTAAATGTTTCCGTTTTTTAATATTATCACTCATTAAAACGGATTTTCTTCTTCTTTTTTTCTTTCTCTTTTCATTTAAATAAAATTAGTAACAGTTTTTCTTTTATTTTTCGAGGTTTAATAGCCGTTTCAATTTTTTTTTTATCAACGATGAATTTCGCCAAGAAATAAAATGGTAACCTTATCGCCCAAAATAACAGAATTTTCCGTCATAATTCTAAAACTAATATAGGTAGAATAATGTGTTATAGATTAAAACCTTCCCTGAAACAATACCTATCTAACGGTATAGGTTCCGTAAAAATCCATGCAGTAGAACTCGAAATCTAGGCGTTCGGAACGAAATTTCCGTTTGGATTTTATATATATAATAGATAATAGAATAGATAATAGATTTTATATATATATATAATAGAATAGATAATAGATTATGTGTTATGAACTATCTCAAAGTTTAAAACAGATCGCATTATTAGATTTCCTAATTTTAACAATATCGCGTTATGTTAGTTCCACATTCCACCACCAGGGAGCGCACTCTATTCTTAACGAAAGCGTATCTGAACGAAACTCCTTCATGCAACCTTTCCGTAGATACATGAATCGGGAGGGTGGCGGTCTTAACCAATAATTTAAGATAATTGCTGAAATTACTACGAAAAATATTTTAAAGGGGCTTCTACGCGGGCATCTAATAGAGTTAGAGGAAATCGGAAGACGTCAAAATAATCGCGGGGAAAAGTTTGCTTGGGTGCTTCGGAGCTACTTTTGGCGCGAGATCTAAGCTCTACGACCAATAGGAGCCCAGATATTTAAGGAAATATGAAGTAACAAAGTCCAAAATAATAGAATTTTCCGTAATAATTCTTAACTAATCTAGGTAGAATGATGTGTTATAGCTTAAAACCTTCCCTGGAACGATACCTATCTAACGGTATAAGTTCCGTAAAAATCCATGCGGTAGAACTCGAAATCTCGGCGTTCGGAACGAAATTTCCGTTTGGATTATATATATATAATAGATTTGCTGTTTAAGAAGTTGAATATTTTTTAATATATTTTACACGAATGTAGCTTAAATAATAGGTTAAATGAAACTTGAAAGTTAAAATAATAAAATAAAAATACTCTATACTTTCAGAACGTATGTTTTAACACCTAATGAAGTAATAAATATAAAATTTAAGGATTTGCCCTCATATGTCGACACCTATATTATCTGTTGAAAAGAGCAATTTTGAATCTTAAACTTGACATTCCCTTTAACTATTAAACTTTTGAGGTAAAAACATTTCTAATACAACTAACAATTTTTTTCGAATACTTCTAATTAATAAATAAAAGGTTTAAGTAACACAAGGCTCTTTAAGCAACATAATAACAGTAAAGAGACTTTGATATAATGCACTTACCTCTTAATAAAATGCTTAAGAAGTTACAGGAAAAATTAGACAAACAATATCTAAATGATTTTAGAAAATTGGTAATGCTTAAATATAATACTGCTTATCTGCTATATAAATAGCATTTTTAACCAACTTAAACTTAATGTATGGTCACTGAAAAGAGTCCCCTTTTTTTAGATGGGATATCCCTTGGTAGCTTTTTCGCCTGTCCTTTTTGGAACTAATGGAATTTCTTTCTCTTTTTTTTATCTAAATTTTCTTTTTTCTCTTACATTGTTAAACTTTTAATACTTCAAGTTCTCACTTTAAGTTATTCTTTTCTTAACTTTTCTAGTGATTTCTCTCATTGTGGCTACCAGCCACGTTTAAACATTCATTTTTTAAGGCTCCCTAATGCCCTTGCAACACGATCACCTCTTCAACAGGATGTTAAGTTGCCACGCAACTAGGAAGTCCATCAATAAGATCACATTGTTTCATGCTTAAATGCTTGTCTTAAACAAAAACTTTACTTTAGGCATGTTTTATGTATAATATTATTTATTTTGGTACATTTTTTAGAAAATATCATCTACATTATGCAAACTATCAATATCTTCATATGTCTGAATCAACTTCAAAAGTATCACTGAAAAATTAATTTTGTTCATTGGAATTTTCCAATTAGTACATGAACATAATTCGTAGCAAGAAATTCCATTTGATTTGCATGAGCATTTACTTGATAAACAAACGGTCTTCTGGCACTTGCACAAAATGTTTTTTAGTAAACTATATGGAATACAAAGAATTGTGTTCCAACAAATCCTTATATTTATCCCATTAATGATTCATCCATGTTCAGCAGTATTAGGGACACTCATTATGTTTTGGAAACACCGACGATGAATATATGCTTGATAGTTTGCCTTTTTAATATGGCATACTAAAGCATCATAATTTGGTGGTAAAGCAACATCAATTTTAAACTTCAGTTTGAACAATGTGTATCTTGAATCATTTACTGAGATTTTAGTCGGTTGGCCATAAAGTTCGCAAACAAATAGTTCAAGGGTTTGAATAAGAGCACTTGATAAAGTCCAAGAACTTCCAAACCCTTTAAATGCATCAATATAAGCAATTTTGCTTTTCATTATAGTCAATTTTACTTTTTATTATAGTCAATTTTACTATTCATTATAGTCAATGCTTTAATTTTGCCCTTGTCTTTAAAGGCACTGCAACTGTGGCAATCTGTAAAACTGCGAAGGCCTCTTAAATTATCACAAATGTCTGGACCTAAAATAGTAGCGATAGATAAAACATTATGAAATTCTAAATTACTCGCAGTACCCAGAAGCAAATATAATTCTGTTGTTAAAAATCTACTCATACAAAGTGAGAGGATGAAAACATGTGTCCTAACTTTTAATAATAACATGTATGAAACATATCGAAGCATTTTCTACATGCAACAGCATTCTTATATCTGCTTCCTGGTGATCAGAATGCAGTTCGGGCATATCCCTTACTATCAGATGACTGTTTTCACCGCTTATGATATGACACTTTTCCCCCATGTGCAACAATCAACAATACACTTTTCAGAATTGGGGGATCTACTGAGGACCATTTTTTTAAAAGAAATTCAACCAAAGCTGCCTTATTTGACCCCTTTGCTAGAAATTTTAACTGGTGGTTTTTTTTTTGGAGCTGAACTTCATATTTTAATAACAGTTTCACCTCCTGTAGCCATCTTTTGTCACTCGCTGCACTAAATGTTGAAAATAGGATATGTGTCAGTTACAAAGTGAATTGCTTTATATTTCTAGCTAACACCCATACCAATAATATATTCCAATACTTGTAAACCAAGATCTCCAAAAGTATTTGGAATATTCTGCATTTGTTGCAAAACTCCCATACCGTCCAAAATTAAGGCATTATTTTCAGGGATCTCACTCGGAATTTGATACTGATCCGCTGATTTCAGCACAGAATGAGTCAATGCTGCGTTATTTGTTTTTACGATAGAACAATCAGGGTTTGCTATAGGTGGGGGATAGGCAGTTAAATTATATGTCATGACATTTTTTATATCAGGATATGATGTTTGCCCCATTACAATTATGTGAGCAAGAATGTTGCTTGTATCTTTCAAGATCCCAGTTTCCAATTTAGTTTTTGGAAAAGCTGCCTGCTAGTATCAGAAAAGATAGCAGCTTTAGTTGAGCAATTTTTAAATATTTAATTTTATGTTAAAAAGAGCCTTGTGTTACTTAAACCTTTTATCGTTTTATTAGAAGTACTAAAAAAATGTTAGTTTTATTAGAAATGTTTTTACCTCAAAAATTTAATAGTTAAAGGGAATGTCGAGTTTAAGAGTCAAAATTGCTCTTTTCAACAATGATATAGGTGTCGACATATGAAGGCAAATCCTTAAATTTTATATTTATTACTTCATTAGGGTTAAAATATACATTCTGAATGTAGAGTATTTTAATTCTATTATTTTAACTTTCAAGTTTCATTTAATTTATTATTTAAGCTACATTCCTGTAAAATATATTAAAAAATATTCAACTTCTTAAACAGCAAATATTAAATACAATACTAATATTAAAGATAACATTTTATTGTCAGTATTTAATATTTATTAGTAAATGATGACAGTTCAATAAATTTTATATTCATTCTTATTTAAAAGCGAAAATACTAATCAAAACACTGAACATTACCTTTATAATGTCAGCTTTAGGGTACCACTTTAAATTGGTATAAAAAATTAATGCGCAAATATTTTTTGGTGAACTTTGCGTTTTTTAGTTAATACGTATTGTATAATTGTATTGCATGCAAAATTTCTTAGTTCCCGGAGTTGGTAAACGGACTTGAACAATTTCGCCACTCGTCCCATGGTCTATTTGTACAGAAAGGTCTAGGGAATACAATGATATCCTGTAGATATCAAAATAGATAAAAATACAAATTACAAAAATAAAATTATGAAAAGTTGGAAAACTTGCTCCGGTCTCCCCTACGTATTGTGTAATCAAACTGTTTTTCAGCAAATATCCAGACTACAAAATCTACATTAATGCCTTAAATTAAAGTTAAACCTAAAGATTTTAAATGTGTGATAGTTTGTTTTCCTATTTAGAGGTATATTACAATGTAGTTGCTGTCGAATTTACTGAATTATCCCATAAAAATATGATTGCTTTTTTGTTACGAATAATTATTTAATTCCCATCAATGTATTTAAATAATTTTAAACATTGAAAGGTGTTAGCAACCCCTAAAACCACGCTAAGAATTTTGCAAGAAATAATATCAATCTTTTCTAATGAATAGAATAAAATGGACAGGTGCCCCCGTGTAAATTGTGAAAAAAAGCACATTTTTTAAGGACCACCCTACAGTTTATGTACTACAGATTTATCGCATAATACTCAGTATGCTAAAAGTTAGTTCAATTACAAAATGCATATCACAGTTGAAAATTTCCCTTCAGCAATTTCCATCAATAAGCAGAATTGTACTTCAGATGTTTTGTGCAGTCCTGTATATGATCTGCAGAATTTTTACAAACTAAGAAATGTGCAAAAGGGCAAGTAATGGTAACGGAATACGTTTGAATGTCCCTGTAAAGAACGTAACCGGTACATGCTTCATTTTCAATATCGACCATGTCATAGTGAATATCAATAATGTATATAAATTTCATGGCGATATGTCTATAATTACGCAAGTTAGAGAACAGACAGACAGACGTCAGGCAACAGACAGACAAAACGAAGTAATAAACACTTTTTAACTATGTTGGTAAGTGGTAAAAACCAGAGGCCTACTTTTTTATTGCTTCCCGGTGAAGAATAGAAAACACAAAAGTTAACAAAACTTGTCAAGTATATTAAACTGAGATATTTTACATTTATGCATTCAAAATGAACAAAATATTTAGTTGTTCTTACTTACATGCGTGTTTACAGGCTAAATGAGATTTATATACATATCTATATATTATCACACAATTTTTGAGGAGATTCTTAAGTGCGATAAATATTTACCAGATTCTTTTTTCCATAAAGTATTAATTAAAGAATCCATCAAAAACATTGCTCGTTATAAAACGTAACCACATGAGTAAAACTTATGAAACATAATAAATTATTCATAGATAATAAATATGTTTTCGAAAACAGAAGGATAAACAATGAAAACATTAATTATCTAAATTTGTGTTAACGTAAAGCAGTGTATTAATACGAATTTCATGACTGAATATATTCTTTATGAACAAGTAAATATGGTTATGTTTGTATTAACAATAGGTAATTATTCTGTGTATCAGAGAAATTAATAATAAAAGATTTGTTTGCACAATTTGTATTAAACGTTAATTACGCATAGTATTAATAAATCATGTTTCTGGAAACATCCTAATAGCAGCTGATGCAAATAACACTGATTTAGTAGAATTACCTAAAAATTAAGTAAAAATATGATTTGACCACGACAGTTCTCGTTTTTATGCGAAAATAAAAGAGAATTTATTGTGAAAGATTAACAATCAGTTACAGAAAGAAAACATAATTTTGTTGGTTTTCTATGGAAAATAATTCAGATTTTTTTATTGAATATCAATAAATGTCTTTGATAGTTTTGAAATATATGTTATTATTTCTTAAATCGAATAATCAGAATGAGTGTGAGTAAAGTAGAAAGAAAGAAAATTAGGTATTTTCTTATACAATCTATAATTTTATAAAGTTTATTTTAGTTAAAGATGATATAATGTTCATTACGTTTGTTTTCGTGCATGTCATTTATATACAGTTAAATGAACGTTTCTATGGCAGTTAAAATAAATGTCAGGTCACTACGAGAATTTTTTTCCAAAATTCTTGTCGATTATGAAATGTAAATGCTACGACTACAAGAAAACCGTTCTTTATTTTGCTACCGCTATATTTTGTTGTCAGTTAATACGTAGAAAATACTATTCTTAAAAGTGGGTGAAATAATTACGAATTTGAGATTATAACGTAATTTAAGTATTAAAAAAATGTAATTAAGTTTTTTTTTTAATGAGTGTAAATTTTAATGAGATTTTCTTGCAGCCATTTATATCGCATAATACCTAAAATGTTTGGTCCCATATACTTACTCAACGACTCTGCGTTACTGTTTCAATACTATCTGGGAATGTTGCAAGTCCTTACCTTATTTCATGTCTTCATTTGGTAATTCTACGAGATATTTTCTGTATTTTGGGTTCACCTCAGTGTTGAATTCAGACACTTTTCTCCGGGAGGGATTTCTCTGAGTCCGGGAGGGACATTATCGTGTTCCGGGGGAGAAAATTGCATTTTTTGACCATTGAAAACCCGAAATCTCAAATATTCCGGGGGGGGGACATCTATTTGCTCCGGGGGGGGATGCCCCCCCGGGCCACCCCGTGAATTCAACACTGGTTCACCTTTACAGAATAGCTGTTTGCAAATGGCATTTACTGGATCTTCCTGGTCATTGAATTCACCTGCGTGGTTCTGTTGATTGTCAACTAATGTCACTCCACTTATTACTTGAATCATTTTAAGCAAACGTCGTATAAAAGGAAAATTCATGAAAACAGTGTTGAATTCAAACACTTTTCTCAGAGAGCGATTTTGTGTCTCCGAGGGGCGGAGAATTTCATTGCAGCGGGGGGAATGTCATCCCCGGGTCACTCCCTGAATTCAACACTTCATAAAAACCGCATGGTATGAAGATATTCTATGGTTAATAGCTTGAAGTGAAATAATATAAATATGTATAGTATTTGTAACTTTAAACCAGATTCAATAAAGTAAAAAAAATTATGGAGAACGATTAAATTAACTAGAAATGTTTTATTAACTAAATCTAATTAAACATAGTGCTATAGCAGGAAGCTCTGTGGCGTTTTCAAATGAGAGTAAGAGTCTTAAATTATATGCTTTCTGTCTGATGCTCAGATATGGAATGGGGCCAAATAATTCATCGTAACTTTTACTCAATATACTGGCATCTCAAATTAAGCGGAAAATCAACGAGACAGAATGAATAAAATGAATAAAAAAATGAATAAAAAAAGTTAAAAATATCAGGATAGGGCTTCAACAAGCAAGTATTCCTAAAGTATTAAAAAGGCAAATCATACATTTATAGTGAAATGTGGACGGAATTATTTATACCCACAAAAGAGAAGAAGAAGTTGTGAATTTAGCCAGTACCTGGTTCAGACTTATTTAAAAAAAAAAAAAAAAAAAAAAAAAAAAAAAAAAAAAAAAAAAAAAAAAAACATGCTTTCATTGAAATTCACAAAACTGTAGAAATGTGTATTAATTGCTTTAAAGGGGAATTTCGGCAAATTAGCCAGCTATCGTCAATTTGACTACATATATGACAACTTAATTTTTTTACCGAATTTGACGATATATCATCATATTGCCAAAATTTAGTGCTATTGTTGTAACCATGCCTTTAGTACTTTACAACAATTACTCATTGTTGAAGCTTGTACTAGTTTCTCTATAGGAAATCAAACTAGAATTGAATAACCATTAAGTTAAGTAGTGTTTTTGTCCCCACTTTTCCCCCTTAGGGGCAGAATTAAAAACAAATTCGAAACACATGTTTACTAATTTTAGTTATACTACAGGAATGCCAAGTTTCAAGATTTTATTTCCATTGAATTATGATATATAGTGATTTTATTTAATTTTAAATCTCCCTCCCCGTTGAACCCCTCCTTCGGGGATGGGATTTTAAAAAAACAATGACTAACTCCTGTATCGACCTTAAGAATACATATATATTCCAAATTGCTCAGCTCTATATCAACAGGAAGCGGGTGAAAAAAAAAAAAAAAAAACATCCGGCTCGGCCTACATGCAGGGGGTAGATATCGAAGTTAAGTACTAATTTCACAAACAAAAAGTAAATCATGATTAGAGATAAACCCACTTTAACAATTTTATCTGGCCACTTTTGATGAGTTTTTATTTCCCTTTTATATAAGAGATGGTTTTATCAGAATCATTTCAAATCGGTATTAAAAAAAAATACTCCTCAATGTTCAACAACGCGAAATTTTCTGGCACATTTTAAGATTCATTTTAAAAAGAAAAAATATGTAACTTGCTGACGTGATTTTTGAAGAGATTTATAAGCGACCTGCGTTTTTATTTTTCGTTCAATTAATTAAAACTTGATTTATAAACAATTATTTTCTAAGTAGGACAATATTTTCGCTTACAACACAGTCGCTTCGGGAAATTTGGTTCAAGATACCCACTTTGACATCATTTTTTGAAATATATTCAGCCTTTATCAAAACATCGACCATTACGGCACATTATATGGTTTCTGAGTAAGAGAATCAACCAAATGGATGCGCTTGAGAGCAAAGATGAAGTTAAAAATGAGTCAGAAAATAAGCAGTTTGGATTTTAATACACCCTTAATACGATGAATTTTTACTTCAACCGCTATGTATGTTTAATTTGTTTTTGCTGTAAGAATTGGTCCTGTCAAAAACTTGACAATATAAATATTGTAGATAATATTAAGAACATATATAATAAATTTTTATATCTTGTTATTTGACGTTATGTGAAGTTATGAATTTTTTTCTTACTCAACCTCCTAATATATTTATTTATTTTTTTTATTTGTTTTTCTTTTTGCGATACGAGTTGGTCCTATCAAAAATACGAGTTGGTCCTTTCAATATAAAAGCTGTAGATACTATTGTGAAGATTTATAATTTAAATTTAATTGGATCTGATATCTTGAGAATTGACGAAGTGATGACATTTTTTCTACCAAAAACCCAATTTTTGGCTCCCCTTGAGCCCATTTTTAATTTTATTAAAAATCTGTGATGCATAAAATTTTGGCCCTATTTTTATAAGTAATAAAAACTGTAAATTGATTTGATATGTACAAAAATTAAGAAGTTATGGGTTTTCTTCAGTTTTCACAAAACCCCTCCCTATTTCCATCCCCTTGGTTCGATTTTACCCATTAGCGAACTTGACGAGATTTTATGCCCCTTGATTTTATGCATCAGTTTGGAAGAGATTAGTGCAGAATAACGGAAATTATCGAGTCCATAAAAAAGTGATATGGGGAGACCGGGGCAAGTTTTCCAACTTTTCATAATTTTATTTTGTATTTTTTATTTTTATCTATTTTGATATCTACAGGATATCATTGTATTCCCTAAACCTTTCTGTACAAACTGGCACAATTTTTATTCGAAAAACTAAATATACTTTTTCACAAAAATTGGTTAAGTCCAATGATGCTACGTTGGAAAAAGTGCCCCGTATGCCGGGAAAGTTTTCCAGCCTACTAAAAATGGTCAGGGGCAAGTTTTCCAACTATACTTTAATTGGTAAAACACAGGTAATAAATCTTGCTTGTTATTTATTAATATATATTACTTATAAATCTTGCTAAGTATTTTTTATTGTGAACTAAATGTACAGTAACATAAAAAACAGTTTTATTCCATTTCACATTTCAGGACGAAGGTCAAACAGCTCCCTGACCGGGATCGGATTTTGTTTTTTCTCTCCCCTTTTATCTGATTCCTTTTGCAGTTTTCCCCTTTTTTAGATGAATCTTTTTTTTCTAATATCAGTTGATTTTTTAACAGGAGAATCAGTCAGTACAATACTTCCTATTTTTCTTTCGACGCCGTATTTGCCTCCTTAGTGCAGCCTTCGCAAAAGTCCTGACTTCTTCTGGTGTAGGCGAAGTTTGTTTGGATGTAGAAGGAATGCCTTATCATAAGCAATAGGGAAAGTTTGAGTTGAAATCAAAGAACAACTTCTTTTGAAGGGCTAGCCTGCATTGGTGTAGAAGGATTTGATGCTTTCGGACATTTTTTTCCTTTTTTTTTTGGGGGGGGGGGGGGAGGACAATCGATTATTGAGAAAAGTTTGAAATCTTTTTAGGATTGTTGGTGCTTTCAAGATTTGGTGCGGCAGGAGCTAACCTGTCAGAAAAGTAGGATGGCATAAAAACAGAGTCTGTAAATATTTCAGGATTCTGTGGGAAAATTCTCGAAGGTTTAAAACCCGCCATAATATTGACTGTGGATTAACGCCAGTGGAGCAGCCCTAAGCACTCTTAATTTGCTTTTTGAGGAGTCCATGCATACTGCGATCAATGGGTTCATTTAATGGATTCATTAAATGAACCCATTTTAGAAAAAATTGACATTTCATTATATATTTTAATTTACCTTGTTTTTTATATTGATAGTTTTACTGAAATGAATAAATCATCAAGCAGGTTCATAGTATGTATGGTTATTTGGCCAATTTTACTGCACAATAAATTCATTTTTGATTTAAATAAGACTAGCTGATTTAGAAGGGGGACGTTTTCCAACGAGAAACATGTTGGAAAACATGCCCGTATGTTTTTGGAAAACCTGCCCCGTTGCACAGTGGGGCAAGTAGCCTTCAAATCTGGCAAAAAATCGAAAAAATTCAATTCTATTTTGAACTACCGACATACGTCACTTTAATAGAGCATATGTCAGTAAACATCTGCCTAGTATTAAAAAGTGTGCAAAGTTATCGTGGTCGTCATTAAAATAAGAAGTTAAATTGCATATCGCACGATGACAACAAATGAAAAAAAAATAAATAATTTTGTTTCAACATTCGTTTGCTAATTACGGTGTAATAATTTTAAAACAATATTTTTTGTCTATGGAACTTTCAACTTCAGGTACGTAACAAAAATACAATAACTTTTAATTTGTTTTTAATATGACTTTTAAATATAAAGTGACGCTTAGAATATATAGTAGTCAAACTTATAAAAAAATTTAACAGTGTCTACAAACATTGAAGGTTTTAGTTATGAATTAAGGCAAATTAGGTGTCAACAAAATTTTTTCCAACTAGTTTTGTGTTTTAAGATGGTAAATATTTCAAAAACTTTTGCTCTTTTTTGCCCCTTTTTTAATTGCATGGCCGTTTTTATAGTTAATCATCCTCAATTTTTTGTTAGTGTGCGTACATAAACATGATTACATATTGTCTTTTTCAGGGACGAATTTAAATAAATTATATATTACCAGAAGAGAACTTCTGAATATCATGAAACGTTCAAAAGAAAAAAATATTTGAAAAGCAATATTATCAAACATCAAAATTTTTATACAAAATCTGTAAAATCACAACAACAACTTTTCTCAGGAGAAGATGCCCTGGCTGCATTAATAGACGCGAAATTATCTCTCGAACAGTATGATGTCATAAGAAGAAGTGCCCCAGAAAAATTTCTCTCTTACAAAACTGTGCATTGGACAAAAAAAAAAAAAAAAATTAAAAAAAAAAAAATAAAAAAAAAAAAAAATGTTATCCTAAAAACCCCACAGTAAGAGGAATTACTGCATCAGTTATGTTACAGACTCTTCTAGTTCATACTTCAGAACGCTTGTTACAAATACTATAACCTGTTATCGAATCACTTGAAAATGATGAATTAAAGCAGTTGTGCCTTATAACAAAGTGGATTTTCGATGGGTCTTCTTTGCATAGCTTATACAAACAATCTTTTAGTGACTTGGAAGTCAGTGATTTAGCCGTATTTATTATGTCTCTAGTTCCAAGTCGAATTATATCTGAAAAAAGAGTTCTATAGGTAAACCCGCGATCTGTGTCAACTAGATATTTCAGGCCTATTAAAATAGAATCATGAAGGAATCTAAAAAGTTGTGCGTTGCGGAAAAAATAAAACGGATGAACAGATAAAAAATACTCAAGATAGTGATTTAGCAATAAAATCAAGAAAAGTAAAAATGAATCACAAGTTAATTTTTTCGGTAGCCGGTGACATGCTTGAAATGTAGCGAAACGTCAAAACAATTTACCAAAATTGATAAAATGATATCCAGAGATATAAAAACTGAGCATTTAGTATTCGGCCTGTCAGTGCTTCATGAATGGATATGTATATTCGAATGTCTTTTGCACATGTCTTATAAACTACTCGTTTAAAAATGGCAAGTTCCTGAAAAATGACAAAAAGAAGTCAAAGCTCAAAATAAAATTCGAATTAAAAAAAAAATTTAGAAGCCGATGTGGTGTAATTGTCGACAAACCTAAGCCAGGTTTCGGTAACTCAAACGATGGCAACACTGCGAGGCGACTTTTTCATAATCCAGAACTTTCTGCTCAGATCACAGGAATTGATGTAGATTTGATAAAAAAAAACTACGATATCCAGCGCATATGAGATACATGTAGAAAACTATTGTGTATTTGCGCATGATACAGCCAGATATTTTGTCTTGAAGTATCTATGATAAATTATGCCCCGGACATTACACAAATATTTTATTCATGGACCAGAAATTATAAGTTCGGGTCTGTTGCCCATAGGGCAGATGACTGAGGAAGCACAAGATGCCAGAAATAGACTTTAAAAGATACAGAGAGACTCGAAAAAGTGCAGCCGAGAAAAAACTAACAGAGATATCTCCAATTTTTTACTTCTAAGTTCGGATACAGTGATCACTAGCAAACAAATGAAAAGAAAGAAAAGGTTAGAACATCTGGCCACGAGAAGCCCTACATTTATTAAAAACTCCATCTCTCAATGTATCAGGTGATCAGGATAGTGACAGTGATGGTGACTAAGATGATAGTATTGATTAAATATTTTAAAATTAATACTAAAGACGTGCTTCGAAGGAATGAACGCTTCTTCCTCAGACAAAAAATGTGTGTTAACTACTAAGACAGCAGAAACAGTTTTGTTTCTAATGTCTTGATAGTAGTGCATACATTTTGCCTGAGAAAGGAGGATTCACTCCTTCAAAACGAGTCGCTGATATTCACTTTAAGGTGTGCACATTAAAATCAGAATCATTAAAACTTTTAATTTTGTTTGCAGCATCAGTTATTTGCATTTATAATGCGATATTATGGATGATTTATAAACTAGTATTAAAAAATGCTCTGACGAGCACCAAAAAAGTCTAATATGTTTTAAGTATGAAAAAGGGTTTGACAAGTGCTTCTAATTGAGCATGAAAAAGGACAAGGGGTCCCTTCTTGGCTGCAGCTCACTGTCAATGCCAACTTTGAAAAAAATCATATTTGCGCTTATTCCATATAAAATAAATTCGCATTACTTTAGTAAAACTTTCCGCCGTGCTTTACATCTTAACTCCACTGTCCTACTATTGTACTGCTCATGCGTCTGCAATGCAACTTTGTACAGTGCACTGTGTACCATTATTTCTCTACAAATTATACTACACTGTACATTCCTATTATGCTTTTGAACCTCAGGGGACACTCACACTGTGCTTTTGTACTTCCGTATTAAAGGTGTATGCGTGTAATGTTCGCTTATAATTTACATATGCACTTTTGTACTGCATAGTACATCTTACAGCCACAGCCACTTGGATATAATTTCAACAATCAATGAATGCATTATACTGTTATGCGTGCACATGTAGAATTGTTCCTGTGCAGAGTGCTGCAACAGTCTGCACTGCACTACAAATCAGTTTTCGTTACAGTTCTACACTGCAGCGTGCTTGGTGGCACTGCATGAGTGTGATATGCTGCAGGAACTAAGATTTTTGGTACTAAGTCGCCTTACGTTCATATTTAATCAGGCTGCCTCTTTACTGGCTGTGTCTTTACACTACACATTTTTATCGTAACTGTGGCTGATTTTTTTTATATGGAAAAAGCGCAAATATGATTTTTTCAAAGTTGGCATTGACAGTGAGCTGCAGCCAAGAAGGGACCCCTTGTCCTTTTTCATGCTCAATTAGAAGCACTTGTCAAACCCTTTTTCATACTTAAAACATATTAGCCTTTTTTGGTGCTCGTCAGAGCATTTTTTAATACTAGTCATTTAAATTTTTTGATAATTATATATTGAATATAAATAAACCTGAGTTGCTTTTAAATATTCCCAATACTTTTTTCTTATTTCGCACAATAATGCACTATTTAACCAAGCAATGCACACTGTTTTAAGGGGTTCAGAGTTTCTAAATCAAATTCACGTTATTTTTATTCATAATTTAATTTACTTGGGCTCCCTTAAATATAATTAATATAATTCCTTAAACTGATATTATTTTTTGTTGCATTAAAATATCTCAATTTGTTGATTCTCTCTAAACAAGTAAACCCTGTTGGTTTACAATGGAAGTCTACAGGTATTTGGCGATATATCGCCAAGTTGGCGACAAACTTGGCGGTGTTTGGCGATAGAACAGGGTCCAGCCTATGGTAACCCCCCCCCTTTATAGGTATGGAGATGCATTAAATGCTGTTCTATAAATAATGAGATGCGTTTCATTCGAGCGTTGCCATTAAACAATTAACAAATAATCGCGATTTCTGTGACACATACGATAGCGTAATATATATATAGATTATCGTGGAAATCGAAGGCCGAGTCCACATCGTATCGTTTAGCTAGACCAGTTATACTAACATCGTTCTCATGTTTTGCTACAATTTCGTTTATTGAACAGTAATTCGCTTAAGCTTCTATTACTGCTATCACTAAGCACTTTTTCATTCTTAGAAGCCATAATGAGAGCAAATATTAGTGCAAACCTGAGTAAAAGTAAAACAAAAAGTTAATTTTTTTACAGTAATAAAGGTACACAAAGCTCTCTGATATGCACACCTTACTCCAAACTTGAGTAATTACAACAGTTATGTGAGGGTTGCCAACTGAACTATCCGGCAGCCTTGGTCGTGAACCGAGATATATCACGACCACCGAGTCAAATTTTGATCATCGAAGTTGAACATAAACCGAACTGGTCATAAGCAGAGGTGGTTGTAAACCGAGGTTCCCCTTATATTTTGACCTATAAGTTTGCAAATATGGCATTATTTATATATTCGATGGCGATGATCATTAAGCATCTTGGCGATTTTGGCGATGAAACTCACCGATTTCGAAGTAACGTCCCGAAGTGTACTTGAATCGCCACAGACGTCATATGAACATCACCTTGACGCGATTTTTTTCTGACGCCAATGTCATATACGCACAGTGGTACTTACTATCGCCAAAGTTTTATTATTTTGCTTGATATGGTAACCCGAATGTTGTTGTTTATTTATTAATAAATTGTTTATTTACTTTTAAATTTATATAAATTGTTTTGTTCTATTGTTATTAATTAAACTTTTTTTAATTTATTGTTAATTCCTTTTTAAAAATATATATGTAACTGGTATTTGAAAACGAGGTTTTCGCCAAATTGGCGTCAGAAAAAATATCGCGCGAACGTGGTGCGTATATGACATCTGTACCATACTCGTCACAATTTGATTATCCTGTCGACCAAAAAATTATCGCCAAACTATAAGATTAAATGACAATAATGGATCATAGCAAATGTTACATTCACTTGACATTAAACACGATACACGTGTTTGTTACGTCATCAAGTGATTTTTAATTCAAGTTTTGGCACAGATATCATATCACCCCATATTGGCACGATTTTTTTGACGCCGCCAATGTCATATACGCACTAGGTACTTAACTGGCGCCAAAGTGTCGTTATTTTACTTAATATGGTAACTCGGATATAGATGATATATGAACGATGTTTTCGCCAAATTGGCGTCGGAAAAAATCGTGCCAATATGGAGCGTATATGACATCTGTGCCCAAGTTTTTATTAGTATTTTTATTAATGTTTTACTAATTTGTTTATTCTTCCATTATTTAAAATAAAAATTATGTCAGTTTGTATCATCTGACGAATAGTTTAGCGAAACTGGTCGACGGGATAATCAAGTAGTACCGTATCTTTTTGCTGTACATTTTCGACAATATCTCAAGCAAAAGTACCTAAAGTTAAACGAAACCCTAATTATTTAAGGCACAGATGCCATATACACAACGGGTTTGGCGCGGGGGGTTTTTTCTGACGCCAATTGAACGAAAATCTCGTTTTCGAATAGCAGTTACAGATATATTTTTAAATTACTTTCTATTTAAAAAAAAAGAAATAACTATAAATAATGAAAAGTTTAATTAATAACTATAGAACCAAACAATTTATATACTCTTAATAAATAAAAGTAAATAAAAAAATTATTGATAAATAAACAACAATAGCTGAGTTACCGTATCAGGCAAAATAATGCATTATCGCGCCAGTTATGTATTCTGGTGCGTATATGACATCTCTTCCTTATTTAAAATAGATGGAATGGTATTTTTAAAGATATGCTTAGTATGTGACGTATTTATATTACTGCATACCTATCGCTTGTGTAAGTCAGGATGTTATGATGATAATTAAAAAAAACTTACATTTAGCTTCTGAACAGAAGCTTGTGTTGGTTGGTTGTATTTATGTCGGCCAATTATCAGCACGTGGGATATAGGCCCTAAGGGGGGGAGTGCCTTCCGTGGAGGTCTTTCTAAAGGAACTTAACCCGTATTAGCGCTTGGAGAACCAAGGTTCGAAGAAAACCACGAAAACTCCGAACGATTAGGCCGACGGGCGCGATTGGGATCGAACCCAGCACCTCCCGTCTACCAGCTTCGAGAGCAGAACCTCTCGGCCACTGGTGGGGCCAGAAGCTTGGGATTTACCCTGTTTTTTTTCCTATCAACTCGTTTGTGCTCCATTGTGTCTATTACTCCAGTTCAAAATATTAATCAAGAAAATTTATATATATATTTATGAAAATTATGCATTATCTGCTTAGGTTGACGTCGGTTTCAAAAATACAAAAATCTGTCAGTTGAATTTCAATTTTTATTGACTTATGAAAACAAAAGTACACGTGTTATACTTTTTTTTTTAAATTATTGTACTGCCTTTTAGGGAGTGGCAACACGAAATAAGTTATTGAATTAGAAAATTAGAAAATGGAAAGGAGAGATTTCTATAATTTTATGGAGACATTATAAAAGACGAATTCGATTTTCTCAGCCACCGTCAAACATACAAAGATGAAAAAAAAAACCTATTCTAAGTTTTAACAAGAGGATCAAAATAAAACAAAAACGAAGTTAATCCACCCACTGGAACGTTAGCTACACTTTGTTGAATTTTGTGTCTTTATTTTTTCGTTTAAGATTAAATAAAAAACTACTGAAAGCTACAGTAATTTTTTAAATGCTATCAGTTTATTCATCTCGTTGAGTTCTATCTTTCAAAAGAAAAATCATTGTCGTACGTCAACTGGTTCGCCAGAAATTTAAGAAAGTCGTTTGCATTTTCTATTTCTTAATCATATTATAGCTTAACGCTACCGCGTTTGCTATGATATTTAATTTGTATATAACTATCTTAATTTCTTGTTTTTAAATTAGTTTTGTACATAAAATATTTGAAAAAGCTTTGTAAATTAATTAATAAATTACTCTATAGCTTATGTAAGTGTTTTAAGTTTTACTACGTAAAATCTATAAAATAATGTATGATGTGCTTTTTTTTGTTCAAAGTAAATTTTATTTATTGCCAACTTTGGAGGCTTCCTGCCCCACTGTGCGTCGCCATATTTGAACTTTTAAACTACCTGGACGAATAGAGGTGTAAGTTATTTGCGAAACAAACGCATAATTACCTGAAGAAAGAAACCCTTTTTTAGTGCATGCAATGCCAAAACAGTAAGTTTAACGCTAGTACGTTTATTTTACGTTTTAATAAAGAACTGAAATTTCACTCGCCGTTGAAAAAATGAAGAAAACAGCTCTCTTGAGGAAGTGACAGCAGCTACTAATCTATAACTTTTGTAGATGGTATGTAACATGTTGCCACTTCAGCCAGTTCACTCGCTAGCGTCACATAGTTGCTCATTTAAAAACTAAAGCGAGTTGGAAAACTTGTCCCTATGGAAAATGTGCCCCGGTCTCCCCTATATATATATATATATATATGTATATAAATTTGCAAAAAAATTTCAGAAATTCCAACATAGGGGAGAATGTAATAGGTAGTATTTCACACGAAATCTAAATAATAAGTAACAAGATTTGACTGCCATATGCAAACAGAAATGTAAGTTAAAAGAACTCTTGTAAAAAAAAAGTGACGAACGAAAAAAAACAGCAAATTTAAATCTCTAGCTAAGCTAGCACTTTAAATTTTTTGTATCTATATTATGCTGCTAAATATCGGTTTCGTGATAATGTCTTTAGATTACCCAAATGAAAATCAACTGGCGGGAGACGAAATAGTGATACGTTTATGTTATTTATCTTGTTCAAATATTCAAAATAAGTGAATTTAAATAAAACAACTTATGAGAGTAGTAAAAGAACATACATATGAGATTTGAATAAAAGAAAAATAGACAATTTAAAAGGTTATAAAAATAAATAAAGTGTTTTGTGCGCCTGTCTTTCCGTCATTATCTGCTGAGACTGCTGCGCTCATAGCTACAAAATGTTGCTTGGAGAAACCTGTCTGAATGTGAAAAGGTGATGTTATGCATCTTGAAGTCTGTTTTTAGATTTCTTTATTACATGTTTCACATTTAAATCTGTTCCAATTTTTAGTATTTTTTCAAATTTCATGGGGATTTTCCCACATTAATGAAAGTAATCTGGTTAAAAGAAACCGATTTTAATCTTTTGGCCCAACACTTGGAATGCTGTCGTCTTTTCGATAAAGTTCATTCGGAATTCGTAGACATTTTTATTCCATTTCTCATGAATTTCTCTATGCAATATTTATCTTTTTTTTTAATTCGAGTTCCGAAGACTATCCTTTGGCATTAGCAAAATTTATAGGGTTTTAATATTTTTTCCTAAAATCGTAAGTTGTGTCCTATTTTTTAATAAAGATTTTTTTGTAATTTATACAGAGATTTTTGAATTTTTCGTGATTATTTTTATGCGATTTTATCATTTTTTTTTCACGTTTTGAGGGGTTTTTTTTTCATTTTTAAAATGATCCGCTTTAAATTTTTAGCGCAAAATGTGAATTTTTGTCCTCTTCCAAGTTTGAATTTTTGCGAATTGTTTTTGCGATTTTTAGCGTCTCTTCGCATTTAGAGCGGATTTTCCAACATTAATAATATAATCCGATTTAAATCCCCCCCCCCCCCGTTTAGAATATTTGTCATATGGTCATATTTTCAATTAAGTTTATTTGGTAATCCTACTGCTAAATTTGTGTTTTTAGTGAACTTTTTAATCCAATATTTTGAACTTTCACGTTTTACTCGGCGATATTTGCACATTAGAATGTAAATCCTTTTTAAATCTTTCAGTTGAATATTGAAAATATTTCACTCTTATTCGAAATGGCAATTTTTCAATATTTTGCTAATCCGCCTCCACATTAATTTCATGCAATTAAATTATTATTTTCTGGAAAAAAACTACCAGCGAAGCAGATGAAGTTCCGTTTCTTTGAAATATGTGCAAACCCACACCAGACATGGCATCTATAATACCTTCACGTTATTTAATACCATATTTCAAGTATTTACGTAAGCTTTTCTATAGTTTTTAAAGCTGTTTTTCTTTCTTTCTACCTTATGTAAAGTACCGGGTAATCCAGAAGTTTCGGGAGTTTTGAAATGCTAATAATTTGAAAACTATGTACATTAGAAAGGTGAGGTTTTCACATGTGTGCTCAGATACGTATGGGAGTTTTGTTTGTAATAACAAAAATAGTTAAAATTTTTAGCAACAGATGGCGCTGCTCTACAACATCGAAAGTATCTGTACCATGTGTTATACAAGCAGATGAGTTCCTTGCGCATCATCTTTCCTAAGATATTGCTCAGATTTTGCCTTAAGGTTCGTTTATATGCAAACGTATTTTTAGAAGGTTAAAGAAACTGCCTTTTAAAGGAATTTTGATTCAAAATTTCATGTGTAAATGGTATGTTTAGGCATGCTTTTTTTGTGTGACAAAGCTTTGTTAGTTAAGCTTTTTTACAAAAAGGATTAATCGGCAAGTTTAGATTTGCTTTCTTGTCA
Organism: Maratus speciosus; assembly: GCA_963932465.1. Classification (NCBI taxonomy): domain Eukaryota; kingdom Metazoa; phylum Arthropoda; class Arachnida; order Araneae; family Salticidae; genus Maratus; species Maratus speciosus. Next base: position 389,562,951 of record OZ010788.1, on the reverse strand, counting down.
TACAATGTGTATCGTTAAATTTGAAAAATGACGGGTGACCGTTACAAATATGAAGGTTATGATAAAAAGGATTTATGAAAGGTCACTGGAGGTTCGTCCAAGAATCGGACGAGACCCCAAATATCTGTTGCAGTCATAAACGATGTAGAACACAATGCCAATACTCAATCCGATTTATTATATCATCTCAAAACTATATTATAAACTAGTGTAAATGCCCGTCCTAGGACGGTGGGTAAAAATTGTGTTTTTCACTTTAAATTCAAAAACTGATAAAACAAAAAATTCACAATATGGAAGCGTTTAGATGAGCAAAGTTCGGGTAATTTATGTTCTAATAAACACACAATTAGCATTTACAATATTTCTGGGCAAACCAGGTTTTCTGGCTAATATACTATAACAAAATTAAGATTTCTTAATAAAACAAAAATTTAATAAATATGCAATAAAAGTGCGTAATTAAAACAGTGTAATTAAACTGCAACTATTGAAATAATACTATTTTTTAAATAACACTTTGAAATTGTATTTTATCGTTTAATCCCCCCTTCCTCCCCCTCCATTTTTTTATATGTAATAAATAAGGATTAATAAATAAGTATCTCGGGTTGAATCCCAACCGTCTAATCGCCTAAGCTTCTGTCCTCCGGATGCAAAGCTATAAATCAAAAATTATTAATTTTACTTTTCGTATAAATATTAATTTTTTACTTTTAAAATATGGGATATTTTTTTTAAAGTTTAAATTTACATACACCTGTATATAGAAAAGGAAAATATAAGTAATGTGTAATTTAAAAATAAGTTACAAAATGCCAGATTATTATTTCGGGGGGGGGGGGGGTGTAAAGGAGTTGTCCAGGATTTGTAAAGTAGTTGTTTGTTGTTGCACAGGTGGTTCATTTTGCTAAGCTTCAATACCGACTCTAAGGTAAAAAAAATCAATTGTTAATTATTTTAAGAAGAAGGCAGGGAAATGCTGAGATAATAAAAGGCAGAAATTTTCTGAAGGTCTTTATTGTGCACCGGGATCGTTTCCACCACCGCCGAGAATTACACGGCCAATGTTGGAGAAGAGAGCGAAGCGTTACAATTTTTTTTATTCACATCATGCGAGTTCAGAAGCTAGTCTGACTCAAAATACACTTTTTCGAAATCTGGAGTGTTGGCAAGCTTACATACAGAATTTCGCCAAATACATATACTATATGGCGAGATTAAAGAGAGGAAGACATGTGGTCAAAGTACAACAATTGAAATTGAATGGAGAATGTAAAAGAGTAATAAGAAATATTTAACGCCAATGGCTGTGTTGGAATTTTAGCTCATAAACCGCGAAAGGCATTCTATAGGGGTTGCTAAAGTTCTCATGGGATTGAAGCGGCCGAAAGAGCACGTTAAAAAAAACAAAAACAAAATAAAGACAGGGTTAATAACTGAAATGACACATCTATCTAACATCTGGACCAACGGCTAAAAATGTAGAAGTAATATGTCTGACTAATTTCTGCATATCATCAAACTAAGGCAGAAGGATGAAAATTAGAATCCAGTTATTAGGCGGGAAAAAGAAATGATTTCTTTTCTTTTAACTGTAGTGCGCTGCGGTTAAAATATTAAAGAGACTGAGAATTGAATGCTTAATTTATGAAGGGAAAAGAGCGCTAAAAACAGATTGAATCCGAATGCAGACAGATAATTAAATTTAAGAATTTTAAAAAAAATGTAATTTTAAAAGGGGAAAGAGGAAAGGTCTTAATATTAATATGTGAAGGTAGGCGCCTTCACATATATCTCCCCAACAGCCGAAAAAGAACGAAGTGAACCGCGAGAGAAAAAAAAAAGTTACCCCATGTCTTCCCTCAAATACATTACACATAAAGAAAATATGTAAAAATGTAATATTTTGTAGAGGGAACCCAGTGACCAACAGTTTATAAACCTATACAGAAATACTAAATATGTAAGGAACAAATAAATCATGTCTCATATAAAAAGCATGCCTATAAGCATGACAAAGCAAGTTGGTACCAAAGACTTGCCAAAATAAAATATATTGAAATTTTTTGAACTGCAGTTAATACTTCTGGACAGCTGTTTTCTTATTTTCTTATTATTTTTTTTTTAACGTGTGCACACAGTTATCTTTTTTTTTTAAATTATTTCCAGAAGATTTTAATATATAAAATTGCTTGAACATTCACTTCAAGCAAGAGCAATTTCCACAATTGCTACAACAGTTGGTCATACTTCAACTTATAAAATTATTTTGAGACATGAACTGTATATAAAGACAAAAGATTCCATAATATAGTAAATATAAAAATTGTTCATTTTCAGCACTATTTGTGACATTTCAAGTTTTTAAAAGTGATATAACTAGTAAAAGGAGAGGAAGATGGGGTTAAATTATTTGTTGAAAATTGAAAGTTGCCATAGTGTTATCTAGTAAACAAGGACTGAATGTGTTTTACTGAGAACCTAATTTAAGTAAAGTGAATTTTAAAACATATTGCACTCCTATAAGGTATAAACAAGAGGTAGTAAGAACTTTCCAGAGAAAGTACCCCTTGAAAAAAAATGGTAAAAAGATTTACATTAAATTTAATGAAATTTAATAAACATTATACAACAGGTGACACAAAAGTATGTGTGTGTGTGAATGTAGTCATAAATAACACCGTTAGGTGTTACGACTGGTATATACCAGTAATAAACCACATGTGTCAATGAGCATAACAAAAACCAAAAAAAATAATGCACACCCGTGTACTGAGTGATTGGAAAATCGTGCATAAGAAAACTACCTTATCACGTGAAATACCTTGAATAGCCAAGAAAGGTACGGAATGAAAGAAAAAAAAAGTAAAGTGTAGTCCTGTAAAGTTACCAAAAAAAAAAAAAAACTCTTTTTTTTTAAAAATATATAGCATAAAAAAAATAACAAACGTGTGCTAGTATACAAATGAACCATAGAAGTGTATCACAGTGACCTCAAGTGAGAAAAAATATTACACTGAACCAAAGAAATGTATCAATGATGTAAAATGCGTAAGTGTGTTGAAAATCAGTTGTAAAAACAGTGACAATTAGTCCCTGATGCACGCAAAGAATTGACAAAGCTATGAACTCGTGTAAGGGTTTTGTCTATGAACTAAGATAAACTATGAACTACTGTGTGTGTTAACTATGAACAAAAATTCTGTACATGCACCAAGCACCAAACAGCAAAATGTAACTGAAGAGAAGAAGAAAAAAAAAGTGTACCGTATTTAAAAAAAGCGCTACCAAAGGGTTAAATTTAAATTTTTTACTGTGAATTTCATAAGATATTGCTGCATTCGTTGAAAAAATATATATATATATCTACTCAAAACGCATCAGTGTAAAATTGACAGGATCCATACCTTTACGTTAAATAAACAAAAAAGGAAAAGGAGTGTTACCGCAAAAGATAAACTGTCTCTTGCAAAATATAGAAAAAGAAGTGTTGTTTACCAAAAGAAATCCTTAAAATCCTGACATATGAGTGTGAAAGAAAAAAGAAATTTCCCTCGATAACCAATGAGAATCAAACACAGTAAATGAAATTTGCACAAAAAGAAAAGGATATGTAAAGGTTTTAGTTTTGCTGAATTTTCATGTATAGAACATCTGTGTATTTATTAAAATTTAACTCCTGGCAAAAATATTAAAAACATCTACAAAGAAATTGCATACGCTTTAATATAGTGTGACAAGATACCTTACTGGATCTGCCACCTTCAAGTAAGAGGTATCTAATGAAAATGTTAAAAAAATGTTACCTGTTAAAAGTAAACAGATTCGAAATGTGTGTGTAGTTTAACATGTCATGTGACGGATAACTCCTAGTAACTTTAAAATCTTTGTACATAGACAAAGTGATGGTGTCATTGATATGTTATGACATTATGCAAACACATAAAATAAATAAAAACAACTCTGTTAAAATTTAAAAAATAAAAAAAAACTGATAGAACATTTTAATATCGAAACATGGTGTAAAGTTTAAAAGATAGAAAAGTAACAGGAAAAAGAACTGTATGTGTGTGTAGGGAGGGAAAAAAAGGCAAACCCAAACTCATGAATTACCTGAAAAAAACACATGAACAAGTGTGTACGCAAGCATACACAACGTGTAAGTAAACACATGAACAAATTGTATAATTCCACATGAACTACCTGTAATAATGTCTCAATGAACTAACGTTTTTTATGCATTTGCTAACAAAATATACAGACAGTATGTGTGTGATAACCCAAAACACTAACATACGAGTGAGATTCAATTATATAACTAGTGAGTTAATCACCAAAATGTAATGAATAAGGGTTAATAAAGGCAATGAACTCCGTGTAATGTGTGAAAACTCTGGTTATACTCTAAACCAGCCAGTGTGTATTACTCAATGAACTACTTGTGAGAAAAAAAAAAAAGGAATACTGTCGAATAGATCGTAAGCAAAGTACAATGTGTAAAAGCAAATGAACAAAATATGTAAATCAACACATGAACTAGTGTAATGTATGTATATAAATGGACAAAATTGCATTCAAAATGAGCAAATTTTGTGTAACACAAACAAAATACCCAACACATGAAGTACTTGTGAAAAGAAAAAAAAGTTGTATAAATGGTTAACAAAGGGTTAAAATTAAAATAAGGTTGTATTTGCGAGAGTTATTTCTGTATGAAGTTAAAAGAAGCGTGCATAAAATGTACGAGTGCACGACAGATTGCATAACTGTACGCTAAACTGTAGTAGTTATGCCAAACCAAACATGTTCCAAGTAAAGGGTTGGAAAAGAGAAAAATAAAAACGAATAGCAAAATACCAATCGTTATACTTTATGATCTATGAGTGTATGTATCCGTCACAAGACACCTGTGAGACTATCTCACTAATTAAAAAAATTTAACTCTGAGAAATTGCCAAAGATTTAGTTTAATGACTATATGGGAATAGCTTTTTTTTTAAATAACTAAAGTGTACATAACAGCTCACATTATGCATTTGAATAAATTTTATAAAAACAGCATTTTCAACGATATCAACTATCATGTCAGTCATAATAAAGTACCTTATGTTATAAATAAAATAGCAACGAGTCACCAGCCGTGTGTAAACAAACAAAATTAACAAATGTGTAAAAAATACCAGCTAGAAATTAACTCATGCATGTAAATTTAAGATGCATGTGCAAATATTGTATTGAATTACATTATGTAAAAAAAAAAAAAAAAAAAAAAAACATTAACAATCCGAAAATAAAAAAAATGTCAAGGCAACAAAAAAATACGCTAACTTTAAAATAGTGAAAACTATGTATTTGTGAAAATGTACACTAATGTTGAGAAAGTATGTAAAAAAAAAATGTACAAGCACACAGAATCGTGACCATGTTTAACCAAGGTGAGTGTCATAAAATTATTACAAAACAAGACCATATGAAATGCAAATGTAAATATGTGTGTGTATGTAGTACCAGGTTAAACTTGAAATCATAAAAATGTGTACATGAGATTAAAAAAATGATGAAGGCAAACATCTAACTTCACTATCTGCCCATAGTAAGCTAGAGTGAGAAAAAGAAAAAAAAAAAATGTACGGAGTATCAAATAGTACGAGAGATACGTCATTATGCATTTAAAAAAAAAATAAATAAAAGAGAGCGCGAACGCCTTGTAAATTAATGTGAAGTATTGAACATTTGTATCATGTAAGTAATATATTCCACTTTTGAGAAAGTGGACGGCCGATCCACTTAGCCAAAACTGAAACACATACCTTTTAATCATTAGGCTATTTCCGGAACATAGCGCAATGAAAAAAGCACTTACACAACACAGGAAACAATAATTAAAAATTTACCTCAAGTAATATAATGACATGTAAAATGTAGTGCGCGTGTAAATTGTGTGTGTATGCAGTAACAAGCATACTGATATCTAACACATGCATAAAATGTTTACGACTCATGTTATAAAAATTTTATAAAGTAGAAATAGAAATCAAAAGGAAAAAGATACTTTTTTATGAAAAAAAAATTTAAGATATGATGACTCGAGCTATATTTTAAAACGAAGGAGCCTAACTTATGCTATAGAAATAAATTAATGAGACGTGAATAAAAATGTATAAAATCCGTGTAAATTGGAATATGAGAGATCTATCTAAACAGAAAAGTGTACTGTATAGATGCCAAATCTAATTTTCTTAAATTAGTAGCAACCAACTGGAAAGGATTGAAAATGAGCAAATTTAAACATCATTACTGGTTCCTTCCTCTCTCTTTTCTTTTATATGTCACTAGTGCTTATCCTTAAGTATACAAGTTGCAAGACGTATACTTATAGTAATCTAGAGTATTAAAAGTTTCATATCTTATTGATATGGATGACTGACAAAACATATAATATACACATAAAAAAAAAAAACATATAATATACACATAAAAAAAACATATAAAATGTTATATATAAAAAGAAATTACCTGTAGGAAGTGCTACCACAAGAAACATATTAAGCACAACAAGTAAGAAAAAAAAATCAATAATAATAATAATATCAGTCCAGTATCAGTTTAAGCCTTTTCATTTTTTTACCTCATTTTTTTGTATCAAAATTACATTAAGCTCTGTGAAAAAAAAATTACCTTAAGTTATTTTATTTATCTTTTTTTTTTTTTTTTTTTTTTTTTTTTTTTTTTTTTATATATATACACAATGCCCCTTTTTTTATCTAACAAGGTTTTCACCATCAGACTGCCTGATTAGAACAAGATTGCTGAGTTTTAAAAGTACACGAACCAAAATAATAAAAACTTTGTCTGTGATCATAATATATAACATTTTTATATAAAATGCAATGCGACACATATCAGTTGCAGACGCATAATATCTAAAAAGGGAAAATTGCGACCAGCGCCAAGATGTAAGAAATTAAGCGAGAGCAACCATGTTCAGCAATCCTAGGCCAATGGAGATAAGAAAAACAACATCTCATCTCAGAATTGCAACATTGTGTCACACCGAAAAATATATATAATGAATTAAATAAGAATCGGAAATGTGAAAAGAAAGAAAAATATTTTGGACAATCTTTTATCTAAATTAAAAAAACTTTGAAACTGAACTGGATATGAAGTGCATCCCTAGACATACAAAATCTTATCATGTTACTAATAAAAATAAATGCTTAATTTTTAGTAAGAAGCCATCAAAACTTATATATATAGATATATATTAAAAGAGCAATATAATCCTGTCATGAGGATTTTTTTTTTTTGCATATTTTTTTTTATCTCAATATATATATAGCAAAATCAATCCTCGTAACTAAAACATCATTATTTGAATTACTTTAATATTTTCAATATCCACTGTTCAAAGGTAGCAAAAAAAAAATTAATCACACAGTATCTATACTGTATTACTTAGGAATCAACATAAAAGTATAATTCTGCCTTTAGCACAAGCACAAAACTGGTAAGGAGAGAGCAAACATTACCTTTAAAAGTGCAAGAAAGAAAAAAAAATACTTTACAATTTACACTGTAAATATATATAAAACTTGCCATCTAACTATCAAATTTTATACCTTAAAGAAAATACAGGTACAAGAACCAAAAGTAATATTTCAAATTTCTTTTCATTGGCCCTTTTAAAAAAAAAATTATAGGATGTATTTGTCTAGAGTTCATACCACTTTAAATTACTTAAATTTAGCATGCCTCTATATCATAGGAGCCATAAAATGTAGTTATGGGAGTAACATGACTTGAATACTGTAAAAGGAAAAAAAGAATAGCTTACCTGTTATACTAAAGACAAGAAAAATAATTTTTTTTTTTTTAATGTAATTAATTTCTTGTGTTTTCACCTTATATTATATTTTTATAGAGAAGGGAAAATTATTTATTTTGTGTGCGCCCCCAGTGAATTTTACTTGTATTTAAAGTTTTTTTTTTCTTTAGCAATCAACGTTCATGTTAATTTTGTGAAATCAATCAGTTGCTTAAATTCACACGTTCATTTGCAGATGTCTCAAAACACAACTCACAGAAGCGATGAATAATTAAAAAGGCTGCGACTACTGAAAGCTTGTAAAACGGCGCATCCATCCAACACACACAAAAAAAAAACAAAAATCTTGCTTCGGCGGCGAGAGAAAAATATACTTTGAGTCATCATGAATGATAATTTATTCCTTTCTCTTCTTGCTGGAAATAAAGAGGAGGTGTTTGGCGGACTTTGTGACGGAATCCCCCGGCAAGGGGATGCATGGATTTTCCGATGACCACCAGGAAATCTGCGGTACAGTGCTGTACGAGGGCGTCTTTCATTTTCACCTTAATTCAGGATCACGGGAACCAGTTTTTTTTCTTTTATTTCGTATAGCAAGCGACATTCACTGAACGTCTGTTCTGGAATAGCAGCAAATAGTTTCAGACATCTGTTTTGGATAGCACACTCAAAGATCAAACTGGCTGACCGGGTACTACAGGTGTCATAATTATTGCGTCTCAGTACCGGTGTAGTGGACATTTCAGGCTAGGTAAGCGTGCAAACAGCCACTGTAATGAACATAGTCCATAATTGATAGTCCATGAATTTTGCAGTTTTTTTGTTAAAAAAATTGAACAGTTTTTTTTGTAATAATTCAGTATTAGTAATTATTTTGAATGAGAAATATATATATATCACGTGCTCCGCTTCTCCAAATGTAACCTCGGCAATGCCGGCCTTAAGCACCAAGTTTTTGTAAAGGAGTTGTCCAGGATTTGTAAAGTAGTTGTTTGTTGTTGCACAGGTGGTTCATTTTGCTAAGCTTCAATACCGACTCTAAGGTGAAAAAAATCAATTGTTAATTATTTTAAGAAGAAGGCAGGGAAATGCTGAGATAATAAAAGGCAGAAATTTTCTGAAGGTCTTTATTGTGCACCGGGATCGTTTCCACCACCGCCGAGAATTACACGGCCAATGTTGGAGAAGAGAGCGAAGCGTTACAATTTTTTTTATTCACATCATGCAAGTTCAGAAGCTAGTCTGACTCAAAATACACTTTTTCGAAATCTGGAGTGTTGGCAAGCTTACATACAGAATTTCGCCAAATACATATACTATATGGCGAGATTAAAGAGAGGAAGACATGTGGTCAAAGTACAACAATTGAAATTGAATGGAGAATGTAAAAGAGTAATAAGAAATATTTAACGCCAATGGCTGTGTTGGAATTTTAGCTCATAAACCGCGAAAGGCATTCTATAGGGGTTGCTAAAGTTCTCATGGGATTGAAGCGGCCGAAAGAGCACGTTAAAAAAAACAAAAACAAAATAAAGACAGGGTTAATAACTGAAATGACACATCTATCTAACATCTGGACCAACGGCTAAAAATGTAGAAGTAATATGTCTGACTAATTTCTGCATATCATCAAACTAAGGCAGAAGGATGAAAATTAGAATCCAGTTATTAGGCGAGAAAAAGAAATGATTTCTTTTCTTTTAACTGTAGTGCGCTGCGGTTAAAATATTAAAGAGACTGAGAATTGAATGCTTAATTTATGAAGGGAAAAGAGCGCTAAAAACAGATTGAATCCGAATGCAGACAGATAATTAAATTTAAGAATTTTTAAAAAAAATGTAATTTTAAAGGAGGAAAGAGGAAAGGTCTTAATATTAATATGTGAAGGTAGGCGCCTTCACAGGGGGTGCGGCGGGGGTCTAATCCCCTAAGCTTCTGTCCTCCTGATGCAAAGATATAAATAAAAAATTATTAAATTTACTTTTCGTATAAATATTAATTTTTTACTTTTAATATATAGAATATTTTTTTTAATTTACATACACCTGTATATAGAAAAGGAAAATATAAGTAATGTGTAATTTAAAAATAAGTTACAAAATAATAAGTCTAAAACATTTAAATTGATTACTTTTTTAAAAGAAAGTCAGTTTTATCAATTTTTTGCAGGAAAAAAAATGATATTTTTAAAAATACCATATCATTGTTTTCCGTGAATCACTTTATATGAGAAATAAATTAAAATTCCTTACATGTCGCAAAGAAAATTTAATATGGTTGCAACTTAATGCTTGAAATATTCTCAAGTGACACTTGGCGATTTATTTTGGTGGTGAAATGCGATGTGCCTTCTGATTTGTTAGGAAGAAGTGCCTACCACTTCTCAATTATCAGGACTAGTAACCTTGAGAAGTAACCGCGGGATTCTTGTTTCTTGTCAACCAATGGGAGATTGGAACCTTTCACCCTTGAATCTCTTCCTCGGAGACTGGTAAGATAGATGGATTCTCCCCGGATGCGTTACACTGACTTTTATTATATAGAAATTCTAACCTTGAGAAGTAATCGCGGGATTCTTGTTTCTTGTCAACCAATGGGAGAATGAAACCTTTCACCCTTGAGTCTCTTCTTCGGAGACTGGTAAGATTGATGGATTGCCCCGGATGCGTTACACTGCTTTTTATTATATAGAGATTTCAGCGCCACCTGTTGTCAGAAAATGTAACTAATATAACATTTTTTTTCATGAAAAAACAAATCCCATATGTTTATAAGTAATTCTTAAAAACTGCATCCTTCTATTGTATATAGTTTATTAATTATCAACATTTCAAATTTCCCGGAACTTCTGGATCACCCAGTCATTTAACTATCCTATTGTTACGAGGGTCACTCTGAAAATTTTGAGATACAACTAGGTTTTTAAAGTTATACTTACAAAATTTTAGGTATGTTCAAAGTAGTCTCCTCCAGCATCAATGCACTTTTGTAGACGAATTTTCCACAGATTAAATGCCTCAAGCCATTCATTTCTTGGATTACATGAAAAAAATGCATTTACAGCCACTCTCTTCTTCTGAATGAAAACGAAGTCCACGTAAGTTCTTTTTTAGATTAAATAATAACTAAAAGTCACACATAGCTAGATCAGGTGAATACGGCGGATGTTCTATCACTTTAAATTGTTTTTGTTTAAGAAACTCAACTGTTGATCCAGCTGTATGCGAAGATGCATTGTCATGGTGAAGCATTAATCCCCTTACATTCACTTCTTGTAGGATTTCTGGAAGACAATTAGTGGTATACCAGTTTGCTGTTACTGTCTTCTGCCCTTCCAACTTGATGGCTTTGACCAATCCCGTACTTCTGAAGAAAACGGCATACATCACTTTTTTCAGTGCGCGTTGTCTTTTCACCATTGTCGGCGTGGGATCATCTTCAAAGACCCATACTTTGCTTTCTTGACGTGTTGGAACGTCCAAAAGCGGTATGTACGTTTCATCACTCGATAGAATTTTAGAAATGATGCGGTGGCCACCATCATTTAGCAATTTAAGAGTTTCTTTACTGATTCTGACGCGCTCCTCTTTTTGGTCCTCAGTTAGATTATGGGGAACCCAACGGTAAACTACTTTTTTCATATGCAATTCTTCATGAATAATTTTGTGTATGGCTGCGGATCCAATGTTAAGTTCCTTCTGTATCATTTGATAGGTACGGCGATTATCATCCATTAACATTTTTCGTATGGCAGGCACATTATCCGGGATTACTGCCGACGGAGGCCTTCCTGTGTGTTCTTCCTCCTGAAGAAAATTGCGACCTCTGCTAAATTCTTTAAATCATCTGAATACAGTAGCACGAGCTGGAGATTCATCACCAAATGCTAATTTCAACCGTTGAACGCATTCTTCTTGATTTAATCCTGCTTTAAAATCGTAGAAAATCATAGCGTGATAATGTTCTCGCGTCAACTCTACTTTCTCTTCTGTTTAAAATTTATTCTACGCTAAAGAAGTTGAAGTGAGTCAGTAAAAAATCGTCTGTTGTGTTAAAATACTTTGTATTTTTAAATTAAACCGTTATTTTTATTTTGTAAATTCTCGTCTGCGCGTATCTCAATAATTTCAGAGTAACCAATGCAATCACTAAATATAATTTTATGAACCGTCACTAATAATATTCTGATTTTGTAAAATATACATGAAAATTAATTTGTAATGTTTCCCTGTCTGTTTAGCAAAATATCAGCAACAAGTATTAAATGCATGTAATAAACATTTCTCATAAATGTTTTTATGCCAGATCATAATAGATGGATTTTACAATTCCTGTTTTCTATCAAGCATGAGGAACATCGAACATACTATCAAACTTGCTCCAAATATATGCGTTTCAATTTCTATTTTTTCTTTACATATTTTAAGTCAACGATGTTTATGGGGCAATCTCACAATCTTTTGACTTTTGGGGAAAAAATCTGGCGAAATTAAACTTGCAAAAATAACATTTTAATCTGATAGAAGAATGTCTTAATGATTCTAAATAAAGAAAAAATGGTCAGTAGCGAAATTTTTTTTATTTAACTGAGGTTTAAGTTGAACTTGCGAGTTTAATTTTCCTTACCATTTTACCACTATAACTTTCAATTTTCTTCTAAATTTTTACTTATAATGAATTTGCATAGTATCCACAGGACATTCAAATAAGAAACAATAACAATGTAGAGTTTTTAATACAAAATTTTGGTATAACAGTGTCTTAAAGAAGTGTTAAATAAGGGACGGAAGGAAAAATAGGGGATGGTATAGGAAAAAAGGGACGGTAATGGAAAATAAAGGGATGGTAAGGATGGGACGGTCAGGAAAATTACCACTATTTTTAGACAAATCATGTTAAGACTAAGTGATAGTCACAACGTTCAGTGATTTTTAGAAACAGTTATTTACATTGGATTAAATAATAATAATAATAAAAAAATAATTTACCTCGAAAAGTGCAGGAATAAACCTTGGAGACGGTAAGACTACCCATGAAGCCACGATGCTTGAAATTGATATTTAAACGCTGATTTAAATTCTGCTGTAAATTTCCTGTCAAAGAATTTTAGACATTCTTTCTCTAGTGTACTTCTGCATGAGAAAAAACTTGAAAAAAATTCTGTGGCTGCATCTGAAGTGATTTTCTGTATAAGTTTATCAAGAGGGACGGTAAGGATGAAAAACTCAGGGACAGAGTAAAATAATATCAACCGTAAAAATGTGCGCAGGTGAATTTTTTGCTACATATTTATATAAAACATTTATTCCAGTTTTGGAAAAAAAATACATCGAATTACTTTTACTGAAACAATTTTATACAGACAGCTCCAAACTTAAAAATCAGCATCAGGGACACGGGACGGTATAGGAGTTTTTCTGGTATTTGGACCCTCCAACATCGTCCGAAACTTATTTATCTCGTTAATATTGTTATGAAATCATGCAATGGGATGTTGTTAACCAGAAAAAATACACAAAATAAAATAATAATAATAATAAATTATGCATATTTTACTTTATATGAGTTACACAAGTTTTTAATGGTATTTTCTGTTTAAAATGTATTTTTAGATTTGTAAAAAATGCATATAGGTTGATTTTTTTATTTATATTTATAAAATAGAAACATACAAAGCATAAATCACCAAACAAAATTATATAAACGGTCTTCACTCTTTCGACAACACGAAATATATGTGAGAATTTACTGTCTTTTAACTTTACTGTCTTTTAATGACAATAAATTTAATGCCTTTTTTATATCTGGTATAGAATTATTAATACAAATAAATCGCATTCCTTAAATCTCATCGTCAAGTTTTATTATATTTATATATACTTTAAATTAACTCAGTTTAAAAACCGTATCAAAATGCAATGTAATGCTTGAAATTTGAACATTTTGGTACGCTTTCGAACTACAAACTCTAATCTTTATTGTATGAGACAGGAATGAGTAAAGATCAACGACACCTTACTTTTGTAAAAAAAAAAAAAAAAAGAAAAAAGAAAAAAAAAAAAAAAAAAAAAAAAAAAAAAAAAAAAAAAAAAAAGAGGAACTAGAAAGCCTTAAGTCATTTTTGGAAGTGCGTTTAAATGTATTAAAAGCAGTAACCTTAAAGATAACATGAACTAATTTAGAAGTTTTAGTATATCGTGACTCTATTATAAAGTGTTTAACAATAATGTACAGGTTTTTTTATTTCTTTGTATCCGTTAAAATATAAATGTATTTTTACTTCCTCTTTAATACTCCGATATAGCTTAAAAGTGTTCATAAATTCAGTTTGTCTGACTATGTCCGTTTGTCTGTCTGTTCAATGGTCTTACATTCGTAATTATACCTCGATTTCAACGCTATTCATATATTTTATTCAGGTTTCCCATGACATGATCCTTATTGAAAATGATTTATATAAGAATCACAATTGATTTGCAAAGAGATCCAAAAGAATACCATACCTATACATTGTGGCAAATGGAGGTGCCGTTTCCAGTGCATTTTAATGATGTTACGCTACTTAAAACATCTTTAAATTGATTTACATGACTGAGGTACACTATAAGATGCTTATCATATAATATGCACTGCATAGCATTCATCATTCATTTCCAGGGTCACATAGAAGAATTCAATTGCGTAATGGTCTGCGGAGTAAAACCATTTTCAGCGTATTTTAATTATATTACACTATTTCAAACATAATAATATATGTATATATGTTACCGACGTACATTACAAGATTGATACTGTAGAATATAGAGCGCGTAGTAATAAACTTTCATTTACCGGATCTGGGATATATTTGATGAAAGTGCCCTTTCAAATTTTATTTGCGTATTCAGGCTTTTTTTTTCAAAGTACATCGTGTGTATGAATCCATAGATCATACTGGATACACAAAATATCTCAAAGTCTTACTGTAAATGCGCGTGAATGGCTCAATGCTGGTTTTTAATTAAGTGATGCACTTTTAAGCTGGATTATCTAAAGTATATTAAAAGATGGTTCCACATTAAAACTATATTAAAATACAGAGCTACGCAAGGAACACGGGGAATTTTTGCCTGTGGATTTTAATTGCTGGAATTACCTATATATTTGCGTTATGCGTTTTCTATCTGAAATAAGATTTGCATTAATTTGCTGCGTGCATAAAAATCTGTAGCTAGTTTACAGGTTTCTAAAAAACCGTCTTTCGGCGTTAATTGTATAATATGGCATAACATGTACGACTTTTCTTTTGAATTATGGAAGATGACACATATTGCTCTGAAAAGAAAAAAAAACTTTTAGTCATCGTATAAGGTAAATATTGTATTTCAAATCGATAAAGCTTGCTATCCGATACGAGGGGTATAAACATTTTTTGAGACAGTCTTTATCATCCTCCATTAACTTCAAAAGTCGCACGAGTTGCGTCTCCATTCCATATTATAAAAATGTATCAGAGAACCTACCTAATTTATTAAAATCAATTGACATTGATGCAGATTTTAAACACAGTATATTTAGAAGAATATGTTATGAAATTCTAAGCCTAAAATTCACCTCCCCCTTGCAGAATATTGCTATATTTTACAGTATGCCTTGTAAAGATTGTGACAGTGTTTAAATTGGTGAAACTGAACGGTCGTGGAATATCTGCTAATGCGCTTAGAAATTTGGCAATTTACCATTAAAACTTGAATTGTGTCAGTATAGATAACGAGCATATTTAGGATTTCGATAATATTAAAATAATAAGATGTAATTTTAATAATTATAAAGAATTTTTCTACAAGGTTTTTTACTGATTACATAAGACTGCCATAACGAAACATGTGCAATTCCACCAGAATATGTGTTCCTATTATGACGTATGTCTCCATAGTTATTTATTATATCTAATGCCAATTTTGAACGTGAACATTTGTTGAAAGCAGCTTTGGTTTTCCAGTGTCATTTGTACTAATGGGGAGCTCGTATAAAGCTTGGAACATCTACAGTAATTTATTTTATTTTGTAATATTAATGTGTCTTTTATTTTATTAAATGTCTCTTTCCAATTTTAAATTCTGATTCAGACGTACTGTGTTTAGTTATTTGAAATGATTATTTTTGTTCACGGAAAATTCCTAATGGATCAAATTAATGCAGTTCTCAACATGTATGTTTTCCTAAATTAAATTACCCCATTTTTGTTCTTGTTGTTATTGTTAACACGATTTTTCTGTGTTTAAAATTTTCTTCCAATACTGAATATTAATGCTATTTTCATATTAGAGTAATCATGCCATTTTTTATTAAGTGAGTATTATTGCCTACAATAGAATTGTGGATATTCATAATTCGAAATTTCGAATGATCTGATTAAGTCGAACGATTACGAACTCAACTTTAATGACCATTAGATTTGAGGTGCAAAGATATAGATGAAGTTCGAGTATTATTGAATATAATAAATGGTCGCACAATATGCAATACTTTAGTATCTGGCGCATACGGTGTTGTAGCCAAGTGTAAATCTCCTCTATGACTTCCTACACTGTTAAAAATTTGCAGCATTCTGGCAGGTCATTTGACCGTTTTTTCCGAAAACGGTTACACAACCGTAATTTTAACACTATTCTGACCATATTATTGGCCATTTTATGATCAGAATATAGTTAAATTATGGTTATGAAACCGTTTTTTCAAAAAACGGTCGAATGAACTGCCAGAATGCAGCAAAATTTTTAACAGTGTAGTACTCCCATGAGACACTACGATGTGTTCTGTTCGGATAACTGTTGTTGGCGTAATAAGGTGAATTAAATCTCTTATTCTCAATTTTTGCAGGTAAACTTTATGAAATCCGGATCAATTATAAAAACCCATTGTCGGTTATCTTAACCAATTTCACTATAAAGTTGAACAGTTATATTTATTGCTGTGTTAGTCAGTTTTCCTGATTGCTAACTTGTTGACGAGTGAACAAGTTATGTGTTTCATGATCGTGTCGTCGGCTAATATGGGATATCAGCTAGACAAGTGTTTAAAGAAGAGTTTAAAAATTAAAACAATTTTTCAAAGACTTTGATGATTTATAGGTTATGTACTAAGATTAACTCATTAAATAATCTTGGTAATTCTTTCAAATCATGGTTTTCCTTCCCATTTTAATATTCCTGATGAAGCTATTAACTATTACCTCTCTGGTTGACATTACTCGAAAAGTGTAACTTAAATAAATTTTAATATTGATATGTACTTTTTCTTCCACTTTAAATGCATTAAAATGTGTTAAGAAATAGTCAATATTCGTTCTTCACTATATTTTACTATATCTCAAAATTTTTATGGTTACTTACAAATAAAAATAAAATGGTATTCCAAAATATCTGAATTTTCTCTCGGTATAATATAGCATATATCCCAGTTAAGAGATCAAAATCAACTCCTCGCGGAAATCTCAGTGTCTAGATTCCAAGCATGCTTAATATTCATTTACGCCTATTAGTTCACCGTTACTTTTCATACCTTAATGAATGAAAAATCGAGTGAAATTATCCTTGTCAAGAGGCACATTTCGGACCTGTAGAGTGGTAGCGCAGTGTGCTGACAGTTGATAGATTCACTATACAGTGGTGGCCAAAATTGTGGACTTTTTTGAAATTTTCATGTTTTATAACTTTGAGTACTTGAAGAATATAATAAATTTCACTGAAATACAAATGTTTATATATCAAATTGAAGGAAATTTAATGTAGAATTTAATTAAAAAATAAATAAAATATCTGCATTACAAAAAAGTTACACTTACAAAAAATAAGATCTATCTTAGATTTCATTTTATCTTAAAGTTACACTTACACATTCAATATTTAGTAAGATAACCCTTGACCCCAGCTTCACAATGTCTTTCCATTGACAGAACTAGTGTTTGTAGTTCAAACATTTTAATCATATGATGCCAAGAATAAATCATATCTTCAATAAATCGCGTCTCAATAGATAGACGCTTTTTCTGTACAATGATTTTCAAACGTCGCCGCAAATTTTCTATACGTTTCCGATCAGGGGGGTTTCCTGGCCAGAGTAATAATTGTCTGCTTTTATTTTTAAACAATTCGTTGCATATTTTTGCAATCCTGCTGAAAGATAAATGGAGATTTATTGGGATATAGATGTTTTTGCAGTATGACGAGGAGCTGAATCCTGGTGAAAGATAAATTGTGTTTTTATTGGGAAGAGATCCCTGATGGAAGGTATCAATTTTGGTTCCTGGACAGTTTCGATGTATTATTTTTTTTTCATTCAGAATGTTATCAGTCACTTGAATGCGGCCCGCATTATCTGCAAACATACACTCCCAAATCATGACATTTGTTGGGATCTTTGTAGCTGCTTCAATGCCATCAGGATGTAGATCTTTCCCTGCACTACTTCTCACATATTTTCGCCCATCACTACCAAATAGCGATATTTTACTCTCATCGCTCCAAATTATTTGCTTCCACTGATTTTCTGACCAATTAATGTGTTCTTTTGCCCACCGAAGTCCTTTCCTGCGTTGCTGAAGATTTAATTTATTTTTCCTCGGAATTCACCTTTCAATCCAAAACCTGCTAATTTTCTCCTTATTGTTCTTGAACAAACTGAAATACTCATTGCATTAATTTCACATATAACAGTATCTGATGAAATTCTTCTGTCTTTGAGGCATAGCCTTTTTATCTTTTCTGATTATCTTTCTATAATCAGAAGTACGTGTGCATTTTTTTGGCCTGATCTTGCCTTATTCATCACTGATTTAGTTTATTCAAAACGTAAGCACAACTTCCGTAAGCTTGATAAAGTGACTGATCCAACAATCCGTGTTGCAATTTCAGCATAAGAGAAGACATTTTCTCTTAGTATGACAATTCTGCTTCTTTTTGAAAGTGTCCAATGAGTTCTTGTTGTTGATGACATAGTTTTAAATTATTTCCATAAAAAAATAGAAATATATATTAATCTATTTAGATACACTAGTATTGACCATTCTGCAAAATTTCTTTCAGCAAAATGGCGCTTTTACAAATAAAAACATTCTACATTTTAGTTACTGATATTTTATTGGTTCTCAAAACAATCTTTGTGATTGGCTAGAAGCTTTTATTACAATACACTCCAGCATTCCTCACTAATTGCGTTTTTATTTTAAACTAAAGTAAGAGTAGTTTTTTTTTTTTTTTTTTAATTCTACATTAAATTTTCTTGAATGTGGTACATAAACATTTGAATTTAAATGAAAATTAATACATTCTATAAGCACACAAAGTTATAAAATATAAAAATTTCAAAAAAATGTCCACAATTTTTTGCACCACTGTAGTCAAATTTATTGCAACTTGCATGCTTTATTGCAACTTTTATGCAAACAAATTATAAATACATATATAATACACTTGGAAATTTGTTATAAATTCTATTTTTATAGTTGATCTTTTTCAACGAATTCTATAGAAATTTAATCAGATTGATAAGTCAGATATTTAAATCTATTAGAAATAAACTATAATATAAACATAAAACACAAGCGAGATCTACACTTTTGCGCAATCAATTACAAGCTATTCTCAAGCAATCATTCTTTTTCATATTTTTAAACTTAAAAAACTAAAAAAAAATTGTTTTTAAAAAATAAATGCTTCTAAAGTATGTATTTTTAAATTCTGAAATGAAGTTAATTAGATATTAATAGAAATATTAATTATACCAATCGTAATGTAAAGTAAACGAAAACATATTTTAAAAATATATCCAAATTCCATTACCATCTGAATATTTGATAAAAAAAAAGTTTTAACCCCAAGCATTTATTTTACATTTTTCTTTCACTGATTTTGTGTTTCAAACTTATTTGTATTGTAAAATAAGTTTTTATATCATTTATCCCAATTAATGTCAAATGCATATATTTATCAAACATTCAATTTATGTAGTATCACTTACAAAAAAAAAAAAAAAAAAAAAAAAAGAAGAAGAAGAAACAGGCTAGTCAATTGTATTTCTTCTTAACTTCCCCTAAGCTGTAATCAACAGTTTTAAAATGGTCTCCAATACTTCAAAGACAACAATTAACCTGAACACGGCTAAATTCAAAAAAAGAATAAATAGTTAAAACTATTTTTTTTTCTTACATTTTTAAATGTCGAAAGAAAATCAAAATGCAGGTCGACATATAAAACTAAAACAAATAATAAAATTTTCTATTTGAAAGTTATATTTGCCTTTTTCGTTAAAAAAATCGCAATAAATCCGAGCTGTATTTAATTTTATTTAGTCACTTGTCAGAAGCATACTTTTCTTTGTTTTGGAGTGCATTCAACTGTCAGTAAGTATAATAAATAATTACTTGTATGAATATATGATACGTATTTTTAATCCTTGAAAGTTTAAACATTCATTTGTTTTTGTTTTGTTTTTGGGGGGAGAGATTTTTTTTTTTTTTTTTTTTTACTGCTTTAGGTGTAGAATATCGTAACACAAATAAAGAAAAGCATCTAAAGAATACAAAATTCCTAAAATAAAGCGCTAAAGCAAATATACTTTTAAAAGAAAATATTCCATTTTAAAGTGATATGCTTAAAAAACTTTAGACTTTCTCATAAACATTTCGTTAGTGTAAGAGGTAAAATTTTGTTAAATAACAGTTAATATTTTACAATAAACGGAAAATCCATTACGTTCCAAACTGTCTTATTAAGGCATTGAATGTTTTTAATTTCTTTACAATATATGATTGCCTACTCTAAAATTCGGAAATGAAGTATATAATCAAATACATAATTCTTGTTTTATACGGGAAAATTATTTACAAACATCTGAAAATATTCAATTTTTAATCGAATGAATTTTAAACTACACTGCTCAAAACAATTAGGGGAGCACATGGTTTTAACAAAATTGCGCAAATATTTACACCGATAAGTAACGTAAAATAAAACGTCCATAATTTAAAGGGTAGTAAAAAACAGATAAAAAAACTTCACATGCAAATTAAAGTTTATGACGTCAAAAAGTAGAAAAAGGAGATAAGCCTAGAAATCGGGATTTGGCAGAAACGTCTGTTTCGCTGTCTCAGGTGCGAAATTCAATTGCCCAGCTTGTGTTTTGAGAAAAGGTGACTTGAAAATGTCACAACAATGTGATTTAACGAAATGTATGGCTTGGCGTGTTATCGGGACAGCTGAATTAGGGGAAACACAACGAAGTGTAGCGGGCGCTTTTGGAGTCGCAAGAAGTGTCAACGCAAGGCTGTTGAATCGATTCCCAAACACATGGAATGGTAGAAATCGACAAGGGCAATTTCGGCATAGTGCTGCCACAGAAACTGATGACAGATATAGCCTGTTAACAGCTCGCGCAGACGGAACAGGCAATGCTACCTTGTTGCAAATACAGTTGTTTTTGGCTACAGAACGAAGGGAATCTAACCAAACTGTCGATTTAGGCTTCATAAGGATGTTCTCTGTGCCCGTAAGCCAATGGTCTGTATTCCGTTGATTTCAAGTAACTGTGCGGCCCAAAGAAGGTGGGCAACTGAACATCTAGTTAGGAGGCAACGTCATTGGAGTCAAATTCTGTTTACAGACGAGTCCCGATTCAGTCTGGATGTGACATCTGATGTGTTTTCGCATGGAGAGAAAGAGGCACTCAAAACAATCCCACATTCGTTTGTAAAACATCACATTACAGACGAGGTGGGTTGATGCTGTGGGCTGGATTCAGCATAGGTGGACGTACGGGTCAGCATAACATTCGGAATGACACTTTGACTGTTCGAAGTTATACAGACGAGATACTGAGACCTCATGTCGTATTTTATGTTGCAGCAATTAGTGATTTCTTTTTTTTCCATGCATGATAATGCCAGACCTCATACAGTTCGTCTTGTGGAGAACAATCTTAAAGTTGAAACAATACAGCAAATGGAATAGCCAACTTGCTCTCCTGATCTAAATCCGATCGAACATGTTTGGGACATACTCAGACGGCGCATTGCTGCGACACCAAGGCTTCCTTTTATTGCCCGGGACTTGCAGATTTCAATTCTTGAGCAGTGGAACAGTATTCCCCAAAGTACAGATAACCTCATCGCATCCATGGAAAACAGATGTGCAGCAGTCTTAGCTGTTCGTGGAGACCACACGCCATATTAAAAATCTTGCACTATTTCTAAACAATACTTTTTCTTATCATTTACACGAAACCAAATTGTTGCTCCCAAGCCATCTTTTCATGTTCCTTACATCTTTTCAAAGAATGAAAGCTCCCTTACAATTTTTTTTGCGTCTTTTTTTCTGTATTGCGCATTGATTCACGTGAACTATCCAATTTATGCCCATACATGGCTGTCTTGCACTGTTCTCTTCACATTTTTGCTTGTTCCCCTAATTTTTTTGAGCAGTGTATATTCTTAATTAATTGATAAATGCCGAACAGGTACTAAAAATCTAATCCATATTCGCATTTCTTTTATTCTTAAAATTGTACTGACAAATTTAATTTCTTCATGAAAAATTTATTGCTGGAGACAAAATAATAATGGTAATAATTACTACAAGTGACAAGTTTTTAGTTAAAATCGAATTTAGGAGACAGAAATAATTTATTTTATAAACTAGAGTGTAAAACCTTTGATAGATTTTGAGAAAATGGAATGATAAAGTTGATTGATAAATTAAATTGATTAATAAGGAACCTCGTTCATAAATTAAAAAAAATTCTGTATCAGTTGTAAGCTATGTTAAATATAAAATATTGTTTTAAAAATAATTAAATTTGATTACCTATAGGGTAATTCCGGGATTTATGCCGCACATTTTTTTTTTAATTTGTGTATAAAGTCCCATGGTGTATATAAAATAAAAAAATCATGCTGTGCTATTTAATGTTAAATATACAACGCGTGTAGTGCGACAAAAAAAATCAAAACAAATTATTAATATTTTTTAACATTTTTTTTGTAAAACATTACACTGATGCACGTCACCGTTACATTCATTCTGAGACGCCGCACTTGTGCGGTAGTTATGCTGCGCTTGTAATAAGAACAGAATGAAATTATAAATAAAAATATAAAAAAAAAAAATACTCATATCTGGACTATAATTAACGATGTAATAACAAAATGAAACTAAATGAGTACAATGAAACGTATTAGCAGATCCAAATTAATAATTGTTTCCTACTTTCACTCGCAAAATTATCAACTTTTTTTTTACACTAATTTTTAATTGTTATTTCAGCAACAACGTAGCATCAATGTATTAGAAAGGGAAAAGAAAAAAAAAGTAAAATTGCGTTTACATAATTTATTTGTTAACTCTTTCGTGACAGGGGCTTTTTACACAAATTTTATTCGGTTGGTAGCACTTTTTTAAAAGAAGTTACCTTTACTTAAATAATCATGAAAATGCTCTAATTAAACAAAGCAATTATTACTTTTCTCTTTTACTGGTGCCAGATACAAATTTTATAAGCTCTTTATGAAGGTGCTTATATGCACCTATGGTCTCGAATGGGTTCAGAAACCTGTATTTTTTACTATAATCTACAGAAAATGTGTCGAAAATGTACAGTCTTTATGTAACTACATTTAAACAAATGATGCAACGAAGCCAATTAAACATCCTCTTTTTTGGAGTAGTTTGCAAAGAACTTCTGAGTTACGCGTAATCCAATTTTTCATTATTATCATCTTGACTTGCATCTTTCTTGCCTTTCTTGCCTTTCTTACTTTTTATTTTCCCCTTTTTCGCCTTTGGTTTTAGTAAACTTGATAACATGCCTATCATGGTTAGTCTGTGCAAAAAGAAAAGTAAAAGTTAATAACACTAAATCATCCTGTACAAAAGAAACTGCGGCATGTATACCGGAATACCAGTGCGGCATGTATCCCATTTTACATGGTGCAGATGTCGGCTATCATAGTCACCTGCCATCGCTGAGGGGAATGGCGTAACCATACACACAGTACTCTAT
This sequence comes from Maratus speciosus, assembly GCA_963932465.1. Taxonomy (NCBI): domain Eukaryota; kingdom Metazoa; phylum Arthropoda; class Arachnida; order Araneae; family Salticidae; genus Maratus; species Maratus speciosus. The sequence goes on along the minus strand of OZ010788.1, from coordinate 389,539,085 downwards.
GCAAACGCTAGACTTAGTTTTAACTTCGAAATCATGCATGCATTTTGTAATTAGTGTATGAAAAGTATTTAAACATAACGTGTTTAAAAGTTTGGACAATGAAATCATGTACTTACGACAAATTAAGAATTGTGCTTCTACTAGTAAACATCGAAATGGGATTCAAGCTATACACTGGTTAAAATAATCTCATTGCGAACCTATACTGTGTGTTTGACGACCATCTATCGATAATTACAAGAAATACAAGCGGTGCGGCATCTATCCCGTATGCGGCGACACTCCAGGAGTTACCCTATTATATAAGACAAATGTTTTCTTGCGTAAATATTACGTCATTGTGATGGTTGTAACAGAATCCGATTAAATTTGGCTTTTATTGGATATTTTTAAACTTCTGAACATCACACATTTTAAATTTTTACATCGTTGAATAGAGAAAAAAAAAAAGTTACTTACAAATGCAGTTTGCTTCTAAACTGTATTTCATTTTTTTTTTTCTGAAAACTAAATCGGAATTTACTCATTTTGTATAGTTTTTAAAATAATTTTTAAGTATGATTTTTTAGCTCCCGCTATACTATTTCCTTCACGCAGCTTATTTTGCGTCGTCTTCAAAAAATAACGTTACGTTGCATAAACCGCAATAAAATAAAGCAGATGTATCATTGTACGATTAAATATACTATAGCATCTGTTTAAACTTTTAAGCATCGCATATTTTTATTTTTTATACCATCGTATTGGGGAAAAAATTGCTTTTTAATGCAATTCGTTTGAAAACTGTATCTCCATTTAGTTTTGAGACATTATTATTATTATTATTATTATTATTATTATTTTGTAGTTTTTAGCGAAATTTTTTTAGCAACTCAAGTACTCCATTTCTGTAGAAAGTAAAGTAAAAGTAATTGAAAAATAACAATTATAACTTTTGTTGCCACTTTCCCTTAAAAAATGAAAAAAAAAATAACATGCGTGCTATTTTGAGAAAAATATAAATGAATGATTTCTTATAAAACATGGAGCTATTATAAACTATATTTAATTTAATTGTCTATATTACAAACACATGAAGGTATATAAATCATTAGATGGCCTAATTTTTTTGCCGTTTCTTGCTGATTTCTTTTTGCTGGATTTGAAAAATGGCGCCCTTTTTTCCCCCATTCTGACCAGAAAATCAGAGTTCTAGATTTTTGCGGCTGCTTTTTCATCTTCACCTAACACTTCATTTATAATGGCTGTTTCATAATAATAGAGACCATCAGTAATGATAATAGAGACCAAATCTTCTATTCCAAATGTATAAGTTTGGGACTCCACTGTATCTATCTATCTATCTATATATATATGTATATATTTATTTATTTATTTATCTGGGGCGACACTAAATTCTGAAATAGCGGAATTTCTGTTCTCTGTTTTTTATCTATTTCTATCACGTGCAAAGGAGTGTGAGAGATAAATCCGCCTGCACATAAGTTGATATAGATAGTTCATCATTTGGTTCTGGCTCCTATTCCATAACAAAGTTAAAACTTCTCCAATAAAATAAGATAATATAAATAAAACAAAAAACTAACAGACCAGTAATCGAACTACACATTTAAACAACTGAAATGATAGTAATTTAATATGACTACTGTAAGGAATGAAATCTTTGGATATTTCTTCTGCTGTTAACTCATACAAAAGTATCGTTGTTAATAAATTTCAAAACTTTATTTCATTGCAAACGTTATACTCTTCAAATAAAAATAATTTTTTATGTTGTTATTGGGCAATATAAAAAAATATATTAATATATTTTAAAAAAAATCTCCTTATATTCTGTAACCCGGGAGGTCGGAGCTGGATCCCCCCAGGATTTTTAATAATAGGTTAAAATAACACTGTTAAAAATGCAGAAGTTTCCTAATCTCGGAAAAAAAAATTACTATAGCAACGAACGAAAATCTATAATTACCTCTTCGGTTTTCTTCAAGGCTCCAAAACTCCTTTTTTTAATCGTTTGAACCCCTTGAAACTAATGTATTTTTGAAATTTAATGAAGTATTTACAAAAATTAAAATTTTCTTTTTCCCACTGATTTTCAGAAACATTTTCGAAAATCATTGGCAACAAAATAACTTTGCTTTGATGCGTCGTTTCTTAAGGTATCTGAACACCTTTAAAACGTAATTTCCGATCAAAATATCGGTTTTTCATTTTTGCAATAATATTAAAATTGAATCTTTTATCTATCGAAATCTGCTTAAATTCTGTCTGTATCGAAAATAGAACCCGAGTTACAGTCGTTTAAAAAACATATATTACGTTATTTACCTTACGTTACACCTATCCTAAAAATTTATTTCAGCTTTTTCTCAAAATGAAGTTTTTCAGATTTTTACTATACTTAAAACAACCTAGAACAAAAAATTATGCATGAAATGCTACGAAATTTTCTGTACTTATTTTACAAATGTCTTTTGAGAGAATAGACTACGCTCATAAAAACATATTAAATAGTTTTATACTTACACTGAGATAAATGACAAACTTGAGACAAATTTTACGAATTTTTCATTACATTAGTACAATAACTGCCATATCATCAGAGATAGAGATGCGATTATAATGTGGGTAGTCTAAGTCCTAGAGAAAGTTATTCAGCTTATTATGTAATTTACAAAATGTCAATACATTGTTTTATTTTTGAGTTATCACGTTTTACCGGAATGTCAATTTTTGACATGATTTTGACTATTTTTCTCTTTAAAAAATATTTCTGGGTAATTGCTAAAATTTTTATATATTTTTTCAAAGTTTTAAAGTAAATGCCATTAAAGCAAATGGATAACAAGATAAATTTTCAAAATTTTCAAGAAACCACTTCCGAAGGTGTGAGGATATCTTAAATCTCTCATATCTGGTTTCTCGGGTTTCTAATGCTAAAAATTCGGAATCATGGGTACCTCGAAAGAGGATATTGTATATTTTCGATAGCGGTAATATTATATTTTCGTAGATTAAAAAACTTTCGTCTATTTCTTTTCTAATTTTCTTACAGTGTACACGTGGAATGAAAATAACATTGAAATTAAATATTAACGAGTAAGAAAAATCATGAGTACAGCATAGATTATGAAACACTTTCCAACACTTCCTGAAAGCTTTAACGAAACTTCGTTAATTAGGGAAATAAGGTAAATAAGATAACTAAGTAAACATTTAAAAATCTGATTTCAGTAGTTACCGCCCATAGCCAAATATGCATTCCTATTCCTTTGAACAGCCCTGTATTCGATCTGTATGTTGATATATACACTACATAATGGGTAAATATAGTTTAGCAAGAAAATGCATAACAGGTTGAAATTCATCTTTCAGCAATTTATACTAATAGATGGAAACATTCTTGAATACTTTTGTACAGCCCTGTAGTTCACCAAGTACCTTTATTACATGCCACTCTTTAGCTAAAATTTAAATCAAACTAAAACACGCTTAAAATTATTGAAATTACATTGCCAGAAATTATCACCTATAGACGGCCATGTATCCAACTCTTTGTGTGGCCCTGTATATCATTTTATCTATATTCTACAAATATTTCTTAGTACACTAAAATCAGTTCAGCGTAAAATTGCATAACTCCTTTAAAACCCACCTTTAAGCAATTTATGCTCATACTCAGTAACCTTTACAAATTCATTTGTGTAGCTCTGTATATGAACTATAGCATTTATACGCAATTTATAGTATGCAAAAATATAATGAACAAGTAGGTAAGTGTGATCATAGATCGCACAGAGGGTTGCGTTTAATATTCCTTTCAAAACAATTTATCCTTTTGAAAAATCTGTTAGTTCCACATTTCGCAACCAGGGGCGCATTCTATTCTAAACAAACTTCTATCCGAACGAAACTCCGTTTTATAGACTATCCATAGATATATTAGTCGAGGGGATTGGGCCGATAGCACCCGAGATAAGTAGGCGCACCTGGCGGTAAAAAGTGGAACTAAAATATGTAAGGCTATGGTGCATAATATGAAAGAATGGTCAAAGAGGTGTCAACAAAAGTTGGAAAAGTGCTCCCCGGGTGAAAAGGGAGGAGGTTAGAAAAATTGCTTAAAATACACAAGTTAGAGCCCGGAGAAGTAAATAATATAAGACTTTTTGAAAATTTTATTATTTGACGTGTGGTCTGAGGTATTCAGCTATACGTATGCAAAAATGCATGTCTCCAACTCAATTAGGGGCTCTCTTAGAAAGAATTGCTTAAAATACATATGTGGTAGCTCAAAGGGTTAAACGTAAGACTTTTTCAAGATTTTATGATTTTTCGCCTGACCTCAGGTGTTCTGCTGTAAGTATGCAAAATTTCAAATCTCCAAATTAGTGAAGGGCTCAGTTAGAAAGAATTGCTTAAAATGCGCATGTGGGAGCCCAAAGAGTTAAATGTACGATTTTTTCAAAATTTTATTATTTGTCGTATGATATGTGGTGTTATTTCCCGCCTCCAACCTAAATAGGTGCTCACTTAGAAAGAATTGTTTAAAATACGCATGTCAGAGCTCAAAGGGTTACATGTACGGCTTTTTCAAAATTTTATGGTTTGTCATTTGACGCGAGGTGTTCAGCTATAAGTATGCAAAATTTCACGCCTCCAACCTAATTAGGGGCTCACTTAGAAAGAATTGTTTAAAATACACATGTGGGAGCCCAAAGTGTTAAATGTACGACTCTTTCAAACTTTTGTGGATTGTCCTTTGATGTGAGTTGCTCAGCTGTAAGTATGCAAAATTTCACGCCTCCATCCTAATTAAGGCTCACTTAGAAATTTCACTTATGTATGAGAAATTTCAAGTCTCTAATATAGATAGTTTCTGAGAAAGGGCTCTGTGACAGATGAACAGACAGACAGACAGACAGAGGAGCGAGACGAATAGGGTTTCGTCAGATGAACGAAACCCTAAAAAAGCGCATATCATAATTAAAAATGCATTTCGAGCAATCATTACTAATATACAGTAATTCGGATACAATATAGTATCTGAAATCTTTTCAAATACACCGCAAACAATTTTCCCTATATCATTTTGAACTGAATTATTTTGTGTGGCCCTGTAAATGAACAATAACTATTCTTTGCACCGCATATTCAACAGAATTCATATATTAGTGAACTTCATAAATTAATATCAATTTTACTATGTTTGAAAGAGTGTACCACCATTAAAAATCATTTGAAACGATGTTTTCCCATTGGTCGTAATGTAACGTAAAACTTTTGACTGTCCCTGTAAATGAACTAAACATGCTACAAACTTCATTTGAAATAGAAACATGCTATAGTATAGGTCACTAACATTCGAAAATTTCTGAACGATTCGAGCATGTTTACGAGAGTTAGAGCGTGGACAGACGGACAGACAAACCGAAGTCATAAACACTTTTCAACTTTGTTGGAAAGTGTTAAAAACAGTTTGTTGTAATATCATTGCGATTTTAGAATAACTGTAGTACATGTGTTGTGTGAATTGTATAGATGTAAAAGCACACATTAAAGGAATATTTAAAAATTACCATATTTAAAAAAGTAAAATAAAAAAGGAAACAAAATAGGTATATTCCGAAAGTTCCAGAATATATTCCATTTGAAATGTGCTTTTACGAAAGTATATTAAATTTATAATAGAAACGAAATTAATATTCTTAAAAATGACTGACGTAATTTATGAACAAGTTTTTTTTTTTTTTTTAAGAAAATGAGATTTATGTTTTAAAGCTATTTATAAAAAGTTGCATCCCGATAAAGACATTATGTATCTACCCAAAGTAGAAGATTTGATTTATGTGAATAGTAGTTCACGCAGATATATTTTTTATTAAAAAAAACATTTTTCTCATTTGCTTTCGAGTTTTATTAAAATTTCTAATTACAGTATATAGTTTTCATCGTGAATTATGTTAGGTAATATATATTTTTTGAATCACTTTTTTTTTTTTTTTTTTTTTTTTTTAAATATATGTTATACCATACTTCACATAATGAACTATCTTTAAAAAATCACCTTTATTTTAAAAGTAATTTGGTATGACATATCAGTCTAGCTAAAAAATAATTTTAAGTATTGGAATTTGTTTTTATGATAATTATTAATAATTATGCTATTTTAAAGTAAAAATGTGTTATTTTAAATTACTTGGGTCACTTTTTTAATACTTAATAGTATACAAGAAAGCTGTTATAATAAATAAATCTTTATTTTAGTTTCATTAACAATCATAATTTTAAACTTACACTTATTATTATGTTATAATGATTGTTTTTCTACAATAAATGATAGACGAATAAATTAAGATAGGTGGCTAATTTTTATGGGCACTTGTATTTCCATTGCACAATCGCATATAATCAGGAGTATAATATAAATTTAATTCTGTTTTATTAACGCTATTATTCACCAACTACTTCGACCCTGAGTTATGCCGATAACATCGGTCGAACACTCAAATTGTATGCAACTCTGTTCCTGATTGGACATCTCCTTGATAATGTCAAATCAAATGTTATCGTGAATTTTATTTGAGCGTTCGACCGAGGTTTTTAAAGTCGAGGTAGATGGTGACTACAAGCATAAGACTCCTTATCTCAGAACTGCATCTTATATCTACTGTTTTTTTTTTTTTCAAATACAATTGTAAAATGGTTTTCATATATCTCTATTTTGCAAATGCACACACAAATAAATAAATAAATAAATGATTAAAACATGGATATTCAATTGTGAAAATTATTAATTGTAGATAAATACCTAAAAAAAATACGAAACGTATTCATAACTAATTTTAAAATGTTTGATTTCATTTATAAAAACAAAGAATACATAAACCTTTAAATGATTATTTAATCAGACTCTGTCAAATAAATATTAACAATAATTTATTTTTTAATGGAACCATTTAGGATTGAAGAAATGAAAATTAATTGAAGCTTTATCGTGGATTAAGAAAGCTGTATTTAATATTTAGTATTATTTTTTAAATTTTTTTGCTTATGTTTTTATAGAAAACAATTGCTACTCTGTAAAAAACAATAACAAAAGTTTTAATATTGTACGGCAAACTTAATCTTGGAAATGTAGTTTCGACAAAATTTGGAAAGTCAAATTCCATATTATTGTGTTGTCGCTCATTAGAATTCCGTACTTACAAAGTAAAAACGGAACCATTATAAAATAACTCATGTGTCTGTCTGTCACAGTCATTTTACTCTTAAACTATGGAACAGGGAAAATTCAAACTCGGAGAAGTAATAAAGACTATTGTCCCACACCTTTACAGATTGCTAAACATTCAAAAATATATTTAGCAAAAATGTAGTGGATCTAATTAAGCAACTTGAAAAATTATATATTTCTTTGTACAATTACCCCCAAAAAATTGGACAACGGCTTCTGTGGAGAATTATATGTTTTGACGCCAAATGGGCGATAAAGGGATGGCAATGGCTCTATTGTTTACTTAGGGTTACTCCTCCTGGGAGCATCGCTCGCGCTCACTCTGTGGTGGTGGTGTTGAAAGAATGTTTTTAAGAACAGTTTCGCTTTTATTGTAAATAAATGTATCATAATGTATTCTAGCTGTAAATATGTGTCTTCCAATTAAATACGAAGAGAAAAATTGATACACCGTGGAATTAATTAAGTGCCAATTGATTTATTTTAAGATAGTGTAAGTTAATTTAAGAAATCCACTGAACCAGAATCGGTCGCCACACTGGTGCAAAGGCCGCAAATATAAATTGATAACTACGCTACAGGCATTTCATTAAACGGGTAAATTATTTAAAATTTCTCTTAAAATCTCAGATATATTGGAAGACATAATTCTTTGAATGAGTGAATATAAAGATGAATCAAAGTGAAGTTTTAAAACGAAACATAGCAAAACGCGGATCAATTACAACCCCAGTAACGAAATTGATAAAAAAAATTGATAGTGAAATTAAAAAAGAAAGTGATTCCAAATCGGAAATAGTTGAGGACTCTTTAGCGGCATTACTTGAACATAAATTATCATTAGAAAAATTGGATGAATCAATTGAATCGGAAATTGAAACCGATAATTTAGAAACAGAAATAGAAATTTAGATAGAATATAAGGAAGCTATTGTGACTTGCAAATCTAGAGCCAGTAGATAGATGAAAAAATTAAACATAAATTCAACTATCGCGAGTGAACCGAAAGTAAGTACGCCCTCCATATCAGACAGTCAATCAAAGTCGAATACGAAATTGCCACGAATTTCTTTAAATAAATTTACAGGCGACATTTGCGAATTTCAAGAATTTTGGCCTCAGTTTAAAATTGCTATTCATGAAAATGGAGCTCTTCAGCAAATTGAAAAGTTTACTTACTTAAAATCTTTAATTTCTGATTCAGCAGCTGCCGCTATTAATGGGCTTCCATTAACAAGTGAAAATTATGAAACGGCAATAAATATATTAAAGGATCGTTTTGGGAAAAGAAATGTTTTAATTTCCGAGCACACTAACAAACTATTAAACTTAGAAGCAGTACGATGATCAAATGACATACATTCTTTGAGAAAATTATACGATCAGATAACAATACAAATACGATGTCTCGAAGTGCTTGATGTGAAGTCAGACCAATGTGGTTGCTTATTATTACCCATTATTTATAAATGTATACCGAATGATCTCGTATTAGAATATCAGAGAGAAAAATGCGATAAAAAGGATGTTAGTGTAAATGATTTAATGTTGTTTCTGAAACGAGAAATAGAAGCGTGAGAAAAAACTATTAATGTTACTTCTATCAGTTTTGAAAATTCTAAATCCCATGAAAATAAATTTAGACAAAATTCTCCCGAACACTTTCACCAAGAAAAAATAAAAAATCCTTCAGCATTCACATTAACTACAATTACTGAAAACCTTTGCCCCTTTTGCTCTCAAAAACATGAAGCAAATTCGTGCCATTTAAATTTGGAACAACGAAAAGAATCTTTAATAAAACAAGCAAAATGTTTTAAATGCTACCGGCACTTCCATAAGAAGCAATATTGCAGAAATACTGAAATTCGTTGCACAATTAGTTTTTCGAGAACGCCACAAAATTCTCTTTGTAACAAAAAAGAAAAAGAAAGATCATCGAATGAAAATGAAATTTACCTCCTTTCGACTGAGCGTGAACCGGGGGGAAAGGAAAATAAGAAGTATGAAAAAATAACAGTTTCATCACTTTGTTGTAATCCAGATGAACATATTTATTTTCAAACGTTGAAAGGAATTATGATTGGAAAGAATCAAAATATTAAATTTCGAATATTATTAGATAGCGCCTCGCAGCGAACATTTATCGGGAAGAACTTATCTAATCGTTTGAATTTAGAGGTGACAGGGCAGGAATCATTAAAAATTCATACCTTTGCTGGAAAGAAACCTATTGTTGATAATCATAATAGAGTAAAGATTTTCCTAAAAGACAATAATTCGGGCAATATAATATGTCTGGAAACGTTAGAAACGGGGAGATTCTGTTCCGATATAATACGAGCGCCAAGTTCTGAGTTATATAAAAAAAATTAAAAATATGGGTATAGAGTTATCAGACGTTTCTAATGAATTAGATGATGGTGATAATGAAATAGATTTGTTGATTGTGAGCGATTACTATTGGCCAATTATGACTGGAAAATATAAACGCATTTCACCAACTCTTGTTCTGAATGAAACTAAATTAGTTTGGACACTTCACGGCAAATTCTCAGAAGAAGTTAATCTAGATAATTTAGTGGGTGCAATGTACATATCTATTTGGGATAATAAGAAGGATGATAAAATGCCAGTTCAGCTTGAAACTGTAGAAGGGTTTTGGATTCAAGAAGATAATACGTACAAATGTAAAGATATCATTAATGAATATAAGACTTTGGAAGTAGTAGAAATTGAAATCCAGGAAATACATTCGACCAATGATAATTTGGGATACCACTTACCCCATCACCCTGTTATTGAAACGGACAAACAAACTTTAACAAATCCGATGAACTGGCGACATTGTCCCGGTAGCTCAAATCCTGCTGGCCGACTTACGAGAGGACTCTCATTTCTCGACCTCGAGAGCGGCTTTAAGGCTGCTGAACAACAATTTGAAAAATTAATTAAAGATCAATAACTTCAGGATTTTATGTCAAATTAAAGTGTGACATGGAAATTTATCGTCGAGCGTGCCCCATGGTGGGGAGGGTTTTACGAAAGGCTCGTAAAAAGGGTACAAGAACCCCTAAGGAAAATTTTAGAAAAACTCTCATCACATTTGAAGAATTGGCAACAATCTTGACAGAAATAGAAGCCATAATAAATATGACACCAATAACCAGTGATTTCGACGAGCCAGAGCCACTTTTACCGGCTCATTTCCCCCAACTAGGAAGAGAAAACATTAGTTTTGCTCTACGTTTTGCTGAATTTGAAAATAAAATTTCTTCCAAAGAACTTTGTTAAGGAAAAAACTATATCAAAGTAAATTGTCGAAACAACTGTGGAAAAATGGAAGGAACAATACTTATTGAATTTTAGTTCAATTCATCAATTTAAACTCTTGAGAGACACAAAAACTTGAAAATGAGAGATGTTGTCTTAGTAGATGGTACTGCTAAACCTAAACTGTTGTGGGACTTAGGAATAGTTAAGGAGTCATTATTGGCAGAGATAAACTTATTCGTGCTTGCATAATAAAAACTGCTAAAGGACTGCTGAGAAAACCGATCCAACTTTTGTATCCTTTTGAACTAGATATCTGAATGATAAGTGATTTCAGTATTTGATTTGAAATTTATTTTTTTCTACTAGTGTTTGAATATCAAAGTATGTTTATTTTATAAATTCATGTTTGGAAATATATTTTTTGGGGGTGTGTGTTTTGCAATTTGTTGTTTATCTATTTAGTAAAAATGTTTCATTTATGCATAAATGTACTTTATTTCAAATTGAAAAGATAATTGAATTAATAATGATATTTAATTTGTTTATATTATGTATATCTATATATTCAGTTAATCTTATTCAGGTAAAATATCTTACCAGATATGTTCATGTAGCTACATGTTATAAGAGTGTCATTTTTCTTATATTGATAATGACTTTATTATTTTATGTTTAATTCTTTATACTTCAACAGCTGTAGATTGAAAAATTTCTATTTTATCATTTGAGTTTTGAATTAAGGTTATGTTTATTATAAGAATTTGTTTTATGTTGATTTGTCATTATGCACTCTCATGAGGCCAGGTAGGGAGTGTGTGGAGAATTATATGTTTTGACGCCAAATGGGGATAAAGGGATGGCAATGGCTCTATAGTTTACTTAGGGTTACTCCTCCTGGGCTCATCGCTCGCGCTCACTCTGTTTTTGAGGTGGTGGTGTTGAAAGAATTTTTTTAAGAACAGTTTCGCTTTTATTGTAAATAAATATATCATAATGTATTATAGCTGTGAATATGTGTCTACCAATTAAATACGAAGAGAGAAATTGATATCCCGTGGATTTAATTGAGTAAGTGCCAATTGGTTTATTTTAAGATAGTGTAAGTTAATTTAAGAAATCCACTGAACCAGAACCGTCACCACAGCTTCTATTGATTTCATTGTCTAATAATTTTGCTCTATGTTGTTCTTTAAAAGTAAAAGTTTATTTAAAAATAATAACAATTTTTAATATGATTTACACAGTTTTATTTTACTTTAATAAAACTCATATCTAAATTATAAATTTATAAAACGTGGTGATGATATAACATTCTGCACCAAATAAAAACTTGGACAGTTACACAATGTGCAGAAAAACACTTTTAAATTTAAAACAAAATCATCAAATATTTCGTGTGATTTTTTTTGCTGCTATTACAGCTTGTAGCTTCTTATTAATCGAAAGGGCCAGTTTTTCGATTAAATCTGATGGTGCATTTTGCCATATATTGAGAATAACAGTTTTTGCTCTTAATCTACTTTTCTAGTAATTGTTTCTCCATATAAACCCATAAATATTCTATAGGATTTATACCCGGACTTTGAGGAGAATGGGGTAGAACTTTTAATACTTTGTGTAATAACCATCCTTTTTACAATCCGAGCGTTATGCTTAGGATCATTGTCTTGGACCAAAGAATAATTTCATTTAAATTTCATTTTCCTTTAGAATGTTCAAATACATCATTTTGTTCATTGTACCTTCAATGAACACTAGATTTCCAACACCACTAGTTCCCATTGAATCCCATGTCATAACGAATCCACCACCATGTTTTACAGTCAATTTTATATTTGCTGATTTTAGCGCTGTTCCTTCCCTTCGCCATACAAAACGCATCAGATCCAAACAAATTAAATTTCGACTTATCTGTAAAAATAACAGGCTTTCAGAATTATTGTGGCTTTCCAACATATTGTTTAGCATATTCAAGACTTTTTTTTACATTTCTGAGAGACAAATATAGCTTTTTATGGTGTGTATGCTCTATAGTCTTTAGAATGTAAAAAAAAAAATTCTTATAGCGTGTGAATGCACATCCACTATATACCTCCTTCAACTCTCTGGCTATCTTTACTGCAGAAATTTTAGGATTCTCTTTCACAAATCTTACAACCCGTCTTTCTGTTTCAGACGAGGAAATCTTTCTGGGGCTACCACTTCCACTAGGTCTTTGCAAAAATCTGTAGTTTTGTATGTATTTATTATGTAATGCACTGCTGAACGTCGATTTTTCACAGTTTCTGCAATATATCGTATATTTTTCTGCTCTTTCCATAGTTAATAATTAAGCTTTTCATATCAACAGAAGTTTGCTTTTTTTCCATTTTTGGAATTTTTAATCAAGCAATAGGAAATTTCAACATGTTTCAGTCTCTTAGATTTGACTTGGTCTCGAGCCAGAAAACATTACCCTCTTAAAAATTTGCTTAATGGCAATCCAAAGTAAAAGTGAAATAAGTGTCCATGTTTTATTTTGGCAGTGAAAAACGCACAATTTATTTTTAAATTATTTTAAAATTTAATATAACATTTTATTAAGATTAAATAAAACTATTTCAATCCTTGAAGAAATTATCTTTTTCTAAATTATTTTTAGATTACGATATCACAACTGAATAAAACAATATTAAGTAGCAAAATCGAATCTTGTTGCTGTCCAACTTTTTTTGGTTCACTGAATATCGTGTGAAAGCTTTCGTAATGATCAAATCAAAATACATTTCTTTTAATTTTAGTTAAGATATTATCAGAAATATTGTCGAAAATGTTGTGCAAAAATATGTCCCCTTCCCTCTATTTCCGAATCTGCTGAAACTAAACTTATGAAAACATTAGACGTAGTAGACGTTAATTTAAACCTTCGAGGAAAATTATAACGATTACTCTACGTCACATAGTTTTTGAGAAAAACGCATTTTTCGTTACACACAAATTTCGATTTGCGGTCATTCAGCAAAGGTGTTGAGGAGCGCTGGAGATACCTATCTTAGAAGGCGTACAAAAGCATTGTTGATAGTGGTTTTAAAAAAAATCGTCGGTAATTATCCGAGATATTAATCCTTAAAGACACGGACGGTTTGGACATACATAAGAGCGGCGTACTGTATATATCATCTGCTTTTAAAGCCTAGATAACAACTTTTAATGATATATTTGTGTAATGTAATGCCCATTACCAGTATAAAAGCAATAAACGTCAAGTTGTTAAAAACGGACTAATTTAATTAGAATTAATCCCAGAAATACTATGGATTCGCGACTAGTTTGCATTGAGTGGGCCTCTTAATAAACCTTACAGTGTCTTTAAATGTTAATTAAAAACCTGTCTGGGAAAACACGGCGCGAACCAAGGCGGCAGTGCAATATTGCGACCACCTTTCGAAGCGGGCTTAGCACAATGCCAAGTTTAAAGTTTGAACAAGATTTTGTTTTAGCTACACTGTAAAAAAAAAAAAAAAAAAAAAAAATGTTACTAGATCAATTTAATTTAATGAAATACCAATTGGAGTTTAAATATGCACTAATTTTATTGTCAGCACCGAAATATGTTCATCATAAACATATTAGGATAAATTAATTATACAGAATAGCAATATTTGATATTATTTAAGCTTCATATCGCTTTGAAATTTTATGGTAACCCATTCATACTTTTCTAGTATATACAGCTACACCCAACACTAGGGTGTATAATTTTTTTTTTTTTTTTTTTTTTTTTTTTTTTTTTACAAAGACTTATTATTCTTTTAGCAATGATTTTTTAATTAAAAAGTTAATAATTCATATTGTTATTGTATGGAACCCTCTGAGCTCGAGTAATACTCTTATTTGACCGTTTATTATTTTTTTTATAGTGTTTACTATTTTGTTTTTCGATTACGCCTCAAAAAAAAAAAATTGTAAAAAATTAAAAAAATTGGAATACAAATTTCAAAATCTACAAACACTTATATTTGTTGTTATAACTCAAAATAAAATTTTTGTTTGTTTGTTGTACAGGTATTTTTACCAGATAATTTAATTCCTTTTTTTTTTTTTTTTTTTTTTTTTTTTTTTAAGCACACAAATATAAATCCGTTAACTTGTTTAAAAGTTATTTTGCCAAAACCCACTAAAAACAGTGTTTGATTTAATTGAGTTTTATTTTTTACCTTCGCCTGTATGACAGTTTTGCTCGACTTGTATAACGGAAATTTTTGTTATTTTCCTATTAGACCAACTGTACGGCGTTATTAAAAATGCAAATATTATAAAAACAATAACAATAAAAAATATACGTTTTTGTCATTTGAAACCTTTCTCGGCCCTTTTGCCTTTTTTAATACTTTCCAATAAAGTTGAAAAGTGTGTATGACTTCAGTTTGTCTGTCCGTCAGGCCGTCTGGCCATCTGTTCACGCTCTAACACTCGTAAATATGCTCGGATCGTTCTGAAATTTGTGGATGTTAGTGACCTCTATCATAGCACGTTCCCTATTTCAAATAAAGTTTGTAACATGTTTAGTTCATTTACAGGGACAGCCAAAAATTTTCCGTTACATTACGGCCAATGGGAAAACATCCTTTCAAATGATTTTTAATTGTGGTACACTCTTTCAAACATAGTAAATTGATATTCATTTATGAAGTCCACTAAAGTATTTATTCTGTGGAATATGCGGTGCACAGAATAGTTATTGTTCATTTACAGGACCACACAAAAGAATTCCGTTCATAATGGTATAGGGGGGATTGTTTGCGGTGTATTTGAAAAGATTTCAGATACAATATTGTATATGAATTACTGTATATTAGTAATGATTGCTCGAAATGCATTTTTAATTATGATATGCGCTTTTTTCACTATATTTATGCATACTACAAAGTGCGTATATAAATGCCATAGTTAATATACAGGGCTACAGAAATTAATTTGTAAAGGTTACTGAGTATGAGCATAAATTGCTTAAATGTGGCTTTTAAAGGAAATATGCACTTTTACGCTGAACTGAATCTAGACACACGGCAGTGTGTCAGCCAAGTTCGCCTGACATAGCCGTGTGTTATTTACACGAACCATTTTGAGCTGTTTTCGTCAAATTTCATTGCTCTACTACTGAAAATCTATGAGACCTACGTACTTGTTATACGAAATGTGTAGTAAGGCCACCCTAATTACCTAAAATCCAAAATTTTATAAATAACGCATAATTAGTTTCCGAGATAATGACATTTGAAAATGTCTGATAATCGATAATTTTACCACTGACTGACTGACTGACTGACTGACTCACTCATCAAAAAGATCTCGTATATCTACTGCAGCTACAGACTTCAAATTTGGTGCGAAGTTTGTTTACACCATAAAACTAAGGAAAAAAATAAAAAAATTGTGAAAATCGATGAATTACCCACCTGGGGGTGCCAATTTTTATTTTAACATTACGTCTATTAGGCGGAATTTTAATTTGCCGTAGGAGGGTACACTGTTCCGTCGCCAAATACCGCCAAGTTTCTCGCCAACATGGCAATATATCGCCAAATTTGGCGACCAAAATTAGTCGCCAAAAGTGACGCTACCTTGGCGATATCTCTAATATTTCGCCAAATTCCCATAGACTTCTATTGTAAACCTATCTACTTACTGGGGGTTTATCTGGGTTTACTCGCTTACAGAAAATCAACAAATTGAGATAGTCTGTCCGTCACAGAGCCCGTTCTCAGAAACTATACATGTTGGATACTTGAAATTTTGCATACTTATAGCTGAACACCACACATCATACGACAAATCATAAAATTTTTATAAAGTCGTACATTTAACCCTTTGGCTCCTACATGTGTATTTTAAACAATTCTTTCTAAGTGAGCCCCTAATTAGGTTGGAGGCGTGAAATTTTACAGACTTATAGCTGAACACCTCACATCAAACGACAAATCATAAAATTTTGAAAGAGTCGTACATTTAACCCTTTGGGCTCCCACATGTGCATTTTAAAAAGATAATTTCTAAGTGAACCCTAATTAGGTTGGAGGCATGAAATTTTGCATACTTATAGCTGAACACCTCACATCAGATGGCAAACCATAACAGTTTGAAAAAGTCGTACATTTAACCCTTTGGGCTCCCACATGTGTATTTTAAAAAGATAATTTCTAAGTGAGCCCTAATTAGGTTGGAGGCATGAAATTTTGCATACTTATAGCTGAACACCTCACATCAGATGGCAAACCATAACAGTTTGAAAAAGTCGTACATTTAACCCTTTGGGCTCCCACATGTGTATTTTAAACAATTCTTTCTATGTGAGCCTCTAACAAGGTTGGAGGCGTGAAATTTTGCATACTTATAGCTGAACACCTCCCATCAAATGACAAATCATAAAATTTTGAAAAAGTTGTAAATTTAACCCTTTTGGGTCTCACATGTGTATTTTAAATAATCCTATCTAAGTGAGCCCCTAATTAGGTTGGAGGCGTAAAATTGTACATACTTATAGCTGAACAACTCGCATCAAACGAAAATCTATAAAATTTTAAAAAAGTCGTACATTTAACCCTTTGGGCTCCCTTATGTGTATTTTAAACAATTCTTTCTAAGTGAGTCCCTAATTAGGTTGGAGGAGTGAAATTTTGCATATTTATAGCTGAACACCTCACATCAAACGACAAATCATACAATTTTGAAAAAGTCGTGCATTTAACCCTTTGCGCTCCCACATGTGTATTTTAAACAATTCTTTCTAAATGAGCCCTAATTAGGTTGGAGGCGTGAAATTTCGCATACTTATAGCTGAACACCTCACATCAAACGAGAAATCATAAAGTTTTGAAAAAGTCGTACATTTAACCCTTTGGGCTCCCACATGTGCATTTTAAAAAGATAATTTCTAAGTGAGCCCCTAATTAGGTTGGAGGCGTGAAATTTTGCATACTTATAGCTGAATACCTCGCATCAAACGAGAAATCATAAAATTTTGAAAAAGTCGTACATTTAACCCTTTGGGCTCTCACATGTGTATTTTAAACAATATTTTCTAAGTGAGCCCCAAATTAGGTTGGAGGCGTGAAAATTTGCATACTTATAGTTGAACGCACATCAAATGACAAATCATAAAATTTTGAAAAAGTCGTACATTTAACCCTTTGGGCTTCCACATGCGTATTTTAAGCAATTCCTTCTAACTGAGCCCCTTATTAAATTGCAGATTTGAAATTTTACATACTTATAGCAGAACACCTGAGGCTAGGTGACAAATCATAAAATCTTGAAAAAGTCTTACGCTTAACCCTTTGAGCTACCACATACGTATTTTAAGCAATTCTTTCTAAGGGAGCCCCTAATTAAGTTGGAGACATGACTTTTTGCATAGGTATAGCTGAATACCCCAGACCACACGACAAATCATAAAATTTTCAAAAAGTCTTATATTATTTACTCCTCCGGGCTCTAACTTGTGTATTTTAAACAATTTTCCTAACCTCCGCCCTTTTCACCCGGGGAGCACTTTTCCAACTTTTGCCGACACCTCTTTGACCATTCTTTCATATTATGCACCATAGCCTTACATATTTTAGTTCCACTTTTTACCGCCAGGGGAGCCTACTTATCTTTAGTGCTATGGGCTCAATACCCTCGACTAATATATCTACGGATAGTATGTAAAACGGAGTTTCGTTCGGATAGAGGTTTATTTAGAATAGAGTGCGCCCCTGGTTGCGAAATGTGGAACTAACAGATTTTTCAAAAGGATAAAGTGTTTTGAAAGGAATATTAAACGAAACCCTCTGCGGGATCTGTGATCACACTTACCCACTTGTTATTTTCAAAATCATCAGAGAAAAGGATATTTAATTAGTTAAATTTGAAACTCCAGGGAGAGGCAATGTCCTTCCTCTGCACTGCCTCTTTGCCGGCACCCATGGATGAATGATACGTAGTGTGTCATAAACACATAACTTTATTTTTCACTTTCAGTACAAAAAAGCAGGCCCAGCTATAGGATATTTAATTGGAAAATTTAATAGGAAAATTTAATATAGGAATTTAATAGGAATTGTTGTTTCAGAAACAATAAAAATTTCGAATGAATGCATTTCGTTTCAAAACATGCATTCAATATAGCAGTATTAAAATATAGATTTCAGCCGCAAATTGACAGCCAAATAGTTTGTTGTAGGAAATTTAAATTAAAATTGAATGTTGCTTGGTGAATAAAATATTCACATGTAAACACATTTAAAAGCATTAAGTAAAGGGTCTAAATATGTAACTTTACAAAAAGTAATGATATCTAACAAAAACATAACTGTGAAAAAAGGGAGCCAAGTTCTGTAAAGACAATGGCAAGAAAAGAAGTGATATCTAAGTGGGTGCCAAGTTCAAATAAAATTCACTCAAACTTACCTACAGAAGTATTATAGCATTTTTTAAATTGTTTAGAAATAAAAATTATTGATAGCATATTAATAATAAATCTAGAACTTGGCAAGTTTTTGATAAATATTATGCCTATCAATTTCATGTCTTAATAAAATGATGATGCTAATATTAACAACGTCATTATAAAAAAATTAATATAGTTATTATTATAAGCAAATGACTCATGATAAAGATTTGATAAACCAATAAATACATAGATACACTCCCGCCCGTCTTTGGTTATCACTCTAGCACCCACCCTCCAGAAACCTCAATGCAAACAGACTAAAAGGCCTGAGAAAGAGACAGATACCCTTACGCTTGTTCTTGGTCATCCCTCTAAAGACTGCACCCCTTTAACCCTTCAGGGGCAAAGAGCTTTTATTCGTGACATGCTGAAATGATTGAATCACACCAGAATTTAAAAACAAATTTATTTCAAAATGGGTAAAAGCTTCTTTTCACGTATTTAATAAAATTAAACTTTTTAGTCCTGAATTCTAGTGTCAACGTGTCATTTTGCAGTTAAAATTAGGTGGGATATATTTTATCCCACCACCCTTCAAGGGAAAGGAGCTCACTCAAATGAAGGCTTCCAAACATGAAATAACAAGTTTTGATATAATAATGTCATTAATAAAAATAAATGACTCGTAGGTAAAAACTTGCCAAGTTCTAGATTTATTATTAATATGCTATCAATAATTTTTATTTCTAAACAATTTAAAAAATGCTATAATACTTCTGTAGGTAAGTTTGAGTGAATTTTATTTGAACTTGGCACCCACTTAGATATCACTTCTTTTCTTGCCATTGTCTTTACAGAACTTGGCTCCCTTTTTTCACAGTTATGTTTTTGTTAGATTTAGTTTACTAAGATATATTTGTAGAATATAGATAAAATGATATACAGGGCCAAGCAAAGCGTTGAATATATGGCCGTTTATGGTTGATATAATTTCTGGAAATATAATTTCAGCAGTTTTAAGAGTGTTTTAGTTTGAATTAAATTTTAGCTAATTAGTAGCATGTAATAAAGGTACTAGGTAAAATACAGGGCTGTACAAAATTATTCAAGTATGTTTCCACCTATTAGTATAAATTGCTGAAAGATAAATTTCAACCTGTTATGCATTTTCTCGCTAAACTAAATTTTCCCATTATATAGTATATATATCAACCTGTAGATCAAATACAGGGCTGTTCAAAAAAATTCAAATACAAATTTGGCTATGGACGGTAACTACTAAAATCAGTTTTTCAAATGTTTTATGCGTTTTATAAAATGTTTACTTAGTTATCTTATTTACCTTATTTCCCTAAATAACGAAGTTTTGTTACAGCATTCAGGAAGTGTTGGAAAGTGTTTCATAATCTATGCTTAACGCAAGATTTTTCTTACTTTTTTATTCATGAATTCAAAGGTGATCACGTCTCTACAATATTTTTCTGATACTTAAAAGTGAAAAACAACAAAGGAAAAAGCTTTAGCAATATTTTCAGAACTTTTTCATTTAGATTTCGAAGTGTAAGATTGAGCGTAAGAATGAGCTTTTTAGGAGTAATATGATTTTTAAAGTGCAGAAATGAAAACTTAAATATTATGATAAACTTCTCATATCGATTAAGAAATTGATAAAAAGTAGCAGCAAAATATGAATTTCATGGTATAAATTATAACATAAACTTTATTTTTTATTTTCTGTTAATAAGAAAGGGTCTGATATTAGTTTTCAGTATTTTTTTCTTATATACAAAAAAAGCTATTGATAGAAAAAACTCTAATTATAAAAGTCGAAAAATACAGCTCAATTGCTTTACAAATGCCCTTATTTATGTTTTCTTCTATAATATTATGTAAACATTTTATTGATAATGAAGTAAGATCTGTTGTCGCGTGAATAATGATATGTATGTTTTGATTCAAGTTTAAAATATAGTATTTTTAATAAACATTGATTTTTTCCTGAGAGACTGGTATTTGGATTTAAAAGGGCATTTTTACTGCTTTCTTTATCATCCGTGTTCTCTTTTGGTAAAGCATGATAGCCAATGGGAGCGAAATGCCGACATTGGCAAACAATAATTAAGTACCCATAAATATATATAAAAGGAAGTCGACCAAAACTACATGGAAAGAAGTTTTTATTATTATTATAAAACTAATAAAAAGTAGGTATTGACAACTGGTAACTTCTTTTTCTCAGGTTCTGAAATTGTGATAAAGATAATAATTCTTCTGTATTAAAACCTTAAATCATGAGATTTATAATTGAAAAGATATTGGTTTAGTTCCGAAGTTGAAGTTCTAAAATAAAGTAGGATTTTTTTTTTTTTTTTTTTTTTTTTTTTTTTTTTTTTTTTTTTTTTTTTTTAGAGATGGTGTAAAAATTTTATTTTCTGTAAGATCAACATATGAATGATGGGTTTACCCTACTGGTGGTGTAAGACCGGATGATTTGACATTTTATAATTAATCATTTGCTAATTAAAGTTTAATGAACTATTCATACATTTAAAATGATATTATGGAACACCAATATTGCGGGATATGTACGCAAAGTTAGCACCAGAAGTTCATTAAAGTTTAGAAAATTAGTACCAGAAGAACTGTTATTATCAGAGTTTTCAGCTCTTTCAGAGTGTATTTTCACATATTGGGAAAGAGTTTGCAAAAAAAAAAAAAAAAAAAAAACATAATTTAAGACAGTCATTATTTTAAATATTCTATCTGGCAGCTAGATTTTGAAGATAGTAAGACTTTTTGTAAAACTAATAGTGGAATGTTGATCCCTTCCTCCACCACACATTTCCACAGTCCACTCAACGTAGTTGGTCGGCGTTTCACAGTAGCTAGTTTTAATAGTACAAGGCACTGTAATCCTTTGGTGAAACATCTGGAGAGTTGGCTGGAATATGATTAAACGGCATGCACTTGATTCTACTTGCTTTCACAGTAGCTAGTTTTAATGGTACAAGGTACTGTAATCCATTGGTGAAACATCTGGAGAGTTGGCTGGAATATGATTAAACGGCATGCACTTGATTCTACTTGCTCTTGTCAATTTTTCGAGAAATGTGACTGTACTTTTGGATGTACGGCTTCTCGCTTTATCATGGTTGAACTCTACATATTTAACGTCCGTATGATGAAGTTTTCGTTAGTGTTTTTTTCGTTAATGTAAGTTTTCGTAGGATGAAGTTTGTTCAATAAAAATAGAAATTAGAATACTGTTTTGATAATAAATAGAGTTAATTTTAACTTTTTTCTCAACTTTTCTGTTCTTTAATTTTCGGTTGTAAGAGATTCCATTAATCACCATAAATCCTTTAGAGAAACTTTCTTTGCAGTGTTTGAACCAAATTTTTGGCCATTTTTTCCGGTTATAAATCGATCTTTTTTTATTACAGATAAACCCACTCTTCATCAATCGAGACAACTGCTTTCCACTTATCACCTGCTAAATTATTTTCATACAGATTTCCATAATAATTTTATTCGTAAAGAGCAAATATATAATTTTCAGCCATTCGCTTCTTTTGCATGCTATTTCAGTAGTAGACCACATATTTCTCATAGCAACCAGTATTCCAGTTATCACGTTATTACGTGTTGCCAGATTTCCCCCCTATTTTCTCAATTTTTCTTTTTTAATTTCTATTCCAATATTCAAAATATCCATACTAAGCCCTATGATTTTTTAATTGTTCATTTAAATTGTTCAACTTCCAATCTCACATTTCGTCATAATACAAGTTTACATCCCTTTATTTTAAAAAATTCGCAAAATATGAGGGTGTTTTTACGATTATGAAAATATCAAATTAAGTAATTGTGCTTTCCTTTCTATTCAGAAAACACTGATTTCGACATAAAAGTTTACGTAAAAGAGAATTTTTGAAATATATTTCATTATCTCAGTAGCAATTCAATTCTAAATGCGACAAATTATTTTATTAGATAAGACATTTTTTTTCCATTTTAATAAAAACAATGACTTGTAATTAGAATATTTTTAGGATAAAAAATCATTTTGTTTGTTACATCACATTATTTTTCTTAAAATTTTATTCATCTCAAAGCAGAAAAAAATAATCTACTTAGGTTCTTAGGAAATGCAGATTATTAAAATACCTCTTTACAAAAAATCACTTGTTAAATAGATTATGTAACTAAAATATAAAAATGCAATTTAAAAATATTAAAATCCTATTAAATTATTTTTACATAAAAAAATAAGCCAAAATCATAATTAAATCTCAAAGTGAATAGCGGAGATTCGTTAAAGTTTTTTTTTTTTTTCATACATTGTGTTTATAAGTAAATTCAATTTTTCGACTTTTTGTAAATCTGCGACTATCTGTTGAGGGATATTTGATAATTTAAAATTAATTAAATTTTCTGAAAGATTTAAACATATATATATATACCGGGTGTCCCAAAAAGGACTGACTGATTTTAAAATTCAATAACTTGCAAACGGTGACAGATATTTAAAAAATTCTTGCAGGAGGGTTATGCATAAGGTCAAAAGTTTTTTTACAGTGATTTTCGATTTTAGTTCGAATTACAAACAATAGATGGCGCTGCGATCAATAGACGCTGAATTCAGACTCGATTTTTGGTACTTCGTGGCCCGGATAATACATTTCCATCTCCTCTTTCAGCATGGAACATGGGAAGGGACCAGAAATCGAGCCTGTATTTAGCGACTATTGTTTACAGCGCCATCTATTGTTTGTAATTCGAACTAAAATCGAAAATCACTGTAATAAAACTTTTGACCTTATGCATAACCCTCCTGCAAGAATTTTTTAAATATCTGTCACCGTTTGCAAGTTATTGAATTTTAAAATCAGTCAGTCCTTTTTGGGACACCCGGTATATTTGATGTTCCACTGGCTTTATTAGGTATTAAATGTAGGGAATGAAAATTTTCGCCAATACATAAATGTATTTAGAGATTCTTTGGCATACTTGCAACAGAAAATTTCATTTGGAGAAAGATTTTTTTTTTTTTTTTTTTTTTTAATAATTTTTTTAGAAAAAAACCTACATCTCTTATGTACAACCATTCATGTGTTCAATTAGATCATATATATATATCTATCTATCTATCTATCTATATATATATATATATATGTATAAAGATACCTTAATGAGTCTATATCAGACTATGTTACCAGCATAGTTCATAGCATCTTCCATTTGTTCAGGGTTAAGTTTATTATAAAGCAAAATCTCATGATACTGAAAATGTGAACGAAATGCAATTCTATTGAAGTAAACTCAAATTACGCTTCATAACTGAACACATTACTATTATTAACGATCTAAATGTTGTGTCACTCGTGGACTTTCGCCGGAAGAACATCAGGTATAGTTTAATTATAAGACGAAGGATGGTTATAGACATCTATATTGAAAAAGGGATTGGCAATAATGATAAATAAAATTAAGTTTCTTTTGTTACTGGGCTTGGTAACATGCTTAATGAATTTACATTTAACGATGTCAGTAAATGTACTGATAGTATGTCATTGTTACAGACACCAATATAATTTGATAGAACAATCTAGTACTCACCAATAGCAGTTTCGCGGCTGAAAACATGATAAATAGAAAGATCTCTATCATTCCGTTTGGATGTCCAGTTCAAAAAAGTGTCAAGTTCTATGGAGCATACATAATTCAGATCATAATAAAAATTAAATTAGGGGGGTCTAATTTTAGAAAAACATTTTAAAATCAGTAAACAGCTTCTATAGTAATAAATGGTAATCCATATTTAGTTATTATTAACTCAGAGAATAAATCCAGTGATTCCAGTGATAAAAGAAGATATTTTTCGGGGGAAACTGCCATAACTTACTATCTAGGTAACAAAACTAGCAAAACTTTGAGCTCTGGAAAAAATGTAGATCCGTATATGTATGCTCCGTAGAAAATGTAGTATTCTCTAGTGTGCATGAGTACAGAGAAAAGACACCAAGTAGCTAGGAATTAAAAATAAAAGATGTGAATAAGTTCGAAAAAGGCGTGAAATCATCATAGATTTCTTCCATAAAAACAAGGCATATGAAAGAAACAGAATATTTGAAACGGAATTATTTTATTACGGTAAAGCTAAGATACTAGGGATAGATTAAAGTAATTTTGAGGTGTTAAATAGCAGAATAATAGTATTAAAATTAGAAATGTGTTATTTAATTCGAAAAAAAATGTAGATATTTAGTTATATAAATATAGGCTTCATGTTTAAAAGTACTCCGATCAAGAGTTTACCTTTACCATACCTCGAAATATATAAGTATTGCGCGGCAGCGCAATACTTATTTATTTCCAGTGTCACTTCTCAATGTTAATTTAACATAGAAAAGCCTATGGAGATCATAACTTTTTCATTTTTTCTTCCCACCTTTTTGTCCCTGATGCCACTCATTTTTTATTCTTGACTAATTCTAGTGATATTATAACTTTAAAGTGTAAAAACGTTTGCCTGACGTCAGTGTCAAAACGAATGGTAAAATGCCTTTGCATATGGGTGAATTATAACCCATAGAGAAACATGGGCCAATTTTTGTTTACATTATTCAATTATTTTTCTTAATAATTCCAATTTTCGCTTTTTTCATTGAAAATCAACGGACATATTGTCATAGAAAATGTAACATTTTTACTTCATTGTTGCAAAAATTTCAAAAGCCGTAATAATAATTTATTTCTTTTTAGTTGAAAGATTTTCACGTGAAATATTAAATTGAGCCAGTTTTTTTTTCTTTCAAAAATTAACAAGGTGGATATGGCGTCATAGTGGAAATAAAAAGCATATTTTCAGAATAAGTTTTTGCTTTGTTCAAGTTTATATTTTCGTAAAAAGTTTCTAATGGATAGCTATTTTTACGCAGGTAGCGAACTTAGTGAGGAATTACATAACTTAAATTTAAAAATGTATTTTTTTTTTCCGAGATGAGAACTATTTATACCCCAAGTTAAGCTTAGGTAATAATTTTCTGATGTGTTTACATCACCCCTTGGGAGAGATTAAGGTTTAAAAATTAAAGTAAAACTTTTATTTTTTATTTTTTACTGTATCACAGCTATAATATTGTTAAAAATTTGTAGTAAGGATTCAAGACAATTTATATTTACATTCATAGCGTTCCTGAGTGGGAAATAGGATATCTAAACTTAAGTGAAGTTAATTTTTTATGATTTGATTATAGATTTTTTATGTTCAGATTGGAAGTTTTTGTCCAATCTACCGCAAACTGCATTACTGCAGTGGTGAAACATTTTGAATTACACATTGGTAAACTGCATCCCACATTGTGATGCAATACCGCATACATCAGAGCCTGATGATGATACTCTCTATTAATTTTGAAATGCGTTCGTCTGAGTGCAGTAGTTATTGAAAAACTTTACATATTAAACAAAAACATAATTTGAAGAACAAATTATAAAAACGAAATTTATTTCCTACATTGTTTAAGCTCAAGAAGGGGCAGATATTAAGTTATTTTATTCAATTAGTTCTACAGTTAATGTTAAATTTTTGTAACAAATTAGTTAAGCCAATTGAAGATTAAAAAATAAAAATAAAATTCATACAATATGATACTTAAAACACCCTAAAAAATAGATTCCGTTCAAATGAAATCGAAATAAATCTTAGACTTCTTCTATTTTGAATTGAAAATATTTGTATTGCAGATTTTGTATTATGTTTACGACAATTGTGCATAAAATGATAAGATGCATGCAAAATACAAAACTTTAAAAAATGTCTAAGATTTATTTCGAATTCATTTGAACGGAATTTAATTTTTTAGGGTATTTTAAGTATCATATTGTATGAATTTTATTTTTATTTTCTAATCTTCAATTGGCTTAACTAATTTTTGACAAAAATTTAACATTAAATGTAGAACTAATTGAATGAAATAACTTAATATCTGTCCCTTCTCGGGCTTAAACAATGTAGAAAATAAATTTCGTTTTTTTTTTTTTTTTTTTTTTTTTTTTTTGTTCTTCAAATTATGTTTTTGTTTAATTTTTCCTTCTTCATAATTATATCACTTTATGATTTTTCTAAAATCTTTAATAATTCCATATATTTTATTTAAAATATTACATAACTTCTTTTTATACTTGATACTTGGAAGGTTCTGCATTATTATTATTATTATTATTTTTTTTTTTTGTCAGTAACTTTTCTTTTTGATGAAAAATAACAGTAGAAAAAAACTCGAATATTTTCATAATTTCTTATTCTCAAATAATTTTCGTGGCTTTTTATTAATAGCTTCTTTTATACACCTCCGCTCTACATTCAGAAAGGCTAATACAGACAGAATATAATTCTATGTGTTTCTGTTTTTAAGTATCTCTCGTCTTGTTTTTTTCCTTCCCTATATTTTCTTTGTTTCAGTTGCCTCTCCACTCAAGCGCAGTAAATCATGATTCAACGGATTATGTTCTCTCCTTTTATCGCAAGTGTTCGTGATTTACTGCACTTGCATTTATAGTCACATGAGAAAGACTCAGAAGATTTTTTTTGTTCCGAAGGGGCCGTCATGTTTTACAAAATGTGTGATCCAAACACAGCTAAAAGTTGCAAACGGTGATAAAAATTACACTTAAAAGGCATATAAAAGCATTTACTCCGAGCAACATACGTTTCATCGCTCAAACGGTTCAAACTTTTTCCAGATTCTGTAGCAAAAAACATTTACTGATTGATTTAAAATATAGTAGAATAATTTATCCATCAATATTTTATTTACCATCCATTATCCGGGAATAGATAGAGATCTTTTTACGTATCCCTTATATTTCTTTTAAAATCTTTCATAACTTCTTTTTATACATACGAGTACTTCGAATGTTCTTCATGATTTTTTTTCAGTAACTTTTCCTTTTGATGAAAGAAACAGTAAATAAAATTCGAATGTTTTCGTAATTTCTTATTCTCAAATAATTTTTCTTGGCTTTTTATTAATAGCTTCTTTTATACACCACCACTATGCATTCAGAAAGGCTAATACAGACAAAAAGTAGTTCTATGATTTCCTATTTTTAAGTATCTCGTCTTGTTTTTTCTTTCAATGTATTGCCTTTGTTTCAGTTCTCTCTCCACCCAAGAACCGTAAATCATGATTCAACGGATTATGTGCTCTTCTTTCATCACATATGCTTCTGATTTGCTGCACACGCATTTTTAGTCACATGAGAAAGACCCAGAAGATTTTTTTTTTTTTTGGGGGGGGGGGTGTCCCAAATGACCGTCATGTTTTACAAACTGTGTCATCCAAACAAAGTTAAACATTGCTAAATGTGATAAACATACACTTAAAAGACATATAAATGTATTTATTCAGATCATCATCTGTTTCATCGCTCAAACGGCTCAAGCTTTGGCCAGATTATGTAGCAAAGAACATTTACAGATTGATTTAAAAAATAGTAGAATAATTTATTAATCAAAATTTTATTTACCATCCATTATCCGGGAGTATATAGATATATTTTACGCAGTGAGAGCATTTGCAATGATTCACCCTCCATTTAGCTACCTAAAATTTGAAAAGAGATGCTCTGCAGACTATGAAACTATAATTGTAGAAGAAAATTCACGTTCACAAATATTCATTTTTATTTTATTTTATGTTTCCACTTGTTTTTCATTATCGTGATTTTATTTAGCCATTTCTTGCTTTTAAAAAAAGTTTTGAAAATATATGTATCAACACAGATCTTGAGAATGTCACCGTTTGAGCGATGAAACATATATCAACCTGAATAAAGTTAGGGTAAAGTGCCCTAATTTCACCCCTTTCCCTAATTTCGTCCCCTTCCCTAATTTCGTCCCCTTCCCTAATTTCGACCCCTTTCCTAATTTTGCCCCACTTTACTTCTCGGCTTCTGTGAAAGTGGTGCCACTTATCACGCAAGGCACAGGGAAAGGAATGTAAAAGGGGTCAGTAGTGAAAGTTTCGTTGGCCAAGACGCATATATATATAAAAGACGCCAGATTTCCTATTTTTACAAGACCAGTTTTTATTACGGCGTTCGTAGAACTTTATTTACTGTACCTTAAGTATTTATTTCTTATTCATAGCATGTGTTTTGCGTAGGGAGAAAGTTGACAGTAGCATACATTGAGTTTTAGGTCGCTCAGTTATCTGGTCGGGAACTGAATTTCCGAAATATTGGGAGTATCGTAGTCTCAATTTCGCCGCCCTTGCAGTTCTTATTTTCGTCCCGAGGACGAAATTAGGAATGTATTTTCGTGACCAAAAAAAATTTCAAAATGAAAATACAATTTAATATAAAATAAAATAATAAGTATAATGAAATAAAATAAAATAAAATGAAAAAATTAAAAAAAAATACAAAATGAAAATAAAGTTTAATATAAAATAAAATAAAATGTCTAATAAACTAAGATACAATAAAATAAAAAAAGTTTAAAATAAAATTCAAAACGAAAATAATCTTTTTACTGTAAAAAGAAAAACTTTTAAAATACTCTTATTTTTATTAACCCTCTCGCTGCCTAATTGTTTTATCAAAATGGGTTCAAAAATTGCGCATTTTTAAAATTACATATTACAAATCTACATATATTTTAGAGTGCGAAATATGTGAATATGAGAATATGTGAATTATTTTTAAAAAGATTTTTTTTATATAGAATTAGGTCATAAAATGTTTGTTAGAAAGAGCGCCTTTTACAGAATTTTTAATATTTTATCATCGGTTTTTCAAAATAGTAATTTTTGAATAATTTAATCCGGAAAATGCCAGACAAAATTTACAATAAAAAATAACTGGAGGGTATACTAGAGATTTCTTAACTTTCAGTCATGATTGAATTTGGAAGGTGATGCAATAACCAGTTCAAAAAAACTCCAACTTGGTAAACGAAGATTTTGTTTATTTCATGATGCAAGCAGAAGGGAGAGGTACCAGGGGGAAACAATGAGAGCCTCTTTTTAAAATGACATCACGAGGCAAGAGACAGAGCAAGAGTGGGTTGAATATACAGTTACAACTTTCTTGCTTGGTAGACTACAATATCGCCAATCTACAAATATTTTGCGCTACGCACAAGAGGCGGAGAGAAAACATTAGCTGGTATGGATTCGCCAAATACATACGGTAGGCTTCTACCATATATTAATTGTGTAGGGGCGCCAGATTGTGGGCTGCCAACATTCCTGAATCATGATAGGCGCAGTCTAATCTGTACATTGATACAGCTGCGGTTAAGTGTAAAAAAAAATAAAAATGTTTCTGGATAAGGCATAGTAACAGACCGAATTCGTTAGGCGAAAAGGGCATGAGAATATAACGTGCATTACCACAAAAATGCAGAATTGCCATACATCTGAACAAAAGGGTGTGAATGTTAAAGCGTATTGCGAAGATAATTCTAATGAATAGATTGCATGTTAAGTGATTTTAAATGATGAGTTATATTCATGCCCAAATAAATAAATGCCCGAAGTTAAAATGCTTTTATTTCTAACAGACAGCAGTAACGTTTTTCTACAAGGTTAAATCGTATGTGTGAGAGACTGACAAAGTAAAAATGGAGACTGAATCACTGATTTTATTTTATTAAAGAGATGAGTAACTAGAATAATTTAATTTAAATGAGAAGGGCTCTTAAAGCAATCGCTTTAAATTTAAAATGTTGAATTTAATTTAGGGGCTGCACTGTTTGACTATAGTGCACTAAAATAAATAAGTCATTAAACGGAATTTAATTGAAACTGCTGAAGGGGGGGGGGGGGTAATACAACGCAAACATATATAACGAGATAGTCGTTATAGAGGGGAATAATCAAGGAGAGTTAATTAAACGGAAAAAATGCATCCCCGAGGAAATCTCGAGTTACTAAAATTTTGCTAATTTTACGTTGCCCGAGGAAATTTCGGGTTGTGCAAATTTTGCTACTTATACGTTGCCCTAGGAAATCTCGGTTTACGCAGCGAGATTGCTAAAAAATATATTGTTTCTCCTGATCGTTTCAGTTGGTGATGCGGAAGAAGTGGGATTAAGCTTTGCACTTGAGAATGGTGCTATAATCTTGTATTTGCCTACTCATTCAACAGCAAAACTGCAACTTCTAGGTGTCGCGTTTATCTTTCCTTTTAAACACTTTACGCTAAAGCTAGAAAATTCTCTGTCAAACCATTCTGGTAGAAATTCGAGAACTTGCAAATCGCACAACTTAAATGAAGACTACGAGCGTTTCTGATCAGCCATCATCAAATGGTCAAGTTGTTGTTGCCGTCAGCCCTAAAAAGATCAGGTAAGCGCCAGTGATCACATCATCAACTTCTTCCCAAAGAGGTTCAGCGACATTGATCACTGTATCTCCACATAAAAACAAAGTGAGATATTCCCATGCGAAGAAGAAACACTCTGCTGAAAAAGAAACTTCAGGCAACCATCATTCTCAAGGGAAAGGGGAAGAATCAACCATACAAAATGTCCAAACGTGATCTAACAAGCGACTCTGATGACGAAAGAAACTCTTCTGTTGACATCCCTTTTGATGATAACAAAAGCTTTAATGATGGCGAAAATGGTGCAGAGTACCCTCTCTATTAGAAGCGTTTTTCTGGTGATAAACATGTAGAACAATGGGTTCAGTGCCTTCAATTCTACACTTGGTCACACGAAATATGCTCAGTAGCCAAAAACAATACAAAATTTATATATTCCTCATGATTGGACGGCTAATGTTTCGTTATGTTATTCTTCTACTGATAATTAGTACACTTCTTTCTGCTTTAATTTAATGTAAATTAAATTACTCATTGAGAAATGAACTTTGATTTAGTTATATGTTAAACTTCGGCGTATTGGATTTTTAAGGGGAACGAAATTGGACGATTTTTTCCCTTTTGTCATATATAGAACTTTTGAAAAAAAATTTCGCATTGTTAACCTTTTTTTGTACTGCCTTATTTGCCTATGTTTCTATGGGCGTGGTTAGTTAGTTTATGTAAAATCCAAAGTGGGTATGTGTTCACTGAAAATTTAAACTTCCAAGGGCCTAAAAGTGACTGAGGGACGAAAATACGGCACCTTACCCTATTTATGTATTTTTTAAGTGTATTTTGTTTATCACTGTTAGCAATCTTTAGCTTACTTTGGATGATTTTAAGTGATTCTGATACATAATTTCATAAAATGTGTGATGTTATTATATAGAGTATTTCATATCTCGTAAGAAAGTCAATCTTTTTTATTTATTGTATGAATTGAAATCGCATAATTACTATGCAATCATACCCAATTTACATAAATTTAAGATCTCATTGACTGATATTTTTCCCATATGCAATTAAAAACAATTACAATAAACTAAAATTTCATATTGAGCAAAATTATTTTACAGACCTTACCACAAGGATGATTTTTTTATAGAATTCCGAGCACTTTAAAACCATCTTATTTAGAAAGATTAAACGCATTAAATTCTCAGATTGATAAAAAAGGCAGCAACAAATTTCATAATCGTACACGAGAGGAAACCTTTCTCAAATATAATAAATGATAAAATATAAGAACGTCGCTGATACGTGCTCTTTTGATTGATATTTTTATTCGCATTAGAAAGCAAAACACGCTCACATAGTTGTCCCTGATTTTTTTTATCACAAAACCTATTATCTCTATCGAATAGTTTAAACATTTAATTACATTTATTTTTCTGTTCAAAATCTTTATGTTTTTAAATATTGTGAGATAGTTTCTAGTCGTTTCATTGATGGAGTATCTTTAATTTCCTTTACTTAACAGAGTAAAAATGCAGGGCTTTAATATGCATAAAGGACAACATAGAAAGAAAGCACTTATCGTCACTTTACTTTAATTGCATAAATATGCTGCAATAAACTTTATTACGGTAGATAGATCAAAGATTTTCGTAACTCGTGAATCAATTTCTTATTTCGGATAAATTATTTGATCAAGCGTATAAAGTTTTTGCAATCATTAATTAAAAATGTGTTTCTCTGTGGCGTGATGTTAATAAAGTTGCGTTAAACAATTTTCCAAGTATTCCAACTGGAAATATTTAATAAAATAAAATAATATTATATATTTCATTAATCATGAAATTTTTTTTGTAAATCCTATCAATTATTGTTATTGGAACATGAGATATATTGTTCAATTACAGAGGTTATATATAAAATAATAATATACATTTTTAATTTTAATTATTCTATGGATATACTTTAAAAGATAGTCGGAACTGAGTTAATATATGATGTGATTATTAATTTATTCATGTTCAGATATGTATGGAATATATTATGCATTGTATTATAATATTTTATAATATATCTACATGTTGTGTAAAATTTTTGGAGATATATTTATTTTTTTAGAAATCAAAGTATACAATAAGAGATAGTTATTTTTGAGCAATACTAAAAACCCAAGAAAAAATTAAATTTAAAAAATAAAAAACCCGACTGCATAAAAAGTGAATTAATTAATTATTTCTCATCAATGTAAAACTATTTTTTTATATTACTTACCTATTTTTTTTTATTTACTTGTATTGATGAGTTTTAAGTTGTGTTTAATTGTTAGTTCCTATCTACAAACACTGTTTTGATGAGGCCTATAATGTCTGTGAAGGTTCGAGTTTCAGTAAAACTAGAGATCCTACCTACACAACTTCCAGGCTGTGTACTATTTAAACGGAGATTCTGACTGTAAAATAGTCAACGAAACATCGTCTTCATTTTGAAAGACCTATCCAATGATATGCCACTTAGTAGGGTGCGTAATTGTTTTCGTCTCTACCGCCATTTTGAATTTATAGAAACAAAACCTAGCCTATAACCATCAGGCCGTTATGACGAATCGATAGAGACCTCATTTATTAAAATCCATTCAGCCGTTGGAATGTTTCGAGGGTATAAAGAAATCCACTTACCCAGATACGCGTGAAATACATAGCCCTTCTTGACAGTCGGGTAATAAACATAAATTATACTTTAAAAAT
Organism: Maratus speciosus; assembly: GCA_963932465.1. Lineage (NCBI taxonomy): Eukaryota > Metazoa > Arthropoda > Arachnida > Araneae > Salticidae > Maratus > Maratus speciosus. The sequence continues at coordinate 389,505,085 of OZ010788.1, read as the reverse complement.
TTTATTGCAGCATTTTATTCCAATTATAAACCACATTTAGCTTCTCCAATATGAAACATCAACCGTCAACACTATTAAATAAAATGAGCCTGATTCCTATTAGAGATGAATTTGCACTCTTTTTTTCTGGATCTCGAACGATTTGAAATATGAATCCATCCGAGCCCGAAAAGTTTTATGTCATCACAGTCAGAGACCAAAAGTATAAAACAGAAAATTTTTAATAGCATTCAAGAATGTTTTCAGATCCATTTGCATATTTAAACATCTCTTCTTATATAAAATTAAGTATTAACCTTAAATGCTCACTCAAATCAGCGAAATCAGTTTCAAATACTAAATTCAGATTTTTTACCCAACCAGTCAGGAATCTGAAAAGTCACAAAATTTATTTCCTTAAATTATCATTGTGGAATTATAACTGAAAGATACAACTTACGTTTTTCGATAATTGTAGAAAAGGCCTTTAAACAGAAAGCTAAAACAAGGGATAGCACACGGCTTTTTTTCTGTTAGTAACACTAACACTGAAAGGACTTCAGATAAAATATTTCTTCTTACATCCCGAGAATAGCAATTAAATTCTCTTTTCAACTGATTTTAAAGGTTTTTAAAACCTTTTAAGAAACTTAAACTGCATTCTTGTTTATCAAATAGCAAGAATTTTTTTTTTTTTTTAGTTGTTTAGTTTTTTTTTTTTTTTTTCAAATAAATAAAATTTCCACTTTAAGCCCGGGCCCGCACAAACAGCATTACTAGTACAGTAAAGCTTCGATTATCCGCGAGTGGATCATCCGCGGTGCAGTTTATCCGCGATGCGATATTTTTTCATTTAATTGAAGCAAACAGCAAGGAAAATACAATAAGCCCTATTAATAAATATAAACAGAAAATTTCATGTATTCGAAAGTAATAGAAGACTATTTCTAGATTCGGTTGCCATGTTTGAAATATCAGATATAAAGTCTTGATGTCTCTTCCTGATTTTTTTAACCAAACGTAAACACAGCAATTAAAATATTTAACAATTAAATGAGACTTTATCATAAATTTCATGAGAGCATATCAAGAATAACTTCATTTTCGAGATAAAATTATTCCATTCTAAAAAAACCAATAGTTTACAATTTAGGATAAAGAAAAGGTGTTTCCAAAGCAAGAAGCAAAAACCAGTGAGTTAAAAAGGTTTTTTTGTACAGTATGCATGGCTTTGTTTCCTGTTTACTGTTTTTTGTTTTAGTGATTTAAACGTAAAGTAAATGTTTTGGATGTATTGTGCATATGTATTTTAAACGTTTTATTATGTTTTTGTACACTAAAACATAGTTTTTATGATAAATTTTCTTTTTTTTTTTTCGTATTTGCACCCCATTTTCAGTCTTTTTCGGGTTATCCGCGATATTTGTTATCCACGGTGTTCTTGCCACACAATTCCGCGGATAATCGAGGATTACTGTATATCGAATAAAAAGTCGCACTCTTGCTCACGCGCTTGGATTGAACCCCTCTGGTTTCTAATTCCAATTAGCCAACACTATAACTTTGGCTTTTTAAAAAAATCTTAGGTGTTGTCTCATAACAATGTTTTAGACCTGGTGCGTGCCAAATATGAGAGGTTATGTGACTGTGGAAATTTTAATCTGACCAGTGGTACAGTAGTGGAAAAAAAAATTAAACACTCCTTACTAACTCTGCAAACCATTATCGTATAAGAAAGTTACTGGTACCACACGATGGTAATAAAGTCTACTTTTAAAGGATCTACATATTAAAACGAACCATAACATTGTTTTTTTCAATAGCAGTATACAATTCTGCAGTATACAGTCTACCCTACACCCTTCAATTAGCATAAAAACAAATTTTTATGCAATTTGCGCAATAACTTTAAGAGAATTATTTTAAAACGATCGTATTTTAGGGGTTGTATCCAAATTGAAGTTCGGTACACGCTTGTTGACCGAGAGAGCCACCTTTTTGATCGAGGCATCTTAAGCGCCCCTCAAGCAGTCATTGAAGACTGCTAGATTACAGAGTAGCATAAAAAATTTCAAAATACCTAGTCACTTCTATCATAGACGGCACCTTTAACCATCATTTTGCCATTTTTAAAGCATAATTTGAAAAATACTTGGAAGGAAAATGTGAAATTGTGTAATTCCATAAAGCAAGACTTAATAAATCTAAATCCATCAAAAAAATTGTAAGTTGCAATTCATAATTTTTTGAATAGTACTTTCCAAATTCATAATTCATATCAGAAAATTATAACAATCGCAAATTCAACGTATTTATGTTTGGGTATTTTAGTATTATTGCTACACAAAAAAATAGCACATTAGGGATACAATTTCAGGAGATATTAATAAAAATATGAAAATGTAATTTAGCATCAGAATCCCTAAATTTTGAATGTTTGTAATTCAAAAACTTATCATTCAAATGATTTGAAATTTGGTGTCTTGGCATACTTTGATCCGAAGATTTTAAATCTATTGTGAAAATTGTGTATTACCATTGAAAAAAATGAAGTTTATGTTCGTTTTAATATGTAGATCAGCAATTTTTATATAAATCATTTAAAAGTAGACTTTATTGCCAATCTATCGGTACTAGTAACTTTCTTCTATGATAATTTATTGAGGAGTTAGTAGGGGGTGTTTATTTTTTTTCCACAACTGTACGTTTTAAACACTTATGTGATGGTACAAAATCTTTCTGAAATTCTTAAGACTTTCCTTTTCACAAACTGTCTTAATAACCTTTTCAAAATTTTAATGTAGACCGCAAATATTTAAGGCTTTGTAGAAATACATACGGACACGTCCCATTACCTTTAATGATGGAAATTCTTAAATCGTGACAGTTGCAGGAAAATTTTATGTTCATTACTGCTGTCATGTCATAAATATCACTAAATAATAATTTGTCACTTCGTCAGTTAACTTTTTGATTCTTAATTTTTTACGGTTTGGGAGGATCAAACAACATCGTCTGCTGGAATTTTCAGTTGGGTTAAAAACATTTAGATGCGAATAAGACATTTTCTTTTGTTTTTTCTGACATATTCGGCATTTCTTTATCGCAGAAGAATGTCATCGGATGTGTTTATGAACAACATTTTTTTTCTGTTATTTCTAAAAAAACGCTCCTAACCGAAAAAAAAGAAAACGTTTTAGTGATCTGTTAGCGTTTCGGTAGTTATGTAAGAAGCAATTATCTTTTCTTGTTCTACTTATCTTTAAGGAGGTGAATTTTGCCCTGAATTTATTCAGACCTTATGTATTTCTCACTATTTGTAATAGAGGAAATGTTTTATGAAAAACATTGGTTATTATTAGTTCTGCCGAAAATTGGCAAAGTAACAATTTCTTAGCTAAATTAAATTTGTGAGTAAAAATCTTTTAAATTACAATGACATTTTGTAGACTATCCGGCAATTATTATTATAAGCGGTATAGTTTGATACTTGATCTTTTCTGTAAAAAACTTGGATAATACTGCGTTATGCAGTAAAACATGCTAAGAAGATATTGCAGACACCGGTGGAGAATTTCGTTTTTGGCAATTTTCCACCTTTGCAGATCAGTTGTTTTTTATAAAAGTATTGTAATCTGAAGTATAGAATTTTTTTTTGTTTAAAATACGATTCCGTCATAGAAAGATTGCTTTTACGCAGCTTTTGCACTAATAATTGTATAACGAGCAACTGCCGTCATAAAGATTAAAAGATTGATAATATATCGCAAATAAAATTATATGCATAAGATTCATGATGCAAAAAATAAAGTAGATTACTATATATTCTCTGTTATATATCAGTAATTAATAACAATTGATACTTTGTTAGTTTTCAACAGATCAAATTGCAAACAGCATTTTTTAACTTAACTTGGTTGCTCTAGCACTTTCCATTAAAATTTTCATGAAAAACTTTACCTTTTTAAAATGAATTTGGGCGACAAAATAAGATTGCGTAATACATATCTTCATGATACCTATATCCCCAAAATTTTATTATTTTTTTAAGTTGCGGGTTTCAACGTCACCTTTAAAAACATGAAATATTCCACAAGTGACCACTGATTTTCCGGCATTGTTATCAATTGTTTGATGAGCTCCCTGAATAAATTCAGGAGTACAGATTTTGTGGAATCTTTTGGGATGTTTTTTATTCTTGGATATGGTGAAATGTTTCGATCTTTGTCTTAAAACCTATACCAACTTTGCAGAAGAATGATTTGCCCAGTTTTTAAATACAGATTTTGCCAAATCTATATGCTAAACACTTAAAGCTGCATTTACAACATTCATTTTCCTTTCTTGAGAAAGTTGAGTACTGGCTACTACTATTATTGTTCCTATTAAAAAAATAAATTGAACTTAGTAAATACAGAAAACACCAGAGAAAGACATGTCATCAAACACCTTGTGCATCCATATTTAAAAGTCCCCAAAATTACAAAAAATAGCCCATAAATGCGAGAAATATATTAATGCATGATACAGGCCTGTATCACATTACTTCATCTTTAATAAATTGATCTAGTTTGAATTGATCTGATTGATTTTTTTAATATAACATTTCCAAATTTCCAATTTTGTTATTGATATGCAATCTTAAGTAGAATAATTTGGTTGAAATATTGTTGAGAACGTCTCACATCTAGGCAATGAGGCAGGCAAATTACGATTTTATTTTCTTTAAACAATTTATAAGACTTATTAAATGCTGTAGAACATTTTAAATCTTTTTTTTTCTGTTTTAAAATACAAGCATCTAGCAAAAATGTTTAAAATATCTCATTTACACTTAAATCGGATTTTGTTATTGCAGTTTACGATACTATAACAACATCATTACAGCGATTTTGGAAATCACAAAAACATCCTTTTGCGAATTCGGGTGCACTTCATTAAATATATTAAACATTCTGATTATAAAAAATGAAAAAAAAATCTGAAAATATTAATCATTTGGTTGAGATATTGCTGAAAAAATTCCATTCCTAGGCAATGAGCAAGGCAAATTTCAGATTTATTTTCCCTAAACAATCTATAAGCCTTTTTAAGTGCTTAAAAGAGTTTTAATCTTTTTATCTCTTTTAAAAGAGCATCCATTAAAAATTATAAAATATCTAATTTACAGTTAATCAGAAAAAAAAAGTCTTCAAAATAATTTTACACAAAAATGAGATTTTCTTTTTTTTTGCAGTTTACGATATTACAACACCATTACAGCGGTGTTTGAAATAAAAAAAAAATCCTTTTACGAATTTTGGTGCACTTCAAAAATATTAAACGTTCGTAGATGGAAAGCTTCAGCACCATTTGGTAAATGTACAACACTCCATAAGTCAATTACTTTATAGATTCTGTTTGAATTAATTTCATTTCCTCAGCCGTCATCACATGAACGAACAATTACTTTAGCACTCATCGCTTATCGGATTCTTTTGGCGAAGCATCTGGTAGTTTTACGTCTGCCCGAAATGCCAATCGTCCGTCAACTATGGTGTTCGTTTGCCCATAGTTGTCGATCATTGTTCTCGTGTGCGGTTCTAACTCCCTTCACACTTCATCGCCTAATTTAACGTATCTCTTCAACTCTCAGCTGTAAAAATATTTCCGAACTCCATTCGTCTAATCCTCCTGTGTCTACTTCAAAAAGGACACCTAGTGCCAAGAGTCCTACATTGTGATATATCAATGTACAGTGTACTATATATCAATAGTTGTTGCTATTTCGCTGTAATGACATCATTAGTGTAAGTCATTAGTTACTACAAAAGGAATTCACTGTGATGTTAATATTTCTTCTAATTCTTTCTTTCTCCAAACACTGATGATTGACAGTTGCGTGGTTTTTCTGTGTCATACGCACTTGTACTATGCTCTAAAATTTCTTTTCTAATTTATGCTACTGTTGATACTGTTTTCTTTTTAAAGAGTAATGCGATATTTTTAATATCAATCGGAATATTCACAGAGAATATAAAGAGATTTTATGAATGAACATATTACGAAACATAATATTCATTCATTTAACACTTTCAATTTATATTTAAGAAATAGAAGACTTCGTATATTTAGAATAGTATTTTTTATTTTCACTTTCATTTTTACAAAATTTTATATATCTAGATATGTGATTTGAAAGTCGATCATAAAAATGGAACCTCTAGTTATGAATTAAAAATTAAAAGTTGAAAAATAAAAACTATAGCTATTCTTCCACGATCATCAATCTTCTTTTAATGAGAAAGTAATAGCGACTACAAATGTTATTGTAAACAAACTTAAAAGTTTCCGCGTCATTATCCTCCCAGAAGTTTCATTATGTAATCAAAAATTCGAGTGTTTAATATTATCCAAAACACATGATTTAGAATCCACCACGTTTCGTTGAGTATCACAACAACATCATTACCGTCGTTTTAACAATCATTATAAAACATTTCTAAAGCTACAAACACTTATAATGGTGTTATAATCTACAGTGTTCCTATTAGGCCACTTTAACAATATGTGCCTAACGAAGCAAACTCTTTCTTAACAGAACATATTTTTTATGTTTAATAATGTGCTATAGGAAAAAATGTTTGATCAATTATTTTCACAACATCAAATTTATGAAATTTAAAAAATAAAAATTAAGATCTTAAGAATCATTTAAATAATTGTTTACAGAATACTGCAGAATAAGATAAATATTTTTTGCTTATGAAACATTTCAATATTACGCTTTTTGAACAATCTTATTCACAAACATATTCTTATATTATCATTCCGCTTTCATTTTAATTTATTTTTTTATTAGTGCAGTACATATTTTGTAATCGCGTATATAATGAAATGCGGATAGAGCTAATGTAACTACTTTTAAAATAAATCATTAAAGTTACGAAAACTTTTATTTATAAACGGATAAATAGAAAACCGTCAAAAGATTCCAATTCTCACTATGTGTTATTAGAAATGCATATCCAATGGCTTCATAAAAATAAATATTTTGGATACAACAACAATATTGCTTTTCATTCAAAAACTATCGTTAAAAATAATTTGCATTAAGAAAATGCAATAATAAATAAATTTCTACAAAAATTGTTAGTGATAAATCGATTTCGATTACATATTTCAATTTAGGATAAAAAGATGCATGACAAATAAAATGTATATTTTACATTTCAAAATTGTATTTACAATTGTAACCATTAATATTTTCTACTTATTGTTTATTAAACATGACTTTTACTTTGTTTATTTTTTTAATTGGTGAGTTTGGCATACATCACTTTGTAAAAAATTATTTTTACATTTGAACTGAACCATTGCTAAATCTGTGCAAATATTTAATTAGTAATCTATTGCTTAATCTAACAGAATAAATTTTTAATGTCATCGATTTTATTAATTTTGTGCATAATATTCAATTAATCAAGAAATTGTTCAAGGTTACCTAGTCAAAAGAGAATTAGTTACTGATAACATTCGTAGAGATGCGGCTAAAATTAAAACTGTAATAATGAGGAATATGCACACATGGGGGAATTGATCAATTTTATATTTTTCTGATAATTTCACACCCACAGTTTTTAAAAATGTTCTCAAAACCGTAAAAAATATCAATAATTCATATATTTAAAAGACAAGGCTGTTTTTTTAGTCATCTGGCACGAGCTTTCTACTGAACCGATTTTTATAATTATTTTTTTTTAATGACAGAACTTTATTTTAAGATTTGCCCGCACTCGCTATTTTTTTTTTTAAATAATCCTGTTATGTCATAAAAACATAATATAACATATCCCCTTAAAACAATTTAAATATTTTATTTAATAATAATTACCCCCTAGAATTTTAATATTTCAAAATATGGTGGCGGTTATGACAGTATTTATCTTTCGAACGATCTTTATTTACTTTTAAAATTCAAAGTTTCGTTTCCGTATTGCCATTCTTAAATATATATATATATATATATATATATATATATTTCAAATATAATTTTTAACCTTTATATATTTCCGAAAATTTTCAGCTCTCAAAAATTAAGAAATAAAATCTAAATTATTTTACATTGTAAATTAACAAAGTGCTTCTAAAATTAAAAAGATTTGTTTTCAATATCATGATCGTTGGGAAATAAAAATAAACTATCATAATTAAAATAATCGCCTGAATTCATTTATAAAATAAATATACATTTTTAATTAATTTTTCCCGTTTATAAGAAATTTTATTACTTTGAATTTAATTCAAATACAACTTGTTTTGATTCATTTTTCAAATAACATTCCTTCTGACTTCTTTTGAGAACGTTGTCAAAACAGCCAATCACAAGGCTTCACGCTAAAGTTCGTTTCCCTAACCCACACTAATTTTCACTCTCTTAGGCTTCAGCCTTGAAAGAAGAAGGATGTAGAAGAGGTGGCTGGCTAGAGATGCCGTGATAAAAAATCGGCACATCGGTCGGTTGGCTTTCCTATAAATACGGCATCTATCAATTATTCTCTTTTATGATAATTCAATAAGTGGAAAGTTAATAACATGATGAAGTGCAACATAAAAAATCCAGCAAACGTAAGCTAATGTCAAGATCAGGGAGATGTGAAGATTGCGGCTTGCTTTCAATGTCATCACCGTTAGCTCGGCGATTCATGGTAATGGATGTACTTTTGAAATGGCCAATCTCAATCAAAGAGTACACTATATGAAGTCATCTTAATCATTCGACGATAAAGAATTGTGATTCATCTTTGGAGGTAAAATTTTTCTTTTGATTTTGATACAGGACGAACTATGTTATATCAATAACACCTGTCCTGGAAAAGGGAAACTAAGAATTTTTATCTCATGGAATCTACAACTACATTTAGTTCACAACGAATGGATTTTTGACAATCCTTCATATCTTGATTTCCGATAAAGAGATAATTTTTTGTGTTATGCAAAAAGTTCCTAGTAATATTCTTGTTGGACTTGAAACAATTTCACATTGAAACACCGTACTTCGTAAATTTTGAGAATGCCATTATTAATCACTCATCTCTTGATATCTTGCTTAGTTTTCATATTCTCTTTTAGAGATTGATAAAAACTACAAATTTGTTTTTTGTGTAACGTCATATTTTGTTGTTAATAAATGCTTTTAGGCATTATTTAATGTTGTAATATTTTGTTTCTTTATCTGCGCGATACTACTTCCTTCATAAATATGTTTAATCATAAAAAAGCTAAATAAATGTGTATTAAAAGTTACATTTTGATGTGCTCTTCGTGTTTTAACATTATTTTTTAAAGAAAATCAGTTTAGGTGTGTCTTGAAGATTTATTTAAACGGTAAGATTAAATATAATAAAAATAACTTAATAACTTTCTTTATTTCAGCTCGTTTCTCAAAACGATAAATAGAATAAACGTGAATATTTACTAAAGCAATAATAGGAATTAAGAAATATTTATTATGAGTTTAATTGTATTTAAATAATTTAATGCAAATGGGATCAATATTAATTTTAATGGTATCAATTACGCTTTTCATAACACATTGTTTACTGCTATTGTCAATCTAGACATAGTGTGATGTTGGGTGTGTGGGTTTTGGGGGTAATTATCTATGAATTAATTATCTCAATTTCATTACCATATTCTTCGAATCCATATACCCAAAATCTTACTTAACAAATCCCATTTTTATATTTTTATTTTAGGTAGCTTTCATTACAAAAAACTACCTATTGCAGCCGTTCGGAGGAAAACAATTCCGAAAAATTTTTGGTATATTTTCACCGATCATGACCTCTAGACCCCGAAACCACCCTCCGTTCAAAATTTATTAACAAACAAAAAGCATCTTATTCAGGATTGCAGCGTTCTCAATAACTTCAATACAGGAAGTGATCACAGGTTGGTTAGATGCAAACTGTTGTTAAATACTAAAGTGGAAAGAATGAAGCTTTTGCAACACTCAAAGAAATCAATCGATATAATAAATCTCCAGAAACATAAAGAAGAATTCCATTTGGAACTTAAAAACCGTTTCCAAGTACTTCAATCAGCTTTAGAAGAAGAGCAAGATGTTACAGTAGTGAACAAGAAACTAACCAGTACTCTACAAGATATTGCAAAGAAGATAGCCGACGATGCACACGTAAAGCAGACAAAGAAAATAACAGAAGAAACAAGAAGATTGATGAAGAAACGCAGAGAATTTAAAATGAAGAAAAACAATCCTAAATCAAGAGTTGAATATGCTGAATTATGTAAAACGGTAAGAAAATGTGTTACAGAAGATATCAGAAAATTTAACTCTGATCTTGTCAAGAAAATTCTAGAAGATAAAAAAAGTTTAAAATCAGCTAGGCGAAAACTTTGTGTTGTAAGAAAAGGTATTTTTGCACTAAAGAGGGCAGATGGAACAATCACCAAAATCAATAAAGAAATAGTACACATTGTCGAAAAATTCTATAACGATTTATATAAATGTGAAGATCACAGGGAAATCAACTTATGTGATCCACGAGAAAACTTAACAGAAACCGATGCCATAATCCCAGTGACGACAGATGAAGTTTTACAAGCCATTAAATTTATGAAAAAAGGTAAATGCCCCGGAGAAGATGGAATTACAATCGACCTTATCAAAGAAGCAGGAGAAGAATTTGCAAAAATGCTATCCTTACTGTTTTCCAAATGTCTCCAGAAGTCAGATGTACCAGAAGATTAGAATAATGCTGTGATGGTGCTACTTTACAAGAAAGGAGAGAAGGAAAACATTAAAAACTACCGTCCAATCAGCTTACTGTCAGTGATTTATAAACTTTTCACCAAAGTTTTAACGACAAGACTTGAATCAGCTCTGGACTCAGCTCAACCTAGAGAACAAGCAGGATTCCGAAGTGGATTCAGCACAATGGATCATATCCAAACGGTAAGGGAACTCATAAAAAAACATAAGGAATATAATTTACCTGTTTGCCTTGCCTTTATTGATTATGAAAAAGCATTTGATTCGGTCTACACATCAGCAGTAGTAGAATCTCTGGTGCACATTGGTATAGACAAACCTTACATCAATATTATAAAGAAGATTTACAAGAAAGCAACAGCAACCATCCGCTTGGACAAAGGAAAAGCAAAGATCAAGCTTGGAAGAGGGGTAAGACAAGGAGACACCATTTCGCCTAAGCTTTTTACTGCTGTCTTAGAAAATATTTTCAAAAAGCTGGATTGGGAAAACAAAGGGATTAGAATAAATGGGGAATATTTAAGTCATCTCCGATTCGCTGACGACATTTTAATTTTCAGTAACAGTCCTGAAGAATTGGAACATATGCTAAAATATTTGGCAGAAGCTAGCATTAATGTGGGATTAAAAATAAACTTGGAAAAGACTAAGGTGATGTTCAATTCATTTGCATCAAAAAAGAAAATCGTCTACAACAACACTGAAATTAAAGAAGTGCAAAGTTATGTGTACCTTGGGCAAGAAATATCATCTGATAATAGTATCATGAATGAAATCAATAGAAGAATAAGAAATGGATGGAGTGCTTTTGGGAAGAACAATATTATTCTGAAGAGTAGCATGCCCCTGTGTTTGAAAAGAAAGGTATTTAACCAATGTGTTTTGCCTGTCCTAACTTATGGAGCAGAAACATGGATGCTAACAAAACGGATGGTACAAAGATTACAAAAAACACAGAGAAGTATGGAAAGATGTATGCTAGGTATAACTAGAAGAGACAGAAAAAGAATAACCTGGATAAGAAGTCAGACGAAAGTTTTTGACATCATTGAAAGAATTAAACGGCTAAAATGGAAATGGGCTGGGCACATCGCAAGAAGACAAGACAATAGATGGAGCACAAACACCTTACAGTGGTATCCCAGAGATGTAAAACGGCCAAGAAGACGACCTCAAGTAAGATGGAGTGATGAAATCAGAAAAGTAGCCGGTGTAAATTTGATGACTAAAGCACTAGACAGGAAACATTGGAAAAATCTGAGGGAGACCTACATCCAGCAGTGGATTGAAAACAGTTGTTGTTGATGATGATGATGATGATATATATATATTTGATCTTTGTCATACTGTAACTCTCGTATTTATGGACCGATTTGGATAAAATTTCTTGTGTACATAGTACATGCCAATGTCTCGATCGAGTTCGTTGGCCAGCTTCATCCGCCATCTTGTTTCAAAATGGCGGCAATTTTTTTTTTTAAATGAGGCACAAAAAAGGAGACATTGAGAAAGATTTTTTTCTTATGTGTTTGGGCTTGATACAAAGATTCTGTAGCATTTTTAGTTTTGTCTATATCTTACAAAATGGCTGAGTTATAGCACTTTGAATTTCTAGTATGGCTGACATTTTGAAACGATCTGACTTTTGTCACGCGATAATACACATATTTATGAACTGATTCTGATGTGACAAGGAATGTGCATAGTACATGACAATGTCTCGACCGAGTTCGTTGGCCAGCCTCATCCGCCATCTTGTTTCAAAATGGCGGCCATTTAAAAATTAAAATAAAAATTTAATTTAAAAGTGAGGTACAAAATAATTAGAAATTGAAAACGATTTTTTCGTTATATGTTTGAGCTTGATACAAAGATTCCGGAGCATTTTTTGTTTCGTCTATGTCTTAAATAATGGCTGAGTTATAGCACTTTGAATTTCTAGCATGGCTGACATTTTGAAACGATCTGATTTTTGTCACGTGATAATATAAGTTTTTATGAACCGATTTGGATGTGACAAGGCATGTGCATAGTACATAGCAATGCTCGACCGAGTTCGTTGGCCAGCTTCATAAGCCATCTTGTTTCAAAATGTCGGCCAATTAAAATTTAAAAAAAAATTAAAATTAAAAATGAAGTAAAAAAGATTATAAATCGAAAAAGATTTTTTTTATGTGTTTGAGCTTGATACGGAGATTCCGGAGCATTTTTTGTTTCGTCTATATCTTAAAAAACAGTTGAGTTGTAGCACTTTGAAATTCTAGAGTGGCTGACATTTTGAAATTATCTGATTTTTGTCACGCGATAACACGCGTATTTATGAACGGATTTGGATATAACTTGGTGTTCGACCGAGTACTTTGGCCAACATCATCCACCATCTTGTTTCAAAATGGCGCACATTATTTTTTTTTATTTTAATTTAAAATGAGTTACAGAAAAATTAGAAATTTAAAAGATTTTTTTCTTATGTGTTTGGCCTAGATACAAAGATTTCGGAGCATTTTTCGCTTCGTCTATATCTTAAAAAATAGCTGAGTTATAGCACTTTGAATTTTTAGCATGGCTGACATTTTGAAATTTTGAAACGATCTGATTTTTGTCACGCGATAACACGCGTATTTATGAACCGATTAGGATGTGGCAAGGCATGTGCATAGTACATAGCAATCTCTCGGCCGAGTTCGTTTGCTAACTTCATCCGCCATCTTGTTTTAAAATGGCGGCCATTTAAAAAATATATAATAATAATTTAAAATGAGGTACAAAAAAATTACAAATTGAAAAATATTTTTTTCTTATGTGTTTCAGTTTGTAACAAAGATTCCGGTTTATTTTTTGTTTTGTCTTTATCTAAAAAAAAGCCGATATATAGCAGTTTGAATTTCGAATGGGGTTTGACATTTAAAAAAATCTGAATTTTGCCTGCAACAGCACTCGTATATATCAACCGATTTAGATATGAGTGAGCATGTACACAGGAATTACTAAGGTCTCGATCAAGTTCATTGGTGAGCTTTGTTGCACCCATTATGTTGTTTTAAAATGACGGGCTATCACCGATAATTCGGGTTAATATAATTATTAATATAATTCGGGATATCACCGAATTTGGCGACAAAATATAAATCACTTTATTAAAACCAGCTTTGATAACGCTGACTAATTTCGCGAAATTCTCATTCATATTCAATATTGGCAAAAATTAGTATTTAATCTTCTATAATCGGGTTCCGCTAATTTGAGCTCCGTGTGTTTGAGTAATATAAGCTGGCTTTTAAAAAATAAGGAGTATGAAAGCTACCTCTTCCTACAGGCACTGGCCGGAAGGACTTTTTATTTTGAAAGCCCTTTAAGAAATCTCTTCCTATTGGTGGGAATCGGGTTACATTGTAATCGGTCCATTATTTAAGGGGGAGACTTTCGTTGCAGCAACTGGGATCCAGAGACTTTCAGTATGAGCATCAGTAATCGTTCAGCTCTTGCTTTTTGCCTGCGTGATGAACGAGATTGAAAATATACACCGTTTCAAAAAAAGTTTTTAAAAAGATATGCCTATTTTTTTATTATTTTTTCAAAGTTAGGTATTTTTTTAATTAGCAGAACATATATACTAATTAGTTATATCTATATGCGGATATCCAAAGTATAATTGTGCTTATTCAATCTATTATTATTTAAATATACATTGTATGTATTGCACTTGATTTAACATATAAATATATACTTAAAAAATAAATTTCCATAGCAGCTCCTAAAATTATAAAATAAATATAATAATAATAATAATAATAATAATAATAATAAACCAATAAACAAAGTAATTCGAACTTAAGTGTATTTTATAATTAATAGTAACCAAATGAGTATATGACAATTTGTCATGTACGCATCACGTCGGCTCGATTTTTTTCTGGCGCCAATTTGGCGAAAACCTCGTTAATGAATCCTAAAAGTAAGCTAAAATCACGTGACTCCAAATCAGGACGTGACTTACTATGGCGTCACATTTTACGACACGCCAATTTTTACATTTTGTTAGCAAGCGGTGATCATATTCTCTTGATATCCAAATTTATTTCTACTTGGATTTTCATAATAATTCTTCAACATCTCATTCTGATTGTTGATTTTTTTATTTATTTTCACGAATTATGTCTCTTATACTGCATTTAGCAAAGGACAATCGGACAATCTGCCAAGAATAGAAAGCATGGCTATATTCTCTTTCTCTCTATATTGATATTTTGACTATTTTTAGTAAAAAAGTAATCTGAAATTTAAAATGAATATTATTTAAAAAGTAGGCTGTATTTACTTACATAACTAGATTTAGAACTTCTGACACCTTATTTGACATCTCTACCTAGAAAAATCATAATACAGAGTTGGTTTTTTACCAGAAGGAGGGCTTGATTAATTATGAACATACAGGCCCTTCCACTACGTTTTTCGTCTCCCATATCAGATATGTAATTTTTGTTAAGCTTATATTTTAAATCAATTTCAACAATGTTTTGATTATAATCACTATTTTGACCTTTAAAAATAGAATAAGATTTAAAAAAAATAATAATAATAATACAGTAAAAACTCGCAATCGCGGGGAACTCGGGAACGTTGAATTTGTCTGTTATTCGATGGTGTTCGCTTTTATGAGGTAAAATGTCAGTGTTTGCTAAAGAAAGCCCTCCGTATGAGTGTTTTGCAGTAAAAACGCCCTAACTGACACTCCTAAATAGATGACACGACTGTTTAGAGAACACATTACTTATGTACTTTTACCTCAGGAAAGAAGACATTTCCTATGGCTTATGAATTTTATAGTCCCAAGGTGCACACTATATTTGAGGTTTTAGTGTATTTAGATTTTTTTGTTTATGTTTTTTATATTATTCTACTCTAGAAGTTCAAAATATTAATTATAATTGGCACAATGACGAGAAAATTTTAAATTAGCAGCTTTACGAAAATCGCATACCAAATTTGTGAGACCCAAATAGCAGGCTGTATGAGGCGGAGAGGACAGAACATCAGTTGCCTATACTTTAATCTGGTTCTGCTTCTGTAACAAACATAGCCGTGCTTTGTGATCATAGAATGGTCATTCAGTCGTGGAAAAAAAGCATACACAACCTACTAACTCCTCAACAAATTATTGTAAAAGAAAGTTACTGGTGCCGAACGATTGGAAATAAAGTCTGCTTTTAAATGATGTATATAACATTTGCTTAGGGGCCCATCTACGTATTAAATCTAAACCAAACTTCATTTTTTCAATAGCAATACCCAATTTTAACAATATATTTTAACTCTTCGGTTCAAACTATGCCTAGTCACCAATTTTCAAGTCATTTGAATGATAAGTTTTTGTATTATAAACATTCAAAATTTAGTGCTTCTAATGTTAAATTACGTTTTCATATTTTCGTTAATTTCTCCAGAAATTATACTCCTAATGTGTTATTTTTTTGTGTAGCAATAATACTAAAATACCCAAACATAAATACGTTGAATTTGCAATTTTTATAATTTTATGATATGAATTATGAAATTAATACTCGAAAAAATTATGAATTGCAACCTACAATTTTTTTGATGGACTTAGATTTATTAAGTCCTGCTTTATGGAAATCCAAAATTTCACATTTTTCTTCCAATTAGTTTTCAAATTATCCTTTTAAAAAGCGGCAAAATGATGGTTTAAAGGGTGAATTATGGTTTAATTGTCAAAACGTCCCACTATATGGTGTGTCGGGTAATATGGAATATCAGCTAGTCAACTATTTCAAGACGAGTCTAACAATTAAACAATTTTTCAAAAAATCTGATGATTTATGGATTATTTACTAAGTTATACTAATTAGTTATATCTATATACAGATATTCAAAGTATAATTGTGCTTATTCAATCTTTTATTATTTAAATATAAATTGAATCCATTACACTTGATTTAACATATAAACATATACTTAAAAAAAAATGCCATATCAGCTTCTAAAATTAAAAAATAAAATAATAATAATAATAATAATAATAATAATAATAATAATAATAATAACAATATTAATAATAAATCAATAAACAAAGTCATTCGATAAATTTAATGGTATTCTTATAATTAATAATAACCAAATGCGTATATGACAATTTGTCATGTATGCATCACGTCGGCGCGATTTTTTTCTGGCGCCAATTTGTCGAAAACCTTGTTAATTAACCGTAAAAGTAAGCTAAAATCACGTGACTCAAATCAGGACGTAACTTGCTATGACAACACAGTTCACGACGTGCCAATTTTTACATTTTGTTAGCAAGCGGCGATCGTATTCTCTTGACATCCAAACTTATTTGTACTTGGATTTTCATGATAATTCTTCAACATCTCATTCTGATTGTTGATTAGAATCGGACAATCTTCCAAGAATAAGCATGGTTATATTCTCTTTCTCGGGGAAAAACCCTGATTTCATGGAAGCAAAATTAAAATGGATGATAACAAAAAAGTACGTAAAATCGTTTTTATATTATTTAATTTATTTAAATGTAATGCAAATGTTTCTTTATTGCTATTTTTACTTAAAACGTTAATTTCTATTTCTGTTAAGAAATTAGCCACATGTTATTGATTTATTCTGTTTTCAAAATCATTGATAAAGTTAATTTTTTCTTTAAAGTTTAAATTTATTTTATGCTGACCAGCATTATGTTAAAGCAAGCAAATTGCGCAATAGCTGAAAATTAAGAGAGCGCAGCTATACGTTCCAATGTTTGTTTGTTTTTTCGTCATTCTGATAACTCAGCAAATCTAAAATGTCTGAAAATTGCTAATATCAATGTTTAAAAAATCATTTTGCATTTTTTTTATAAAACCATTGCAGTTAATTTATTAATAAAACATTATACTTTTGAGTAGTGTTAAGAATTACTAATATTCCTTGTTGCTTACATTTTTCTGTGTGAGGCATCCGTTATTTATTTTTACATTTAAAATTGACTAATTTTTTGTAATTACATGCTTATAAATTAATGAAAAAAAATCACTTCATTTTTCTTTTTGAAAGTTTAAGGTTCTTTATTTTAATAATTTTTGCACATGAATATGTATGAAAGTTTTTATTTTCAATTACATTAGTGTAAGTTATGTATGAACATATGTACTAGTGTGCCTCTCTCCCCCTTTGTTTCACTATTGAGTTAGATTAATAAACTTTAAACAAAATTCAATTTGACTAGAAATAACACATACTCACTGGGAAATTCGGTGTGTGTGTGTATGGGCGGGGGTAAGGTATTGTTTACAAAATTTGTGCTAAATTCAGAAAATTAAATACTTATACACAGTATTTGCAAGTATATTCCTGAACGTTGTTTAACACTTCAAATAACTTCAAATAGTTGTGACACATTGTTAAATAATTTTGCTTCTGAGCTAGATCAATTTATAAAAGTTACATCTACATATTTTATTTCCTTAATAAAAATAATTTTTCTCTAATCAACATTATTGTGTAATAAATAATTTTCTTAAGTAACCTGTATTTTAAAATTTTGTTCAGTATGTAAATTCAGATAGTGAAATTCAGATTTACATTACAAGTTATTTGATTTATTTACTCATATATTTAAAAAAAAAAAGTGCTACAATCATGAATAAAAACACAGACTGAATCAACTATTTTAAAATGCCATATACCCACTTATTTCTATTGTTTTTATGTTTCTGTGTATGAACAGGGAGTAACAGAAAAACTAAATATTTTATCGACATGAATTTCAAATTTGGTTTTATTCAATAGGGACATAATGCTCTTTTCTTTAACTAGCATTTTAGTTTACCTACTACAAATTGCATTATAACGTTTTTATAACTAATGTCCTGTCTTTACATTAACTCCTTGAGGGGAGGTGGGATATATTATATCCCACATAAGATTAATGAACATTTGCACCAGAAAAAATTTATTAAATTTCAGTTTTCTAACACTGATGGAAAAGAATCATAAAATTGCTTTTCCTTATTTTGCAATAAAAATTTTCAAACATTACGGTGTGATTTCAACATTACAGAAACACAATTACTAGCCCCTGAAACAGTTAAAATAACCTTATAACTAGTGTCCTGTCTCAGCTGCTTCAATATGCAGTGAGGGTAGTAACAATAGATTTTCTATGATTGCAATTCCATCACTCTTGAAATATCTATTTGCAAACTAATCAAAATATTTTTGAAATATATATTTTTTTTTATGTAGATGTGTTTCTAATCTGACTGTTAAATTTTACGTTGCTACGTTCTTATCTGTGTGATAAATACCATCTAACTGCAATTTTTTTAGCATCTATCGAAATATTGAGGAAACGTACTATCACAAGTAGTACATGTAGAAGTACAAGTTTTCTCAGCTATTTTAATATAACATGAAACATTTTTTTTTTAATAGTATTACCGTTATATCATTTAAAAGTAATAATTAAATTTATAAATTTTACTTCATGTTAATATAGATTTATACATAATAGATAGATAATTTTAGATAAGATAATTTTATAGATAGATAGATTAAATAAAGTAGATAGATAAAATTAATTAAATAGATGGATAATTTTAAATTAAACAGATAGATAATTCTAAAGTTATTAATAATACAAAAAATAGAGAGATTTTTTAAGGAAATCTGCCCTTCTATTTTTATACAAATTTTTAATATTCAATAAATTATTTTTATATTTACTTTTATAATGTTGTGAAATTTTACCCAATTCAAAATTAATATGAGTGCAAAAGTAAATGTAGAGTAATATATTTTTTCAAATTGTATGAATCTGCTAAAAGATTTCAATTCCTTACATTTTTACCACTATAAATAACTATAACCACTATAAATATAAATTTACTTTTAAATGCCAAAGATAGAGTGCTAAAATCAGCCGAAAGCATATTTTAAATATTAATGTTAAAAACTAATTAATAATGGATTGTAGTTACAAATATATTTTTTTCATTGACATCATTTATACAAAGTATATAAATATTTGATGCAAAAAGAATAAACATCCTTTAATATACGCTTTTTTATTAACATTTATTTTAGTGTCATTATAAAGTACATTTGGATTGTATTATTTCCTGGTTAATTGGATATTTATCCTTTTTTACACATTATTATAAGCGTTAAACTATTTTTGAATTTTGAAATTATTTGACATTCGGGAAAAATACGTTTTGACTATTCTCAATAAGAATTTCTGGTAAATATATGTATTACTCTCAATCTGTGTATGTCATGAATTTTGTGGCCGCCCTATCTGAAGAATTAACGCACTATACACTCAGAAACATTGAAAATAGCGACCCAAGAAGAAAGCATCGAATTGAAATGAAATTTAATACACATAATGATACAGATGAGAGATTCACTTGATCTCAAAATCAAGACAATTAAACGAATACAGGGTGTGCAACGACACAAATGCAGGGCAACTTCAATAGCGCGTTGGACCACCTCCAGCTGCAATACATGCCGCCACACGGTCCGGCATAGAGTTGATTAGACACCTGATGTTGTCCTGAGGCAGATGGGTCCACAAATCTTGCACAGCCAACTCCAAATCATGCACCGAATGACACGATGGCATCTGACGTTTTAGCTGATCCCACACATGCTCTATAGGGGACAAGTCGGGGGAGTGGGCCGGCCATGGAAGAGTCTGAAATTGACGTAGGAAGTCTTGAGAAACTCTTGCTGTATGCGGACGAGCATTATCTTGCTGGAAAATCGCCCCTGGGAGACCATTTAGGAAAGGTCCTACATGGGGTCGAAGAACATCATCAACATAACGTTGGCTCGTAAAGCTTCCATGAATCACAATTAGAGTGGACCGGCTATCATAGGCTATGCCCCCCCCCCAGACCATTACACTAGCTGTGCGGTCAGTGTGACGTAGGAAATGTGTGGGAGGAATTGTACCGCTTACCAGGCGCCTCCACACCCGTATACGGTTGTCATCTGTCCCCAAAACAAACCGGGATTCATCACTAAACACAACGTTTTGCCAATCTGTGACATTCCACATTGATCTGGCTTGGCACCACTGTAGACGCAGTCGCCGATGTTCCGGTGTTAAAAGGAGTAAACGAAAAGGCCGCTTGGAGTTTAGACCTGCTTCTGCAAGGCGTCTGGAAATTGTTTGTGGAACAATTGCTACGCCTACGTCTGCTCGTATCGTTGAACGAGCCACTGTGGGGTCGACGAGTGCTTGCCGCACGATCCCTCGGTCCTCTCTCCTCGTGGTCTTCCTGGTCGCTCCAGACCCGGTTCTCCGCATGTGGGTACCTTCTCGTGCCCACTGCTCCCAACATTTTCTAACGGCACACCCCGAACGATCCACCTGGCCAGCAACACGGCGCGTCGACCAGCCTGCAGTTTTCATCCCGATGATCAGGCCTCTCTCAAACTCGCTTAACTGTGAGAAATGTCTTCTAGCACGTTTACCTGGCATGTTTCGCTTACCAAAGTCTTCCTTCAGTCGGCAGGTAATCGTCGCGTTTATGAATCTTCGATTTTGCGCTGGCTTATATAGCACCCTCTTCCTGATTGTAGCCCCATCTCGGCGTGTATGAGCATGCGTATTGGCACAAAAGTTGGATCATTTGCATATCACATTACGCCGTACTTATTTGCAAAGTTTCGCGATTGTACATAGCTTTCTTCATGGGTCGCTATTTTCAATGTTCCTGAGTGTATTTAATAAAATTTTATATTCAGTTACACCTTGACATACATTGATGCTCCTTACGATGGATTTAAATCGTCAAACAGATAGTGCTGTTCGTCTCCATTTTCCAAGATTTCTGTAACAGACATATCTCATGAATGGAATTTCACCAGACATCTTATTTTGCTGGACTTTCACAAAATAGATAATGATTAGGTTTTTGGTGTAAACCGCCCAGCAGTTGAAACTTCTATGGCGCGCTTTTTTTTAAAGATTCCGAGATAGCTATATCTCAAGAACCTAGCAGCTACACGGGTAGATATTGAAAAATGTTTTTTAAGAAATTCTCTCTTTTGGAAATCAATTTGTGGTATAGGTTTGGATGTTGTACAAACTTCAGGCCTTTTTTCCTTCTGTTGTTT
This sequence comes from Maratus speciosus, assembly GCA_963932465.1. Classification (NCBI taxonomy): domain Eukaryota; kingdom Metazoa; phylum Arthropoda; class Arachnida; order Araneae; family Salticidae; genus Maratus; species Maratus speciosus. The sequence continues at coordinate 389,483,190 of OZ010788.1, read as the reverse complement.
AGATTTATTTACAAACAACTTAATTATTCGATAAAATGCTACCTTTCTCTTTTCTTGAATTTGAAAAAAAGTAGCGTATGTTCGCTTGCAGTAATGTTTTTCCCGTATTTGACAACACGTTTTGTAGATGTTTCATTTCTTTATCAGCTAATGCTTTAAGGCAAAGAGCAGGTACAAGAACAACGTTGTATCAGAAATCAATACTCTTCGAACAACCTGCAAAAAATATAATAAATGTTATATGTGATTAATATGGGAATAATAAGAATAAAAATTTAGTAGTCCTACTTCTTTTTCATTACTTAATGTGAATAATTATTAGTCTCGTGAGCAATAAAAGAATCCTTAGGATAATACTTGATATAATACATACAACATTAAACTAGTATGCCCACAATTAAATCTATAGTTCATTCTAAATATGGCAATAACAAATCAGATTTTTAAAGATTTATATTCGCTGTGTCACAACAATCAACGATATTTAAAGCAGGCCTCGTACTCTTTAGGGAATTTTTCATGACAAATATCAGTATTTTTTATGAAAAATAAATATAATTTTAAACGCGCGAAATTTTCTCTTACATAATAAGAGATTTTCCATAAGAAAATACTGGTACCAAAAAATTTCCTGGTCTTGAAACTTCAGGATCCATACGATCCTCGTTAAACAAATTGCATATGTTCTCTATTCTGTACAATGAATGTTATATCTTCTAAAAATGTTATTCTTTTACCACTTTTGTTGTTGCTCTAATGTCGCATTTTCTCATTACTTTAGACTTGTTTTAATCCCTCGAGGCCCTATAACTGCACATGTAGTTGTATTAAAAAACAATATTTCACAGAACTTCTTTTATCTTCATTTTATTTCTCATCTTATATCTCATTTTTACTTTTATTGTATATAAACCTCATTGTAAGTTCAATACTGCTTGTTAAACAAAATAATAGATGACAGAACCCGTTTTTTTATATCTTGAATTAGAAAATACACATTTAATAAATTTCTTTCTGATCTGTGTGATAGAAGATTTTCGCAAATAATTTATACTTTGGTTTTAATAAGATCATGACAAAAATATTATTGTAACACAAACTTTGTATTTATCTAAAATTTCATTTATCAAACGAATGTATTTCAAAACTACTATATATATATATATATATATATATATATATATATATATATATATACAGTAAAACCCGTTTAAGAAGGTCCCACTTAAGAAGTTTTCCCGCTTTAAAAAGTTTTATATTTCGTTCCATTTTTACTTTCAAATAGCGTTTATTTTGTATTTTTTATTATTATTTTATTTTCTGTGCTGGAAATCTTTTCCTTTATATTCTTCACTATTCAAAAAGGTCAATGTTTAGGACTGATAGCAGTTATGGTCACCTCTATTTCACCTTAAAATCTGTTTAAGGGGTTTGATGGAAATGGAATGTGGGTAGAGGATGGGTCCCTCGTCACTGTAACAACAGTGACTGATTAAGAGAAAAGGGAATTGCTCCGCCCTGCTGAGGGGTGGTTCTTTCAGTTCAATAGTTACAACAGTTTCTTTCCCACCACCCTCTTCCATAAGCACCATTTGGTTTATCTAGACACACGGCAGTGTGTCAGCCAAGTTCGCCTGACATAGCCGTGTGTTATTTACACGAACCATTTCAAGCTGTTTTCGTCAAATTTCGATGCTCTACGACTGAAAATCCATGAGACCTACGTACTTGTTATACGAAATGTGTAGTAAGGCCACCCTAATTAACTAAAATCCAAAATTTTATAAATAACGCATAATTAGTTTCCGAGATAATGACATTTGAAAATGTCTGATAATCGATAATTTTACCACTGACTGACTGACTGACTGACTCACTCATCAAAAAGATCTCGTATATCTACTGCAGCTACAGACTTCAGATTTGGTGCGAAGTTCGTTTACACTATAAAACTAAGGAAAAAAATTAAAAAAATGAGAAAATCGATGAATTACCCACCTGGGGGTGCCCATTTTTACTTTAACATAACGTCTATTAAGCGAAATTTTAATTTGCCTTAGGAGGGGACGCTGTTCTGTCGCCAAATACCGCCAAGTTTCTCGCCAACATGGCGATATATCGCCAAATTTGGCGACCAAAATTAGTCGCCAAAAGTGACGCCACCTTGGCAATATCTCTAATATTTCGCCAAATTCCCATAGACTTCCAATGTAAACCTATCTACTTAATGGGGGTTTATCTGGGTTTACTTGCTTACAGAAAATCAACAAATTGATATATTTTAATAATTGAGATATTTTTAACAATTCTTTCTAAGTGAGCCCCTAATTAGGTTGGACGAGTGAAATTTTGCATACTGATAGCTGAACACCTCACATCAAATGACAAACCATAAAATTTTGAAAAAGTCGTACATTTAACCCTTTGCGCTCCCACATGTGTATTTTAAACAATTCTTTCTAAGTGATCCCTAATTAGGTTGGAGGTGTGAAATTTTGCATACTTATAGCTGAACACCTCACATGAAACGAGAAATCATAAAATTTTGAAAAAGTCGTACATTTAACCCTTTGCGCTCCCCCATGTGTATTTTAAACAATTCTTTGAAAGTGAGCCTCTAATTAGGTTGGAGGCGTGAAATTTTGCATACTTAAAGCCGAAAACCTCACACCAAACGACAAATCATAAAATTTTCAAAGAGTCGTACATTTAATCCTTTGGGCTCCCACATGTGTATTTTAAAAAATTCTTTCTAAGTGAGCCCTTATTTACGTTGGAGGTATGAAATATGGCATACTTATAGCTGAACACCTTACATCAAATGACAAACAATAAAATTTTGAAAAAGTCGTACATTTAACCCTTTGAGTTCTCACATGGGTATCTTAAACAATATTTTTTAAGTGAGCCCATAATTAGGTTGGAGGCGTGAAAATTTGCATACTTATAGCTGAACACACATCAAATGAAAAACCATAAAATTTTGAAAAAGTCGTACATTTAACCCTTTGGGCTCCCACATGTGTATTTTAAACAATTCTTTCTAAATGAGCCCCTAATTAGGTTGGAGGCGTGAAATTTTGCATACTTATAGCTGAGCACCTCACATCAAACCACAAAGCATGAAATTTTGAAAAAGTCGTACATTTAACCTTTTGGGCTCCCACATGCATAGCTGCCAACTTGTACGGATTTTTGCTACCACTAAAATTTAACAGAAATTTCTGCCTTATTTAATTATCAAAATTCACTGTCATTCGGCGATTGAATTAGGAAAAATTTTCTATTAAATTTTAGTGGTAGCAAAAATCCGTACAAGTTGGCAGCTATGCACATGTGTATTTTAAACAATTCTTTCTAAGTGAGACCCTATTTAGGTTGGAGGCGTGAAATTTTGCATACTTATAGCTGAACACCATCATGCGACAAATCATAAAATTTTGAAAAAGTCGTATATTTAACCCTGTGGGCTTCCACATGCGTATTTTAAGCAATTCTTTCTAATTGAGCCCTTTATTAAAATGCAGATTTGAAATTTTGCATACTTATAGCAGAACACCTGAGGCCAGGCGACAAATCATAAAATCTTGAAAAAGTCGTACGCTTAAACCTTTGAGCTACCACATATGTATTTTAAGCAATTCTTTCTAAGGGAGCCCCTAATTAAGTTGGAGACATGACTTTTTGCATACGTATAGCTGAATACCTCAGACCACACGACAAATCAGAAAATTTTCAAAAAGTCTTATATTATTTACTCCTCCGGGCTCTAACTTGTGTATTTTAAGCAATTTTTCTATCCTCCACCCTTTTCCCCCGGGGAGCACTTTTCCAACTTTTGCCGATACCCCTTTGACCATTCTTTCATATTATGCACCATAGCCTTACATATTTTAGTTCCACGTTTTACCGCCAGGGGCGCCTACTTATCTCGGGTGCTATGGGCTCAATCCCCTTGACTAATATATCTACGGATAGTATGTAAAACGGAGTTTCGTTCGGATAGGGGTTTGTTTAGACGAGTGCGCCCCTGGTTGCGAAATGCGGAACTAACAGATTTTTCAAAAGTATAAAGTGTTTTGAAAGGAATATTAAATGAAACCCTCTGTGCGATCTGTGATCACACCTACCCACTTGTTATTTTCAAAATCATCAGAGAAAAGGATATTTAGTTAATTAAATTTGAAAATCCAGGGAGGGGCAATGTCCTTCCTCTGCACTGCCTCTTTGCCGACACCCATGGATAAATGATACATAGTGTGTCATAAGCACATAACTTTATTTTTCACTTTCAGTACAAAAAAGCAGGCCCAGCTATAGGATATTTAATTGGAAAATTTAGTAGGAAAATTTAATATAGAAATTTAATAGGAATTGTTGTTTCAGAAACAATAAAAATTTTGAATCAATGCATTTCGTTTCAAAACATGCATTCATTGTAGCAGTATTAAAATACAGATTTCTGCCGCAACTTGACAGCCAAATAGTTTGTTGTAGGAAATTTAAATTAAAATTGAATGTTGCTTGGTGAATAAAATAGTCACATGTAAACACATTAAACAGCATTAAGTAAAGTGTCTAAATATATTGTAACTTTACAAAAAGTAATGATATCTAACAAAAACATAGCTGTGAAAAAAAGGAGCCAAGTTCTGTAAAGACAATGGCAAGAAAAGAAGTGATATCTAAGTAGGTGCCAAGTTCAAATAAAATTCACTCAAACTTACCTACTGAAGTATTATAGCATTTTTTAAATTGTTTAGAAATAAAAATTATTGATAGCCTATTAATAATAAATCTAGAACTTGGCAAGTTTTTGATAAATTTATGTCTATCAATTTCATGTCTTAATAAAATGGTGATGTTAATATTAATTTCAATGACATTACAAAAAAAATAATATAGTTATTATTATAAACAAATGACTCATGTAAAAGATTTGATAAACCAATAAATACACAGATACACTCCCGCTCGTCTTTGGTTATCACTCTAGCACCCACCCTAAAGAAACCTCAATGCAAACAGACTAAGATGCCTGACAAAGAGACAGATATACTTACGCTTGTTCTTTGTCATCCCTCTAGAGACTGCACACCTTTTTAACCCTTCAGGGTCAAAGAGCTTTTATTCGTGACATGCTGAAATGATTCAATCACACCAGAATTTAAAAACAAATTTATTTCAAAGTGGGTAAAATCTTCTTTTCACGTATTTAATAAAATTAAACTTTTTAGTCCTGAATTCTGGTGTCAATGTGGCATTTTGCAGTAAAATTAGGTGGGATATATTTTATCACACCGCCCTTCAAGGGGAAGGAGCTCACTTAAATGAAGGCTTTCAAACATGAAATAACAAGTTTAGATATAATAATGTCATTAATAAAAATAAATGACTTGTAGGTAAAAACTTGCCAAGTTCTAGATTTATTATTAATAGGCTATCAATAATTTTTATTTCTAAACAATTTAAAAAATGCTATAATACTTCAGTAGGTAAGTTTGAGTGAATTTTATTTGAACTTGGCACCTACTTAGATATCACTTCTTTTCTTGCCATTGTCTTTACAGAACTTGGCTCCTTTTTTTCACAGCTATGTTTTTGTTAGATTCATTTCACAGCTATTAAGTCAGTGTAAAGTACATAAAATCAAAGCTTTCTCGCTAAAAAATACACGAACAAAAAATTCTGTTTTTTTCCCCAAAAATGTCGGGCAAGGCAATTAAAAGGAGAGCCTTGTCAATTGAAGACAAAATCAAAATTTTGAAAGATGTTGATAGTAACGCCAAAGCAACAAGAGTTGAAATTGCAAAGAAGTTGAACATACCAGTGACTACTCTGAATGGAATTCTAGCAAAACGAGATCCCATTTTAAACTGTTCTGAAAAATGTCGTAAAATTAAAAATGTGAAATGAGGAAAATATGAAGTTATGGAAGAAAAGTTATTGATTAAAGGTTGCCAAAATAAAAAACCTATAAAAAATGACAGTAAATTGGATATATCTGCATGAAAACCCATTTATCTAAATTAAGGGGAGGGGGACTTGACCCCTTTCCCCCTTCTACACTTAACCAATGAATCTCCAAATCAAATGAAGGAAGTGCCATATCGGAATAAACTGGTATATCAAATCTGAAACAAATCGAATAATTCTGCATGAAAAACCCATTTATCTAAATTAAGGGGGGAGGTCTAGACCCCGTCCCCCCCCTTTATACTTAACCAATAAACCTCCAAATCTAATCAAGGCTGCACCTTAACATAATAAATCTGTATACCAAATTTGGGGCAAATCGAATAATTCTACATGAAAACACATTTATTTAAGGGGGGTAGCGCCCCTTTACACTGAAGTAATGAACCTCCAAATCTAATCAGGGAAGCTCCTTAACATAATAAACAAGTATACCAAATTTGGAGCAAATAGAATAATTCTGCATGAAAAACCCATTTATCTAAATTAAAGGTGGGGGGAGGGGGCTAGTCCCCCTTTTATACTTGACTAATGAACCTCCAAATCTAATCAGGGAAGCTCCTTAACATAATAAACCAGTATACCAAATTTGGAGCAAATAGAACAATTCTGCATGAAAAACCCATTAATCTAAATTAAAGGGGGGGGGGGGTAGTCCTCCTTTTATACTTGACTAATGAACCTCCAAATCTAATCGGGGAATCTCCTTAACATAATAAACCAATATACCAAATTTGGAGCAAATAGAATAATTCTGCATGAAAAACCCATTTATCTAAATTAAAGGGGGGGATTGGACTGCCCCCCTTTATACTTAAACATTGAACCCCCAAAACTAATCAGGAAAGCGGCTTATCACAATGAACCTAGAGAAAGAATTTGAAGCAAATTGAATATTTCTATCAAGAGTTATTGCGTTATGCACGTACATACATACAGAACGGGCGGGCACATAAGCTCTCAGGCTTTGATAGCCTGCGAGCTAAAAATCATTTTTAATTTTTCTGTATGTAAAAATAAGCACTAAAATCTAATTAAATATATTTTTTTACATATCTCAATCTATGTGCAATCTGTGCATAAAATTATACCAAGCATACAACGACAAATCATTATTGATAAATATTTTTTGCTCATGTCTGATTTATTCAATTATTATGGTTAAAGTTTGATAAATGAAAGAATTAAAAACAAGGAAATGGGTGGCAAAAATTTAAATCTTCTGATCTTTTTCAAATTTTGCACTTTTGTAATAAAAAGTGCAATTTTATAAATAAATTTAATGTGAAGAAGAAAATTGAAAAATATGCACACTGGAAATAAAATTGGATAAATTAAACTCGTGTATTTTGTAATAATTATGTTGCCACGATACAAATTGCTATTAAAAATATTGTATATGAATTTAAAAAAATTAATTAGCAATCCTTTATATAGTAGTACATTTTTCTTTTGTGATACTGATACTGTGAACAACTTCCTATAATTGCACAACTTTAGATCAAAAAATACATTTAAATCATACATGCTTATTTAAAAAAACTGCATAAAATTCATTTTGCTACAAATGAAAACTATCCCTCAACTGTATATTATAATATTATATTAATGAACATACTTTTTTACAAGCATGTTAAAATTTACGAAAAATAATCTTACCTGCATATTTACTCTCCTTCTAGAAATTGTAACTTATACAAAGGGACTGAGCAAATTTAAACAAAAAATAAATATGTAACACAACATACGTTAAAATACAAAATATTTTATTGTAATTTTTTGGTGGCTATTTCTGTCTTAGATGCAGTATTTAATTTGTTACGGATTGTAGCCCGCACCAGCGCTACATTGACATTGAATTTAGCAATCACATGGTCTTGAATATCTGAAACGATATTAGGACCCAGTACCTGCTTACCGATCCTTTTAATCCCTTTAACACACTCTGCCCAAGAACTTCGAGGCCGAAGACCACGTCCATCATATCGCAACAGACCAAAAGTTGAATGATATCAGAAAGCTTCTACGAATGTATGTAGAAATTGTTTATAATGTAAAAAGTGCACATGAAAAATTCATTTTCATTCAAAATATTAAACAAATCTCATTGATATGACCACTAAAGTTTTCAGTTAAGTGTTTTATGTTATCTTAAGTGTATTGATGTAAACATTTGCTTCTAGGCATATTATTTGTTGAATTTAATCTGTTTTTAAGAGTAATAACATGAGAAATTACTGCAATTTTATATAATCCCATGTAATTTTTTGTATAATTCCATATATTAATTAGTTTTTAGTTTACTACTCTCATACATATCTTCCACACCTGTGATAAAAAGAAGATTAAGGATTTATTGAGAAAGTTTTTTATATGGCAAATACCGTTACTGTAATAATGTGCTAAATTTTGACTAATATTCTCAAATTTTCACCCAAATTATTAATTTTTTTAGAAATATCTTAGTTAACACGAATTTCTGCATCATTTGCTTCTTTTGTTAAAAGATTATACTGAGTTTTTTCTTAAAAAGTGCTAAAGCATGTATGTAAACAATGTATATGACTCCACGACCTTCTGAGCCGAAGCTGCCTAAAATCGAGTAAGATACCTATAATTTTTTTTACATTTGAACACTGTGACAGTCACTTCAAAGTTAGAATAGAAGACTAATTCATGTGGATGTGCCAGACTAGTTTATCTCAAATTTCAGTCTTAAGCGGCACGAAATAAACAACATTTTTGAATTTTAAGCGTTCTTAATTTTTTTCTGAAAAAAACAAAGATAAATTATTTTATCTAGACACACGGCAGTGTGTCAGCCAAGTTCGCCTGACATAGCCGTGTGTTATTTACACGAACCATTTCAAGCTGTTTTCGTCAAATTTCGATGCTCTACGACTGAAAATCCATGAGACCTACGTACTTGTTATACGAAATGTGTAGTAAGGCCACCCTAATTAACTAAAATCCAAAATTTTATAAATAACGCATAATTAGTTTCCGAGATAATGACATTTGAAAATGTCTGATAATCGATAATTTTACCACTGACTGACTGACTGACTGACTCACTCATCAAAAAGATCTCGTATATCTACTGCAGCTACAGACTTCAGATTTGGTGCGAAGTTCGTTTACACTATAAAACTAAGGAAAAAAATAAAAAAAATGAGAAAATCGATGAATTACCCACCTGGGGGTGCCCATTTTTACTTTAACATAACGTCTATTAAGCGAAATTTTAATTTGCCTTAGGAGGGGACGCTGTTCTGTCGCCAAATACCGCCAAGTTTCTCGCCAACATGGCGATATATCGCCAAATTTGGCGACCAAAATTAGTCGCCAAAAGTGACGCCACCTTGGCGATATCTCTAATATTTCGCCAAATTCCCATAGACTTCCAATGTAAACCTATCTACTTAATGGGGGTTTATCTGGGTTTACTTGCTTACAGAAAATCAACAAATTGATATATTTTAATAATTGAGATATTTTTAACAATTCTTTCTAAGTGAGCCCCTAATTAGGTTGGACGAGTGAAATTTTGCATACTGATAGCTGAACACCTCACATCAAATGACAAACCATAAAATTTTGAAAAAGTCGTACATTTAACCCTTTGCGCTCCCACATGTGTATTTTAAACAATTCTTTCTAAGTGATCCCTAATTAGGTTGGAGGTGTGAAATTTTGCATACTTATAGCTGAACACCTCACATGAAACGAGAAATCATAAAATTTTGAAAAAGTCGTACATTTAACCCTTTGCGCTCCCCCATGTGTATTTTAAACAATTCTTTGAAAGTGAGCCTCTAATTAGGTTGGAGGCGTGAAATTTTGCATACTTAAAGCCGAAAACCTCACACCAAACGACAAATCATAAAATTTTCAAAGAGTCGTACATTTAATCCTTTGGGCTCCCACATGTGTATTTTAAAAAATTCTTTCTAAGTGAGCCCTTATTTACGTTGGAGGTATGAAATATGGCATACTTATAGCTGAACACCTTACATCAAATGACAAACAATAAAATTTTGAAAAAGTCGTACATTTAACCCTTTGAGTTCTCACATGGGTATCTTAAACAATATTTTTTAAGTGAGCCCATAATTAGGTTGGAGGCGTGAAAATTTGCATACTTATAGCTGAACACACATCAAATGAAAAACCATAAAATTTTGAAAAAGTCGTACATTTAACCCTTTGGGCTCCCACATGTGTATTTTAAACAATTCTTTCTAAATGAGCCCCTAATTAGGTTGGAGGCGTGAAATTTTGCATACTTATAGCTGAGCACCTCACATCAAACCACAAAGCATGAAATTTTGAAAAAGTCGTACATTTAACCTTTTGGGCTCCCACATGCATAGCTGCCAACTTGTACGGATTTTTGCTACCACTAAAATTTAACAGAAATTTCTGCCTTATTTAATTATCAAAATTCACTGTCATTCGGCGATTGAATTAGGAAAAATTTTCTATTAAATTTTAGTGGTAGCAAAAATCCGTACAAGTTGGCAGCTATGCACATGTGTATTTTAAACAATTCTTTCTAAGTGAGACCCTATTTAGGTTGGAGGCGTGAAATTTTGCATACTTATAGCTGAACACCATCATGCGACAAATCATAAAATTTTGAAAAAGTCGTATATTTAACCCTGTGGGCTTCCACATGCGTATTTTAAGCAATTCTTTCTAATTGAGCCCTTTATTAAAATGCAGATTTGAAATTTTGCATACTTATAGCAGAACACCTGAGGCCAGGCGACAAATCATAAAATCTTGAAAAAGTCGTACGCTTAAACCTTTGAGCTACCACATATGTATTTTAAGCAATTCTTTCTAAGGGAGCCCCTAATTAAGTTGGAGACATGACTTTTTGCATACGTATAGCTGAATACCTCAGACCACACGACAAATCAGAAAATTTTCAAAAAGTCTTATATTATTTACTCCTCCGGGCTCTAACTTGTGTATTTTAAGCAATTTTTCTATCCTCCACCCTTTTCCCCCGGGGAGCACTTTTCCAACTTTTGCCGATACCCCTTTGACCATTCTTTCATATTATGCACCATAGCCTTACATATTTTAGTTCCACGTTTTACCGCCAGGGGCGCCTACTTATCTCGGGTGCTATGGGCTCAATCCCCTTGACTAATATATCTACGGATAGTATGTAAAACGGAGTTTCGTTCGGATAGGGGTTTGTTTAGACGAGTGCGCCCCTGGTTGCGAAATGCGGAACTAACAGATTTTTCAAAAGTATAAAGTGTTTTGAAAGGAATATTAAATGAAACCCTCTGTGCGATCTGTGATCACACCTACCCACTTGTTATTTTCAAAATCATCAGAGAAAAGGATATTTAGTTAATTAAATTTGAAAATCCAGGGAGGGGCAATGTCCTTCCTCTGCACTGCCTCTTTGCCGACACCCATGGATAAATGATACATAGTGTGTCATAAGCACATAACTTTATTTTTCACTTTCAGTACAAAAAAGCAGGCCCAGCTATAGGATATTTAATTGGAAAATTTAGTAGGAAAATTTAATATAGAAATTTAATAGGAATTGTTGTTTCAGAAACAATAAAAATTTTGAATCAATGCATTTCGTTTCAAAACATGCATTCATTGTAGCAGTATTAAAATACAGATTTCTGCCGCAACTTGACAGCCAAATAGTTTGTTGTAGGAAATTTAAATTAAAATTGAATGTTGCTTGGTGAATAAAATAGTCACATGTAAACACATTAAACAGCATTAAGTAAAGTGTCTAAATATATTGTAACTTTACAAAAAGTAATGATATCTAACAAAAACATAGCTGTGAAAAAAAGGAGCCAAGTTCTGTAAAGACAATGGCAAGAAAAGAAGTGATATCTAAGTAGGTGCCAAGTTCAAATAAAATTCACTCAAACTTACCTACTGAAGTATTATAGCATTTTTTAAATTGTTTAGAAATAAAAATTATTGATAGCCTATTAATAATAAATCTAGAACTTGGCAAGTTTTTGATAAATTTATGTCTATCAATTTCATGTCTTAATAAAATGGTGATGTTAATATTAATTTCAATGACATTACAAAAAAAATAATATAGTTATTATTATAAACAAATGACTCATGTAAAAGATTTGATAAACCAATAAATACACAGATACACTCCCGCTCGTCTTTGGTTATCACTCTAGCACCCACCCTAAAGAAACCTCAATGCAAACAGACTAAGATGCCTGACAAAGAGACAGATATACTTACGCTTGTTCTTTGTCATCCCTCTAGAGACTGCACACCTTTTTAACCCTTCAGGGTCAAAGAGCTTTTATTCGTGACATGCTGAAATGATTCAATCACACCAGAATTTAAAAACAAATTTATTTCAAAGTGGGTAAAATCTTCTTTTCACGTATTTAATAAAATTAAACTTTTTAGTCCTGAATTCTGGTGTCAATGTGGCATTTTGCAGTAAAATTAGGTGGGATATATTTTATCACACCGCCCTTCAAGGGGAAGGAGCTCACTTAAATGAAGGCTTTCAAACATGAAATAACAAGTTTAGATATAATAATGTCATTAATAAAAATAAATGACTTGTAGGTAAAAACTTGCCAAGTTCTAGATTTATTATTAATAGGCTATCAATAATTTTTATTTCTAAACAATTTAAAAAATGCTATAATACTTCAGTAGGTAAGTTTGAGTGAATTTTATTTGAACTTGGCACCTACTTAGATATCACTTCTTTTCTTGCCATTGTCTTTACAGAACTTGGCTCCTTTTTTTCACAGCTATGTTTTTGTTAGATAGATATTTCAATTTTGTTTAATTCAGTATATGGATTAGTTTTTAGTTTACTAGTCTCATACATATCTTCCACACCTGGGATAAAAAAAGATTAAGGATTTAAGGAGTTTTTTTATATGACAAATACCGTTACTGTAAAAATGTGGTAAAATTTCACTAATATTCTCAAATTTTCACCCAAATTCTTAAATTTTTTGAAACATAGCTTAGTTAACATGAATGTCTGCATCATTTTCTTCTTTTGTTACAAGATTATACTGAGTTTTTTCTTAAGAAGTGCTGAAGTGTGTATGTAAACAATGTATATGTCTCCACGAAATTCTGAGCCGAAGCTGCCTAAAATTAAGTATTTTTTAAGATACCTATAAAAATTTTTACATTTGAACACTGACAGTCACTTCAAGGTTAGAATAGAGGATTAGTTTATGTGACAGAATTTAGTTTATCTCAAATTTCAGTCTTAAGCGGTACGAAATAAACAATATTTTTTAATTTTAAGCGTTTTTAACGTTTTTCTGAAAAAAAAAAAAAAAAAAAAAAAAAAAAAAAGAAAAATTATTTTATAGATATTTCAATTTTGTTTAATTCAATATATTGATTAGTTTTTAGTTTACTACTCTCATACGTATCTTCCACACCTGTGATAAAAAGAAGATTAAGGATTTATTGAGAAAGTTTTTTTATATGACAAATACCGTTACTGTAAAAATGTGCAAAAATTTCACTAATATTCTCAAATTTTCATCCAAATTCTTAAATTTTTTGAAACATAGCTTAGTTAACATGAATTTCTGCATCATTTTCTTCTTTTGTTACAAGTTTATATGAGTTTTTTCTTAAAAAGTGCTGAAGTATGTATGTAAACAATGTATATGACTCCACAAAATTCTGAGCCGAAGCTGCCTAAAATCAAGTATTTTTTAAGATACCTATAAAAATTTTTATATGTGAACACTAATAGTCACTTCAAAGATAGAATAGAGGACTAATTTATGTGACAGAATCTAGTTTATCTCAAATTTCAGTCTTAAGCGGTACGAAATAAACAATATATATATTTTTTTAATTTTAAGCGTTCTTAATGTTTTTCTGAAAAAAAAAAAAGAAAAATTATTTTATAGATATTTATATTTTCTTTATTTCAATATATTGATTAGTTTTTAGTTTACTATTCTCATACATATCTTCCACGCCTGTGATAAAAAGAAGATTAAGGATTTATTGAGAAAGTTTTTTTATATGGCAAATACCGCTACTGTAAAAATGTGCTAAATTTTGACTAATATTCTCAAATTTTCACCCAAATTCTTAATTTTTTTTTAAAATAGCTTAGTTAACATGAATTTCTGCATCATTTTCTTATTTTGTTAAAAGATTATACTGATTTTTTTTCTTAAAAACTGCTAAAGCATATATGTAAACAATGTATATGACTCGACGACCTTCTGAGCTGAAGCAGCTTAAAATCAAGTATTTTTTAAAATACCTATAATTTTTTTTTTACATTTGAACACTGAATGTCACTTCAAGGTTAGAATAGAGGACTAATTAATGTGACAGACTCTAGTTTACCTCAAATTTCAGTCTTAAGCGGTACAAAATAAACAATATTTTTTGATTTCACAATACAATTTCAATTCACAATATAAAAATACTCCAATATTTACTCGTTCTAACTTAAATTCAATAAAAATAAGTTATTTTTTCTACAAACTAAACGATCTTTTTTTAGCAAAGCAATGTGGGACGCCGTAACGCGCAGATTCACATGTCAACAAACCGATTCGGAGAGGAGTTGAGATGTTTCTTTGTTACTTCTCTTCTAGTAAATACGAAACCATGGGGTCAGAAATGCAACTGTAAATGTAAGAGCTTGAAAAATAAATCATAAGTTCAAATGAGTAAATAAAGGAAGAAAATTATACTATTCTTTTGTTGTTCTTCTTTGTTTTTATGAAGTAAAAGTGGAAAATTGGAAGTTATGTGTATGTCCGATTAGGGAGTAAACCCACCTGTGTCTCTAAACTCTAATCATGGGCGACATAAAAAAGAATGAGAGTGCCATTGTCCCTCCCTCGATTTTGAAATTTATCTAATTAAGTTTTGTTTTTCTTCGATTTTGAAAAACATAGTAATTTTTTGGAACAATTAAAATAATAGAGGAACTAAAAATTTCCAGTTATGAAGAGGGTGGGGCAGTGAGCAAGGGCTATTGTCCCTCCCTGGATTTTAAAATGTAATTAATTATAATTTCATTTTCTTCTGTTTTCAAAAACATAATGTAAATATTTCAAGTAACTTAAAATAAAAAAAAAAGAAATTTTCAGTTAGGGGGGGGGGACTCATTGCCCCTCTTTGGATTTTGAAATTTAATTAGTAATTTTTTTTCCTCCAATTTACAAAAACGTAATAAAATTTATTCTTTTACAGTAACTAAAAATAAAGGAACTAAGAATTTTCTGTTAGGGGAAGGGGCATAGATGAGCCATTGCCCCCCTCGAATTTAAATTTTAACTATTTTCTTCGCTTTTGAAAAACATACAGAAATTTATTTATTTATTTTATTTTTTATTTTTTACCTCAGAATAAAAGATGAATTAAGAATTTTCCGTTAGGGATAGGGGTAGTAGAAACCTATTGCCCCTTCCATGGATCTCAAAAGTTAATTAATTAAAATTTCCTTTTCTTCAATTTTTATAAACATATTAAAATGTAATCTTTTCAAGTAACTTACAATAAAAAAATGAGAAGAAATTTCTCATTAAGGGGCTGGTGAGTGAGGGGGCCATTGCACCTCCCTGGCTTTTGATAGTTAATATTCTTTTTCTTCGATTTTGAAAAAATAACATAGCAAAATTAAAAAAAAAAAAAAAAAAAAAAAAAAAAAGAAAGAAACAAGAATTTTCCATTGTAGGCAAGGGCACAGGGGAGCTGATGCCACTGCCCCTCCCTCGATTTTGAAATTTAACTAATTTTTACTTTCTTCTATCTTTACAAGAAGAAAGTATTGGATGCGTGAAAATTTTCGGCTTTCGGTTTCGACGGATTTATACGTTTTAGGTGTCTGAGATTCCGAAGAACTAGTTTTTACAAAATGTCTGTCTGTGAGTCTGTGACTCTGTCTGTCTCTCTGTATGTTTGTGACACAAATTTTGTGGGCGGTCTATCTCAAGAACTAATGCACAGAACTTAATAAAAATCTATATTCAGTTAGTCCCTGATATAAATTGGCGCTGATTAGTTTTTGGTGTAAATAGCTCAACAGGTGACGCTGCTATGCATCATTTTCACGATTTTCACAATAGCTCAATCTCCAGAACTAATGTACGGATTTTCATCAAACTTCAAATCCAGTTAATCCTTGACATGAATTGACGTTTTATACATTTTGGTGTTAATCTCTCAACAGGTGGCGATGATATGCTGCATTTTTTGTGATTTCCGCAATAGCTCTATCTCAAGAACTAATGCTCGGATTTTCAATAAACTCATCAGATTCAGGTATACCTGGATATAGCTTAGTGCTGTTTAGTTTTTCGTCTAAATCGCCCAACAGGTGGCGCTACTATGCATCATTTTTCACGATTTCCACAATAGCTCAATCTCCAGAACTAATGCACGGATTTTCATCAAACTTCAGATTCAGTTAGTACTTGACTTGAAATGACGTTTTATACATTTTGGTGTAAATCGCTCAACAGGTGGCGCTGCTATGCTGCATTTTTTGCGATTTCTGCAATAGCCCTATCTCAAGAACTAATTCTCGGATTTTCAACAAACTTCAGATTCAGGTATACCTGGATAAAAATTAGTGCTGTTTAGTTTTTGGTGTAAATCGCCCAAAAGGTGGCGCTGCTATCCAGTATTTTTTGCGATTACTGTACTAGCTCTATCTCAAGAACTAATTCTTGGCTTGTGAATAAACTTCAGATTTAGGTATACCATGATATCATTTAGAGCTGTTTATATTTTTGTGTAAATCGCTCAACAGGTGGCGCTGCTATGCTACATTTTTCAGAATTTCCGCTATAGCTCAATCTCAAGAACTAATGCATGAATTTTCATCAAACATCAAATTCAGATTACTTTTGATATGAATTGGTGCAAAATTGATGTAATTTCTTGTGCTGTTTAAATAATTTAATTGAAGTGATTTATACAGAAGAAAGTTTTGTGATGGCCACAACCTACTAGTTTTTTCCTGATTTTGAAAATCGTGTGAAATTTAATTTTTTCTCTTAGCTTAAAATGAAAGAGGAATTATTTTACGTTAGGTAGGATAATGTTTTACCGCATGTGGCTTTTAATTAATTCCTTAAAAGTCTTGAAGAGAATATTAATTATTATTAGTATTTAAAAAGTGTGTTTACTGCAGATGCATCACCGAATATTTTTGTGAATTAATTACTATAAAGTCATTTCGATTTCACTGCCGTTTCATCGCAGACTTAAAGTCTTACTATTTTTTAAATTTTGGGTTGAAAAAATACTTGTCAATAACTGTAAAATTACTGAAGTCTTTTTACTGTCGAGATTGCACTACAAAAAAAATTCAGTTGACCGTAGAAAATACCTCATTTCTGTAAAAAAATCTGCAGTTCATTTTTAGATGGGGGGTTTCACTATATTATAAGCAGGGGTGGGGAATTTCTAGAAAATCTTACCAGCCAAGGATTTATTTCACTGGCCAGTAAAATGCAACGTACTGTTGAAAAATTTTATGACAAAATTTGCGCAACTCAAAAATAGTTGGTTACTATTACTGTAATGCATTTTCATTTTTTTCTCCTGTAAAATTAAGAAATATAAACAAGGGATTAAAGTTTAATATAAAATAGAACTTAGTACCATGTTTACATCTCAGTAATTAGAAGAATTGAAAAAATATAGCTAACTATTTTTTTAAAAAAAGTTTTTGCATATCTTATAGTTTGCAGTTTTCAAAGACTACCTGAAAATTCACTCGCCAGTGGCGAGTAAAATGATTCATTTCCCCACCCCTGATTATAAGCTATTTTTTTTTTTTTTAATTTTGTAATACATTTAAATTTTTTCTAACTTAAACCTTTATTCTTCATAAAAAGATATTTTAAGTCTAGTTGAGCTAAAAATATGTTTTTCAGTCATTAAAAGCTAATAATGAAGTAGAAGATTATTACTTTGAACTTCATGTAATTCAGGGAAAAATTATAAAATTGGTATACTGTGCCCTTCAAAAAAATATTCTATATTGTTCTTCTAATATATTAATTTATATAGTTCTGTTACACAGAAGCAATTGGGTCGTATTTGGTAAAATTTATTATCTGAAAAAGAATCTTGTAAAATATGTTTAAGCATCCTGTTCTTTGTTTCTTAACATTAGCAATTTCACGTATCATTTTTTTGTATTTTTGATATAATATGTTCTTACAGAATCAATTATTATCTCAGATGCATAAAAAAGTAATTATGTAGAAATAATCGGTAATATCAAGATGGGGAAACGAACTTGACCGAAAAAATCACAAAAAATTTCTTGTCATATACAAAAAACAATTTATTATATATATACTTTTTAATATAACACATACACAAATACACATAAACTATCAAACAATACATATGTGAAAAATTATTTTAATAAGTACAAATAAATAAGGAATAATACTGATGTTTTCTTTTACTTTCTTTTTATAAAATGTTGCAAAATATTTTACTTCATTAAGCTCAAATTGCGCTAGAGCGGAAAGACAAGTATATAATGGAAATTATTTTAATCATATTTATTATGAATCATCTTTTGTTCATGTGTTTTTGCTCATGTGTTAGTAAACGGGTATTCCACAAACGGATTCATTTAGTTCAAATTTATTTTTTTAGATCTTTATCTTTTTTTAGATCTATCTTAAAGCTTCTTTAAATTTGGATGAGATAAATTGTGATAGTCTGAGTAGTAACATTGCCTAGTTTAATTCTTCTTGTATTCTAGAATAGGAATATTAATTTATTAAAATGATTTGAAATTTATGCAAATATTTCATTATTATTAAGTTCTAAAAAAGTATTATAATTAAAATAGATAACTAAATAACTATAAATAACCAAAATATTTATTTATAAAGATTCATTTATCATTTTAATTAATTTTTCAACTACTTTGCAGCAGTAAAATTACGCTTGAAATTATTCAATTTCAATGATTCCTTTATTTACATTGATTATTTAAAATATGTTTTTAGAATAGCTTTTTATGTTACGTATTAAATAAATCTTTAATATAACATAAAATTTTGAATTTTCTTTTCTTTTCGAAAATATAAAAGCGCATTTTCTTATTATTTTTTTCAAAATAAATAATAAGGCATTTCTTATGTGTATTAAATATAGTATTTAACGTAATGTGATTGGGTATGTAAATAAAATTTTGGCAATTTGCTCTACAAAACATATATGTTTTATGTATAAATGTAAATTTTCTACATTTAGTTTTGATATATATATGTTTTTATCCTTTCAGTAGTTATGAAAAAGATGAATTATGAATATGATAACAATTAATCAAACAGCTCAGAGCTATCAGACACAAGACAACATTATACTAATTCCACATGAATTATGCCGAAAGAGATTTATAAGCATAATAAATTTCTTCTCTTAGATTATTTGATTTAGAAGAATAAATAACTACTTCGCTATACATAACTGCCATATTGAAAATATATCATCTGGGATAACAAAATATAAATTATGGTATATTATGCATATGGTGACGACTACTTAATAGATTAAGCATGATTTATATTTTTTATATTCATACATTCTCAAGTAAGTTCTCGCTTATGCAGCTGCGTACATGTGTGTCTGTGCATGTTCGTCTTTAAATAGAATAATTCCCTTTTTTAAGCATCAGTGTATACAACAAGAACTCCTTTGTAGGAATAAAAGCTATTGTGTATTTCAACATGCCTTTGATAAATTGATAATAATGTTACCCGGTCACTAATAAACGCGAATCATTATTGATCGCCGTATCCACAATTTCAAGCAAGTCTTCCTGATTTCGATAAGACAGAAACCGTGCAAATATTCTTTAATGTAGACCTGTTACTAACCTCCCTCTAGCGATTTTGGGTAGCGTATTAAAACCGCTGGCAAAAACAATGGCAGACAGTGTTTTTTTACAGAAATATTTTAATTAAAAATAACCAGCACTAGTAAAAATGGAGCTCCTTGTCAAAAGTGTCAATAAATGTGCTCCAAGACTACCAATCAATCCCACATCAGGAAAAAGTTTGATACTCCGAGATTTAATTTACCATGCGTTAGCAGCATGTTAAAATTTGTAAAATGAAGTAAGTTAGTCAATTCAAAACATCTGTTTTCTTAGAAAATGGAAAAAATATTTAATAATATAATATTCTTGAAACAAAACAAACATGATTATAGATAGGAATTCCCAGTGCTTTAAAAAATAAACCTAGAAAAAGGAAACATCTTTTAATATCCGAAAAGAACGTTCCCGCATCGTCAAGTTGAATACGTTAATCGCTGTAATTTACTTTATATTGCGTCGTGTGTACATCGTATTCTGTCAATTCTATTCCAGGCATAAGCCTGGAAATACTAAAAATTTGCACAGGTTGAAAATTGTGGCTACCCACGATTCTTCACCGTAAATAAAAATTATGTTTCTTCATTATTGAAGGGGTCCTTATTTAACTCCAAAAACGCCATCAATCTGGTATTTATTGGAATAATTTCACTGTTTTACCTTCAATTTTTTTATCAGCAAGTTTTGAATACGAAGTAGATTCTTAAGGTCATTCATCTTTATTGTCTATTAGGAAGCCGACACATTCACAGGAATTTTTATATCAATTAAATCTAACATGGTAATTTCATATGTTGTATTTTAAGCCGAGGCCCGAAATAACCCTGTATATCAACCTGGACAAATGCTTGGGACACGTATGTCACTGTCGTAGCTGGAATTCGCTCACATTTTAACAAAAGAAATATTTTTTATTTTTTATTGTGGTACCCGCGTTAGAAGATGACACCGAGGCACGGGGTCATTTGCCCTTTCTTTCAAATTGCTTTCAAAATTATATTTCTTACGTTTGTCGTTCTTATTACTGTGGTTTAACCTTCGTACATGCCATGCAATCGATTCGAACATGTCCCGCCACAACTGTTGATACAAGATAGGTGATTCGTGCTTCCAGTACGTGCATAAAATTGTTATTGACTTTCGTATATAATAAAACTATTGAAAACTTCTCATCTTAATTTTGATCTACTAATAAACACAAAAATATTGTGTGAGAAAAAAAAAATTCTATGAAAATAAAAGTCAGCAGTACTCCGTTTATGCTATATTCGATCATACAAAAGCTGCAGTGAATGATGAACATACAATAAATGTTATCTATAACTGCACACTTACGTCACTGTGTGTAACATGTGGCAACAATTATCGTTTTCCATTGCCCGTACTAACACTGCTTAAAATCGTCTTGGTTGTACTTAGTTTAAATCAGTAATAACTAGTATTAATTAATGGTATACTTAAATTTTCCTTAGGGACTCGTCTACGTATATAGAAATTGTAATAAGCTTTAAAAGTTGGAATACTAAAAAGTAATTTTGATATTTGGATTTTTTTGATAAATTTTCCTTTTGTATTCTAATCAGCAAGTTATTTTGCAAAGTCTTTTGGAATCATGAATCTTTACATTTTAGAAATCGAAATGTTGCATTAATTTTAATAGTTGTAAACCGGAGTGGAATTCCGTTTGTTGTATTTTTTGAATAATTAAAAAAATACATGGCAGAATAAGCTGCAATTTCGTATTCGCATATGTGACCCTTTTAGAAATTGATTTCATTTCTGTAAATCAGTTCATAAGTTACAATTTTTATATTTATATACTTAAAATATCATATTAATCGGTGGACCCGGGCAAAGATTTCGAAGTGCAAAATTTGAAATATTTTGTCGATATATTTTCATTAATTTATAATCAATAGTAGGCTTTTAAAAATTAATCAACTTGTTTTATTGAAATTTTAGAGTACTATGCTGTAAAAAAACTGTTCAAAAATTTGTAGTTTGATATATCATTCATCGTTGTGCATTTTATATGTGCATAAAAAAGGAAAATTCACATCGGGAATAAAATATGTACATCAGTGGACCCGTGCGAGAGTTTAGCCCTTCATTCTAATATATATATATTTTTTAATATCTAATATTTTTTTAGATGCAGGTTTAAAATTTTAAAGAAAAAGTTAGTGGAAAAATATTTCCAAATAACATTAGTCAACACAGAAGAACACGTCATTTATTCCATCAATGTTAGGGTAAAAATAGACCAAAAATATTTGGGGGAAAAACATGTTTTAACTGCATTTAAGGATAATGTAATCGCTTCCAGAAAATCACGAGGCCAAAAACAATAAATGAAATACTTAAAAAATGCAATTTAATCTACTATAACAAAGTATATCTTTCAATCTACACGCGAATTAGCACTGCTCTGATTAATCGATGCTATCTATTCTTCTGAACATTTGAATTTCGATTTTCCATTAATCATAAATATAAAATAAACCAGTGCGGAGACGTCACATTTTATATTTTTTGTATTATTTATTTTAATAATCATTGCTGAGCATTACATAATGCAGGGTTTTCTTTTTGGGACATCACTGATTTAAGAAAAATATTTCATTTCATTTATAAAAAAATGCTGATTTAAAATTTAATTATTCACAGTTTTTAACCAAAAGCATGTTTTAACAAAATGTGAGTATATATGTCAAAAGCCGCTTAAAAAAAATTACGATTGGTACCTTATTCATCATTCGGATTATTTTTAATGAATAGAAGAATAAATAAATGTTAAAGAAAAATAAATGTTTACAACAGAACTAATATATAGAAACTATATATCTTTAACCTAACAGCGACTAAAAACGAAAGCATAGCGTTATTATAAGTACTTTACGTAAAAGTGCATCAGAACAATAGCATAGCATTATTATGATTACTTAACATAAATGTATTAAGATGGTTGAAATGTATGAGAAAGTACGTAAACGTAAAAGAAGATTCCAAAGATTACATTGCACATCATCCAGGAACACTTTCGACTCTTCGAAGACCTACTAGGCCTTATTTGTTTTATATTTACGTGAGATTCCTGAAGCATTTTAATCTGGTATCGAAATATTTTTACGGAAACTGCAATCTATGATATGCCATAAGATTAGAATACCAGTATTTCAACTATTATTACAAATAAATTGCAGAAATATATCGATGTTGGAATTTACTACTTTTCCTCAAATTGACATCTGTAATCTATATCTTACTCGTTTAAATTCATGACCCTTGTGTTATTCTTTTGGAAATAGAATTAGTTTCTGATATTGAACTATGCACAAATTATGCTACAAATAGAGGCGTATTAAATTCAGACACTTATATGACTGAAAAAGAATTTCAGGCATTTAAGTGTCCGAGTTTGAAAATTCAGACATAATAGATGTTTTAATATGAGGTACATAGCTGTTAACGAACTCAGGAAACTGTCTGTGTTTAGAGTAATTTCACCCTTTTTCAAGTACTGTGGGACGTTCACTATGTTTTGCAAACTCTATGGGGATGTTTTTCTTTAAATGCAGCCATCACGCAAGTCTCCAGTCCAAGTTAAAATTGTACTTGCTAATATTTAATTTTCTACTTTTCAAATCTGCAAATTCTCTAAAATCACATTACTATATTATTTTCTATCCAATGTTATCCTTAAAATCCGTTTTATTTTATCTACTGGGTGTATTAACGTTTATTGAATTACACAATCCTAAGCCTTCTATATGTACGCCATTACTTTAGAAATCCCAGTGACAGCATCTGTTGATTGTCTCATAACCTCTTAATTACCAACTACTACCTTAAATGTACTACTACTAATTAAACCTACTACTAATTAACTAACTTAATGTGTTTTATGAGTAATTACCACACTGGAATACCTTTAACAAGATTATATTTATGTATACTGTATTTTTATAAGCATTTAATAAGCATTTGTAATGTTTACATCGGTTTCATTCGGTTTTTACATGAAGGATTATCATATGATGTGTACTGGAATTCCCATGTCTTTATAGCAAACATCACTATTTAATAACGCTTTTTAATTACTAGCAGATCTACCCGGCTTCGCTCGTGTCAATAATAAGGGTCCTCCAGGGTAAAATGCATTAAAAAGAAATAATACGGCAATGACAATAACTGAGATTGGTGCAATCCCGGATCGTTAAAAAGATCAATCAGAAATGTAAATATAAGTAAAATAGTCTTAATTACGTCAACTGTTAACTATACCATAATAATATACATTCCAAACAAATGTCAAAACATATATTAAAATACAATTATTTGCTTAAAATGCGTCATTTCAATAAAAAACACATTAAAAATACTAAAAATGTAAAGGTTTCGACTCTTTCTTTGAGTCATCTTCCGGATATACAAAAAACAGCAAATACAATGCCAATTGTGAAATTATACTGATGATGGCAACGACCTAACCCATAAATTGTGCCGTTACTGAAAACTTTCGTCCATAAAAAAACTCGTAGGATGTGCCAGTCCCAAAATTTTCTTCTATCTCATACATCTTAATATTTCAAAAAGTAGTTACAGATGTTAATACTCCACTATTATTAGTTCAATACTATACCAATTTTGATTTATTAAAATCAATAGAGTTTGTTATTCTGTTGTACATCAGCTGTTTGCGAATAGCCGGCTTAGCGGGACGTGAGTTCCCGTTGCTGCACGAGCTGCCGCTGGACAATAGGACTATGAAAAATCGAGAAAATTATAGACAAATCGCTATCAGAGAGCACCCTTTCGGTGGAACATTTCCAAATTGAAGAAAAACCTCTTGACCATAGCCAGAAATATACACACAAAATTATTTCAATTCTATGCATAAATTCATATAATTTTTTATAGTACAATAAAGAAAATCGCACAGAAATTGCTATTACAGCGACGGCTTCTGACGAAATATTTTTTAACTGAAGGAGAAAATGTTGGCCATAGCCAAAAACATACACAAAAAGAATTTGGTTCAGTTCAATGCATAATTGTCTGCACTTTCGATGGTAGAATAATTAAAATGTCACAGACATCGCTATGACAGCACCCTCTTCCGGCGGAAGATCTTCATATTAAGCTAGGATTTGCTGGCCATATCCAAAAACGCACACAAAAAAATTGGTTAAATTCTATGCATAATTACCTACACTTTTCGATGGTACAATAATGAAAATGGCACAAAAATCGCTATTACAGCGCTCTCTCCCGGCAGAATATTTCCATAATGAAGGAGGACATGCTTGCTACAGCCAAAAGATTACACAAAAAATTTTGTTCAATGCTATGCATAACTTCATACACTTTTCCATGATACAATGGCGACAAACGGACACACGGACATACGGAAAAGCGAACACACTGATAGACAGACATTTTGTATAAACTTGTATTTGGGGATCCCTGACCACTAAAACTCGTAAATATGTTCAAAACCGGAAGTCGAAAAAAATTTCGATTGCAATACTGACAACTGAGTCACATTCCAGAACGGAGTCTTTTGATACAAAACGCGATTACAAAGAACAAAATGAAAGAGCTTAGAAATTCGTATTACTGTTACCTCTTAAAGTTATTTGATTATTATTAAAACCGAGGAATTAAATGTAAATATGGAAAAGGAAACATATATCATATTTAGTCGAAATTAATAAAAATTTCAAAGATTAGTGTAAATCTTGATTTTTATTATGTAACGGTAGCTTCAAGTAAACCTGAAATTAGTCAAATCTTGTAAGATTTCATACAGTTTTAATACTCATGGGGCTCATGATGATGATGTTGTAGGGATTTGAAACATTTTACATATGGTAAAGTTACATTGTATCCGCAAATTAAAAATTATATTAAAATTCGAGAAAAATAAGTAATTTAGCTGAAATTCGCTATTTCGTCCCTCTTGGGGCACATGAAGATTTCAATTCAGGGGATGGATTATTATTTTTTCTTTTTTTATGTAATATCAATATAATACGCAAATTTCACACACCGGACCGATTTTGAATTTTTTTTCTACGCTCCACCCTAATATACACACATATATATATTATATATATATATATATAGTACCTGATGAATCTGCATTTGTTCCACGAATTTCCATTTGTATTTTTCCTATTTTTACTGTGTTTTTTAAAATACGTGTTCCTATTTTTGGGATCGGTTTTATAGACATTGAATAAATTCCTTTTTACTTTCTTCTATCTTTAGAAGAATAAAGTACTAGATTCGTGAAAATTTTAGAATTTCAGATTTACAGGTTTTAGGGGTCAGAGAATCCTAAAAACATGTTTTTACAAAATGCCTGTCTTATGAGTCTGCCTTTATGTATGTGACACAAATTTTGTGTGCGCTGTATCTCAAGAACTAATGCACGGAATTTAATAAAGATTTATATTCGGGTAGCCCCTGCTCTTGATTGTTTTTAGCTGTAAATCACTCAACAGGTTGCGCTGGTATGCTGCATTTTTCACGATTCACACAATCGCTCTATCTCAAGAACTAATTTTCATAAAACTTCACATTCAGTTAGTCCTTGATATGAATTAGTACTGCTTATGTGTTGGTGTAAATCGCCTAATAGATTGTGGTGCTATGCTGCATTTTGCAAGATTTACACGATTTCCGCAATCTCAGGAACTAATGCACACATTTTTATCAAATTTCAGATTCAGTTAATCCTTGATATGAAATGAAGTTGATTACCTGTTGGTGTAAATTTTCCAATAGGTTGCGCTTCTGTGCTGCATTTTCAACGATTTTCTCAATACCTCTATCTCAAGAACTAAAGCACGAATTTTCATCAAACTTCAGATTCAAGTATACCTTGCTCAATATTGCAGCTGATTATATTTTGGTGTAAATCGTTCAAAAGGTGGCGCTGCTATGCTGCATTTGTCATGACTTCCGCAACAACTCTAACTCAAGATCTAATTCACGAATTTTCATCTAACTTCAGATTCAGTTAGACGTTGACACAAGTTGATGCTAATTAAGTTTTGGTGTCAATCCTGCAATAGATGGCGCTGCTATTCTTTTTTTAACGAATTTCACAATAGCTCTATCTCAAAATTAAGGCACGGTTTTCCCCAAACTTAATAGCCAGACGTCAATATAAGTTACTGATGATTAGGTTCTGGTATAAATCACCCAATAGTTAGCGCTTATATGCTGAATTTTGCTGGATTTACACGACTTCAGCGATAGTAAAATTTCCAGGACTAATGCACGGAATTTCATCTTTTTTAGAATCCTCATGATGAGCATAGATTGCCATTCAATTTCGGCACTATGATAGCGAATTTTGAATTATTAACCTGTATGAGATAGAAGAAAGTTTTGGGACTGGTACATCCGATTAGTTTATTTATACTTGCACAAATTTTGTTTATAATATATATTTTCTTTATATATATATACACAATGTTAAAAACTAATTAAATGAAACAGTTTACTTGAAAACCCTTACACATAATTAATACATTTGTGACATATTTTTCTTTTTAATAATATTTTACCTATATTAAATATGTTTTTCCATGGTAGTAAATTTACGTGAATTTTGATTTGCTTCTTTTGTTTTGGATATGTGGACTACATTTTAGACAAATGTAGAAATTTAAAAAGTCTTTAAAAGGAATTAAATGTATTACACTACTTATTTGAATTTAAATTAGCTTTAAAATGGCTGAAAATACAGGATTACAAATTATTACCAACCTCTCTGAATATCTCACACATAATTAACTTTACGCTTATTAAGACAGTTATGATTTTAATACTACATTAAAGGGGAGATAATAATATACCATGACATTTTAAATTTTCCTTAATTACATTATTAAATAGCTACAGTGAAGTTAAATTACAAGTTACTTATCTCAGAATTATTATGAAATTAGTTTTAAATAATATAATTGCACAAAGATTTTAAAATACATATTTAAACTGTTACACATATAAGGTTGAATTCAGGATATAAATTATGTATTAAAAGGTATAGTAATTTTTGTTATCATTTTCTGGTATTAGAATGCATCACTTTTTATTCTGAAAATTAAAATCAACAAAAACATGAAATGAACACAATTTCTGATAAATATAAGTTTATATATGCGGTTTTTTATGTATTTTTTTATAATTTAACTTTTTATATTCTGAAGTACCAATAAAATTATAATGAAATAGAATTTCTGAATTTTAGAGTGTATGGAAATTTTGAGATTTTTTGTTTAATAATAGGAAATAAGGTCAGTGTGCCTAAATGTTATGACTCCTAACGGCGACAATGTTCTTTTACATAAAACATTAATACAATAATCGTAAATAAATGTTATATATTGAGGCATCCGAACTTCAGAAACAAACCCGAAACGTTTTTCTGCATTTAAAACGTTTTCTTTAAAAGAAATTTCCTATCAAATACACATCGTTTATTTTAGAGCGACCCGATGTTTCGTAAATGAGACAAGAATTCCCGAAAGTGGCTAAGGGTTTTTCTTTTTTAACTTTGAAGATCAAATAACCTTACGAGCGCCAAGAACTACGTTATCTGTTTCAGTTATCTGGGAAGTTAAACTAAAGAAAAGACGACCAGTGTTCGGTTTAGAATTTGAAGTAGTCTGCGCATTTTAGATACTTTTTTTCTACATGTGTCTAATAGCGACATACATATTGCTGTAAATGCGGAGAGACATTTAAAAGATTAACGAGGTACGTTTATATAGTATTTTTCATACTATGTATTAGAATAATGTTTAACGCAAACATTAGGTTTAATTAAACTGTGTTGAGTGCATAATCCTCCGTTAAAATTTGTCTTTAATCAGTTACTTAAATATGTGTTTAAGATGATCAAAATAGAAAAATACGTTTCTTTAAAAAATTTTATAAAAAAAGTTGTAAGAAATGCTGTGTATTTTCCAGTAACATAATATAGACATATGATTAAGGAATTTGCAATAATTTTACATAATGAAAATTCAGGAACATCTTGTGTAGATTGAAAACACTTTATTTTAATGTAGTTAAGTAAGTTAATTTTACAAACATCATACCATTCAGTATCTTAAATGCTGTCTCCGATTAAAACAATCAATTGAGTTACGCCCTGGTTTAGTAGTCCGTAATTTTTGTTAGCACTTTTTAAAAATCTTATATTTTAATTCTGTTTTCACTTCTTACTCATTATAATCCATATTTTCTACTTTTAAATTAGAAAAAGATGTAAAAAATAATTAAAACTATGTTTGTCAAAATGAATATTTGTATCGTATACGTATTTTTAGGTACAGAAAATTTTAATTTCTTTGTAAAATTACAAGAAAAGGGAAGAGGGGGGGGGGGGGGCAACAGAATATCAAGCACAGAGATTCTCTTAGTCTTAATAAAAATTTAAACATAAAACCTGTCCAGATCTATATCTTTCAGAAACGAAAAAAAAATAGATTTGTCCAGAATATGAAAGCAAAAATGAGTTAAGAGCAAAATAAAAAGCAACTGATTTGGTAAAACTACTGGATCTGTTAGTATGAATAAGTTATTTATCTTTCAATTTTATAAATTTCAACTCTTTATTAACACTTAACAGAACCTTATATTTTTCAGTTTTCATAATTAAACTTGTAATTTCCAGTTTAGCTATGAATATCAGTGAAATTTTGTTTCATTTGGAGTACTAGAACTATTTCTAGTGATTCTGAAAATGAGAAGTTTACTTATAATAGTCCTGTACTTAAATTTTAGTACACAAACAGTACCCTGTAAGTTAATAGAGACTTTCATTCATCTTTTAATCAAGCGGTCTCGGAGACCGCTCACAGCAGTTATGCGACAATTCCTGTCACAGCAGTTAAGGATAAGTAACTCCAAAAATAATTGCAATTAACCCTTAATTGCTGTTAGTGCTGCTTTTTTCACAATTTAACTTGTAATTTCCAGTTTAACTATCGATATAGTGAAATTTTGCTTCATATGGAGTCCTAGTACAATTGTTTGAAATGTTTGAAAAAGCGAAATTTTAACAAAAATAGTACTGTACAAATAGTATTTGATGAGGTAATCGCGCCTTTTATTTATCTTTCAATCGAATGGTTTCGCAGACAGCTCAGGGTTATAATGTGGCAATTTTCTGTCACAGCAGTTAAAGGTTAAATGAACTTTTTCAGATGAATTGTCATGTATAAAATGCATTATCACATTTAAGACTATGGACATCTCATTTAGGTTTTAGCTGCCGTAAATGCGACAAAAATGAACTAAATGCGACAATCGTATATTGTGGTTTATACTACAGATAATTGTTAAATTTATACAAAACAAGTTAGTTTTGAACTAAGGTACATTATTCAGTAATTTGTTGTTTAATACAATATATATATTTATATAATAAAATGCCAAATATACCCTAAATGCGACAAAACTATGGAAAATCACGTCTCATTTAGGCACAATGATCTTATATTAATAAAATTTGTTTAGAAATTTAATATATATATATATATATATATATATATATATTGTTTGTTTGTTTGTTTAATGTATATATTATGATGTACGTATATTGAAAATAATATTTTAAAATATGAATTGAAAATTCCAGAAAGTTTTCAAAAGATTATTTTAACTTCTGAATGGTAAATTCTATAAAGGTAGAACTATATTATTGAAAAGTGGTATTTTAATACAGTTCTACAATCATTAATAAGAATTGTAAAGAAAACTAAATTAATGACACATAAAAATTATTTTTCTCTAAGTACATGATCTAATTTCTTTTGCTGGAATAATTGAAACAATCTTCGTATTACAAAACGTGAACTTCTAATTTTACACGCATTATAAAGCATATAATAGGGGAGACCGGCATAGTTGGCTACAGGGGTCAGTCCCATAAATCGCCTGTTTGTGGATAGATTGTGCAACCAGTCACACAGTACATTTCTTCTTGCGTTTTACAACCCTCATTGTAGTTTTGCAGCGTTACCTACGTTCAGTGGACATTTATTGCGATTTTTCTGTTTTTTGCATTCATAATTAATTTTTTGTTGTTTCATTGATTTTTTAATTTCTAATACTTATTTCTAATACTAACGCTTTAACTTGTGCAGTTTTTCTTAGTGTATGACTAACTGTACCTACGCCATATGTGATTTACTTGGATTATTTATGCTTAGATGGTTACGTGTCCCTTTTGTGAAGAAATTTATTATGGGGCTACTAGGCGCATTGAACACGGGGCAAGTTGGCTCGATGTCTGGTCTATACTGGTAGCTTGAAAAACAGCAAACACCGAAAAAAGTGGTTGCAATGCAAGATTTTGGGCACACGGGGCTTGCCCAAACGGAGACACTCGACTTTTTATTTGTGACAACTGTAACTCTGATGTAGGATAGAAGTTACTCAATGTTAAAGTTTTATTCATTATTTTTATGTCTGTATAATTTAGAATTTACATTGTACGGCGATAACGCCTTTGATTAAACCTACTGGTAATAAGGATATTGATTTTTCTTAAATGCGTGTCTTATTTAAATTTTTATAAAGCGTGTACCAAACCCCATAGGTATAGGCACCTTGCCTCGTGACGGGGTAAGTTGGCGCACAATTTTCCTCTTACTTTAGCCTTCCGCTAAACATAAACTACAAAAGCTACAAACTCAAAACTCCGGGTATTTATAGCGCAATGCCTGTTCTTAAAAAGAACAGTTAAAATTTCATAAGAAACTTAAACAAAAAATTAATAAAAATCAATAACTAAAAACTGCGCCTACTAGCCCCTGTCTCCCCCATACTTTAACTACATTCAACCCGAACAAAGCTGAAAACCGATTATCAAAAATACTTTTTTCATAACTGGAATGCGCCAGAGTTCTTTTGATAGTCTTTTAACAAATGTTACCCACATTATTTATGAAAGTTACATGCACTGTTTTTTTTTTCATTTTATATGTCATAGAAACACTATTTGCATGTATGATTTTTGTAATTTTCGATATATCATAATAGCAATAAAATACACTTAAATTTGTTACTTTAAACATTAATAACGGGATAATTTGCTTCAAACATTTCTTACATATTTCATTATTTTATTATTACCCTGTTATTCGTATATTTGCTTTATTATCAGTATATTATTCCCATATTGTTATTCTGAGTACATTGTGAGAATGTAATGAAATATTTAAGGAGTATTACCCATACTTTAAAGACTTTGCTGAAGACTTGTCAGAAAATATGCTATGCAATTTCCTTCTTGTTATAAATTAAAAAAAAATATTTGCCCTGCTGCAATAGAACAATGACCAATTTGTTCGCGTAACCAGATATTATTAAACTTTTCAATCTGACATTAAACAATAAATATCAAACATGCATACCAAAACATACATATATTTATTTATACGTATATATTTATACATAATGATTGTTAATACTTAATATGTTATATATATTCACAAATTTGAACCAATTGCTTTCTGTATTGCTTTATAATATAATTTACACAAAGCAGTTATATCGTACAAAAGCATTTCTGTTACACAAATTATGTGATATAAATAAAATTTGAGGATTAAATACACATTTATAATGCTTGCTTAATAAGGCGATTTAAATAACATCAAATATGATAATACACTGTAAAAAAAAATCTGTAGGTCTACAGATGTAAAGTTACATGCTTACTAAACTTTCAACTGTAACTGTACGAAAAAAGCTGCAAATCTACAAAACTAGTTTTTGTAAAGCTACAAAAATCTGTAACTTTACAAATGAATCTGCTAAAATTTCAGTAATCTTACTAAACTTTTATTTGTAACCCTGGCTGCAGTTACATGAAAAGTTCTCGGAATCCCAGTTTCCAAAAAAATTCTTAGTAATCTTACAGATTTTTTGATTTTCGGCGCAAAAGTGTGTCTGTTACATGAAATTTTGTTGTTGCCGTTACACGAAAAGTTCTAGGAATCCCAGTTTCCTAGAAAAACTTTAGTAACTTCACAGATTTTTTTTTACAGTGTACTTTGAAATATTGCAAATCATTCTTACTGCAAATTAATACATACAATAATAAAAATCAGCTTTAAAAAAGATTTTTCAATATAAATTTTTCAGTTATGCATTAAAGTTCGTCAAAAAGTATGATTAACGACTTAAAGCAATATATTTGTTAAATAAATGCATAGAAACGTGTACCAAAAATAAAATTATCTTTCAGAATAAAAAAAGTATTCTAATAACAACAACGCTCCATTTACTTTTATTAATATATAATATGTATTCCTTTGATGTGACTATTGGATATCAAGCTACATTTTCATTCTGACTAACTTTCAATTAATTGTTGTTATTTATTTTGTTTGTTACACTGTAAAAAAGAAACAGTAAAGTTACTAAACTTTTTCTAGGAAACTGGCATTTCTAGAACTTTTTATGTAACGGTAACAACAAAAATTCATATAACAGATACGCATTTGCGCTGTAAATCAAAAATTATGCAAGGTTACTAGGCGTTTTTTGAAAACTGGGATGCCTGTAATTTTTTTATGAAACTGCTACTCGGGTTACAGATAGAATTTTAGTAAGATAATTGTAATTTTAGTAGATTTTGTAAAGCTACCGATTTCTGTAGCTTTACAAAAAATAGTTTAGTAGATTTACGTCTTTCTTTATACATCGTACAGATAAAATTTTAGTAAGCATACAGATTTCCGTAACTTTACATCTGTAGAATTACAGATTTTTTTTATTACAGATACTAAAACGTACGTATATATTTATGATCAGACTAATGTACAGGCATTATACGTAACGGTTATAACATAACAAAATTAGTTTTTCGAGTGTGTAGAATGCTGCTTGCACGTATGGAAAGATGTAGACTGATGCAGACAGGTACGATGCTCTTCATGCCTCTTTAAGACCACAAATTTTATTTTTATATGGTTTATCTTTCTCCTTGTGTTTTGCTCTCTCTCACCCTATCTCTGCCTCAGACCTCCTTGATTCTTACCTCTCCAGCTGTCTTTTTTTTATATTTACTTTCTAAGCATGTTCATACGTTATAATAGTATGAAAAATATGCATTATCTTTGATATGGAGATATTAATTATTTTTTAATGATTATTAATGCTATTGATAACATGATTGCGGCAAAGGGAAAATATATAAATTGAATTAGTTTGCAGTTGCTGCTTACTAATCAGTAACATTTTGTTAAAAAATTTTTTTTTTGATGAACATCAAGTATTTGGAGTTGCTGCGTGCAAAGAATACGAAAAGAACAAAGATTTATAAGTAATTAAGTTACATATACTTATTTCTATTGTTATTATATTATAATTTCGATTCTTACAAAAAGGCCATAAATGAATATATATAGAAAAAAATATATTATGAATAAAAGAATTATATTGTCTCTCGTTAAACATACTATAAAAATACTTTCTTTATAAGTTGACAGAAGGGATGAGAAAAATTAAAATGGTTAAAATTTATTCAAAATTAATTGTTAATCTATGAAAATTTTGCAATTTATAATTTTTTCTTCATTGCTTATAAGACCATGCGACGTGCAAGGATTTAATTTTATTACATCGTTATGAGACTTTTTTCTAATATTAAATTTAGCTCTATTTTCAACGTTCAAAATTTGTAAACCTTTTTTTTTTACTTTTTTAAAGTGCTATATCATTATTTTAGTTTCCATAAAGGCGAATTATTTTGTTACGTGTCTAAAATTTGTTTTATTTTATATAAATGTATTATATCAATAAAATAACATTAAATTTTGCGTGAAATAATACCCAGTCAAGTATATTACACAGTTTTAATTATTAATGTGGTCAAAATTTACTTATATTAATTACTGAAATATTTTATGTTAAAAGCAATTTATAGTTATTTTAATTATAAAATAAAACTAATAGCAATTTCTCTGCTATATTAAAAAAAAAAAAAAAAAAAAAAAAAAAAAAACTATTATTCCTTGTGCTTTCTCAGGTAGTAAATTATACGATTATTTTCTTGAAATATTTTTTTAGAATACTGTAAACTGAAGCAATCAAAATAAAGGAATTTTTCGTGTTGATCAATTAAAATTTAAGAAGTTGTCTAGAGGGCTGTTGCATCAGTGAATGCAGATCAAAATTCCATCACTGAAAAATTAAAATATAACAATAAAGGTTTAAAAAAGAACTTCTTAAGAAAAACATAACAATAAAGGTTTGAAAAAGAACTTCTTAAGAAAAATAAAACCTTAAAGAGTGCAGTAAAAATTTCTTAATAAAATCATAAAATTATCAAAAACTCTAGACCTTTCGAACTAATTTTGTCTTTCTTCTTCTTCTATAAAAAATCTCCCAGCTATGAAAAATCTTTTTAAAAGTGTACTAAACATGTGTACAGGTTCTTGTTTGAATATGATTTGAAATGCGGGTAATGTACGGTAAAGGTGATTCTGCTGTTTGTTCACATTTTTATAAAGTAGATGGTAAGTTTATCGGTGCTGTTTTAGTTAATAATATTAATTTACTATTAGCGATTTCCTATGGTTAACGATTAATTTGAATATGGCTTCATTAATATAGCTTATTGGAGGAATTTCCGTTGCTTAGTAAATGTTTAAAATGTTTTCTGATTAATTTATCGCAGAAAAATAACAAAAATAATAATTGGAATATTATATAATAATATGATATATGATAATATAACATAAAAATATAATATCTTATACAATAATATAATGGAATTTTTTGAATTGTGGTTATTATGTCATATTGAGATTGTGGTAAGGATTTTAACACTTTAGTGTTTATAAGAGGGGGGGGGGGGTGGTTCTTAATTATATATTCTTTTCATTTTGATTGTTATGAATATTTTTCTTAAATGAAAACGTACTACTTCAATTTTGAAATATAATTAACTAAATTTTTTTGACCGATTTTGAAAAACACAATAAAATTATTCTTCTCGAGTAACTTGAAAAATTAAACACTAAGTACAGCTAAGAATTTTACATTGGATGGAGAGGGGGGGGGGGGGGCGTTTCCCGCGAAATGCTCCATGGAAATTATTTTGTTTCTGTTTTTTAGGTCTATGTGTTAAAAATGACTCTCAAACGGGTGATTCAACCCAGCAAAGAGGAAATTGCTGGCCAGCACCAAGATAGGTGCTGGCAATGATGGAGAAGTGCTGGATAATGGTTTATCATGCATGACCACTGCTGGACAGCTTCAGTCAACTTTGCTGTTGGAAATCATCAGATAAAATTCTGGTGGGCTTCCGTTTTATCTCATGCGCTGACCCACCACTACATTGAAGTGCACGAACTTTTGCAGTATCATTGCTGGGAACCCTAGTTGGTGTTGAGAATATCGAAGACATTGAGTATTTAAACACAAATCTGAAATGAATATCTTAACACAATTTAGGCTGTGTAGCTAATTTTTTTTTTGAAACGGTAAATAATATAGCACCACTGTCGTCAACAAAATAAATAAGTAAATGAATAAATAAATAAATTCTTTATTTCAACGCACTTTTTTTTCTCCTTAAATCTGGTTTTACTAAGTTAAAAGGATTTCGGTTTTCATAATTTACACAGTTCAGAATCAATAATTAAAAAAAAGCGTATAATATATATAGGACTTCTATGCAATACAATATTTTCTATACCAGTTTAATGATTGGGCACGTAAATCACAAAAGAAACAAACTTGAAATAGTGTAATGAAAGCTTGAAAAGCACGAGCAGTCGTAGCGTACGCTGAAAGCACTTGTTCATGTCCGATCACGAAAACCAAACAGCATCGTGCGCGGTTAGTACTTGGGAGGGTGACCACATGGAAACCGCTACAAGTTGAAATGTTTCAGTAGACATTTCTTTTATAGACACTTCTACAGATATTTCTATAGCTCTTGCTGAAACTAGCTTATAGAAAAAAGAGCCATAATACTTTGTTTTTTTATAGAATTCTGTAAGAATTTTTTTGTAAAGGGAAAGTGCTGAGACAGCAAAGGAATAGCAGTGGAATAGGTATTAGCACTGCAGGAAAAGTGCCGGATTGAAGTATCATGATGGCATACCTGTGCTGGCCTGTTGTTGGCTATCACTGATGGGCCAGCTGCATTCCACACGGACACTTTTTTTCTGGTTTAAATAAAGGCACCATTGCACTTTACCGCTGATGGCAGTGCTGGCTGCCATCTTTTTTTCCAGCTGATGCCCCACTGTTTCTTTCTTTTCTGGGAAGGAATTGTTGAATTTAAGATGTGGTTGTCAGAAAGGGAGTATGCCCCGGATTTGAATTTTAATAAACGAAATTTTTCTTCGTCACCGATTTTATAAGATACAGTAAAATTATTCTTTTCGAGTAGCTTAAAATAATCCAAAAATAAGAGAAACTAAAGCTATGCATTTTCCATTGGAGGTGGTGGTGTTGCGGGGGGGGGGGGGAGCTCCCTGAAAAAAAAAAATTAGTTTATATGTAATTTTCTTTCTCAAACGGGTTTAATTCAGGTGGCGGAGACCCGCCTCATCCAACCCCCGAAATATTTAAATTTAATAGACTAAATTTTATTTTTCTCCGTTTTGTTAAAGCCATACAAAATTTGTTCTTTTCGAGTAAGTTAAAATAATTAAAGACTAATAGAAAGAACGGCTAACAAATTTCCTTATAAATCCTTTGAGGAAATTAATTTTTTGTCCTGTACCCTTCTATGTTTATGTGTTAAAAATTTATCTCAAAAGGGTGATTTAATCCAGAGTTGAAAACGTTGAAATCAGGCAGATGGGACGTCTCATTCCGCACCGGATTTTAAATTTGAATAAGCTGAATTTTCTTGTTCATCGATTTTGAAAGATAAAGTGCATTTTTTTTCTTTCCGAGGAAGTTAAAATAATTAAACACTAAGATTTAGATGGGCTAAGAATTTTCCTTTTAACAAGCAGGGGGGGGGGGATGTCACGCTACTCCTCCCGTAAATTCTCAAAAGTATTTTCCTTTTACAACCTGCAAAGTATAATATACAAACTTTTTTGTGCATACATATGCAGAACTTTTGAAAAACGGGAATATGCACTTATTTTATTAAAAAAATGTGCATAGTTATTGAAAATATAGAATATGCACATTTTTAGTATGCATGCACATGTAGATAATTTGCACAAATTGAGTATATTTTAGAAATATTAAAAAATATTTCCTTTTTATGTACAAATTGTGTAGAATCCATCCTATATTGCGAAAAAAGTGCAAACTTTTTCTAGTTGGGGAGATCATGGAGCAGTCAATTTTTTCATTAAATATAACTTCAAGATTAAGAAAAATAGCTAAATGTGAGTGTAAATCCAATTCTGGAGAGCTATTGGCATAAAAGACATGTTTAGCATTCTAAAAATTTAAATTATTGCCGGTATCACAAGTCCGTTTTTAATGGAAAATTTAGAAATTTTTTGGTTAGAGATATAGCAGCTGCGTTCTTTTGAGCAGGTTTCAAAATTGTGACAAATTTTTCTGTTTCATATCAGTTTTTCTTCAAAATTAATTTAAACTTAACTTTATTGCATTTAAAATAAGTTTTCTTCCCTCCCCCCTCGTTAAACTGAAATATGTAATTTTATTTCATTTCTTAAAACCATATAGAATTTTATCTAGATGTTTTTTTCTCTTTTTCTAACGTCTTTAATTCATTACGCTTTTATGTTCAGCTTTATGATTAGAGTTATCAGTTAGATTTTTTTTTTCTTCCCGTTACCACTACTAGTTCAGAAGGATAATAAAAAAGTATAAAGCAGCTGTTTGTAACATTACGTTTTCATTTGATTCCATCCGCTTTCGCCCACGTCATACATAAGTTATTCTTAATTGCTCATAAAATGTAACCGTTGAGGAAACATATCAAAAGTAATCTTGATTTGATGTGAATACGATCTTTGAAATCATCTCATGTACGTTAGCTTGAGTTATGACTAATTTAGGAACAGATGCCTTGTTCTTTGTTGTGTGTTATAATATGTGGCAATAATTTAGATTTAATATAACCATATCCAGTCTTTCTGTCGCCGTTTAAGTGATTATGAAAACATTTTTTTTTTTTTTTTTGCAATCCAGGCGTCACGCGTCTGGTAATAATACCAGATAAATTCTTACAATGCATCGCGTCTAATGCTTTATTCGGCTTCGTGCAGTCTGCAAGAAAGTTTGTAAATTGGCGATATTGTATACCGCATCTTTTGGTTTGGCCAATTTGCTATAAACTTAGTTAATACTTGCTAATAGTGATAGAAATACACTTACAAGATAAATAAATACCTTTATTTATTCATATTGACATGTTTCATTGCTCAGACGACGATATCCTCAAGATCTATAACAAAACAAATATTTTCATAAAAAAAAATGTTAATCCAAAACCTGGAAAACGAAAATCACGTGATCTACTGTATAATGAAATCAAGTGCAATAATAAAAATGGATATTTTTTTAACGCGAATTACTTTATACTAATGTTTCTTACTCTGCAGAACATCTCTTTCCAAATTTTAGGTAGCTCCATTGAAGCTGAATCGTTGCATATATACTCACTGCGTAAAAAGATCTCTATTGATTCTCGATAATGGATGGCAAATAAAATCTTGATAGAACAATTATTCTATTATTTTAAAAATCAATCTGTTAAGGTTCTTTGTTATATAATCTAGTCAAATCTGTCTTTTTCTTGTTGTATTTTTTTGTCTACAATATGTTCTTTGATCCTAGTTTTAAGCTTTCTGTATGTCATTCCTATATTGAATTGCACTGTTCCACGTCCTTTGCTGAAAGCAATTTCATATACCCTGAAAATTATTTGATTCTATTGGATGTACTTTCTTACAGACTATGTTTTTTGATTTTACAGAAGTTTATGCATAAAGGGATATATTTTATTGAT
The DNA here is from genome assembly GCA_963932465.1 of Maratus speciosus. NCBI lineage: Eukaryota > Metazoa > Arthropoda > Arachnida > Araneae > Salticidae > Maratus > Maratus speciosus. The sequence goes on along the minus strand of OZ010788.1, from coordinate 389,443,318 downwards.
TGAGTTTAAATTTCCATGTTTCGATGAAAACAGGAAAATATTATAAAATGGATTACGTGGAATTTTGCACATTAAAGTTATATTCTTCTTGTACTTCATGCTCATAATTAATCTATTTACAGCACTTTCTGTATGGCCGTTGTTTCTTGCAATATCAAATACATTATTTATTTCGCTGTTTAACTGCATAGAGAGTACAGATTGTGAAATCTCCTATTATAGAATGCCTAAATGCCGAAAATTTATACGAAATTTTACATTGTCGTTTTCTTACAAAATTTCTGCACTTAGGAGTTTTATTAAAAGTGTTTCACAGTCTGCACACCAGAGCAGAAACAACAAAATAAATAAAATATATGATACCGCACCAAACAATGACTATATTGAAAGCACAAGAAATAGTTGAATTATGAGCATTAAGATGAAAAGTAACTTCAATGTACAAAATTCAAAGTTATCCATTTTACAATATTTTCCCTGTTTCAAGATTAAAATATAAATACAATAAATACAATACACCCATTATTTCAAAAACTTCCGTAAAATTAAAAAAAATACAATCTGTAAGAAAATAGATTCAATAAAACAACATCATTTATCAGGTGTATATGAAATAAATTTCACCAAATAAGATCGAACAATGCAATTTTAAATAGGAATCACAAACAGAAAGCTTAAAACTAGGATAGAAGAACAAAAAACTGACATTAAATACAACAAGAAATCTAGAGTTTTGACCAGTATATAACAAAAACCTTTAGCAATTGATTTTAAATAATAGTAGAATAATTTATCCCTCAAGATTTTATTTGTCATTCAGTATCCCATAATCAATAGAGATCTTTTCGCGCAGTGAGTACATATGCAATGACTCCGCATCCATGAATCTACCAGAAATTTAGAAAGGGATGCACTGCAAAATAAAAAAAGAACAGTATAAAATAATTCACGTTCATAAATATCCATTTTATTAAAAGCACTTGATATCATTAAACATGAGATCGTGTAATTTTTTTTACCAGTTTTCAATTTTTTTTAACCGACTGCCAAGAAGGGTTATGTGTTTCACGCGTATCTGGATATGTGGATTTCTTTATACACTCGAAACATCTCAACGGCTGAATGGATTTTAATGAATGAGATCTCTATTGATTCGTCTTAACCGTCCGATGGTTATAGGCTAGGTTTTGTTTTTATACAAATTGGTGTTAGAGACGAAGAAAATTTTTTACACACCCTATTGAGTGGCATATCATTGGATAGGTCTTTCAAAATGAAGACGATGTTTCATTGACTATTTTACAGTCAGAAGCTCCGTTTAAAAATTACACAACCTGGAAGTTGTATAGGTAGGATCTCTAGCTTTACCACAACTCTAATCTTCATAGACGTCTATAGACCTTACCAAAACGGTGTTTATAGATATGAACTAACAATTAAACACAACTTAAAAGTCATCAATACAAGTAAATGAAAAAAAAATAGGTAAGTAATATGATAAATAGTTTCACAGTGATGAGAAATAATTAGTTCGCTTTTTACGCAGTCGGGTTTTTTAATTTTTTTAAATTTAACTTTTACTTGTTTTTTTTTGTTTTTTTTTTTTCTGTGAAAATATTTGTATCATTATAGATACTAGGGGATCGTACTCCGGCTTCCCGTGTTAAAGAATATATTTTTTTTTAAGTCAAAACTAATAATTTTTTTGTATGCAATAATTATTTTAGATTGCCTACTTACATTAAAAAAGCATTTTTCATATGGAAAATACGAAATATGCAATCAAATAAATTTTGGAAATTTATCAAAACCGATATTTCCTTATTAGCCGCATGCCTAGAGTTATTTGACCAAGATTTTGCTACGTACGGCATCCTTTTATATTCTGATAATTTCAGAGCTTATACATATCTGTTATATTTGTGCTTTATTTATATTATTTTATTTATTTATTCATAGATTTTTAATGGATATTAGCCGTAAGAAAATGATGAACTCTTTATTTTGTTTTAAGGGCAAAAGGATTATTCTTTCGTAATCGAGCTCCGCGAGATATAGATAAATTAAAAAATATTTCATACTTTAATTTTTTTTTTTTTAACCACAGACAATCAGCAAACTGCAATGAACTTCGCAAACAAATTCCATTTGAAAAAAAATCCTATTTTGTGATCTAAAAATTTAAATTGTACGATTACAAATATGTTAGTTTTGTATTTTTTCAATATTATTCTTTTATTTGTTTATAAGAAGTATTAATTTCGTTAATTTGTCTTTTTGTTAAATATGTTAGATTGGTTGTATTTTTAATATTATTCTTTGTTTTATTTATAAAGGAAGTAGTAATTTCGTTATGCAAAAATAGTCAGAAACAAATGCTGAAAACTGTTTGTTGCTTTATGTGCGAAATGTTTATTATTATTATTTATTGAAACCGGCACGTGATAACATAAACTTTAAAAAAATCATGTTTAAAAATTATTTCAGAAAATATAACACTTCAATGAATTAAGATACAGTTTTTAAACAAATTGCATTTGAAAGTAAATTTTCTCCCTATGCGACGAAAATTGAAAATGTACGATGGTCAGAAGATTAAAAAATTGCAGTAGCGAAAATTTCAAGACCGAAATTTGGTCTGGAAGTGTTGCCATTCGCAAAATGACGTCAGCGTTACTCACAGATACGTTTGTTCTTTATAATATAGATACTTAATCAGTAAAATATAATAAAAATCAGTTATTAGGATGTGGTTATCTGTTGAGGATGTTATGCTTGGTATTCCGGAATGAAAAACAGCAATTTTCACCTTCTCAAAATTTTCAGACGCATTTCTCATATCCATATTCATCATTTAAAAAAAATTGAACTTTGTTTGAACATTTAAAAATCATTTAAACTCAAAACTTATGGGATATCAAAACCTAATGGGATTTTGTTCCACTAAACACTATACAACTATTTTCATCCACAATTTTGAATTTTTATCAGAAAATTGGGTGAATAAAGATAAAAATACCTCATTATTTCTCTTTTGTCTGCAATAATGAAAGCTATCTAATTTTCACCATTTTGAAGAAATTTCATAAAATGCTTTTAAAATTAAAATATAAAAGTGGGGATATATTAAAAAAAACAGATAGTGCGATCACATCTACAAATGAAGAGCTTTCAGTTTTTAAAAATATATATATTAGTAAAATTGGTTCAGCAGAAAGATCAGGGCAGATGACTAAAAAACACGCTTGTGTTTTAAATATACAGATTATATAAAATTACGAAAAATTAAATTAAGCAAATTATGTTATTTCGATCAAATTATAGTAGAATGTCCTAAAGAATAGCATTAATATTTTATTATTCGAGAGAATTTAGGACAAAAACTTTAGGAACATGATATTATTTTAAACCACGATTTATTTGTCTGCTTGTCTAACTCAGCGAAGCAAATCCATCCAGGCGAGAATCATCAATTTCTGTAATATAAATCGCTATTATTTGCATGTCACCTCTCTTTTATAAAGACACTCTAAATTTTTGTAAAACGTTGCGTTTTATCAATGTGTGATTTCGATTAAATTATTTTCAAAAGGGAAGCATTTTCACCTGTGCAAAATTTCAAAGCAGCAGGGCTGTGAAAATGACGCACTTCTACAAAATATAATTCAGGTTTAAGAATTAAAATACACGCTTTTTTATAAAATGGCGTCATTTGCATTCGCTAAAGCAATCCACTTTTATAGTCCAGTCTTAAACTCCGTCTATAGAAAAGTATGCATATGACGTCATTATCACGGAATAACAGACAATATTCTTGACATAGCCCATATTTTAATTTCAATTTCTTTTAGGTTTTGTGAGAAAATGGCAACAAAAAGATACAGTATCTCCTATTTTCAACTATTTTCCGTTTACTTTCCATAGAAATGGGTTACTTTTGTTGCCACGACAAGAAAAATGATATTAAAAATTACAAAAAGGTTAATATCTCAAAAATAAATTGAGATGCCGCTTCCAAACAAATTGCATTTAAAAGAGCATTTTCTTTCTTATATGACGGTGTAAAAATTTTAAATGTGCAATGTTTGGAAGTTTAAAAATTTGCAGTAGAGAAAATTGCAAAACCAAAATTTTATTTCAAATTTCAAAGTGTTGCCATTCGCAAAATGACGTATGCGTTACGCACATATAGGTTCGTCCTTTATAATATAGATAGAAAATATAGTCGTCTGAGCTATGAAACATCTCGATCTAAATCAATAAAGGTATTTATTTGCTTTGTAAGTGTATTTCTATCGCTGTTAGCAAGTATTAACTTAGTTTGAACATTTTAAGAGTTTTCTTGTAAAATTAATCTACTATTTATAAAGAATTCAAATGGGAATTTCATTCCGGCTGATTATGACTTGCGTTCTGCTGCATGGGTTTGGAGTAGACTTATATTGGACAATTTCGTACTTAATATTTCGGGGAAGGTTTTAGTGTATCACATATTTTTCTAAGTTGCATAGTTACAGCATTATGGGGGATGTTCTGTAACAAGTGGATAGGATTATGAAAGATTAGCTTAGTATACTGAAATCCTTAACAACTATACCTATATTTTCCCCCCTATCACATCAAAATAAACTATACAAACTGAACAGCGATCCTTATTTGATTGGTATTTCATAGAAAATCACTTTTTAAACAAAATTATGAAATAAAAAGATCGTAATCAAAATGGCACAAATATTTTCCTTTTTATTTATTTTTTATATATTTATTTATTTTTATTTTTATTTTTTTTTTTTTGCTGCTGAATTACAATTATTATTCTAGTATTCTATCCTTAATGCAACAAGAAAACAATCTTTAAAAAAATATTTCCTTTGGCCTGTAACAGATACATTTAAATGTGTTTCAATATTCCCCAGTCATGGATTATATAGAAATTCTACTTTATACATTTTTAAATGAAAAATATAACTACATAGAACTGGTTCAAAGTTATGAAATAAAAAGAATGTAATCAAAATAATACAATTATATTCCCTTTTTTGCTGCTCACTTAATTACATTCTAATCCTAGCGCAACGCAAACCAAATGTGCAATCGATATATAATCTCCTTCCAGAAATTAAGTGAGACGCTATCGTCCCCATTTATTTTCGCTTTACGTAAATTAAAATACTGAGTTGCTTTCGATGAGATCAAGACGACCATATTTACCGATAATGTAATTTATGCTAATAGATGCTATTTCTTCATTGCCCTACTGCGAATGATGCTGAATTCTCGAAATAATCTTGACTACATCACTGATTTCATATTTCTTCAAAGGCATCAGTTTCACGTTTTTAATTTGTACCAAAAATAATATTTAAAAGAAAAACTTTAAGTGTGTGGCAAAAAATATTTATTGTTATTTTTATTGTGACTATTTTGAAGATGGTTTTAAGCTTTTTCTTCTAAAGTGAAAGTTTATTTTTATTTCGTATTGTAAACATTTTACCACGTTTGCACTACTCTTTTATTTAACAGAACTTGGTTTCTACGTATAAAGATGGAATTTTGAAATCGATTTTTAATTCACTTCTGCAAATGCAAAAATTTTAAAACTTGTGTGAATATGTGTAATTCCGACATACATGGTGCGCTCACAAAGTTTCAAGACTGTCTGAGAATACAAAAATTATTAAACATTTTTGTACAGCGAACTAAAATTCTTCGAAATATGACCCTTGCGCATCACAACACCGCTGGCAGCGTTTTTTCCATTGTTCATAGGCGCTTTTGAAGCCTTCGTGTTGTTAACCCCTTAGGGACGGGAGCCTATTACGAGATTTTTAATCTTTTATCACAATTTTTTAAAAAGAGAAATTTGTGCCTTCTTGAATCGAGAAAATGCGCTGATTAAATAAGGCAAATTTTACAATAAAATGTTACTGGTGAGGAAAAACCAGGATTCTCTGCGGTTCATGTGGCACGTATACGTGTCGCTCGTCCCCAAGGGTTAAGGGACCTCTTCGAAGCTGTCTGGATCGCTGGAATAGTGTCGAATCGCTTTCCTTTCAAGTCTTTTTGATCCGGGAGAACAAAATAAAAAGGTCACTGGGAGCAATTTCGGGACTGTAGGGGGCTCGATCCTTGAAATGGTGAAGCACTCTAGCGTAAAACTGACCTTATCCGGCGCGTCCGCCCAGATATCAGAGATGATTGAATTGTTCACCACGACAATGTGCTCTCTCACACGTCGCTTGCCGCCGCCGAAGTTTTGGCTAAATTTAACGTGGTAATAGTCTCGCAAGTACCCTACAGCCTCGACCTCACTTTGTTTTGTTCCTCCGGGACAAGAAATATCTGAAAAGGAAGCGATTCGACACAATTCCAGTAATCCAGGCATCTCGACGAGGTCCCTTAACAGCCTTGCGCGCGAAGGCTTCCAGGGCGCCTATAAACAATGTGAAGAACGCTGGAAGCGGTGTGTTGATGTCAAATTGTCATATTTCGAAGAAATTTAGTTCGCTGTACGAAAATGTTTAATATTTTTTTTATTATCAGACAAGTCTTTAAACTTTGTGAAAACACCCTGTAGGTTAATTGTAATTAGCATAGATTAATTGTAAGATTGTATAGCTTAATTTTAAAGTAATGAAATATTTTCAAGACTTTTATTCGTTAGCCGGCTACAGATGGTAAATCGTCAAATAATCTTTACAACTAAGAACTGTTTAAGAGTTGCAAATGCAATCAAGATAACTTGGCTACAAACCGCTCTCACCAAAATAGGTCATCTGGCCGAGAAACAGAAAAAAATAAATATTTTAAACATTAAAAAGCACAAAATAGGAATATAAAATAAAGTGGCAAATTATTAATAAAAATATACTAATTTATTTAAATATAGTTGTCAGTTGAATTCGCATTAGTTGTAAATTCTAACAGAAAAATGATAAACTTATATATAAATTTATTAGCTGTATTGAGTACATGCTGTAATATGTGTTATCTGGAGATAAAAAATGTATACTGATGAAAAACATATGTATTTTTTAATAATCTGAATGCTTCTGTTAAATCCTTGATACTCTATGTTAGAGTTAAAAGTGATAGTGGAAATTCGGTATTATTATTTTTATTACTCACTAAATTAAATACCTTTCCTATTACTTTTGGCAAAAAGTTTTTTTTTTTACATGAGACGTTGAGCTGTATTTTTATTAAAACATCATTAAAACTTTAAGAGAATTTTTTTGTTTACTGAACCAGAGACTATTATTTTTAATTCAATTACAGTGTTTTAAGTTATTTTTGTTTATTTTATTACTTGATAAATGTTTTATTCTACTCCCATACCTTGCATTTATTTCCAATTTTTAACATTTACATAAACAATTTCTCATTTATTTAAACAATTCTATTAATTTTTAAAAAATGCGACTATTTATATTTTTTATTATTATAGATACGATTTACTTCATTCATCAATAATATTTGTTTCAAAAAATGTTCGTTTGTATATTAACACATTCATTAAAATACGCAGACGTTATTAAATATTATTTTATGCTTTTAGTAATAGTATATAGAGTAATTCCGGGATTTATTCCGCATATGTTTTTGAATTAGTGTATAAAGTCCCGTGGTGGACATAAAATAAAACAAAATCATGCTGTGCTATTTAATGTTAAATATACAACGCGTGTACTGCGATTAAAAATACAACACAAATAATTAAATTTTTTTAACATTTATTTTCTAAAACATTACACTGCGGCGCGTCACCCGTACATTCCGGCTGAGACGCCGCACTTATGCAGTAGTAATGCCGCGCTTGGAATAAGAACAGGATGAAATTATAAATACAAAAAAGAAAAAAAAATCATATCTGGACTATAATTAACGATGTAATAACAAAATAAAACTAAATGAGTACAATGAAACGTGTTAGTAGATTCAAATTAATAAATGGTTGCCTAATTTCACTATTAAAATTATCGACTTCTTTTTTTACATTAAATTTTTATTGTTATTTCAGCAACAACGTAACATGAATGTATAAGAGATGTAAAATTAAAAAAAAAGGAAAATTGTCTTTACATATTTTATTTGTTAACCCTTTCGGACCGGCAACTTTTACATAAATTTTATTCGGTTGGCACTACTTTTTAAAAAGAAGTTACCTTTACATAAATAATCACGAAAATGCTCTAATTAAAAAAATCAAATATTCCTTTTCTTTTTTACTGGTGCCAGAAACAAATTTTGTGTGCTCTTTATGAAGATGCTTATATGTACCTTCAAAATACAAAAAAAGTAAAATTGTGTTTACATAATCTATTTGTAAACCTTTCGGGACACTTTTTGGTCCCTAATGGGTTAATAGACCTGTTTTTTCAACTATACCAAAAAGTGTTGAAAAAGTACAGTCTGTAACTGCATTTGACACATGATGCAACGAAGCCAATTACACTTCGTCATTTTTGGAGTAGTTTTCTAAATATTCCTTGCAAATAACCTCTGCTTTACTCGTAATCAAATTTTTCAATATTATCATCTTCATTTGCATCTTCCTTGACCTTCTTTCATTTTATTTTTCCCTTTTTCTGCTTTGGTTTTAGTAAACTTGATAACATGCATAACATGGTCAGTCTATGCAAAAAGAAAAGGAGAAGTTAATAACACTTAATCATCCCGTACAAATGAAACTGCGGCATGTATACCGGAATCGCATTGCGACATGTAACCCCTTTTGCATTGTGCAGACGTCGGCCATCACAGTTACTGGCCATCGCTAAGGGGAATGGCGTAACCATACACATAGTACTCTATACAAACGCTACACTTAGTTTTGACTTCAAAATGATGATGATGCATGCATTTAGTAATTAGTGTGTGAAAATTATTAAAGCATGACGTGTTTAAAAGTTTGGAGAGTGAAATCATGCACTCACGTCAAAATAAGGACTTCTACAAGTAAACAACGAAATGGGATTAACCCTATACACTGGTTAATATAATCTCAATGCGCACTTAATACTGCGCGTTTGACGACCATCTATCGATAATTACAAGAAATACAAGGAGTACGGCATCTATCCCGCATGCGGCGACTCTCCCGGAGTTACCCTACACCAAATATATTCTAATTAGAATTTTGCGATAGATCATAATCGATAAATCTGTACTTTTTATCTCCAATCTCTTTAATGTAATCCGTTTTAAACGTAGGAATTCTGAATATCTTCCAAGATTAGCATAAATTCTAATTGACTTGTGAAACTTTGTTCACAAATACGTAATAAATTGTAATAGAAAATAAAATCCCAAATACGTATTTTTGAAAATTATTCAATATCTAATCTCATATCTAACATATTTATTATGAGGAACAATTAGATTAACACTAGAGCGCGCGGAAATTTTACTCAAGTTTAAAAAATGTTTGACACCAGAATTTTTATTTAAAATTATTTGATTGATTTATTTAACGTAAATCTGCACGGTTTAAATTTTACTTATTTTATGAAAGAATTTCTGGTTCCAGTTGACATTTAATCATATGGTCGGAGTTGGATCGACTTCTTCCGGGTGTTCTAGTGTTAAAAATAAATTAAATAAATACAGAATAATTGGATAATTGGAAAATGTCTAAATGCATCGACCATAGATTCGAAATTAAACGCATGTTGGAATTTCTATAATGTAAAAGATATACCACACTGTAAAAAAAAAAAAAAAAAAAAAAAAAAAAAAAAAAAAAAAAAAAAAAAAAAAAACGGACTAAAAAACGGAAATACTACTGGCAATCTAGACGCCAGTACTATTTCCGTTTTTTTACGGAATTTTTACCCATAAATTACGGAAAATTTTCCGTTTTTAATCAGAAAAACGGAAAATTTTCTGTAATTTATGGGTAAAAATTCTGTAAAAAAACGGAAATAGTACTGGCGTCTAGATTGCCAGTAGTATTTCCGTTTTTTAGTCCGTTTTTTTTTTTTTTTTTTTTTTTTTTTTTTTTTTTTTTTTACAGTGCAGTTTATTTAAATATATTTATTAGTTGAATACTTATTAGTTTAAAGGTCTGCGAGAAAAATATTAAACTTATATACAAATTTATTAGCAGTATTTGGAACATATTATATATTCTGTGTTATCTGGGGATTAAAAAATACTATATAATGCTGAAAAACATATTTTTTTAATTCAATTACATTGATTTAAGTTATTTTTGTTTATTTTATTACTCTATAAGTGTTTTATCCCACTCCAATCCCTTGCGTTTATTTCCATTTTTTTTCCCATTTAATATAAAAAAATTATCATTTATTTAAAAAATTTTATTAATTTTTAAAAAATAAGACTATTTATATTTTTCATAATTATAGATACGATTTACTTAATTTATCAGTAATATTTGTCTCTGAAAATGTTTGTTTGTGTATTAACACATTCATTAAAATACGCAGACGTTATTAAGTATTATTTTACGCTTTTAATCTTAATGTTGCAAATATATTCTAATTAGAATTTTGCGATGAATCCTAATCGATAAGTCTGTAAATTATTTCACCAATCCTTTTAATATAATCCGTTTTAAACGTAGGAATTCTGAATATCTTCAAAGATTAGAATAAATCCAAATTGGCTTGTGAAACTTTGCTTACAAATGCTTAATAAATCGTAATAATAATAAAAAAAAATCCATACGAATTTTTGAAAAATATTCAAAATCTAATCTCCTATCTAGCACATTTATTATGAGAAACAATTAGATTAAAACAAATAAATACAGAATATTTGTAAAATTGGAAAATTAGTAAATGCATCGACCATTTCATTCTAAATTAAACGCGTGTTGGAATTTCTATAATGTAATTAAAAATTTGTCCAGAAACGGAAATATGATTATAAAATATGCTTAATTCAATTGTAATGTGTAGAAAACTAAAGAAATTTTTTAGTTTTTTGAGAAGAGGAGGATTCTTAAATGCCCATTAGTTTTTAGGATATTTCTAATAACTAAGTATTATGTATTTTGATGAAAAGCAGTCTTTAAATCGAAAAATGGAATCATAAAAACGTATTAGCGAATTTCTGGAAATATTATATAATTATGAATTACGAGGTTTCCATATCAAGTTCGGTGACTAACTTCATCAATTAGAATGTTAAGCATTGTTACAGCGATTTAGCAATTTATTAAAGTTTTCATAAGAATCAAAACAACAACAACAACAACAACAAAAATACAAAATGAAGATATTTAAAAAAATATTATAAAGAACATTCTTGATAGTTATACTATTATAGATAATATTTCCTTTGAAAACCAACACGTAATTAAATAAAAATAACTTATGAGAAATGTTCTTGAACATCAACGACAAGGAAAAATGACGACAGCACAATCACGTACTGTTTCCTTATCACACCTTTTGCGTATTCCGATAAACTACTGTTCTATTAATTCTTTCAGTTATCAACAACTGAATAAATAACTTCCTTAAGTAACTACATTCTCGTTAACTTCTTATTCATAACTAATAATAAGAAAATTATTTGACATTTTGTTCATCCTAAAGATAATTCTAACATTAAATTATATTTTTGATTTTTAACATATAAAATTAAGATTATCTGTTCATGTGGTGTATCTTTTCGTGTGGTTTTATCATCCCAAATGTCAAAACTTACCCTAGATATTAGCAATGATACTTATACATATAAAAACGTCACTTTGCATTTATTTTTCACCAATTAGAAGGAAGACTAATGATCGAGATTCAAATCAAGTTTTTCCTGAGCGTACTGTATGGAAATATAGTTCACGAATTCACTGAGAAATCAGTAAATGATAATATTCTATGTAATAATAATTTGAAATTTCTCATTGCTGTAATAGTATTTTTTTCAAACTAAAGATAAAAAAAAAACTGCATGTTTTTGTTGGTTTTGTAAATCCCTTCGTTACAATTTTTTTTTAAATATTTCTTTTTAAAAACCGCCTATATACAACAGCTGTGCAATTTCATCCAATAAACCATATCTTCAACTAATACATAAAAGAGTCATGAAACAAAATCACAAAAAAAGCTTTAATATATTTTATCAGAGATAAATAACAGATGAGAAAAATCGAAAGCTAAAAAACACATAATATTTTCAGATTTTTATCGCTTGAATTCCATAGGGATATCACTACATTTATACTAAAATCTTGAAATACAGAGAATAAAGTTGAAGAATAAGAATTTGAATCATAATGAAGCGAAAGACGGTTTTGGCGCATTTATTTAGACCTTTTTCTTTACCGAAAGTATTATTAAGAAACTAAAAGAAACTATAAGAAACTGTAAGAAACTAAATTTATGAAAAAATTAGGGGGCGTAGCAGTTAATTTAAACCTTTCAGGAAAACTATAGTGATTACCGTAGGTCATATAGTTTTGAGAAAATTGCCTTTTTCAGTCACACACAAATTTCGATTTGCGAGCGTTCAGCAAATCAGTTGAGGAGCACTGGAATTACCCGTCATCGCAGGAGTATATGAGAATTGTTGATAAAGAATTAAAAAACAAAATGTCGGTAAATAGGCGAAATATTAACCCTTAACCTTTTACAGGAAAATGTTCCCAATTTGGAAGATAAAGTTAAGAATTTATTAAAAATTAAATTTCATCAAAATTGACTTTAAAAAATTAGCATAAATGGTAAAAAGAGGATTTGAATTTTCAAAATAGAAGTTACATTCCTATCATGAATAGGGAAATCATAAATATGACCATCTTATTCGTTTCTTTCAGTGCACAACTAAAATATTCACATGAATGTGAAATACCATCCAATGCTTCTAAAAGCCAGTTAGTGTACGTATAATAGCTTTAATCAATAAAAAGGGCACCATATTTGATAATAATAATCAAAAACATACTTAGGGTTCTTTATTAAATATTCATGATCCCAAATGGGAACATTGGCCTGTCGCCATTATTCTGCGTCGGCATAATTTTCTGTACGAGGAAATTTGTTGACAGGTAATAGAAAGGGGAGTCCCCTTTTAGCGAAGAAAATGGAAAACTTCGGAATTTTTTGAAAGGGAAGAAAGGGGAAATTCCATAAATAGTTGAAAAAGGAATCCACAAATCTTCTGAAAGAACAGTTGCATTTTATCAGCTGTTTAGTGCGTTCGCTTCTCAGATTTAATATTTAAAGGCATTGAATGTGATTTTTTTGGCTAACTAACATAGTATGGAGAAAAATGTTAAAACTCTAGAATCAGCTGTTGACTATCTGATGACTGTCAGAGATTCTGGTGTTTCAGACTTTTCAGACGAAGATTTGTTAGCTTCCTCTAGATGAAAGTGGATCGCATCTCAAGTGGATCGCAGGATATTTATGAAAATATCCTTAATCCTGTTGTGCCCTTAGATGTTTGTGGTCACCTTAGTATTTTTATTAATAAAGTGCCTATAAGCCAAGATAGCTGCGAAAATCAAGTTTCAGGATCTGCTTCCAATAAACAAAAAATAAATAAATAAATGAAAGAAACTTTGTAGTTCTGATCGGGTGAAAAAAGTGAAGTGATTTACATCAAAACGAAAAAAAAAGTTCTGTGTTTAGTAAGCCCATCCAGAGTGAACCAACAATAAAAATTGTTTATAGATTTCCCGAACTAATAGAAGTATAACCTATTGACATTTTTTTTTTCAAATTCATTTCCCAGGAATATGTAAGTTTTCTGGCAAATATGACATCAACTTATTTCGCTCTAAAAGGGACTAACATACAAACTGACTGGAAAGATACTGCTCAGTTTTTTGGGTTACTGTTACTGAGTGAATATCATCAGGTACCCATAGAAAATGATTACTGAAGCACTTCTTAAAACATAACTGTTCCTATTACCTCTACTGGCATACCAAGAAAAAACTTGGCACTCAATAGACATCAAACCCAATAGACATTTTCATTTGATGAATAACACTTCATTGCAACCAGGTGATTATGTTGGGAACAATCCAACCAATCTAGGATGAACTAAATTAAAAAAAGGTAATCATCTTGGATTATTTCACAACCAGCTTAGCATAGGTGAATCGATGGTTCTTTATTATGGCAACCCATTCCTCTAAAACTTTTAGTCGAGGAAAACCAATTCGTTTAGGCTACAAAATCTGGATGATTTCCGCTAATAATGGTTATCCATATAAAATGAGATTTAAGCAAAAAAACACCCAAATGACATAGCGTCTGGCCTTACTACTAGGGTTCAAAATAATCTTCTGACAGTTGTTGCAAACCCTCTTCAATTAGAAATATTTTTTGATAATTTTTTTACTACTCTGTAAAAAAACGACATTTTTACAGTACAAAGTACTGTTCATCTCGCGCACAAACTCGATCACAGTTGAATGTACTGTATCTTTCTTTGGTTTCCTTACTATTTAAACATGGAAAATACAGTAGTTGCGTAAAATTAACAGCACGATGTACTGGCAATTTTGACGCCAGTAGTTTGTGCTGTGGTCCAAAATTGCCAGTACATTGTATTGTCAAATTACATGACACAGACTTTCATTTATGTGTTTGTTTTTTTTATATGCTCGTACACTCCAGAACATATTTACATTTGTATTTCCTACTTTGTGTTAAATATTTTTAAATATACAGTTTTGCTATAGAAACTTAATTTTTAAACTCGCTGTTTATTCTTCAACAGACTTTAAGGGTCTCAAGACTCTTAGAGCTTCAAAATTTTCGAAATTTTAATTTTTTTATGTATTAAACTCCTATCTTTTCTGAACACTTTGATATAATTGGTTTTTTTTTTAAATTCCCATTAGAACAGAAGTTATGGCTATTAGAACTATACCCGCCAATAGCTGAAGCAGCGTTTCCGAAACCTTGAAGTCATTTTCCTCCAAATGAAGTTTTTGGGCATAACGCGCACGATATCTCAAAAACTTCTGAATAATTGTTCATGAAACTTTCAAAACATATGTTTCATGATAGTCTGAATATATAAAATGAATCTAAAATTTTCTTTTTATTGTTCAAAAAAAATATTTTTTTAGATGATTATGCTATTGAAATTTTCAAAATTTTTTATTAGCTAAATACAACTTTGTATTAAATATATAAAAATGTTTTAAATAAAAATTTATTGAGGTTCAGAGTAATCTTTATAATGATGTATACGTAGTTAAACAAAATTTTCATTCTACTTGCAATATTTATTTTGTAATCCTGCGCGTAAGCTGTTATATCAATTTCCTGCTCGTCAAATGTCTGACTGTTTGGAAACCCCTATAAATACTAATTCTGCATCTTACAATTTTTTAAATACATGAAATAAAATAACATACTTATATCTTTCATGCCAATAAAAATTGAGTTTTAAAATCAAATACATTTTAAGATATTAAATGTTGAAAATGGTCTTTTCAAATGGTTCAAATTTTAAGAGACCTGAGACCTTTTAAACCAGTGGCTCTCAACCTGTGTGCGGCGTCACAGGTCAGGTCAGGTCAGGCGGGGAGGCCTACCATATGGCTTAAGCTATGAAGCTCTGCAAGCCCCGCCCAACAGGGATACCCCTATTTATTTGAAGAACAATGATCATACAATTATTTCACAAGTGGCAACCCAATGTGTTCTGGGCGTGCCAAGAAAATTTTACAAAAATTATTTGTGATATGCCTCTTAATATTAATACAATAAATAGGGGAAGGGAAAAAAAAACCCCGCGAAGTCTTAGTAATGCCCGAGATACAAGAGTGAATGATTTCTTGGCTAAACTGAGTCGACTAATTATGTTAGTGAAATTTCGCCTAAGAGAGAAGTCTTAATTTTAGAACCACTAAGACCCCACGATTAACAATACATAATTTTACAGTACTTGAATGATTGTAAAAAAAAATATATATATATATAGAAGAACACAATGATAGAACAAGAGTACAGTGCTGCTAAAAATACATAAATATATGAAATACGAGTATATACTACAACAACTTCTGTTTGACGCGAGCAAATTCACCGATCTTCGATCAACACCGTTCTTCAAACATTTGCAGAACACTAATACCATGAAGAAAAGAAAATTTTGCTTTGTGAAAATTATAGAAATAATAATAATAATAATAATACAGTGCAAGAAAACAGCTCTAATTTAAACAAAACGTTATTTGTATAGATGGAAAGTTGCTAGAGTTAAACTGTACGACGCGAAAAGAACTCAGGTGTGCCGCGAAACGTTTAAGCAAGTTGCATCAAATTTTTTAAAAATTGAATCTGTAATGTCCAACATTTCATGTTATATGATTTACTTTGAAATAAGCTTTAGTGTCCCAAATTTTTATTATTTTGCTTTAAATATCGTTTAAAAAGGATTGAAGAGTGTGCCTATTCGAAGATTTTACCTTACACTGAAAGTCTTCTTAATTTAAATAAAGTCAAACTCGGATATCTCTTAAAATACTAATGTGACACATTACTGACAAATTAAGATATTTTTCCACATTACCAGTTCCTTTCCTTATATACAATTTTCTATAGGCTGTTGCCTCTAATTTCCTGCACTGCTATTGATCAATAAATCTGTACCTCGAATATGCTTTTCCTCCATATATAAGGCGAAATCCCATGATTCTTTTCACTGATGACGGCCTCCTGAATGATACCGAAACTAGCGTTAAAAATGGGCTTAAACGGTGTTTCACCTGCAAATAAATGTTAATGCATATTATATAGAAGTATATAAAACAAGCGGGTAAGTTTGATCACAGGTCCCACAGAGGGTTTTGTTTAATATTCCTTTCAAAACACTTTATCCTTTTGAAAAATATGTTAGTTCCACATTTCGCAACCAGGGGCCCACTCTATTGTAAACAAAACTCTATCCGAAAGAAACTCCGTTTTAAATATTTTCCGTAGATATATTAGTCGGGAGATTGGGCCCATAGTACCCGAGGTAAGTAGGCGCAACTAGCGGTAAGAAGTGGAACTAAAATACGTAAGGCTATGGTGCATAATATGAAAAAATGGACAAAGGGTTGTCGGCAAAAGTTTGAAAAGTGCTCCCCGTGTGAAAAGGGCAGAGGTTAGAAAAATTGTTTAAAATACACCTGTTAGAACCCGGAGAAGTAAATAATATAACACTTTTTGAAAATTTTATGATTTGTCGTGCAGTCTGAGGTATTCAACTATACGTATGCAAAAATTCATGTCTCCAACTTAATTAGGGTCTCTCTTAGAAAGAATTGCTTAAAATACATATGTGGTAGCTGTGAGGGTTAAACGTAAGACTTTTTCAAGATTATATGATTTGTCTCCTGGCCTCAGGTGTTCTGCTATAAGTATGCGAAATTACAAATCTCCAATTTAATAAGGGGCTCAGTTAGAAAAAAATGCTTAAAATACGAATGTGGGAGCCCAAAAGTTTTAAATGTACGAATTTTTCAAAATTTTATGATTTGTCGTATGATGTGTGGAGTTCAGCTATAAGCATGCAAAATTTCACGCTTCCAACCTAAATAGGGCTCACTTAGAAATAATTGATTAAAATACACATGTGGGAGCCCACAAGGTTAATTGTGTGACTTTTTCAAAATTTTATGATTTGTCATGTGATATGAGGTGTTCAGCTATATGTATGCAAAATTTCACGCCTCCAACCTAAATAGGGTATCACTTATAAAGAATTGTTTAAAGTACTTATGTGGGAGCCCATAGGGTTAAATGTACGATTTTTTCAAAATTTTATTATTTGTCGTTTGATGTGAGGTGTTCAGCTATAAATATGCAAAATTTCACGCCTCCAACCTAAATAGGGGCTCATTTAGTAAGAATTGTTTAAAATACACATGTGGGAGCTCAAAGGGTTAAATGTACGACTTATTCAAAATTTTATGATTTGTCGTTTGTGTGAGGTGTTCAGCTATAAGTATGCAAAATTTCCCTTCTGCAACCTAATTAGGGCTCTGTTACAAAGAATAGTTTAAAATCTACATGTGGGACCCCAAAGGGTTAAATGTACGATTTTTTTCAAAATTTTATAGTCTGTCGTTTGATGTGAGTTGTTCAGATATATGTATCCAAATTTCATGCCTCCAACCTAATTAGGGGGCTCACTTAGAAATAATTGTTTAAAATACACATGTGCGCGCCAAACGGTTAAATGTACGACTTTTTCAAAATTTTATAGTTTTTCGTTTGTTGTGAGGTTTTCAGCTATATGTATGACAAATTTCAGCCCTCCAACCTAATTAGGGACTCACTTAGAAGGAAATGTTTAAAATACACATGTGGGAGCTCAAAGGGTTAAATGTACAACTTTTTCAAAATTGTATGATTTGTCATATGATGTGTGGTGTTCAGTTATAAGTATGCAAATTTTCACACCTCCAATCTAATTAGGGCTCACTTAGAAAGAATTGTTTATAATACACACGTGGGATCCAAAGAGTTAAATGTACGACTTTTTCAAAATTTTATAGTTTGTCGTTTGATGTGAGGTGTTCAGCTATAAGTACGCAAATTTTCACGCCTCCAACGTAATTAGGGGCTTACTTAGAAAGCATTGTTTAAAATACACATGTGGGATACCAATGGGTTAAACTTGCAAATTTTCAAAATTTTATGACTGGTTATTTAATGTGAGGTGTTCAGCTATAAATATGGAAATTTTCACGCTTTCCAACCTAATTAGAGGCTCACATAGAAAGAATTGTTTAAAATACACATGTGGGGGCCCAAAGAGTTAAATGTACGACTTTTTCAAAATTTTATGATTTGTCGTATGATGTGTGGTGTTCAGCTATAAGTATTCAAAATTTCAAGTCTCCAACATGTACAATTTCTGAGAACGGGCTCTGTGACAGACGGACAGACAGACAGACAGACAGAGGAGCGAGACGAAAAGGGTTTCGTCAGATGAACGAAACCCTTAAAAGGTTATAAGAATTTTATTTAATAGCCCAGTGGTAGGGGAGCAAAAAAGGCCCAATTCAGAAGTAATTAGGGGAAAGCTGGAATTTGTTTTAATCTCTACTGTTTATGTCTAGAATAAACATGCTACGTTTTCCCCCTGTTATTAGGCGAGCGTTAGGAATTATACATTGATTTATAGTCAAACAAATAAGAAAAATCCTGCATACAGCATAGATTATGAAACACTTTCCAACACTCCCTGAAAGCTTTAACGAAACTTCGTTACTTAGGGAAATAAAGTAAATAAGATAACTAAGTAAACATTTAAAATCTGATTTCAGCAGTTACCGCCCATAGCCAAATATATATTCCAATTCTTTTGAACAGCCCTATATTCGATCTGTATGTTGATATATATACTATATAATGGGAAAATTTATTTTAGCAAGAAAATGCATAACAGGTTGAAATTCATCTTTCAGCAATTTATACTAATAGATGGAAACATACTTGAATACTTTTGTACAGCCCTGTAGTTTACCTAGTACCTTTATTACATGCCACTTTTTAGCTAAAATTTAATTCAAACTAAAACACGCTTAAAACTACTGAAATTACTTTTCCAGAAATTATCACCCATAGACGGCCATGTATCCAATTCTTTGCGTGGCCCTGTATATCATTTTTTCTATATTCTACAAAGATTGCTTAGTACACTAAATTCAGCTCAGCGTAAAAATGCATAACTCCTTTAAAACCCACTTTTAAGCAATTTATGCTCATACTAAGTAAACTTTACGAATTCATTTCTGTAGTCTAGTAAACCTCTATCCGAACGAAACTCCGTTTTATATGCTATCCGTAGATATATTGGTCTAGGGGATTGGGCCGATAGCACCCGAGATAAGTAGGCGCTCCTTCCGGTAAAAAGTGGAACTACAATATGTAAGGGTATGGTGCACAATATTAAAGCATTGGCCAAAGGTGTGTCGGCAAAAGTTGGAAAAGTGCTCCACGGGTGAAAAGGGCACAGGTTAGGAAAAATGCTTAAAATACACAAGTTAGAGCCCGGGTGAGTAAATAATATAAGACTTTTTGGAAATTTTATGATTTGTCGTGAGGTCTGAGGTATTCAGCTATACGTATGCAAAAATTCATGTCTCCAACTTAATTAGGTTCTCTCTTAGAAAGAATTGCTTAAAATACATATGTGGTAGCTCGAAGACATAAGACTTTTTTCAAGATTTTATGATTTGTCGCCTTTCCCCAGTTGTTCTGCTATAAGCATGCAAAATTTCATATCTCCAATTTAATAAGAGGCTTAGTTTGAAAGAATGGCTTAAAATACGCAAGTGGGGGCCCAAAGGACTAAATGAAAGATTTTTTCAAAATTTTATGATTTGTCGTATGATATGTGGTGTTCAGCTAAAAGTATGCCAAATTTCACTCCTTCAACCTAAATAGGGTCTCACTTAGAAAGAAGTGTTTAAAGTACACATGTGGTAGCCCATAGAGTTAAATGTACGATTTTTTCAAAATTTTATTATTTGTCGTTTGATGTGAGTTGTTCAGCTATAAATATGCCAAATTTCACGCCTCCAATCTAATTAGGGACTCACTTAGAAAGAATTGTTTAAAATACACATGTATGAACCCAAAGGGTTAAAAGTACGACTTATTCAAAATTTTGTTATTTGTCGTTTGTTTGAGGTATTCAGCTATAAGTATGCAAAATTTCACGCCTCCAACCTAATTAGGGCTCTGTTAGAAAGAATAGTTTAAAATATACATGTGGGAGCCCAAATGGTTAAATGTACGAGTTTTTCAAAATTTTATAGTTTGTCGTTTGATGTGAGTTGTTCAGATATATGTTTCCAAATTCCATACCTCCAACCTAATTAGGGGCTCACTTAGAAAGTATTATTTACATTACACATGTGGACGACAAAGGGTTAAATGTACGACTTTTTCAAATTTTTACAGTTTTTCGTTTGTTGTGAAGTGTTCAGCTATAAGTATGAGAAATTTCACGCCTCCAACCTAATTAGGGACTCACTTAGAATGAAATGTTTAAAATACACATGTGGGAGCCCAAACGTTTAAATGTACGAGTTTTTCAAAATTTCATGGTTTGCAATTTGATGCGAGGTGTTCATCTATAAGTATGCAAAATTTCACGCATCCAACCTAATTAGGGCTCACTTAGAAAGTATTGTTTAAAATACACATGTGGGAGCCCAAAGGGTTAAATGTACAACTTTTTCAAAATTTTAAGATTTGTCGTATGATGCGTGGTGTTCAGTTATAAGTATGCAAATTTTCACACCTCCAATCTAATTAGGGCTCACTTAGAAAGAATTGTTTAAAATACACATGTGGGATCCCAAAGAGATAAATGTACGACTTTTTCAAAATTTTATAGATTGTCGTTTGATGTGAGGTGTTCAGCAATAAGTACGCAAAATTTCACGCCTCCAACCTAATTAGGGGCTCACTCAGAAAGTATTGTTTAAAATACACATGTGGGACACCAAAGGGTTAAACTTGCAACATTTTAAAAATTTTATGACTGTTCGTTTGATGTGAGGTGTTCAGCTATAAATATGGAAATTTTCAAGCTTTCCAACGTAATTAGAGGCTCACATTGTGGAATATTTTGCAGCCCTCTCTCGAGCAGTCAGCCAGACTGCTTAGGCGCCGCGAAGGATCACGTGACCTTCGAGAGAATTGATATTTGAAAACATTTTTTACTCTTTCTTTTTTAGTTTAGTTTTATTGTGAATGTGAATCTTGAACGCAGCAGGTAGTCTGCGGATGTTTTTTGTCATGATTTTCAAGTCGAAGAAATGTTTTGATTTTAAAAAGGGAAATGCTATTTTCGTGGCTTCTTTTTAGAAGAATATAATTGCTGAAATTTTAATATGATCATCTTGAATTCCCAGTGTGGAATTTATTTATCAAATGTTATCCAAATGTTTTCGCTGTATATAATGTATATATTTAAAAGTGTAAATATAGAATTAATAAAGCTTTTAATCATCCTGTGCTTGACTTGATTTGTACTGAACAACACCTGCGCCACTTTCAGTTGTGAAATACGCTTGATTATTTTAATGTGATTTTACATGAATCGTGTAGTTTTCATTTAAGCTCTCCCAGCTTTGATTTAAATTAAGAATAACGTAGAAGCTCTTGAATTTCATGAAGATTATTCTTTATTTTTTGGTGCCTCAACAACCGGGAAAAAAGGTAAGAAATACCTTTATTATTCTGCATGACTGTTGATTTCTTGAAAATATACATTTCTCATGATAATTTATTTTGTAAATTGAAATAAATTTTAAGCATGGATAAGCCTGATAAGCTTAAAAGTAAAAGAGCTACTGTTCGCGCAGCAGTTACAAAATTAATTAGAAAATGTGATACATTATTATCTGTTGATATTGATAAAACTGATTGCGATTCTTTAATGGAATCGTTAGAGAGCGTAAACGAAAAGGAAGCTCTACTAAAGGAATTAGATTCCGAAATAGATGAGCTAATTCAGGAAAAAACTGAATATGAAAAATAACTAAAATCGGTAGAAGAATATTCTGAAAAAATGTCAAGTTTGAAATTTAAAATTAAGATGATGCTTAAAAAATTTAAAATCGAAACTGAACCAAAAGTTTTACTAGAATCAAGTAACGGTTCAAAAATCGGCAGTAAACCAGTTTCGGCAGTAAAGCTTCCTAAACTTAACATAGAAAAATTTTCTGGTGATGCAAGCCAGTTCTTAGAATTTTTTAATTTATTTACTAGTGCGATAGATTCAAACGAATCGTTGTCAAAAATTGAAAAATTCCAATATCTGAAATCTTTGTTGTCTGGTCCTGCATATAATATTGTATCTGGTTTTGAACTGACAGATCAAAATTATTCTACTTGTTTAAAATTGTTAGAAGAAAGGTATGGGAAGCGGGAAAATATAATCAACTGTTACATGAACAAAATTCTGAATCTTGAGCCAGTAAAATCCTCTAACAATGTTATTTCTTTAAGAAAGTTGTATGATAATATCGAAACTTGTATGAGAAATCTTGATACGTTAGGAGTGACATCAGGCTCCTACGGCCATTTATTACTACCCATATTATTAAGATTATTACCCGAAAATTTGATACTAGATTTCCATCGAAAAAGTGACCCCGATAAGGACTGTGAAGTCACCGATTTATTAAATTTTATTAAAACGGAATTAAGATGTCGTGAAGCTAATAATTTAGTAAATAATTCCGAAAGCAAGGCTTATGAAAATTCTAAAACTAAATATGAAAATTCAAGTAAATATCAAAATTTTCCTCAAAAGAAAAATATACCTTCAGCTGCTGCTTTAAATACATCTACAAAACAGTTTTGCATATTTTGCAAGTCTTCTGATCATGTAGGACTAAATTGTTCGAAATTCAATGGTGAACAAAAACGACATAAATTAAAGAAAGAAGGTCGCTGTTACAAATGCTTTTTTAAGTCGCATTTATCAATTATCTGTAGAACAAAAATTAACCCTTGTCCCAAATGTGGTAACAATACCCATAGTTATTTGTTTTGTTTTAAAGAAACAGCGAAAGAAAATCCTGAAAAAGAAATGAAAGGTGCAGTTGTATCTATGATATCGGAACAAAAATATAAACAAAATAAAGCAACATTATTGCAGACTTGTACAGTTTCTGTGTCTGCTGGTAAGGAATGCTTGTTGGCTCGCGTTTTATGTGATAGTGGTTCAGAAAAATGCTTCGTGAAGAGATCTCTAGTACAAAAATTAAAATTGAAGCCATTGCGAAGAGAAAATTTATTAGTTTATCCTTTTGGGTGGAGACGCCCTTATGAATCTTGTTGTGAAGTTGTTGCTCTTAATTTATCCAGTGTTGTGCAACCTATTAACTCGATAAATATCGAAGCACTTGTGGTTGATAATATAACTGGAACTTCTGTGAAAACCCTAGAACCAGAATTTCTAGACATAATGAGAACAAGAGGCTTTAAGCCTGCTGATACAGGTCTTGAACAGGAAATAAATATTTTGCTAGGGTCTGACTTTTTGTGGAAAATATTAAAGGGAATCGAGGGTAAATTGACAAAAGAATTATACGTTGCAGAAACTATTTTCGGTCATGCGGTGCAAGGGCAGATAGAGTCGAATAAAAAAGAAGTAGCTTGTTTGCGTGTTTCAGTTGAAAATATGAATATTCAGCTGAAAGCATTTTGGGATCTAGAAGCTATTGGCATTGCTGAAAGCAATGAAAAGAACATTACCGATCATGAGGTAATAAAAGAATTTAAAGAAAATTTAAAATTCGTAAATGGGCGTTATGAAGCAAAATCACTGTGGAAAAATTCTCGTGAATTGCTTAGAAATAATCTTGAAGTAGCAATGAAGCGGTTTTCTAGTTTAGAAAATAAATTCTTGAAAAACGATTCTTTAATTAAGGAATATAGATGCATTTTGCTAGAGCAGTTTAATGAGGGTGTAATAGAATTGTGCACCGAGAAACATTCTAATAATTTCTATTACATGCCACACAGACCTGTTATCCGTGACGATTAAACTACAACAAAAATGCGCATAGTCTATGATGCTTCTTCCAAATATAGTGATTCTCTATCATTAAACGAATGTTTGAATCACGGCCCTAACTTAAATTCTAATGTTTTAGATGATGAAAACATTCCTGTTTCGTGTTCCGAACCGTGTTTTTTTTTTTAAATATAAATCAATGTATAATTCCTAACGCTTACCTAGTACGAGGGAGAAAACGTGGCATATTCATTCTAGACCTAAACTGAAGGGGTTAAAACAATTTCCAGCTTTCCCCAATTATTTCCGAATTCAACTCCCTAACCACTGGGCTATAAAATATTTTTTCTTTACCTTTATTCAGCTCGGATGGCCTACTTTGTTTGTGATGGTAAATAAATAAAAAATTATATGTAAGATTTCTTATGTAATGATAAATAATCCTTCCTTTTTATAGGTCATCATAATTTTAGTGTGCCGCTCAAATTTAATTCTACGTTTAAGCGCGCCGTGAAGTAAAAAAGGTTGAGAAACACTGCCTTAACCCTTAAGTGCCGGGTGTTGCTTTTCGGCAACAAACCCAATTTAGAATCTAAAACACTATTAGAATAATATTGAAGATATAATGCCTAATGTTGCCAATAAAATACATTTTGAAAATATTAAATCGATTTTCAACATGTAGATGGCAGTACTTGTGCTGCTTCAGAATAAAGATAGATTTATTTTTTCAATTGTTGCTACTTGTCCTTTTTTTTTTTAAGCTTGCGAAATACCCTATTTTGTTCTGCAGTGAGCAAGTAAAATTTATTTCTTATTATCGTTCCTAGTCACCTGTCAGATGTGCTTGGAAAAAATAGTGAAACGTGAAATGTGAATCAGCGTTTCAGAAAGGACGCTACATACTATGTCACGAGCGTAAGCATGTTGTGCTTTTTACGACAAAAATTTTATTTTTATTTCATAGATAGAAATGGAAGATATTGCAAAAAAGAAAATAAAGTTAAAATCAGCAATTATGCACAACAATATGGAAAAGAAATTCATAAAAAATGTATCTGCAAAAAAAAAAAAAAAAAAAAAAAAAAAAAAACGAGAGATAGAGAGAAATACGTAGTTAAAAATGGTAAATACTAATTATTAATGAGGTAACAAAAAGATTATTTCTTCAAAAACATATCAAACATGATTTATTAAAGATAACAACGATATTAGAGACTATTATATTAAAAAAAAAGATTTATTATTATCAAAAAATGATTCAGTTATCTTCTAAATTCAAAGCTAAACATTTTATGGCAGAAAGAACTTTTACATTGTGCTAAAATTTTCTAAATAAACCTTTGGTATATCCTATTTAACGAACTTTTGCAGATTTCTATTTACAAATACTACAATTCAATTTATAATTTTCGATCGCTATGAAATATATATTTATAATTCTTTTGTATCTTCTAATTTTGGGCAATAATGTCAAACATAAATATGCTTTGCACTAAATATATTTCGTTTGATTATGTAAAACAAGATAATAATTCAGTGTACATTTATCACGTTAAAATATTAAACAAACAATTGTGATACAATAAAGGAAAAAAAAAAATTAATAATACCATAAAGTTAAGAAATGCTCTAGTAATTTGGAAAGAACTTTGTTGACCTAAACGTGAGTAGAGTTTTAAGCGTGTTTCAAGATTTGTTTCAGTTTGACCTATATAAGATACATGGCAATCATTAAAAGGGACATTATAGATTTCACATTTCCGATGATGAGGAACAGGAGACTAATTTAAAGAAGGAATATAAAAAGTCTGACCAATGAAATTAACAGTAGTGGATTTTACAAATATAAAAGACATTTAGAAAGAATTTCAGACATTTTTAGGCCATCATGGTATAAAATTCGTGTTAAGTAATCCGTATCGTCGAGGTACTAATGACCAAGCGTAGCACATTGGATTAAATGCACATTAAAATTTTTCAAACATGAATTAAAAATATTTGCTTTAAAATCTGGTACTATACAAATGAATCTAAACAACCTCCTTTTGCAATGTAAGAAGATGTTACAAACGAACGGAGAGAGTACTGTATATATAATTCTGAAAGCGTCATATAAGAATAAAATTAGATTTGATATATCTAAATATTAAAAAATTTGCCAAATATTAGGAAAATGCCAGACATTTCAATCCTAAAGTAAAGAATTTTAAACTCGAACAGAAAGTCGCTGTAAGGTGTTATACAAAAGAAATCCAAGTACCAAACTGCTCGCATCTTAGCAAAAAAAATGTCAAGTTGTTTTATAAAATTCAAGTGTGTTCAAATATCTTGAAATGATATGTAGATCAAAAATTTAACACAGGATCAAATGTGTCTTTACCAAAAGAGAGAATTTTTTGAAGGAAGATGTACAGACAATTACAGAAGTTAAAATTCGCCTATTAAACAAGAAGATTCTCAACTATTTCATATTACAAGGAAGGTCTCCTTATAGTGCTTACTCAGAATTTTTTGAAAAAAAAAAGGCAATGAAACTACTTATGTATCAAATAAAGGATCAGTCAAATTTAGCGGAGGAATTCCTGCAGGAAATTTGTAAAAAATAAAATACTTTAAAATATTTGGCGCGAAAATACGAAAGCGACACGCGATTTGCGTCGCAATTTTTCAGCAGTTTCCCTCGACAAACGCAAACGATTTTGATGCTTCTGAAAATTGCTTGTTAATTGATATTTTAGAATGCTCGATATTTAATGGATTTAAACAATGAAATAGTTTTTTTTTATTACATATACTACAATATACATGTTGCATGTTGCTGCAGTTATTTAATTTTATCACTGAAAAATTAATTCTATGTTTTGCAAGTTACAAATACATATATTTTAAGTTGTAGCCAGGCTGACATTTTATTTACATAATCATTAATAAATTCATAAAATATGATAGTTGAATTTCATTATAAATACATATATAATAAAATTATAGTTAGAACAAACTAAAACAGACAAAAGTTAAGTTTTTTAAACTAAACTTTCTTAAACAAGTTCAACATGAAAGATTTTTTCCTTAAAGAGTATTTGATATAAAGCGTATCTTTTGAAATCTTATTATATCGCCAACCGATGATAAATCACCAAATAAACAAAATTTTCATCGTTTTTTTACTGTCGATATATCAAGGTTCTGCCGGAAATTTTTCTATGAACGTATATATCATCATCAGAAGAACATTCTGTAAGTTTTTGGAATTTTACTGAGTGTGCGTCTATGGAGACTTACCTTGTCAATATTACAGATCTAATCAGCTGATTCTCTTATGATACATCCTAATACTTTAAATACTAAACCAACTGACACTGTTTGATACTTAATGTTCCAAAACTTACTGTTCCCAGTCTTAAAAAATTATCTTTGTCTGATTGCTAAGGCGCTTTAAAGCCTAATAATCTTAACACTAAATATT
Organism: Maratus speciosus; assembly: GCA_963932465.1. NCBI lineage: Eukaryota > Metazoa > Arthropoda > Arachnida > Araneae > Salticidae > Maratus > Maratus speciosus. Next base: position 389,415,378 of record OZ010788.1, on the reverse strand, counting down.
CTCCGAATTCTCTTTATTCTGCGAAAAATAATAGTTCTTCTTGCATTCCACAGGTAATTAGAATGTCAATAAGAAACATAAGCGATTCTCCTGACTTCAGTATAAAATGTAGGAGAGCATTAGTTTCTCTTTATCAACAGAGATACAGTACATAAATTTCGGAATTAAATATCCACGTAAAATATTTTACTTAATTCCTTTCCTGTATGTTTCACTGGGATTCATTACTTTACAGCTATAAAAAAGTGTAATATGTCTTAATTATTTGTTATTTTTTACATGTATACATATTGCGATTTAATGTTGGTTTTGTTTGATTATACAAGTATGATAACTGAAGCAATGCTTAATCTTAATTTATTAGGCTGAAACATAATATAGTGTACAAGCAGAATGATAAAATGTTTTAAAACAGTTTATATTACGATGTACGCTGAAAATAAGATTGTTTCTGATTTTTTTAAGGCTGTTTTGTCCAAATTTTCCTTAAATGCTTGACTTAACGAAATGCTTTTCCAAGCATGGCTTCACAAAAAATCTTTTCAATCATAGTATCAGAAAATTTAACTTTTACTGCCATGAAAAAATATAAAATCTGCATTTAAATACAGAATTCTAATAAAAAATGTATTTAAAAAGTGCTCTTGATAATATGTGTTTCTTTAATATCTTAGTTATTGATCGGTATTGTTTTTCAATCTTTGCATATAAGCAGTCATTTTTCAAACTGTCCTGGTGGATCTATTCAAACCTGTTAAGCAAAATTGTTCAGAGATTTTTGACTACTAGAGAAATTAGAGATATTTTCAGCTTTTAATTGTCGCACCAAAAAAAAAAAAAAAGTCCTTCCGGTCAGTGCCGGAAGGAAGAGGTAGCTTTCATATTCCTTATTTTTAAAAAGCAAGCTTTTATTCAAACACATGAAGCTCAATTTGGTGGAAACCGATTATAACAGATTCAATACTAATTTTTATCAATACTAAATCATTATGAATGTGAATTTCGCGAAATTAGTCAGCTTTATTCAATTTGATTTTATTTACGGTAACTTATATTTGGTTGCCAAATTCGGCGATTTCTTGAAGTTCCTGACATTTTAAGACAGCATGGTGGATGAGGCTAACAAGTGAACTTGGTCGAGAACTTAGTAATTCCTGTGCACATGCTCACTCACATCGTAATCGGTTGATATATACAAATGCTGTCGCAGGCAAAAAATCAGATTTTTCAAATTGTCACCCACATTAGAAATCAAAACTGCTATATCTGAGCCATTTTTTAAGATAAAGACAAACAAAAAATGCTCCGGAATCCTTATATCAAGGTCAAATACTTAAGAAAGAAACCTTTTTCAATTTCTAATTTTTTTAAACCTAACATTAAATATATATATTTTTTAATTTAATGGCCTCCATTTTGAAACGAGATGGCTGACGGAGCTGGCCAGCGAACTTGGTCGAGACATTACGATATGCTATTCACATGCTTCCTTACATCGAAATAGGTTAATAAATACGCTTGTTATCACGTGACAAATATTAGATCGTTTCGAAATGTGAGCCATACTAGAAATTCAAAGTGCAATAATTCAACCATTGTTTAAGATATATGCGAAACAAAAACTGCTCCGATCGAACACATAAAAAAAATCTTTTTCATTTTTCAATTTTTGATAACTCATTTTAAATTTAAAATTGAAATTTTTTCTTAAATGGCAGTCTTTTTGAAACAAAATGGCAAATGAAGCTGGACAACGAACTCGGTCGACACATTGGTATGTACTATGTACACACCAAGTTACATTCAAATCGGTTCATAAATACGCCTGTTATCGCGTGACAAAAATCAGGTCGTTTAGAAATGTCAGCCACAATAGAAATTCAAAATGCTATAACTCAGCCATTTTTTTAGATATAGACGAAATAAAAACTGTTCCGGAATCTTTGTATTAAGATGAAACACATAAAAAAAATCTTTTTCATTTTCCAATTTTTCGGTACCTTATTTTAAATTTAAATTTTTATAAAAAATTTAAATGTCCGCCATTTTGAAACAAGATGGCGGATAAAGCTGGCGAACGAACATGGTCGAGACATTGGTACGTATTATGTACACACCAAGGTACATCCAAATCGGTTCATAAATACGCCTGTTATCGCGTGACAAAAATCAGGTCGTTTGAAAATTTCAGCCAAGCTAGAAATTCAAAGTGCTATAACTGAGCCATTTCATAAGATATAGACGAAACAAAAAATGCTCCGGAATCTTTATATCAAAGTTAACCAAATAAGAAAAAATATTTTTCAATTTTCAATTTTTTGGTACCACATTTCAAATTTAAAAATTTTTAAAAACATTTAAATGGCCCCCATTTTGAAACAAGATTGCGGATGAAGCTGGCCAGCTAACTCGATCGTGACATTGGTATGTACTATGTACACACGAAGTTACATCCAAATCGGTTCATAAATACCAGAGTTACAATGTGACAAAGAACAGATATATCTATATCTATATATATATATATATATATATATATATATATATATATATATATATGTATATATACAGGGTGTCCAGCGAATAAGACCCCGATTTCAAAATTAAATATCTCAAAAACAAAGATTAATACAATTATGCGGTAAACGGTTTGTTTATTAGCTAAGCTGTAAAAATGTTATACGGAATTTTCAAAATTTAGTTACAAAAACCGTTAACAGATGGCGCTGTAATCGCAATACTTGTAAACTATGCTTCGAAGTCCAGATCACTAGTGCCTCATTCCTAGATAGCTCCCTACGGAAGAACGAATATTGGGAAAGTCCACTTTTTCATTGCGGTGATGTGCAGAAGTTGAGACATCTGGTCACAGAATTATTACATCAGTTTTAATTTTAGAAAATTTCAATTAATAGAATTTGCAATAAAAATTTTAGAAATCATTATATAAGAACTTATTGAAATATTTTATTAAATTCAATTTTTAATGCCATATAATTATTTAAATCAAAATGCATATATTTAGAAAAATAATTTTGTACTTTTTATTTTTTTTTATATTTTTAAATCGCGGCATAATATTTTGGTATTATTGTTTATACTTGAATTATTATAAATAAAAAAGTAATTTTGCACTTTTCATTTATTTTTAAATCACGGCATAATACTTTGGTTTTAGCACAACACATATATTTCTTTTCTTTGTAAACAAAGTTTTAGACAGAAATTGTGCATTAAATTATTTCTTTTTTAAAAGGAATTGATGATAAGTCATATCATCAACGTCAAAGCACAAGTATTTTGGATGCTGCATTTCTTTCAAACACTTCAGATCCTATAGCTAAAAGCTGCAACAACTGTGCTCAATTATAAAAAAAATGAAAACGAGTTTTTTAAATTAAAATTATTTTTTTTAACTTAATTATGTTTTAAAAAATAGAAACTTTGAATTTTTTCATTCAAACTATTCTCTATAATTAAAAAAAATGATTTATGAATAATTATTAAAAATACTGAATGATTTTAAAAACAGGGATTTCTTTTAGCTTAATTAAATTTTAAAACCAGAAACTTTGGATTTTTTTTATTCAAACTTTTTTCACAGTTTAAATAAACATTAAAATGTATAGATTTCCATTTTTTTCAAATCCTACTCTCCTTGGATTCGATTCCACGATCTACCAATTAGGAGAGAAAAGACATACCACAGAGATACTGGTATCCGGACCGAAGTAGCTTATAACAAAATTTGAAACAAATCTCAATTATGTGAACACATGGCTCTGCTTCTGCACATTACCCAAATAAAATATTTTAATAAGTTCTTATATAATGATTGCTAAACTTTTTATAAAAAATTCTATTAATTGAAATTCCCTAAAATTGAAGCTTTGAACAGATGTCCCCTCTTCTGCACATCACCCCAACGAAAAAGTGGTCTTTCCCAATTTTCGTTTTTTCATAGGAAGCCATCTAATAATGAGACTCTAGTACTCTGGACTTCAAAACACAATTTATAGGCATTGCGATTACAGCGCCATCTGTTAGTGGTTTTTGCAACTAATTTTAGAAACTTCTGTATAACATTTTTACAGCTTAGCTAATAAACAAACCGTTGTCCGCATAATTCTATTGATCTTTGTTTTTGAGATATTTAATTTTGAAATCAAGGTCTTATTCGCATGGACACCCAGTATATATGAATATATATATTAGGGTGGAGCGAAAAAAATGATTTTTTTTTTTTATCAAAAACTGGTAAGTGCCAAAAGTTGCCTTTATACTAGTACATCATCTGCGTGAAATATTACCGCTGAAAAAAAATGGCTTGAGTATGCTTTTTTGGTCCAAATGTCGAAATTTTGGGTAAAATTTGACAGTTTTTCAAAAAAAAAAAAAAAAAAAATTAAAAAGCTCTTATAGAGCTGGCTATTATTTAAAAGTATTATTTAAACCTTTATTATTAATAATTTAACATATTTAAACGATAAAAGGATATCTTTGTTCTGTATAACGGGAGCAAAACTGCCAACTTTTGGTAAAAAAAGGAGTTTCCACTCTGTTGTGTCATACAACTAATTGTTGTTTGGTATATACTTTCAAATCTACCCAGGAGGTATCACGTGGAGGTGGCTGCATTTCATGACACAACAGTGCATAGCTAGACCACCCTTCCATCTGAGCACAATGTTTTATTTATATATTGAATTGTGATTTTTTTTATCAAAGACTGGCATAAGTTTTCTATGTATCAACCTAGTCCATCTCTTCTCTGTATTCACAGACGTTGTGTGATGTTGCGATGCCAATCCTTCACGTATATTTCTACTGCTTGTGTATGATAATGTAAGCAGAATAATGCAGTGGATTTAATAGAATCTATTCAGCCCTCTAGTATCTTCACCAAAATTGCATCCAGTTACTGCATAGGGATTGGGAGTTCTATTCCAACAACATTTTACAACATTTAGATATTTCATCTTTGAGCATGCCATCATTTACTCTACCTCTTGCACTTTTAATATGCTGATAATCTTGTTGCTTAATGTGATGGCGATCGTCAGAGAGCATTGCAATAAGAATTTGCTCTCGATGTGAAAAAACATTATCCTAAATAATTTTTTTTTACTATTTGGTTTTTGCTTTTTTCTATGATGTTTATTAGCCGAGTAATTTCCCATAAGTTTTCAGTCCAATTTTTTAGATGTGGATTATATTTGGTGTAAACCATCCTGAGGCATAAACTTGGATTACATACTTTGTGAGTGAACCAGACTCTGATGATCAAGCAGTGCATATATAATGGCGAATAATTTTATACGCCTTTGTGAGCGATCTTGCGTAGGACAAGTTTCTTGAGTTCATTTTCGCTAGTTCTTCTGAGAAATATCTTGAGGAAATAACTTTGCAAATGTCTAGCAGGTATGTGCTGAGTACACTTTTCTCGAATTCAGGAAATAACGTTTGAAAATTACTCTCTATGGCTTCAAAAATTGAAATAAGAAGGGAATAAGCACGTGGACAAAGATTTTTCCTATTGGTCCGGTGAATCCTTGTGGGTTAGAATATGATTTTGGCGAACGGCCTTGTCTAATAAATAATGCAGAGGAAATTCGCTGGACTTGGAGGTGGCATATGATATATTGTAATTGTTCATTCTAAACATGTCCCTCGCAGAATGGATGACAACGACTAACAGAATTATCCGCCTTCGATGGGCACTCACTGGCCATCAGAGTCTCTACGTTCACTCAAAAAGTACTATGTTATCCAAGTTTGGCCCCAGGATAGTTACAATCAAATGTAATCCACTTCTACAAAGGGATCTAAAAACTATTGGGAAATTACACGGCTACTAAACAACACTCAAAACGGAATAAAACAAATACTAAAAAAAGGTTATTTAGACAATGGTTGCTTTGCATACGCAAAAGAAATTCTTATTTCAATGCTCTCTGACGATTCCGATCATATTAAATAGCTAGCTGCTCAGCACATAATAGTTGAAAGGTGAGAGTAAATGATGGCATACGCAAATCAGAAATATCGACAATCAACCTTGAAGCGGATAATTATATAAATCTAATTCATTGGAAAAGTTTTGTGGTAACAGAACCTCTAATCAATATGTATTTATCGGGTGCAATCTTGGTGAAGATAATAGACGGCTGAATAGATTACATTAATATCATCCGCACTGAATTACACTTTTTGTCTTCTCTTACACAAACAATAGAAAAATACGTAAAGGAGATCGCAGCAACAGCATCCAAAGTCTGAGGATTCAAAGATGAGATGTACTAGATTCATAAATAGAAAACTCATGCCAGTCTTTGATAAAAAAAAATCACAACTCAATGTATAAATAACACAATGAGTTCAGATTGTAGGGTGGTTCGAGCTATGCACTGTTGTGACATGAAATGCAGTCACCTCCACGTGGTACCTCCTGGGTAGTTTTGAAAGCAATTACGTAAGAGCTGTATTCTAAACAACAATTAGTTGTATGACACAAAAGAGTGGCAACGCCTTTTTTTCACAAAAAGTTGTCAGTTTTGTTCCTGTTATTCAGAACAAAGATATCGTTTTATCGTTTAAATATGTCAAGTCATTAATAATAAAGGTTTAAATAACACTTTTAAATCATAGCCATCTCTATAAAAAATGTTTAATTTTTTTGAAAAAATGTCAAATTTTAACCAAAATTTCGACTTTTGGACCAAGCGCAAATTCAAGCCATTTTTTTCAGCGGTAATATTTCACGCAGATGATGTACTAGTATAAAGGCAACTTTTGGTACCTACCCGTTTTTGATTTAAAAAAAAATAATTTTTTTCGCTCCTCCCTAATATATATATATATATATATATATAAATATATATATATATATATCAACATTTGAACGGAGGGTGGTTTCGGGGTCTGGGGGTCATGATCGGTGAAAATATACCAAAATTTTTTGAAGTAACTTTTTGTAATAAAAGCAACCTAAAAACTGAACCGTGAACTATAGCATAGGTCAGAATGACCACTTTAAAAAGGAACACTTAAAATTTACCCATCAATTATAGTAAATCCTTAATCATTTCTGAATTAAGAAAGAATAAAAAAAATTACATAGCACAAATAATTTTATATTAAAATCGCACACAGCTGTTTCGAAGCCTCTGAGGTTTTATCATCAGTGCGAAAATAAAAATAAACTAGCTGGATGTGCGAATCCCAAAACTTTCTTCTATCCCATATATTTTGATATTTCAAAATGTTGTTACAAATGTCAATATTTCATTTATTAGTTCAATGCTATATAAACTTTGACTTTGATCTTAAATTTCTGCTTCAGACAATTAATCGGAGTAAAAACGAATTAATTTCCAACATGATATTTATTAAAATCAATAATTTTCTGTTATTCTGTTGTATATCAGCTGTTTGCGAATAGTTGAATTATCAGGATGGGAAGTTCCTGCCACTTCACAAGCCACCTGTGTATAATAGAACTAAAAAAACAAGAAAATTACACGAAAATCGCTGTTATAATGTCCACTTTCGGCGGAATATTTACTAATTCAGGGATGACCTAAAAGTCTGGTTCAGTTCTATGCATAACTTTATACACTTTTCGACTGTAAAATATTGAAAAAGGCACAAAAATAGCTATTACAGCGCCCCCTTTCGTTGTAATTTTTCCAAATGCAGGGAGGACCATCTTGCCTTGGCAAAAAATATAAACAAAAAATTTGGTTCTATTCTATGCTTAACTTCATACACTTTTCGATGGTACAATATTCAAAATCGCACAATAATTGCTGTTACAGTGCCCCTTCAGATGGATTTTTTTCCATATTAATGAAGGTCCTGATTGCCATAGCCAAAAACTAAAAAAGATGGTTCAATTCTATGCATAACTTCATACACTTTTTGATGGTATACAATAGCGACAGACACACGGACAGACAGATATTTACTATAAACATGTTTTTTGGGAACCCCTAAAACGTGCAAATCTGTCGAAAACCGGTAGTCGAAAAAGATTTTGATTACAATACTTCTATTGAAGATAGAAATACGTAATAAATAAATAAAGTAGATTAAAAGGGGAGAGACACAGAGAAGCGCATCTCATAGCTCGCTCTCAATGATGAAAGAGCGATCAGCGTTGAGAAAGAACTTTTGGGTCGATTTCTTGTGCACAGGATCAACGCTGATCGCTATTTCGCCATTGACAGCGAGCTGTGAGATGCGCCTTTCTGTCTCTCTCCTTTTTTAATCTACATTTTTAAAAATAATTATTTATTTTAAAATTTTCGCACTGATAACGAAGCCTCAGAAACTTCGAAATAGGTGTAAGCGGTTGCTATATACGTTTATTTGTGCTATGTAATATTGTTTGATCTTTGTCAATATATTGGCACAATTTATAATCCTCCCCCCTTTTTTATGAAATTCTGAATTACTAGGTGTAAAACTTTGAATTTTTTTCTAGATATGTATTCCAATGTATTTGGAATACAAATGAATAATTTTTTTTTAGCAGTGTAAAAACTGTACTGTGCGTTGGGTGCAAAGCGTTTATTGAAATTAATTATATTCATTTCTTTTGCATTCAAAATTCAACGGAGTCCGTATTTCCTACTTTCTCTGCGTGAACCTTTTCCTTTTGTGTATTTTGCATTTTCTGTTTACATGTTTATTTTTTGATGCAGTAGAAACTGATTAACACGAAGCTAAATGAACCGGGCGACATATTATTCATCAATGATATCGTTATATACAAACTTCGATTTAACCGGCTTTCTGATAACATATATTACGAATAGCAAGGAATTCAATTTATCTATAATTTTGTTTTAACCGTGGTTGTATGACCGCTATATAAAAGAAAATTCCAACAGAATTTGCAAAGTTTTTTTGTTTTTGTTTTTTTTAAGGAAGAAACTTTTTTCATTAACATGTGCTAGAACCACCTATCCATCGTTTCATAAAATAATAATTTTCCTTGTAATAACTTAAATGTTCCGTTCTATGTTTTTAAAAACACTTGTTATAATTAATGATTAATTTTGCATTGATGAGTTCATTGATTGTAAGACATTTGTTGAATTCTGAAATTGCTCTTCAATAAATATATATCTATCTGATACACTTTATACGAAAAGAAATTTATTGTAAATGCACTATACAGAAATAATAATGAAGTATATTATATGATGCGACAAAAAGAATTATCTTTCTTTCACACGTACTGAGAGTTTGTTCTTAATTAATCAAATTACCTACGTTAGGTGATTCTGTAACACAGTTAACCCAGTTACCTTGTATTTATGATGGCATATTATTTAATGAAGTAATAACATGTCTGAAAGAAACAAAAAAGAACAATTTCGTAACGCAGAAGGTTTTATTCCCTGGTATTTCAGGATTAAGAATGCGAATTCTAAAGATTTAATATAAAATTATCAACCTTCAATCTATAAAGGTAGTATTTGTAAATATATAACGGTTAGAATTTAAATATTTTTTTAATTTTTCTATTTCACTTTTCAAATTAAATCGCTGATTAAAGACTACACCAGTATATATGTATGTATATTTTATTCATAAGATATATTTCTTCTTAAATCTATAATCAAAATAAACTTTTAAAACAATCGTTTTCTGTTATGGATGTTCCCTTCTTATAGAAATATGATACCAGAATTCTTAACTTTGATCGTTTTATAGGACAAAATAAGAGTAATTCATTTTTAGCTATATGGAAATTGTATACTAAATGGAGTTTTGTCTTAGGTAGATAAATATTTCAGCTCTCTATAATTCAATATTAAAAATGATTTGATTATCTAGTTACGTTTAAAAAAAAGCTGTTTTCTATTTTATGAAAATAATTTTAGAAACGATTCACTTACACTGGTGAAAACAATTAATGGAACAAACGGTTTAAAAAACAAAACAAAATAAGTTATCCCTCTACTCAGATAAGGTATGAGTTTATAGTTAAGCTCCTCGCGGACAAACCTGCCACATAGTGGTCCGTGTCATCATAAGGCAATGACGCTGTGATCGCGTTTGTGCAGTGGTACCTCATTTGGACGCCGAAGGTTGTAGCGTAAGGACGTTTTAAAATATCGTAGCATAACCCAATCCTACTTTTTTTAATTTCTTTGTTTACCCATCGTTAGTATGGCTAGTCCACATGGTCTAGAACTAAATGATGCCATAATATGGCGGATTGTTGGAAGACTCAAGGCCGGCCAATCACCGGCTACCTGTTGTAAGGACCTCGGGATTCCGTAAAATGTGGTGTTCATTCTGTAGAAAAAGTTCACAGAGACAGGAACAGTGGTCAGCTGACCTGGTCAAGGCCGCAAAGGGAAACAACGCCGTCTGAAGACTGTTATTTGAGACTTCTATTCAAAAGGGATCGTACCCGACAGCGACACAAGTGTCTCGTCACCTGTATAATGCAACAGGAACATCCATTTCACGGATAACAGTTCCCAGAGACTTAATGCAGGTGGCCTGTATGCCTGGCGCCCTGTAGTCTGCATCCCTTTGACTGTGAACCACAAAAGCCCCGTCTAGAATGGTGCCGAGAATACCTGTCTTGGACAAAGGATAGTTGAGGGCGGATTCTCTTCAGTGATGAGTCGCAATTAAGTCTGGATATCGACTCGAGACGTGTTCTCATATGGAGAGAACCCGGGAGTCGATATCGGTCCTCTAACATTGTCGAAAAGGATAACTATGGTTGAGGTGTCTTATGGTCTGCCCAGGCATCATGGCAGACACGGGCGTAATAACATTCATGTTTTTGGCAGAGGTACTCTGACAGATCAGCGGTACAGGGACGAGATCCTTGCCCCCTATGTGAGACTTTTTCGTGGGGCATATGGAACAAATTTAGTCTTTATGGACGATAACGCCCGTCTGCATAGGACCCGGTTGGTGGACGAATACCTCGAATCTGATGATGTTCAACGAATGGAGTGACCTTCGATGTCCCCTGACCTTAATCCCATCGAACACGTCTGGGACGCCCTTGGACGATCAATTGAAGCTGGAACACCAGCTCCAACGACCACCGATGAGCTCAAGGGTACATTGGTGCAAGAGTGGGTGCAGTTGCCACAGGGGTTGATAAGGAGCCTGGTAAACAGTATGAAACACCGATGCGAGTGTTGTGTAGCTGTTACAGGCAATCATACACCCTATTAGACATGTTTTTCTCTGACTGATAGGGTCAGCTGCTGTGCTGGACACGTGACCAGTTTCCTTATTTATGGTGCAGGTTGGGCCCATTTTTGTTTTCTATATATTGGTCTTACATCGGATTATATTTTGACCAAGTTTGGTTTTATTTGCTTTGTTAGTTTTTTTTTTAATTGCAAAAAAGCCATCTGTCTCTTTAATTGTTTTCACCAGTGTACTATCCAAATGATGTTCATATGCATTAGAATAATTTAGCGTTTAAAGAAGTATGCATGGATAAAAAGAGTAAAAAGTTAAATAATTTTTTTAATAATAATAATGATTAGAAATGTGACCTAAATCGACACATTACTCTCTAAAAAAGTGGTCCTAGTTGATAACCACTTTCATAAACCAAAAAGTTATTGAGAACTGCGAAACTAAATATTAGTCAAATCTTCGATGTTATATCATTGACAAGCCATGTTTGTCAAAGAGCTTTTATTTACTCAAACTATTCAGCGAAACTTCTTACCAACTGGCAAGTTCTTCCACCACAAGCTCCAATTTTCTCTTCACGGCCAGAAACTGCTATAATCCTCCGACGAAGGCCTAATGCTCCTCTGAGGTAAGAGTCAACCCAAATCTGAAGACACACACTTTCGCTTCATCTTTTATATGCTGCACATCGAGCGACGCAGCCTAATTTGCACAAAACTACAGCAAAATCAAGCAACCGTAGATTTCAAGTGAACAAGTACACCTCGGAAAATTAGCGTAAAATAGAATGTAGAGGTTTTTGTTGCGCACAGAGGTTACATGTTTGACGTCACGTACACATCAAAACACTAGCGACTCTATAAGTGCGTTGCTAGTCCACCACAGACCTTTCGAAAAATACGTTATTCACCGATGTGCCTTTAGTATGTGAAGAGAAAAAATGTGTTAACGCCAGAAATAATATATATGGTTTTCACCAACATTCTACTACCCAGGAAGCCTTTATCCCCTTGTATAATATAACACATATTTATCAAACGACACGCTCTCCGTCTGAAACATTTGCATAAATTAAAAAATACCATGTTATATTAAGCGGATTAATCAAAACAAGTATTGTAGATAAGGAGTTGGTAACAAACAGCATGGAACTATTTAAAAATGTTGATTAAAACTAAGCTGGTAACATTAACCTGTTATAACTATTAGAATTGTATAAAATTTGACATTCAATTCAGACAGTTATAAGTTGCATAATGTTTTGAGGCATGTATAAAACTTGGTTAATTTTTTTCTCATACAAGACGTAAAAAAAAACTATGTTATAATAAGATATTATTGAAATTTATATTAAATGTGTTACGATTGTGCTTTTTAAGCGTCGGATATATTACTTACCGTCATACGTAATATAGGGTAAGTCTTGTAGTCGTTTTAGAAATCGAAAAAAAAATATTTGACGGATTTACACGTTTCAGACACTGGAGATTCCGAAAAACATATGTTTAGGAAAAAAATTTGCCCTCCGTCTGTCTGTGTGTCTATGTGTCTGTAAACACTCTATCTCACAAAAAATTTGAGATAGGGACTTGTAATTTGGTGTTTACATAGTATGTAATAATGGGAAGAAACCTTTTAAATATAAGCAACCTCGCTTATACGGAATTATTTTTTCCGGACTCTCGAAATTTTCGTTCTGATAAAAGGTACATAAAAATTTTCGAAATTATTTATTTTAAGGAGTGGATATAAAATACAATTAAAAAAATGCAAAAACAATGAAGTCTATCGGATAATAAGTTGCCAAGATATTTGTAAACATATTTTTTACACTCTTCGATTTTTCATGACCCTGAATTTCATTCAAATTTGAATTCAAAGATGTATTTTAATTCGAAATAAGACGCTTAATCCGACGCAATAAACTGTTAGTTAATATGATTAAAATTGTTGGAGTTCTAAGGATGTTTCTTTTACTCAATTCGGTTGATTGTCCCGTCGACCAAAAAACTATTGCCAAACTATCTATATTATAAAGGACAAACATATCTGTGCGTAACGCATACGTCATTTTGCGAATGGCAACACTTTGAAATTTGAAATAAAATTTTGGTTTTGCATTTTCCCTACTGCAAATTTTTAAACTTCTTTGCATCACACATTTTAACTTTTTACACCGTCGTATAAGGAAAAAAAAATCTCTTTTAAATACTATTTGTTTGAAAGCTGTATCTCAATTTGTTTTTGAGATATTAATTTTTTTGTAGTTTTTAATACAAATTTTGTAATGGTGGCAACTGAAGTACTCCATTTATATTGAAAGTAAAGGGAAAATATTCATGGTTTATTATTTTTATTCATTATATCCTTATTGATGCCATTTTCACATTACAAATAAAAGTAACTTTTTTATAATTTTTGAACAGAAAATGATGTCAGACATTAAATAAAACACGCATTCTTCTTCATAAATCAGCTACATTTTAATATTTTTACATTACGCTGATAAATGAGTTTGAGGCTCTCGGCAAAATGATTCAGTGAGTAAAAATGATATATTTAAAACAAAACGATCATTTTTTTTTTTTTTTTTTTTTTTTTTTTTGATAAAACTAAATATTTGACCAATACTATAAATGGCGAATACTATGACAACTAAAGTCAAATTTCTGAATTTTTTTTTTTTTCACAGGTACTAAGATTAGAACTTAAGGTTTGTGCGAATGTTCACATGAAAAGTTGTATCGGACAAACGTGACTTTAATTTTGGAAATGCATTCATTAATAATCTATTCTTTTGAGCGTTAAAATACTTTTAATTGTGAATTTGAGTTGTGCGTATGTAAATTACGAGAATGTGAAAATAACGTACAGTTTAGATTTTATGGGGGGGGAATTTTATGATGTGACAAAGCGAAATCCTTTTTACTGATTTTTCATCCCGTAAAATCAAACATAAGAGCTCCATCGATAACTTCATCATAATTACTCATCTTCATTACGTAATCTAATACAGTTTAATTTTTCAATAATTTAAGCAGTTGAAGTTTGTAGAAATAATATTTTGGTAATTTTGGGTTTAAAATATTATTTGTTTTAAGCGTTAGACAACCAATGTAAGATGATTTTTTTGTTGTAATTATTTTTGTAGGTTTATTATAATTTCTATCTGACAGTTCCTTTCAAACATTTTAGTACGCCGAATTTCGACGGGTTGCAACTCGTAATATTAAATGCTAATAATGGCTTATCGTAAATGTCACATTCACAAACACATTAAACGTCTTTGTTAAGCCATCAAATAATATTAATTCAACGTTGTATTTGTATTTTTATTAATCGTTTACTAATTTATTAGTTCTTTCGTTATTTAAAATAAAAATTATGCTAAATGTTATAATTTTGCGAGTAGTTTGGCGATTTATATAATTTGTCGAAATCGATCGACGGGATAATCAAGTAGTATCCGTAATTCAATTATAGAGCACTACTATGTATTAAAAATATTTAAATATAATTTTAAATTTTATTTTTGAATTGTAATGCATTTTATATATAGTTTACACATGTCTTATTTTCATATTTTATACTATGCATTCCCATGAAGTGTAAGTATTACGGTGTCTCCCGACAACTAGTTTTTTTGTCGTATCTGATATTACCAATAATTTCCTTCATTAAAATTAACATTTTCCTTTAAATGTTAGAACGACTTTAATGTTTAAAATTTACGTATGTTCATTTAAAAATTTCTTTTTTCGAACAAAATATATCATAACCAATATAAAGGAAAACAAATTGAAGAAACTTTCACAGAAGCTAAATAAATTTTTACCTTGCATTATTTCAAAGTTAACTACACTGCTCAAAAAAATTAGGGAAACAAGCAAAAAAATGAAGAGAACAGTGCAAGACAGCCTTGTATGGGCATAAAACGGATAGTACACGTGTATCAATGCGCAATACAGAAAAAAAGACGCAAAAAAATTGTAAGCGAGCTTTTATTCTTTAAAAAGATGAAAAGAACATGCAAAGACGGTTTAGGGTAATAATTTGGTTTCATGTAAATCATAGAAAACAAAGGTATTGTTTAGGAATTATGCAAGATTTGTAATATGTCATGTGGTCTTTTCGAACAGCTAAGACTGCTGCACACCGGTTTTCCATGGATGCGATGAGGTTATCAATAAGACTTGGGGAATACCGTTCCAATTCTCAAGAATTGCAATCTCCATGTCCCGGACAGTAAAAGGAGGCCTCAGTCTCCCAGCAATGCGTCGTCTGAGTATGTCCAATATATGATCGATCGGATTTAGGTCAGGAGAGCATGCTGGTCATTCCATACGCTGTATTGTTTTAGCTTCAAGCACGTTTTCCACAAGGCGAGCTGTATGAAGTCTGGCATTGTAATGCATGAAAAAAAAGAAATCACTAATTACTGTAATATGAAATATGACATGAGATCTCGGTATCTCGTCTGTATTACTCCGGACTGTCAAAGTGCCATTCCGAATGATAATCAGGCCCGTACGCCCACCTATGCTGATTCAGCCAAGGACATCAACACACCTCGTCTGTAATGTGATCTTTCACGAACGAATGTAGGATTCTTTTGAGTGCCTCTTTCTCTTCATGCCAAAACACGTCATATGTCACATCCAGATTGAATCGGGACTTGTCTGTAAACATAATTTCACTTCAAGAATATTGCCTCTAAACTCGATGTTCAGTTCCCCAACTTCTTTGGGCCGCACAGTGGCTTGAGGTCAACGGAATACAGACCATTGGCTTACGTGCATGGAGACCAACCTGATGAATCCTATTTTGAATTGTTTGACTGGACACCCTTCATCCTGTGGCCAAGAACAACTGTGTTTGCAATTGAGTAGCATTGTCCGTTCCGTCTCGACGAGCAGTTAACAGGATATATCTGTCATCAGTTTCTGTGTTAGCACATTTTCGACCTTTCACTTGTCGTTGACTACCGTTCCATGTGTCTTGGAATCGATTACAAAGCCTTTCATGCACACTTCTTGAAACTCCAACAACGTCCACTACACTTCGTTGTGTTTCCCCAAATTCAACTGCCCCGATAACACGCCGAGTCATGAATTGAGGTAAATCATGTTTTTATGACATTTTCAATCCACCTTTTCTCAAAACACAAGCTGAGCAATTGAATTTTACATCTGAGGCAGTGAAATAGACGTTTCTGCAAAATACTGTTTTCTGCACTTATCTCCTTTTTCTAGTTTTTTACGTCATAAACTTTAACATACAAGTGAAGTTTTATTTATCTGTTTTCTACAACACTTTAAATTATGGATGTTTTATTTTATTTTACTTATCGTTGTAAATATTTGCGTAATTCGTTAAAACCATGTGCTCCCCTAATTGTTTTGAGCAGTGTATTTATTATTACAGAAATGTCTTAATCACACCATTTTCCGTATTAAACAGCATCTTATGAAATTTATAATAATATTCTCTGTTTTCGGGAAAGTAAAACGTGGACGAACTAGGTCATATTTTCATGGTATGTCCATTTTCACATGCTCATCAACTGAAATTTATTTATTTAGATTAATTTGTAATTGCTCATACACTCATTTAAAATAATCTATATTTCTGCAAAGACTTTAATTTTTAGTTCATAAAACTGTTCAATTTTATCGCAAAGATGCCATTTTTGCAGACTTTTAATTCAACCAGCTCCAAACTTATAGACCAGAGGCGTTAGTATCAGTGCAAGTGGAAAAAAAATCTAGTTTTTTTTTTTTTTTTTTTTTTGCAGATATTTGATTTTTTGCCACGTTTATGAAAAAATATAAGTTTATGATTAAATGTAACATGTTGTTTTCCTGTGTTGAGTTTGTAATCCCAAATTTTCCAACGACGCAATATTTCAAAATGATGTATTTTAAACTGTTTCCTGAGATATAGGCCTTAATAACAAAGCGAAATACTGTTACTCGAGAGAGTGTTGTAATGTTTAAAGAACTCATTCATTCGTAAAACTGAAGCGTAAAAAATAAGATAAACGGGATTTTTCGCGTTTTGTTCATTTTTTTTCCTTTTCAGGTCTAATTTATTTGCACTCATTCGTGAAATATTTTCATCTGTAAAAGAAGGAATTTTACTGGAGAAAATAAATAAAATTTTTATTTTAAAATAAACATACATTGTTTGAAATTTTTTTCATCAGTGTGTGTATTTATAAGGCCAGAGTAATTTCGTGAAAACTATCTATTTTTTGAAGTGCGTATGGCTGAATTTTGGGCTAGTCTTATTTCTTGGGTAGAACATTACAGCAAAAATCACTGTTTTAATATTAATAATTATTTTTTTTCTTTCAACTTAAATCGACCAAATTGATCGGTACAGTTAAAATGTGAAGATTTTAACCATTTAATTATGTCAAAAAGGGTCGTTTTCTTTGAAAACTTGTTTTACTATTATGGCAGCGCCCGTCCAGGGCACAATTTTAGAGGTACTGACAAACAAAACATATGTTCTTAAAGCTGAATGCTTCTTCTAATCGATGCTGTAATTGATTTTGAAAAATATGAATTTTAGTTATTTTAGATACACCGTCTCTAAGCGCCTCACGGAGAGAATATTTTTTTAACGCTAAATGTAACTAAACGTCCGTACATTAACACAATAATTTATCAATAGATCAGATTTACATTTATCTACAGAAATTTCGAAAAATTCAGATTTGTTGAAGTATTTTTTTTTATAAAACTAGGGGGCTCTGCCCCCTAGTTTCACTTTCGCCAACCCCCATTCAGGCACACCAAAATCCAAAAAGCCCGCTAATTTGATCGGCTTTAAAAATATTGAATTAAAATTTAAAAAAAAAAAAAAAAAACACTAGCGATCTCTCTGTAAACGGATTTCCATTCGTTTTCCTTGGATTGCGGATTTTTAAGACCAAATCTGCTGCTGTTAAGAGATACAATAGCTGTTTTTGTATTTAATTAAAAAATTAGTTAAACATTTGAAAATAAGCTAACGTAAAATGAATTAAGCAAACAGTGTCGTTGTCTCCCGGTATTTTTTAACAGCTCTATAAGATAGTTCTTTTAAATAAATCATTTTAAATGTATCGTTTTAAATCTGACGTAATTTACACCAGAATTTTATTTTTATTATTAATATTCATGTGAAAATACTTTTGTTGTTAGAAGGAAATATTATTTGCGCTGTATTCAAATTCGTTGAAAAGATTGTCTCAAAATATCTCGTGCAAATATATTTTTTAATTTAAATTGTTTTGCCATATTTTTTGGCCATTTTAAATATGACGTAATTTCCTCCAATTACAAGTTTTAACGCATAATATATATATATATATATATATTTTTTTTTTTTTTAACATTTTGTTTCTGTTTTAAAATTCAAGTGTGAATATGGTTCTTATGACGTAATTTTCCTGCTTTTAACATGTAATCATTTAATTCTAATTTTAAAGGGTTTTTTTTCTGTTTATAATAGTCACGTATAAATAAATTTTTAATTTGAAGTAAACATTATTGTTTGCGCTGTTTATACAATTGGCAACAGTTTAAATTAGTAACATTTTCTAAAATATATAAAAAATATCTCTCGAAATGCTGAAAATTTGAATTTAAAATAAAAATTAAACCTCAAAAAATGAGTCAAAAAAATAAATGCAATCTGCACACCGGGAATTTATAACGTATAAAATTATCTAAAAATGATTAAATTCTCATGTATAGTTTTTGCTCCAATAAAACTTTTTTAATGGAACGATTTTGTCCAACTTTAGCATTAAATATCTCTTAAAATAATTCTTCAATTTGAAAACTCTCTGCATCACCGTGTTTATCAAACATTCCTCTATAATACCACCGATTTTCATATTTTTTGTATGCAACAGTTTTTTTTTTTAATATTAATGAAGAAAGGCCATGCTTAAGCATTCAAATTGGATGCCGATCTACTGGGAATATCTACGCAGATTTTCACTGGTCCATTTCCAAATCAAAACTTTTTTTTTATATACAGAAGGATAAAACGTGCGAAAATTTCAACGAAAACAATAAAAACCTGTGTGTTTTGACGGGGCATCTCTCGCTTTCGTCTCACGTTTTCACTACTGAATATACATATTTCACAGTAAATTTTAAAGAATGATCGGATACAGTTATATTTGTAACCTATTAAAATTTCAGAGAATTCGGATGGTAAGAACGAATTATTTTGTTATGCCAATGAATGTAAGGAAGAAAAAAAGAGAAGAAAATACATTTCTTTTCCTAATAGATATCAGTATTTTTTTCACAAATTTTTATCATGAGGTGCGTCACCTGAAATTTATAACCGCTGAAAATCTCAAAGAATTTAAACGAGAACTATTTTTTATTTACTTCTGAAGTAGACCAAGTGCAAAAAAAAGTTTCCTTACAAGGCTTTTTACCACTAAACAACAATATGTTTTCACTCATGTTCTAAAAACATTGTGTTTTTAATTTCAAAGAGTTTGGACGGTTTTTTTAAACTCATTTTAAATATTGGGCAACCCCCGAAACACTCCTTTTGACTGCATATTTCAAAATTGCGCATCGTCTCGAAAAAACAAAATACGCAAAAAAATAATATATCAGATAGCATGTACTTTCTCTTTGAAACATGCAAACCATTGAAAAAATTACGAAAATTAACCCTTTGAAGAAAACTAATTCCACGAATGCACTCTTCCATTTGTCCATAGGCTTAACATTACGTACATTATAATTGTAGTAACTATTAAGCTACTGGTCGAGTATCGATTTGAAACAGGTAAACGAGTAATCGGATTTAAGAGTGAAAAAACGTTCGTGAAGTAAAAAGTGAAGTAAAATTTTCAAAAAAAAAATCACTTAGAATTTTGATGTGTAAAATAAAAAAATAGTTAAGTATAAAACAGTGATTTTTACAACTAAATATCAATATTTTTGCAGTCATAGAAAACATATTTTTAACCTAGAAGTTTCGTTCGGAAAATAAAACATATAGGAAAGAAATAGCGAGTTCCAATTTCAAAAAAATTTCCATATTCCATTCACCAAAAGAAAAGAAAACAGAAGAAAACTCTTCTTTTTACAACTCAATATCAGTATATTAGCATGAAAATTATACGCAGGCTTTGAACGTTATGAAATGTATTCCTTTAAATGTTGAATCCCACCTCCACCGTTTTACATTCCCGTTTCAGTTTTTTAGACCCCTTTTATTGCAGATTTTTTTTAATCATTTTTTCATGCCGTCAGTGAACACGAATTTTATAAAATATAACTTTGAGCATTTGGGCAACTATTAAGCTGTGAATTTTATTATGTTTTTATGAAAATAACATTTTGTGACGAAATGAAAATCCTATTGGTGAAAAAAAAAAGTCTTCATAGAAGCGCTTTTACCAATAAAAATGAATAATTTATCAACTATTTTTTCACTAAAAATATAAATTCAGACAAAAACGAGTTACAAATGTAAAATTATAGTAAAATGATATTCACTGAAAATTATTATCGCGAATCGGACTACACCGTGAGGGTCAACCAGTTTAGAAGTAAAATAATATATTACTAAGCATTTAAATATTTTTTCGCATAAAATCTACTTTTATAAATTCTTAAGAAATCCTTCTTAATATTTACTGCTTACCCCAAATTCATCATAATAAGTTTTCATAATAGTTAAACGTTGTGCATCAACATAAATTAAATTTAAATATTGTAATGATTAAAAAGATAGTTCGTTAATATAGAAGTTTATATATCTGTTATCTTAAACTCGGGAAAAAGAGGACCTTGTAAAACAACGCCAGTTTCATCTAAGAAACAAAAATCGCAATATTTCATAGGAATAATATCAACTATTAAAAACGTTTAAAACAAATTTATCTTATAATTAGATAAAATAGGCGTCGTTTACATTCTCTCATTTTCCCTTTTTACCTTCAGATTATTCTTACAGGTTTTTTTGTATAATTTCCAAACATCAAGATCTTTAATATAGCTATGAAAAATAATTATACTTTATTTTTTTCTTAATTTGCAGTTAGGTTAGTTACACAAATTTTTATTTTTTGGTAGTCAAGCAAATCACTAGCTATAGATAAATAAATTTCTAAGTAAGAAAATAAAAACTATTTTTCCCCTCAAATCGCAAAATGACACTTTTTTACTCTCAGAAAACTAAAAAATTGAATTTTTTGTATTCTGTACTTTGAAATATTGCTTTTAAAAAGGGAGAAACACTTTCAATTTTTCTTTTTACTGAAGCGCCGCGATGTGTGAAATGGGGGAAAAATGTATTTATGAAAGTAATTTAGAACTCATGTATATTTAGCAATGTGAAAAAGTGCTTTAGAAATATTTAAAATTCTCTTGCGTTTCGGCATTTCTTCATAAAATGAATTCCTATTACTAATGCATATTTCGCAGCCTCTTTCGCTACGCGCAAGAATGCGTCATTAAGGAAAAATGCAGGAAAAGTGTGACAGATAACAAAAGTAAACTAATGTTCTAACTTTTATAAGTTTCCATGATGTATGAACAAAAAATGCGCAAAGTTTACATCTGCTATGGAAGTATAAAGCGAGATTTGTTTTTTTAAATAATTAACTGTGGTGTAAGTATATTATTTTAAAGAAAAGTATCTAAAAATAGTTATAGGTTGATATGATAAGGAGAGAATAGTTATAAATACTGTGTGTTTTCAGTTTTTGTTTATTTTCAGCCGGATATGATTTCAAGTTTATAATAAATGACGTATTTCGAATATGTAGCATGAAAAAATCCAAATGTGACTGAATTGACAAATTATGGAAACAAATTCTCGAAAGGTAAATCTAATATTTTATTAACAGTTAAATTGGTAAAGAACTGAGAGAATTTAATATATCTTGTACTGCATTTTAAACAGAATATCTCCTTTTTATATAAAGGAGTTATTTATAAAAATTATTTATATTTTCTGTTATACAGCATAAATATCGTTTTTACCCTCTAGTGGAAGACATTAAAACAATAAGATTGTTCACTTCTGACTTTCAATAAATTCGAAAAAAAAGCAGTAATACTGTAAAGGAAAATAACTTTTTTAATATTCCAATAACGTCAGAAATTCTGTAAAGGAAAATGCATCTGACCTGATCTATTGTGTTTGGTTAAAATTAAATAAGGTTTTTGATTTAGAATTTTTCCTGAGCTGTTTAAATTAAAAATGATTATTCTGTTTTTAACATGAATAAATTCTGTTCCATGGAGCAAAAATCAGTGCAAAATAAACATTATTTCTTTGTAGGATTTACTCGAGAAAACTGCTAGCATTGCTGAAAGGATTTCCCTGCAAAATCTACAGAAGTTGTTCAGAGTGTATGCTGGGTAATTTCTCCTAATTTAAAATTATAAATAAAATTCCGTAAAAAATTCTAATTAAAAAATATCTTGATAAAAATTAAACTTTATTTACATATAATATATTATCTACAATGTATTTTTCCTGGATTCATTGGAATATTTTTCTTTCTCAAGATTGCAGTTCTTTTGAATGTAAATTTCCTTCTCCGAAATAGCCCATAAATTAACAATTTATAAAGATTTACAGAAAGTATCAATTTCCAAATTTTTAATGCTTCGTTTATTCAAAAATCTTTAATTAGATCTACTGCAGGTTTATATAGTAAAATTAAATTTTGTTATGTATATTTTATTAAATTTATTATGACATTTTATTTTAACCTTTATTTCTTTAATATTCGAGTTATTATATTGATTTCATATTTATAATTCTTTAATGATTAATTTTTTTTTAATTTCAATTTCAATTTATAAAAATAACCAATATTATATAGAAAGAAGAACTTTACACAATTAACCTAGATATAAAAAGTGATCTTATAAAAGGTAAAAAAATATCCCCCCCCAAAAAAGGTAAGACAATCTTATTAATATTCTTTAATATTCCTTACTCAAATTTCTTATCATTCATATAATATTTGCTTTTGTCCTAACAAATCTTACAAAAATTGAAAATCCAAATATAAACAAAATAATTTTTCCATCAAATTTTACATTTAAAAAGAAAAGTGCCCAGTTAAACTGATGGCATTGAGCTCACACTAATTATATGTTATACTCTTATTTTAAAGAATAATGCCTCTCGAAAAATAAATGAAGGGGGATTTGCCCCGTTTCCCTCCTTTATACTTAACCAATGAACCTAAAAATCTAATCAGGGAAGATCCTTAACATAATAAACCGGTATACAAAATTTGAAGCAAATCAGATAATTCTGCATGAAAAACATATTTTTTAAATTAAGAGAATGGGGGTCAAATCCCCTTTTAACCCTTTATACTTAACTAATGAACCTCTGAATGTAATCAGAGTAGCGCCTTATGAGAATAAACATAGAAAAAAATTAAAGTAAATTCTATAATTCTGCATGAAAATCCATTTATCTAAATTACGGGGAGTGGGCATGCCCCCCTTTCCCCTTTTATGCTTAGCCAACGAACCTCCAAATCTAATGAAGAAAGCGCCATATCGGAATAAAGCGTTACATCAAATGTGAAACAAATCGAATAATTCTGGATGAAAAATCCATTTATCTAAATTAAGGGGGGGGGGGGGTTCTAGCTAAACTTTTCCAACTTTATACTTAACTAATGAACCTCCAAATCTAACCAAGGCAGCTTCTTAACATAATAAACCGATATACCGAATTTGGAGCACATCGAATAATTCTGGATGAAAAACTCATTTATCTAAATTAAAGGTTGGGGGCTAGCGTCTCTTTACCACCCTTTTTTTTACTTAAGTAATGAACCTCCACATTTAATCAGGGAAGCCCCTTAACATAATAAACCGGTATATCAAATTTGGAACAAATCGAATAATTCTACATGAAAAACCAATTTATCTAAATTAAGAGGTGTAGCCCCCCTTTCCCCTTTTATACTCAACCAATGAACCCCCAAAACTAATCAGGAAAGAGCCTCATAAGAATGAACTTAAACAAAAAATTTAAGCAATTCGGATGTTTCTATCAATAGTTATCGCGTTACGTATATACATACGTACGTACATACATACATACATACAGAACCGGCGTTGCACATTAGCTCTCAGGCTTTGATAGCATGTGAGCTAAAAAGAAATTATTTTTAAACAAACAGTAATATTTTCTCCTATCACAAATGGTGAATTATGAAGCCGGCAAAATTCAGGATTTATTTTTTTTATTATTATTAAAAATAACAAATACTGTAACTGTTTAATATGAAAATTAATTTTTCTAACAAACTGAACTTCAGTCTTACTATAAAACATTGCGGCAAGAAAGGAATAGTTAATTGAAAATACCGTTTAATTAAGACTGTATTTTATGAAAAAAAGTTATTTTATGTTCTAAGAAGAAAATTCGGTATATGAATGAACGGAAAATAAGATAAAGCAAAGGGATTTCTTATCTGAACGATACACTGGTTGCATAATTGTTCTTAAAAAATAATTAAAAACTAAGGTATTCATATGTTACTAAATTAAGCTTAATTATAATATAAAAACACATTAAATCATTTTAATTGTTATCTGAACGATACACTCGATACATAATTGTTATTACAAAGTAATTAACATTAAATTATTCGAATTTTATTAAGTTAAAGTTAATAAAATTTACATGCAAAAAATATCATTATATCTCTTACAAAAAAATTCTACAGCTATACAATAAAACATTTACTAACGGTTTTAATAAATGCGTGTTAATTTGTAGACATTTAAATGCATAAAGAAAATTCGAAATTATTATATTGGAGAAAATGACAAAGAGAAAAATAATGGCAATGTTACACTCAATAACTTTATTTTTTAAGTGTATTTGTTAAATATATTTTATAAATATTTGACCGTTTTCTTCAAATTCGTGCAACAGATAAGTATAGAAAATTTGTAAAAATAGCTTATTTAATAAAAAGAAATCTCTGAACTTTTAAAAATGTTAATTGGATTACTAAACATTCTTCTCAATTTTTTTTAAATATGCACAAGTTTTCAGTCTCTAAGTATCTTGTTTATCGAGAAAAATAAAAGTTTAATCCTTTATCAATTTATTTTTGAGAGTTCGTTTAGAATCTACCATTTTACGTGTATAAGTATGTGCATGTGGTGATAGTAAGAAGCCAAACACTCTCACTTTTTTTTTTTTTTTTTTTTTTTTTTTTTTTTTTTTTTAATTCTAAAAGGATTTTTATAATACGCACGCTTTACATCCCAAATATTAGACGAAAATTTTATAATTTTTTAAAGACAAAGCTAATTTTTCGCGCTTTAAGTTTACTGAAATTTTCTGTATTTTACTGTTTGCACGATTAAAGTTCATGAAGTAACAGAGACATTTAAATAGACTGTTCGAACAAATCTTGTTAAATAAGAAGTAACATTTAATTTTTGAGTTACCAAACCCCAAAAAGTAGACTTCTTATACTATACAGCAAAGCCTCTTTCATTATCCTACAGCTCTAGATACAGGCAGAAGGAAAGAAAATGCTCTACCCCTTTCTAGTTCTACCGCAAATTATGGTATAAAAATGTAACTAGTTACAATCGATTAGGCCAAACCATAATTTACGAAAATTTAACTGGATATTTTCCATTTTCTCTCAATTGAAAAGGAACATTTCCGTTTATTTGTGCTGCAAGGAACATTTTTCTTTTTAACATTCAATGAGAGGATAAAATAAATATTTACAGTTTATTATGGAAAATGTATTCCACAGAAAATAAAATTTCGCATAAATTAACTCGTATAGTCAGGGTACTTTTTTATAGTTTTCTAATAAGGTCTATAGTAAAGCATTTGGCTATGTAGGCTAATCTATTTAAAATATAACTCCATTACCTATAAGTTAAGATAAATCACTTAGTCTTATCATGTTTAAGAAAAGGTTATTTTCTTCAGTTTTCTATGTACAAAGCGTAATTTGGATAAGGGCTAACAATAGTGGCATGGAGGTTTCAGACATTTCATTTTTAATAATTTTTATTCATAAAAATGTTTACAGATGATATCTTTTTTCACCAAAAACTATACAATCCTCAAAAAAACGAAACCCTTGTCTCTCATCACCACAGAAAAAACGCTTTTTTTTTTTAAATTGCTTTGCTGAAATATTTCCCCTTACCCGAAATGCCGATGTTATTATCTTTAATATAGTTATAAAGATTGTATTTTGTTTCCAATGATTTTCTAATTTCGTTATTAATATGATAATTTAAAGTTTTAAATATAAATGTAGCATGTGAAAAAGTGTTCGTTTCAAAATTTTAACAGTATTTATATGCTGGACTAATTTTTGTTTATTTAATTGCAGTAAATATGTTCTAATTGTTCTATAAGAGCTCAAAATTAAATTTCTTGAAATATGTGTCTTCAAAATTTTATATAGTGACACTAGGGGGCTCTGACCCCTGCAAGCTACGCTCACCAATCCCCGTACAGACACCACAGAATCTAAAAACACGCTAATCTGGTTTGTTTATAAAATATTAGAGAAAATGGAATTGTAACGAAAAAACCTGTAGCGATCTCCCCGTAAACGGGTTTCCATTCAACACCCTTTGACTGCGAAAATTTAAGGCCGAATCACTTGATGTTAAGACATCCAATGGTTGTTTTCTTGTTTGATTAAAGAAGATCAGTAAAACATTTAAAAATAAACTGAAATAAAATAAATTAAGTAAACAGAGTCTTTGCTTCCTAGTATTTTCTATTATTTTTGAAATGAAATAACAATAAGTAAAAAAAAAAAAAGTTTAATTAATAACTATAGAACAAAACAATTTATAACATTTTTTTAAATAAAAAGAAAATAAACGTACATAAACATTTATTAATAAATAAGCAGTAATAGTCGGGTTACCATGTCAGGCAAAATAACGCCAATTGGGTACCTCGGTGCGTATATGACATCTGTGCCTAATATTTTTCTTTTCGCTTCCTTTAAAAAAAGAAAGAAGCCACTAATTTGTTAAATGAAAGTTTTGTATTAAATAAAATCATAAGTAAATACAATATATATATATATATATATATATATATATATATATATAACATTATTATTAGCATACATTTAAGAGAGGCCAAATTGGTCGCCAAATTAGTTTAATATATATATATCATCATCATCATCATCATCATCAACAACCATTAGTTTAATATAATAATCTTTTCTAAAATATGAATATATATATGTTATGATTAAAATTTGAAGTGCCATCATTAGAAAAATGTATTTAAAACTAGAAAAAATTAATATTTCAAAAACTAATTCGAATTTAAATATTCTAATACCAGTTTTGAGATCTGCGGATCATCACGGATATTTGGTGTTAATTACGTCGCAAAATATTCCATAGTTTAAGAGAAATCGCCGTGAAACATAATTAGTTGTTTATAGAGTCGTTTTATAAAATCGTTTCATAAATTCGGTTCATTTCAGTCGTTTTATGAAATCGTTTCATAAATTCGTTTCATTAGGATTTTATATATATAGGGTAGATATTTATTTCATAAACTAACGATTAAAACATAAAAATGTTTTATCTTTTAATATCCAATAAGAATAAATAATAATATAATTTGTTGACTGAGATATGAAGAATATTTTTAGATTATCCTTAGCTTACAACAATTTTATATTCGTGAAAATATTAAAATTATGTTTAATACAAAACGAGTGATTACAGAACATAAGGTGCATGTACGTCTTGGAATTTCCAAATAGTGTGGCACCACTATTAATTATGAGTAAAATTCTATTTAATTTTGACATCACAGAATTAGTACTCACCTCGTGTATTCACAAAATTTGTAATATTTGTCTGCAGTTACGTAAACTAATAAATTCTGTTAAACAATTGTGATAACACAATAACAATCAATGTAACCTAATGCAACACAAAAACTTAAGACTATTTTTAACAGAAGTGTATATTGATAAAGGATTACGTTA
Source organism: Maratus speciosus (assembly GCA_963932465.1). NCBI lineage: Eukaryota > Metazoa > Arthropoda > Arachnida > Araneae > Salticidae > Maratus > Maratus speciosus. Next base: position 389,387,156 of record OZ010788.1, on the reverse strand, counting down.
TTTCATTAATAATCAGTACTAAAATCTAATATATTTTTTAATTAATTAACAAAGAAAGGTAAATAATTTTAAGATAGACTGTATGTACTTAAACACTGTTTGGACACTGTATTATTATAATATTTCTAAAAAAGATGTAGCTTCATCTGCATTGCAATAAATATCTATATAAAGAGAAATTCATAGACTTGAGGAAGTGCAAATCATATGTGTACAACGTTGAAAATAAAATATTTTGAAAATTTAAGATATTTTATTGGAGAACAATACATTACACTAAAAGAAGCCTAGAAAAATAATCAAAATATGATTATTTTCTTAAATACTATACAAGGAAAACATTATTTATTATAATGGAAAAAACATATGCTAAAACCGATTACAGTAAACATGAAGTCTTAAAACGTCTTTAAAAAACAAACAGACTGGTTTCGTATGGCACATTAACGGTTAATTTTTGTCTATGCAACTAGTTGCTTTTTTATTAAACGGTTTCTAAGCCTTTATTTGTACTGTAAGCACTTTCAGCATATGCATTTTATTTCAGTCATCAAATATTTTTTTAGAAATCGTCCCGAAGCTCATCCCACCTCTGGTGGGAAGAAAAAGAAGAGAAAATTTAAATTCTCGATAATCTAGAAATATAAGTTTTCTGACTTATACCAATACCGAGAGATATTATTAAGAATTATTTTCATTTATGAAAATAACAAAAGGAAATATAGAACTATTAAAAGTTTCTTAAGTTAACGTACGTTCTTTAAATGAAACGCAAAATATATTTAATAGTTTTAAATAATTAAATTACAATTAATTATCAGGTATATTGTCATGGAAATACAATATAACTGTTCATCTACGTAATTAAAATACATGAAAATTTCATTTATCAGTGCTTCAGCAAACAATGAAAAAAAGAAATTTTCTTCCCTCTCTAATTAAATTCCAAGTTGCAAAATTAGCATATCATACCATTTAAAAGATTAAAAAATACATTACAATAATATAAAGAAAACACCCTGACTTATTTATTTTTTAACTGTCATTAATCACTTCAAACTTTTAAACTACACAATTTTCATAATTTCAAAAGCATTGTGCCAGAAATATTTTTATATTTTTCTGTCTGAAAAATAGTCATAAATCCAATTCTAAATAAGAGTGCACATTCATTTTCTTTAATGTTCGAGACAAAATTCTTCTTGTTCACACTAGATAACATTTACTATTAGTGAGTATTGACGAGGGCAAAAAATACATGTTTTTGGACAGAAAATTATGACCAATTTATACCAACCCATATTTCATATTATAGTGATAATGTCTTGGATGATCAAACTTGTGTGGCAATTTTATGTGACAATTCCCGTGTACTAGCATATGAATAGCATCATTATTTCCATATTCTTTAAACTAGGGTGTATCAAAAATCTCCAGACAAGATTAGTTTTATTACCCCAAAGTCACTATTTTCCTTTAATTATTTTGTAGTTATCTCTGGTTTCAGGGAATTTTCACGTAAATTCGTGTATATAAATGGAACATATATAGTTATTACAATAATTATTCTTTAATGAATGAATTAGTAACTTAATTTTGTTAAATAAACTATTTCGATATTAGTTTTGCTTTCAATTCTGTTTACGATCCAACCACCATTCCATTAAAATTTCCCAATACCTTCGAAATCGTAAATCGTTGATAAGATATTTTTGTTTTAATATAATTCATATATAAACGGCATGGATTTAAAATGTCCATCCTTAAGTTCTCTTTTTGCAAATATGTCTCTCCATGAAAGTCATTGGCGTATTTTCAGGCGAAATTAAGTAATAAAATAAATTATCTATATCGCCTACCTCTAAATTTCTGTTTTATAATATCCCTAAACTTTGAGTTGAGACTACCTAATTTTCTTACAGGTTATTAAATATGACTATTTAAATTATTAAAATTCCATTATTAGCAGTTTAGTTTTCGATTGGAACGAATGTTAAAAATAATAATAATAATAATAATAATAATAATAATAATAATACAGGTGTGTGTGCGGGGGCGGCAGTTGGTGTTCATGATAAAAAAGTGTAAGTATAATTTGTTTTAGCATGTAACCAAACTACTTGATCTGTAAAGTTTAATCCTTTAGCCAACACATTTCATAAAATGTTTTCGTTTCAGAGGTTGTTGATATTTTTTGTACTGAATATTGAAATTCTTCTTAACATTATATAGTTAATATATCTCGTAAAATTAATTTTATTTTAGATATTATATTAATAAAATTAATTATATAATTTTTTTCTTATTAATAAATTTATTTTATCACAAAAAGCTTTTTTATCGCTTTTTTTCCTATTGGATTTTTTGCAATGGTCGACATTCTGACATAAGTTACGATACACTGTAATCTGAAGTTTTCATACGTATAATAAGGATATAATGAGACAGATTTTTAAGAACTAAACATGCATAAATATACATAAATATTAATTAATTATGCGCGCACAGAAACACATTTCAAACAAACTAACATATATAAATATATATATGTATACAGGGTTCATACGCTTCAAGGACATCCAAGGACCTTTTACCAGAATTTTCGTTAAACTATTATTTTCTTGTTTAATGAAAAAAAAATCTATCTTCAGATATAGTGACCACACCAGTACTTAAAAAAATTTCCCCGTATTAAAACACCAAAAATCCCCTGAATTCCCTGATGCGTACAAACCCTGATACACACACACACACACACATATATATATACATATATATATATATATATATATATATATGCGCGTCTATAAAGTCTGAAACAAGAACAAAACATAAATAATAATACAACTTTTAGATTTTACTATTTCATGTCAACCAACAATCATAGGCATTTATCAATAATTAATTAACAATGTAGTTGAATAATGGATAAATAACTCAATAATGAATATTTAATTTTTAAATATACATATCTTTTCAGTTATTTAATATTTTGCATTTAAATTAATTTAAAGAAACTACATAAAAGATTGTTTTTATGAAATTAACATTAAATATACTTTAATAAAAAATAACCATTTTATAATTTATAATTATTATTAGTTTAGCAGAGATAAAAATATAGATAAAATATAGGGGAGACTAGGGAGGTTTGACCCACTAATCAATTTTCATATTTAAAAGAATTTCATAGTTTTATCAATAGGTGTGAACCAAAGCTAGTAGAATGCCCAAACAACAGTCTTTGTTTCATACAGGTAATCAGCATAGCTGTGGAAAAAATCAATTGTGAGGTGTTTTCATCCTAAAAATTGTATTTTTTGGAAATATCCTGTCAGAAGTTTTCATGTAAAATGTATCATAGAAATTTAAGTGAGTTTGTAATCCAGAAATTTCGAGCTTTCCATCCAGGCACAAAGACTGTACAGGTAAATTAGACTTAACATAACAATGTGCTTTTCTTTAGAAAAGGGCTACGTGGGGAGGCTTGACCCAGTCAATATGAGAGAGGGTTGGCCAGATGCTCAAGGCTCCTACCCTCCGACTGTCTTGGAAAATGGCAAAATTGTAATGTTGTTTTTTCTGCATTTTGTTTTAAATGCTTAAAAAAAAGATTCTTTGAACATTTTATAAACAAAACTTAACAACGAATATAAAAGCAATCCTTGGAAGTATTAATCATTGTTCAATGTGTTAAAAATACATTAAATCAATTGAATCATATTAAATTAAATACTGCTTGTATTGCAGTGAAACCTGAAGCTTAGTGAACGTATTAACACGGGCTTGTCAGTGAGGGTGTTAATTAAATGGTTTTGGAAATATTTTTATTATATACTATGCATATTGAAAGGTTAATGGTTATATATAAAGCAGAATGTAAACTTATTCTGTAAAGCTACAGTAAAGTGGAGTGATAGAAAAAAAATGTTTAAAACTGATTAAAGAAAGGTGTGAAAAATTGCTATAGTATCTCCTGAAATAAAGAAATTAATGAAATATAAATGTGAAAGTTGACAGGAATTTTTTTCCATTTAAATAATACTTTCAGTAGGTGAACAGAAACAGTAAAAAATACTAGAAAGGACTAGAAAAAATGAAAGCAGCAGTCTTAATCCTTTCAGGGGAAATAATAAATTGCTTCCTTTTAATCCGGTCTTCATTTTGAGATCCTTTATCCGTTTAGTTAGTCTCACATTTCTACTTCCAGTTTAGATACTGGGGCCCACAGGGTGTCTGTCGTAGATCCCGGTCCATGGTCCCTTGACCTTTTTGTGCGCCAATAATTCTTCACCCGTGATTTTATCACCTTCTCAAATACGCTAAGTACTAAGACCATTTTAACGTATTTTTTTTATGTTAGGGTCCTGTTTTTAACTATCAGTGGGATTCTTTTGGGCCTTCTACTATAGCTCCCTTAAAAATGGTCCTATTCACTAGCTTTTTTTCAAACGACTTCTTAGGCCTCCTAGCTACTACATGGTCCACAAAAAAAATTTCTCAGACTTCAGCTACCACCAATTTTGAATATTAATCGCCTTCTTTCGGCCCTTGGTACAGATTCTTTAAAAATGATCCGAATAGCTTGCAATTTTCCTTTAATTATGAGTACTTGAAGATCTAAAACGCTAAGTATTGAAACATTTTATTGTGTTTTCATATTAGGGCCCTTCTTTTAACTACGAGTTGGACCCTTTTGTGCCTTCTATTATGCCCCCCTTTAAAAAGGACCGATTCACTAGCTTTTTATCCTTATAACTTCCAGCAACTACAGCTTTTTTTTTTTCTAATGACTCCAGCAACTACATGAACGACAAAAAAAAATCACACTTTAGTTAACACCAATTTTGAATGTTAATTGCCTTCAAGGCCTGGTAGCAGCTTCTTAAAAGATTATTGCAATTACTTGCAATTATCTTTAACATATTTCTAGCATCCTCTGACTACTTTAAAAATTACTAAAATATATCTTTATATGTAACTGCATGCTACTTAAGTTCCTAGCCTCTTGGGGCCAAGTACGCGTTTACCAAGGCCCTTACAGTTTTTCACCTTAAATTGTTATTAAATTGACTCATCTTAATCCGATATTCATTTTTGGAACCCTTTTTCATTTAGTTATTTTCCAATTTCTTTATTCCAGTTAAAATCCTGAGAGACCCTAGGTCTCCATAGGGCCCGATCAGGGGACCCTTGCATAATTTGTGCGGCATGCATTTTTCACTATCTAATTTTCTCGCATTCTCAATGCAAAATTTTAAAGTTGAGTCTTGCACTCTTCTTCCCGGACCAACACCCTCCTATTTTGTTGGACCCCAGACCCTGTTTTAAGCATTCCCCTCCATTTTTTGCGCATTTCTTTAAAATTTTATTCAAATGATTAATTTATAACTCACGCTTAATTTTGACTAATGGAAGATCTAAAGTGCTAAGAACTTAGACTTCTTAACAAGTTTTCATATTAGGGCCGTACTCTTTATTAAGACTTGGCCCTCTTTGGCCCTTTGTTATAGGTCCCTTAAAAAATGTCCGATTCACTAGCTTTTTTAAAAAAAAAACTTCCTATGTCCTCCGGCTACTACATGAATGACAAACAAATTTTTCAGACTTCAATCACCACCAATTTTGATTATTAATCCTATTTCTCCTTTGTTGAAAACTTCTTCAAAAACTATCCGATTCTATTGCAATTTCCTTTAACACTACGACGGCCGCGTTTTCAACATACCTAGAACGGCCGTGAACGGTCATTTTGACCTCTCTTTCGAAAAAACTAAAAAAATGCAATTTTAACTAAAATAATATTAAAAACTCCTTTCCAGGAAACAAGTTTAATGACAAACTACGAAAAAGACTTACGTTTTAAAAATATTTTTCAAGAAAATAAAACATTTTACATCCTTTTACTCTTCCTAGGCAATTTTAATGATATAGAATCCTGAAATTAGATAATGTAAGTGTCATTTTTTTTTATTATAAACATATGTTTTGATTTTTTTTTTCAAAGTCAGCAATTTTATTAATAGATTAGAAAAAATATTATACTGAAAAATATAACATACCTCAGTTTATTTCACAAGCAAAGCAGACAGATATTATCCTTGCTTGTAACAAGCATGGCTCGCAAACGTGTTTCTGGCATCTTGAACACTGTTGGGAAGTTTTATTTCCTTTGCAGTTCTTGAGTATTTGACACTGCTTTCGTTTTCTGTTTTGAAATTCCGGGAAGTTAGAAAAAGTCGCCAAGCACTGCTTGTATTATCAAAGCTAATTTTTCTTTTAGCGTAAGTTGAGGGGTCAGAGTTTTCACTCAAAACATTATGCGTTGGCTGTCTTTCGGAAGTATTTTGCGATATGTTCTTCCATATCGTTCCATCTGCGGCTATTACTTCTGCAGACTTATTTTCATCACTATTAGTTAGTTGATTTTTTCTTCTTCCACGGCTATTTTTTCGTCCACGACTATGTCCTTGAATAACTTCTTCATCTGTTTCATTATCAGAACTAGAGGATGAAATATTATGCGGATTTTCAATTTTATGTATTTTGAAATCAAAACTCGAATCTGACTCGATATCATCGCACTCGATGTCACTTTCGATATCGTTTTCATCCTCATTTTCAGAAGCAGAATTTTCGGATGATAAATCTTGCATTGACTGCACAATTGCTTCCGCAGTCAGAAAGTTCTTCCCGACAGTTTTACGAGACATTATTAGAATAATGATTATTATTATTATTTAACTGAAAATATCTGTCCGTATCATTTTCAAACGGAAATAACAAATCAATTATTGCTTCACTAATAAAGTGATCACTTATTCAAACATTTTTCTGGATATATCTGCCGTCGGAGCATGCGCGGAAGCAACAGAGACAGGTGTCTTTCGAAGAAGCCGTAATAAACCAGCTGTTTAGCACCTTTCTGCCCCCACATCTATACGTTCTTTGTATAAAAACCTCTTTTGCAAGATGAAAATAATGATTTTATCTGACAATAGGGATGTAGTGGAGGATATACGCATGTATACGACGTATACCTTCTTAATTTTTTTAAGGAGCTCCGTATACCCTCTGTTTCTCAAATAAAGCTATAACGCATACCCTAATCATGAATGTTTAGGTCTCTAGCGTATACCTTCTATCTATAGCGTATACTCTGTGCGTTTTTTTACGACTAGAATACTGTCTGACAAGATTGCTCCGGGGGACATTTATCCCCGGAGATGTGAGATGTTCCCATGCAGTTTTGAGATTTTGTGCGTTCAATGATCAAAAGTGCCATTCGCCCCCCCCCCCCGGAACCCTATAATGTCCCCCTCGGAGCCACAGAAATTCCTCCCGGAAAAAAAAAGTTTGAATTCAACAGTGTACCATGCGCCGGTCATTTTGGCCGTTCTAGGTATATAATGTTTTTTTTCAAAAACTAACAACAATATTTGAATGAATTTTTTTTTTTTTGTATATTTCCAATGAATATTTAAGAAAAGTCAAAAATTATCTCAGCAATAGATGAAAGCAAAAGAGAGATATGCGAGATTAAAATACGTTTACGTTCAAAATGACCGCCTTGGCCGTTCCAGTGTTAACATAGTTTGAGCGTCCTCCAGCTACTTTAAAACTACTAAAAAATTTTCTTATACCTAACTACCAGTTAAGACCCTAGCCCATAGGGACCGGTCTTTCATTATACCTTAGCTAACACTTTTTTTGGAACTTTAATCTCCTTTTTAGCATCAACTTACGCTTACAAACTACAACGGTAAATAAAAAATCGCATTACTTTAAAGGTAACTTTAGATAAGGGATTTCATCCGTTTATTAAATATCGTGTTAATGTTAAAAGTAATTCCCAAATTTTACAATGGAAAGGTGCATCTTCCACCGCTTGCAGGTGCATTCTTTCCTCGGATTATAAGGACCCAATTTCAACGGGATTTTTTTCATTCAACTTAGATTACAATTCGGCTACTTTCCATAAAATGAAATTTTATCAACTTCATTTTCTTTTAGTCTTCAGCTACCAACACTTTCTAACATTATTGATGCATTCTTTTTTTTTGCATTCTATGGGGTTGAGTACTACTCACTCAACTTGGTTTTCGATTGTCTACGGCATATGCAAAGCACTTCTGGTGCATGTTGCCTTGCGTAGCGTAAACCCAGGTAACAGGTTCGTTCGGAAAGACGTTTGTTGGGAGCACTCCTAGACGCTGCGGAAGGCAATAAGGGCCTACGAAATTAGGTTCATTTAAAAGAATTTAAAAAATATATAAAATCATACAAACTTTAGTTTTGTTTAAGGTTATTATTTACGGACCCCGGGCAACGTCGGGCGTTTCTGCTAGTATAATAATAAAGCAAAGTTTCGCCCTGTCTGTGTGCGATGGCTAGCAAAATCTACCGCATGTATAAGTCTGAAAATTTAGATGAGTATAGTCCAAGACAGGTCTTGATGCACCTGGGGCAAATAAAATATGTTTATTTTTTAGTACAGGGGCTCTTGGGCCTATGCTTAATTTTGACTAATTGAAGATCTAACGCACTAAGTGTTTAACTTGGTTTTCGGTTGTCTCCGGCACGTGCGGAACACTTCCGGTACATACTGCTTAGGTAACGGGGACCCATTTCGTTCCGAAAGAAGTTTGTTGGGAACACTCTGGACGCTGCGGAAGGCAATGGAGGACTCCGAAGTTGGATTTATTTAAGAGAATTTTAAAAGATATAAAATCATACAAATATGAGTTTTGTTTAAGGTTATTATTTATGGACCCCGGGCAACTCTGGGTGGATCTGCTAGTTTTAAATAAAAATCATTATGATTTATTGGTAAAATAAATAAATTTTGGGGGCGAAAGTGTATGTCGGAAGATAAGCTCTCAATACCATTTGGTATGCGATGAAATTAATTCTGTTACATATTCAACAGAACTTTAAAAGAAGAAGAAGAATACTTATAGAAAAATGCTAATTTCGCTGATTCGAATAAAACATGTATGTACAAAAATCATATGATACTTGGCAAAAAGTAAAGCAAAGGCCAGAGCGTATGCAAACGAGATATTTCATAAAATTTCATTAGCGAGCGTTGATGTTTTTGCTTGAATGAAGTAGCTTCTAAACGAGTACTTGGGTTAATTAAAAAATATATATGTCAGAATAAAACTGTATCAGGTGCTTCTCAGCTGTGTGCAATAAAATAAAAAACAGCACTCCTCCAAGAAAATTTTCAAAAGGTGTCCTGCACCTTACCTTAACACCTGTCCAGTATCACATTTGCCTCATTTTAATTTTTGAAAATAGACCTTTCGTTCGTATTAGAAAAATCCACATCTTTTTTTTTCTTCCTGTATTTTACATTATGTTGAATATTTAATGTAACACAAATGAATTAATTGTATATTAAATTATATTGTGAGTTTATTTTACAATTTACCTCACCCACTCCCTACCTCAATCTCAAAATAAAAACCCTCGCATATTGGGGTCATTGGGTCAATCAATTTCAAATCACGAAAAAAAAACTGCGTAAAGTTTGTCTTTATTATAATTTTGAACGTACCTAAAACAAAAAGTACTGTAATGCTATGTATCTGGAACAAATGAAAAAGAAAATTGGGCGGAGTTTTCGGTGCCTTTTTAGTGAATTGTTATTCAAAAACCAGTTAAGTTTCAATCACAAAATTTACAATTTAACTTTACATTACAAAGATGTTTATTATCCTAAATTTTCATAATTTTTTATTCAGTCCTTTTTGAGATATTAATTAGCGAAAATTGTCAAAATCAGACTTAACGCAGTGTTTGATGAGCTGTGAAAAAAAAGGAAAATGTTTTCAGGATTGAACTTTGTAAAAAGAAGTAGTCCTATAAGCTGGGCAGCCGCAGACGACTATTTTTCTATTCTACTCGCACCACTATTTTAAAAAAGCAGATTTTGTAGTATGTTTTTCTTTCAAATCTTCTCGAATGGTATGACAATACTTTTTGTTTTGAGAAAGTGGTGTGAGGTAGAATTAAAAAAATAGCCTCATGTGGCAGCCCTGTATAAGCGATCTATGTCAGAAGAAAAACGTTTAAGGTGAGTCTGTTCTCCTTCATAAAAAATAATGGCAGCGAAACGTGATGTTTGACTTTTTATTTCTCTGGTTTTTAAACATGTTTTTGACCTACATCCTTAAGTCAAATGAAAATTTGATAAAGGCATAAAATGTAGACAATATTATGCTAAACATTTTGGTTTTTCATTCATTGTGATAAGTATAAAAATAAAGTAGTTACATCATTATCCGTAAAACACGTTTCTCGCTCAAAAATGGTTGTATAGCTCGTTAAAATTGGCCACCGCCAAAAAGCTATATGATCGAAAAAATTTTAATCATGCTTTTAAACTCAGACACCTATGAAGAAAACTAGGAAAATTAAAAATGCCTAGCGATACCACCTTGGAGATTTGAAACGGATTGACCCCTTTACCAAAATAGCAATTAAGCCTATTATTCAATAATTTATAATAATATTTTGTTAAATGATAAAATTTTTATCCCATCCAGGTACCCATACACACCCTAAAAGAATAAAAATCTTTAAGTTTTCCGTAAAAATGTACCGAAGAATGATAGAAAAACTACTATTATATGAAACAAATTATTTTCAAATCTGCTACACGCCATAATATAAGAAAGTTCAGTAACTTTAAATGCGTTTATATTTAAGAACGTCGAAAACGTCGGAAGCATTAAAAGAAAAAAGATAAAACTAAATTTTTCATCACTGAAAATAAGCAAATACTAATATTGAGATAGTGTAATACCCGGTTCTTCTTTTTACCCGACTGCCAAGAAGGGTTATGTGTTTCACGCGTATCTGGGTATGTGGATTTTTTTATACCCTCGAAACATTTCAGCGGCTGGATGGAATTTAATGAATAAGGTCTCTATCGATTTGTCTTAACCGTCCTATGGTTTTAGGCTAGATTATGTTTTATTAAATTCAAAATAGCGGCCGTAAAATACAAAATGGCGGTGACACGAAAAAAATGATGCATCATATTGAGTGGCATATCATTGGATAGGTCTTTCAAAAGGAAGACGATGTTTCATTGACTATTTCACAGTCAGAAGCTGCGTTTAAATATTACACAACCTGGAAGTTGTGTTGGTCAGCGCTCTAGCTTTACTGCAACTCTAACCATCATAGACATTTATAGGCCTCATCAAACCAGTGTTTATAGATAGGACCTAACAATTCAACACATCAACACAGGTAAATAAAAAAAATAGGTATGTAATATAAAAAAATAGTTTAACATTGATGAGAAATAATTAATTAGTTCACTTTTTATGCAGTCGGGTTTCTTGATTTCTTAAATTTAATTAGAGTAGAGTATTTGATCCATTTTACGTTAGAGGGCAGTTCAAATTGTGTCAAAAACACCTTTTACTACTCGTTTATAATGTTTTACACTACTGTTCTCTAAATGCTCCAGTAAAATGCTAAACAGCTATTTTCATTATCTGTTTATAAAAAGAACCACAGATTTGACCCTTATACATATCAGCAGTAAGTGCAGATCAAGTCAGAGTTTGAAATGTTTTTCGACTATATAAGAAGCATTTGAGATGCAGATCTTCCTCACACTCATATAGGTTATGTTACCAAGCATTCATAGTGTTTCTGCATCATTTTCCGAGAAGATAATTTAATGATAAAGATTATCAATCTAGCTACAGAAATGCAAATAAATACGGCAGTTATTTACAAGTATTTAACGTTTGTATTTTCCATAAATTTATATTGATTAAAAAAATTCCGTAATCACTCCACATAACAACGATTTTTACATTTACCGATAGTTTTCACAGACGATAACTATCACTAGGTTCGTGAAAATTTTTAATAGATTTCATAGCATAAAATTTTGTAATTAAAAGTCATAATTAAGAAATTTCCGGTCTGGTGCGTTTCACTCGGTGTTAAATAACGAATTGGAAAACAATAAAACGTCTTCGAAGCTTAATATGATTGCATATTTAAAATGTATAACTATTTTCTAATAACAACATTTTTATACTTTTTAATAATCATGCAAAATTGTGTCTAATTAAATTTTATTTTGGTTTTAATTTTCAAAATTGCATGAATTTATCTTTTAAAATTATTTAATTTTGAAAAATTATTGGAAATCGCATAACACATTTCAAAACCAAGTTTCAGCCATTACTATATATAGTCTGGCAAGTAACAGAATCCTTTTCTACAGCTCTGTAGCCCTGTATAAGATCTAAATATTTGTATATCTTTAACATTATATACTAAAATTAAACTCGGTTAAGAAACTCAAGAAAACTCCTCTCCACCCACCACTCACACCTCTTAGTAGAAAATTTCCCTTCAGCAATTTCTCTCAATAAACGGAAATGTACTCGAATTCTTTTGTGTAACACTGTATAAGATCAATAGTATTTATATACGCCAAATAATATTCGGAAAAGCAGTTGCATTTAAAAATAAATACTGCAACTGAAATCGCAATTCAAGTAATTATCCCTAATATACAGTACTGAAACCAAATTCATTTCGGCGACTCTGTAAATGAACATCAAAAGCTATGGATATCATATTGTACAATAAGCATCTTGTAGTGTATTTCATTTTGAATAGCAATTTTAAAATTTTTAAAAGAGTGTAAAACCATTAAAAAGAATTGAAAGAGATTTTTCCATATGCGATAAGGTAACGGAATTTTTTAAGAGAACCTGTAAACGAACTATGTATGCAGCACACTTCATTTTAATAGTATTAATCTGTAGTAAACATCATTAACAATTATCAAATACGTGGCGTTCAGACTATATTTTCGCGAATAAGAGCCTAGACAGAAATCCAAACAAACCAAGGTAATATTTTTTTGTTCAGTTATGTTGGGAAATTTAAAAACAATAATAATTTGAATTGAAATTTTAAGAACATTCTTTTAAATTTTCTTTATTATTTGTAATTTTCACTTTAAAACACAACACTTTCATGTAGAAATATGAAAAATAGTTAAACAGAATTAACTAAGTAAATAAAATATTTTTGTATATGGGGCATTCTCACAATCTTTTGATTTTCATGTCCCTGAATAATTATTTTTTATTTAATACACTTTTTTTGTGTTTTTTTAAATTTCATATACTGGGGAACATCCCATTGCATGATTGCATAACAATATTAACGAGATAAATAAGTTTTGGACGATGTTGGGGGTCCAAATATCAGGAAAACTCATCTACCGTACCGTGTTCCTGATGCTGATTTTTAGGTTTGGAGCTGTCTGTATAAAATTGTTTCAATAAAAGTAATTCAATGTAATTTTTTTCCGAAACTGGAACAATTGTTTTATATAAATATGTAGCAAAAAATTAACCTGCACACATTTTTACGGTTGACATTATTTTTTGAACTCTGTCCCTGGGTTTTTCATCCTTGCCGTCCCTCTTGCTAAACCTATACAGAAAATCACTTCAGATGCAGCCACAGATTTTTTTTTTGAAGTTTTTTCTCGTGTAGAAGTACGCTAGATAAAGAATGTCTAAAATTCTTTGACAGGAAATTTACTTCAGAATTTAAATCAGCATTTAAATATCAATTTCAAGATAGTGCCTTTATTGGTTGTCTTACCGTCTCCAAGGTTTATTCCTGCACTTTTAGAGGTAAATAAAAAAAAAATTAATTTAATCCAATGTTAACAACTGTTTCTAAACATCAATGACCATTGTGGCTATCACTTAGTCTAAACATGATTTTCCTAAAAATAGGTGGTAATTATCCTTACCGTCTTTTTTTTTACCATTTCGTCCCTTTTTTCATATACCATCTGCTTTTTTACTCTACCGTCCCTTTTTTAACACCCCTTTAAGACAATGTTATACAAAAATTCTGTATTAAAAGTACTACATTTTTATTATTTCTTATTTGAATGTTCTGTGGGTACTATGCAAATTTAAGTAAAAATTTAGAAGAAAATAAACAGTTATAGAGGTAGGGCAGTAAGGAAAATTAAACTCGCAAATATAACTTAAACCTCAGTTAAATAAAAAAAATTCGCTGCTGGCACTTTTTACTTTATTTTGAATCAATAAGGCATTCGTCTATCAGATTAAAATGTTATTTTAGCAAGTTTAATTTCGCCAGATTTTTTTTCCCAAAAGTCAAAAGATTGTGAGAATGCCCCATATATTATAAAACTTTTTATTAATTAGACACAATTTATATTAAATTATCTCTACAGTAATATAAATTTGTGTCATAAATACTATGTTTGAAAATAAAATGTCTTTAAATATATTTTGGAAAATATTTTTAGAAAAAAATCAATTCATCTTCATTGACAGTTTCCAGGGTTCGTACGGGTATCGTTATTTTCAAGGCCAAATATAAGATTTTTTTTTTTTATAGAAAAATAAATCTAGTTTAAACGGACGAAATTTCGCCTTACTTAAGGAGAGTTTTTTCTATAAGAAAATACTGGTACCGAAGAATTTCTTAGTCTGGAAATTCAAGGACCAGTACTAACCACGGTTTATGAGTACATTTTTATCAGTTCATACAAAAAAAAAAAAAAGATATATGAACCCTAAAAAAGTAAAATATCAAATCTATATTAATACTTATTATGTAATAAAACAGAAATGTCAGTAAAATAACAAAATGCATTTAGTATAAATAAATGGTTTTTTACAATTTCCAGCATATTTCAAAAGGTTTATGACGGTTTTTGTCTCTATCTGGCTCCACATACATGCCCTAACTTAGGAAAATATACTAGTACTATCAAGTAATTGGTATATAGTATTGGGGTATATTAATGTACTTTTGCTTTTGAAAATGAAGTATGTACCATCTATATTTAGTGTACAGGGACAGTAAAAATAATTGCCTTAAATTATGATGTATAAGCAAAAACCATTTGCAATGTACTTTAATAATGTTAGACTTTCTGAAACATAATGAAAGTGATTTTAATTACTAAGGAACGGTATAACCTGTTTTCTGTATAACATGGAGTGTATCGCATCCATCATTCTTTTACAATATCACACAAAACAGTTCAGTTTAATTATAATTGACAGACAACAAACTCGATTGGACTGTTTTTATGTTGTGTATGTATGTGAAGTATTATGGAAATGACATACATTAATGAGGTATGTTACAAGATGCTTTGAAGAGAGATAGCATATCACTTGTCATTTCATTTTCAGGGATACACAGAACCAATCACTAATATACATTATAGTGCGGGCGACGGCGACACGAATGACTACGCCATCGAGTTACGGGATGAAATCATGATGCAGGACAAGATTTTTAGGAGTAGATAAAGGAATGGCTGGTCTGCCTCGACATTTCTTGGTACGATAGGCGTAGCAGCGGGCGCCAACTCGTCATTTTGGCGTCACTACCACGTCATCGAGTTACGGATGAAACCGGCGCCAAATTAAAGGTAAAAAAAAGTATTTTAAGAATATTTTGTTCTGCCTGCGCATATCCTGGTAGAAAACCCCGACAGACTAAAATCTATAACGAAAAAATAAGTCATAATGTACAAATGAAAACCCTATAAATATAGTATTTTACATTAAATTGACATATATATTACTTCGAATCGACTTTCAAGATGAATTAAGGGTTTAGGAAAAGCTTATTAAGAGTACGTGAGGAAAAGACTGATTCGGCATAATTTGATACAAAGCGCGAAGAACGGGGTGCTAATTCACTATTTTGACAGTACTATTACGTCGTCGAGTTACGGCTTGAAATTTTGGCACATTAAACATACTGATTACTACAATACGAATATTTCAGTCTGCCTCGTGATTTCTTGGTACGAGATGAGCAGAGCGTGGCGCCAATTCTTAATTTTGGTGGTATATTCACGCCATCGAGTTACGGCTTGAAAATTTGGCACATTGAAGGCACATATCAGTACAATAAGAATATTTCAGTCTGCCTCGTCATATCTTTGTAGGAGACGAGCAGAGCGGGCCGCCAATTCTTAATTTTGGCGGTATAATCACGTCATCGAGTTACGGGATGAAACAATGATGCAGTACAAGATTTTTAAGAGTATATTAAGGAATGACTGATCTGTCTCGACATTTCTTTAAATTAAGAATTGGCGCCCCACTCTGCTCGTCTTGTACCAAGATATGTCAAGGCAGACTGAAATGTTATTATTGTACTGATATGTACATTTAAGATGCCAAATATTCAAGCGTAACTCAATGACGTAATTATACCGCCAAAATTAAGAATTGGCGCCACGCTCTGCTCGTCTCCTACCAAGAAATGACGAGGCAGACTGAAATATTCGTATTGTAGTAATCGGTATGTTTAATGTGCCAAAATTTCAAGGCGTAACTCGATGACGTAATAACACTCTCAAAATAACGAATTGGCGGCCTGTTCTTCTCGCTTTGTACCAAATTATGCCGAATCAGTCTTTTCCTCATGTACTCTTAATAAGCTTTTCCTAACCCCTTAATTCATCTTGAAAGTCAATAAAGAATTAATACATATGGCAATGTAATGTAAAATACTATGTTTATAGGGTTTTCATTTGTACATTATGACGTATTTTTTGTTAGAGATTTTAGTCTGCCGGTGGTTTCTACCAGGATATGCGCAGGCAGACCAAAATATTCTTAAAAGACTTTTTTCACATTTAATTTGGCACCGGTTTCATCCCGTAACTCGATGACGTGGTAGTGACGCCAAAATGACGAGTTGGCGCCCGCTGCTGCGCCTGTCGTACCAAGAAATGTCGAGGCAAACCAGTCATTCCTTAATGTACTCCTAAAAATCTTGTCCTGCATCATGATTTCATCCCGTAACTCGAGGACGTGATTATACCGCCAAAATTTAAAATTGGTGCCCGCTCTGCTCGTCTCGTACCCAGATATGACGAGGCAGACTTAAATATTCTTATTGTACTGATATGTGCCTTTAATGTGCCAAATTTTAAAGCCGTAACTCGATGACGTGAATATACCACCAAAATTAAGGATTGGCGCCCCGCTCTGCTCATCTCCTACCAAGAAATGACGAGGCAGATTGAAATACTCGTATTGTAGTAATCGGTACGTTTAATGTGCCAAAACTTCAAGCCGTAACTCGATGACGTAATAGTACTGTCAAAATAGGGAATTAGCGCCCCGTTCTTCTCGCTTTGTACCAAGTTATGCCGAATCAGTCATTTCCTCACGCACTGTTAATAAACTTTCCTAAGCCCTTAATTCATCTTAAAAGTCGATTCGAAGTAATATGGCAATGCAATGTAAAATACTATGTTTATAGGGTTTTCATTTGAACATTATGACGAATTTTTTTGTTATAGATTTGTGTGCCGGGGGTTCCTACCAGGATATGCGCAGGCAGACCAAAATATTCTTAAAAGGCATTTTTTCACCTTTACTTTGGCACCGGTTTCATCCAGCAACTCGCTGACGTGATAGTGACGCCAAAATGACGAGTTGGCGCCCGCTGCTGCGCCTATCGTACCAAGAAATGTCGACGCAGATCAGTCATCTCTTAATGTACTCTTTAAAATCTTGTCCTGCATTATGATTTCATCCCGTAACTCGATGACGTGAATATACCGCCAAAATTAAGAATTGGCGCCCCGCTCTGCTCGTCTCGTACCAAGATATGACGAGGCAGACTGAAATATTATTTTTGTACTGATATGTACCTTTAAGATGCCAAATTTTTAAGCCGTAACCCGGTGACGTGATTATACCGCCAAAATTAAGAATTGGCGCCACGCTACGAGGCAGACTGAAATATTCGTATTATAGTAATCGCTATGTTTCATGTGCCAAAATTTCAAGCCGTAACTCGATGACGTAATAACACTGCAATGTAATGTAAAATACTATGTTTATAGGGTTTTCATTTGTACATTATGACGTATTTTTTGTTATAGATTTTAGTCTGCCGGGGGTTTCTACCAGGATATGCGCAGGCAGACCAAAATATTCTTAAAAGACTTTTTTTTACCTTTAATTTTGCACCGGTTTCATCCCGTAACTCGATGACGTGATAGTGACGCCAAAATGACGACTAGGCGCCCGCTGCTGCGCCTATCGTACCAAGAAATGTCGAGGCAGACCAGTCATTCCTTAATCAACTCCTAAATATACTGTCTTGCATCATGATTTCATCGTGTATCTAGATGACGTAGTCATTCGTGTCGCCGACGCCCGCTCTATCATTCCTTAATCTACTCCTAAAGATCTTGTCGTGCATCATGATTTCATCCCGTAACTCGATGACGTAGTCATTCGTGTCGCCGACGCCCGGTCTATTGCATGAGCTACACTATATGGGACTGCGTTTTCAGTTGTGGTATGCTTTTCCAAGTTTAGCTAAATTCTTGTGTGTTAGCTGCTGTATGTAAATTCTCTAAGTCGGGTGCAGGGCTGCACAATAGAATTCGTACGCTTTAACGTCTTTGTCTTGAATGTCTTAAAGCGGACTTTAAATGAGTTAATACATTTTAACCTGAGCTACTTATATGATAGTAAGAGATATTTGTAGGATATAAATATATTCGTATTTAAGGCAGTAGAAGGAACTGGGTAAATTTCCCTCTCTGTCGGGTAAATGCTGTAGGTTATTTTAACTGTGTAATATGATTTAAAGAGGATAAAATTTTTATCTTAATAATATGTGGTGTATATAAAAACCTGTATGTAATATACAGGGCTGCACAAAATAGATTTCGGATTATTATTATTCCGTTCATTATCATTTCATAAAGTTAAATCTCAAATGCGATATGCCTTTTTAAACTAAAAAAGTATAATATTATGCCACGTGTGGAAGACTATAGAAATGGATCATGCACCGGTTTATAAATAGAATTTCGACCCCTTCACCGACTATGGATCGTAAAAACTGAAAAAGCTGTAATTACGGAAGCTTTGTTACAGTATTTGAGACTTCATAACACATGGCGACACATGATTTTTCCTTTTTGTTTAAACTTATTTTAGAACAAAACCTCCAATATTTCTATGGTATTTTAAATCTCATTGCCAGAGATATTGAAGTATAACATCAGATTTAGTCCAGTTTAATCTTACGTTGGAGATTTGAAAAAAAAATGCTTTATTCGTGGAATTCAAGCATTTGAAATAATCCCCTGATTTCTGCTCTGAACAGACCTTATCCCCGACATCATATTGGCTTGCGTTATTTCACATCCAGAGGATATTCAGCTGTCGCCTAAGCACTTTTACATACTTCTAGCATAACTTGCTATTGTACGCCTTTTAATGTCTTTGCCAGTTATGACATAATCTCTTTATACAACAACAAAAATTTACAAAAAACACTTTTGGTTATATTTCAACCAAATTTCCTTCTTATTTCTTCATACTGTGACTTCGTTCCTTTAATAGTACTATTTTAGAATGGTTTTTAGGTAACCAGTCAATCTTTCGTGAAATTTTTCTAAATTTTCTTATGTTTTATAGAACTAACTGTATTATCAATCATATAAAATGCTGACAAATGTTTTCCTGATAGAAAAACATAGCAATAACACTTGAATCGTACCTGACAATATCCCTGCCAAACAGGATGACACTGATTGGCTATTTAAACTTTCATGCTCATCTCAGCATTAAAATGTATGAAAGCTGCTTCATGTTAAATTGTAAGTTGTGTATCTCTTTCTTTTCTTATTTTTTCTGTAACTGTTTTCAAAACACTGCTAATTGAACATTATACTTACTATATACTCTTCATTATGCTCTATTTTATTATTCTCTTTTTAAAAATATCTTTCTACTGATATGTAATTTTATGGTATGACTTAAAAACAAAGTTGTGTTATGAGCCATCAAACCTCTAAAAATACGCCTTTTCAAAAAGGTTTATGTGAAGTGAAATAATCCTTTGCATTTTTAAAAATCTCTCTCGCTGCTGTAAAAGGTTTGTTGTATGCTGTTTAAGAGGTCAGGTAACCTTTAAACCAATAAAGTACATGGAAAACTGACCTCTGTAAGAATTGCAGTCATTCTTTAACTAATTAACTTTTAATTATAAAATTGAAAACACATGTTAGGAACAATTTATTTTATCAATCAAAGTTGTTAGAAAAGGTATACACATATATAGTTTTTTTTTTTTTAAATTTATTTTTAAAGATAATACAATTTTTACGAAAGAATTATTCTTGCATGCATTGCGCGCATGATTTTTCCCATTTGAATGGCTGAAACAAGCCAAAAAATTTTTAATGAGTACAGATATAAAGTGTTTTCAAAATGACCTACAATGAAAAATAAAACTTGTAGATCCCGAGAAAAAAATTTTTTTTTAGAGTAATTCGAAATATCGAGATTTTTTTTATACAAAAGTAGCCGTGAATTCTAAACTTCTAACTTGAGAAACATAATAATAGGTCATTTTGTGCTTCTGTACGTTTAATACATCCAACAAAAATTTCGTGAAATTCTAGCCAACCGTTTTTCAGAAATCGTGCGCGCAATGATCAAAATCGCTGTTTTGAGAAAATTGGCTTTAAAGATTGAAAAACCCGTTGATCATATAGCAAAAGCTCAAAGTGTTTTAGACATAACTTCTCTTCTAATGCGATTATTTGTATGGGGTTTGCTTTTAAATGTTTCCAAAGAATCATATTTAATTATAAGCTATTAAAAAAAAATTCGATTTTTGGACGCTTCAAAGGTTACCTGATCCCTTAAATTGCATTTTAAGTTAAAAGAAATGCGCAAAGCACAGCAAAATGTTAGAGTAAAATCGTTTTCGCATATTAAATGTTATATTAAAATTATTTTAATTGTTTTATGAAATAAGTCGATATTTTACTTTCATTTTTTAATTAATGATCGCACTCTGCAGAATTAATCATTTATTTCTAATCTAAAAACGAAGACTATAATAAATAGCTGCATATAAAGAAAAAAGTAGCTGTTTTTTCATTCTTTAATATTTGTATGTTTTTTAAATGATTATATAAAATGCTGCTGTTTGCAATAGTATTATTTATAGTTTTAAAGTATTTCATATAAGACACAACTAACCCTGCATAACTACAAGTAAATATGGAAAATGACAGCAATCTATGAAACGTTTATAAAACACGAACATAGTTGTATTTAATAAAAGCATTTTTTTCGAACTATAAAAAGAATTAGAGAGTTAAAAACACAAACAAATTGCAGTAATAAAAGTAATTATTTAATATTTCCGAAATAGTTTCTTTTAATAGCACTCCGACGAAAATTTTGATTATGTATTTGATATACTGTATGAAAGTTCCTTTTTCTCGATAATCTAATAATTTTAGGCAATAAAATAAATCAATTTAAAATTTTCCAACTTAAAAAAAATCTGAATGTTGTTAGTGGTCTTTTAAAGAAAAATTATTGCCCTAAAGATTAATAGGCTATTGTCTAACTTAACAAAAGGTATACCATGTCTTTTTAAATGAAATGGTACATTAAAATTTTTAAACCTTCACTTATTAGACACAAATATTAATATTTCGTCTGATAACTGCATTTTTATTTAACTAAACTTAGGTATTTCTTTTAGGAAAATAACAATATGGTATATAACTTTTTTAATTATTTCTTTTTTATTGTTTTTTACTGTTCTTAAAATAATTTTCATCAAAGATTTATTATTTCTCATTTTCTTAAAAGGCAAAATAATTATATTTACCCATTAAATATAATTGAATTCTTTATTAACTATTAAAATTTATAGAAAACATGGTCATATAAAAACAAAGTTGTCTTGCGAACCATTTTACCGCAGATGGTTTTTGTGTTATAAAACGATGAAAAAGAAATGAGAGTCTGTATGTTTTTAATTCCCCTCAAATGACGTACTAAACGAAGAAACATTTAAAATTTGCATATCAAAAATATGTAATTATCTTTGAAAGATAGGTATTTTTAGCAAAATAATATTGGAATAAATTTACATGTTCTACTCTATTTCAAAAGAATGTTACATTATAATGGTCTCAGTGAAATGCTTCATGCAAGAAAAATAAATATAATTAAGGTCCAACTAAATCCGTTCTAGTAAACTGAGATATAAAATGAGATACAAAGCGAGTCAGGCAAAAGTGAGATCATTTATAGTAAATGATGTAAACATATTTATGAAAAGTAACTTGATATATTTTAGTTGCATGACATGCTAAGTAAAACATGAAGTTTTCTAGACAAAGTTGAGTTTATTTACAAAAGTGTAAATTTTCCTTTTATATTTACGCAGGAAATGTTATTTCGCTTAAATATAGTAGTAGTCTATACTTTGTTCCTTTTGAATTTTAATATAGGGTAGTAAGTAATACTATGCAGGTTATTATACAAGTTTCACGTGTGTATGTTTTTAACAGCAACAGATCGTGAACTATTAAGTAAATATTTGTCTACTGTATGTGTACTGGGTTGTAGTGTCATATATTATAGAAATGGAAGTTAACAAAATCCAGATTTTTGCCAATTACTGTTTTAAAACGAAAGTAGAAAATGTGTTATCCCTGAATTAAAAGGAACAAAACAGACCAGTGAAAGAAATGATTAAGTATTTTACGTTATAATTCAGAAGCCCATCTGCCCATTATTTGGCATTCTTTACTAACTCGGTGTTTATGAATAAATTTCACCTATATTTGTATGTGAACTTACCAAACGATCTTGTAGCTTTGCAAAGTGGTAACTTAGATTTTTAATTAATGTGTGAACCGAATATTGCTTTATAATATCAGTTAAATTAAAACAAATCTAGTTACGAATCAATATTCATCCAATTTACTTCCCAATTATAAATGTAATTGATACTATTGTTAAAGAAAAGTGCACAGAGATATGAGACATAAAATAGAAGTGTGATATAAATTTAAAATGATGATAGTTAATAATGTGAAAATAATTTATAACATAAAAAAAATATGATTTAATTTAACACCAATTGGAATATAAAAGAATTTTTATATAATTAATTTACATTTATTTTAAAAATTTTAAATATCGATTTCAAAATTTAAAAATCTTGGTAATATTTATATTATATTACCTTTATATTATACTATGTTTTCAGAAATAACTTCCAAATGTTTCAAATAAATTCAATTATATCAATTTACATTTATTCTATTCTCTACATCAATTTCTTTCTAAATGCATGGATAATATGATTTTTTCATTGAAGCGTTTAAAGACCAAATACAATTTTTAATATATCAGAGATTATATAAAAATTTCCTCTAAATTAATCTTAGTTCATCTTTTACGACCATTATTAGCATTTAACCTTTAATCTTAAGATTATAATCGTAACTTATATATCTATTCGTTCTTGACCATTGCGGCGACACCTGTTGTGGGGTATATACGCAAACCTAACAAGAATCTTTTTATGTTAAGTGTTAACTGCAACTGAAGTTTAATTAAGTTCTGTGCATTAATTCTTGAGATTATAAAATCCTCTTGAATATTTCGCAGTTTTTTCTTAATTAATATGTTTTTTAGATAAACCCTCATATTTTTATATCAAAACTAGCTTATTCCAACATGGCTATTCGCAAATAACAACAAACCGTATCTACCCAAAAACAGACAACACCGATAAATGTATTTATGCAAAAGTTGTTATATTTTTCTTTAAAAACTTAAGCTTTTCTCAATATATCTTTCAATTAATTTTCAGCATTGAAATTACCCCCAAAAGTATTGAATATGAAATATGTGAATTTTCATATTTCTAACTAAGCCTGATGAGTAAGAGAGCGCGTCTGAGTTACGGTTTCCAGACTTGGTATTGTCCTCATATCTCAATGCCGAGCACTTTTGCATTATTCCAAGGAACCGGGTTGCATTCCTGGCTTGGACATTTTTCACTCTTTACCCTTTCTTACCAATGTGAAAATTCAAGTATTAGCTTATGCAAATAAAATTTTATTGAAACATTACAAAAGTTTATGTAAACGAATAAATGCAAGTAAAAACTAGTATGTTGTGGCCATCACAAAACTTTCTTCTATATAAATCACGTCAATTAAATGATTTAAATAGTACAAGAAATAACAAAGATTTAGCACCAATTCATATCAAAGTATATCTGAATTTGAAGTTGGATGAAAATTCGTGCATTAGTTGTTGAGATAGAGCTATAGTGGAAATTCTGAAAAAATGTAGCATACCAGAGCCACCAGTTGAGCGATTTACACGAAAAGTAAACAGCACTAAACGATATCAAGGTATACCTGAGTCTGAAGTTTGTTGAAAATCCAAGCATTATTTCTTCGGATAAAGCTATTGCGGAAATCGCAAAAATACAGCATAGCAGCGCCACCTGTTGAGCGATTTTCACCCAAAATCAAACAGCACTAATTTATACGTCAATTCATGTCAAGGACTAAGTAAATCTGAAGTTTGAGGAAAATCTGTGCAATAGTTCTTGAGATACAGTTCTTGTAGAAATCGTGAAAATGCAGCACAGCTGCGCCACCTGTTGGACGATTTACACCAAAATTTAAAAATCACTAATTTATATCAGGGACTAACTGAATCTGAAGTTTGATGGAAATTCGTGCATTTTTTCTTGAGTTAGAGTTATTGCGTAATCATGAACAATGCAGCATATCAGCGCCACCTGTTGGGCGATTTTCACAAAAAAGTAATCAGCACCAAAATATATCTTGGACTAACAGAATCTAAAGTTTTATGAAAATCCGTGTAGTAGTTCTTGAGATATAGCTATTGCAGAAATCGTGAAAAATGCCGCATAGCAGCGCCACCTGTTGGGCGATTTTCCCCAAAAACTAATCAGGTCTAGTTTATATCAAGGTCTAACTAAATATGAAGTTTTGTGAAATTCCGTGCATTAGTTCTTGAGATAGAGCGTCCACAAAATTTGTGTCACATACAGACTCACAGACAGAGTGACAAAGTGACAGAGTCACAGACAGACATTTTCTAAAAACCATCAAATCGTGTTCTGGACATTCTAAAACGTATAAATCCGTCGAAAACTGGAAGTCTAAAATTTCACGAATCCAATACTTTCTTCTTGTAAAGATAGAAGAAAGTAATAAATGTTAAGGTTTTTTTTATAATTTTTATTTTTATTGTATTCATATAAAAAACGACACTGATTAAAATGTTCATATCAGCTTCCCATAATATCTCACGATATCATAAAACGTTAAAATCCTTTTAACAAAAATTTTTCATAATATTACATTATGTGTTAAACGGTGCAAAAAAAAGTTTCATTTAAAAAATGCATAATGGAATGTTTGATACTATAAAAAAGTTCCCTGAATATTTCTCAGCATACATTAAAGTCATAACCATTTCTATAACTTTAAAATTAGGCGTAATTATTGAAGTAGCTTATTATTATTCGAAATATTTCATGAAATATTTCTCATTTACTTTTTTACCATATACCTAATTACTAAAGTTTAAAACTTTTGGATGTAATAAAAAGTTTTAATGACTCAAAGAAATTTTTGACTTTTAGTAATAGAAATACTACTCATATTTGCTTTAAACTTTTTGGTTGCGTATACTGTAAATTAGTATAATGATTTATATATGTATAAATTAATAGCTTTTTGTATCAATGTCTAACTTTTAGTAAGCAATTTTTGTATAAGAAAGGCCTTCGAACAACCAATAGATATATTGGAGATTTTTAGCGGTAATAGTTAACTGCGGAACTGATAGTTTTATGTATAAAATAAATTTATTACAACTAAAGATTTTTTGATAGTAAATCCGCATTTTAATTTAAATTTGTGTAAATAAATGTCCTTTTGTATTAAGACACTACTCCATCAGAAAAGCTATCGAATAAGGAATGAATTTTTATGGTTTAACACATTTATATCTAGCGTGCCATTTCGGGGACGCTTCGAATTTTAATAAATTTGTATAGTTTTCTTCTTCTTTAAAACATAAAAATTGTATAAAATAATTATCTATAAATGACTTTATCTGTTACCGAAAGATGTAAGCATAATATGGATATTTATTTGCTTAAAATGAAGGCATTTTTCGGAGATTTTTCATTTTTCAAGGTAGCGAAATGTAAAAAGTAAGTGTATGTGTGTCTTTTCTACCAAGGAACGAAATAAATAAGTCATAATCTTAGCTTGTAGATTTCTTTGAAATACGTATTTTTTTTTAACTGTCAAATTACATGCTCAACCCTATTTTTATGCATTTTTGTGACGTACAAAATGTAGGGCGCTAGGCCAGAACAGGTACATATTTTTATTAGCCATTTAGGAGACAGTTATATATGTAAAGTACTTTTCAAGATTCTTATAATATTCCCGGCCAGTGCCGGGAGGAAGGGGTAGCTTTCATATTCCTTATTTTAAAAAAGCCAACTTATATCATTCAAACACACGAAGCTCAATTTAGTGGAAACAGAATATAGGAGATTCAATACTAATTTTTAACAATATAATGAATGAGAATTTCGCGAAATTAGTCAGCTTTACCCAAGCTGCTTTTCTTTAAAGTAACTTATATTTAGCTGCCAAATTCGGCGAGTTCTTAAAGTGCCTGCCATTTTAAGACAACATGGTGGATGAGGCTAACCAGTGAATTTGGTCGAGACCTTAGTAATTGCTGTGCACATGCTCACTCATATCGGAATCGGTTGATATATACGAGTGTTGTCGCATGCAAAAAATCAGATTTTTCAAAATGTAACCCACAATAGAAATTGAAACTGCTATATCTGAGCCATTTTTTAAGGTAAAGACAAATAAAAAATGCTGCTGAATCCTTATATCAAGGTCAAATACTTAAGAAAGAAACCTTTTTGCAATTTCTATTTTTTTTGCACCTCACTTTAAATATATATATTGTTTTAATTTAATGGCCGCCATTTTGAAACAAGATGGCTGATGAATCTGGCCAGCGAACTTGGTCGAGGTATTGATGTATACTATCCACATGCCTTCTTACATCGAAATAGGCGAATACGTGTGTTATCGCGTGACAAATACAAGATCGTTTCAAAATGTTAGCCATGCTAGAAATTCAAAGTGCTATAATTCAACCATTTTTTAAGATATAAACAAAAGAACAAATTTTCAGAAACAAAAACTGCTCCGGAATCTTTGTATCAAAACCAAACACATAAATTTTTTTTTTTTCATTTTCCAATTTTTTAATACCTTATTTTAAATTTTAAATTTAATTTTTTTAATGGCAACCCTTTTGAAACAAGATGGCGAATGAAGCTGGCCAACGAACTCGGTCGAGACATTGGTATGTACTATGTACAGACCAAGTTACATCCAAATCAGTTCATAAATACGCCTGTTATCGCGTGACAAAAATCAGGTCGTTTTAAAATGTCAGCCACAATAGAAATACAAAATGCTATTACTCAGCCACTTTTTTTAGATATAGACGAAACAAAAACTGTCCCGGAATCTTTGTATTAAGATCAAACGCATACGAAAAAAATCTTTTTCATTTTCCAATTTTTTTTGGTATCTCATTTTAATTTTTTTATTTTTAATTATTTTTTTAAATGGCCGCCATTTTGTAACAAGATGGCGGATGAAGCTGGCCTACGAACTCGGTCGAGATATTTGTATGTACTATGTACACACCAAGGTACATCCAAATCGGTTCATAAATACGCCTCTTATTACGTGACAAAAATCAGTACGCTTCAAAATGTCAGCCACGCTAGAAATTCAAAATGCTATAACTCAGCCATTTCTTAAGATACAGACGAAACAAAAACTGATCCCGAATCTTTTTATCAAGGTCAAACACATAAGAAGAAAATATTTTTTCAATTTTCAATTTTTTGCTACCACATTTCAAATTTAAATTTTTCTTAAAATTTAAATGGCCGCCATCTTTAAACAATATGGGTGACGAAGCTGGCCAACGAATCCGGTCGAGACATTGGTATGTACTATGTATAAACGAAGTTACATCCAAATCGGTTCATAAATACGCCTTTTATCGCGTGACAAAATTCAGGACGTTTCAAAATGTCAGCCACGCTAGAAATACAAAATGCTGCAACTCAGCCATTTTTTAAGATATAGACGAAACAAAATCTGCTCCAGAATCTTTGTATAAAGGTCAAATACATAAAAAAAAATATTTTTCCATTTTTAATTTTTTGGTACCACATTTCAAATTTTAAATTTTCTTAAATTTTAAATGACCGCCATTTTGAAACAAAACTGCGGATGAAGCTGGCCAACGAACTCGGTCGAGACATTGGTATGTACTATGTACACACCGAATTACATCGAAATCGGTTCATAATATAATTACGAGAGTTACAGTGTGACATAGGTCATATATATATATATATATATATAAATTTTGAACGGAGGGTGGTTTCGGAGTCTGGGGGTCTTGATCGATGAAAATATACCAAAATTTTTTGAAATCGCTTTCCTCCGAACGGCTGCAATAGGTAGCTTTTTGTAATGAAAGCTACCTAATAGTGTAATTTTTTTTTGGCATTTTTCCAGTTCATTTTGCAATATTTTAAAGAGATTTTACTAACAAATTTGAGAAAACAAAAATTCATGCACAGATGGGCTAAAGAGGAAGGGCAGCGTTTTAATCTAAGTTGTTGTGGAACGTCGCTGCAGAACCTGGCCAGATGGATATTGCGAAATTTACATTTATCTGTGTAAGAATAGTACGTGTATACATGGAGATATAAATATTTCATTAATTTTTTTTTTTTTAAGTTATATATACTTTTTGTTTATAGCATGCAAGATTTTCAACCAAATTTAAAAACAACATCGTACAATCATAAAATATATATGTTAATTATTTAATTAAATATGAGAAGTTGCATGAAGAAAATTTTAAATTACTGGACCAACTATTGCTAACTATACCAAAGATATTTTTCATGATTTGAAAGTCAACACTTTAGTGCAACTAATACAAAAAATCAGCCGAATATCTTGAAAATTCATAAAGATATCACCGATTTAGTGGGCTTAAATTATGTTACCTAGGAAATTTATTTTCGAAACATCAGCCGAAGCCGTTCACGTTCTGAGCAAAAAACTTGCAGATTTTTTTTTAATACATCCGATTCATAGCATTTTAATATTTTTAAATTGTGTATGGGTGGACAAACTAGCAGGCATAACATATGAATATGCCTTGCGTTTTCGTGTTTTATGGGAAAACTTAGTAGATAGCTTAGTATTGTTAAATAATTTTTTTTCTATTCATTTATATATTCACTATTTCAAATTTTGTTTGCATCACAAAATGAGTTTAAATTTAAAATAGTGCCTGTAAATGTCTCCATTCAGTAAATGATAAAACACACTATTTTTAAACCTATTTTTTATGGCCCATATCCCTGCAGTGGTTGCTACAAAAGCAAAAGAAAATTGAGTTGAATCAATACTACCTATTTTTATCTCGAGTAAAGCTATCATGCAGTGAGACATAAATATAAAATTTCCTACCCTGAACGATACCAGCAAAAAAAAAGCCTATCATGTATTTATTTAATCAAAACGTAAAACTGACGCGGTAAAAGCTTATTATAAAGGTTTATTAATGAAAACATACTAATTAAATTTTGTAATTGTATGTTTACCGATGCTGGGTTCATTTGCGTCTCATGTTACGCCTCAAGATTGTATGATTATGAAGACTTCTCCATCTTGTACTTGCAGTAGCAGTCTTACCGACTTATGTGAGGGAGAGATGCCAAGCTGGGCATAGTCCTCGTGGCTTAATGGTAGAGCACTGGAGCGCTATTCCAAAGGTTCGGGTTCGATTCCCGGCTTGAACATTTTTCACTCGGTTGGTTTATGCTTAGTTAGCAATGTGATAATTCACGTCTTTAATATACAAATTAAATTTATTTAAATTTAAAAACGCTCTTTCCTATTGGAGGGCCGCTATAAATAGAATAGAAATTTTCGTTGAATCTGTATTCAGTAATTTCAAATTGGAGTATGGTTGTCCGTGTGAAAACAGAAAAAATGCCTTTTAGAATTTTAGTTATGTAATTTCCAACCTGGGGCTCTATCAGCATAAAAAACCTATGATAAAAAAGTTTTCATCAAAACATACACTAAAGTTTTAGTTATGCAATATTCCACCGGAGGTAATACAGGCGTGAAACCTTATGATACGAAAATTTGCATCAAACATAAATTTGATCAGAGTTTAGTTCCTTGTTCCTACCTAGGGATGCAATAAATGGAAAAGAAAAATATGTTGAATCTCTACTACTTAGTTTTACAATTGTTCATTTTTCTTACAGTACTTTATTTCCCAACGGTGACTGCTATAAAAACAAAAGAATATTGTGTTGTGTCTGTGCTACCTAGTTTTAAATTTGGTATCGCTATCATACAATAAAACTTAAAAAATTCATTTTACTTACATTTTGTAACATAATTTGGTACCAGGGGATGCAAAAAACGCAAGAGTAAATTGTGTTGAATCAATTCTCCCAATTTTAATCTTGTATACTACCCTTCATACAGTGAAATGAAAAAAAAATATTTAAATGCTTTAATATATTCCACGCTACGAACTCTTATCGGCATAAGAGAAAGCTCAGTTTAAATCGCATTTAAAACTTATTGCATTTAAATTGAATTTAAATCTTATTCTAACATGGAATAGTTGCCTCTTTGCTAGTGAGAAAAAAACTGATTTTTTTTTAACTACGAATTTTCCCACCAGAGGCACTACCTACGTAAGGGTGAAGATTTCATCAGTATATTATGTATTTGAGAAAGCTTTTCTAAAGAATTATGCGAATTGTTTTCGTGGTAAGTGATCTTAAAATGCGTTCGAAAAGTTAGTTGGAGATACACATATACACAAAGAGATATATAAAGCATGATAAGTAAAATAAACGTCATAGAAAATAGCTCTTCCAATAGTAAATGACAATAACTGTAATGCATTTGTATTGTTTTGTGTTTCACTGTAAAATAATTTAAAATGTTACATACCATATTTTCAATGGAGAACATGCCATAGTAAGCGTTAGTAACTTATATAAATCGTACAGTTTGAAATACAATATCGGCACTAAAATGCTTTTTGAGAAATTAATGCTCATTGACAGGAATGTATTCGTATTCTTTAGAGTGGTCTCGTATAATAACTATGAATGTTCTGTACACCTTATTTAAGGAAAAACATACAGTACGTGACTGTAACAATACATTACCAGCCGCACTCTCCAAAACCCTCATTTTTGATGTATTCGTTTAATCAGTAGTTTCATAAAATCGTTTAAATAGAATTATATATATATATATAGCCTAAGGGTGAAAATACGATTAAACAAACTTAAATAATTGCTCCGTTGGTGGAATATTGAAATATAACATTATTTATGACACACTGACTTTGAAGATCGATCGCACCACTTTGATGTTTTAGTCATTGTTGTTATTAAAACTTACGCCACGTAGCAGCTAAAACAATAACAGTGATTATATCTTAATTTAACGTCTTTGTTTAATCTTAATTATTATTATAACTTTTATTGAAAAAGAAGATTGGGAATTACATATTGAATTTTTTGGGAAGATTTGATGTATTATACCCGTATTTATATATTTTTTCTAATTTAACATATAAAGTAATGAATCCCATGTGCATGTAAACAGTATCACTAACAGCCAAAATTTATTTCCTAATTTACGTGCCTTATTGTTTTAACATCATTAATAAAAACTCTGACTCGCATTATATATTCGATCAATTGCAAAGTACTGAGAAAATTTTTAATATATTTGAGCTTTATCAGTGTGTAAAATGCAACAACAAAGTGCGACTAAAATGACGCAACAATTCTTACTAATCTTTTAAACTATATGAATATACAAACGTATATCTTACAATTACTAATTAATCAACAAGTCATCCGAAAAGATTAATGATCGCAATATTTAAAATATTCTATGAAATCGTTCATTGATTCATTATTTTATATCTTATACGTTATTGTGGGGAAATTACCTTAGTTCCAAAACTGCTGACGTTTAGTTCCACGTGTTTGAAGGGCAATTTATCTGTAAGTATAACATGAGTTACATCCTTAATGAGTTCCATTCTTTCAATCTTTTCGTAACTATTGTAATCTCTTTTCGAGAGTATAAGGAGAAAATATATTATTGAATGAGATAATCAGTGTAAAAGATTCAATTGAATAAATTTAACTCGGAAATAATAGTTTCTGATAAAATTTTCTTTTAATATATATATATATATATATATATATATATATATATATATATATATATATATATATATATATATATATATATATATGTATATGTATATATATATATATATATATATATATATATATATATTATTGTCGATGTAACTAAATACACACAAATTGAGAAGATTTTTTTATATGTATTAACATTCTTCTCTCGTTTCAAAGAACATTGAAGAAAACAAATTTTAGATAAAAAATAATCAAAAACCTTGTTTAATTCCTTTTATTTAAATTTATAAATCTTGAGAAAGTATGATTATCATGAATTGGAAATAGCACTTACTTTGTTTCTGACTCCAAATGTTGCACGAACTAAAGATATTTGCTTTTAAAAATGCAGAAAATTTAAGCTGTACACTATCTTAAAGAAGCTAGTGGGATAAATTAAGGTAATATATATAAATTTCGCATTCCAGAATTTAAAAAAATAATCTAAGTTCAAAAACAAGATATATTAAAGTATTTGTACCAAATAAAATGGAATAGCACAAATCAAAGAGATTGCTCATGATTTAAGAAAAAGCAAATGCACTTTCCTTTTACGTTTGGATTGAATACAGTATCGAAGACCGCATACGAGAATTTGTTCAGGCTATTAATCTAGCATTTTTTATTTTAGTGATCAAGAAATATTCTAGTCGAAGATGAATTTTAAATTTGTTTGAAGAGAAGCAACGAATTATTATAAAGCTATTTCAAGCATATCGGTAGAAAAGCACGTTATTTTAGAAAGCAGTTGTGTTTATTTTGATGATAAAATATATGGAATTTTGGTTTAACTGCTTGTTACATTGTAATACAAGTGTGTAAAATGATATTTGCACCACTAATACAAATTATAGTTAAATTTTTTTTTAAGCATCAGCATTCAAAACAAATAGAGGAGTCGTATAAATTTAAGAATTCTTAATGCCAGTACAAGTCCAAAGGAAATGGCTATTTTTTTAGGGAAGATAAAAAATATGTTTAATGCCGATGCTACTGCAGCTTTTATTGCAATAATGTATGACATTGATAATCTATCTGATATAACCTGAAATATTAATAATGTTGAGCCTAACAATACGGAATACTCTGCACGATTACTTGACTAAAGTGAAAATAATCCTTCATTCGGAACGTTCGTTCTAATTAGTTTGCACCATTATTAAAGACTACAATCAAAACTTTCTTTCGCGAGAATTTCTTCTCCCAGAAATCTGTTTTATATTTACGTAAAACATACTCATAAAATAAAAAATCGAAACTTTCGTGCTGATTTATAAACGACAAGTTTTTGCCATACTGTAGAAATGAGTTAGTGAATACACTTTCTAAGTGTAAATGAACGCATCTCGTTATTCGTTGAGGTAATGAGAGAAATGGGAAAGCATAAATGCGTATTTCAGGCAAACTATCAAAACAATTTCGGTATTTTACCCTGCTATATGTTACCATGAAAAATTTTGCAGGAGCTGCTTTATCTCTCTATTATTTACAACAAATTTATAAAAATACGGACAGATGATCTAATCTAGATAGTAGTATTTGAGATACAAATGGTATGATTGTCTCGATGGTTTTCATTTCTGAATACAACAATTTGGACATTACCATTGAAGTGACAAGCATTATCAAACGCATCTTTTTTTCTATAGGAAATAAAAGTGGTTGACATGTTTGTAAATGCATTTAATCAAAACAATGTATGCAGAGTTTTTTTCCCTAAATAATGTATAGTTGCAACAATATTATTTTTTTCCAATAGAAAAATTTGAATAATAACAAGGGATTTAGTATGTCGTTATGTCTAAACTTTACTAAACTGGTTTAACGTTCAATGGAATTCACCAACATCAGGACTAAATAATTAAGCAAAACCTGATGAATGGCGATATGTTTTGGAGAAGCAATATTTTTCTGTAATCAATCTGACCGGCTAGATTGATTTAACCCAGCAAAGAGGAAATTGCTGGCGAGCAGCAAGATAGGTGCTGGCAATGATTGAGAAGTGCTGGCTAATTGTCTACCATTGCATGACCACTACTGGAGAGCTTCAGTCAACTTTGCTGTTGGAAATCATCAGATAAAGTTCTGTTGGTCTTCCGTTTTATCTCATGCGCTGGTGCACCACTACATGGAAGTGCACGAACTTTTGCAGTATTATTGCTGGGAAACCTTACGCTAGGTGGCGTTGTGAATATCAAAGAAATTGAGTATTTGAACACAAATCTGAAATCAATATCTTAACACAATTTAAGTTGTGACGCAAATTTTTTTTGAAACTGTAAATAATATAGTACCAGTGCCAACATTAAAATAAATAAGTAAAGAATAAATAAATAAATTCTTTATTTCAACGCACTTTTTTTCTCCTTAAATTTGGTTTTACTAAGACACAAAGTTATCATACGAATTGAAATTCCTTGTTTCAATTCGTATGATAACTTTACCAGTCAGTTTGACTGTGTTAAAATAATAGTTTAAGACACAAAGGATTTCGGTTTTCATAATTTACACAGTTGTAAATCAATAAATAAAAAAAGCATAAAAAAAGCGTATAAAATGTATAGTATTTCTATACAATAAAGTAATTTCTATACCAGTTTAATGATTGGGAACGTAAATCACAAAAGAAACAAACTTGAAATAGTGTAATGAGAGCTTGAAAACTACGCGCGGTCGTTGAAAGTACTTGTTCATATCCGATCACGAAAACCGAACAGCACCGAGCGCGGTTAATACTTGGGAGGGTGACCACATGGAAACCGCAGCAAGTTCAAATATTTCTATAGACATTTTTATTAGACACTTCTACAGATATACCTATAGCTATTGGTGAACCTAGCTTATAGAATAAAGGGCTATAATACTTTATTTTTTTATAGAATACTATAAGAAATTTTTGTACGGGAAAGTGCTGGGTCAGCAAAGGAATAGCAGTGGGATAGGTTCTAGCACTGCAGGAAAAATGCCGGATTGAAGTAATGTGATGGCATACCAATGCTGGCCTGCTGTTGGTCATCACTGATGGACCAGCTAGATTCCGAAAGGGCACTTTTGTACTGGTTTAAGTAATGGCACCATTTCACTTTACCGCTGATGGCAGTGCTGGCTGCCATCTTTTTTCCAGCTGATGGCCCACTGTTTCTTTCTTTGCGGGGAAGAAACGTAACAAATACTCTCACAAAATTTGCATGTGTGTAGTGTGGTGATTACAGTGTTTTCTGTATAATTAATGTTTTTGTTCATGATGGGCGCCTATTTTATACAATGATTAATGAACATTAACATTAAAAGTTGAAAATCTAGTAGTAGGAATTTGGGAAGATATCCATTGCTGTTCATGTTTTTGCAAATGTGAAAAGTAATAAAAAACGAAAAGATAATTTAAATAAACGATGCAACATAATCTGTCGGAAAAATTAAACACATAACATGGAATATTTCTATTTTCAACCATATGTAATGAATTTGCAAATTGGTTTGAATAAACGAAATCTATTTATTAAAATATGTAGGTACATTGATTTAAGAAACGTAAGAATGTTTCAAAAAATAATGACATTATAGGATAATAATAAATTTTAAAAGGTGAAAAATGTAGTTGTAAGAAATTATTGAAGATACTTTTTATGGTTCTTGTGTCGGGAAATATGAATAGCAGTACAAAAGGAAAATAAAATGATATAAAAAAACGACACTACAAAATCTGCCAAATAAATTACACAATAGGCCAAGTTAACTTAAAATTAATAAATCCTTATTATTCAAATCATTAATATCCTAAATTATATTTATCGATACGATTTTTAAAAATTGTCACCCCCCCCCTCCCTCCCCTGAAATTAAACTCCCGCTCCTTCTTTATTCTTTTCAAGCATCAAACAAAAATTCTGCTGGATATTTCGTCTTTTTCTCTCTTTCATAAATCCTTATTATTCAAATCCTTATAACCCTAATGTTATATTTATACCTACGATTTAATAAATTTGTTGCTAACCCCCCACCCCCCTCCACATTTAAACTAAACTACCTCTCCTTTTTTTAAAAAAAATAAGTATAAAATATTTGAAATTTTTAAATCGATCAATATAATCGGACGTAAAATAATGATAACACTGGGGAACAATTTTTAACTTAATTTCTGTTGACTTCGATTTTTCAGCTGTTTTAAGTCAAAAAAGGGTGCTGATTTCAAAACTATAATTAGTTTTCTTCTATCACGTCGTGTTTTTTCTCTACAGCTTACATTAATGTGATCACTCTACGCTGAATCGGGCGTGATTCATCGGAAAAAAAAAATCTTCAGAACTCTTTGCATCAAGACTACACAAGAAATCTTTGCTTGAA
The DNA here is from genome assembly GCA_963932465.1 of Maratus speciosus. Lineage (NCBI taxonomy): Eukaryota > Metazoa > Arthropoda > Arachnida > Araneae > Salticidae > Maratus > Maratus speciosus. The sequence goes on along the minus strand of OZ010788.1, from coordinate 389,350,490 downwards.
AACAGAGCTAATGTTACCTACTTTCGATCCGGAGAAAGTTAATTTATTCAATACTTTCGAAATAACGGCGGATTTGTTTTTTCCTATAGCGTACATGGTTTAATGGGAGAGTTGGGAATTTCATACTATACCGCAACTGAATGGCAACTGTCCATCGATAGCTCAAAGATGAGCTTAAAATGCGTACTTTTTCACAACGAAAATTTGTTTGGAGCAGCCCCAATAAGCCATTCCGTTTATTTGCGCGAAGAATATGAGGACATAAAGAGAGCCATTGATTTATTGCACTATCATATTCACGAACGAATCATCTGTGTTGACCTCAAAATGGTGTGCTTCCTTCTTGGCCAGCAACGTGGATATGCCAAGTATCCATGTTTTTGTGTATGTGGGACAGCAGAGCTCGTGAGAAGCATTGGTTCCAGTCAAAGTAACCTCCAAGATCTCCCCTCAGACCTGGAGATCAAAATATTTTGCATCAGACACTTGCCTACAGAAAAAACATCATATTTCCACCTCTGAATATCAAATTAGATCTAATGAAGCAGCTCGTGAAAGCTTTGTCCATTGAAGGAGACTGTTTCACGTATCTCATTTCAAAATTTCCAAACCTATCTTTTGAAAAAATAAAGGCAAGTGTATTTGACGGCCCACAGATTCGTCAGCTCATTAGAGATGAACATTTCATCGGAGCAATGAGAGGACTCCAAAAAATGCTTAGTTTACATTCAAAAACCTTGTCAAAGACTTTCTTTGAAATACGCGAGTATAAAATTACACCGAAATTGTCCAGAAACTTTTAGAGAACTTCAAAAGGCTTGGTCATGAGCATCAGACTTTCTGCATAGCCATCTTGGGGACTTCCCGGAAAATCTTGGTGCAGCCAGTGATGAGTAGGGTGAGCGATCCCACCGAGATTTGAAGCTCATGGAAGAACGGTATCAAGGCAGATGTGAGGAACATATGATGACTGACTATTGTTGGAGCATCAAGCGAGATTGTCCACAAATTGAACACTCCAGGAAAAGCTACAATCGAAATTTTTACCTTAATATGTACATTTTTCGTTTTGTAAAAGAATTTTACTACTTCTATGAACACAATGTAGTGTATAGTAAGTATATACAGCCGTTGATGAATAATATATTTGGTAATTTTTCCTTTTTTTCCCTTTGTATCCACATTAAGTATGATTTGGGGGGTATCCTGTAGCTTAAAAAGGTTGACGCGATAGAAATAAACTGGGGTCATTTTTGGATTTAGATGCCAATAATTAGTCAAAAACAAGTGCCAGATTCAAGTCAACAGAATGTGTGTTCCCAGTGTAATTAGAAAAGATTAGATTTAAACAATGATGTTAATATATGGCAGCATCATAAAAAAATTCTGCTCTCTATTTCGCCTTCATCTTTCTCTTGTATTTTTGTTTAAAAAAAGCCTTTTTAAGGTTTTCCTTCTTCTTTTTTCAGAGGGGGGCGGGGGGGGTTAGACACAATACTTCGAAAATTTATTTTTAAAAAGATATTCTGCTAAAATAATTACAAATTTAAGTTAAAAAAATTTCAAAATAATTCCGTTTTTAAAATGAAAAGTTTATTCTTTTTTTTCCTTTGAGGGGCGGTAGAGATGGGGAGTGGGACACATAATAATTCGCAAATTTACTTTTATAAAGAAATTCCGCAAAAAATTACAAATTTAAGTTTGAATAAAAATAAAATTTTTGAAGTTCCTCTGTTAGATTCGGACACACGGTCTACTGCGTGGAATCCATTTTCGTTACCACGACGACATCGGTTATCGGGTACAATTGCTGAATTTAAGATTATACGGTAGAGTGTCGAATATCGGAACTCCAATTAACCGAACTTCCAATTATCCGAACAGCCTATTAGTCCCCCAAAAATTTTTTTAACAGAACTTCCATTTATCCGAACAGCCTATTTCTTTCAAAAAAAATTTTAAATTATGATGATAGTGTGGATGAGATCTAAGATGAAAAAGAAATTGAAGAATTGAAAACAAATGTTCAGAAAATAACCCAGGTCCCTCACATAACGAAGCCTTTGAATGTTTCGAAACAGCTATGAATTGGCTCGAACAGCAGAACTTTGATCTTATTCAACTAATGTATTTAAGACGAATTCGAGATATGGCAGCATTGGAAAGAACGTCTTCTTTGAAGCAAGCAACAATCGGAAGATTTTTTGCTTAAATTATAATCTCTGGAGTTCAGAAAATGATAAAAATTTAAGAAAACGTTAAATGATAAAAAGTAAACAATAAAAAAACACTTTTTTAAACACGAAGCACTAACTGGTGCTGCCAGTCTCAAGCCTGGATAAAGTGTGAAGGTTTTAGTATAGTCAGATAGAATTGAATTGTCTGTCCATTTACCGGAACTTTTGCTTATCCGAACTAAGGTTGGTCCCGACTTGTTTGGATAATCGGCGCTCTACTCTATTTTGAAATCGAAAAAGAACGAATTCGTTTCGTTAAAATAATATAAGGATTTTTAAAAATTTTATGATTTTGGGATAGTCAGGGAGTAATCAGCTCTATGTAAAAAAAAAAAAAAAAAAAAAAAAAAAAAAAAAAAAAATCAAGTCTCTAATATAAATAGCTTCCGAATACAAGCCTGTGACGGATGGACAGACAGAGAAGCAACGCTATGGGGGTTTCGTGAGATGAAGGAAACCCTAAAAAGAATTATTATTACATATCAAAAGAGGATTATACAGAGTAGCCCATAATTTTCTTTATTTTGATTCACAGACTGTAGAAGATAAATTAATGAAATGTGAAGTAAAATAACTTAATCTCAAACCTTACAATTATTGAATCTATTTTCCATACGTCGTGGTCCAAGAATACTGAGCACTCAGGGTCTTACACCCTACCTTTCACTTTGAAAACTCTACCGCTAATTTAAAATGTTTCCTTAAAATTACTGTTTTTAGCATAAAGAGACAGTTATATTCAAACGCAATAGCCAATCATCTTTAATCACCACGTAATTGTTTGTTTTGACATAAGTATACAACGTAATATACAACGTACACGTTTTTGCAGTAGCAAGCAACCGATACGCCTTCGATATGGCATAAACTCTTAGTAATTTTAGTACATTTATTTTTGCTATTTATAAGAATTGTTGTTATTTTCCTTATAAATGAGCTTTTTAATTTGAAAAATACGCACATAATAAATAAAAATAATAAAGCAATCAACTATTGTCATTTGGATTCCTAAAAGTACTAAGCAAAACTTTGTGAAGACGAATTATAAAAAAATGGATATCACCAAATATGCAAGGCTTATAAAACTTCAAGATAAAAAAAAAAAAAAAAAAAAATCATAAATATTTCAACGTTTTGTGGAAAATAACAATCTTCAGCTTTTGTGAGATTTAAGACATCTTTCTTAAAAGAAAGTGAAAATTTATTGATTCACGTATCATTAAATATTAAAAGAAGTGTTTGAAGACAAGCTCTGCAAGTATATTGTTTTATGTAATAAAAGTATAAAAATAGTTTTTATCTTCGTAGCTTATGCATATGTGATTATGTTAAGGTGCTGTTTTATGATATCCGAAGTTTTATTCTTTCTTGAATGTTGAAAATGTATGCATGTTACATGAATATGTTATAAAAGTACATTGTGCACTTAAGTTTGTATATGGAGTATACATATATTTGAAATAACTTTTTCAATAAGGTATAAATGAAGTATGTTGTGATGTTGTGTTTTGAGCGATAAATTATATTATATACCTAGATAGAATGGTTCACTGCTTTTATTAAAATGATAAACTTTTCTGTTTCTTAGCAGTGAAAATTCAGTGACAATTTATATTGGTTACCTGATTTATCCATTTTTTGTGCATCACATAATTATTCAAGACACAAAATTCCTTGTCTCAGTTCTTTGAAATCAGTATGAAAAACAATTTCTTAACTATAAAAATTTAAAGTACCAAGTGAGTAGAAGGATAGGCTATTTTTTTTCTTCAAACAAGGATGCTGGATTTTTAAATCTTTCATATATAGTTGCAGTAAATTTATTAGGTTTACTACAATATCCCTCTCTCTCTATGTGTGTCTGTATAAATAACGTAAAGCGAGGAGATTCGCGCGGTAGGAGAGATTGCACACAAAAAGATTCGACAGGAAGGAGTAGAGTGTACGCCCAGAAACTCAAAGTAGTTGTACAGCAGCATTAATGTAGTGTCTACATGAATGTGCATATTGATTGTTCCAAGCGTCTTGGATAAAGCAATGCTATTTTGTTTTGTTTTTCCAATGTAAGTGCTTGAATTTTCATAATTGTTCGTCAGAATTTTTATAGAACGTCAGTAATACAAAATATTTTGAACTTAAACCATTTGTTATAAACTACTAGCCTGGACTAAGTATGCGAGCACCAAAAATTCATTTTAGAAGTGACCACATTTAAATAAAAGGCCACGCAATCTCTCCTACCAAAATAGGAGAGTTTGAGCATCTGCTTTTTAGGAGAGATGGCGCATTTCCTCATAAGTTTAAGTGCTAGGAGAGTTTACACAGCTTATTGATAAATTTGTATGAATTGCAAATTACATGTAAAACATATGAATGAATCAAATTTGAAATAATTTCGGAAAAACACATAATTATCAAAACTAAATTTGGCAACAAATTAATTTGCAAAAAAATAACTTTGCAGATAAAAATTTTATTAATAAATTAATAATACAGTTGTTATTAAATAAATTTTATGTAATTATTTTTGTTAATAAATTAATAATATATTTGTTAATAATTCAATTAAATATTTATATATATATTTTAATTTATGAGCAATTAATTTGCTAATAAATTAATTTTGTTAACTAAAATAAATTTTCTAATACAATGTTTTGGAAAAGCTTTCACCCATTCCAAGTAGTGTAATGCCATCGAAATCAAAAGGAAACAGAATGCAACTAATGTTACTAATCCGCAAAATATATATGAAAAAAGACTTAAGAAAGGTGCCACTACAAAAAAAAAAAAAAAAAAAAAAAAAAAAAAAGCTTAAGATAAGGTGCTTCCACAAAGAGTGGGCTAAAAAACTCAAGGAAAAAAACGAAGCTCAATGAGGATGAGTGCACTGAATATCTGGAACTGTACCAGGAGACAACTTTCGACATCTGACTGGATTCAATGTATTGCTTGTTGCAGGTGATTGCTCGAAAGATGCACGATTTACAACAATAATTGCATCGATTGTGGATGACTACAACTTCGGTTAGCAAATAAAATACAATGAAACCGTGGAAATGGAAATGAAGTAATTTTCAAGTTAAACATGTTATCAACAAGATTAATGTAATTTTGTAATCTTAGTACGGCTTTCATTTTCTGATATTTTAATCTTCTTAAATTAAAATTTTTAACTCTTCTTAAAATTCTTTATTTTATTTATTATTTAAACATGGAAATATTCACTCCTAATACAATAATATTTACTCACAAAAACCTTTCAACAATGTCTATTAAGTATAATTATCATTGTTGACAATTTAATTGTAGTTATTAATAATAATAATAACAATCTCTTCTACCTATGTGCGCAATCTCTCCTACCCATGTGCGAGTTCTCTCCTACCCTGTAAGGAGAGATTGCACAAAATAGTTTTCTTGGTTTTATCACTGCTGTTCTATTAAATTACAGTATAACAACAAAATAACAATGGAAATGCATAAAGAACAAATGAAGTCAAAATTATTCATGCACGTTTTTTATTATTATTCTTTTGAAATGTGCACAGACTCTCCTCGCTTTACATTATATATATATATACAGTGTTCGTCAAAATTGTGGACGTTTTTTGAAATTTTCTTGTTTTATAAATTTCTGTGCTTAAAGAATATAATAAATTTCCGTTAAATACAAACTCAAGAAAATTTAATGTAGAATTTAAAAAAAAAAAGTAATAAAAATATCGGCATTAAAAAACAAAATTACGCTTACAAAGAATAAGACCTCTCTTACATTTCATTGAATTTTAAAGTTACACTTGCACATTCAATATTTAGTAGGGTAACTCTTGTTTTTTGTTACAGCTTCACAGCGTCTTTTCATTAAGAGATCTGTTTGGAGATCATTATTTTTAATCACTTGATTCCAAGAACCAATTATAGCTTTAATAAATTGCGTTTTATTTGATGGACGCTTTTTTTTTTGTACAAGGATTTTCAAACGTCGCCACAAATTTTCTATAGGATTCAGATCAGGGCTGTTTCCTGGCCAGAGTAATAATTGTATGCTTTTATTTTTAAACCCTTCTTTGTACATTTTTGCCGTATGACAAGGAGCTGAATCCTGGTGAAAGATAAATGGTGTTTTTATTGGGGAAGATATCCCTGATGGGAGGTATCAAGTTTGGTTCCAGGACAGTTTCGATTTTTTTTTTTTTTCATTCAGAATGCTATCAATAACTTGAATGCGGCCCACACCATCTGCAAACATACAGGCTCAAATCATGACAATTGTGGTTTTCTTTGTAATTGCTTCAATGCAATCGTAATGCAGCTCTTCCCCTACTCTACGTCTCACATGTTTTCGCCCATCATTACCAAAGAGCGATATTTTACTCGCATTTCTCCAGATTATTTGATTCCACTAATTTTCTGACCAATTAATGTTTTTTTTTTTTTTTTTTTTTTTTTTTTTTGCCCACTGAACTCGTTTCTTGAGCTGCTGACGATTTGTTTTCCCTCGGAATTCTCCCTTTCAGTCCAAAACCTGCTAATCTTCTCCTTATTGTTCTTAAACTAACTGAAATAGCCCATTGCATTCATTTCACATCTAAAAGTATCTGATGAATTTCCCCTATCTTTGAGGCATATCTTTTTTATCTTTCTATCGTCAGAAGCACTTGTGTATTTTTTTTCGGCCTGATCTCTCCTTATTTATCACTGATTTAGTTTTTTCATAACGTAAGTACAACATTCGTAAGCTAGATAAAGTGAATGCTCCACCAACTGGTCTTGCAATTTCAGCATAAGGGAGATCATTTTCTCTCAATAAGACAATTCTGCTTCATTTTGTAGGTGTCCAATCAGTTCTTTATGTTGGTGACATTGTTTTAAATTATTTACATTAAAGAAATTGAAATATTAAAAAAATATATTCTATTTAGTTTACACTAGTATTCACCATACTTTAAAATTAATTCCAGCAAATATTACTTTTACAAATCAAAACATACTACAGTTTAGTTTCTGACATTTAATATTGGTTGTCAAAACACTCATAGTCACTGGCTAGGAAGCTTTTATTACAATACACTTCCGCATTCATGACAATTGTGCTTGCATTTTAGACTAAAGTATGTGTAACATTTGTTGTAATACAGATATTTTAATTCTGTTTTTTATTACATTGTATATTAAAGTTTCTTGAATTTGATTTGTAAATATTTGTATTTTTGTGAAAATTAATATATTCTATAAGCACACAATGTTATAAATCATGCAAATTTCAAAAAATGTCCCCAATTTTGGCAGAAATTGTATACATATATATATATGGAGGAATATTAAATTAAATGAATATTCAATATGAAGGAATTTTCTGTAATCTATAATAATTATATATATAATAGCGCTAAATGCATAAAACTTCGGGAGTGAACTCTCCGATAATTTTTCTTTAAAATCAACCAATTTATTTTTTTTAAATAAATCTGAATAGTAATAACCTTTTTGAATGATTTTAAACAAGAAAAATAATTTGAGTATTGAGTTACATCGAAATGTGCATGTTTTTCAATATATCTTGCGATATATCTCAAACAGCAATCAGCCATGACAAACAATATGCGATCCATTCTTTTGAGATTCATTAAAATTTATTCGATGGAGGCTATAATTTTGCTCAATGTCAATATAAAACATACAAAACTAAGAACATTTTACTGCTTTTTGCATTCATTTCACGATTTAAAAAACAACGTTTAATTATGGTTGTGTTTATGACGGCCAATTATCAACACGAGGGATATAAGCCCTAAGGGGGGGGGGGGAGTGCCCTTCGTGGGGGTTGGTTTTCTAAGGGAACCTAACCCGTATTAACGCTTGGAAATCCAAGGTCCGAAGAAAACCACGAGAACTCAGAACGATTAGGCCGCCGGGTGCGATTGGGATCGAGCCCAGCACCTCCCGTCTACCAGCTTCGAGAGCAGAACCTCTCGGCCACTGGTGGGGCACGTTTAATTATGAATGTTTCCGATTCATTCTATTGAAATTTATTAAAATATAGAAATTGGAGCTCATTGCCAGTACAACGATCTGAACAAACTCCACTCATTAAAAGTTTCTTAAAAAAAATTCCAATTTAAGGCAAACGAAGGCGTGTATAAAATGCAATATTAGAATGATTATGAATATTATGAATATTATGAATGTTTAGAATATTATGAATGTTTTAATTTTTTGTTCTCAACCGTGACGCTTGAGAATGTATCCATTTTTATTCATAAAAAATATATTCTTTCAAGTCTCATCATGGGTGTATGTTGTTTAGATCTGATTTTTCAATCTTATAACGTGCATTATTTTTACCCGACTGAAAAGAAAGGTTAAGTGTTTCACGCGTATATGTATATGTGGATTTCTTTCTAGCCTCGAAACATCCCAAAGGCTGAATGGATTTTAATAAATGAGGTCTCTATCGATTCGTCTTAACGATCCGATGGTTATAGGCTTGGGTTTTTTTTATAAATTCAAAATGGCGGCCGTGAAATAAAAATTGCGGTAGAGACAAAAAAAAAATTTACGCACCCTATTGGGTCACATATCATTGGATAGGTCTTTTAAAATGAAGATGATGTTTCATTGACTATTTTACAGTCAGGAGATATTATACAACCTGGAAGTTGTGTAGGTAGGATCTCTAACTTTACTGCAACTCTAACCATCATAGACATATAGGCCTCATCAAAACAGTGTTCATAGATAGGAACCAACAATTAAACACAACTTAAAAGTTATCAACACAAGTAAATAGAAAAAAAAATAGGTAAGTAATATAAAATAAATAGTTTCACATTGATAAGAAACAGTTAGTTCGCTTTTTACGCAGTCGGGCTTTTTGATTTCTTAAATTTAATTTTTATTTACTATTAGCTAAGAAATTTATTAGGAATTGAAGCCTTACAGTTTTTAAAAAATAAGAAATTGGAAGTTATAGATTTTTATAAAAATAAAATGAACTAAGACGAAAGTCCATAGCAAAAAGGCAGCGAAAGAACAATTAGCGGCAAACAAGATAGCTACCAAGACAAAGCCAGGAGTCACGGGATGGAATTTTGGAACTCAACAAGTACGAAGAAAAAGAGATGCGGAACCCCATCGTTCTCCAGAGCTTCAAAGCAGTGTAAATGTTGAAGTCGACGAAGACTATTGCGGAACGAGGAACGTTATTTGCCAGTTCTGTGGTTCCAAACATTTTCAGAGCTAAACGCCCGCCTGACGGAATATTTACAAGTTTTTGCCATAAAGGAAGAGTATAACTGGAGAAGCCAATAAATGCTGGTGGAAATATTTTGTCCTACCTAATTTTTTGCTGAACTTGCTTATGGATTAGAGCAATCCTGATTACAAGAACATTCGCGAAAATATTCGTTTATACAACAATGCGGTTTCATTTGCCTCAATGGGAGCAAAAGTTGTTGATTTTAATGTTAGAGTATCTTATACTTTGAAAGTCCATGGCTACATCTGCCCCCGAGCAAGTAACATTTAACCGCTCAGTGGTGAAGCTCCCCAGTTTGCACAACTCTGTGTCATTGATGGCACTGAAGCTACTGAAATTAGACTTACTCATCCTGTTAAAAAGAGTAGGTTGGCAGAAAAAAAACTTTGAAAAAAAACATTGAAAAAAACTTTTTCAGTGATGAGAAGTGCAGAAAATTTGCCACTAGGGGCACCAAGTTCACACAAAAATATTGAGATTTTTTGTAAAATTTCTTGATTTGCCGCAACAGCCTTGAAATTGTTTGCTAAAATGCTAAATTTTAACTTTTTCAGCATTTTTTTAAAAAATGATAAATTTAATTTATTTTGGTTGTATTTACTTGAAAAGTCATGTTTAGGGTGTCAAATGTTTAAGTAAACTCCGGTTATGTATTATTTTAGTGCTATGTATTTTTAAAATATACAGCTTTTAAGGTTGTTTGGCATTCGGAACCAACGCGAACCAACCCAGAACTCGCTACGTGAAGGTAGCAATATCGCTAGTTCCACCAACCCTCTTACGCACAGAATGTTATATTAAGACTCTGCTTAGGTTACGAAGTCCGCCGTCAAAATGAATTTTGGCATTTTTTTCGTGCTTGCAGTCTCCAATTGATGAAGGTATTTCATCATATCTTTGATACAGCTTCTGCCACAATTTTAACAATACTTACACAGACTTGGTAAGCAAACTAATGATTCATTCAACTGATTTTCTAACCAATTAATGTGTTACCCACTGTACTTGTTTTTTGCGTTGCTGGATATTTAAAAATGTTTTTTTCCCTCGAAATTCTACCTTTCAGTCCAAAACCTGCAAATCTTCTCCTTATTGTTGTTGAACTAACTGGCATACCCTTTGCATTTATTCCCATCAAACATCATCTGATGAAATTCTTCTATCTCTGAGGCATATCCTTTTTACTTTCTATCGTCAGAAGCACTTGTGCATTTTTTCTCCCTGATCTTGTCTTACTTATCATTGACTTAATTTCTTCATAACGTAAGCACAACTTTCGTACGCCAGATACTTATCAACCAAACTATCTGGCAATTTCAGCATAACAGAAACCATTTTCTCTCAATATGGAAATTCTGTTTCTTTTTGTAGGTGTCCAATCAGTTCTTGTGGTTGATGATATTGTTTTACATTATTTGCATTAAGAAAAAAAAAAGATATCTTTACCCATTTGTGCCTGAATTTTTGTTTTCTCAATTTTTTTGGTAAAATCACTTTAAAATGTTGCAAAATGAACTGGGAAAATACGAAAAAAAAATTAAGCTTAATTTTTTTTTTGTATTTATTTGATAAAATGTAAAAGAACTAAATATGAGTATTTCTAGTAGAATAATATGCATAATTATATATTTTGCCTATATTTATATTTAAAAATGTTTATAAATTGTATATTATGTACTATAATTAGTATTTTAATGAACTACAAAAAAAAATATATATTTATTTCTTTGCAGATACTAATAACATTATAACTATTATTAATAATAAAATAAGAATAATCGTATTGCAGACTTAAAAACAATTTATTTCATAAATATCTTCGAAAGGAGATTGCATAAATAACTGTCTCCTAAATTTCTAACAAATATATGTGCCCATTTGTGCCTAGAACCCTATATTTTGTACATTACAAAAATGCATAAAAAATAGGCTTGAACATTTAATTTCGCAATTTAAAAAAATACGTATTTCAAAAAAGTCCACAAGCTAAGATTATAACTTGCGATTTTGGGTCCATGATAGAAAAAATACAAATAAACTTACTTTTTACATTTCGCCCTCTTGAAAAATTAAAAATCTATAAACACCGAAAAAGTCTTAATTTAAGCAAATAAACATCCACCTTGTGTTGTTATCTCTCGGTTATAGATAAAGACATTTATAAATAATGATTTCATGTAATTTTCATGCTATAAACAAGAAGAAAATTATACAAATGCATTAAAATTTGAAACATCCCAAGAATGGAACGCTAGGCATAAATGGGTTAAACAATAAAAAATATTATTCTATTTTGTTACTATTGACCCTTCTGCAAGATTCATTCCAGCAAAATACCGCTTTTACAAATCAAAACATACTACAGTTTAGTTACTGACATTTTATTGGTTCCCAGATCTGTAATTGTGATTGGCTAGGAAACTTTTTTACAATATACTTCAACATTCATGACTAATTGTGTTTGTATTTTAGACTAAAGTAAGTGTAACTTTTTTTTGTAATGCAGATATTTTAATTCTTTTTTTTTTAATTAAATTCTACATTACAGTTTCTTGAATCTGATATAAAAGCATTTGTATTTAAGTGAAAATTAATATATTCTATAAGCACACAAAGTTATAAAACATGAAAATTTCAAAAATGTCCACAATTTTGGCCACCACTGTAAGTTAACTACCATGGGAAAACGGAAGTGTTTCTCTAAATTTACTATTTAATGAGTATTATATATAGCTTTTAATCAGGGATATGAAAAGAAAAAAAATTGACTATTAATTTAATGCAGATTGTGGAAGACTCGTCGAAATTTATATAAAGCAATAATATTGAAAAATGATACTGTGAATGACACTATTTCTTTCCTGAAATGTGAAAATCTTTTAGTATAGGTACTAAATAGAAAGTATTAAACATAATTTTTAAAGACATAATGAACGTAGCTATGATATTTTTGTGTGTTTAAATGAAAATGTAATAATTTCATAAAAATCGATAATGAAACTCTTTAATTTCTTTTCTCTGTTTACCATATAAATATTGTTATTTCATAAACGCCTTCACAATTTTAAACTGCTTAGTATCTACAAAGTGTAAGTGGTAGTTGATATTATATTTATAAAAATCCTTAAATTAAACATTTCTGATAGAACTGGTTAATACATTTATGTTTTAAAACTACGTAAAAGTGATATCACTAGAAAATGCATGAATAAATAACAATGAATTCATAAATTTAATAATAAACATGAAACTGTTACGATCATACTTTAGTAATTAATGTGGTTAAAATTTTAAGTTTCTATCAATCTACTTTTATTATATTTTGTTAAATTTTGAAACAATAGAGGACTTCATTAAATTTGATTCTTCACGTTCTACGAAAGTACATTAAATGTTGATAACAAATTTGCCATCGTAACAACTTTTCTGCTAAAAGCATTATATGTGATATTCTGATTATAAGCTACTGTATATACACAACAGGTTTATAATCATGCCTTTAAAGGAAACAAAAAATATATACTATCATAATTTTTCACATACTAAATTAAGTTTGAAGTATACTATACTGCTCGTCATGTCACCTAAATTACGATACTGATTAGTATGTTAAAGAAGTTTAATGTAGTTTTATCATTTACGCTAGAAATTTATTTTTAGATTTATCTATTAAGATTTAAGACTATGTTAAACGTGTAACATGTTAATGAGTGTCAAATTGTCTTTAAAATTAGAATGATGATAAACCAGTTAGAAAATACATGAACCGTTAATAAAACTTTATAAACGGTATTCCTTTTAATAAACAGGCTTTCCATATACAATTACTGTTTGGAAATCGACACGATGCAAGTTTCTTTTAATTTTACTCGTCAAATTTGTCTTTTTTTAAAGTTTAATGGTTTATTAAACTTTTAAAGAGCTTCAGAAACCTTCAGTGTTACGGAACGTACGCCAGATGATATAAAATTTCAATCTTTTAGTTATTTTTAAATTATTTTATAAGTGTTATTTATTTGATAAATAAAAAAAATACATGTTTATATTATCGAATAAATTAGTTTTGAAATTTAAAAAGATACTAAAAGTTTTAATACTTGCATATTAAAAGCTATTAGATCCACTTCTACATAATTTTAAAGAAAACATTGCTCAGAATAGTGTTTAAAATGTTACTTCTTGGAAAATTAAATAGTATTATATTTTAATTATTTTTTATCATAAATTGATGATATTTGATAAACCATGTTCAAAGTAACACTTATATAACTGAGTTACATGGACATTTTTTTATATATACATAAGCAAATATGGGCTAATTTAAAGAAATGATTATTTAAAGAAAACTTCAAAATAAATATTCCAATAAAGTTGGGCATTCTGAATTGTTTAATAATAAAAACATTTTCATTTAAACGTAACTAAAATATAAAAGAAAAATATTATATTTTAAATATTTTTAATCTTGAATTTATGCATATTTAATATACTAGGTTCATTTAACTAATAACACTTACACAACTGAATTGCATGGACAATTTTTTTTTTTTAAATAAGCAAATTGGGGCTAAATTAAAGGACCGATTATCTAAAGAAAACTTTTAAATAATAAAATATTAAAATTTCAAAATAAGCATTCTGATAAAGTTGGACATTTTGAAATGTTTTCGCAACAAAACATTTAGAGTTAAAGTAACTAAAAGAGAACAATTTTAAGTTATTTTGCATACATTCTGCTAATCTAAAATTTTCCGAAGCTGTATGAAAATAATTACAAATTTGCTTTGAGATTATTATTTCTTTTTAAGGTTTAAAATTGTTTTTATACATAGTGTATACGGATAATATAAATAGTTTTTAGTTAAATAAATATTTTGGTAATGTGATATGTAATGCTTTTAGGTAGATTTCGTGGGAAATACTACCTATTACATTCTCCACTACGTTGGAATTTCGAAAAAAATTTGCGGATCCACACAGATCATGACCCCTAGAATCCAAAACCACACCCAGTAAAAAACTCTATCTATCTATCTATATCACTTTTTATGGACACGATAACCTCCATAATTCTGTACAAATCTTTTCCAAACTGACCTATAGAATCAAGGGGCATGAAATCTCGGTCAGGTTCGTTAATGGGCAAAATCGGACTAAGGGGGTGGAAATAGGGAGGGGTTTTATGAAAAACGAAAAAAACACCACAATTTCTTAATTACAATACATATGAAATCAATTTAAAGTTTTTATTGCTTCTAAAAAAAGGACAAAAATTTATGTATGACAGATTTTTGAAAAAAATTAAAAATGAGCTCAAGGGGAGAAAAAATAGAGTTTTGGGGAAAAAAATTCATAACTTCGTAAATTCTCAAGATATCAAATCGAATTAAATTTATTATAAATTATCTTAACATTATCTACAACTTTTATAAGGCAAGTTTTTGATAGGACCAATTCTTCCACAAAAAAATTAAAAACGAAACCGAAAAGGAGGATTTAAGAAGAAAAAAATCCATAACTTTGTCAATTCACAAGATGTACTACCCGCTTAGATTTATTCTACATCTTCTGAATATTTTCTACAACTTTTATATTGACAAGTTTTTGATAGGACCAATTCTTACAGCAAAAACTAATTAAAAATACATAGAGGTTGAAGAAAAAAATACCGTATTAATCAAATCCAATCTGCTTATTTTCTGACTCATTTTTAAATTAATTTTTGTTTTCAAACGCATCCAGTTAGTAGGTTCTCTTATTTAGAAATTATATAATGTTCGTTCATGAAACTATGTAACGTTCGATTTTTTTTTTTCTGATACAGACAGAATTGATTTCAAAAAATTATGTCAAAGTGAGCATTTTGAACAGAATTTCTTGAAGCTTTAGTGTTGGAAACTAAACATATTGTCCTACTGAGAAAATAATTGTTTATAAATCAAGTTCTAATTAATTGAACAAAAAATAAAAATCTAGGTAGCTTATAAATCGCTTAAAAAATCACGTCAGCATGTTTCATGTTTTTTTTTTTTTTTATGAATCTGAAAATGTGTCAGAAAATTTCGAGTTGTTGAGCATGGAAAAATATTTTTTTGTACACTGCCTTAACATGATTCTGATAAAACTATCTCTTATATAAAAATGAAATTAAAATATCGTCAAAAGCGGCGAGATAAAACTGCTAAACTAGGTTTATTTCTCATCATGCTTTAGTTTTTGTTGGTGAAATTAGTATTTTCTTCGACATCTACCTGCGCCTGTAGGCCGAGTGGACTGAGATTTTTTTCAAGTATTTTGTCTTCTTTTAAAATGCTTAAAATTTAAAACTGTCGGAATTTAAACTGCAATAAATCACATTTTAGAATATTTTTTTCTTTGTGTGCATGTTGGATGTTTTTTTTTTATTTTTATAAGACATAATTTTTGTTCTTCAGACCTTAAAATACTAAAACTGTTTAACACAGATTAGTTTAAGAATGCTCTCAAGCTTTTAATAATTTTCTAGCTCTGTTTACATGTAATAACCTCCATCTTGTATTTCTAGTAGACATTTTTTATAAGGATTATTAGTAAGAAAAAGTGGCAGGATAAAAAGTCGTATCTGGATACCATATGTGGTACATATGTGCGCCGTTGTTTGTCAAAGGGTTAAATGAAATTTAAATATATCAGTGAAAATTTTTACATTCCCACACACATTTTTTTTAATCTCTAACTATTCTTATTTTGCCATATGAAACTGTTCTTCCGTAGACTGCTTTATTTTCGTTATCAGTTTCCATTTTATAATTTGAAAAATTATAATTTAAAAAATGAAAATACTTTTGCAAAAGCACTTTTTAGTGGCTAAGTGGAAATTAGTGCATTTTTTTTATTTTAAAATATATTTTCTGGTTTAAAGGCATATTGAAAATATATGTATTTTGTTTTTAATTTTTTTTTAATTGGAAAATATTTTGTATTATGTATTTTAAGTACTTGCACCAATGTATTTTTATTTCGTATTGAAAATATTTTTGGAAGTATTTTGCGCTACTCTGATCTGATGAAATCATAATGCGACCATACGCAAATGTAAAGCACGAAATGTAACACAATACAACCAATTGAGAAAACGGAAAAATCTGTCACTTTATTTTTAAAAATAAAATTAATTTTAAAAGTTAATGTGTTTTTATATGCAAATGAGTATATTTAATAATATAAAATCGGTTTATCATCCGCCACTATTAATTTTCTTCAAATAACGTATCTGGCATTTATTTAGAATATTTTCTTCAGTAGAGGCGACTCGTATCCTCTTGCATAGTAAGCTTTCCCTTATTAATGCATTATGTTCAACAACTTTCATATTAAAGACCAAGACGTTTCTCACATTGCGATCTATCATGAAATCATAATGCGACCATACGCAAATATAAAGCATTATAAAATAGGTTTATCAATGTCATTATTAATTTTTTTCAAACAAATTATCTCGCCTTTGTTTAGAACATTTCTTTCAACGCTTGTACACAATATGTCTTTTTTTTTAATAAAGTATGTTCTACAGTCATATCTCACAAAGTTTTAGAGATACGATGTCATATTCCGGAAATAGGCCAATAGAGGTGTTTTGAAGTACATCACCGAATAGAGCATGGCGTTTTTCTATTTTTATATATCACAGTTTCATGGCTGTAGGTAATGTGGTTTAAAGTTGTTTGAAGTTTATTTAAAGAATCATTGTATAATCTTTCTCTTCTTCTTCGTCAATTAAAAGCAAAACACGTCATACATTTTTTAAAGGTTTAACTTATCCGAGTTTTGCGTTTTACAATATTAGCACTGAATAAAGTGGAATTATTTTTATTTAAGTTACTTTCTTAGAACTGCCAAAATTACTTAATAATATTGCAGCGTAAGTACAGTTTTACTCTAGCAAGGTAAAAGTAACCCCATTATATATTCTGGATCACACTTTTCCACAGATATTATTTTCAAAAAACATGTTACCTTGTCAAAATGAATACGTAATTAAAAATATGAGGGTTAAAAAAAGAAAAATTGCATAAATACAGATATTCAATTTTACTCGGAATATGTATTTAAAATGTATTTAGATATTATGCCGTATTTCACTCTGGGCAAAAGTATTAAAAGTGACTTTAACTCAAATGTTTAGAAAATAATAAATCTAGCTAAAGTACCCGGTTTTGAAAAGTGAACGATTGAGTGTTAATTTACCTAATTTTCACTATTTTCTTTCATTTAACCAGACGACCGATTACCTACTTACTTAGTAACTATAATCTGTGATCTGGAAAATGACCTGTGAAGGACATTTCATTCACATATTCTTTTAATAGTTTTTCCCGTTTCGCCCCCCCCCCCTTTTATGTGTAGTTATTTTACTAAACTACTTATTTAACTCTTATTTTTGATTCCGTCTCGATTCATAAATTAAATTTATTTCCATCACTCATTTCATTTCGAAATACATTCTCACTGCGCGTTTTATTTCTCAAAATCAGTAATTGATTATGTAGGTTATGCTATTTTTTTTATCTTGCATTGAAATATTTTACTCATTCCTTGTACGCAGTTATTTCCGTTGATAGGCCGTTATTTCTCTTTTTCTTTATTGATTTATTGAGTGTGTTTCTAAAGCTGCACCTTTTTCCATAACATATTTTTTCTAAATTTATCTTGCAATATCTTTTATTTCTTAATTTCACGTGCCTTATGTCGTCTCTGCGGCGCCTATTAACATGGGTTTGCCATCCCCCATTCAATTGCAGCTTTGTGATTTTTTTTGGCACTTCATATTTTGCTGTTTATCCGTTGGCGTTAAAATTACATATGTTGCCCTTTTCCACCTCCTCATTGATAATACATTAACGGTTTTTGAACACGTGTCTCATTTCACTTTAATTGTCGCCAGATTGCTACTGGCTTGCTTATTTTGTAAATTACTGCTCGCCAATAACTCAACGCTCTAAAATGTGGTTATGACATCATTCTGTTGCTGATCGTGCATCTGTAAGCATAAAAATGTAGTGTGTTTTTCTCCAGCACCGGCCGTTGTGCTGGTATCCTCGATATGTACGAACCTGGAAATAAAACTCCTTTTACTGGATTTTCTGGATTTTTATCTATAAACTGGCTATTTATCTTTTCTCATACTAGAAAATAAATACAATACTGATTCATAAATCACCGATGCTACGTGTATATTTATCGCAACCTGTTTTTCAGATAGATATAGTTTTAAGACTACAAAGTCTGTATATGACCGAGATTAAAACATTTGATGAAAAGTTGTTTCCGAGTATTTTGCTATATAAATGCATTTTGTATAATTAACACGTTGAATGCCAGATTATAATATGAGAAAAAGTAATTTTGGTTCTTTTTCTTAGTTTTAAAATGCATAAGAGTATCAGTAAACATTTAAAATCAATTGTATGCCGCACTTTTGCATACCTTCACACATTTCTTGATGTAAGATCACAGTTTTGTTTATAAGTAAATGGGTTTTTTTTATAGTTACTTTGAGTTTATTTTCATATCCTTCCTTCGTGCATTGTGCTATTTTCTAAAGATAGCACGGTTTCAAGGTTTCTTTTTTTTTCTTTCCTTTCTGTAACGGCAAGATGACCACTTGTCTGTGCAGAAAAGGGGGAAGTTTTTGTTTTGCACTTACAGAGTTCAAAAATTCATTTTTTTAAGTATATCATTATTCCACACATTTCTTGCTTGTCAGTATTTTTAATGTTGGGTAGTACTAACTTTATTTACTTTATTATGACATTAATAAAAAGCTACACTACCTCGCGCTTTTCACATTAATTCTTTATGTGCATAGAAATTCATATGTTCACTGTAGAAATTGCTTACAATGCTTGTACATATTTGTTGTGGTTCTATATTCGACCTGGCTTTACATACATACACATATTTACACTTCATTTTGGCAAGAATTATTTTGCTTATAGTTCAAAGTTAACACTCGCCTTGGTTGAATTTAATCTTGATTTTATGTGCTTCTCGTATTTTTTTTCTACGTACTTGCTCACGGTTTATGTACATTGTCATTAGGATAGAAAGGGGCAATTCTATTTTATAGGCAATTTTTTTCTAGCTAAATGTTTTTTTAAAGTAATTTGTTTTCTTTGATTTCTTACACTTTTAAAGACACTGCTTGCACATGCGTTCAGTATTTTGTTACATGAAATAACTCAGATGTTGTACATTACGTTTCACATACATTTTGCGTACTGATAGAATTTGATTCTAGAATTTGATTGTTTGGACACGGATGGTGACTCGATGCATGATTCCCCCTCCTCTCATGAAATGTGACAGGATATCTTTAAAATTGATATTTTGGGGTATAAAATTATTGTGATTGTTTTCACTGGTTTGATACATTTTTTTATATATACGCTAGAATCGGCAGCATTATTGCAACATTTACACTTAAATGACAGTTTCATTTTTTTTTACACGTAATATTTTATAGATCCATACACTTTGTAGCGTTTCTTTTAAATCACTGGTACTTAGAACTAAAAAAAATGAAATGTAATTTTTTTACGTTATTCACGTTTCTTTTAATATGATTCTAGCCTAACATTAAGTGTATTGATGCCTATCAAGTTATACAGTTTTGCACTTTTTAGTGTTATATCTTCTTGTCACTGCACATTTCGCGAATATTTTGTGCATCAGTACTTAAATTTTTACCCCTTTGCTAACGATCTATTCAACAGTATTTTTTTCAACAAAATACAAGTAGTTCATTGTTTATAACACATTAGTTCATGGTGGCTGGTTTGGAGTATAACCAGAGTCTCCTCACACATTTACTGCCTGTTTAGTCGGTTGGCAAATTCTTCCTTCTTCAATGGTAACAGTTTTTCTATTTTGTGGCATGATAAAAGTTAATAATTATTATCAGAATCACTTTCATTCTATTGCTTGCCAGTTAAAAAAAAAAAAAAAAAAAAAAAAAAAAAAAAAAAAATGGAGGTTGTTTCATTAAAAAAAAGTGATAATTAAATTCGATTAAAATATTATTTAAAATAAATATAAATTAATAAAAATTAAATTAAAAGTGATAATTCATTTAAAAAAAGGTGTAAATATATTTTTTTCTATCTTCACGAATTTTCTATTGGATAATGCACAGGTGTACATTTTTTCTCCCTTTCACTCTACTACAGACATGCAGTTCTCTCCTGGTACATACCAGTTATATCGTCAAGAGATGTTAATTGAGGCTGCGCTCACACACATACACAATGCCTTTTTCTTATGTATCACCTGTTGTACATGTCTTATTCATATTAAATTTCATTATTTTTTTTCATACATTTGTTACATTTGAATGTCTACATGATAGG
Source organism: Maratus speciosus (assembly GCA_963932465.1). Classification (NCBI taxonomy): domain Eukaryota; kingdom Metazoa; phylum Arthropoda; class Arachnida; order Araneae; family Salticidae; genus Maratus; species Maratus speciosus. Next base: position 389,329,605 of record OZ010788.1, on the reverse strand, counting down.
TTAACTTACAATTTTTTTTTGTTGTTTTAAGGTATAGAAGTAAAAAAAAAACATTAGATTACAGGTTATTTTATAGTATATTTATAACAATACACATATATCGTTTATTCAAGGAGTCAGGGCAGTGACTACTTCCAAACTTCAGCAATTAATTGTGCTTCACTTCTCAGATTTTTCTCCATCTGTTATCATTACCATCACTTTTATAAAAGGAGAGTTTCAAGTACAGTGCTTAACACTTCAAGTTTTTGTATTATCTATTATTTATATGTTCTTTTGCCTTTATTTACACATCATGTCTCAAAGTAGTATTTTAAGTTGCAGTATAACCAACTCATATAGCAATCACAAGAATTGCTTTTTATTTGAATATTTATTTCAAATATTATTGAACTATGACCTTCTCGAAATTGAATTAACAAAAAAATGTGTGCACACTTATTTACAGCTATCCATAAGTTAGACTGAGCTCAGGTAATTGACATTGAAAATTTATTGGTACCAATTTTTCTAAGGCACGCTTGCATGCATGCGAAATGGAGACATGATATATATTTATACTTTATTTACTCAGTTTCGAGGTTATTTACCTGGTTCATACTCAAAAAAATTTACTGTATTTTATATGTATCATATACTTGAGATCTGACATGGGTTATTTTTTTTTCTTTTGCTACCGCAGTCCTTCTTATTCATCGTCGGTCAAGGGGGAGATGTATGTGAAGGTATTTCCTTCACATATTCTTTTAACAGTTTTTCCCGTTTCGCGCCCCCCTCCCTTTTTAATGTATAGTTATTTTACTAAACTACTTATTTAACTCTTATTTTTGATTCCGTGTCAAATCATAAATTAATTTTTTTTTTCATCACTCATTTCATTTCGAAATACATTCTCGCTGCGCGTTTTATTTCTCAAAAACAGTAATTGATTATGTAGGTCATGCTATTTTTTTTTCATCTTGCATTGAAATATTTTACCCATTCCTTGTACGCAGTTATTTCGGTTGATAGGCCGTTATTTCTCTTTTTCTTTATTTATTTATTGAGTGTGTTTCTAAAGCTGCACCTTTTACCATAACGTATTTTTTCTTGTCATAAATTAAGCTTGCAATATCTTTTATTTCTTAATTTCACGTGTCGTAGGTCGTCTCTGCGGAGCCTATTAACATGGGTTTGCCATCCCCCATTCAATTGCAGCTTTGTGATTTTTTTCGGCACTTCATACTTTGCTGTTTATCCGATGGCGTTAAAATTACATATGTTTCCCTTTTCCTCCTCCTCATTGATAATACATTAACGGTTTTTGAACACGTGTCTCATTTCACTTTAATTGTCGCCAGATTGCTACTGGCTTGCTTATTTTGTAAATTACTGCTCGCCAATAACTCAACGCTCTAAAATGTGGTTATGACATCATTCTGTTGCTGATCGTGCATCTGTAAGCATAAAAATGTAGTGTGTTTTTCTCCAGCACCGGCCGTTGTGCTGGTATCCTCGATATGTAGGAACCTAGAAATAAAACTCCTTTTATTGGATTTTCTGGATTTTCATCTATAAACTGGATATTTATCTTTTCTCATACTAGAAAATAAATACAATACTGATTCATAAATCACAGATGCTACGTGTATATTTATCTCAACCTGTTTTTCAGATAGATATATTTTTAAGACTACAAAGTCTGTATATGACCGAGATTAAAACCTTTGATGAAAAGTTGTTTCCGAGTATTTTGTTATATAAATGCGTTTTGTATGATTAACACGTTGAATGCCAAGTGTATTTCTTCTGTCTTTCCGTTTGGGCCATGAAGTAAGATTCCCGTTACAGAATCTATAAGTGTCAGTCGCCGATGATTGACGTGGCCTAAACGGAAAGTTCAGTGTCAGTCACCGAAATCTAACGTAGCACTCAACGTGTTAATAAAAAATGCAAGTACACAAATTCTATGAATTTTATTTGAAAAAACTTCACTAAGTTCTTCACTAAAAATGAGCTCCAGGTACCTAAACCTTTGTGGAAATTTTATTATACACTCATAGACACACTTGTACATAGGGGATAGATTTCAAAATAGCAAAAATTAATTCAGAGGACCTCAAAATGCTGAAATATACCAATATTTCCATAATCATCCATAATTTTTATCATTTTTCAATAAGGTTTTTCAAACTCATATGATGTTACATGTTTACTTGCTGACGTTCATTATATTTTCAATGTGGCGTATTATTTTCTCTTTTTTTATTCGTGAATCTATTAATTTCATTTTCATTTTTCATGTGGAAATCTTGCAATAGGAAAGTTATGAATTAATATTCACGTTTAAAAAAAATTGTTCAGATATTTATTTCATTTTATTTTTCGCGTAGAAATCTTGCAATAGAAAAATAATTGTTGTGATAAGAATTTTATTGTGAATTTTTAATTGTTGGTAACTGCCCTAACGAAATTTTTTTAATGTGATAGGAAATTGCTGTTAAATTCGTGTTTTTTTTTTTTTTTATTAGAATTTAACTAAAAAATGTTTCGATTCCGGATTACTTTAGTTGCTTCGGCGGTATTTTAATACAAATGTACGTCACATTTCACAATTTTGGCTTCCAAACTGTTGATTTGTATAAAATTACAGACAGACAGACAAATTTTTATTTTTATATATTCGACTAGCTAAAGCAAACGGCGTTGCTCGGAATTTAAGAATGCTTGTTGTAAAAACTTAATTTAAAAATTAAACATACAGTATAAAATAAACAAAAAAGAAAACAATAATGCCATGTTTATTTCAGTTCTTCACTAAAAATGAGCTCTATGGACCTAAACCATTGTATAAATTCCAATAAACATGCAGTGTAAATTCTAATATACATGCATACACACACGTATATATATTTAAAAAATGGCGAAAATAAATTCAGAGAACCTGAAAATGTTAAAATATGCCACAATTTCCCTAATTGGGTTGTTATCATGTTTCAATACGTTTCCTCAAACTCTTATGGCGTTATATATTTACCTGCTGACGTCCATTACATTTCCAACATGATGTAATATTCATTTTTTATTTAAATTCTTCAAACTATTTATTTCATTTTCATTTTTCACGTAGAAATCTTGCAATAAAAATATCATGACGTAATATTAACTTTTTTTCTTTAATTCGCCAAACTATTTATTTAATTATCATTTTTCACGTGGAAATATTGCAATAGAAAATTATTTGTTGTGGTAAGAATTTTACTGTAAATTTTTAGTTCTTGGCAACTACTATAACGAAAAATGTTTCAATTTGATAGGAAATTGTTGTTAAATTGGTGTTTTTTTATTAATTAAAATTAACTATAACTTATTTCTATTCCGTATAATTTTAGTTGCCTCGGCCGAGTTTTAATACACATGTATGTAACATTTCACAATTCTGGCTTCCAAACTGTGAATTTGTTTAGCATTACAGGCATAGCAGACAGGCAAACTTTCATTTTTATATATTAGATAATAATCTTTTGCATTTACTGAATGTCAAATCTTAATGATTCGTCTGAACGGTATCTTTCGAAAAGAGAATTCCGAAGTAATGTTTTTTAAATTATGCAAAGACAAATATGGCATTCAATGTATTTTTTTTTTCATTCAGGTTTGAAAATTGTCCATTCTATTATACGTTATAAATTTTACATTTGTTTGTTATACGAATTATAGGATATAAATGATAGGAGCATACAGTTTGCCGTAGGTGTTATATGATATACATAATAGGAGCATTGTATCTGACGTACTTGTTATATGATATACATCCGCATCCGTTATGATATTACTCAAATGCTTTGAAGATAACTTTAGAATATTAGAGATTATCTAAAATACCGTATCATGGTAATAATTGGCCTATTAATCTATTATTTAAAATATTTTACACTTCTTTATAACAGATAAATTTCAAAGTTTCTTCATTATTTCAGTTTCTTATAAAACAATTGCTGTATGAATATGATTAATTGAAGTAATGAACCAAAAAATAGTCGTATTTATAAAAAGTTAAACTATTATGGTAAAGCATTTGTTACACGCCATATGTTATAATAAGCACTTTGTCACTTCACAGGTTAAAAATTTTAAAAATGAAATGTTTAGCTCTCCGAATGACGCAATGCTGCTTACAATAAATCAAGCAGGACGGTCGTTCTGACATGCCAAGCTGAAAAAAAAATGCTAACCTCGCCAAAGAAAAAAACGCCAAGAATAAAACGCAAGACACCGTAGCTGCTTATTATACTGAAGACAACTTCTCCATGTTAAATCGACCAAACATGCCAGCGTAAAATTTCCCATAGCAAAAGAACCAATCATCGCAGAAAAATAAAACCAAGAAGGTCCTTTTCAGAAGGTCCTAATAGAAAAGATCTTCAATTTGAGACTAAATGCAACCTCATAAATTAAATATAAACAGAGATATAGATTTTTTAAAATAACGTCGAGATACTGAAAATGACAGATTTATTTTCTTCGTCACACCTTATGCTTCAATCGAGGTAGAGACTTAAATAATGGACATAAAAAAGTAAGGATTGCATTTTTGGACAGATATTTACTCAATCTACGTGCTTTTATAAAATTCAGCTTTAAAAACACAAATTTTCTATTCTTAATTAGCGAAAAACTGTTAATTAATTCTAAAGATTATAAATTATGCCAAACAGCGATAAACCCGTCAAACCATTTTAGAAGTCTTATACTATTCTTTTATATTATCCTTTTGCATTGATTTCATCGAAGAAAACTATGACCAAGATCCAGATAGATTTTTCGCTGTTAGCGAAATGAGTTTGACCAATCAGAAGCCAGAATGTTTGAGAATTTTTTCTGTTTCTGGATCCTGGCCTATGTCATAAAAGTTTTGAGTCATTTTCTTAGGATGAAGTGCATGTTTACAGAAATCTAGGCAGGGATCCAGATAGGTTTTTCTCTGTTAGCGAAACGAGATTCACCAATCAATAGCCTGCATTGCTGCAAACAGCGAAAAGTTCGCAAAAGTGCAAGCTTCTGATTGATGAATCTCGTTTCGCAAAAAGCGAAAAATCTATATAGATTGCGGCCAATTATGTTGAACACAAATTTGCATTTCCACATCCAGAAAGGGTATTGATGTCATAACAACAGTGCATATTCGAAACTATTTAAGTCATTGATTCTGAACTCCTTTGTTATACATTTCAATATTAAAGAAGTTGTTGTTTCAATAGTTTTAGTACTTTTCTCTATTGCTCACTCTAAAACACAAATATCGAAATTTAAGGAACAGCGCTCGGAAACTATAGCGCCTAGAATATATAGTGTTGAAATCGGCTAACCCTGTAATACTTAAAAAAGCGCTAAAATATTGTATCCCTTAAATGTGCAATGATACTGCTGCAATATGCAGATCGAAGCGACATCTGCAGGATATTTTCTACAACTGCAAGAAATTGCTAGTCTATACAATGTATTAATAGTAATTGAGGATATTCCATCTCCGTTTTGATCACGTGGTCAAGGTAAAAACTTCTAGCGTAAAGAAGGGAAGGCTCCGTAGACGTGTAATGTAAATTCCCGCTAGGCAATGAAACAGCTCATGAGGCAAAGCAGCAGCATCTTCCCTTCTTATCAGTTATAAGTTCCTTGGGTAAATTACCGGTATCACGTGACTTTTTTCAGCCTCAAACCCATATTTGGAATATCCTCCATACGAAAATCCCGCAGATGTCGTAGCGATCGACACTTGAAATTTTAGCAGTATCATCGCACATTTAAGGGATACAAATTTTTAGAACTGTTTGGATAGCATATTTCCACACTAGGTATTCTAGGCGCTGTATCAGAAACCACACCATAACAGAGAGCCTTTATACTTAAGAGTGGTGATATATGCACAGGAGGCATGCTCATTTCAAGTTTTTGTCGAAAGTACGGCAATCCGCTTTCTTGAATAGAGGATATTCAATCTATGTTATGGTTACATGGTCAAGGCAAGAACGCGTAGCGTAAAGAATGGAAGGCCTCGACCTACGTAATGTAAATCCCCGCTACCCAATGAAACAGTTCATGGGAGAAAGCAGTAGTAGTTTCCTCTTTCCCTTCTTATAAGTTAGCAGTTCTTGAGTAAATGACCGGTACCACGTGACTTTTTCAGCCTCGAACCCATATTTGGAATATCTTCCATTAGAAGATACGCGCATGGAAGATCTCTATTAGACTAGGGAAATAATTCAACATGCATTAGCCTTACGATAATGGCATGCTCGCAAAGAACTTTAACGATTTGTTTTTATCACTTTTACCAATAAACATTTATTGGCCTTATGTCACTACTTCGTTATAGAGACGCACATGTTCCTAATTAGATGCCGGCCTTAATGTATCAAAATACGGAGTTTGCATTCTGTACTATTCCTGAGCTCAGTTATAGCGTCAAGAAATATAGAACGGTATCCAGCTACATTTTTGCAAACAGTGAAAAGTTTGCAAAAATTCTGGCTTCTGATTGGTCAATCTCGTTACGATAACAAAGAAAAATCTACCTAGATCACGGTCATAGTGTAGAAACCGGCTATTCCAGTAATGCTTTAAAAAGTGCTAAAAATTAAATCCTATAAATATTGAAAAATACTGAATGACAAATGTCGATATGAGCAACATTTTCTAGATCTTCTCTGAGCGAAACGTTTTCTTTTGAAATAGTTACGTTGGAATTACCATATGTCGCTGTAATCGACATTCGTCGTTCAGCCTCGTTCAACATCTATGGGATACAATTTTTTAGCACCTTTTTAATAAGCTGATTTTTAAACTATATCTTCTGGAAACTATAGCTCCGTTATAGCGTCTAGATTATATGTTGCAGAAATCGACTATCCCAGCAATACTTAAAAAAGCGCGGAAGTATTGAATCCCTTAAATGTACAACGATGTCGAATTCCAAACAGTCATTTGCATCGACATCTGCAGGATATTTTTTAAAGAAGAAAGAGACATGTGTAATGCACCGCTACAGCGTCTGGAATACATAATGTGGAAATTTGTTATCCGAGAACCGCTAAAAAGTGTATCCCTTAAATGTGCACTGACCCTGAAATCCAGGGAGATGATAGCAGCAACATCTGCGATATATTTTCAAATTTCAAAGTAAACATCGTATTATTACAGCGGGTTTGGCGCCAAGCACACAGGTCAGATGTATGTTAATAAAACGTAAAAAAAAAAAGTTACCGCGTCTAGACCAAATTGTCTTGGAGTTTTGGGAAATATCCTGCAGATATCGCTGTGATCGACTGATTGGATTTCTACACTATATATTCTAGACGCTGTAGCACCGCTGTAGCCTGTCTTTTTCGTTTGCCTCGAAGTAGGTATAGGTGACGTCATTTGAAGCTGTTCCTAAAGTGTGGCCAGCTCATCACGTCACACGGAGTTGATTAAGTGTACACGGCAATGGATACAAAATAAAATCGGCGCACCGCTTTGTACTAATCATCATGTAAAGATGATCCAATTTCGTGTGACTTTTAAACGTCGTGAACTGGCCTACACTGTTAAAAATATCGTGAAAAATTACCTGTGCTTTTATAGGCTATCTCTTTTCTGACCAATGAGAACGCTACATAAACACCTATGACGCGTCTTCATTGGTCATAAAATAGATAGCCTTAAAAAACAGAGGTAATTTTTCACGATACTTTTACAGTGTATTATGTCATTGGTCACGCTACACCCTCCCACTTGCGTCCGCCATATATAGCGGCATCATGCACTGGAGACTGCTAAATGGGCTGCTATCGGTCAAAAGTAAGAGAGAAAAGGGCAGAAGAGGGGGAAAGAACTCGTTTTTTTTTGGTATGTAGTTTTTCACACGGGAAGATTGACATGTCTGCTCCTCTCCTTTCATAGCTTCATGATGGTGAAATAAACCAACGCCCCCCTAGATATTTGAGAAAGTCTTGACATGCGTCAGGAAAACATCAAACAAAGCAGGCAAAGCAAAGGAACAAAATCATTCATTGGCTCGTGGATATGAACGAGCCAATGAATGATTTTTCTTCTTTGTTTTGCCTGCTTTGTGTGATATTTTCCTGACGCGTGTCAAGGCTTTCTCGAATATTTAAAGGGCGTTGAATAGGCCGGGATCAAGATAGATTTTACGCTATTAGCGAGATGAGATTGATCAATCAAAAGCCTGCATTTTTGAAAACATTATTATGTTTGCAATAAACACAGAAAAGCCTGCAAGGATGGAGGCTACTGATTGCTCAATCTAATTTTACTGACAGAGAAAAATTTATCTGGATCCCGGACATTAACTTTGTTTGGTTAAGACGATTTTGAATAAAATCAAATCAGAAAGCTAATGTTTTTTAACTTTTCTGGTTAGTTTAATCGAAATCTCGGATTTCATTCTCGGATTATCTGTAGGTATTTGTAAAGGTAAATATATTTTGCAAAACCGTCAGAAAAAAAAAGTTAGAACAAACAATTAACTGACAGACTAACTGTAAATATATATTTTATTTTGAAGATATTTGATTTTTACTAAATTTTCATCCTTTATAGAAAATTTTAAAGAGATATAAATTGAGAAAGACTGATACTTTGAAAGAAGAAATTGACTTTCCTTACTTTTAAATTATTAAATACTCTAAAAAATAAATGATAGGTAAACAAAATGTATGCTATTATGTTTGTTCCCTGCTTATAAAGGCTATACAAGGACTAATTTTAGCGAGTAGAATTATTTCAATTATATATAATCTGTTTAATAAAAAGAACTGATATCTACTAAAAAACAACTTTTCAAAAGTAAAAAAAAAAAAAAAAAAAAAAAAAAAAAAAAAAAAAAAAGTTGTGGCTAAAAAATAGTGTGATATCAAATTGCCAAGCTTATATTATGGTACTGACATAACATTTTAGGTAGATTTCGTAAGAAATACTACGTATTGCAGTCGTTACCATGGTGCGACTTTTGAAAAATTCCTTCATAACTTTTCATTAAATGACCCCAGGAACCCAAAACCACCCCCACCTAAAAAGTTTATATATATATATATATGTACTAAATTTTGTCCCCACGATAAAAGTCGCAATTATGCACGGATCGTCTTCAAACTCGCCAACAACTTTGAGATGGCTAATATCTCGGCGGGGATTGAAAATGAGGAAAATCGGCCCAAGGGAATGGAAATGGGGAGGGTTAAAAATTTTGAATACCGTCCTAACAAGATTCTGATAAAACCATCTCTTACACAACAATGACAGAAAAAAATAAATATTTTTCATTATAGCAGTTGCCAACAATTGAAAAAAATAACAATAAAATTCTCACCACAACAATTGCTTTTCTCTATTGCAAGATTTTTCACGTGAAAAAATAAATTAAATAAATAGTTTGACGAATTGAAAACAAATTGAATATTACGTCATAAATTTTTAGAGCAAGATTTCAGAATGAAAACTCAAAATGAAATAAATAGTTTGACGAATTAAAAAAATATATATATTACGTCATATTGGAAATATAATGTACCTCAGCAGGTGAATATGTAACGTCATGTGAGTTTGAAGAAACGTATTAAAACATATTATAAAAACCCGACTATGGAAATTTTAACATATTCTAACACTTTGAGGTTTTCTGAATTTGTTTTAGCCATTTTTAAACCTATTCCATATACATGCGTGTATGTATTCGTGTATATTAGAATTTTCACAAAATGTTTAGCTCCCTAGAGCTCATTCTTAGTGAAGGAACTGGGTTTATCTCTAATGTTGATTTGTTTTGTTGGTGAATTTAGTACTTAACTTCGAAATCTACCTCCGCCTGTAGGCCCGAGCCGGCAGGGATTTATTTTATTAAAAATTTACCATACATAAGTCAAGTACCTAAGTATGCGTTGATAGAAAACCTTTTCTCCTTTACTAAATACATCATAACGTGTTTCTGAAAATTAATTTTTTTTTAATTATGCATGATGGCCTTGGCGGCCATCTTTCCATATTTTACGCAAATTTCTAAGCAGACAAGCTCGTAATATGTTTGCATTATTAAGAATTTAGAACTTCTAGTTTTGGCTACAAAAATGATTTTTACTGCTTTAATTAATTAACCCCCTCCGAAAAAAGAAGAATCATAAGATGAAACCTGAAGTTACTTCAACTTTATTTTAAGACACAAATTTCTAGGCGCTCATTTCCATAAATTAAAAGCATAAAATGTTTGCTTTAGCAACAATTTCGAATTTCCGATCTTAACAATGTACTTGTATGCTTAGAAATTTGTGTAAAATATGGAAAGATGGCCGCCAAGCCCATCATGCATATTTAAAAAAAAATAATTTTCAGAAAAACGGTATGATATATTTAGTAAAGGAGAAAAGGCTTTCTATCAACACATACTTAGGTACTCGACTTACGTATGGTAAATTTTTAATAAAAAAATGTTAAGTAAGTACCATAATATAAGCTTGGAAATTTGATATCGCAGTATTTTTTAGCCACAACTTTCTCCTTTTTTTTTTTTTTTTTTACTTTTGAAAAGTTGTTTTTTAGTAGATATATATTTACAAATATAAATTATTAGAAATTTCTAAAGGAAAACATTTTTCAATTACAGAAACATTTTGAATCAACAAATAAAAAAAAATGGTATTCTTAAAATAAAATTCACATTTTTTTATTAGTTTCATATTTTTTAAGCATTAAAAATAGCATTTTTTTAAAAATAGAAGATACAGATTTAAAAAGTCAATATTTAACCTTTCAATTCATTATTATAACAGCTCAAAGTATCAAATAAAAGTTAGTAACGAAAAAATATTTTTTTTAACATAGCTGTTGCATTAACCGGACGATTTAAAGAATACATTTATTACAGTTTAAAGAATAAAAAGCTTTTAAACAAAATTTTATTTATTACCTGTTGAAAACAAATATAATATCTTAATCTATCTTAAATATTCCTTTACAATACCGCAAAATTAAAAAAAAAATATTTTAACCCCTCTAGATACATTTCTAAAAAAAAAAAAAAAAAAAAAAAAATGTGAATTCTGCAAAAATTAAAAACTTCGATTTTTAAATATCTTTTGAAAATGCTCACTGATGCATTAAAATCTGACATGATTTTTTCCTCATTTATTAATTGGAACGCTGACTTACTCAGCGTGGATAATTACGGCAACATAATATCATTTGAATTAATTCTTCGAAAATAGGAATCTGGTAATAGGATAATTGCTTATTCACCCATTAAAATCTAATTACTAAAGCTTCAAACAAACAGATTGTAAGAGTCAGAAGTTTTAATGGCACGGTGTATATTTTTCTTCTTGGTGATTAACAAAACTAAATAAATGCTTTAAAGTTTTTTGAATAAATTATCATTTTTTTAAGAATACAATCGGTCTAGATAGAATAGAATCGGTCTAATTCCTTTAAGTATAATCTGAAGTTTTTTTGAATTCCTGTTTACAGGTGAGAGGCTTCATTATAATACTGCATTCATTATTTTACCAAAAGTAATAGTATATTTTGTAATAACTATGGTGCGTTCATTTTCGGTTAATTCTTGAAATCTAATGAAATATATTTGTTTTAAGATAAAATTGAAAGAACTGAACTATAAAAAAATTAAAATTAATTTTTTAATAGATAAAGCGTTATTGGATAATTTATTGTTGAAAATTAACATTATATATCATGTAAAATATTTATAATTTCAAAAGTTTTTTTTTTTTTTTTTTTTTTTTTTTTGTAACTGTCTATTTCTATTTAAATATGATTCTTTTCCAAATAAAATGAAGATAAGGCAAATTGATATTTATAATATATGAGACAAATCATCTGGCTTTAAAAATCTAAGTATTACAAGATTCTATACCTCTCGCTTTACCTAAAATTGACTGCTAAATGAGAATAACATTTAGTTTTACAATCAATAGATATAAGTTTATTTTATTATTTCCATTTAAGATACATTTTTAATAATATTTTCTTGTTTTTTGTTAAGTAATTTTTACTGGATTTTTCTTTAGTTTCTTAATCGTTGTTACATAAGAAGCATAATCTTGTTTGCAATTCTTTGTAAAATTAAAGAAATAACATAAAGGAATATATGGTCATTCTTTCATAAATGTATTTTTTTCTAATTTTCTAAGTCATAAAGTATTACTGAACTATCAATAAATATGTTTTTGTTTGTTACAAGTTGAAACTCATACTTCTTACATTTTAACATACATTGTGGTAAAATGAAAAAAAAAAAATGCGTTCCTTAATTCAAAGGTTTATGATGTTTGTATTATGTAAATCTCACGTTTTTATTTCTATTGTGTACAGCTTTTAAAATAACAAAAATAAAATAGTTAGATGACTTTTTTTTACATATGACGCTTTTTTTATTTATTAAGTCATAAAATATTAATCAACGATTAAAAAAATATATATATTTTTTAATTGCAAGATACATTTGACTGATATTATAGTGTATAGTATTGTGAAAAAAAAGATGCATGAAGTAATTTTTATTTAAAGATAATTTTAGTTTGGCTGTGTATTTTTTACCGGCCTTTTTCTGTAATTTCGTAAACAGATATTACATAAGAAACATAATATTGTTTGTATTCCTTTGTAAAACTAAAGAAATAACATAAAATATTATATGGTTACTATTAATTTTTACATAATTTTTTTCTTTTCATATTTTTTTCACAATTTCCTAATTTTTATTCGTAATTTGTTTTGTTTCTAATTTACTAATCCATAACGTATTACTCTGAACTTCCCACAATATGTTTTATTACAAGTTGGAAGTCATATCGTTTTTAATTTTAACATATATTGTGATAAAATGAAAAAATGCCTTACTTAATTCAAAGGCTTATGATTACTGCATTGTGTAAACCTTGTTTTTTTTATTGTGTAAAGCTTATAAATTATTAAATAATTAAAATAGTTATGCTACTTTTGTTTTTACAAATCTTGAGTTTTTTTTATTCACTAAGTCATAAAATATCACTAACGATGAATATATACATATATATATATATTTTATGTTACAAGTTGTTTTTGACGCATTTTATAGTGCAATGTCATGAAAAAAAAAGATGAGTGAAGTAATTTTTATTTAAAGATAATTGTATTTTCACTGCGTATTTAAGATATAAACAAATTAGCTTTATATATGAATATTCAACATAATTTTAGTGAAAATAATATATATATATAAAACAGTCGATTCTTAATGTTTTCAGTGCTGATATATATTCCAAACCTTCTTCAGAAAAGTTTTATTGTAAATAAATTAAATATTATTTCGAAACAATACTTTCCTGAAAGTATTCCCTACGATTTCCATTATGAGCTTACTATGAGTGAGCTAAAATTTAGTATAAATAGGCAATCACTAGATTCAAAAATAGGACATAATAATAGACGAAATATTATTATTATTTTCTTTTTGAAAAACGATCAACAAAATACACGTGTAGAAACCTTCAGCCCTGCAAATTATACCTGTACATAAATATAAAAGAACGTTTCCCTAAGGATCAAAATTGTTTAGTGGGAGTACCATATTTTTTTAATAGTTTCTTTTTTTTTCAAGTCAGTCGTATTCTAAAACACTGGCAGCTTAACAGCTTATATTACGCTACGATAAAACTTTACGAACAATGGCAAACATTTTTAATAAAACCGATTTCAAAAGTCTTTTTTACAAGATCGAACTTAAATGTATTATAATAAAAGCGATGCGGATCCAACATACTAGAATAAATAATAGTAATAATTAATTAATTAAAAATACCCTCGCAATCGAATCTGGCCCACAGGTTGGTTAGCGTTCATATACAATCTGGTTACCGACCTGATGAAGAACATTCAGATAAATTTTAATTTTCTTTTTTTTTAAATACCTTATTTTGACGCACAATGGACGCTCATATGTTGAAACTTTGTTACGTCCCTGAAACCCTGTTTAAAAAATGTACTGTGTACCTTAACATCATATTGAAATTTAGTGACAGTTCGTCCATTGTTACGATATTTAACCGGGCATTACACGCGCGAGAAAAACTGCCGGTTTTACCCGCTCTGGGTATGTCATACCCATGGCGGTTTCTTCCAATATTTTCACCTTAAAATCTACATAAAACATAAAACACTACGAATAAAGAAGGGATAATATAGTTTAAAAAATATATTTAAAATGTTATTTACATTATTCTGCAAATTTCCTGCGTCTATCTGTACTCAGAGCTGTTACAGAAATGCTCGCGCTGGGTGTGAGATACCCATATGTGGCGTTTCGATAGATCTATATTTCGAATTATTTAACCGCTTTTCACCCTCTAAGATTATGACCTTCGAGGCAGCTACACAAAGACTAATCCATTTTTGAAGAAAGTTTATGGATAAAAACTGCAAAAAAGCAGCACTGAGTGTGACATACCCAGCGCCAGCGAACTCGAATTAAATCTTTAAAGTCTCAAAATGAAAAACAAAATACTGAAAGACAAATATTTTATGATTAGATGCTGCTCATTTTATAATGGTGTCCTGTTTGGACATGAAATTTACTCATTTAGGTCATGAGTCTAGTTCCATGTACTATTTAAGTTTGAATCCTACTCATGCTGCGCTATGTCTATTATCGGTTTCTGGAGACCTAAAAGCGTTTTACATTGATACCTTTAAAAAATAGATGCGCAGAAATCTAGACTCACATACGTCTTTCAAAAATGATGCAGGTGTTTGCAGAGTGCTGAATGCGTTAACGAAAAGTATAAAATACCATCACTGTCTCACTATGTATCTAGGTGTTTTATACAGTGACACGAATTAAATGTGATTTTCAAGGTGATATTTTTCCGGGTTCTATTCATGCTTATTGGTCAATAGACCCTATCAGTGTGATCTCACAGGCAACTTAACTCTGCGAATCAACAGCAGATTGGATCCAGACAAACAATTTATAGTATTCACAGTGCATTAAATATGCACTATACGGTCAACACCGCTTGCAATATAAAACCAAAAATATCACAAGCATGTGAAACAAGGGCTGAATTTATTGGACTTGGGGAGGTTTCCCAATCGAACTGCAAATGTTTGGGCCGTATTATGACCCTTTTTAACTGCTTCAGGTTTGTAATTTTAGCTTCACGCGAAATCAACACATTTCTTCTCTCTCTTTCTCCGGACTCTGTTGATTGATTGGCTCCAATTTGTGGTTGATATGCGGAGTTGAGTTGCCTGTGACGTCACCACTGATGTGGTCCAGTTGGTACTTAAGTTGTCTTAAATAACAGAGTTATAAAATAAACTGCTGAGTTTACTTCTGTCAATTTCACTTAGCTCTTAATGAAGGTTTTTAAAGAATCTGTCCCACTGTGTAGGACCATTCCCTAAAAATAATGTTTCAATAGTTATATCACCGTGCAATGACTAATTGCTTAACCGTTAGTTTTAGAATTGTGTTTAAACATGCAGCATTGTTTCAATTGTTTTTCACCATATTAAAAACCATTTACATTTTTTAAGTTACCCAATTTAAATTTTATATGGTGCATGGATCTTTTAAGTTATGTATACAGTCGTGGCCATAAGTTTAGGACCAACACTGAAAATTAAGATTCAGATAAAAAATTGAATACTTACTCCTTAGTAAAATTATAAACTCCGTTTATTACATGAATATTACACTTCTACGCATATAAATCACATACATTAAACACAAATTTTACAGAAAAATCAATATTTTGTTGGTCCGCCGTTAGCTTTTATTATGACCTACAAACGTTTTGGCATGCTCTCTACCAGACTTCGGCAGTATACAGCAGATAATTATTTCACCCAAACTTCCTTAATTGCTTTTTCCAGTTCATTGGCACTTATTGGCTGTTTCTCAGAGACCTTGTGCTTTAAGAAAGTCCATAAGTTTTCAATTTGATTCAAATCGGGACTGTTTCCAGGCCAGTCAAGGATTTGAATTTTCTTCGTCTTCAGAAAGTGAGTAAAAATTTTTGAGAAATGACATGGTGCACCATCATGCATAAAAATTATGCATTTATGAACGGCCATGTGCAATTCTAACTTCTCCTTCAACAAATCCACGTATTTTTTGCCATTCATAGTCGTTCCTGGTGGTAGGAAGAACAATGCAGCCGTTCCGTTCACTGACATTCCACCCCAAATCATGGTACTTGGGTGTGTTTAACAGTCTGTAAAGTGTAAGGTTCAACGAATCGCTTTCCAGGAGGTCTACGGGCATAGTACTTGCGTGTAGAGAACGGCTGTATGGTAGATTCGTCCGCAAAAAAACCCGTTGCCACTGACGAATTGTCCATTTGGCATGTTTCTTGGTAAAGTCCAAGCGCTTAGCTCTCATTGCCGCTGTCAACCTGGGTTTTTTCGCAGGTTTATCGGATTTTAAATGAAAGTCGTCGAACAAAAGCCGACTTACTGTTCTACGACTGACATCCACAAATTTTGCAAGCATTACTGACAGTATCTTGCTTGCGAAACTCATTGGAGAACGAACTGCTATTCTCCTTATGACATGGTCATCCCTAGGTGTGGTTTTAAGAAGTCGACCACGCCTTTTGGCATTAACGTAAGTCCCTGTTTCTTTGAATTTCTTGATTGCATTGTGAACAGTATTCTTACTACGTCTTACTAGTTCACTAATTAATCGTTCAGAATATCCTTCATTATGAACAATAACAATTTGTGCACGCAAAGCTTCAGAAACTGACAATTTTCGACCCATTTTCATAGGTTTTCAAAACTTGCAAAACAAGCAACAATTGCGTCTGCGATGCTTATTACTCAAAGATCAAACGAAAAGTGAATACAGTACTCCACTGCCAGGCAGAATGACGCCATCTGACACAATCGATTTGATTTATGACGTTATCAGTGGTTTCAATAGTAAAAACGATAGTTTCTGCAGGGTGGTCCTAAACTTTTGGCCACGACTGTAGAAAACAAATTGAATGTTCTAACAATTTAAACAATAGCAGTTTCATTTATTTTTGGTAAAAAATTAACCGACATTAAATCTTTAAAATTTAGTAAATAGTCAGCGCTTTGAAAGCTAAAAACGCGTTTTTCCTTTTTGAGAAGATTATTATTATTATTATTATTATTATTATTATTATTACCTGTGAAAGTTCTGAGCTTTCAGAAATTTCCCCAGAAATGTGTATAAAAAATAAATTGTATTGGTTAATGAAAGTACAGCAGTATACATTTGTAAGATAAAATAGATGAACGCAATTGTATAGATGGTGTCCCAAAATGATTGAAACATTCTTTACAATTTTACCTGGTGAAGCGCATAAGCAATCTGAATTACAAAATTGTTCAAAATAAGCTAATAATTAGGGTTTTACTGATAAAATATTCCTGCCACTATATTTTTGAAAACGTTACACTTTTTAAAAATCTTTCGGATGCTTTAATTTAAATTTAGAAAATTTAACCATGCGCCCACATAAAAAAGACTAAAAAATTTATTCTTCTACAACTCCTAGATTTGACGCGTACACTTACAAGAACGTAGAATTATACTTACAAATTTATTGAAATTTAGGAGCTCTTCAGAGCCAAAAAAAGAAGACAGATGATTTTTTAGTGTATGATGATTTTGAAATTTCATAAAATTTTAAATACCATCACTTTGTAAGTCTTGATTGTAGACCGATGGAATTTTTACTATTTTACTTTTCAAAGAATGATGAAATTTTATAAATATAAATTAAAGTACCCGGAGACCAAAAATCTTTTAACCCTTTTTAAATATATGGCAGTATTATTTAATCAGCATAATAGTAATTTCTCCCTTAATTTTAAAAATTCTGCAATTCGCATTTTTAAGTATCTGTAATAGGTTAAAAAGTGATCCTAATTTCAAATCTTTATAGACACACTGCCTACGTTTCAATTTCTTTCTGAAATATTATAGCATTTGTGCAGAACGAACATGGTAAAAAGTTTCATCCGCAATGAAGTTACTTTTAAATTGCGTATAACATAAATTATTTCGTCAAGATCATTTTGGGTTTAAAATGATGATGACGTATAGTTGTTTTTTATTCAATCTGCTCTTGTTAATTACACCATGCCTCTTTGATGAGTTGCTTTCTTTCAATATTTGCATATCCTTACAAGTTCTTTAGTGCTTTTAATGAGCGGAAAATTACGCAGTGAAGCACTAAATGCGGAGATTTTATTTGAAGAGTTTTAGCTCTAACAACAGAAAAACGTAAAGGTTTTACCTATAAAAACACTTTGAATGTATGTATGAGGAATTTGTAATTAGAATTGTAGGAAGTGTTAAACATTTCGCTGTTAATGTTTGGCATGGGGATTTATTGCTTCTTGTTACTTAGGAGTACGATCTGAAACATATATTTTAACATTAAAATGAAATGTAATAAAATATGTATATTAATTTAAAGGGACAGTGGGCATTCAAAAAAATTTTTTTCACTAAATTGTACGGAAATATTGTACACATAATAATTTATACATTTTCTAAGTAAATTATACAATTTTATTCAAAAGTATGTGTAATTAATTAAGTTTTTTTATTGAAATTTGCTAATTAATCACATGATTGGTATACACTTTAAAATTATGCTAATATTTTGAGAAAAAAAATTAAAAAACTTCCAATATTTACAATTTTTCATGAAATTTCACGAAAAAAAGTTATATAACTACCAATTTTTTCTTTTATTCATAGTAATGCATGCATTTGCATATTAATACCAAGTTTTGAAATACAGCATATTGTAAATACTAATACTTAAGAGCCATTATTTTGAAATTCAGACAAAAAAGTGATATTTTGACAGTTGTATTTTTTAATTGGATGGATTTTTTTTTCTTTTTTTTAAGTAGATCATATTTATTGAATTTTGAAGCCCTGGAAAAATTTCCTGTTTCCTGTAGAAAATGTCAATGTTCAAGATCATGAATCCCTTTTTACATGAAAATTGAAAGGCCAGTCAGTATATTTGAATTGCTATATCTCTGGAAAGCAACAACATACTAAAATTATTTTGTCATAAACTGTATAATCCTACATGTTTAGTAAAATTTACTTGGTTCCATGGGGCATTGTTAATTTTCATTGTTCTGTTGCCACAAAATGCAATCAAAATGACGCTTTTGTCTGTTTTCTGCACTTATTATCTTATTTAAACAATAGTACCCCAAAATTTTTCTAACAGAATATGAAAGTTTACTGTTAGTACAAGCTGAGTAATATAGAACTTTACCGGGATATTGATGCTGTTAGCAGATATAATATGTTAAATATTCAAAAGTTTTAAAATCTGCAACTTTAGAATTAGTCCTATCTCAAAACTGCATCACAGTTGAATAAAATAAAATATATCAGGCAGTAGTTGAACATATGTACAAAACATGGAAACGCAAAATAAGTAGGGTCTCATGCTACTTTTATAAGAAAAAAATAGAAACATTACAAAAAGGCAGTGTCAATATCAGGTTTTTCCCTATAAGAAAATGATTTATCTCGTTTCTCTTTCCCTTTCTCATATTTTTCCCTATGAATAAATGGAACATCCCTTTTCTCTTTCTCCTTTAGGGGATAAGCTTGATTATTGAACTGCCTTTTTGTAACTATTGTCATTTTTTTCTGAAAATAGCATGAGACCCCATTTATTTTTCGTTTCCAATTTTTTGTACATTTATTCAACTACCACCTGATATATTTTGTTTTATTCATCTCTGATGCTGTTTTGAGATACGACTAATTCAAAAGTTGCAGATTTTGAAACATTTGAATATTTAACAGATTATATCTGCTAACAGCATCGATATCCCTAAAAAGTTCTATATTACTTAGCTTGTCCTAATAGTAAACTTCTATACTATATAAGAAAAAAAATTGGGGTACTATTGCTTAACTAAGATAATAAGTGCACAAAACGGACAAAAACATTTTGATTGCATTTTGTGGCAACATAACAATGAAAATTTACAATGCCCCATGGAAACAAGTAAATTTTACTAAGCATGTAGTGTTATACTAACAGT
Organism: Maratus speciosus; assembly: GCA_963932465.1. NCBI lineage: Eukaryota > Metazoa > Arthropoda > Arachnida > Araneae > Salticidae > Maratus > Maratus speciosus. The sequence continues at coordinate 389,309,511 of OZ010788.1, read as the reverse complement.
TTATAACAAAAGATTTTAGGATGTTGTTGCTTTCCATAGATATAGCAATGCAAATATACTGACATTTCAATTTTCATAAAAAAATGGAAGTCATGGTCTTGAACTTTGACATTTTCTACAGGATACAGGAAATTTTTTCAGAGCTTAAAAATTGCAAATTATTCATTAAATACGATCCACTTCAACATAAAAAAAAATCAAGCAAAAGAAAAAAATACAACTATCGCACTTTGTCTGATTTTCAAAATAATGGAACTTAATACTATGGAAACTGGATAAAAAATAAGACCCATGATACATTTTGAACATACTTACTATTCGACGAAAATTCTGATTATGAGAAAACACCATTTGAAGTTTTATTTTTACTGTAAATCAAATACGGTGTACAAATTTGAAATGCTTGTAACTTCGCTAGGAAAAGTTGTATTTACATGTTGTTTTAAGCAAATGATGCGGTTAAGTATGTAGTATATAAGTAAAACAAATAAAAAAATCGATATTTTCACAACTTGTTTCTCCACGGTCCCCTTAAACAATGTTTGCGACGCAGCCACCAACCATCCTATCTGGAAAATATAATTCGAGCTCAGTTGTGAAATATTTAAAATAATGAAAAATATTTAAATTAATGATAAAAGTACTACTTTAAATTATGAGAAAAAAAAAAAACATGTAAATAACGAAATATTATTTTAAACTATCGTAATGACAATATTTTTCGAATACAAATATTTACTTACCTAAAAAGTAAGAAACGTGTTGCAGAAGATTAATAAACTCTCGTGTAACGATAATACTCATAAAAATATTAACTGATAACAATAGACTTCTAATTTAGAATTAATTTAACCCAGAATTATCATAATTTTTTATCTGGAAAGACCAGTTTTGATTGTCAACACATATTTCATCCTTGTCCTAGAAATAGGCAAGCACATAATACAAATAGGACTCTCTATATAAAAATATATACTCTATATACATTCTTTTGAATATTTTAATTCAAATTAAAGACGATTTATTATTAACGAGTCTTTAACGATAGATTTGTCTTTATCACAAATTTTTTATTAAATTTTCTATTTTTTTTTTTTTTTTTTTTTTTTTTTTTACGTTTTCAACGTATTAGAAAACACACATATAAGTTTATTGATGTATTATTCCATACTTTTATACTCGTAAAAAATTTGTCAAAAAATTATCTAAGATATAAATTTTCCGAACATTTTCGACTTTCCTGAAAATAGGTCTATGGAACAATTCACTGCTACCTAACCACCGTCATCTATATAACCACTGTAATGGAGATGGGCCTTTCGTTTTTTTTGTTACATTCCAAACATTACCTACTGTACAACTAACGCAGGCGGTCTGATCGATGCATATCTCACGCCGGGCAGGCGTGTCGATCGATGGATAACTAGTTCTCCAACAACAGCTCATGAAGGCAGTTTTGAAATCTTTCGAAACGAACCTACATTATCTAGTTTTTGTATGCTTGATTTTTGTTTTTGTTTGAAAATTATTTTGATGCTATTATTTTAAAATCTCACGTAAATTTTTAACTGCACTGGAAATCTTAGACTTTTTGCAGGCTCTAGATGAAAATGATGGCAGTGATTTAGTTGCCATAGATAATTATTTAGTGATTTTACCACCAGATACCGATGCACTGAGGAACACTGAAAATATTACTGATTAATTTACAAGGAAGATAGAAAAAACAATGTGTGATGAAGTACGTCCGAAAGAGATTGCGAGCATTATTGGAATTTTAGTTTCTACTAGAATAAAGAACATGATGCAAATCCCAAATGGGAAAAATGCGCATAAGTAGCAGCTTATATTACTTCGGTCTTAGAAAAAAAAGGGTACGGGCCTCTATTTGTTAATCATTTGAAACAGCATTAATCGCTTCATGGATGCCCAGTCAGCTATTTAGTGATGGTAGTCTGAGACTGTTTGATTTTCGAAGACACATACATTGTAAAAAAAAAATATCTATCTATATATATATATATATATATGTAGTTCTACAGATGCAAAGTTACATGCTTACTAAACTTTCATCTGAAACTCTAGAAAAAAAGCTGCAAATCTACAAAACAAGTTTTTATAAAGCTACAGAAATCTGTAACTTTACAAATGAATCTGCTAAAATTACAGTAATCTTACTAAAATTTTATCTGTAACCCTGGTTGTAGTTACATGAAAAATTCTAGGCATCCCAGTTTCCTAAAAAATTCTTAGTAACCTTACAGATTTTTTGATTTTTAGCGCAAAAGTGTGTCTGTTACATGAATTTTTGTTGTTCCCGTTACACAAAAAGTCCTAGGAATCCCAGTTTCCGAGAAAAACTTTAGTAACTTTATAGATTTTTTTTTTTACAGTGTAGCCTGTATCTATTTGAAATTTTCTATTCCAAGAGCATCTTGCAAAAAATTGGGCGTTCAATAATATATTGGAGATTTTCCAAAGCTTAAAAAATAAAAACCTAGTAAACCAATGTAAAAGATGCCAGCTAAACACCTGTGCAGGAAGAACAACAACTATATGTAAAAAATATAACGTTGGACTTTATCTCAAATGCTTTCTAACACGCTACCTAAATAACAACGAACGGCAGCGGTTTGTACCATTGTCCAGTTTTCAGGACAGCCTGTACCGAACAGGTAAGCTGTTTGATTTTATGTGTTAGCTAGGCGTAGAGAAGCGCATATTTAAGATTTTATAAAAATAAAAATATATTCTTTTTTTTTTTTTTTTTTTGTTCAATGTGTGTTTCAATGTACGATGTGGGTTAAAATATTTAAAAGCGTGAGCTTTTACAATTGCATCCTAATCTAACGCATCCAAAAATCGAGTCTTTGTAAATGAAATATTATATTTTTGTTGCAATTGTCCTTCTCTGTTGACCAGCTTATTCATCATTAAATACACTCTATATATTTGAATATGATATTTGTAATCCCAAGTGAATTCAATTATTTAATCCTTTTCCAAATTTATAGAAACGATAGGGAGTATTATCTAACATTTCTAAAATTTCGTTGTGGTTATGTACATTCTAATATATAGCTTTACAAAATTTTGTATTAATGCACTCTACTCTGTTATTACGCTCCAGAATTCACTTGCCTTTAAACAGCAATACATTCATTGAAGTAGGGTGCAGATTTTTTTTCTGCTATTCTTAAAATCCCACATTTCGGCACTCATGTACATTTTATAAAAATGTTTCTTTACATTGCTAATGTTAACTTGCAATTCAAAATAGAATAATCTGTATATATATTTATATAATTGAATTTTGTTTAACTTATGTTTATTAGATAGGTATTAGATAATATAAAAAAAATCAGACATCTCAAATGTATTCTGCTAATTTTAAAATTCCACTATTGTTTATCATTATCTTCTTGGATGATGAATAATTTGATAACTTTCTGATTATTTCATATCGTTATTTGATAAGTTCTTTAAACATGTTGTAGAAAAGAGTGATTTGCTTTCTTTACCGTAAAGTAAATTATACTTCACTCAATAAATGGTTATCGAGAAATGTGCAAACATCTTAGACAAAGAAGCAGACTTTAAACACAAAGAAGAGAGAATCAGACGTTCATAATTTTGATGTATGGAGAAGGTCTTCAGAATTTAAGCCTAAATAAATATATGATTTTGTTTTTGTTTTAAGCGATAACTCATATTATTTTGTAGAATGTTATTTAACACAGTAATAATCCCTCGGTATTTTTGAATTCTGATTTCTGGTGTGTGTGATTTTAAAAAATAAATAAAAAATATGTTAATGCCTTTGTACAGAATTAATAATAAAAAGGAATTGTTTATATTAGCGAAATTCTTTAAAATATTGACTATATCATGGTTAGATATTTACTAAAATTGGCTTTATTAGAAAGAAGATTTGCCCTATCATCGGTGTTTTTACATTTTTTCAACATTGTACTAATTTTCAAGGATACATAAGGATATATCTCTTGATGTTTTTGCAATAACTTTATAATAGTAAAATTTCATTACAACTACTTTTAATCTAAAGCCAGTATTTAAAAAATATGTAATTTTTTTTTTGTATTTTATTATGAATCCAATTAACGCATTATGGACCAGCGTTACCATATGGTCACAGCCTACCTAACAATCCTTTTTCTGTTTGGATAGCAGTAATTTAGATTAAAAAAATCGTTTTCTCTAATGACAGAAACTCTGCAATAGAATCTGATAAATATTTCTTTTCTGAAAAAGTGGTCAGAAATGAAATTTTTCCTTTTAAAGAGAAAAAATAAATCCGTCTTTAATGAGTTAATGATCCAATATTGTATTCAAATATAACCAACATCATTTTGCTATTACGTGAATACTAAAATACAGAGTTTCAAAATTGACACTAAAAATATTTCTGGTCTTTTCAGGTTATACTAAGCTTAACAAAAAATCGCCAAAATAATATTTGTATCTATTATTATACTGAAATTTAAATATTTATTATTTATATATGTAATTACTTTATAATTAGTTAAAATCTCACGAGTAAGAATTTTTTTTGATCTAACAAAGGCTCACAATTCTATATTTCTTGTTCAAAATTGGAGAAATTTAAAGAATTTAGCAGTGAATAATTAAAAATAAAATGAACAATGGATACATTCATTTGCTTTAAATATTTTAAACAAAATTATTCGAAGTCATAAGACTAGAAAAGAAATAAATAGCAAACAATCTGTTATTACTATCCAGTCAGCATTATTGAAGAAATATAGCATGTCCTTATTCTGCATCTAAGATAAAATAATCAATATTTAGAGTACACCAAAAACCCAACATTTAAAAAATATATTTTGTCTTCATAATTGAAAAAAGATTTATCGGAAAGTCTCATATTATACCAAAATGTGCGAGTGAATAAAGCGATCGTTAAAAAGCTTTAAGTTTTAATGCAGTTATCAATCACCGCTTTCATTAATGTTACCATGAACTGTTTTGTTAACTATATCCTACATTGTTAAGTCAAAACAAAAAGCAATAAATCTTAAATAGTGCGAGATTTACATGTTTTATACCAATAATGATTAAATCAGATTTCCCAACAAATAAATTTGCTTACAAACAAGAGATGATATTATCATCATAAAATAACATATAAATATATTGTAATATAGTGTTTCTATATTTATTTATAAAGTAACTCTCATAAAATAAATATTTAATGAGGGTAGGCCATATCATGGACGGTAATGATCATCGTTAGATATTTACTACAATTGGAAAGAAAATTTGCCCTATCATCGGAGATTTTACATTTTTTCAACATTGTACAAATTTTGAAGGATATATCTCAAGAATATATCAATTTGACATTATATTTGACTTTGTCAGTGAAGTTTGATTTAGGAAACCAAATGGAAAGCCATTTACTCAAATACTTAATTTTTTAGGAATTATGAAAAGATTTCAAATTTGGAACTCCCAATGCTAAATTCATTTTTAATTATTGCAGTGTGGGTAGTTTTGTAAGCGTAATTCCAGAACTACTTTACAGAATAAGGTATAATTTTATAAGTCACACTTGATGCCTTTAGAAATCTATTTTTGTTACAAATATTCATAGGTTACAATTCATAATTATCTCTCTATTCTAAAAAAAAGTAACTACCGCTGTCACCGCCGCCGCCGCCGGTTTTGAATTTTTTGTGACCGGAGGTCTTTCTTCGTTAATATTAAGAAAAATAATGCATACAAAAATATGAAAATCGGTAGTGTTATACAGAAATGTTTGATAAACACGCTGATGCAGACAGTTTTCAAATCGAAGAATTATTTTCAGAGATATTTAATGCTAAAGTTGGACAAAATCGTTCCACTAAAAAAGTTTTATAGTAGCAAAAACTATACATCGGAATTTAATAATTTTTAGTTCATTGTATACGTTATAATTTCCCGGTGTGCAGAATTGATTTTTTTTTTTTTGACTCATTTTTCGAGGTTTTATATCTATTTTAAATTCAAATTTTCAGCATTTCGAGAGATATTTTTTACAGATTTTAGAAAGTGATATTAATTTAAACTGTTGCCAATTGATTAACAGCGGAAACAATAATGTTTGCTTTAAAAAAATATATATTTATACTTGTAATAAATTAAAAATTTATTTACACGTGACTATTATAAACAGAAAAAAAAACATTTGGAATTAGAATTAAATAATTATGTACAAAAAGCAGGAACTTATTAAAAATTACGTCCTAAAAACTATAATTACACGTGAATATTAAGAGAGAAAGGAATTTGTAAAATAATAAATTTATTAACATGCGTTAGAAGTCTTAAATAGGAGGAATTACGTCATATTTACGTCACATTACAGTTATTACATAAAATGAACACAAAATAATACTGCAAAACGGTTTAAATTTACAAATTGCGCTAGACATTTATTTGTTTTGAGGGGATACGTTTCAACTATTTTTCTTAGGAAAGCGCAAATAATATTTTATTTCTAACACAAGTATTTCCACGTGAATATTAAAAAGAGAAAGAATAGTTTGGTCAAAATTACGTCAGATTAAAAACGATTAATTTAAAATGTCTCATTTAAAAGAATTTTCTTTTCGCTTTGTTAAAAAAATACCGGGAGACAAAGATTCTGTTTACTTAATTCCTTTTATATTAGCTTATTTTGAAATGTTGTTACACGTGTCTACGTTATCAAGTTATTTTTATTTCGATGTTTTATTTGTATTTTTATTAATGTTGTACTAATTTATTTGTTCTTTCGTTATTTAAAATAAAAATTATGTCAATTTGTATAATTTGGCGAGTGGTTTGGCGATTTATATAATTTGGCGAAAATAGTCGACGGGATAATCAAGTAGTACCGCAGCGGATTTGGCGTTAAAATTTCCCCAATCAAACGGAAATGAATAGAAATCCGTTTATAGGGAGATCGCCACTGTTTTTTAAATTATAATTCAATCTTTCGAATTCTTTTTAAAGCCTATCACATTAGCGTGCATTTAGAGTCTGCGGTGTCTGGACGGGGGTTGGCGAGCGTAGCTCGTAGGGGGCCGAGCCCCCTAGTTTAAAAAAAAACGCTTTTTTATTAATTAAAAAAAAAGAAAAAAATTAACTAATGAAATTTTTAACAATCAATTTCTGGAAGTTTAAATTATGATAATATTAAAATTACAACTCAATCCGCCAACTAGTTCTTGAGTTATGCTTAAAAATCTATCTGCATTATAATTTATTACAAATGAATTTAACATTAGTAGTTCCAAATTTTAAATATTCTTAATTACTAAGCTAATCGACCGAACGTTTTCCCATTTGGTATTCTAAGGTAAAATTTACAGAAAAAGGCAAATATGTCAAAAATAAGTGTTCGTGTTGAAAATTTCAGAATTTGTTACAATTTTATAGTGAAGATGATCATTAAACCTTTTTTTTGTAAACATAATTTGAAAAAGTCATAATTTGCAGTAGAAAAAGCTATTTCAGTTTTTTTCTCTGGAAATTCGGACATTATTATTTTTTCTTTTTTGTCCAATTGCACATCTTTGCATTACTAGATTTAAAATATCTATTGCAAAATTGACAAAGCGTAATGATTTTTTTTTTTTTTTTTTTTTTTTTTTTTTGTAAATTTTTCCTGAATAAGTTTTTTTTTCCCCTTTTTTTTGTAATAAAGATATAAGACGTAGTTATATAGATAATATATGGTGTTACATTTTTCATATACTAAATTAATTTGATGTTCATTTGATTGAAAGGATTCAATTAATTATGGAACTAGTTTAAAAACGGAGACTTTAATTTTTAAATATGAATCCAAAACACCTCATCTAAATATGTTGTCTTCAGCTGATAGGTTTCTTCATTTATTACCGTAATTTGTAATAAAACTTATTATCTTATGATTTTAACTCTTTATGGTTTTTTGGTATAATAGCACCATGGGTTTATTTTCTCAATATTGCTTTCTAAAGGGATGATGCGCCTTATTGATTCTTTTGTGCATGTTAATGTATCCCAGGATTCCAACTCATTACTCCATATGGCTGGTAATGGTATAATATAGTTTTTCTCATACTGCTGCAGCATGAACGCCACCTTTATTTCTCTCTTTAGAGTTAAATGAGACTGTTAAAAGAGACTGTTTCCTCTTACAAAGTGCTACAATTAATATGATGCACATGATACTTGTATTGACAACAACTACGAGAGCGGAAAGAAAACTTTCTTCTGCTCTCGTATTGATTCGATGAACGGCCTTCTTTTGTCTGATGAAGAAATATTTTTGAAACGCGTTGCATTATCTTCTTTGTTATTGCGTATTTAAGATGTGTCTTTCTATGTTATTATGCGATAAAAATTTAGAAGTCCCTTTTTTAAAGTTAAAATATTATTTAGAAAAACAATCTCGATAAGAAACGAACTTTAAAATAGTTTGAGTATTAAAAGTTTAAGAGAGTCTAATTAACTTCCCAATATTGTTCCTGTAAATTTCAAGGAATATATTTTTTTTACCTTTTTCATCTTGAATTCCACTGAACACTGCATGTAAATGGTTTCTTCGGTTGATGGTTCTCACTATATCAATAACATTTGTTTAAAAAATCATGCTTAATTGATTGGCACCTTAAAATTCCAGAACAAAATATACTGAATGAAAATGATTTGCAAGGCTTCTCAATCGGAGAACATGTAGGAATTTTTATTTAATTAAGCTGAATACTTCTATCGTATTTGAAACATACTAACTTATCGTTTCATGAATTTTGTTAAGATTCATGATATTTTGCAGCGAAATATGAAAATACCCAGTTTTTCGGTATTTACCCCGGCCTTGGGGTAATGTACCCAGGTATATACGCAAAAAATAAATACTTACCCACTGCATATTTACATTTTACACATCACTTCTCATATGGAAAGCAAATTCTACAAATGTCAATGAGTGGGAGCGCATTACAGAGCCAATGAACGAATGTGGGAAGGTTTTTATGGCCTCTGAAAAACATAATAAAAGAACATCTCGATTACAAAATCAATATATGGCTACAACAGTGTCGGCAACAGGGTTATTTTTTCTTTTTGCTGCGGGTCATAATCAAACAAAATGTATGTATCAGTGGTACTTTCATCCTTTTTTAGTGTGTTATAAGATAGGTTTTATTGATAAAATAATTATAATGCACTTTTTGAAACCTTACATACAAAAATTATAATTATAATTATTATAAAGAGAAACATAACGGAATTAACTTCACTTTTCTCTTCGATATCAATGTCTCCCTATTGTTCTAATAATCATAACAGCGCAACTAGACAACTGTTACGGCAACTTTTGTCCGTAACTGGACAACAACGGTAATGCCACAGAACTGAAATTCATTGTTTCTTATTTAGTGTTTTGCGCAAATTCCAAACCTAGTTATAGTTTTTCTCCAGAACGTCTTATTTTTGAGATATTTGCATATTTCGATTTAACGAAATTTATGCACTTTTTTACCATTTTATGCAAATTTTAGGTGCAAGAAATGACAGATTGGCTTTTTTGTTTTATGTTATGACTACTGGACCATTTGCTTCAGATACATATTGCAGGGTTCATATTCTTAACATTTATTTGCCAGTTATTGGGTTACTTCAATATTTTTTAATGTAGTTATTACGTTACTAAAAATTTAAAGTAAATGCCACAGAATTGACGTAATGTTTTCTAACAGAGATTTTTATGCTGATTTCAAATTTGAACTTCTTTTACTTCTATCACGTCTATTTTCGGAGTAAAATGAATTTCTGCTTTTATATGGTTTTGGCAGAAGTTTGATATAAAATGCATTTTAAGTGTCTGTACCTCATTGCCAAATGTGTGAACCGTGTCAGACTCCTATCAGGGATACGAGCGCCAATGGGTATAATCGAAAAACAATTGAAAAATTAGTAGAATGTATCCTAGCCAGCTGAAGTACGTCACAAAAGAACATAAAAAGCATTTTGTGGCTTTTTTAACCAAAAAATAAAATTTCACTTTTATTAAAAACTAAACATGAAATATGAAAACGGATGTCAGATTTAAAATGACCGCAAAATGCTGGTTTAGAAACAAATTAGCCTACTCATTTGGCAGAAACATTTAAACGTCAAGATACGTTATTCGAAAAACATGAAATATACGTACGTTTTGCACTATTTTTCCCGGTCTAATGTCAATATAATATCGGATACAACATTTTCGTAAAGTAAATTGGACAGTAATTATAACATAAAACAAAAAAAGTCAGTCTGTTAATGCTTTATGCCTGAAATGCCCTTTTGCTTGGAATTGGACAAAAATTCCAAAATTTGCATAAATCGAAATATGCAAATATCTTAGAAACTAGGCGTGCTGCAGAAAATCAAAAACTTGATTCAAAATCATCACAACCAACAAATAATTTAAGTCTTGTGGCACACCAAAAGTTTAAATTTGTTGTCCAGGGTAAGTAATTTGCTGCGTAAATATAATTGTGTCACTATTCCTGCGCTATTGAAAACGTGCTACAACTAAGAGTGAACTAAGAAAACTAAGGCTCGTAACAGCCAAAGAGGGGGCTAACCATCAAATTGTAGCAGTACCTCAAGTCTACTTTTGATTATACAAAATGCGAAGTCAAAGCGAATGTTTCGAAGGTACGATTGGTCGCCTCCTTCTGAGGCATTTTCTTTCGTCCAATCGCTCCATTCGGTATGCATGTTCGTTACTGCAACTTTGAATTCAAACAAAAATGTTATTTTTATTATTTATTTTACGTTTATCTTTTTGTGTATTCTTCAAGTATTCGTTTCATAATTATCTTTTCAAATTTACTTTTTTTGCGTTATACTTATTTTCGGAGCTAAAGTGTGTAATTTGTAATAACGAAATTGATAACTAGACCATAGGTTACCGATTCCTGAGTTACACTAACATAGGAACTCATTTCTTTAACTTCATCTTGTGTTAGAAGCGGTATGATTATTTTCTGCTATCGGTCTGGCTAACAGGGAGTCTATCATAATATGTTTATATTTCTATGCTCGTGTAAAGTGGCGTTATTATATACTTAAGTCAATAATATGTATTTAAGATTGGCCATAACAGCCTCTTGACAAATCAAAGATTCTACTAATGAGAATGTGTTCATGAATGAAGATTCCAATAACCGGAAGATCATGACGACGAGGGAGAAGTTTTACCAAATATTTTTTACTCATTAATATTTAAGTAAATTACATAAGAATTGATAATTAAGAGTACCTTCGACGGATCAAGGTATGGTACTAATTGAAGAAATTTACATTCAGATTTTTAATGGCCTGTTTCTAGATCAAAAAACATAAAGGTGTATAATTTAATTTTAATAATATCAATAATTTTTAATGTTGTAATTACCATTATAATTATGGTATTTGTTACGTTATTAACAAATAAATAATAAGAGAAATCTTAATTGTTCAAATATGATCGTAAAAAATTCAGTAACATTAACGAAGGAATTCAAATAAAATTATGATTATAACTGAATGGATTAATAAAGTTATAACGGAATGAAACTAAAGATTTCCCTTATATATGATGATGACAGTTAAATATATATATATATATATATGTATTTGTAAATAAAATTTTGCATATATGCAATTTGACAGTTTCTTTGTGCTTTTTATCGTGTGTTTTATTTATTTAATTTTCAAATCCTAATATTACTGCATTAATTTAATTCTAATAGCAGGAATTTATTTCATTGTTTATTTCATCTCATGGATAAATAAAACACGATATTTTATTTAAATTTAAATATTCCAAGTGGAATTAAGAAATTATTAACTATATAAACTCTTACCTGCGATCATTTTGATTACTATTTATGGCATTTGGTCTGTAGAACTGGGATGTCTGAGAGGATTTTAGAATTATGTAAGCAGGTTTTAATAAGTACCTAGATTTTCCCAGAACATACAACACAACCTATTGAATATTTCACTAATACGTCTTCTATTATATTAAATCGCGAACAAATATTACAATTCAGTTTCTAGTTAGAGTCGACTATCTGAATTTTGGACTGAATTAATAGTTTGTAACTCTGGACTTCAAAACAGGAAATTTTTCCTTCATTCGTCTCATCACCCCTAAAAGTTAATATGTTTTTTTTAACGTCTACAGCGAATATATCATTACATTTTAAATACAGAATTCGGTATGCATTAGAAAAGTGTAAGCTATAAATAATTACATTTTTATTATAGTTATCAAGTGTATAAGAAACACCTATTAAATTGTATATATGAGTATTAACAAAGAAATATGTTTTTTTAACATTGTAGAAAATTGCTATTAGTTATTAACACAAAATAGTTATTCACTGTGGTGTATAAAAGAAATATATCTTTTTTTAAGTTGCTAAAATGATTAATCCATCGAAACTAATTAACAGAAAATTTAAAATTAACTATGTTTTTCTATTGATTTCTACTTAAACAATCATTATAACTACAGTCTTATCACTAATTTTTTTTCGGGTATAGGAATTCTTTAAACGTTCTTTACTTTCACATTTAAGTTTTGTTATTTCCATTGACAAATTTATAAATGAACATTCTTGAAACTTATTTAATGTTTGAAATTAACTCTTTACTTGGGTTTTCTTATACATGCGTGGTTAAATCTTTTCACATGAAATGTCTCAATGAATATTTAATCTAATGTTTGTTATCATTAGAGAATGTTACTCAATTTTTGTAATAAAATTCAATATTAAAATACAGCAACAAAGTATATACGCATGTAAGCTAAGCATTTCTATTTAACACTTTGTTAAATTACTAAACATACTAAATATGCATCGAAATGTTTTATTAGATATTTTTTAATCAGAACGGTATCTATCAGATCTGCATATATTTCAAGTACTAACTTTAAATAAAGTTTAATTTTATAATGTGTTCTTGAGAAAAGTGTGGTTTAATTTTTTACCAATTCATGGTTTAAAAAAATATATATATATATATATATATATCAAGATTTTCGTACTTTTAAATTGTCAGAAATTTATAACGTTAACTACTTTATACAGTTAATTTTTCAAAGCAAACACAGCGTATGATTTGATTTAATAGAATAAAGCCCCCTTCCCCTTACAACATACCTTTTATATTTATCAAATAAAAACCTGGCAATATAAGATGTAATTGAACTTGTTTAAAGAAAATTAAAACATAAGAAATTACGACTTCTGGAAAATAAATAAAACACAAACTCAGCAATATTAGCATTTCATAAAATAAAAAATATATTAAAAATTCTATCAATAATGTTTTTTTCTTTGTATACAGTATTGTAAAACCTGATGTGGCACTCTAATATCTTAAAACAGCAATTTCTTCTCTTCAAAATTAAATTGAGCGTGTTAGATTTTGATGATAAAGAAAGGAAGTTCCTCTACGTGATAGGAAACATTAAACTAAGATATATCTTACCAAAACGGTGTTTCATTTATGCAAGAAGGCATAGTTTGCATTTCTTCACGTCACTAAAATATTCGTGAGAAATGCAATTGTGTGGCTCGGGAGATAGAATGTAGCATATATTTTTAAAGGAATTTTAAGTATTTTAGAACCATTTCTAGTTTTAAAATTATAAAATTAGCAAGACTAATTTAAATTTAAGGAACTGTAAGTTAATCTTTTTGTTTCATTCAGAATGGTAATAAAAATTAATGATTTTTATTAATACAGAAATATCTTTATTAGCTTATTATCAACTTATTAAACTGTATTTTATTTTAAACATGTTCATCGCTAAAAATATACAATATTATTATGTTCTAAGGATTGTATTCTGAAAATGTGCACTTGAAATTGCAGTTTTAGAATTTTGTGATTAAAATATATAACAATTATTATTAAATAATACAAAAAAAAAAAAGGTTTTGGTGTGTTTGTCTATAGAACTTGAACAGAAATTTTCAAATAAAAATTAATTTACTAATAATTATAGTATTGCACATACACGCAATAAATTCTTATTACTTTATTTCTGAAAATATCTTTAACGCTTATGACTGAAATGTGTATTTAACAGTTTGTCATCGTGTGTGCTCTTTAGTAAAAAAATATGTGTAATTAATGCACTACGCTTTTTATATAGACTTTATTTTATACGAATGTAATGAGTTGCCAGTTCATTATTAAAACATAGGAACATTCTATAGGCAATACTAGAAATTGCGGTGAAGGAAGTTACACAAAATGAAATGAGGAAAGGAAAAAAGACAGACGCTATGCAGCGAATAGGTAATTTTATTATTAAAAGTGAAACCCTTGAGGTCCAAAATCAAAGATGAAACTACTTCTGTACATCCTTCCATTTATAAAATTCTATGCCCCAAAATCTGAATTTAAAACTATATCTTCTCAAACCGTTTTTCTGTTGTGTTACAAAAGCAGATATGAATATTTATACAATAATATATATACATATATAAATAATTCGTTAATTAGAACTAATAAAGTGAATCGGTTATTTTTTGAACCATCATAAATGACATTTCAAGACTTTAACAATAAGTAAATTGTGCAGTCGTGGAAAAAAAAAAAGTAAACACCCCTACTAACTCCTCAACAAATTATCGTAGAAGAAAGTTACTCCTACTGAACGATTGGAAATAAAGTCTACTTTTAAATTATGTATATTAAATTTGCTTAGGGGGGACCATCTATATATTAAAATGAACCCAAACCTAATTTTTTTTTTCAATTTGAACAATATATTTCAAATTTTTGGTTCAAACTATACCTAGACACAAAATGCCAAGTCATTTGAATGATAAGTTTTTGAATTATAAACATTCAAAATTTAGTGCTTCTAATGTTAAATTACATTTTCATGCATTTATTTATATCTCCAAATAATAATACTAATGTGTTAATTTTATGTGTAGCAATAATACTAATATACACAAACATAAATACGCTGAATTTGCAATGTTTATAACTTTATGATATGAATTATGAAATTAATATTCGAAAAAAAGTAAAACAAAATATATAATATAGCAAAAATATTGTTGTTGTTTCTTACTAGAAATAGCGATGAAGGAAATGGCACAAAATGAAATGAGGAAAAGAAAAAAAAGACAGACATTATACAGCGAATAGGTCATCTTATAGATCTTATACGATTTAAGATATTTAAAAACAAGAAGATCGATCAAAAAATTAGCTGAAATTCAATTCCCCAGAAAATTCAGTTGCTTGCTGAATTTTGACTGACAATCTCTATCTTACAATTCATTAATGTGTTACGTTCGTCATAGTTGTCAGTAAACTAAATATCATAATGATGTATTTTCTTCTTTCTGAAGAAATATGAACCCACCCCCTCAAAATGCCCTGATCACAGCTTGTGTCTGTTTCCTGTACAGCAACAAATATGCTATCATGTTTGTTGATATCCTGTGTCTATATGACTGAATTTATAAGTTGTCAATTCTATATTCTGATTTTTTAGGACTAAATGTAAAAGCTAAGAATCAGGCATAAATTATTCGTTAATTGATAGATGTATTTGCCCTGGAATAAGTATTAAGAAAGAAACACCATTCATCTTAATTTTAAAAAAAAAAATATTGGACGTCCGTGTTATTTTTCTAATCCTAAACTTACTTAAAACGTAAACTAAAGAAACTACGTAAACGCATTTGCAGAAACCTTTTATTACCGACGGATTTAAAAGTACCACTTGAAAATTAACCTTAAAAATAAATTAAAATGACATTTTTAATTTGACATATAATATTATATCCGAAATCTTAAAAAATAGGAAAAATATATGAAATGACTTAGTTATTTTTTCTGATTTTTTGGATAGCAGAAACTTATTACTGAGCAACAAGTGGAAGAATCTCACAACAAGTTGAAGATAAAATGAGATATAAAAAGTGGACATTTTTTTTTCTCAAACACTTTGCTGCACAGAATTATATGATATCCGGATAGAATATAGTATTTAACGCTGATCTAGGAGCATACAATTAGCAACGAATTAAGCACATATTTATAATAACTATATTATTGCATTGGTGAATCAAAGTACCGCCGGAGCACAAAGGGTTAACTAAACCTACCTTAAAAAACTTGTGCCATAATTAAATCAGAATTTAAAGAATCTTTATATCAATGAAACATTTTAATATAAGATTTCCTTCAAAAATACTTTATTAATATCAATAAGATATCAATGCATTACAAGAACCTAGGCATATAATTATTTGTATACCGTTTACATTTCGGTAACAAATCCCATGTCAAAATCTACGTATATCTTTTTAAAATGTCTGGTCACGTTCGAGGCATTCAGCGAAATCCCCTTGAATCGCATGATTCTTACTGTAACATTTGGCTTTTCCTGTGGAGTTAAACGGACGACAATTGCCATAATTTTTTAATGATTTAAGATATTTAAAAACAAGAAGATCGATCAGAAAATCTGTTGAAATCGAATTCTCAAAAAATTTCAATGTCTAAAGATATTATCAGCTCCATCCAAATTACGACAGGTGCCAGTTTACTAATTTCACACAGCATTGCCTTCAGACGGAAAATAAGGCTATGAAAGTTTTCAGTCCAACTTAACGGGTGTACAGAAAAATAAAGAGGTTTATTTTTATATGGTTTCGGTTATATAAGTATTTAATTGTTAATATTAAACAAATAGATCTTCAATAATACATCCTTGAAATTTATGAAAAGATACGGTTTACGAACTTGCTGATATATGTGAAAAAATAAAAGAGTGATTACTGAATGCTACAATATTATGCATACATAATGTGTTCTTGAAAATAAAGATGAAATTGACTATAAATTAAGAAACCAGAATCATACATTAAAATAAATAATATTTTAGTTAGATCTATAAATATGTGAAACAAAATCAGAGGTAAAATAATGTAACAGTTTTGAGAAAAGGAAAGGGCAGGGTTGGTAGGAATGAGAATGTATTAAGAAATATTTATCAACAATTATAAAAATGAATTATTTTATGCTCATGCAATCAAACTGGGAGTTTTTAATTGTATTTATTTAGAGATATTTTAATAAAATGAGATTTGTATAAATTGTCAGAAAATTCAAAAGGCAATAATTTCTTACCTAAAATGGATTTTGACTAATATATAAATTAAACAATTCAATATAAAAATTTCTCTCCCAAAAACTAAACATGTTGTTTAAATGTGAATTATAAAAATTACGAATTTTATGATTGTACATATTTTTATGCATCAATAAGCATGTTTATATTTGTAAGGCAAATAGCATAATTACAAGTGTAACACAAAAATTATGAATAAGAGATTTGTGTGTTAAAGATACATTGAACGCTAATTACTCAGATTAATCTAAAACATGCTTTTACTAAGATCTTTACGGAACCTCGTTCAAAAAACGTTGTTTATATTTAATGTGTTACATACGTTCTCGGTGGCAAAATATTGACTTTTTTTGAGGGAGGGTGGTGGAAGGAAGTAAAATTATTTGAAAAACTAATAACTTCATGTAGGACATTATTGCATAAAGTATTTAAAAATATTTTTTGTTGTTGCAATTTGTCGTATATTACGTCTAAAACCTACAGCCGCGTTTACCTGTACCAAAATATCCGGGATCGATGGACAGCATCCTAACTTCCTGTAGAAACAAAAAAATATTAAAATCTCAGTTTGTTCTTGTAAAATAACTATAAAAAATAAAAATTTTCAAAAAATGGCTCAATGGCTATTATACAATTTAATAATGCGTAGATTAGCGCATATTTCATCCACAGATGTTAAATTTTTCTCAAGTTGTCATGCGCTCATGTTGACATACGTAATTCCCGGAAAATCGCCTTAATCGCGTATAAAGTATCAAAATTATATATATTTTGATGGTGGGAAACTCATAATTTTCTCGTATCTTTCCTAATAATTCGGGTATGATTTTAAATCTTCTTGCCCATAATTATACGCACTATAAGGATTTAAGTTCCACCAAAAACAATAAAGCGATTTTTTGAAAGTTGCGAACGTATATAATCCCTTAAGTAAAACATTGATTTTATCGTGACATCTTCTTGAGACCTATGAAATTATTTTATGAAATATTAGCAATGAGTTACAGAAAGAAAAAACGAATTTTGCAATTCTTAGATTCTTATAAAAATGAGTAAATGTCTTCCATGATTTGAATTATATATGTTATTTTGTGTTACCTTCAACGATCATAATAAATGCCAAATGGGGGAAAATGACGCATTAGCTTAGAAAATCTACTACACTGGTTATCAAAAATTAAGGAAAAGTCACAAAATGCTAATTTTCAAATACGCGAACACTCAAAAGGAAATAATATAATTGAAGTAATTACTATCTCTACAACACAGCTAGTCCATATAACATCTCATTTATGTCACAAATGTCACAGTCACTACGGTGAAGCAAAAAAATAGGAAATTCCATACATCTCATTATGAGTCACAAATGATCACTATATGTGACTCCACTGAGACGTCACTGTGACTACTGCTTTGGGACGGGTCACAGTGTGACTTTACAAAGTGGTTACATTGTGACTCTCATGTGACTGTCATTTGTAGACTCAATTTCAAAGTCATCGTGAACGCTGCATTGTAATAAGTTACCAAATAATGTCACATTAAAGTCACATGATGACTTTCAGGTGACAGAGAGACTACTGTGAAGTCATCATTGTGCTCTTTTGGGAAAAGTCTCCATGTGACTATAATATGATATTATTTGGTGACTTATCATAATGCAATGTTCATGATGACTACGAATTTGAGTCTCAAAATGATAGTCACATGAGAGTCACAATTTAACTACATTGTAAAATCACCTGGTGACTCGGCACAAAGCAGCAGTAACATTGACGTCTCAGTGGAGTCACATATAGGGATCATTTGAGACTCATAATGAGATGTATGGAATTTCCTATTTTTTTGCTTCACCGTAGTGACTGTGACACTTGTGACTATGTGTGACATGAATGAGATGTTATATGGGCTAGCTGTGTTGTAGAGATAGTAAGTGCTCGAATTATATTATTTCCTTTTGAGTGTTTGTGTATTTGAAAATTAGCATTTTGTGACTTTTCCTTAATTTTTGATAACCAGTGTATTTATGCAATTTAAATATGTCATAAAGTTTTTTACACTGTACTTAGTAAACTTTTGCATAAAAAAGAGAAAATTACACGTAGCCACGTGTAGAACATTCTCTAAAATTAGCACTGATGGCAAAATGCAAAACCTAAAAGCATAAGAAAAACACTTCTGTTAATCGTTTTAAGTAATCGTAACAAGCAGTTCAATAAATCGGTCAATTTTCATGAAAGAGAGTAAAAAAAATAAATATGATAATCAGATTATGAAATGATCTGTGTAAAAATAGAAAAATATTGTAAGGAAAGTATGGGTTATTATTTCAGTCATTAAAGTGATATTGGATGTATAAACACTGTAAAAAGAAAGATGTGATTTTACTAAAAAATATTTAGTATCTTTACAGATAACTTGTAACCAATCACTGCTAGTAATATTGCAAAGAAAATAGTTGCAACTGAATGCTTATTGCGCATGCATCCTTCCTTATCTTTAAAATCTGTCATAATATCTTAACTCCTACCTGAAATTAAATTTACCAGAAATTTATTCTATCCAAAATACACGTCGAAATTGTTTATTTTTCTGCAACAAATAATTCAGAGCATATTCAAACCATTCATTTAGCAAAGAAAATTCCAGTAAAGAGTTATTTTAATCAAGTCATATTCTAATCCTATATTAACCATAGAAAAACCCTAATAAAAAATTAAGCTTAATAATTGAAACTTTGAGGATGAACTTCTAGGAATTATAATAGCAGTAATAAATTTACGCTCAGTCATATAAAAATATCAACAAACAGCAGAAACAGCTTCATCACCCATTACTCCCATTTAAAATCGTTTATAAACATGGCTCCAATAGCAAGGTATTCAAAATTCTCGTTCTCAAACCTCAGATAGTGAGTTCTGTCTTTCGTAGAGGAAACAAGTCCGACATATGTGTCTCCCCACTGATAAATATACGTGCTTCTGAAATTCTTCAGAAATGGCGCCACCGGCGTCTTCTTTAACTTTTTATGCACAATTTAATTTATACAATTTCTTAGTAAAGATACAACAGAAGTATCTGTAATACTGCTAAACTTTTCGTAGTATATATACTAAAAAAGCACATGTAATGGCTACTAAAGATATCTTATTATGTTCACTAAGGAAGTCTAGGTGCTGTTTACTAAGAAAGGCAGTAATGTTACTTAAGAAGAAGCCTTATAGGTTTCTAGGAAAGGTCATTGAATCCGAGTTGCCTAGAAATTTTCTAAGAGAGCTACAGATTTTTTTACAGATCATGATTGGGCACACATCCATCGACTCCGCGCTCATTTCTCACAGCCAATTCTTAATGTTAGTGCCTTCCTTCATTTTACTACTAAAATTTTCAATTTTTCTAGACATTTTCAGTAGGCTGGTGCCATTTTATAAAGTAGCTGTTCGCAAATGGCCGAATTTCCAATTAACTGGTCATTGTATTCACCGATTTCTTTCTATGGAATTGCCACTCAAAATTATTTATCTTGCTCTGCTTATCTATAGAATTAAGGAATAAATTGGTGTTAGAAGAACAAATCAATGGCAACTGCCAGTTGGAACAATACGTGTGTATTTAAATATTTCTCAAGTTTATCCTATCAAGTTTATCCTTGCTTTATTAAATTTCTCTTTTCCAAGTTTATGATCTTTAATTTCTTTGTTCCTGATTTTGTAATAAGATCAAAATTCAAAGACTGCTGCATGATTTAGTCGAATTGGCCATTTTGAAAAAGGTCCAACTTCTAATTTCCAAAACTGGAAAAGACCCCTTTTCGAAATGTCAGATTCAGCTACTTGATAAATAACACATTTAAGATTTATAACGCATTATTAAATTAACTAAAATAAATGCATGATGTTTAAATTGAAACAAGTAGTATGATATGACAAAATAAAAAATAATCCTTTCGACTCTTGTTTTTTAAAGCTAATTTTTGTTGACACATGATTTGTAAATTAGTAGAATTTTCACATCCTCTAATGCTTATGAATATAATACATATATTAATGCAATGCAAAAGATGTATTATTAAATCAAATTTTATGTGCCGCCCTAAAGAATAATGAATTGTTAAAGTAAACTGGTTTCCAAAAATTAAGGAAAAACAAAACAAAAATAGCGATTACTCAATTTCTTACATGTGGATTTTAATAAAACTGAGCCACAATATACAGCACATAGTAAGGTATAAAATATCATAAAAAGAAATTATCGGACGATTGTGGTGTTTTAAAAATGAACACAATTATAAAATAAACAAAATAAATGTGTCAATTTGGTATAGGAAAAGTACCTTTAATATGGAGTATGATCACCCCTAGAAGCAATACACCACATAGAGCGATGTGTGACACTGTCAATTATGCGATAGAAAAGTTCGCTGGGAAGTGCGAGCCATTCCTCTTGTAAAGCAGTTGTAAGCGTGGCAAGGGTCTGAAGAGGGGGATTGAGAGCAGCAATACATCTTCCTAAAGCATCCCAAACATGCTCAATGGGATTCAAGTTCGGTGATCGAGCTGGCCATTCCATCCGCTGAACTGCTTGGAGGTGAAGACAATCTTCCTCGATGCGAGCCCTGTGCGGTCCAGCGTTGTTGGCCTGTAACAGGAAATCATTACCTATTTCTCCGACAGAAGGGCGAACGTAAAAATCAAGAATGCCATCTCTATAGACGTGAGCATTCACAGTTCCACGCGGAAAGGCATTGAGGTCTGTACGTCCACCCAAAGAGATACTACCCAAACACAGACATTGCCCCCTCTGTATGAATCTCTTTCACGAATGTTTGATGGATGATAGCGTTTCCTTGCTCTCTCAAAATCAAACAACACATACTATGGCTTTGGTTGCTAAAACCGTGACTCATCCGCAAAGAAAACACGCCTCCACATATCAGTCGCCCAGTGGACATGTTAACGTGCCCATCTTAAACGTTCCCTCCGGTGACGTGAGGTGAGTGGAATACTAATGAATGATCGCCTCGGGTAAAGACCACGTTCATGAAGCCATTTACGCACAGTTGACGTTGATACGAACCTTCAGGTGGATGCAGCAAGGAGGTTTCTAAGATTTGAGTGGTTGCTGCTGTATTCCTTCGTGCACATATCCGCAAATATCGTCATCGGTGTTTGTTGTAGCTCTTGCCCTTTCTTGACTGAACCTTCTGGAGGCCGAATTGGTTGTCTGAAATTTTTGCCAAAGCCTATGAACAGCAGAAGTATTTAGAACATTTAGAAACCTGGCCACCTCTATCTGACTTTGACCTGCCTCCAATCTTCCAATAACTCTATATCTAATGACAAATGAAACCTCGAGTCCGTACTAATGAATTGACAATCTTAATTTTCTTATCTCATAATCTCGGCAACACATGTAGCCGTACTCTCTAGCACGCATTTTTATACTCCTCACAGATGACACAATCCGATTGCAACGCCACTAATTTGCATTTTGTAACTTTTTCAGAATTTTTTAGTTAACAACATACGCAAATTTGATACGGATAGGTTTCGTTTTGAACGAGTTATCACTCTCTTTTTGTGATTTTTCCTACATTTTCGGAAACCAGTGTATATATGAAAACTGATATCTAATATTAACTTTTCTGCTTATCACGAAAACTTTCATGAAAGTCTTTATAGCATTGCAGATATAATTATTAATATACCATAAATCATATCCTTTTAAATTTTTGACCAACTTGTTATATTAAAAAAAGTACATTAAGTTAAGGTTTTTTAAAAATCAGTATGTGAAATGACCAAAGCACTTAAAGCGTCATTCAGAAGATGAAAATTCTGGTAAGCGCAAGCCCTATAACTTGTAATTTTTATTGTAAGACACTGATTTCTAAAGCTCGATATACTTGATTTCGTAAAAAAGAAAAGAAAAACTTAAACAATCAAGTCATTCTTTGAAGTGTGTTTCAAATATTAAAAGCAGTGACTTTAAAGATTAAATGAACTGACTTGAAAGTTTTAGCAGATCGTGCTTTGATTGTGAAACGTTTGGCAACGGTTTGGTGTTTTTGTTATTTCTTAGTTTTGTTCCTCGAAAAAATAAATTTATGTTTACTTCTTTTTTTAGATTTATCTTCCATCAAAGTAAAACAAAAATATATAAATTCGAGCTGTATACGTTATGAAATAAAAATATTAAAAATTCTTCTACGTATACATGTTAATTCAAAAGTAATGTATTCTTTTATTTAAACGAAGTCATTCTTTGAACATTTTGATAACGACCAACTGGAAAAGTTGGAGACGGAGGTAACAATCCAAAGAACGTCATATGTAGCATTTAGAAAATTGCAAGTTCTTATTTCGTTATTAATCGTTTTGCATATGTAAGGCTTATGCCCCCTAGTACGTATGTCATCAGATGCAAATGAAATTTAAATAATTCCTGAACTATGCTACACTGTCAGAAATTCGTCTTTATACAATAAATTACCGGTCATTAAAAAATATATATATAATAAAATATAAAGCAGCCGTACTCCTACAAAACATGCTTTTCCCGTTAATTCTTCCCGGAAATCAGAAAAAGAGGGGGAAATTCCGTTTTTTTTTTCTTTGCACGCATGCGTATTAACTGTCTTTATACCAAAGTTTGAATTTATATTTTTAATGAAAAACCGAAAATTCCATAAATTAAACTTTCTAATTTATTAATAAACAGACAAATAAATATATAATAAAAAAGCTAAAATCTTTAAAAACGATTTAACGCACATACACGTGCGAACACGACACGAAAAAAAATCCCATACGATCGTTCGAGGATTCCCGAATCCTCTTCCTCAGTGAGAAAAAAAATTAAGTGGGTTGGTAGAGCCCCTCGGTTATAGCCCCGAGTACTAGCTCATGGATTATTGAAAAGGCAAAAACAAATAAATAATGCTTTTGAATTTAATAAAGTAGTAAGTTTCTCCTTCATTTAAACTTATTCGCAATTTATTTTTAGAGTATTAAAAAATAGTCGCAAGTAAAATATATTCTAAACGAACATATTTTTAAAATATATAGTAGTCCAATCAAGTTTAAAAAAATCAATTTTATTCATAAATGCAAACAATTCTTCTCGAATTTAATTCAACATATGATATTCATATTTTACATCTAACATCAAATTATGTCTTGTTGAAAATATGTCTAATATGTAATAATTTTTATCCTCTATTATTCCAGGGGTGTTAAAATACCAACCATTATTTCATAACGACGAAATGTACCTGCAATTAAGTTTAAATTTCCCAGCTTTCTGAACGAGAAAATTAACAACCCTAACCAACACTCCATTTGAAGAAGACCCGTGTCTTCATTTTAAACTCGCTCTCTAAGAAGTGCTCGCTGGATGGTTAAGATGCTCTGTTCAAAACGCGCGGTCACTGGATCAAATCCAAGTGCATCCACGGAGGAACGAGAGACATATAAAAAAAAAAAACATCTTTTTTCAGATTACGGAAATTGTTTTTTCTCCTAGAACGGAAAAAAGAGCAGAAATTTCTTCAATTCTCTAATATATACCTTTAACAATTTTGCCAGGAATTATTCAATTTATGTTGATAATAAACAGTTTATTAAAAGTTATAACAGATTATAATTTAGTACTTTGTTTCATGTCAGTTTTATTGATGTTGAAAATAAATTTATATATATTTTTTTGTAATAGATTAGAACAATTATTGTAAACTTTTTTTAAGTCTATCTATTTCCCGACGCATAAACATTTTAGATACGTTCCAATTATATAATAAATAATTTTCATTACTTTGAAATGGTTAAAGAAACATTTTCTATAGAAAATCTCAATTTGGCATATACCCATCAATTGTAGTTTTATAAAAAAAAAAAAAAATCGCTAATAATACTTTTTCGAAATTATTTCAGCAAGTGCGTTATAAAAGGTTAATTTTTCTTTCCTCATTGAAAGTCCAAAAATATGATAAAAAATATGGGACTAAAACCCCTTTTCTTCAATTTAAAAAGACTGGTGTAGAACAAATATTTGAAAATTACGGAAGCTTCTGGATAGAGAGGCATTTCACATCTAAATCAACATCCACACATTTAAAGCTTCCTGGGAGGTATTTTCCTTCACTAAATATCAGTGAATGATCTGAAAAAAGCAGAAAAAGCTGTGTAGTTTGCTCACATATTTTAAGAGCTCAACGGAAAGTATTAAAAAAATTTTTTATTCTTGTGAGCTATGAAACGTGGGATATTGTGTCTATCCTTTCTTTAGAGACAATCACACTCTGTTTCCTTTCTGAATTATTTATGTATATAATATTTACAGCATATTTTTTGACATTTTTTGATTTTTTTACGTTTGGATTTACATAAAGTTTTGATTACATATAAAGATTTTGTAAAATATTAATTTGAAGGAAGTCAAATATTTTATTTTTTGCATATAGATTTTAATGAAAATATTTTCAGAATGTTTTGATATTTTGCATTTATGAGTGAATTGTTATTCGTTTCACAAATAATCAACTCAATCGGCAAAAAGAATTATTTTCTGTGTTTTCTTTTTAATTTTAGGCTTAGAACTGCAAAATGCCCCGTCCTCAGAGACTGATACACTCTAACAGCGCACCGACCCCGTAAAGAGTTGTGTTGTTCGACGCTGCTTTGTGTAAAGCGAGTTTGTGACTGGTGCACGAGGCTAACGAAAAAGACAGGCTACCGCGGTTGGTCCGATTCTTCTTTTTCTTACAGACCTCTGGAGTCACGTGATGCTCGAATGCACCAATGAAGGTGTGCGAAAAGAGCATCACGTGACTCCATCGGTCTGTAAAAAAAGAAGAATCGGACCCACCGCGGTAGCCTGTCTTTCTCGTTAGCCTCGCTTTTGCATATATGACACACCCGTCGCAAAAGGGTTTTTTAAGTATTCATGATTTGAAAGTACTGATCGTTGTAATAGGTTGACGAAAAGCACTCACATCTCTGTGTTAAATGTCAATGATAAAAATGCAAATACAAAATTCCAAACAAACAATTATAAGAGCGATTATATTTTAAACAATGAATAAGAATGTAATAAAATTATAATAAATTTTGATATGGATTATTACATGAGTCTAAAATGTTGAACCTCAATTTTGTGTTTTTAAATAATATTTTGACAAATTATAATATATCTTTTGTTTGGAATTTTCGATTTCTTTCTATCACAATTTTTAACATATCTTTTAAAACATGATTGGGATAAATTATGCGAATATGAATAATTAAATTAAAAATGAGGCCTCCATGAGTAAAATTGTACATCTTTCTCAAGCGAAACATCTTGCACGATTTCCATGTGCCGAGAGAATTTTTTTTTAATCAGTTATAATAAATATACTTGAAAAATAGTAAAATAAATATTTTTAGGACAAAAAAAAGGTAATATTTAAATTTTTGTATGTAATTTTTCAGAAAAGAGAAATCAAATGAGAGTTTTTATTTTTATTTATTTATTTATTTATTTATTTATTTATTTATTTATTGTGTTTGTGTGTGTGTGTATCGAACGAAGAAAGTGCGCTTTTTTCATTTTACTATATATTTTTTTCTTTCTTCTATCTTTACAAGAAGAAAGTATTGGATTCATGAAAATTTTCGACTTCCGGTTTTCAATGGATTTACACGTTTTAGGGGTCAGAGATCCCCCAAAACATGTTTTTACAAAATGTGTGTCTGTGAGTCTGTGAATCTGAGACACACATTTTTTTGGCGGTCGATCTCAATAACTAATGCCCGAAATTTAATAAAAAATTATATCCGATTAGTCCCTGATATAAATTGGTGCTGGTTAGTTGTTGGTTTAAATC
The DNA here is from genome assembly GCA_963932465.1 of Maratus speciosus. Classification (NCBI taxonomy): domain Eukaryota; kingdom Metazoa; phylum Arthropoda; class Arachnida; order Araneae; family Salticidae; genus Maratus; species Maratus speciosus. The sequence goes on along the minus strand of OZ010788.1, from coordinate 389,282,440 downwards.
GCTCAACAGATGGCGCTCCTATGCTGCATTTTGCAAGATTTACACAATTTCCGCAATAACTCTATTTCAGGAACTAATGCACTAAGGTGCATCAAACTTCAGATTCAGTTAATCTTTGATATGAAAATATGCTGATTATCTGTTGGTGTAAAGCGCCCAATAGAAGGCTCTGATGTACTATAGATGCAGATTTCCAAAATTTCTAAGGTGCCACTGGCACCTAAACCGAAATAATCCAGTCGCCACCTTGTGAAAGTAACTCATAAAAGCAATAACGCTTATATGGAGGAAAAACTTAGGAATTCAAGTGGAAAATAATCTACACATGTACAGCCGCCCCCCCCCCCCCAAAAAAAAAGAAATCTAATTATTTTAATTTGGATATGAATTATGTAAAATATACATCTTAAACTATGCACAGTCAGAAGATAAAGTTGGACTAGACAAACGCTAAAAAAATATCTATAAGTTGAGCAATCATGGTAGTGGGGAATATTAGGGAAGCAATAATTCATACTTTAATTTTGTCATACAAAAGTACATATAAAAAAGAATTTTGTATTTTGCACTATAAAAATCAAACTACAATTGAAACATTTGTTTTTCAAGAACACATAAGAAAAATTATCTTAAGGGGACTAAGGCACCTTAAGATATTTTTTTTTTTTTTTTTTTTTGTAAATTTTACCTTAAATATTATTCAACAGTACATTATATGCATTATAGCATGCATTTATCACACACAAAAAAAATATTTTTGAGAAAAAAAAATGGAATTTTACGCTCTTCTTAGAAATCTTCGAAATGCGCCCTGCGCATTCCATATCAATGAAAATCCCCAATATTTTTTTTCTAAAAGTTTATTTTATATATATAAATAAAATACAGCATCGAATTTTATATATTTGATATTAAAGGTAAAAAAAAAAAAAAAAAAAAAAAAAAAAAAAAAAAAAAAAAAATGAAATTTTTTCGAAAAAATTCCGAATTTCCAAATTTTTCATTTTTCTTTTATTTTTTGTAAATTTTATCTTAAATGTTATTCAATGGTACATTATATGCATTATGGCGTGCATTTACTACATTTACTACTTTTCGAAAAATTTTGAAATTTTTTCGAAAAAATTTCAAAACTTTTAATTTTTTTTCAACCTTTAAATTCAAATATATAAAATTCGATGCTATATTTTATTTATATGTATAAACCAAACTTTTATAAAAAATATTGGGGAATCTCATTGATATGGAATGCGCAGGGGGCATTTCGAAGATTTCTAAGACGACGCGTAAAATTCCATTTTTTTCATAAAAATAATTTTTTTTTAATTTTTTTGTGATAAATGCATGCCATAATGCATATAATACCCTTGAATAATAATTAGGTGAAATTTACAAAAAAAAAAAAAAAAAAAAAAAAAAAAAAGGATTTTAAGGTCTTTTGTGCCCTTAAATAAATAAAAAAAATCTTATCACAGACTATTAGAGGGGTGATTCTGTTCCAATTTTTCCGAAAATTTAACGTATTCGATTCAAAAATTCTGACATTGACAAATATCACGAAACAATATCGAGAATTTCTAGAAATAGTCTCCAAAAAATCAATTTGTCAATCGTCAGCAGAAAATAATCCTGAATATCGTCAAAGTATCAGGTAAAAAATGGCAAATTTCGGCAAAGGAGCGGAAATTTTGTCTGAAGGTTTCAAAAACCTGCAAATTTCGTTAAAGAATCTCAGTAAAATCACAAATTTTGTCAGCATATGCCGAAAGAATGCGAATTTCAACCAAAGAATCACGAAAAAACAGAGTATTTCGCCAAAGAATTGCGAGGAAAAATGCGAATTTCGCCAATCTTCACAAAAAATCGCCAATTTCGTCAAAGGATAGGGGGAAATGCGGATTTCGTCAAAGAATCCTGAAAAAGCAAAAAATTTCGTCAAATCACGAAAAAAAAAAAAATATTTTTTATCAAAGGATTGCGCAGAAGAGGCCGCTAATTTTGTCGAAGTATCGCAAAAAATGCGAATTTTATCAAAGGAACGCATATTACACCGCAAATTTCGTCAAAGGCTAAATAAAAAAAGCGAATTTTGTAAAGATATTCCGAAATAACCGCGATTTTCGTCACATGATCGCTAAAAAAACGTGATTTTCGTTGGAATCGGGAAAAAAAAAACAAAAAAAAAACATACTTTTCGTCAGAAGATCGCGGAAAAAAAATTAATTTTCGTCAAAGAAACACGGTGAAAAAACGCGATTTTCGTCAATATATGGCGACTAAGACACACAAAATTAGTCGCCAAAGCATAAAATTTAGTCGCCACGTGGCGACTGGTGACCGTGAATCTGCAGCTATATGCTGTACTAAATTTGGCCTGATTTCCGCAATAGCTCTATCTCAAGGACTAATACATGAATTTTCATCTAACTTCAGATTCATTTAGACGTTCACACAAGTTGATGCTAATTAGGTTTTGGTGTCAATCACGCAATAGATGATGTTGCTATACTGGCTTTTTAACGATTTTCGTAATAGCTGTATCTCAAAGCTAATGCACGGATTTTCCACAAACTTCATATTCAGTTAGACGTTGGCATAAGTTGCTGATGAATAGGTTCTGCTTTAAATCACCCAATAGGTCTCTCTGATATGCTGCACTTTGCTTGATTTACACGATTTCAGCGATAGTCACAATCTCTAGAAATAATGCACGGAATTTCATCTTTTTAAAATCCTCATGATGAGCATAGATTGCCACTTAATTTCGGCATTGTGAAAGCGAATTTTGAAGTATTAACCTTTATGAGATAGAAAAAGGTTTTGGGATTCGTACAATCGTGGAAAAAAAAGTAAAGACCCCTTACTAACTCTGCAAAAAATTATCGTAGAAGAAAGTTACTGGTACCACACGATTGGTAATAAAGTCTAATTTTAAATGATGTATATAAATTTTATTTACATATTAAAATTTACCCTAAATTTGTTTTTTCTATAGCAGTACACATTTCTGAGAGCATAAATGAACTCTACACACTTCAATTAGCCTAAAAAAAATTTTTTTTTTAAATTTCGTACGTAAGTTTCCGAGAAATTAATTACTGTAAAACAAGGGTATTTTAGGAGCTGTATCTAAATTGAAGTTCGGTACTGGATTTTGACCGAGAGAGCCCTCTTCTTTATAAAGGCATCTTAAGCGCTACTCAAGCAGTCAATGAGGATTGCTAGATTATGGGATAGCATAAGGAATTTCTAAATATCTAATCACTTCTATCATAGACAGCCCCTTAAACCATCAATTTGTGGTTTTTTTAAGCATAAGTTGAAAAATACTTGTAAGAAAAATGTAAAATTTTGGATTTCCATAAAGCAGGACTTAATAAATCTAAATACATTAAAAAATTGTAGGTTGAAATTCATAATTATTTCGAATATTAATTTCATAATTCGTGATTCTTGTAAAAATTGCAAATTCAACGTATTTATATGTGGATATTTTAGTATTATTGCTACAGGAAAATTAGCACATTAGGAGTAAAATTTTAGGATATATTAATAAAAATATGAAAATGTAATTTAACATTAGAAGCACTAAATTTTGAATGTTTATGATTGAAAAACTTATGATTAAAATGACTTGAAAATTGGTTTCTAGGCATAGTTTGAACCGAAGATTTGAAATATATTGTTATAGTTGGGTATTGCCATTGAAAAAAAATGAAGTTTGGGTTCGTTTTAATATGTAGATTGCCCCCTAAGCAAATTTTATATGCATCATTTAAAAGTAGATTTTATTTCCAATCGTTCGCTACTAGTAACTTTCTTCTACGTTAATTTGTTGAGGAGTTAGTAGGGTGTATTTAATTTTATTTTTCCATGACTGTACATCCCAGTAGTTTTTTTTTTTTTTTTTATATATATATAATTGTGGAAGCTTTTTATGCTAAAAAAATATTAAGGGCAAAAGCAGTTACCAAAACTTTTCCAGAATGAAATCAGTAATAAATCTATATTGCTGTAAAGATGGGCTTATTATTATTATTTTTTTTACATAAATAGTTCTGACCAGAAATTATACTAATTGATTGAAAGTCCATTTATCTTTAAAAGATTATTACTTTTCTTTTCAGAAAAGACTCTAAAGAAGTTTGTTGATGCATGTAGTAAAAGCTAATTTTCACCAAAAATTCCATTCAATAGCCATTAGAATCATAATTCTTTTTTTTAATGAAACAGACAGGGCTATATTAGATACGATATTTTGAGATGAATTTTTTATAATTATATCCTAAAGTTAAAACCACCACGTGACAGTTCACAATCATTTACCACCCAAAATATTAGAAACATTCATAATCATTTTGCTGTTTTCGGAAATACTACAGGAAAAGCAATATATAATTAGTTGCTATGACAGCTGAATTCATAGTATTGCAAGTATTTACACATCTAGTACAGGAATTATGCACAAGAAAAAACAGTAGGTGAGAAAAAGTGGTAGTAAGAGAAACCAGTACGTATACAGTTTGACCCCTATTTCCAGTTTCGCTCCACTTTTCCATACTTAAACAAACAGCGTTATTAAAAAAGTGAAAAGCGTTGTTGATGCGATATGAGAAAGAAAATATTTTGATAATAACAAAAGGTTTTTTCTCAATGATATTGTATAGATTTCTAGTTTTAGAATAAAATGCATAGATTATACTTTGCAAATGAAATTTCACCTCGGAGGCATTCGTTGCATACTACAGATTATGTAATGATTAAATTTAAAAATTGATACTACTTTTAAAGTTGGTACAGAGAAACATGGTTGACGAATAAATTTACGAAATCGCTGATCAAACAAATAGAATTAAGAAGTATTTGCCTAGTACAAATGTAAATTTGAAGTTCGAGTAATTAAGGTAGTCATTTGGCATCCAGGTATAGTTATAAAAGAAAACATGAAATTATATATATATATTATATTTTGAACCAAACACTTTCGTTAAAGAGACAATCGCAATCAACCAGAAATGCAAATTATTGACAATTTTTAATTGAAAATATTTAGAATGCAATTTTTAATTTAGAATCTTATGGCACTTTAAGGACACATCAGTACTTAACAAAGAATAATTTTAAGCAAATATACTTAAAAATACAAATAATTTAAAAAGTTTAAAAATGGATTGATAAAACAAATATTTCAGTATAATAAAATGAAATTAAAATGTATTTTAAAAACAGAATCGACATCTACGTGTATACTGTTTAATGGACATTGGGTTTAATAGAATGATGAAATTACTCTTGTACTATCAGTCATAAGCTCCTTACTCCTATATCTTTGTTTCTACTGATTTTAGTTTTATATAATAAAAATGATGTAGTAAAATAATTTACATAGTACAATTTAATGAAAGGAAATTTACATAAATTGAAAAATATTTTTAAACTTTTCTTTAAAACAAACGTTAAGATTAGAATTTATAACGTTTAGAACAATTTAATATTATTGAACAATAAATTATATATATTTATCAAACATTCAATTCACCGAATTCAAACGTTCACCAATTTTTAGTTTAGGTGAGAATGAAATATACTAGCAAAATATGTTTTTTCATAAATTTTAATTAGTGTAATCAACAACCATTAATTCGCTCCCAATAATTGAAAAATTTTCATTAACCTGAAAAGTAGCACATTTCAAAAAGGAGAACAAAATAAATATAATATTTTATTCCTATCTTTGAAAAGTTCAAAGAAAACAGAAACGGAAAGTTTAAGTTTAAAATAAAAGCAAATAATGAAATTCTGAAATTGCGTTTACATTTGCGTCTTTGTTGAAATTTTCTTTCATTAAAATAGAAAAATATCGCAACAATTCCCCGCTTTATTTAAATTTATTTAGTCACTTGTCCGAAACATATGTTTCTCCTCCTTGAAATGTATTCATGTATAGGTAAATATCATAAATAATTATTTGTATATGATAATGTACTTATTTGCAATCAATGTATCTTAAAAAAGTGTGTAATTTGTGAAAGTTTTGTTTTTCAATTTATACTTACATTTATCCTCCTCAGACCCCAGCGTTTATTTTTATAATTTTTTCTACTTCAGTTATGAATTTCTATCAACAGACTGCTAACTAAGAAAAATTTAACAGCGAAAAAAATTAAAATTTATTTTTTGTACCTTAAATTTAATGTATCCTATAGGATACATGGGGACTGAATGAGTACATTTTCTGACAGTTTGCTATGACTTTTTTCATGACAAAAGCAATGAAAAATAAGACATAATTATGCATTTTATAACTTTTTATTACTAGTGGACTCTACAATTCGTATATTAACCAATAGAAAAATTATTTACGTTTTCCTTTTTACTTTTGATTATATTTTTCTATATTTTTTTTAATAATTAATATAAGAATTTGTTATAAAAATGTCTTATGTTTTCAACTGATGATATTCATGAAGCAGTTCCTTTCCTTTGTGAGACAAAGAAACATATTGCAAACAGTACATCGTGATCTAGCTTTTGTAGAGTTACAGTCAGGATATCTTCAACGCGATGTATATGTTTGCTGTGGAATTTCAGGAAGGTGGGATGCGGACAATTATCTTAATTCAGGACATGGTTCAGGGCAGGGAATCCTTCCTTTCTTTTTCAGTGGAGACATAAACTCAGTAACAGAATCTGTTTCTGAATCTTCATTATTCATTACTGAATCAATCTGATCATCCTTACTGTGAATTAAGGTTTCAGCCACTCGTTCTCGAAATTCAAAATATTCTAAAGTATTTTTGTTATTAGTATGTAAATACCCTGCTGCTCAACTATACTCTATCCACCCAGCAACCAATGAAAAATCTACAAAATTAAATATTGCTCTAACAATCCACTTTCTTGTCTTTGCAGATAATTTATAGAAACCAATATCCTTATCAAGAAGGTCAACTCCTCCCATGTTTGTATTATATTCTTTTACAATATATGGTCTACTAACATCTATGAACCATTCATCCTTTTTACACCAACATTTATAAATATCTATTGGTTCTTTATCTAAGACTGAACAAGCAATAATTATTGGTTTATTATCAAACCACTTTACCAATGCACTTTGACCACCATTTCCAACAACCGTACTTTCTCTCCAATAGCTAGATTATCTTCCCTTCCATTAGCTGTGATTTTATCGCCTTTTCATTCATATAGAAAAAAAATCTAAAGGTTAACCATCAGGGGAAGTTGTAACAAAATGTTTTAATCCACATGGATTTCATTTCCCTCGAACTGCCTCATAGTAGTATAACACCAAAAATGTATCATTTTTTTCATCACATGCAATCATTCTTGAACGTGGGTTTGTTAAAAACCCTCTTCGCACGGGGTTAATTACAGAGCGTATTTTCCCAAATTTATCCTTCTTTCGATCTGTATCTCACACTGAATCATCTTCCGCAACTTTTAGATTCTGGCGAATTAAAAAATGACGATCACGATTAATTTTGAATGCAATTAAATCAACTCTAGTATGCCTTGCCGAGTACACGCAAATTCGTGGTAACTTTAGATAAGACATTGTAAATGATATACCGAAAAAAATCCTAATTTCGAGCAAGGAAGTAATTAATTGCTTACCTTTCTTTAAAAAAGTGTGTTCGATTAGTCAGATCAGTTATTTCAGAAGATATACTATCGTCTAAATATTTTCAAATACTCTTTAGGAGGTTTGCATGTGTAATTTACAGCTTCAGGTACAAATTCTGGGGCTGGAGGTAGAGGCTCAAAATCTTCTTTGTGTTTTCAAAACACTCTTCTTGATGAGTCATTACCATTATTTCCACCTGTTTCTTCATCTCCATCTTCTCACTGACCAGTCAGTTCATGACTTACAGTCTCAGCTATCTCTTCATCCACCTCACTCTTCTGATGATAATCCAAAATCTGAATCTTCTAACAATTCAAGACATTCTGCTTCAGAAATCCGTACATTTAAAAAAAAAAATGTTTTATAGTATTATAGATAAAAAAATATCATTAAAAATTAGTGTCGAATTCAGGTAGAGGAATATCACCTGGAACATTGGACTATTCCCACAGGAAGGTTTGAGATTTTTTGCTTTTTAATGGACAAAAGTGCAATTTCCAAACAGGATTTCTAAAACATCGCCCTGGAGTTGCAAAGATCCATCCCGGAGGAAAACGTCTGAATTCAACACTATTAAAAACAGGTGACCAGGGGATTCCGGAGCAGCAGAAATCCCTCCCGGAGAAAAATATCTGAATTCGATGCTGATTAAAAACATTCATGTTATTCAGTAACCGTAATTTATGTCCATTATAGTAATTATTTATGCCAATTTTACTGTTATTTAGTCCCAATGTATCTTTTAGACAGCATAAAAGAATAACATTACGTGTTAGGGTCAATCCCCATGTATCCTATTGGATACATCAAATATAAAGCTAGTTCATACTATTAAAATTACAAATTATTTAAAAACATTTTGTACTAGAATAAACTTTATTCATCTGTTTTTAATTTATTTCATGAATAAAGGTTACAAGATCAATTATTTTATAAATAATAATGGTTGCCTTTATTCCGACGTAAACTGCTAACACTTTTGCTGTAAGCCGTTTTGAAATAACACATATCCCGCCAAAAGAGCGCTCTAAGAATCCAACTGCTATTTTGCTTAAATGCTGTCATCTGTTAGGTTCCATGCATATCAATTTCTCTTTTTTAAACATTATTTTTACACATGAAAAAAATTTGTAAAGATGTGTATCCTATAGGATACACGGGGTCTGAGGAGGTTATATAAAAAGTGTATGCAACGTCGAAAATGCCCAAAAGTTTTTTAAAATAAAAATACGCTAAATAATTGAACTAATGTGAGATAGATTTTAAAGAAAGTGTTACATTTTAATTTTTATGGTTCAATAACAAATTAATTATAATTTTTTATTATACAGTCCATGGTAAACGTTTCTTAAAAAAAAAAAAAAAAAAAAAAAAAAAAAAAAACAAAAAAAACAGTTAATTCTCATTAAAAACATAATGCCAAATTTATTGCATTCCTTATCTGATTAATTTAATTACTTCTGACAGGATTCTTACTCACTTTAATCCTAAATTACTTTTAGTTTTAGATATTGATACTTCTCCTTATGGATCCTCTACAGTTCTTTCGCATGTGATGCCAGAAAACAAAGAAAAGCCTATTTGGTTTGTGTCCAGAACTTTGACTAATGCAGAAAAACAGTATAGTCAAGTTGACAAAGAGGCATTAGCTCTTATGTTTGGCGTGAAGATTTTTTTTTTTCATATTAGTATGGTAACAGATTTACATTATTTACAGACAGTAAACCTGTAGTGTTTTTCTCCTTCTAAAAGTATTCGTGTTTTATCAGCTGCTAGAATGCAACGATATTGAATTTATTTACAAACGTTTGAATATGATATCCATTATAAGAAAACTACTGAACACGGAAATGTTGATGCTCTGTCACGTCTTTCTTTACGTAGTTAATATTTACCTTAACAATTTAATTCAAATGGTGTAATTGATTAATCTGAAATTCTTCAAATTAATCAACACACTATTTTGCTTTTAACTTCGAAATATATCGATTCAGTTACAAAATCTTATCCCCTTTTACGTCAAATATTTCAACACCTTATTTCTGGTTCAGAAATGCCTAAAAATTTACATTTACTTTTTGGCGGTAAACAAGAAGAACTTACTATTCAATATAGTTGTATTTTAAAAGAAGGTAGAGTAGTTATTCCAGAAATTCATAGAAAGCAAATATTAAAAGAATTGCACTTTGGTCATTTTGTTACAGTAAAAATGAAGTATTTACCCTGTAGTTTTGTATGGCGGCCAGGAATAGATCAAGATATTGAAGATTTTTCTCAAAATTGCACTATTTGTGTAAATTTGAAAAAATAATCCTCCTAAAATAGATACGCATTCCTGGGAATGGCCTACAGCTTCATGGCAAAGAATTAATATAGATTATTAACCATTTGGAAATGGTTGTTTTTTTCGGTCGAGGATGAGGCCAAATGATGCTCGCATTTTATTTTTTTAACGAAATTCAACGATGTTCTTTACTTTTAGAAGAATTTTTATTTGAATAGGTAATAGAAAGGCATAAAATCGTTAAAAATAGATTGAATAGGTAATCGAAAGGCATAAAAACGTTAAAAATTGAAAAAGTTACAAAATGTGTAGGCGCAAATTATTAGCTATGGAAAAATCCAAAACCAAAGAGCGACGCCGAAATGAAAATCGTCTTGCAAAGCAAAAATCGAGGTCTTCAACTTATTATGTAAGCCATGAAAATCCAGGTCTTCAACTGATTATGTAGCCCATGAAAATCAAGTTCTTCAACTGATTATGTAGCCCATGATAATTGATTACAGAATAAAAGACGAACGCGAAATAGGAAACAATCTAATGTTTAATCGATTGATAGTAAAAGGCCTTCTCTCGAGGGGCTCCAATCCACTAGCCACGGCGTTTTACAATAGGTTGATTCTAACCGGGAAACACTGAGCTCAACGTAGGTAATTTGTCGGAATGTGTGGATGATTCGGTGGAACTGCTTTCGATTTTAAAACTGTTTTTCTTCTAGAAACGGGACTTGGAGAGTTTATCGATGAAGGTTTTGGTCGTCTGAAGTTTGATCTTTGCGATGGGTTGTTGAAGAGGATTCGACGGAATTTGGTGGACGAAATAAATTCCAAATGGTCATTGTAATCTATTAAATTACAATGTTTTTTTTTTGTTCCTGTTCTGGGAAAAATGCTTCTCTTAGTATTTGATGCCCATAGAAAATGACCAGAAGTTTTTATTTTTACTAGTACAACTACAGAAAGTACAATTACTTCCCTTTCTTCACTTTTTGCACGATACAGTTTTACTATATCTTTAGTATCAGATAATGGTAAACAGTTATCTCCAGAATTTAAAATATTTTTGAAAAATCATGATGTAAAACATACGTTCAGTGCTCCATATCATCCAGACTCAAAACGAGAGGCTGAGAGATATGTTCGAATTCTCAAGCGTGGATTAAAAGCTTTAGTTTCAGAATCTGGTACGATGCAAATTAAATTAAATCGCTTCATTTTGCAATATAGAAAGATGCTTCATGTTACAACGGGGAAGAATCCTGCATCTTTATTTCTAAAACGTCATATGAGAAAAAAAAATAAATTTCATAGTGTTGCAAATTTTGTTCATGATAAGAAAAAAATGTGAAAAAAAATCGAAAGTTAAAATAAAAGAATTTGAAATTAACCAGAAAGTAGCTGTAAGAAATTATTCTCCAGAAGCCAAAAGAAAAATTGGTCAAATTATAGTAACAGAATGAAAATTACATTATAGAGTTCAAGTTGGTTTGAATATTTCGAAAAGGCATGTTGATAACTAATGTAGGTTCAGAGAGGTATAGATGGCAGCACCATAACTTCCCTCCCGAATTCATGAAAGTTACTTTACTTTGTAAAAAGTAAATATTCTATTATATTCTGTTTTGTGATGTAAACGGTGGCGTGTTTTTTTTTTTTTTTTTTTTTTTGACGTGTTAATTAAATGTTAAATATGTATTTGTGCTACATCATCATTTACAAGTGAGATAATTATTAAGTAATTAGTTATAAATATACATTACATATGGAATTTGCATATCCATTATTTTATTCTTGTGATGCCAGCCGAACTCCTTCGATTTTTTAAGCCGCTGACTTAAAAGTGATTACAATGCAAGATTTTGGGCACACGAGGCTTGCCCAAACGGAAACAGTCGAATTTTTATTTGTGACAACTGTAACTCTGATGATGATATCGAGTAGGATAGAAGTTACTCAATGTTAATGTTTTATTCATTATTTTTATGTCTGTTTAATTTAGAATTTACATTGTACGACGATAACGCCTTTGTTTAAACTAACTGGTAATAATGAAATTGATTTCTTTTAACTGCGTGTCTTATTTGAGTTTCATTTAAATTTTTATAAAGCGTGTGCCAACTTACCCCATAGGTATAGACAACTTACCCCGTGAGGGGGTAGGTTGGCGCCTTTTAATCCTTATTATACAGTTGGAAATTTTATGTAGATCAGTTACAATATCTGCGCTCGGTTGATTGTGAAACTTCCGACCCACTTTTCTTGCCTTTTTTGCGATCAGTTAATGGATTAATAATTACGGTTATACATGGAGAAAACAATTAAGAAATCTTTAATAGCCACTTAAAAAAAAAAGTTTTTTTAGGTAACTTCCATTGCAAAATGCATAGGGCCACCTATTGGATCCGACAAGAGGAAGGTAATTTTGGAGAGTTTTAACATATGTTTTACGATCAAGACACTACAGACGCCAAAACCACTGCAATTTCAAATGTAAATATATATATATGAAGAGATCAGATGATAAAGATCAGTTGTGACAAAAAAAAGGAGTTAATCATATGACTGAAGATTACCAATGGTCATCTAGCATCTGTTAAGGGGGACACAGTAGGGGAGACCGGGGGTTAATAGGCGCAGTTTTTAGCTATTAATTTTTATTAACTTTTTGTTTAAGTTTTTTAACAAACTTTAACTGCACTTTTAAAGAACATGCATTTGGATATAAATACCCCGGTGTTTTGAGTTTGTAGCTTTTGCAGTTTACATTTAGCGGCAGCCTAAAGTAAAAGGAAAATTGTGCGCCAACCTACCCCCTCACGGGGCAAGTTGTCTATACCTATGGGGTAAGTTGGCACACGCTTTATAAAAATTTAAATGAAACTCAAATAAGACACGCAGTTAAAAGAAATCAATTTCATTATTACCAGTTAGTTTAAACAAAGGCGTTATCGTCGTACAATGTAAATTCTAAATTAAACAGACATAAAAATAATGAATAAAACATTAACATTGAGTAACTTCTATCCTACTCGATATCATCATCAGAGTTACAGTTGTCACAAATAAAAATTCGACTGTTTCCGTTTGGGCAAGCCTCGTGTGCCCAAAATCTTGCATTGCAATCACTTTTCTCGGTGTTTGCTGTTTTTGAATCTACCAGCACACACCTGACACCGAGTCAACTTGCCTCGTGTTCAAAACGCCTACGCTAATAAATTTCTTCACAAAAAGGACACGTAACCATCTAAGCATAAATAATCCAAGTAAATCACATATGGGGTAGGTACAGTTAATCATACACTAAAAAGAAAACTGCACAAGTTAAATCGCAATTATTAAGATAAGTATTAGAAATTAGAAAAAGAATGAAGCAACAAAAAATTACTTATGAGTACAAAAAACAGAAAAATCGTAATAAATGTCCACTGCACGTAGGTAACGCTGCAAAACTACAATGATGAATTGTTTAAAGCAAGAAGAAAGGTAATCTGTGACTGTTTGCGCAATCTATCCACAAACAGGTGATTTATGAGGACTGCGCTTACTTACCCCTGTAGCCAACTAGCCCCGGTCTCCCCTACCTCGAAAATGGACAAAATATCGTTTTTATTATTATTATTATTATTGTCTTTCACTATAACTACATCTTTTAAAAAGGTACTGGTGAAAATTCAAAGGTGTATCTTTAATAATAAAGATTTTATTAAAGATTTTATACGTGATGACAGAATTCAAAGGGACGCCATGCCCATTCAGTAATCCTGGTTAATTTAGAACATTAGTGAACAAACCCAAGGAGATAGCGAAATATTTTATTTCCTCCATCGTGAATAGTCTGGGTATAATGTAAGTATAACAGTTTCAGTTGATTTGGCACCGTGAAAAGACTAGAGGTGCATGTAGTAAAGAAGGAGGGAAATAAGTACAGTTTATGAATTAGCACGGAAAAAAAATTAACCTTGATCGTAGACGCAGAAATGCCTAAAAAATAAAAAATGTTGGGCTTACATATAAGGCTTTTTCTTTTCTCTTTTTACAATTTTACACTAAATGCACATGCATTCTATTCACATTCACGCATTATATATTTTATTTGTGAGTAATATTTCACATAAGTAACGACAAATGAGACAATTTTCTCATTTTTAATTTTTCGGTTATTAATGTTTTAGAAATATTACATCACTTATTAAACATAAATAATTTGGAAGCAAGTTTTTATATATACATTAATTTATGTGTTTGATAAAATTGTGCATGAACTTCATGAACTCACAAGTTAGAAGTTAAAACATGTTTACAAACGAAAACTTTAAACTGATTTTTCTCCAAGTTCATATTCTCATAACATGCTAAGGTATTTTCCTACTCCAGATAGGGGTTTGAATTATTTTTACTTGTTTTCCATGGTATATTTAATATTTCTGTGCATGGATTTAATATTTATGTTTATAATTATTTTTTCTAACAATTTAAATTATGAGTTTGTTGAATTTGCTTGCTTTTTTACTACACACGAGAATAAAAAATAAATGCAATATCCAATACTTCTAAAAATATACAGGGTGATTCAGCTCGTCGGTGACAAACTTTAAGGATCGATAGAGCACACCTAGACGAACATTTTTGAATAGGGAATGTAGGGTCCCTGACGCGATGGTAAGGCGCTAGGCGCTTTCGAAAATTTGGGTGCCGAAATTCGAAACGTCATAAAAACTAGGGAAATGGTTAGATTTTCTTGCTTGTTGCGTCGAAATGATTCTGTTTGTTTAGACTTTCTTCAGTACCAATTTGATAAGCGTATCTCTTAAAACATGGATAGGGGGTGCTGCAGACTTTGGAGAGCTAGACAACAACTTTAAGCCCGTTATTTTGATAATTTAACACATGCTCGCCAAAGTTTATACTCTAACTTAAAGTTTGAACCCAAAAGTAGAGCCCTGCAAAAAGCGTAAGAGCCGGAATAAAATGTCAAAGTACAGGGTGGTCGAAACTCGAAGGCTCCTAGGAGATAAACAAACAGATTTCTTGACTTATGGCATGCATTTTCATGATTCTGTTTGCTGGGGCTCTCTGAAACTCAGTTGAACGGTACAAAAAGAAACATCGATAGGGGGCGCTTTGGGCAAAAAACATAATTCGTTGACATTTCGGACGCTAACTGGAAACGGGGCGCTACGATCAGTTAGTAATAATGAAAACACATTTTCTACCTCTGCTCAACACTTCTGAATAAATTTAGACCAAAAACATCAATGATACTGGAAATTTATTTACAAAAAATAACACTACAGAAGATGCTCGAAATTTCGACCTTGGGCCATGATGCAGGCTTCGCACCTCCGTCGCATTGAGGTGTGTGTGTTTCCAACAATGCCAGGAGTATCTCTGATCTGCCCTGCAGCTGCCACAATGCGCGCCACAAGTTCTTCAGCACTGCTGACAGGTGTATGGTATACCTCGGCCTTCAGGTAACCCCAAAGGAAGAAATCCAAGCAGGTGAGGTCTGGTGATCGGGCAGGCCAGTGAACTGGACCCCCACGCCCGATCCACCGCTGGCCATACCTTGCGTTTAGATGGAGACGCACGTCGTTCGTGTAATGGGCCGGAGCTCCATCGTGCTGGAACCACATCTGGCGACGCGAACCTTCGGGTACGTGCGCCTCATCCAGAAGCTGCGGCAGCATTTGATCCAGGAAAATCAGGTAATTTCCACCTGTCAGCAGTTCAGGTAACAAATAAGGGCCAATGAGGCAATCCCCCAGAATGCCGGCCCACACATTTACTGAGAAACCCTCCTGGGCTGCTCGGCTTCTGGTTTCATGTGGATTTTCATCACACCACACATGACTGTTGTGGGCGTTCCACATTCCCTCCCGGCTGAAGGTGGACTCGTCCGTAAACAAAATGCTGTTTACAAAACGGGGATCCCCGGATCTCATCGCCAAGTACCATCTTGAGAATTCCACTCGAGGGCCAAAATCCTGCTCTCTGAGCAACTGCACCCGCTGGATGTGGTAGGGGTGCAGATTCCGGGAACGTAAGATGCGCCACGCAGTTGCTTGCGAAATGCCAACATGTCTGGCGATATCTCTCGTGCTAAGACCTGGGTTGTCCTCAACCAGGTTAAGCACAGCCTCTTCGTTGTCGGGGGTGCTCACTGATCGCTCCCGTTCAGGCCTGCCTCCGTCGAAAGATCCCGTTGTGGACAACCTCTGGTGTACTCGAGCGAAGAAGGCATGGCAGGGGATTTGCCTGTTGGGGTAACGCTCGGCGTACAACCGCTGAGCGGCTCGTCCATTACAACCAGCAGCGCCATACGCCAAATGCATGTCAGCCAATTCAGAGTTTGTGTACCGTTCCATCCTACTACCGATCTGCAGACAAGTAACCCGAAGCTTAAGTAGGTACCGCACGTTCAAAAGACGTGTCTGCGCATACAACTACGTCATCTCGCGTTGTCGTCTACGCATTACGTATCTTTTGCATATCGATATGGTACGATATCTTTTGCATAAATCAGCAAAAAGCACCTTATGTAAATTTTATTGCGCGCATTGTGCATGATTGAAACCAGCTATGTTTGTTAAAAAAAAACAAACAAACTGCAGTTTTAATAGCTTCTTATGATAAGTAAATTACTCTCTTGTTTTGTTTCTAACTGATCGTAGCGCCCCGTTTCCAGTTAGCGTCCGAAATGTCAACGAATTATGTTTTTTGCCCAAAGCGCCCCCTATCGATGTTTCTTTTTGTACCGTTCAACTGAGTTTCAGAGAGCCCCAGCAAACAGAATCATGAAAATGCATGCCATAAGTCAAGAAATCTGTTTGTTTATCTCCTAGGAGCCTTCGAGTTTCGACCACCCTGTACTTTGACATTTTATTCCGGCTCTTACGCTTTTTGAGGGCTCTACTTTTGGGTTCAAACTTTAAGTTAGAGTATAAACTTTGGCGAGCATGTGTTAAATTATCAAAATAACGGGCTTAAAGTTGTTGTCTAGCTCTCCAAAGTCTGCAGCGCCCCCTATCCATGTTTTAAGAGATACGCTTATCAAATTGGTACTGAAGAAAGTCTAAACAAACAGAATCAT
This sequence comes from Maratus speciosus, assembly GCA_963932465.1. Taxonomy (NCBI): domain Eukaryota; kingdom Metazoa; phylum Arthropoda; class Arachnida; order Araneae; family Salticidae; genus Maratus; species Maratus speciosus. The sequence goes on along the minus strand of OZ010788.1, from coordinate 389,265,422 downwards.
TTCGACGCAACAAGCAAGAAAATCTAACCATTTCCCTAGTTTTTATGACGTTTCGAATTTCGGCACCCAAATTTTCGAAAGCGCCTAGCGCCTTACCATCGCGTCAGGGACCCTACATTCCCTATTCAAAAATGTTCGTCTAGGTGTGCTCTATCGATCCTTAAAGTTTGTCACCGACGAGCTGAATCACCCTGTATACGTAATTTTATGTAGTATATTTTAAGAAATGTGGAAAATAATTATAAGCTGAAATATCCATATTTTAAAAAGTAGTAGGGATTTTTAAAAAGCAAAATGTTTTCAAAAAATTAGAATTTATTTAATTACCCTGTCTTACAAGATAGTTTGTTTTTTAAATTATGTTAGCTTTTTATTAGCCTCAGGTGTTTAATTTCTTTCCCCCAGCTATTAAAATGTCGTCTCCAAAAAATACGTTCCGTTGTATATGCCAGACAGAAAACAAAGCAGATGTATCATTGTACTGTTAAATATATAAATTTTACTGCAATTTTTTAAGCCTCAAATCATCGCATATTTTCAATTTTTATACCGTCGTGTTGTGAAAATAAGTACTTTTTTTTTTTTTTTTTGAAAACTGCAGCTCAATTTACTTTTGACATATTTTTTTGTAGTTTTTAGCGCAATTTATTTAATTTTGGCAACTCAAGTACTCCATTTCTGTAGAAAGTAAAGCAGAATAGTTGGAAAATAGCAATTATATACTTTTGTTGCCATTTTCCCATAAACACTGGGGAAAAATGTAATTAAAATACGTGCTATTTTGAAAAAAATATAAATGAAGGTTTTCTGATAAAACATGGAGCTATTATAAAATATACTTAATTATCTATATTACAAAAATATGGAGGCATAAGAATCATTAGATAGCCAAATTTTTGTCGAGTTTCTTGAGTGACAACATTTTTTTTTTCTTTCTTTTTTGGTCTTGTGTATTATTTAGCGATAGTGACGCCATATGAATACTTTAATGTGAATGCTGTTTAAGACTAGATCGTAATTGATGAAATCTTCAGAGGATACGAATGACGCCATTTTATATAAAATAAAAGGCTGTGTCTTATGTCTTAAAACAGAAATATGTTTTGTATTATCTATATTTATATACATATATAATTATTTTCATCGGGGTGACACTAAATTCTGAAAAAGCTGAATTCCTGTTTTTTAATTACTAAATAGATTGCCACCACAGATATTACAGTATTATTCAAAACTGAAAAAAATATTTTAAAAGGTATTGCATCCCATGTAATTATTATTTGAAAAAAAAAAAAAAAAAAAAAAAAAAAAAAAACTAATACTCACAGAGATTTTAATTGATAAAGAAGGCATTTGACAGATTATATATATATATGTGTGTGTGTGTGTGTGTGTGTGTGTGTGTATATATGTGTATAGATAGATAGATAGAAAGATATATCTGCTTTTTATCATGCTGTAACTCTTGTAGCTTATGAACCGGGTTGGATGTAATCTAACATGTCTACAGGATATAATCTCGATCGAATTCGTTAGTAGTTCTATCCGACATGTTGCTTCAAAATGGCAAGCTGAAGAAGAAAAAACTATTTTCGACATGGTCCGGGAAGAAAACGTAGCTTTTATATTTCTTGGTTTTAAAATTTTGCAAGCTTTACTCGAAGCTAATTTTACTCAAATCTTAAGAAACTAAAATCCGACGAAACCGATAACAGAATATTCGTCAATACTGAATTTCAATGACAATTGAGCCAAATTAGTAAGGTATATCCAAGTTGGCATCATTTATGGTTACCTATTTTTGGTTGCCGAATTTGGCAATAGTGTCGCCAAACTTGGCGAGAATTTGAAACTAACGGATAGTAATAATGTTTAAGCATTGCGCGGCAGTGCACGGTGACATTCATATGCTCTCTCTATATATATACTTAATCTTATCCAAATAGCTTTATAAATACGAGAGTTACAGCATGACAAAAATCAGATCGTTTAAAAATGTCAACCACCCTAAAAATTCAAACTGCTATATCTCACCGATTTTTAAGATAAAGACGAAAAAACATACTTCGTAATCCTTGTATTAAAGTCAAACTCTTAAGGAAAAAATAGTTTTTCAGTTTTTAATTTATTTGCACCGCTTTTTAAATTTCAAATTTTATTATTTTTTAAATGGCCTCCAATTTAAAACAATATGTCGGATGAAGCTGGCCAACGATCTCGGTCGAGGTATTGGTATGTACTATGCATACAGTTAATTTCATCCAAATCAGCTTATAAGTACAAGAGTTATCGCATGACAAAAATCAGATATATTCCTATGTTCATATCTTGTTCGTCATTATTAAGTAAAATAATGCTATAGAAAGTGATAAAATATCTTTAATAAGATTGACGATCATTTCGTCGCACCAACGGCGACATTTTCAAAATCATTTACGATAGAAAATATTTTCACATAATTTAAAAACAATAAACGTAGTAAACCTATTCGACGAAACGATCGTCAATCTTATTTAAGATAATTTATCACTTTTTAGAGCATTATTTTACTTAATCTGTTTATAAGTGATTTTTATACATGTTTTTATCTTGCTCATCTTTATAATTTTACCAATTTGTTCACATATTTGTGATTTCATCTTTATTATATATATATATATATATATATATATATATATATATATATATATATTTATTTATTTATTTATTTATTTATTTGTATAAGTCACATTTAAACGGAGGGTGGTTTTTGGGTCTGGGGTCATGATCAATGAGAATATACTTTTTCGGAAATGCTTTTCTCCGGACGACTGCAATGTGTACCTTTTTATTTTTGTAATGAAATTTACGTAAAAAGAAAAATTTCAAACTCAAAAAGCTTTACAAAATTATTAAAACTTCAAAATATTTTTCTTTTAAGATTTTCAGCCTAAGATTTTCAGCCTTTAAGATTTTCAGACCTTCAGCCCTTCCTGGGCGCCTCTGTTTTGCTTCTGTCTTAGAAAAGTTCTGGGATATAACAGTTGGAATTTCTAACGTGGCTTTGAATAAAACTGATATTTGTCATGCTGTAGCACTAGTATTTATGAACCGATTTGGTTGTGACTGACCATGTGTACAGGACTTATCACGGTCTTAATAGAGTTTATGAGTCAGCTTTATCCACCATCTTGATTCAAAATGGTAGCCACTTAAAAATTTCAAATTCAAAAGGACGTAGAAAGAAATTCGAAATTCAAACATTTTTTTTCCTTTAAATATTGGGATTTGATACTAGGATTCCGGAGGATTCTACTGGAGCATAAAGTTTTAAAATTCCCATAAAATATCTCTATTGTCGAAAAATTTTAATATTCTATTGTCGCATTGTATGTATTTTAGCTTCGAGTGTTTAAATAAAATTATTTCAATTCTTAAAAAGGAGGAAGAGGGATGCTACATTTCCCTCCCAGTACCGGCTGGACCGAATTTGTGTCTGCACTTTCATAAAAAAGAAACAGGGGAAATATATAGTATTTCTATTTTATTAATTCAATAGTGCTTGCTTTCTGCCAAGTGTAAATCAAAACTGTAAATTTTCCCATCTACACCAATTATTATTATTATTATTAATTGAATTCGACTAGATTTACTGTAATATGATTTTTTTCACATGTGTGATGAGGTAGATATAATACAGTTTTCTAAGCGGTTTTAGTGCAGACTAAATTGAATACGATATACAATGTCCTTCATTATCATACCCCCCGTTAGGGAGATAAATTAAAATGTTGTAATCATTTTGAATTATGCATACAAAATAAATATTAATAATAACTCTACCAGCCATGCATTATTCAATTGTTTGGGTATTTTTTGTATACGTATACAAAATCATGTCTAACAATAGTAAGATGATATAGTTATATTGCATTATAGACATTGTTCATGTCTAAAATACATTAAGTTTTTCAACATGCACTATGTATATATTTTTAAGTAAAGAATGAAATTTTTCTAATATTTATTCTTCATTCATACTACAGACCCATCTCGCATTCATTATATCCCAATAATAATTGCCCCGAAAGGTATTTTCCGTATAGTAAAATGTTTATTTAAGAAGCATCCAATATTCCTAAGTGATATTATTACAAATGATGAGAAGTTAGAAGTTTTATAATAAACGTTTTTATTTATTTTACATATTAATTATAAAAAAAAAAATTAATAGTGAAAAGTTACATAAAAAAGAGTTTTTTCTTTCTTTTTATACAACTAGGGGGCTCGACCCCCTACGAGCTACGCTCGCCAACCCCCGTCCAGACACCGCAGGCTCTAAATGCACGCTAATTTGATCGGCTTTAAAAATCTTTCGAAAGATTGAATTATAATTTAGAAAACAGTGGCGATCTCCCTATAAACGAATTTCTATTCATTTCTCTTTGATTGGGGAATTTTAACGCCAAATCCGCTGCGGTACTACTTGATTATCCCGTCGACCAGTTTCGCCAAATTATATAAATCGCCAAACCACTCGCCAAATTATACAAATTGACATAATTTTTATTTTAAATAACGAAAGAACAAATAAATTCGTACAACATTAATAAAAATACAAATAAAACGTCGAAATAAAAATAACTTGATGACGTAGACACGTGTAACAACATTTCAAAATCAGCTAATATAAAAGGAATTAAGTAAACGGAGTCTTTGTCTCCTGGTATTTTTTAACAAAGCGAAAAGAAAGTTCTTTTAAATGAGACATTTTAAATTAATCGTTTTTAATCTGACGTAATTTTTACCAAGCTATTCTTTCTCTTTTAAATAATCGCGTGAAAGTACTTTTGTTAGCAATGAAATATTATTTGCGCTTTCCTAACAAAAATAGTTGAAAATATTTTCTCAAAATATTAAATAAATGTCTAGCGCAATTTCTAAATTTAAAATTTTTTGCAATATTATTTTGTGTTCATTTTATTTAATAACTATAATGTGACTTAAATATGACGTAATTTCTCCTAAGACTTCTAACGCATTTAATGAATTTATTATTTTACAATATCCTTTCTCTTTTAAAATTCACGTGTATACTTTTTATGACGTAATTTTTAATAAGTTCCTGCTTTTTATACATAATTATTTAATTCTAATTTGAAAGTTTTTTTCCTGTTCATAATAGTCACGTGTAAATATTTTTTTAATTTGAAGCAAACATTATTGATTGCGCTTTTTATACAGTTGGTAACAGTTTAAATTAGTACAATTTTCTGAAATCTGTAAAAAATATCTCTAGAAATGCTGATAATTTGAATTTAAAATAGAAATAAAACCTGAAAAAAATGAGTCAAAATAAAAAAAACTAATGCAATCTGCACTCCGGCAAATTCTAACGCATAAAATGATCTAAAAATGATTACACTGCCATGTATAGTTTTTGCTGCTATAAAACTTTTTTAGTGGAACGATTTTGTCCAACTTTAGCATTAAATATCTCTTAAAATAATTCTTCGATTTGAAAACTGTCTGCATCAGCGTGTTTATCAAACATTTCTGTATAAAACCACTGATTTTCATATTTTTGTATGCATTATTTTTCTCAATATTAACGAAGAAAGACCTCCGGTCACAAAAAATTCAAAACCGGCGGCGGCGGCGGCGGCGGTGACAGCGGTAGTTACTTTTTTTTAGAATAGAGAGACATTTCAACTCTAAATCTTGCAAATTATTTTACTGTATAATAAATATTTTCAGCGTTTAGAGAAAAAAGACGACTTTCAACCAGATTATTTTAACAGAAAATAAAACACATATTACAATATTAAAATATTTATCTGCTTAAAAGACGTTATAAAAAGACATTAAAAGTAAATTAAAAATCTATATTTACATGTTTGAACTCTTTCACCTAGTCGTCATCAGAATGTACGACATAAAATTACAAATGCATATGAAAAATGGAAAAAAATTATCTAATATAAACATGTAATCATATAACGCGCCCTACATTTTCGCGATTGCTCGTGCTCCCTTCTATGTCGCAATGCCGTAAGTTGTCCAACCATTCAACCCATAAATTCGGGATACGAACAGATAATGTATCGTTATAAACTCCTGAATTTCTTAAATAAATTTCAATGGTCTCTCATAAATAATTGTAAATAAAAATTAGATCTGTAGATTATTTCAATGTAGGGCGCGTTATATGGTTCGTTAGATTTTTAAGAATAATAGAATATAGATTCTTTCTTTATTGTACAGAATAAATTTGAAAATAAAACAGTACCTTTGATTTCTTGATGCAGAGTCCAGTGGCGTTCAAACTTCGTCATCGAAGAATTTTATTCCAAGCAGGCGACTTTTGAAGTGCATGAATTAAATAAACAAGAAACTGTCGAATTTGCATTGGTGAGGATAAAGCATACTTAAAGAATAAAGATTTCACTCAAAGAATTACGAATTAACTGGTCTTTCATATTTTTAATTGAACAGAATTAGATTTAGATTTTAACCACACACATCACGAATCAAAACATATCATTCTGAGCTTCTATCACAGGCTCGCACAAAAGCTCGAAAATACAGAAGAAAGTTATCTAATAAAAATAAAAACAAAAGACAATACTAATATACACAATACTTAAAAATGAAAATAAGAATTTTAAAATTGAAAAAGCGTTAAAAAGAATATGTTTTAGAATTATTTAAAGTCCCTTTTTAAAAAAAGCAGTAATAGTTCGAATCAGAAACAGTCCTTGCAAAATTTTAGTGCTGCCATCTACAGCGATTTGGATGCATTCTGAACCTTAACAGTAGAGGACAGATTTCTGGTTGCAATTTTGCACCTATCTCTAGATAATCATTCAAGGTGCGGCCTTCTGAACCAACAGCAGATGCGTCAAATACCACTCTTAGCCGAGTTGTAGAACTATCTTCTTTTAACACCCCGTGATGTGGGAGATAAAATGATCAGGATTTGAAATTTCTGAATCTGTTACAAGTTCCATGTGCCCTAAGTCGATATACTCGCGCATGAAGGATAAATACTGCTCTTTAAGCAAGGGGTTTTCTTGACGTTTTTTCTCCAAGAAGTAGAAATGTTTTAAGGCTTGAGATTTGGAGTTTCCGAGAACCGGCTTAGATTTAATTGGTAGATTTACAATATATCTTCCAGATTCTGAACGTGAAACTGTTTTCGCATAGTTATCTTCAACTAGAGAAATTGAATCAGAAGTAGGAACCGATTCAAGTTCCCAAAATTTTTATAGTTGAGAACTTATCTGTGTAGTGACATGACAACTAACTGAATTTTGATTTGATTCATTCGAATAAATGATCCCCGAAAGAATCCAACCCAATCTAGAATTAACAGCACTGGGTGATCCTTTAGGTCCGAGAATTGATTCCTCTATTATGATGTTAGCAAATAAATCTGCGCCTATAATTATATCAATAGGACTGGACAAATGAAAATTAGGGTCCGCAAGATTCAATCCTTCAATGTGTGGCCAATATTTAGTTGTAATCAAAAAATTGATAAATTGGTTGTAATCTGATTAACAACTAACGCATCTAACTGAAAAGTTTCATTATTGAAATGTGGAGAGAAAGTCAAGGAAACTTTCTGAAGAGCCGTTTCTGCAACTAAATTATTTATTCCTGATATTTTATTATTTGTAGGCCTTGATGGAAGACCTAGGTTTATGCAACAAGCCTTTGAAAGTAAGCTTTTTTGAGAAGCACTATCTATCATAGCTCTGCAAGGAATAAATATTCCCGATTTAGATTTAACACTTATAATGGCTGTAGCCAACAATGTTTGAGAATTTTCATTGATAGATTGAGAAGTGAAACAATTTGACTCAGAATTAACAACACCATTTGGTGTTGTAACTCGATCTTGCTGCCTGAATGTATTCTGTGATGCATGGGTAGTCTGATCACGATGAAGGGGTGTATGATGTTTACAGTTGCAATGCTTACACGTGGCAGTAATAAGACAGTTGGACACAAAATGATTTGATCGTAAACAGTTGGTACAGAGCTTTTTAGATTTAACTAAATTCCAACGTTGATCAACAGATAAATTTGAAAATTCTGGGCATTTATGAAGTGGATGGGATTCATTACACTGTACACATGAATGATTTGGCGATTTATTGGTACTATCCATCACGACTGCATTGGCGACAGATTTTGTTTGAAAAATGTTGAGACTTACTTTCAAATTATTCATTAGATTTGGATTCACCTTTAAAAAATTCACTATTACAGTTCTGAAAAAAACGAGCCTGTTTTTCGAGAAATGTCATGAACATTTCATAAGTTGGAAACGAATCATTATTTAAGGATAATTCACATTGCTTTTTTAAGGATTCATCAAATTTCGCCTGTACAATATACACTAAAATCAAATCAACAAATTCATTAAATTCAAATTTCAAAGATTTTAAGTTTCTAATAACTTCATTACACGTATCCATAAGCTCTAAAATAGTTTTCTGCGTGGGCGATTTCTACGTTTTGGTATTAACAAATTTAGACAGCAATGAATATGCCAAATTCTTACGATTATCATATCTATTAACTAACGTTTCCCAAGCTTCTATATAATTCTCACCAGAAATTGAAAAACCAGAAATTAATTTCGAAGGATAATTCCTAACACTAGCTATAAGATACGAAAACTTCAACTGGTCTGAAATTGATTGATTATTATAAATCGCAGTTAAAAATGTCTCCTTGAAGCTAATCCATTGAGTGACATCTCCATAAAAAATTGGTAACTCAAACTTCGGCAATTTTAATGTGTTAGAATTAACACCTATATTTGAGCTATTATTAGTTCACTTTCATTTTCTTGTGATTTTGCACCTTGATTTTCAAAAAACTGTTCAATTTTAACTAAATCATCAACAACAATATCTTTAGCTTCAGTAAAGTTATTGTATAACAAATTTACACTTTCTTCAGCTACGCCAAAATAAGATTTTTTAAAATCATTTTCTAAACCTATCAATTCAGCTTTTAGCTTCTCAATTAATTTTAAGTTTTTATTTTCAATTGCCTCAGTAACCTGAGCACTAAATCTCTTTATATCTTTTATAGTGAAAAGGAATTTCGATTCTGACGCAGTTTCTGCTTTGGTTATCATGATAATATATTAAATAAATAAGATTATCACTAGTTATCTCCGGGGCTTCCGACGGACCAAGAGAATTATATGTTAGATTTTTAAGAATAATAGAATATAGATTCTTTCTTTATTGTACAGAATAAATTTGAAAATAAAACAGTACCTTTGATTTCTTGCTGCAGACTCCAGTGGCGTTCATACTTCGTCATTCAAGAAGTTTATTCCAAGCAGGCGACTTTTGAAGCGCATGAAGTAAATAAACAAGAAACTGTCGAATTTGCATTGGTGAGGATAAAGCATACTTAAAGAATAAAGATTTCACTCAAAGAATTACGAATTAACTGGTCTTTCATATTCTTAATAGAACAGAATTAGATTTAGATTTTAACCACACACATCACGAATCAAAACATAACATTCTGAGCTTCTATCACAGTCTCGCACAAAAGCGCGAAAATACAGAAGAAGGTTATCTAATAAAAATAAAAACAAAAGACAATATTAATATATACAATACTTAAAAATGAAAATAAGAATTTTAAAATTAAAAAAGAGTTGAAAAGAATATGTTTTAGAATTATATAAAGTCCTTTTTTTAAAAAAAAAAGCAGTAATTGTTCGAATCAGAAACAGTCCTTGTAAATTTTTAGTGCTGCCATCTACAGCGATTTGATATTACAAAAAAGTCTCTGTTCATAAGAAAATCATATATGGTTACTTGTTTATATTCGACGATTTTTTCCATTTTTCATGTGCATTTGTAATTTTATGTTATACTTTCGGATGACGACTCAGTAAAAGAGTTGAAACATGTAAATATAGATTTTTAATTTACTTGTAATGTGTTTTTTATAGCGTCTTTTAAGCAAATAAATATTTTAATATTGTGATATGGTTAGTAGTGTGACGTAATTTTGATTTACCACTCACACTTATTTAGAAAAAATTACTTTGATATTTTCCACCACATCATTTTTCTGAAAATTCCTTCCTCACATAATATAAAACTATATTAATATACTTAACGTCTTACATAAAACTGTAAATTAAAATAATTAATTTAGAAAAATCCATTTGTTATTTTTTTAAGAGAAACAAAAAATTAAATCCTGCAACATTGAAAGTAAATTTAATTATTTTTAACACATTTGGGGAACATAAATGCAATAACTTTATGGAATTTATAATTGCTATGTGGAGATTCATTAAAGATGATTTTTTTTTTAATTTTGTTTATCACTCGAAGTAAATTTAATTTTAAATTTTTTTGGCATGACTGCAAATATGAGAGCGTTGAGGATTTGAAATTAATATTTCTGGTTTATTTAATAAATTAATTACTAGATGTTCTACAGGCCATATTAGATCTAAAAAGAGAAAAGTATGATAAATAATAAATAATGCGAGATTCTTTTGAAAGCTGTAGATGGCAATTTATTTTTTTTAAAAAAATGTGTTTTTAATTCCCATTTTCATTAAGATAATTAGGTTATATATATTTAATATTTTAACAAAGTAGAAGAAAATTGTTATAGCTGGTAAATTGTTATAGAAATTTGAAATAAGACATATCTATTAAAGACATTTATATAAAAATATATTGTTTCAGTATAGGTTTACACACGCGACATCGAGCTGAGAGCTGTTTTTGCAACGACGACATGGAGCTACTCGTCACCGTCTCTTGTAGTAGTTTCAGATTTGGGTAAAAATATATCTAGGAACTGTTTTCCAAACAAAATACGTTAGTTTTAGAGCATAAAATACAAAATATTTTTCAAGTTTAAAACTTTGCAAATACAAAATGCTTTTCAAGTTTAAAACTTTGCAAAACAAAATACTTTTCAAGTTTAAAACTTTGCAAATACAAAATACTTTTCAAGTTTAAAACTTTGCAAATACAAAATACTTTTCAAGTTTAAAACTTTGCAAATACAAAATACTTTTTAATTTCAAAATTTACAAAATCAAAATACAACTTGGTTTTGAGTTTTTAACTAATCACTTACACAACTGGTTCGTTCACATAAACACAAAAGCGGACAGTAAACACGAATTTATTATAACACTAAATATATGCGAGCCAACACCAGCTTACTACATTCCATCATTTTTCACATTTCGCAACAAGAAACAAAACAGAATAAACACAGAGTGTTGCCACATGCGGAAAAAAAGAACAAGAAACTTACATGGATTCGGAGCACACGAAACCAAGGAATATGCAGAAGGCGATACTTGCATGAACATTCTGGCCCCCGTCGAAATCCCCTGGGATTTCAACAAGTAGTTAGCTGCTTACAATTAATAACTATAATGAAAGAACAATGAATAACACAAACAAATTTATACAAAAAAAAATATTAGACAGTTTTGAGTTCATAGGTTTTAGTTTCTATAGAAAGAGGACACAGTTTCACTATTGGATGATCGATGACACAACTACTAGTCTTGATCGTAGCAACTCTGACCTTATTGTCAGAATCTGGATGAACAGTTATTATTCGTCCTAATTTCCATTTAAGTGGTGGAAGGTTGTCATATTTGATGAGTACTAAGTCATTGACTTCTAAATTTCGTTCACTTTTTTGTCATTTAGGTCTTTGCTGAAGTTGAGAGAGGTATTCCCGGCTCCATCTTTCCAAAATTGCTGAAGAATAAACTGTCTCACATGTCATCTATCACGATGACTCAAAGAACTGTGACTTAGATCTTGTTCAGGTATGGCAGCTAGAGAAGTTCCAACGAGGAAGTGACCTGGCGTTAGAGCAGTTAAGTCTGTTGGGTCATATGATCTGGGACACAGTGGCCTAGAGTTGAGACAAGCTTCAACTTGCGTAATCAATGTTTGGAACTCAGGATAGGTTAAGACAGTGTCACCAACGGTTTTCTTCAGATGCTATTTTATTGATTTTACTGCGACTTCCGAAAGTCCACCAAAGTGTGGAGCAGAAGGCGGATTAAAAGTCCAGGGTATTTCCTCTGACGACAAAAATTTGTTTATTTCTGCATTCTGCTTGCACTGCAAAAGGTAATTGTTGATTTCTTTTTCTGCACCTTTGAAGTTGGTTCCACATCACTAAAAATCTTAAAAGGTTTCCCTATTCTTGCGATAAATTGTTTTAATGCACTTAAGAATGCCTTTGTTGAAAGATCTTCTACAACTTCAAGATGGACTGCTTTGAAGACGAAGCAGACAAATACACACACATATGATTTAAATGATTTTAGTCCGCATCCTGCACGATATTTAATCATGAATGGTCCTGAAAAATCTGTTCCAACTCGATGAAATGATCGTGATTGTGTTAATCTAGATGCTGGAAGATTAGCCATTATTTGTTTTGCAGTTTGAGCTCTGTATCTGCAACATCTATCACAAGTTCTTACTATTTTCCGAATAACAGACCTAGTAGTAATGATCCGAAATTTCTGTCTAATTAAAGAAAGAAGAAGCTCTGGAGCTGCATGGAAATATTTTTCATGAAAATGTTTCATTTTTATCTTAGTCACATGGTGCTTTGATGGTAAAAAGATTGGGTGCTTTACATTCTCTGACAGCTGTGCGTGTTTCAATCATCTTCCTACTCTTAATATTTTGTTATCATCTAAAATTGGACACAAACAAACGAGACTGCTATTTGTAGGTTGCTCTTTTCCAGCTTCTAAACACTGAATTTCTTTATTGAAGTTCACTTGTTGAACTATTCGAATAATGCAGCGTGTTGCGGCTTGAATTTCATTGCTTGATAAAAAGGATGTATTTCTTTCTACACGTGTTACCTTTGAAATGGAGATGAATCTCAATAGCCAAGCAAATATGCGTTGCAACTTGGAAAACAAAGTTATTTTATATAATATCAAGTTCTTTTACATTTTCAGAAACTACAAATGATAATGCTTTACGTACTTCTGGTAATTCTTCTTCATTTATGGTAATAGGTTCATGCACGGGAACCTCATTGCTTCTTAACCACAGTGGGCCGTTCCACCACAAGTCATGGGAAAGTAGTTCTGCAGGAAGTAACCCACGTGATGCACAATCAGCAGGATTTTTTTTCCGTTCACATGGTTCCAATTCTCAGCTGGTAAAACGGATTGGATTTCAGATACTCTGTTGGCTACAAAGGCTTGCCATCTTTTAGGATTTGATCTTAGCCATGACAATATAATTTAGGTATCACTCCATGCATGCACAGAATCAGGTTTCATATGTAATGCATCTCTAACCGCCTGTATTAAGAGTGCCAGCAATACTGCAGTACATAATTCCAGTCTTGGAATCGTGACAGGTTTTAGTGGTGCTACGCGAGTTTTAGCTGTTAAAAGTTTCACATCAGTGTTAGAGTTATCACAAGTTTTAACGTAAATAACTGCTGAATAACCCTTTTCTGAAGCATCACAAAATCTGTGAAGTTCACATCGAGAATAATTGGGCAAGATAACTTTTCTAGGTATATATATGGAATTTAAGAGTTTGACTTCTTGGCACAAAATTTTCCACTTTTGATCAATATTTTCTGGTACTGGGTCATCCCATGATAATTGTAATTTCCACAGTTCTTGAAGGGTCATTTTAGTTAGAATTACAAAAGGTGCAATCCATCCCAATGGATCAAAACGCGTTGATACAAATGACAGAATAATTCTTTTAGTAGGGACACTCTGATAATCTATATCACGGAAATTACATTTGAACATATCATTATCAGGATGCTATTCCACTCCTAGAACTTTTATGACTTTATTGCTCACTACACTATGTATATTATCATTAATTGTGTTTGCTAACCCAAAATTTTTTAATAGTGATGGTTCATTTATGGACCATTTATGTAACTCAAACCCACCTTTTTTTAGCAATTTCTGCAATTCATATATCAATTCAGTACCTTCCTGACTATTCTCAACACCACATAAAACATCATCAACATAAAAATCTCTTAAAACTATAGTCTTTGCTTTTGGGAAATTAAGACCCTCATCAATTGCTAACTGACTCAAAGCTTTAGTTGCAAGATATGGAGCAGCAGCAGTTCCATACGTGATAGTGTTTAAGCGAAAAACTTGTATTTGTTTATCTTGACTATCTCTCCATAATATTCTCTGAAAATCCCTATCTTTGTCATGAATTTTTACCTGCCTATACATCATTCTTATGTCAGCGTGTGATTGCAATATTATGAAATCTAAACCTTAATAAAATGCAAATTAAATCATCTTGTGTTTTGGGACCTACCATTAGAGTGTCGTTTAAAGATACACCTGTTGTTGTTTTAGCACTCCCATCAAAAACTACTCTTAATTTGGTGGTTAAACTAGAACTATCCAAGACGAAGTAATGTGGGATGTAATAATGTATATTCTCTAATTCACGATCTGTATTTGAAACAAGGTCCATGTGGCCCAGATATAAATATTCTTTCATAAATTGAACATATTGGTTCTAAATTTCTGGCATGGATATTAATCTTTTCACAAGATAAAGAAATCTTCTGTGTACCATTTGGCGAGAATCACGTAAATTATCTCGATCCTGTTTAAACGGTAATGCGACTGAGTAACGGCCTGTTATTTCTCTGAAATGAGAACTCTCAAAATGCCTTTCACAAAGTTTTTCTTCAACTGTTAAAGGTTGCACATTTGGAAATTTTTTCTAATTCCCAGAATGAATTTACTAACTCGTCAGTTTTTCTACTTAAATGATTTACACATACTGGATCAGTTGCCAGCGTTTCAAAATTTGTAGTACCCAAAATTATACATCCAATACTCGAATTTAATGCAAATGGAAGGTTAGGTTGACGTTTGACAATTTTTCCAGTCATTAAATGCATAAATACATTTACACCAAATAGAATGTCAATTACTTGTGATTTGAAAAATAATGGATCAGCTAACATTAACTCACTGAAATTATTGGAAATGATTGAAGGCAAACACACATAGGGAATATTATCTGTCGCCTTATCCATCACGAATGCTGATGTTGATACTCTAAGGTCACTTTTGAAGTGAGAAGTGAATAATAAATCAACTTCCCCATTACTCACAGTATTAAATGTTCCCAAACATGACACAGAGATAGAAATATCTTTGACCTTTAATACTAATTTATTTACACATTCTTCTGAAATAAATGCCCTCTGAGAGCCAGTATCACATAAACATCTGCATTTTACAAACTGTTGTTTAGAATTTTGAACTTTTACTAATGCGGTACACAACAAAATACGGCTCTTTTGATTACAATTTTCGTTTGATTCATAATGAGAGGCACAGACTATAGATGAAACATTTTCACTTGCTGACTCAACTTTTTTAGGGATAAATTCTTGTGCGTGTGGAGACATACTATTTGACTGATTCTTATTCCTTGAATAATTTACCATGTGCAAAATACTATGATGTTTCTTAAAACAATGATGGCACGTATTTAGACTCTTACATTTATTGAGGAAATGCATATTAGATAAGGAATTGAAACAATAATGATTACTTTTCTGAAATCTATTCGCTGTTGAACAGGTAAATTAAGAAATTTCGAGCACTTAGCTAAACTATGGTCTTCCTTACATTAACCACAACCTAACGTAGCTACAAAAGCATTACTCTTATTCGGAACTACAAATTTAGGTACCTTGTTTATCAATAGCTTGTTAGCTTGAAGAATTCTTGCGGAATTCTTAAGAAATTCGATTAAGTTTTTAAGTTTCGGAATTTCCCTGCTTTTAAGCTGACGTTCGTACCACAATTTTGTAGAAGGATCCAATTTTTGCAAAATTAAATAAGTCATTAATGTATCACCAAATTTGTCAATGGTTTGGTTCAATACTTCTAATGAGCAAATGACTTCCTTAATGTTGTCAACTAGATTTAAAATAGCAATAGCTGATTCTGTTTGAATAGTTGGTAAACTTAAAAATCGTTTAATATATGCAAATATTTGCTCTCGCTTATTTGAATATCTTTCGTCTAATAGATTCCACGCAATCTCAAAATTAGAATTCGAAATTTGAATAGACTGAATGACGCGATACGCTTCACCTTTCAACGAAGACTTCAAATACTGTAATTTTTTAGCACTAGATATACTTGTATTGCTGTTTACGCATGCATTAAAAGAATCCTTAAACACTATCCATTCTGCTATATTACCTCCAAAAGTAGGTAATGATTACCTAGGTTTCTATTACATTAATGTCATCACTTGCGATTATACTTTCAATTTTCTTAATGTAATTTGTTACACTTCTCTGTAGAGCAGTTCTTTTTGTTTTTAAAGATACCAGTTCACTCATTTTTGCTGAAATCAAGCCCAAAACTAGTTCTAAAATATCTAGACTGTATACTTTAAAAATAATTCTACACTTTTAAATACAAATTATTTTTAGACATGAAATAGAATGTTCAAAGTTAACTTACCTCACAACCTGAGGTTATTTTTTCATCACAGACGGTATCACGCGGCAGTTCATAAACTGTTCGATTGTACTCTTTTATTTTTCACTAGTGCTCCGGCTAGACTTGTACCAACAAATGGTTTTGCGTTTTTAACTAATCTCTTACACAACTGGTTCGTTCACATAAACACCAAAGCGGACTGTAAACACGAATTTATTATAACACTAAATATATGCGAGCCAACAGCGGCTTACTACATTCCATCATTTTTCACATTTCACAACAACAAGAATCAAAACAGAATAAGCACAGACTGTTGCCACATGCGGAAAAAAGAACAAGAAACTTACATGTATTCGGAGCACACGAAACCAAGGAATATGCAGCAGATGATACTTACATAAACATAACTATTTTCAAAATGCAATTAAAATGCAAAATACCTTAAAAAATATTTTGTACCAGTTTCCACTAAGTAAATAGAAAGTGCTTTTAAAAAATATTTACATTCTTTGAATTCGCAAATTTCCGAAGTAAAGAAGCAAATCTGATAAAGACTGACAAATTAAATAAGTCCTTGAAAGAACACTAGTATATAGTAAACAAAGGGTATTTACAGATAAAATTGAAAATCTATATTAAAATATATAAATTCACATTCATATAATTCAGTTTCATTTAACCCGTTGACTACCAACGGTACATAGGTGTAACACTTAAGGTAACCAAAGGCGACTATTTTTGTAAATAAATTTTTCAACCGCTTTTCTCAAGCAGGAATTGTCATAGTACATTTCTACAAGAAATTATGAAAATTAGTATATCGAAATAGTGGTAGAAAAACTGTTTTTAAACAGTGGGTAGAAAACATAAACATGATAATTTTTAGTATTCTAATGATCAGGTATAAAAATTATCTTAATATTATTACAAATGTGAAAGTACGTGAACGATTGAATAAAGTCAATGTCAAAACGGATGAATTAATGCCTTTGTATCTTTATATATAAATGAGTTACTGAAATAAACATATGCCATGTTTTAATTATTTCATTCAAATATTTTTCTTAATAATTCAAAATTTCATCATTTTAATAGAGAATAAATTGGCCCCTTTTGTACAAAATTTAACAATTCTTCTTTATAGTTGGCAAGAAAATGAAAATCGGTAATAATAATTTCTCCTCGAAAATTAATATTCAAGTTTTATGAAGAATGATTCGTCGAGTTCACGATTTTACTTGGGTACGCTTTTTACATTTGTTACAATTTCATTTTCGCAAATGGTTACATTATTTGGCACAAACTTTCACTTTTTTGTGACTGAGTTATGTCAAGGTCGCTGTAAATAAGAAATACCGTATTGTCTCCCATAAAATGTCATAGAAAGTTGTCTAATTACCGGGAATGAAACAATTTGAATAATTAATGCTTTTATCTTTCTTTTAATGTTTCCTGAATGAAGTCACCGATAACAGCTAGTGTGTAATAAAGTTAAAAAAATAATATGCAACGCAAAAAATAAATAAATAAAAGTTTCGTATGTGCTTGTTCTGCAATTTAATTTCTGTCTTAATCAGGAAAAGTGTATTTACCCGACTGAAAAGAAGGGTTATGTATTTCACGCGTATGTGTGTATGTGGATTTTTTTATACCCTGGAAACATCCCAACGGCTGAATGGATTTTAATGAATGAGGTCTCTATCAATTTGTCTTAGCGGCACGATGGTTATAGGCTAGATTTTGTTTTTAAAATTCAAAATGGCGGCCGTAAAATACAAAATGGCGGTAGTGACGAAAAACAAATTACGCACCCTATTGAGTGGCATATCATTGGATAGGTCTTTTAAAATGGAGACGATGTTTCATTGACTATTTTACAGTTAGAAGCTTTGTTAAAATATTATAGAACCTGGAAGTTGTGTATGTAGGATGTCTAGCTTTACTGCAACTCTAACCATCAAAGACATCTATAGACCGCATCAAAACATTGTTTATAGATATGAACTAGCAATTAAACACAACTTAAAAGTCATCAATACAAGTAATTAAAAAAATAAGTAAGGAATATAAATAAGTAATATAAAAAATATATTTTTTTTAAGTCAGTTCCTACTTAGGTCAATAAGAGAATTTTTTTTCTCACATTCTTCTTTCCTCTTGAGTGGCCCTTAAAATGCCTTGATCAAGAAGAGAGCTCTCTCTTTCTTAAAATACCTTGATCAAGAAGAGGGCTCTCTCGATTATTGAAAATTAATTAATTTAATTTAATTAATGAATTAATATTTGAAAAAAAACTGGATTGACATCAAGAGTCATCCACTACAAGTTAAAAAAATATTTGAGCTTGATTGGATAAATAATAAGTATTTTATTAACGATTGATAATTTGAACAAGATATATATATAGCGAGAATGTGGGCTAATAGTAGGAATTGAAAAAAAATAGTTTCACATTGATGAAAAATGATTAATTATTTCGCTTTTTACGCAGTCGGGTTTTTTGATTTTTTAAATTTAATTGTTTATTAGAGATATTTGAATATATGAAGTACTTGGGAAAAGAATAACAATATGCATTACCAAAATACATAAACATTACCAGTTTAAGATACAAAATACAAGATAAATGTGTGTTTTAAAAAAGTGTTTTAAGGACTACTTAACATAACAATGATGTTATTAAAAATCTGCCTATGTAATCCTCATCTTTAACGCTTTTAGTTCGCTGGAATTTGTTCATTAAAAACTTAAATGCAATCCCAATAAAGGCGGATTTTCTGAGTAATCGTGTAAAAACATTTTGCATTTGTTTATTTGTTAAATCACATGCATGAGTATAAACAATGACTATTTTTCTTTTTTAAAAGCATTCTACGAGATCACCTGCAAAAAAAATATTTGATTTAGAACAAATTTCTCAAATATGTATAATGATTTTATGAATATTTGTGCTTAAGAATACTTCTTCTGCCATGTAAACTTATTTGCATTGTTTTGAAATATACAACTTTACTAATTCCTAAAGTCGTTTTTAAGATCTTTCAGAACGTTTTTTATATTTGATTGTAAAAAGGTTCTTTCATAACATTTTTTATAATTAATTTTCTTTTATGTTCTTTTTATCAACAATAACAGTATGAATAACATTAATCGTCTTAGTAAATTTTAATGCAAAATGTATTGTTCTTCATCCCTTTCTTTCTGTCATTTTTCTTTCAATACCAAATATATTCATATTTCGTTTTTGTCTTTCTATTCTTCTTCACTTCCAGGAATCCATTCTTTTCCCCCCACTTTCATTTAAATGTTTTCTGTCTAAATCCCTTTACAGCTCTTTTAGCTTTAATGTTTTTTCATTCATTATTTATTACTTCTGTTGCAATCTCGCTGCTTATAAATTTTTACTCATATAAAAAATGTCAGTGTATTTTTTTTTTTTTTTTTGTTCGAAATGATCGCCATGTTTATTAGAAAAGTAGTCTATACTTTCCAAGTAAATAGAAGTTTTAATATTAAAAACCTTCTATGACTAGATTGAAAATTACTATAATATGCTACTAAAAAATATAAAATATTTTGTATTGTACACCTTTTCATGTCTTGTATATTTTCGGTCCGAATCACTTAACTTTTTTGTTTCTGCTTCTAATGTGAAATAAATAAATAAATTGATAATAAGATAGCAAGAAATAATATGCTGAATCGAATGCACAACATGAATTGATTGAACTAATGTTCGCGACGACGTTTTTATCTCTGCATGCTGAACAAAAGGGATAATAGTTGTATACGTTGGAGATTGGCCTATTCATGCGTTTATAGCTGTCTTTTGTTTGGTAAACATGTTCTAAATTCCTAATGATGTAAATGTGCTTCCCAATATTTATTTCCTCCCGTTACTCTCTTTAAAATGAGCTATTTTATACTCCATTAGTTGCTCTATTTACTGAAAAATCAGTTAAGCTTTTATTGCTTTACCCATGGTCTTATAATGGGTTTTCGTGTTTCGTTAATATTTTCATTTTAAGTGGTTTATTCTCAAATGTAATATTCTATTTCCATTTAAAATTCAAAACTGCTTCGTTTCGTTTAACCATTTTTTTTCTCAAACACTATAACTAATTTTGACGTCCGGTTCGTACAAATTGAACAAATGTATTTACGAAAGCAAATATTTATTTTATTTTCATAATTACTTGGGCTAAAACTTATATTTTACAGTTGTATTTGTATTCAATTGATTATTGCAGCTTATAATTTATTCCAGCATTTTTATTACGGTTATATTTAGTATTTTCTTTTTTACGTTAAAATGATAAAATTAATAAAATCAACACTACTTAAAAGAAGACTATTCAAACTAATGTGTGAAGATATGGGAAGCATGCATGAGTCCCAGCTACTGCATACTGAAGTAAGCTCGTTATACCCAGGTAGAGTGTTTACACATTTAATGGAACTGCGTGCAGAGGTAGAAGCATTTTCGATAGACCACACTTCTCAACTAGCAACATTTTTAAATGATGAAGTTTGGTTGCGTAAATTGTCGTATTTGTCGGACATTTTTAGTAGAATGAACGAAATGAATTTATCGTTGCAAGTGAAAACTGTAACTGTTTTTGATGCCAAAGCCTCTGCATATAAGAAGAAACTTACCTTCTGCTCGGAGTGTGTAGAAAAGTCAATTGCTTTCCTCTTACAAAAATTTGTTTAATGAACATAACATCTAGCTTAATGAAAAATTACAGAAAAATATTCAAGATCATATCGAAGCTATGAAAGATTCCTCTGAGAATTAATTCCTAGCTGCTTCAGAAAAGATATTGGACAATTTTAAATGGGTTACTCAATCCATTCTGTGATACAAAAAATAAATAAATAAAGGAAAAAAAAACCCACGCACTTTATGTCCCGAGGAGTACGAAGATCGCTTTGTTTCAACATATTAAAACGACTTAATAGAGGAATTCAAAATCTTTTCTGAGAGCAAATTTATTTTAACTCCAATACTCAACAATTTATCAGTATGCAGGTGGATTCGCCGCTTTCACAAGCAACAAAACACAGTACAAAATATTTAAATGCAAATCCAAGTCTTCGCCTACAATTGTCAAAAATTACACCAGATATAAAAATAGTTTGCAAAACAATTCAACCACATTCTTCACATTAATCTTTTATACGTTATTACTCGTCTCACTTTGTGTAGACTAAAAATAAATCCATGGAAATTTAATATTTGAGTATATTGTAAATAGTTTTATTTTTACTTTTATTTTTAATTCCTTTAATCAGTTTATTTCATTTTTATTAATTTTTATTTACTTAAATTTTCTATATATTTTTCCATAATTGCAATTATATTTTATAAACATTGTTTGTCTCTGAAAACACCCCTTTTATCATCTTGTATAATTTAACAACCCCGCATTGGATTTATTTAACATTTCTATATATTCTGCATATAGCTTTCTTTTATTTTTATTTTTGTAAGTTTAATTCCTTTTTCTGTTTATTTTACCTTTATCCTTTTATAGTTATTTAACTTTTCCTTACTGTTAAAACTGAAAACTCATTTTTGGTAACATTTTGTAGCACTTAACAACCCCTCAGTGGATTTTTGTCTTAGCTATCTGGGCATTGGCTAAGATTATCATGCTATGATGCCACATTTCCCTATAATGAATAGCCTAGCCTACAGCGCCTAGAATAAATAGTGAGGAAATCTGCTACCGAAACATCGCTAAAAATCTGTATAACTGAAATGTGCAATGATGCTGAAATCCAAAGAGCCGATCGCAACGACATCTGTGGTATATTTTAGAATTCCAATGTAAACATCGTATTACTACAGCGTCTAGACCAAATCGTCTTGCAGTTTTAGAAAATATCTTGCAGATGTCGCTGCGATAGACTCTTTGAATTTCAGCATCGTTTGACGTTTAAGGGATCTTAAATTTTAAAACTTTTTTATGTATTACTGGCTTAGCCGATTTCCACACTATATATTCTAGACGCTATACTTAGGCTGTAGCAATTATAAAAATAATCATTTTTCTATGCATTGGCCATAATAGTAACAATCTAAAAAATTTCTCATCTGCACCCTTTGCTTAGGCTTTTCATATATGTGTATCCTCCATTTTATAAATTTCAAACTATAATTAATAGCTAAACAGTTCCAATAAAGCATCCATTAAAAGTGAACAATGTTGCACATAACAACACACGTTACATAATTTGCCCCGCAAAGTTAACACTAAAAAGATGATTTTTCTTCTAAATGTATTTATAAAAAATTATTAAAAGTAGAAGTTGAGAGACGCTTCATTTAAGTTGCATGTTTAGAAGTTCTAGAAACGTAAAGAAGAACGAAAAAAGAATCCGTAATAGCATGATCCTTTTAGGGGTAGGTGGTGCTATCGAAAACGGATTATGCGATAACTCATGGGCAACTAGACCCACGTATTTTCATTCTTTTCACGAGTAGACTATTGGGCTATTGGGACTAGTGGACGCAGTATTTCTCTGTAAACGAAAAATGTACAACTTTCCTTTTGTATTTTAGTTTTAAAACGCCTTTATTTTTGTAACTAGGGGGATTCCACCCCCCTACACGCTACGCTCATCAATCCCCCGCGTAATCACGTCGCGATTCCGTTCGGTATCGTAAAGCAATCCCTATTTTCTAGCCAACACCAGACGTAATTGTTTCGCGTTTCCATTCTTCGCGATTCCTCATTTTCTATGTATTAAATTTTTAGATTCCACTTGATAAAAACGCACTTCTCCCCAACTCCTGACAATTTTATTTCCTTATCTCCAAGCACATATTGATTAAAGCTTACAGAGTTTCATAATTATTAGAGATTTATTAGTCATTAAAAAAAGGTAAAATTTATAATTTATTTGAATAATTGCAAATAAATTAATTTATAATTAAATAAAATTATAAATTAATATAAAACTTAAAATTTAAAATATTATAAATTATAAAAAATATGTTAAATTTAAAAAGGAACAAATTTATTAAAATTATTTTGAATGTGTTTTTCCTTATTTTTCTGACGAAGTCGCTAATTTGTAGTTACGGTACATAATCTTATCATATAAATCTCCCCTCCTCTGGAATTTGCACTTCGCCGTCTTTTCTCCACCAACATAATTGTGTAAAATTTTATATTTAGTGTTACGAATATTGTAAATAGTTAGTGTTTGTGCTTAAAAATTATGTAAATAGTTCAATTAAGCTCTATTCATAAGCTAATATTAGTTTTTGTTACATTAAATATCTCAATTCGTTGATTTTCTGCAAGCAAGTAAACGCTGTTGGATTTCAAAGGGAGTCTATGGAAATTTGGCGAAATACTGAAATTAGCTCAAAGTTGGTATCACTTTTGGCGAATAATTTTGTTCTCCAAATTTGGCCCTATATCGCCAAGTTAGCGATAAACTTGGCGACGCTTGACGACAGAGTCGGGTCCCCCACCCGTTGGTAACCCCCCTTTACAGAGCCAGAAAGCTCGGGCCAATCAGATGCGTTTCGCTGTATCTACGCAGATTTTCATTAGTCCATTTCCAAAGCGTTACTTTTTTTATATGTAGAAGGATTTTCGCCATCAAAAATAATAGTTTCACATAAGCGCCAGTGGCTCGCGTACTACAGACAGAGTTATCAGTTTGTCCATTTTTTAATTCTGAAATTCCAACTTCATAACGTAAATTCCTGAAGAATAATTTTTATTAAAAAAAAAAAACGATGTATTACACAATTAATCATGGGAGTGGAGTTGCATTGCAAATAGTTATCTCCTAAAAACTTTACCTGTTGACCCGTTGAAGAAGACAAAATTTGCTTTTTGAAATTTCTAGTGGTAATTCGGAGTTTCTGCATAATGCAAAGGGCCAAACTCACATCCGCTGCCCCAGGTTGGTAGCCAGTGCTTCGATCTCTTATTCAGCACATGATAATCTACTTCATAAGCATCTAAACACCTTTAACTTGTAAACCATTGATTACTGTGGGTTTAAGGGGCTCTGTCTTAGAAATTAACGCTAAAAAGTTCTCCGCGAGTCGAAAAGTCTGTGAACCACTGGAATAAACTTTATAAAATCATCTTGCTTTGGCATAAAACTTTCAGATTGATAGACCATAAAAGTTTCAGATTGATAAGGCTTTGCACCAATACATTTCCTAATTATATATATATCAGAAAAAAGAATCTCACAGATAATAAGTTATAAAACATAACTTTGTAGCTCGTCCGTTCTCATTTGGTATCTTTGTTTACTTGCGTATGAAATAAAAAATATTTGCAAATACTTTCCACAAAAAAAAAAAAAAAAAAAAAAAAAAAAAAAAAAAAAAAAAATCACAATTGCCATTATCTCTGTCGAATAGATTAAGGATTTAATTAAATTTATTTTTCGTTAGAAATCTTTCTTTTTCACATACTTCAATCCAATTTCTAGCCGTTACAAGAATGAAGTAACTTTAATTATGTTCACTCCAAAAAGCGAAAATCCAGGGCTTTAATATAAATAAATGGCAACATAGAAAGAAACGACTTATCGTTACTTTACTTTAATTGCATAAATATGCTGCAATAAACTTCATTACGGTAGATAGATCAAAGCTCTTTCTCAGATGAAGAATTGGGCTCTTATTTTTGATAGAATACTTGATCAAGCGGATAAAGTTTTTGCAATCATTAATAAAAAATTGCTTCTCTGAAGCATGCTGTTTATAAATTTGTTTTGGACAATTTATTTTTCAGTGAAATTTGATTTTTTTAAAAAATACATTATACATATAGATCTACCCTATATATATAAAATCCTAATGAAACGAATTTATGAAACGGAAGTATGAAACAGAAGTATGAAACGGAAGTATGAATAGATTGATTAAACAACTGATTATGTTTCAAGCGATTTCTCCTAAAATATGGAATACTTTGCTATGAAATTAACACCAATATTCAGCATTGATCCTCAGATCTCAAAACTGGTATTAGAATTTTTAAATTCGAATTAGTTTGCGAAATATTATTTTTTTTCTAATTTTATATACATATTTCTAATGATGGCAACTCAAATTTTAATCAAACATATATATTTTTTTCATATTTCAGAAAACGTTGACATGGTAACCCGGCTATTGTTGTCTATTTGATAATAAATGTTTATTTACTTTTATTTCTTTTTATAAATTATATAAATTATTTTGTAAATAATAGGAAATAATTAAAAAATACTGTACTACTTAGTTATTCCGTCGGCCAATTTCGCCAAATTATATAAATCGCCAAAACACTCGTCAAATTATACAAATTGAAATAATTTTTATTTTAAATAACGAAAGAACAAATAAATTAGTGTAACATTAATAAATATACAAATAAAAAGTCGAAATAAAAATCACTTGATAACGTAAACACGTGTAACTTGCTTAAAGTCAAGTGAATGTGACATTTACGATCAACCATTATTGGCATTTAATCTTATAGTTTGGCGATAGATTTTTGGTCGACGGGTTAACTAAGTAATACCAAAAAGACATATGTAACTGGTATTTGAAAACGAGGTTTTCGCCAAATTTACGTAAAAAAAAGGAAAAATCACGCCAAACATGCTGTGCGTATATGACATCTGCCCGAATATTGCCACTCGAAAAAAAATGCTAACTGGCGAGTTGAAAAAAAGCTATTGGCGAGATTTGCATCCGACTAGCGTAACAGTACCAAGAATTCTTTGCAACCATAGCAAATTTTATGTAGTTTTATTCGAAATTTTTTTTTTGATTTTTTAATCAAAATGAAAAACTTACGGTCCCAGATTAGCGCGATGTTTTTCTGACGCCAATGTCATATACGGAACGGGCACTTAACTGGCACCTAAGTATCGTTATTTTGCTTGATACAGTAAGCCGGATGTTGTTGTTTATGCTGTTGATGTGTTCCCCAAATTGGCGTCGTTAAAAAATCGCGCCAATATGGGACGCATATGACATCTTTTCAAACTTTCATATGAACGGCGAAGGGATCAGACCGTATTTGTGTATGGCAGTTGATGACTTGAACTATTATAATATAGATGAAATGGTGGCGATATAATAATATTTGGCGACTTATCACTTGTGCCTGGCTAACATTAAAGTACGAAAATGGCACATAGAGTATAAAAAGCGAAGTGGTCTGCCTGGAACTGTTGATGATAGTCACATGACTTAAGCTATTGTTATACAGATTGTTTTAAAATACCGGGAGACAAAGACTCTGTATACTTAATTTATTTTATTTTATCTTCTTTTCAAATGTTTAACTGATCATCTTTAATCAAAAACGAAAACAAACATTAGATGTCTTAACAGCAACTGATTCGCCCTTAATTTTTTGCAATCAAAAGGAATCGAATGGAAACCCGTTTACAGGGAGATCTGCACAGCTTTTTTCAGTATAATTCAATCTTCTCTAATATTTTTAAACCCAATCAGATTAGCGAGTTTTTAGATTCTGCTGTGTCTGAACGAGGGTTGGCGAGCGTAGCTTGGGGGGGGGGGGGGCAGAGCCCCTTAGTATATATATATATATATATATAAGTATACAGATTAGGCTGATTATATGGTCAATAATGACGTCACATGGTTTTGCATTTATGCTATTGCGTGTTGCATTATAACAACATCATTAATGTCCTTTTTAAAAATCATTATTGATGATTTTTTGAAATACAAACAATACTAACTTTGTTATAAACTACAACATCCCATTTTATTTTTAATAAAGCATTCCTAATGAAGTAAATCTATTTTTTAACTGAATATATTGTGAAATAAAATTAAAGATTCTAAAAATAATTTGATCACTTATTTTGTTATTCATAATGAAAAATTTAATGATCAATAAAAAATAAAATTTGATAAATGAAATGTTACTTTTATATAATTTAATTTAATTTATTATAACATTCATTAATTTTAATTCCATAATATCTGTAGTACAAAGAAATTTCGATTCCTAATATATCATATCAGTTTTTCTCTGTTAATATAAATGTATCCGTTTATTATAGAGTGGAGACCGTTTATAATGAAGCTGAGGGGAATGTGTAAATTATTCGATGTAACTATTTTCGTTATAAGATATTGAGATTTGCAAGGAATTTTTAAATTTTCGATTTATCTGAGATCGGCTTATCCGAACACCACTATGCTTATAAATTACTTTTGCATAATGAAGTGTATAAATTATGACCGAGTATATAGAACACTAAAATAAAATGATGCGTATTATTAGAATGAAGTAAACAAGTGAAAAAGGGATTCTCAGAATAAGACAATTCAATATAATTATGATCAATCTTAATATTAAAATAATTGGAAGACTAAACACTAGCTGTTTTGTACGCATACGCCACGAACTTTAATTTTAAACTTTTTGAAATATGTGAAATAATGCGTGCAGTATATATTTAAAAATGTACTTATATAATGCAACACTTTCTCTCGGCCTAATTGTAACACTTTGCAATTGTAGATTAAGACGTGTCGAACGTATGCGGTATGAAAATACACTCGTCATAATTCACTAGGACATCATCCCTATAGCGATGTGCGTTGACAGTACCCGCATCGAAGGCGTGCAGTGGTGCACGACGTTCCGACATTATTCTGCCCCAGGCAAGGATTCGTTTGCCACTAAATCTGTCGGTTTCGTTTACGTAGGAGGGATGATATCGAGTTGCACGTTCTCTCCAGATGAAGATTAGACGACAAACACTCTACGTGCTGAATCTCGACGCATCACTGAAAAGAACAAGCCCTCGTTCTTGTTGTGTCCAAGACTGATATCTTTAATATCTTTACACGACGATCACCAACAGCTTTGCACGACGCTAAAGTGACTGTATGGTGCGGCATCGCAAATAGATTTGTTCTCGGTCTTTTCCGAGGAGGCCACTTCCAAAGGTATCAAAACGTGCTCCATCACAAGTGCTCGGTCTACACCAATGTTGCAGAATTTCGTAATTCCTGAATTGCATCAGCGAAATGTCGTTAATGATATGGTATGAATGTAAGATGGTGCTCCTCCACACGTCGCCACATCTGTTCAACATGTGTTGCATCAGCACTTTGACGATAGAATCATTTCTTGTAACTTTGCAGTTTTGTGGCCACCACGATCACTCAACATCACTCTAATGGATTTCTGGTTCTCGGGTTATCTGAAATCAAAGGTGTACACATCAAATCCAATAAATTTGTAAGAATTTAAAGATGCCATAACACGTGAATTTGAACATATTCCTTCTGCGATTTTAAGTTCGCCATTGTTGTCAACAGTCTCATTGATGCAGTGCGTTATTGTCTGCGTAGGTGGGCATGTTGAAAACTGCTAATTCAAATAAATGTTTTTTCTTTCTTCTCTCTTGTGTTGCCATTTGTACTTTACACTTTTATTGCAAATGTTTTACGCAGGCAATTTTCATTGTACGTGTATAATTTCAACGCCTTTTATGATTTTTCAATGCACTGATAAATTTGCGTATGAAAAAATTGGGTTTTGCAATTCAAAATTTTCGAAACATTTTCACTGTAACCGTAACCGTGAGAGCTCCATTGTTTTAAATCATCACGATCTCGAGGGCATACCTTCAAATAAGTTTATCTAAAATTTATTTTCGGTTGGATGTGTGGTTAGGCCGCTAGGGGTTTTTATGACCACCCTATATATATATATATATATATATATATATATATATATATATATATAAATTAAATAATGGAATTTTATGAATGTGAACATATTTTTATATCATTTTTAAGATATTCCTTTTATCAATGCAGCAAACTTTGTATGAAATATTTCAAACTCAAAAAGTCCTTCTGGCCAGTGCCGGGAAGAAGAGGTAGCTTTCATAGTCCTTATTTCTAAAAAAAAAAAAAAAATCAGTTTATATTATTCAAACACATGAAGCTCAATTTAGTGAAAACCAATTAAAGAAGATTCAATACTAATTTTTATCAATAATAAATCCTTATGAATGAGAATTTCGCGAAATTAGTCAGCTTTTCCAAGCTGCTTTTATTTAAACCAACTTATATTTGGTTGCGAAATTCGGCGATATCTTGAAGTGCCCACCATTTTAAGACAACGTGGTGGATGAGACTAACTAGTGAACTTGGTCGAGGCCTTAGTAAATCCTGTGCACATGCTAACTCACATCGGAATCGGTTGTTATATACGAGTGCTGTCGCAGGCAAAAAATAAATTTTTCAAAAGTCATCCATATTAGAAATTCAAACTGCTATATCTGAGTCATTTTTTAAGATAAAGACAAAACAAAAAATGCTCTGGAATTCTCATATCAACGTCCAATACTTAAGAAAGAAACTTTTTTCAATTTCTAATTATTTTGCAACTCACTTTAAATAAATATATATATTTTTTAATTTAATGGATGCCATTTTGAAATAAGATGGCGAATCACTTCTTCAAGATATTGCTATATAGTATCCACATGTCTTCTTACATCCAAATAGGTTAATAAATACACGTGTTATTGCGTGACAAATATCAGATCGTTATCCAAATAGGTTAATAAATACACGTGTTATCGCGTGACAAATATCAGATCGTTTCAAAATGTCAGCCATGCTAGAAATTCAAAGTGCTATAATTCAACCCTTTTTAAATATATAGACGAAACAAAAACTGCTCCGGAATCTTTGTATCAAGTTCAAACACATAAAAAAAATCTTTTTGATTTTCCAATATTTTGATACCTCATTTTACATTTAATTTTTTTTTTTTAAATGGCAGCCCTTTTGAAACAAGATGGCGAAGGAAGCTGGCCAACGAATTCGGTCGAGAAATTAGTATGTACTATGTACACATCAAGTTACATCCAAATCGGTTCATAAATACGCCTGTTATTGCATGTCAAAAACCAAGTCGTTTCAAAATTTTAGTCACAATAGAAATTCAAAGTATATAACTCAGCTATTTTTTTGATACATACGAAACAAAAACTGTTCCGAAATCTTTGTATTAAGGTCAAACACATAAGAAAAAATTCTTTTTCATTTCCTAATTTTTTGGTACCTCATTTTAAATTTTAAATGTTTTCTATATTTTTAAATGGCCGCCATTTTGAAACAAGATGGCGGATGAAGCTGGTCAACGAACTCGGTCGAGACATTGGTAGGTACTATGTACACATTAAGGTATATCCAAATCGGTTCATAAATACGCCTGTTATCGCGTGACAAATATCAGGTCGTTTCAGAGTGTCAGCAACGTTAGAAATTAGTGCCATAACTCAGCCATTTTTTAGATATAGACGAAACAAAAACTGCTCCGGAGTCTTTGTATCAAGGTGAAACTCATAAGAAAAAATATTTTTCAATTTTCAATTTTTTGGTACCATATTTCAAATTTTATTTTTTTTTTAAATTTTAAATGCCCGATACTTTAAAACAAGATTGCGGATGAAGCTGGCCAACGAACTCAGTTGAGACATTGGTATGTACTATGTACACACAAAGTTACAACCAAATCGGTTCATAAACACGAGAGTTACAGTATGGCAATGTATGTATGTATATATCAACATTTGAACGGAGGGTGGTTTTGGGTTCTGGGGGTCATGATCGAGGAAAATATACATTTTTTTTTTTAATCGCTTTCCTCCGAACGGCTGCAATATGTAGCTTATTGTAATGAAAGCTACCTAAAATTTGGAAAATCCTTTAATGGGCTTCGAAAAATTTTTAGTGAAATAATATTTCCTTTGAATTTTTTTTTTCCGAAAAACATTCTATGTTTTTCTTTTATGCCTAAAGACAACAAAATTATAACACACATCGCATTTTTAAAAACAAGTTTGAAATATAACTTCGTTATTTTACAGTTATCTGTAACAATTCTTTGTAAATCAGCTTATATTTTTTTTCCTCTCTGTCAAACTTACCTTGAATTATTTTTACATACCAAAAAGCTTGGTTATTTTGTTTAAAAATAAAATCATTTTACGATAACGATTGTAGTATTGTGACTCAAAATATCGTAATTAAATTATATAAGAATACAAAATAAATTAAATTCAATTTTAATGTTATTATGCCAGAATTTTCACAATAATTTCCTATAGTGCAAACTATAAAAATATGTATCAAATATTTAAGTTCTGTCAACCGTAAGATCTTTATCTTCTCTTAAAAATGAAAAGAATTTTCTATTTAGTTTGTTATTTTATATTGAATATGGCCACATTACAGAAAAATCTACTCGTTGGAATAATGACAATACTCTGCTGCTGCTTTATTAATCCTCTCGTCATCCTGAGCCACATATGAGGCTCCTTCTTCGAATTGCAATATTTGAAAGAAAGAAAAATATTTTTTGTTAATTCCAGCACCTACTAGTGTTAGCATATGTCGATAAATTTACTATTATGACTTTACTTATGTTTCAGCATTATATAGTAATAATATTAATAAAAGTTTTATTAAATATTAGTAAACCGTTGGCATTTCTTTTAATTCAAACATATGTTTCACTTTTTAAATTTAAAGGGACTTCTCTTCCGAATTAGTAATTTGTGGTAAAAGATAAAAAAATACTACTATTTTTTTTTATGTTTGTTTAATTTGGTTGTAATACGACATTTTCAAAAATTCTTAAAAAATTCTTCCTTAGACTATTTTTATATGAAAAACACGCACCATAACTACATTCATTAGGTTTCTGTAAAGGACACATTCGTTAAATTTCAGTAAACTGTATCTTCTATGATTTCGATAGCTACGTTTAATTTTGTTAGCGTAAAAGTAATTTTCCCTAAAATTGGAAAAAAATTCAGTACAGAGAGGATCATCCTATATTCAAAATACATTTAAAAAGGTAATACTAAAATAAGTTTTCGCATCGTTCATTTCTAATATATTTATTGGCTAAATATTTATTGAAAAGTCTTTTACATAGTTAAAAATATTTTTAGGCAAAATGTAATATTTTGTTAGATTTAACATTCCAATGCTCTCAACATGAAATAGTATTCGTAGGTCCTTTAATAGTACGTAACGATATATTAAGGGGAAGTTAAATGGCCATTTATAAATTAACGAAAAGTCTAAAATGGCCCACATAAATCTGAATTAACAAGAGTTAGTAGATCATCACTTAAAATATTAATCCTTTCCGGAAAGTGCGCACAGTTTGTTTATTTTTAATTCAAACTTTACAGTCTTTAAGTAACTCTTTATCATTCAAATTTTAAATTTTTAACCGTATACTTTCATTTAAGTATTTTTAAATCATACTGATATAAATGACCTA
Source organism: Maratus speciosus (assembly GCA_963932465.1). Classification (NCBI taxonomy): domain Eukaryota; kingdom Metazoa; phylum Arthropoda; class Arachnida; order Araneae; family Salticidae; genus Maratus; species Maratus speciosus. Next base: position 389,232,557 of record OZ010788.1, on the reverse strand, counting down.
ATTTAAGATGTCATTTTACAAAATCACTTGACTGTGCTATCGCAGATCTATCTAAGCTTTGATATACGTAGTAAAAACCACCATAGCAAACAACTTGTATTAGTGTGCGTAGAACAATTAGGTTCAATCACATTTCTCCATATCGTTCTTTAAAAAGCACAGAACGATTATTAGCTGTTTTATTTTAATTCAAGAACTCACTGAAAGTTCTTGAGTGGGAGATTAATAGTCCCATTTACGTTAGGCACTGTAATTAGGACTACGTAGATTAATTGCAACTTTCGCTGTTTTATCAATTGCGGAATTTTCATCAGGATGAAATTCTGTAAATAAATTTACGCCTTTACACTTATGAGATGTACATCCACGATCTAAACACCATGCAGAAAATTGATGGCATGCGTCGTTAAATGCCACAATAGATGGTTCTTCAAAACTAGTGACAATCATCTATCCATGAATTACTTTATTTAAAAGTGTAGGCTTTCTGCCATGTATTTTCTTTCTACATTCTCAAGCTTTATGCCTTATTTTAAAACAGAAGTTGAACATAAAATCGCAATAATGCTTTTCTGCCGGTAAATTTCTATTTGATTCATTTTCCATTTTTCTTATGTTCTTGATAATTTCTTTTATTTTCTGTATAATATGCATTTTGTGAACCTTGGGTGTTTTTCCCCTTCTAGTTTCCCATTCTTTTTACCCGACTGAAAAGAAGGGTTATGTGTTTCACGCGTATCTGTGTATGTGGATTTATTTATACCCTCGAAACATCCCAACGACTGGATGGATTTTAATGAATGAGGTCTCTATCGATTAGTCTTAACCGTCGATGGTTATAGGATAGGTTTTTTTTTTTTACAAATTCAAAATGGCGGCCGGAAACTACAAAATGGCGGTAGAGACGAATTTTTTTTTTTACGTACCCTATTGAGTGGCAAATCATTGGATAGGTCTTTCAAAATGAAGTCGACGTTTCATTGACCATTTTACAGTCAGAAGCTCCGTTTAAATATTACACAACCTGGAAGTTGTGTACTTTGGATCTCTAACTTTACTGTAACTCTAACCTTCATAATAGACATCTATAGGCCTCATCAAAACAGTGTTTGTAGATAAGAACTAATAATTAAACACAACTTAAAAGTCATCAATACAAGTAAATAAAAAAAGGTAAGTAATATAAAAAAATAGTTTCATATTGATGAGAAATAATTAATTAGTTCGCTTTTTACGTAGTCGGGTTTTTTTGATATTTTAATTTTCAAAAATCTCTGTTTAGGTAATCCATCTCTTGATTCTATGACATATGTATAAATTTCAAAAATCTCGGGAAGACTGTTGTGTAAGAAAATCGATAATGAAGCATCCGCGAATTCTATTTCCTTTTCTTTTAGTTTATCAACTATTTCGAAGAAAATATTTAAATGTACAGACATTGTTTCATTTATAGACATATTTCTGTACAGAAGCTGTTTTAATACACTTGCCTTCTCTGCGGGTCTCTCAATTCGTAAACAACTTCCAATTTATAACATACAACACTTGAAGTCACAGGATTATTAATATGACATAGTTCAATAGGATTTATGTCATGAATTATATTAACACGTGTGCTTTTATCAGCATAGAGCCATTTCTATTCTTCAGCAGTTTCTTCAGCGAGTTTCGTTTCATTACACGTTACATAATCCAAATGCTATTTTTCATTAGAACAGCTTTGATTTGAAGCTTCCATCTATCAAAGTTACATTTACCGAGCTTTGCAATCGTCGTTGCACGAGACATAATTATATAGGGTTTCTCGCATCTAGAAATCAAAACGATTAATCAGCAGAACAAAGAATAGTTCCTAGTTTAATTTTAGGCTTAAGAGTTCAAAATAAGAAAGATCAAATTAAAAATAATTTTTGTTATTTACAGACCATAAAAATGGCTTTCCTTGGCATATGATCAATATCTGTTTATGGGCCACGCATTGTTAGTAGAGTAATACGATAGAAAACATTTATTAACACAAATACGAAGGCGAAAATATTTACATAACTGATCAGCGACTAAGTACTGAATTGTTTATTAACTCGTGAACATACTCTCTCTTGCAGCGCGGTCTTGCAGCATCGTAACTGTACGCATTTTCTGTATGTGCGGATGGGAGAAAATGCGCGTTGTATTTGTAAAGTTATCAATTTTATTGATAACTTTATTATTTTTAATTATGAAGAGGGAGTTTAATAAAACACACTAGTTACTGAAAACCATTGGATTAAATAATTGTCGGCAGCTGGCTGCTCAACACAATCGTTAACAATCTTACTTCGTATAAAGCCTCTATAAGAAATGTATTTCCGTAAAATATTAAGTTCAAGCTGCTGTAAGTTCTGCATTACCCAGATTTCTAGATCTACGCCTTGTATGGTGACTTTTTCTTACGAGCTATGGGGAAAAATTGTGACAGAATATTTTCTTGAAACATTTTTTCAACTTTAATTGCTATATTTTTTAATAACACTCAAAGATTTTAAGCCACGTTCCTTTCAGGAAGCGAAGTTTCACAGCGTTAAGTTCATTTCATTACTGCAAACAAGGAGTCCAACACTTAAAAATTGGTTCCGAAGAAAATTTCCATCATTTCATCCACACCCATTTGAATGCTTATATCATATTTTGGTATCTCTTTATTCTAACTGCAAGTTTTCGACAATACTACCATTCTTTTAGTAATAGTAATCTTACAAGTAGCATATTTTACTTGTTATATAAACTTGTTTGAAGAACTATCGTTTGTAATATTTAAAAATACATTTTTTTTTATTATTTTAAAAAGCATAATTTTGAGGAAATAAATAAATTGTAGAAAACATACAGCACTCAGATTTCATTTTTTTAATTTCATAACACTGAACATTTCATTAAGCTAAAATATGTTTACCGTCTCCGAAATTACCAATATAGGATCAAATATTGAGTAGACAAAATCCTGTAAATACCGATGAATTATTCATTTGCTGTCAACCAAAGATGTGTGAGAGTGATTATCTTCATTTAGCACGAAGGGATATTGGATTATAATATTATATAAGCACTTTCTATCAAATACGAGATATTATACAATACAATCTGTGTGTAATGATAATTAAATGATATAATGAATTGCAATGTTAATTTACTTAAATCGTACCATTTGCGTAAAAGATTATTTCAAAGATGTTAATTCTATTGAATCTAGATGAAATGCGCTTTTATCTTAATATCCGACAAAGTGGTATTTTATACATGTTTAAAAAAGATTTCTTAAGAAATTCATTTTGTTATGTATATTACTTTCACATGCGTATTTCCAATTGCAACTAATTATTATGGAATATGCCATCCAATAAGTCATTTCCGACTACGCTATAAATGCATAGCTACAGAGTGGTTATAAATTAAATTTCCCTATTAGGAGGCGTGTGTCTAGTTATATCTTATAAACTAAATGAAAACAAAATTTAACATTTTCACTGTGAAGGTATAGATAGCCGAACCGAGTGGAAAATATAGTAGGCAGACATGAAAGTTTTTCTGTGCTTTGATATAGCAGTGCTGGATAGGCATTGTGGTAGATCATGTTAAGTTCTATTCGTCACGCATTTAAATGAATTATTCAGTGATTTTAAATGTTTTTTTTTCAAAGAAATTAAGTGACTTCTGTTATGAACACTTAAAAAGAATTACATAAAGCATTTTACGAGCGATTAACTCAAACATGTTTTTTTTTTTTTTAAATACAGAAAAACAAAATCCTATCGACAATTTTTTCATTACATTACGTACAGTCGTGGAAAAAAAAGTAATAACCCCTACTAACTCCTCAACAAATTATCGTAGAAGAAAGATACAGTACCAAACGATTGGAAATAAAATCGATTTTTAAATGATGGATATAAAATTCGCTTAGGGGGCAATCTACATATTAAAATGAACCCAAACTGTATTTGTTTCAATGGCAATACCCAATTGTAACAAGATATTTCAAATCTTCGGTTCAAACTATGCCTAGATACTAAATTTCAAGTCATTTGAATGATAAGTTTTTGAATTATAAACATTCAAAATTTAGAGCTTCTAATGTTAAATTACATTTTCATGTTTCTATTAATATCTCCTGAAATCATACTCCTAATGTGCTAATTATTTGTGTAGTAATAATAGTTAAATACCCGGACATGAATACGTTGGATTTAAAAATTTTATAATTTTATAATATAAATTATGAATTATGAAATTAATATTCGAAAAGATTATGAATTGCTACCAACAGTTTTTTGGATGGATTTAGATTTATTAAGTCCTGCTTTATGGAAATCCAAAATATCACATTTTTCAAATTATGCTTAAAAAATGGCAAAATTATGGTTTAAAGGGCCGTTTATGATAGAAGTGACTAGATATTTTGAAATTTCTTATGCTATCTTGTAATATAACAGTCTCAATGACTGCTTGAGTGGCGCTTAAGATGCTTTGATAAAGAAAGCTTTCACGGTTTACAATCGAGTACCGAACAACCAATACATCGGCTGTATCAATTTGGATACGAGCCCTAAAATACGTTCATTTTAAAATAATTAATTTCTCGGAAACTTATCGTACGAATTGCATAAAAATTTGTTTTTTGGCTAATTGAAGGGTGTAGAGTTCATTTATGCTGTCAGAATTGTGTACCGCTATTGAAAAAAAAAACAAAGTTACGGTTCGTTTTAATATGTAGATGGCCCCCTAAGCAAACGGTCTAGCCGGATAAGCATAGCAAAATGGACCCCAGGGTCGAAGTTTGAAATAACATGTGTGGTAATAAGGCTTACCATGAGAATACAATATAGAGTATTTTTAGCATCTGAGCTTGAACTGCCCTTGAGATAATCTGCGAAATATGTGCCGGCGGTATTATTTTTCAAATAAGTTTTTCTCAAAAAACACAAAAGTTAAAAAAATTAAACCAACGCCAATTATTGAAGAATGTATTACTTCACATTATATATATTTTTTCACATATTTACACAAGCTTTAACATAGAAAAATAAACAAAACTATTAAAAAAATTATTAATGTAGTAATTTTATATTTACACTAACCAAAAAATTATAGAAAAAAGTTTAAAGTTTGTACTTTTAAGAAACAAAAATTTCGTTAAAATAAAAGATGCGCTCTTTGAGTTATAAAAAATAATAACGCTCGCAACTTGCTAAAATATTTGTAACTTTCCCTGCTTGTATTTGCAAAAATACGCTACTATCAATACATTGGTCGTTTCGTGACGTTTTCACTCGGGCAGGTTACACAGTACGCCAAAATAAGAGAACGTTTCATTACATACCACTTCCCTATAGGTTTTTCGTGTTGCCAAACATTATGTTATTTTAGCGGACTGCGCATCCTTCTCGAGTACTAATATCAATTTGGCGGTCTAGTCGAGCGGTTCCCGACCTGTCGTAAGCGTACCCCTGTGGGTACATGGCGGGCAGCTGGGAGAAAATGGCGGGCCAGTTGGGGGTACGTGAAAATAATATCGGTAATGGCGGAAGTCACAAAAATGGTTAATAAATTTACAAAAATGTTAGAAATGACAATGTAATTTGTATCGTTTTATTAAATGATTATAATAAGAAGATTACTAATGAAAGAAAAACATGTTTTCGTTATCTAACTGAGTGTAGCTTGGTACAGGGCATGTTTATAAGAAATGGGGGTACTACGAAATAAGAAGTGTAAGAAAAGAGTACGTGACAGTTAAAAGGTTTGGAAGCGCTGGTCTAGTTGATTGTGCAGGTGAATCTGAATAGGGGATTTAAATATACTATAAGGTTATCAACATTTTGGCAATTTCGGACACCCTACCGACCCTCTGATATCATACGTTATCATTATTTTTTAGATCCCATGAATATTTTTTACAATTTTCTTCCTAATTTTTCTTTTTATACGTTTGCAATGATATACAGATATGGTTGTATATTTTCTATTCGCATATTTTACTGATTTAAATAAATAGATGAAATTCATAAAATATCACTGTTATATTAGAAATAACTTTATATCAAATAACATTTTAAAGAAATACTTATTATTTAAAAGATTTTAATAATAGCTCTTTGTTAAATAATGCATTGAACAGTAATATTGTCTTCTTGCGCTTCATCCTTGCACGGAGCTAAACAGAACTTTTTGTAAACAAATCAGGTGGACAACATTCTTCTCCATCTTTTACTAGCAATAATAACAATTATTATTTCGAATCTGGTTTCTCTGACAACGAATTATATACGCATATGGCAGGAGAATGTCATTCCATATGGGTTATTCCATATTTTGGAATGAAATGTTTTATAATCAATCAGTGGTTTTAATAATAACTTTCTATTTTTATAAAAAGAAGGAAACAAACTTAAAAAAATTAAAATAACACATGTAAAGAAAAAGTTATCAAAGAAGATAATTTCGGTTTAATCAAAATTGATAACGATATCAAATGACAACCATCCCTCCCCCTACAGATATCTTCCGATGTCAAGTGTCAGACCCCCCCCACACACACACACTATTCCCTAAAATGAGACCTTATATATGTACACTGTACAGTCCCATAGCCTTCTGCTATGTGAACATCATCGTAGTCAAATGTAACCATTTTGTTTGTCAGTTCTTGATATTATTATGCAAGAAGGATGTGTAGTCCACCAAAATAACATAATGTTTACAAACACAAAAACAAGTTTATAATTCTATTCAGAAACAGAAAATGACATAATGTATTGTAAAAGCTTTGTATAAATATCTTAAAATTTTATTATTTTATGCTAAAGAGGCCAATTTCGGACATTCATAACGTTAACTGCTCCAATGTACCGCCAAGAAAAAGAGTTTTAACTTGATTCCAGGTGGTTCTAATGGTAAACAACGAATGCATAAAGGAAACGGATGATTTTTTGATAATTTCGTTACGAGATGGCAGGCTGATTTATTGCTTTTTTCAAGATAGAAGGACTTTTCTATAAAGAATTTTTTTTGTATTTTGTTATGTCCGAAAGTAATGTACGCGACAAAGCTATCATTTCCACGAAAAATACATCAAGTAAGTACTTTAAACTCTTTTATCTAACTTTAAAATTATTTTTAAAAAAATGTAAATTATTTGTATGTGTTTTTATAAGATTTTTTTGCAATAAATGCACTTTTCTCAAATAAGAAAGTAGAATGTCCGAATCATGTAACTATGGAAACGCCGATTTTATTTTCGGTAAATTTATTTTTAAAGATGATTTGGTGTCCTGAAACGTATAAAAAGATTTTTATTATAATGTTTTATCGTAAATAATTAACGTGTTTTGTATAAATAAAGTGTATTTAGTACGTGTAATAATATAACTTGACTTGAAGCATGCTCAACTAATGTGTGTAACGATAGACACAATATGGCGACCACTGCGATCCTTACGAAAATTCGGACATGCTTATTTAAAAGTATGATTTAAAATTAATAGTAAACTTCTTTTTTTTCATTTCAAAATTAAATTCTTCAGTGATCTTACGTGTTTTTATGTATTTTGCAATGTTTTCTTTGTAGCAAATGTACCCCAAAAGATTATTTAATAACAATGTCCAAATCGTGGAACGATCTAAACATTAATAATTTTAATTTTCTAAATACATAAATAAATATATTATAACATAGTCCATAGTCCATTCTAACATACATCTTAAAAAAATAAAATAAATATTTTTTTGTTAAATTACTGTACTTGAGTTCTTTTTTTTAATTCAAGGTTTAAGAATCCCATCTCCTTAAAATTCCATTCTTCCTCTTTGCTCCCCAACAAAATGCAAGGCAAATAAAAAGTTTAAGCCACTTCGTGCTGTAACTTTGGTTAAAAAAACAGAAATTGACATTATTCAAAGTATATAAAAGATAGCCAGCGAAAACTGTTAAAGGTACTCAAAAGATTCACTCCGTACACACGACAAACAAATTTGGTACTATTCAAATAAGAAATAGATCTGGTTTTTACAATCTCTGTAGAAAACAATCAAGAATGCATTACCGGTGAAGCTGGTGAAAAAAATATTGTTTCTACAATTGACTCCTCACAGTTGAAAATAGATTGACATTGGTGACTGGTACTTTGTATTAATTCATGATGAAAACTTATGCCCAGGTATCATTGAAAAGATCAGCATTGATAATGGTGAACAAATATTTTCTATAATTTTTTGATTCCTCAGGCAGACATTGATTTTAACAGGTTTCGTTATCCATTTAAAAAAGACAGCGCAAATTTAAAATATGAAGATATTTTGTTGAAATCACCAAATCCACCTCACCCGGTGACAGCAAGAGGAGACTTTTCTTTTGATTAAGGAATTATAGATATGTGCATTAAAAAATGGTAGTATAACTTTTTTTTAAGAAAGAGAAAGAATAAATTATATGTTGGATACTTCTAATATTATGTAAAGGTATGTTTTTTGCATAAAGTGTAATTCCTATAAAATTAAGATGTTACTTCTAAAAATGTAGTAAATATTTTAATATCAGAGATTAAAATTTGATTTTATTATTATTATTACTGGATAACAAAAAGTTAATTATACACATATATATGTATACACATACAATTATAGGACACATTTACTACATTCTTAGTCTTAAGAATTTTTTAAATACTAAGCGTAACGTCCAAAAGCTGTAACGTACATGCAAAAAATTGTCCAAAATTTGTAACGTACATAACTGCTAATTAAATGCTTTAATAATTAATTTTCCCGAATAGTTGCTGTCTTTTAATGTTTGTGTATAATTTTGTAGACTTATATACTATATACTATTAAAAAAATTGGCCTTAAATTTGAAAATTTTAAAAATTACATATAGTTAACGTTTAATGATCCCACCTTTTGAGAATCTCCCCAAAGTAGACTTGCAGGGTTAGTAAGGTGTGTTTACTTTTTTTTTCCGCGACTGTACATCATTTTTGCACATTTCGTATTTCGAAGTTTTCAACAGTTTAAAAATAGTATTCGGCCTTAACTTGTATATCAGTTCAAGCTGCCTGCTAACAATGAGAATTATTTCATGGTCATCCTGAACAATGATATACTGGATTTTCTTTCTTCATTAAAATGAAATTATAAAGTACTGTTTAGCATAATTTGATTTTTAATATGCATCACATTCTATTTAGAATTTATATTACTTATATTAAAAAAATCTCTAAATGATTTGTACTGAATTAGCACCTCTTTTATTAAAATAGCTTTTTAAATGTGAACGCGTTGTCGATAGTAATCTGTGTGCGCAAATGTGACATCTATATTTTCTTTTATTTTAATTTTCAGAAGGTTATTTGTGGCTCTCGTAAACCGATGTTTGGGATTTTCATTGTGATTTTATGCAAATTTGGTTACGTTTGTCAATCTACTGCGTATAAAAGCAAGATCGAATGTTTGTATCAGAGAATCTTGAGTCGAGCCCTAGAGTTAAGCCAGCCTATGCCATTCGACTAGATTTGGAGTAATTTCTTACACGTGCCGTATGAGTGTTCCAAACGTATATAATTAATCAGAACGAAGCTCCCAGTTTCTTAACATTAGAATTAGTTTATACTTCAATAAAATTAATCAGCGACCGCAGTTTGCTCTTTGTAGTGACTTTGGTATTTCTGTGAAATTCTATTTATTTGGATCGTTAGTTTTGCTGGACAAGTCATGACTTTCATTGAAATAGACAATCTTCGATACTTAAGTGAATTTTGAGTTTAGTAATCTTTCATTTTCGACCTAAGGGCAACATAACTGTTAAGTGTAGGGTAGAATAGACCAAATTATAGAGCTTAATTTAAGCAAACCCCTTAATTAAGCAAACGGTAATAATGTATATATTGTAAAAAAAAATCTTACAAGTATTTACAATGATTATACATATATTTCATTAGCACAATTATTTTAATATCAAATTATAATTATTTGCTGCATTTGTTTGTATATAATAATCATAATTATCTGAACATGAAGAAACACAGATGAAAGATTTGTAATATTTTTCTTAATTAAAATTTTATAGAACTTAGAAATAGGCAGAAATCAGTTATCCTTAATTTCTTTACTTGTGCTTTATCAAAAAAAAAGAAAAATATTTTGCGTGTATTCCAATAGCCAAAATTAAAATATATCGATAAAAGCATTAAATATTTAACTGAAACTTTAGTGACCTAAGAATTATGTTTGAAAATATTGAAAAATATAGTTCAAATAAATACTTAAAATTTAGTATTTGTCACTATTATAGAGAAATTTATTCAACAATGTCAGAGAAAACCGCTCACAGTTACAAATATATAGCAACTAGATGGTATTGCTCATTATTGTACTAAAATTGTATTGCATAACTCTATATACAAATCTAAATCGAACTTGTTAAGAAATACTCGTAATTGAAAACAACTCATATTATCCATATAATATTTTGAAATACAGACTTATTGCTCTCCATTTTTAAAAAAAAATTATTCCCTATAAAATTACCTTTCTTTAAGGTATCAAAAACACAAAACGAAATTGCTAATATCTCTCGGAAAATGAAACCAAAACAAAAAAAAAAAAAATTATCTTACATTTTCATATATGAACTTATTTTACCTGACTACCAATGAACATAGTTACACAATCTGTTTAATATTTTTTCTTTGCATATCTCATACAACTTCTGAAAATGTACAATTTTAATAGAATGCAGATGTATATAAGGTCGCTGTGCCTAAATGTGACAACCCTTAAATACGACAATGTACTTGTACTTAAAATCTTACGGTAAGTATCGCAGATAAATGTCATATAATGAGACATCCGAAATTCAGGAACAAAACGCGAAGTATTTATATTCATTTAAAAGGTTTTCTATTTATATAATTCCCATTCCAATGGACGTAGTTTATTTTAAAGCGTCCCAATGTTTACTAAATGCGATAAAAAATCACGAAATTGGTTCAATTTTTTTTTTTTTGTGTGTGTGTGTGTGTGTTAACTTTGAAGATCAAATAAAATTACGGACGTCAATGGCTACAATGTGCGTTTCATTTAACAGCAATGTTAGCACGGGAAAACGCGAAAAGTTTTCAGATTTGAGTTCTAAAATTTTCTACACAGTTATGTAACTTGTTTTTTTCAGTGACCTATTAGCGACAAAGATAACGTTCTAAATGCGCATAGCTGCCAACATCTTACGCTTTTCTGTACCACAAAAATGTATAGTAAATTTTACTTTTTTAAATAGCTGTAATTTGCCGATTAAATAAGGCAAAGATTGTCATTAAATTTTTGTGGTACGTAAAAGCGGAAGAGTTGGCAGCTATGAATGCGGAGAGACTTTTTAGGATATAAACTAAAATATGTTTACATGGTATTTTCATAAATTGCATTAAAATTATGTTTAAAGCAGAAATTGTGTTTAAATAAGCTGTGTTGAGCCAATAAATTTAGAAGAAATTAAGAATTTCAAGATGATCTTCCAATAGTGTCTGGTTTTACTGCGAACTTAAACATATATTTGAAATGATGAAAATAGAAAAATACTCATCTTTAAAATTTTTATTTTAAAAAATCGCATTTTCCAATTCAGTCAGGCCACCGTAAAAAAATGGTAACGTTCCGCGTTGCGATATCTCTTTTTTTCTTATTTTAAATCTACTTTTTGTTTCTCAGTTTTCTGCAAATTGTATAAGGGGAACTGAAAAATAAATTACTAGTAGAATTTAATATTTCAACCAAAAGATATTTACTCAAAAAAAAAAAAAAAAAAAAAAAAAAAAAAAAAAGACAAGTATATTCTAAATGTAACATTAATTACAATACGAGTATCTTTCTATATATTAGAAAGAAGTAAGCCTTTGAAAATGGACCAATGAAAATCTGCGTTGATACCTCGAAACGCATCTGATTGCTCAGAGCTTTATGACACTATAAGGAGATCGGGACCCGGATCTGTCATCAAACGTCGCCGAGTTTGTCGCCAACTTGTTGATATATCGCCATATTTATCGACCAGAATTAGTCACCAAAAGCGACGCCAACTTGGCGCTATTTCCAGTATTTTGCCAAATTTCCATAGATTCCCATTGAAATACGAGTACAATAGGGTTTACTTTCTTGCAGAAAATCAACAAATTGAGATAATTCAATGGAACAAAAACTAATATTACCGAGCTTACTGAACTATTTACATTATTTTTAAGCACAAACACTAACTATTTACAATATTCGTAACACTATATGTATAATTGTACACATATATGCTGGCGGAGCAAAGGGCGGCGAAGTGAAAAATTCAGAGAAGAGGAGATATAGCGTGTTTTTATCAAGTGGAATCTAAAAAATGAATGCATAGAAAATAAGGGATCGCAAAGCGATCCAAAATGGAAACGCGAAAAATTACGTCTAGGCTTGGCTAGAAAATAGGGATTGTTTCGCTGTTCCAGCTAATACCGGGGGGTTAGTGAGCGTAGCGAATAGGGGGCGGAGATCCCCCTAGTATGTTAAATAATAATCATTTTTGTTACAATATCGTTCATATACAGTCTTTGAAATATTTCCCCTTTCCATATGTTAATTTCATTCGAATGGAAATATTTTCAGGGATTTATGCGGAACCCTTAGACAGTGCAGGCTGTGTCTTTAGTGTTGTGGAAAGCAGTTGTTCAGAAGCGCTTATCTAAACTACAAATTGTTTGCTATTATAGCATATAATTTCAGGAATCGGCATAGAACCTTTGAGAACTTTACACTATATTATTAGGAAGGCAATTTTGTTAGAATTTTAGCAAAAGAATCATGTAATATTTGAAACAAACTTAATGAAACACTTTAGTAGAAAGCTCTTAAACATTGTAATAAATTTTATCATTTTTTTTGTTTCTCAATATATATTCTGTATTAAATGTATTTTTATAGGGCTGTGAACTATATTTATTTGCCTTTGTTTGATTTGTTTTGCACCATCAGAGTTTGTGTATTTTATAAAATATTTTATTGTGTAGTATATATTTCAGACAAAAACTAAAATATTTAACTCTTTAATTTGATATTAAATACCTAACACCATTTATTTTTATATTAAAATGTTTTGAAACTACAGATAGAATAGGATAACTAATATGAATTGTTATCATCTTGCTAGAATATATCACGCATAATTCACTTTTCGTTTATTAAAACAGTTATGGCTTTAATCAAACATTAATGTAGACGCGATAATATTTTATATTTCATATCTTAATCACCTTTTTAAACTGCCACAGCAAAATTAAATTACAAATTGTTTCACTCAGAATTGTTCTGAAACTATTTTTAAATAAACTAAGTACTTAAAGATTCTAAAATAAATATCTGCAGACAAATATAATGTAGATTGATGCTGTTTAAATATCGCGACATTATTTATATAAATTATGTGCGGAATGTTAATTATGTGATATTTCATGTTGCATATATGTTTATAGGCATGGTCGGACTGGGCCTGGGAAAAGGGCGCAGACCTTGGATTTTCAGAGGGCGTAAAAACTTTAATAAACTCGCCCCAATTTTACATGCTTGTGTTGTATCTGACTTGACAAGATTTAACACATTGGCATAGCCCATTTGAAAATAGCTTAATAGTATTAAATCTCTGAGTATAGGTAGAAGACTTCGCTATACCTCCTGTGCATGTTTAAAAGTTCCATGAAATCCACACAATGCTACACAATTTTCTAAAACGAATCATGTATTTGGGACATACTGCACCAAAAAAAAGGAACACATGGATTGGGAATAATGTCTACAATTAAATGGTATTCATAAATTTTGTTTTGGGGATTGTCCACATATTAAAAAATGCTCGAAAGTTGATTTTTCAAATGGAATCATCCACTTTTGAGACACTATTTCAATTTCTTGTTATCCAGGAAAGAGATCTAGTATATTAAGTTTTCTTAAATCTTAATACAGTTTTTAAACAAAAAGTATTAGGGGTCTATAAATTTCGGAAAATAGTAATGAAAATCTGAGAAGAAAACGTATAGAAAACAGTCAGTTAGTAAGCCGGTTTTTACAGCCGGTAGTTTACAGCCAGTAAAATTATACAGGAATTTTAAATTTAAAATAAACTTACTTTATATTAAAATAAAATCATACAAAGTGTTTCTGGTTAGTTTCTGCATTTGTTTTTTCTTTGATAAAAGACGACTGTCCCCTTAAGTTATGGAAAGACAAAATTGCTCTGTATCACAAAAATTAATTATTCAAATGATCTGTAAACTTTGACATCGATGTTTTTAACGATTGTGCTTTGTTGTATACAAAAATTAATGTAGTTCATATTTCATAATTTTTAATATAAATTAAAAAGTTAACAGTTTTCATAATTTAAAAAAATGTTTTTGTATAAAGAAAAAAAATCACCCAAGTGTTTGTGTTTATTGAGTGTATCTCTTTAATAAACTAATAAAAAATCAAACAGATGACTTTTATGAAGACATAAATTAACTTTTCTTAAACTAGGGTGTTCTGCCCCCTATGATCTATGCTCGCCAACCCCCGTTCAGAAACCCCAGAACCTAAAATGCTAATTTCATCGGCCTTAAAAAGTTTGAATTATGATTTTAAAAAACAGTGACGGTCTCCCTGCAAACGGGTTTTCATTCATTTTCCTTTGATTGGAGATTCTTAAGACGAAATCAGCCGCTGCTAAGAGATACAATGGCTGTTTTCGTCTTTGATTAAAAACAAGAAAGAAAAATCATGTTCAGGGCATAGATTATGAAACACTTTCCAACGCTCCCAGAAAGCTTTAACAAAACTTCGTTATTTAGGGAAATAAGGTAAATAAGATAACTAACTAAACATTTAAAAAATGATTTCAGCAGTTACCATCCATAGCCAAATATTTATTCCAATTCTTCCGAACAACCGTGTATTTGATATGTAGGCAGATATATATACTATATAATAGAAAATTTAGTTTATCAAGAAAACGCATAACAGTTTGAAATTTCTCTTTCGGTAACTTAGACTAATAGATGGAAACATACTTCAATACTTTTGTATAGCCCTGTTTTTTACCTAGTACCTTTATTATACGCCACTATTTAGCTAAACTTTAATTGGAAACATACTTCAATACTTTTGTACAGCCCTGTTGTTTACCCAGTACCTTTATTACACGCCACTATTTAGCTGAACTTAAATCACTCTTAAAACTACTGAAATCGCATTTCCAGAATTTATTATCTATATGCGGCCATGTATCCAATTCTTTGCGTGGCTCTGTGTATCATTTTATGTATATTCTACAAACATTTCATAGAAAACTACTTGCAGTTCAGCATAACACATTTTAAAACCGCCTTTCAGCAATTTATGGTCATACTCAGTAACTTTTACGAATTCTTTTGCCCTGTATATCAACTATAACATTTACACACACCATATAGTATGCATAAATATAGTGAAGCTTAAAGCGCATATCATAATTAAAAATGCATTCATTGCCATCGCCGCTATTATACAGAATTTCGGATAGAAAGTACTTGTCTGAAATGTTTTGTATGTTCCTGTAAATGCTATGCACTTCGTATTATACATGAAATAACTTAAGTAAGCCTCACCGACGTATATCAGTTTTATTATATATGAATTTGTATAATTAAAATACGCCGCAAACAATTTTCCCCTATACCATTTGTAATGGAATTCTTTTGTGTAGCCCTGTAAATGAATAGTAACTATTCGTTGCACCGCATATGCTACAGAATATTCTGCATATTTTAATGACCTTCGTAAATGCATATATTTTTTATTATGTTTGAAAAGGTGTAACATCTTTAAAATTCATTTGAAATTATTTTTTCCCATTGGCCGTAATGTAACGGAATACTTTTGACTGTCCCTGTAAATGAACTAAACATGCTACAAACTTCATTTGAAATAGGGTTCGTGCTAAGCTAAATGTCAATAACTAAAAATTTCAGTGCGATCCGAGTATATTTACGAGAGTTAGAGCCCGAACAGACAAACCGTAATCAATAACATTTTTCAACTTTGTTGGAAAGTGTTAAAAATTAGTTAAAAATTTGAAAGTAAGCTAATGTAAATTGAATTAAGTACACAGAGTCTTTGTCTCTCGGTAATAATTTTTAACACAGCTATGAGAAAGTTCTTTTAAATGTATCTTTTTAAATCTGACGTAATTTTCACCAAAGTTTCCTTTCTCTTTTTAATATTCACATGAAAATTCTTTTGTTTTTAGAAAGGAAATATTATTTGCGCTGTCTTAAAAGTCACGATAATAGTTGAAAATAAACGTCTCGTGCAAATATATTTTTTAATTTAAAGTGTTTTGCCAACTTTTACTTATTTGGCATTTTTAAATATGACGTAATTTCCTTCATTTGTGACTTTTAACGCATAATAATACATTTAGTATTTAAAAATTTTCTTTCCCTTTTAAAATTCACGTGTAACTGTAGTTTTTATGATGTAATTTTCAATATATTCCTGATTTTTAACACGTAATCACTTAATTCTAATTTGAAAGTTTTTTTCTGTTTATAATAGCCACGTGTAAATAAATTTTTTATTTGAAGGCAATGTTATTTTTTGCACTGTTTTTAAAATTGGCAACAGTTTAAAATAATAGCTCTTTTCTAAAATGTGTAAAAAAATATCTCTCGAAATAATGAAAATTTGAATTTAAAATGGAAATAAATCCTCAAAAAATGAGTCAAATTAAAAAGATAATTGCAGTCTGCACAACGGGAACTTCCAATGTATAAAATGATCTAAAAATGTTTAAATTCCTATGCATAGTTTTTCTCCTATAAAACGTTTTTGATAAAACGATATTGACCATCTTTAACATTAAATATCTCTTAAAATGATTATTCGATTTAAAAACTGTCTGCATCAGCGTGTTTATCAAACATGTCTCTATAATACCACCGATTTTCATATTTTTGTATGAAACAGTTTTCTTAATATTAACGAAGAAAGACCCCCGGTTATAAAAAATATGGATGCCGATCTAGTAGGAGTATACCCGGATGATCTACGCAGATTTTCATTGGTCCATTTCCAAATCATAACATTTTTATATATATAGAAGGATAGTTTTAACTTTAGCATCCTCAAATTGAAACTATTCTATCAAGATTATGTCAAGATTTAAGATAATGCATATAAACGATGTCTGTTTCTGGGTTGTCGCGATCCAAAAATTCAAATAAGATGTCAAAATTAGGTGTTATTGTTTCAAAATTCAAAATTGGTACAATTTTTTATATTTAGACAATTTCGGAAACATAATTTACGAATAATAATAATAATTAGAAAACATTATTTCCAGGCGATTGTTTCCTATAGAATTTTTTTAAATTATGGAATTAATAAGGGGTAAATACTTTTATTTCCCTTATCACCATTGACACACGAAAATCGGTATAAAAACTAACAAGGTGTTTTGCACCAACCGCCAAATAGAGTTGCTGTGGTGCTGCTAAGTGCTTCAACCTTTTTTGTTTTTGTAAAGTACACTTACTTCAACGTAATATGAATTAGTTATCAGTCAGTTAAAAATGAGATAAATTCAAATTTTCGTTACAATTTGACAGCGACAGCAATTACTTTTGCGAGTCAGGTATTTTGTAGAAAGAGGCATTTTGTATCCTTAAAAAATGACTTTACGTATCCATAAAATGCTGAATTGATATTTCACTATTAAAAGTTTTCTACAGAAAAAGTCGCTTTGTTAGCATAAAATCACTAAAATAATTGAGTAAATGGATTCTTCTCAGCACACCTTTCCCATTATTTGCAAAATTCTTATCACAATTAGGGGAGAAATATAATTAAGTTCCCACAATTGAGGGAAATGCTCCAAGCATTGTATTCATGTAAATTGAAGGATGCCATTACCAGAGTTTTTTTTTATTTAAAAAACCTACCTTAATTTCTGAATAGCAATTATCGTTTTATTTAATGATAGATTTTTCCGTGATTAAAGTAAACAATTATTTATTTAAAATACATACGAGAATTTTCTAATAGTTATTTAACCACTAAAAGTCAGTCATTAAATATAGAGAAATTACTAACCGAAAATAATGGTGTAGATTTTGTGAATGAAAAGACGCTGGCCGCGGGATTTCACAGCTTGCAGGATTGTTATCAAGAAGTGTCATTGAGTTTGTATTGCTCGAAAAAGAAGGTAATGTTTTCCAATCAGCAAAATGCCTACAATAAGTTTTTTTGTATTCTAATATTTATCTCTTTCTTTTCACTTTTTTCCAAAAAGCACGGCTTCAATTATAAGTACATTGAATACGGCTTTCGGAATAATGGGGGGGGGGGGGGGGGTAAGGTACTAAAAGATAAAGGACTGAAAATATGAAAATATTTGGTTAAAATCTAAAAGATATCATTGAAAGAAGCTATGAAAAAATCTAACCCAGGGCGCCGTGGTTACTACAATTTTCCTGCAATGTTTCCTCTCTCAATCGGATGTAAAATTTCCCACTTTGGTTTCCGATCCTGAAATGGTTCCGATGTATCTTCAATTTCTTCGAGATAATAAAAAAATACCTCTTTTGTGCTGTCTGTCTATTAATATTGATGATTATTCCCAAAACGAATTCTCGAAATTTAGTACACTAGTCAGAATGTATGTGTACAACGAGGAAAAAAAATATTGGAGCGGCTTAGGCACTTTTGGGGCGCGAAGTTTTCCCTGGATGAAGGCGCACCGGCCCCTGGGCCGGTGCGCCGTCGGGCCAGTCCGAGCCTGTTTATAGGTGTGTTCGTAATTATATAAACAAGGTGGAATCCGTCGAATTTCGACGAAAAAAATGTTTACAAAGGAACTGTAGCATCAAATTTATAATACATTGACAACAATAATTACAATAAAATATCCATCTTACACTTGTTAGTTTAACTCTCCAAAGACATATTTTAACCAAAGATTAACAAAATACTTTTTTCATAAACTTCAACTGTTAAAATTATTGAAAAATTAAACTTTATTCATATGCGTAATCAGTAAGTAACATATAATCAAGATAGTAGATAAGCAATTTTTATTAAGTTATCAATTGAAGACGGATTGATTGATTGATTACGGAATGAAAATTCAGCAAATGTGATTTCACCTTGACATAATCATAGAATGTTTCCGCTTTAAATATAAACCAAATCAACTCATTTTCTACCTTTCACATCCATATTAACCATTTAAAAATATTTTAACGCGCAATAGGTTATTAATAAATATATTTTCAAGCTTCAAGTCACGTTTGTCAACTATTACAACCTTCCATGTTAAAATTCCCACTCGTGATTTGAGGTCTTAGTATAATCTCTGTACCTGCGCTTAAAAATTCCAGAAATTTATAACTTTTAGACATATTCACGGGGAAATATCACATTTTAGCAAATAAAATTATCGTTTTCTTTTAAATATGACGTCATTTTCAGTCGCTGAAATATTTAGCCTATTGTCTCAAACTCAATATTAGCGAAATGAAAAAATAGTGAAATATAACAGCATCATCAGGGAAATTGCGTCTTTTTTAAAGTGTAACGTCATTTTCTGTACAAATAAAAAAAAAAAGATATTTTTAATTGTAATGAGAAAATGCCATCAGGAAGAATATAATCAATAAAGATAACTAAACCACTCTTAAAAGAAATGAAGTATTTCAGTTGCCACGATTAGAAAATTGGTATTAAAAACTATAAAAAAATTAATATCTCAAAAATAAATTAATATACAGCTTTCAAACAAATTGCATTTAAAAGTGCATTTTTTCTGCATACGAAGGTGTAAACCTTTAAAATGTGGGATGTTTAGAAGTTTAAAAATTTGCAGTAGCGAAAATTGCAAAACCGAAATTTCATTTCAAATTTCAAAGTGTTGCCATTCGCAGAATGACGTATGCGTTACGCACAGATATGTTTGTCCTTTATAATATAGATAGATACGTAGCAACTGTAGTCGTCGTCTGGTCCGTCCGTCTATCTGTCCGACTTTCGCAGATAAAAGCGCAAAAACTACCCATCCAAATGGTTTGAAATCTAATATACATATTCGTTATAGAATTTTGTCGAGTAATTACAATTTTTTTATGAAAATCGAATCAAAATTTTAAAAAGTACTAATAAAAGTTTTCTTTATTCTATTAAATCCTATCATACTTAATTAATTCAATAATATCCCATGATAGGTAATGATTCAATGTTGGCATGGTAATTATGTAATATTTAAGATGGAGTCAAATTATTTCCATGTTACTGAACTTCATATATATAATCGTAATAAATTTTGTATTCATGCATTTTGCCATAAGAGTGCAACAGCTATTGCACTAAGGTATGAATATTTATAAAACTAGTTATCGGTTCGAACACACTTGATTTCCCACGTTTTACGTACAATTTTCGACTTGTTTTTTTAGTTGACGAATGCTACTACATTATGAAAACAGTTACACATAATTTATTTTAAACAGAGGATGCAATGGTTTCTAAGAGCAATTCACACTTTATATTTGAAAAGTATTAATTATTTTTCCATAATAAAATTTTATTTTTATATAAAGGAAACTTCTGAGAGATAGAATACATTATTGAATAAATGATATTTTTATCATATTCACATTGTAAAATTTTAGATGATAGCAGTAGAAATTATGCGTAACACGTAATAGAGTTTTCAACAGAACAGTCAACATCATTATTTCCGTATTACTGAATTTAATATATATATATATATATATAATCGTAATAAATTTTATGTTAATGTATATTTGCGTAAGAATGCAACAGCTATTGCATCACGATATGAATGTTTATAAAATTATTTATAGTACGAACGCACTTCATTTGCCATGTTTGACGTACAATTATCGAGTTGTTTATTCTTTGCATTATCGAAACACAATTATTAGAAGTGAAAACAAGAATTTCAAAGAAATAATTTTAACTAAATTATTAAAGATATTAAATCTAGGATTTAGAGATTTTTTGTATATTTGTAAAGTTAGCTTTTTGATACTCTCCGAAATCGTAAAAAATATTGTGATTTTTGTATATTTAGTAATTAACTAATAATAATTAACATAATTCGTATTTGACAAGGCATATTGTAGACAGATAAACATTTAATAATCAATTCACAAATACATCACAACATTTAAAAACGTCGGTCACGTGACACAAAAGTAAACAGAACAAAATTCTCTGAAAATAAATTGTGGGAGAAAAGGAAAACTCTGATGCTGCAATCTGTATTTAATAAATTGAAGCTCAAAAATGACATCTCTCCCCTACTTAATATGTGAATCGGTCAGAAGGTCTTCTGTATCGACCGGATCTTCTCAGTACTTGTGGAGAAGGAGAAGAAGAATTAGATTTTACAAGTTCAGCAGCATCGACTATTGAACTACTGGCAACAGAATGTTTTGGAGAATCAGGATGAAAGTCAGTTGGTGTAGGACCTGGAGTACCTGGCTCATGAGAATCAACTGGTTGTGGATCTGCGATACTGGGCTGCATTGGTGGAAAATAACCCTTTTTCATAATTGCATTTTCACTTCTGAAATTTTCTGCACCATTTTATTCAGAATTTGTATCATTAACTAAAGAAATCTATTGCTTCAGCTACAAAATCTAACTCCCTGTTACGTCAATCTGTTCATCTCCTCATTTCTGGTTCTGAAATTCCTAAATATTTACTTTTTCGTTGTAAAGAAGAAGAATTCAGTCTTCAACATAGTTGAATTTTAAAAGGATGTAGGGTAGTCATCTCTGAAATTCATAGAAATCATATCTTAAAAGAATTACACTTTGATCTTTTTGGTAAATTTAAAATGAAGTCTTTAGCCCATAATTTTATATGGCGGCCAGGTATAGATCAACATATTGAAGATCTTGCACGAAATTGCACTGCTTGTGTAAAATTGAAAAATAATCCTCCTAAAGTTGATACACATCATTGGGAATGGCCTACAGTTCCATGGCAAAAATTCATATTGATTATTTTGGTCCTGTTATGGGGAAAATGCTTGTTTTAGTGGTTGATGCCCATAGCAAATGGCCATAAGTTTTCATTGTTCCTAATACAACTTCAGAAAATACAATTACTTGTCTCTCTTAACTTTTTCCAATGTACGGTTTTCCAATTTCTTTAGTATCAGATAATGCTAAACAGTTTGCATCTGAAGAATTTGAGATATTTTTGAGAAATCATGGTGTAAAACAAATGTTCAGGACTGCATTCCGTCCTCCTGCATATGGTCAGGCAGAGAGATATGTGCAAATTCTACGACGTGGGTTAAAAGCCTTAGCTTCCGTACCTGTTACTTTACAAATGAAATTAAATAGTTTCCCTTTGCAATATAGGAAGATGCCTCATGTTACAACGGGGTATAGTTCTGCACCTCTATTTCTAAAACGTCATATAAGAACAAAAATAGATTTGATAGTACCAAATGTTACAAATTTCGTTCATGATAAACAAGATGTGAAAAAGTCCAAAGTTAAAATAAAAGAATTTGAAATTAATCAGAAAGAAGCTGTAAGAAATTATTCTCCAGAAGCAAAGTGGAAAATTGGTCGAATAATAGCACGAGAAGGAAAATTACGTTATAGAATTCAAGTTGGTTCGAATATCTGGAAAAGGCATGTTGATCAAATATCTAATGTAGGTTCAGAGATTTCTTTATTTAATGATACAAATTATGAAGAAAGTTATGCAGGAAATTTCAGGAATGAAAATACAATTGTGAAACAAGGTGATTTTCCACCAATACAGCATAGTATCGCAGATCCACAACCAGTTGATTCTCATGAGCCAGGTACTCCAGGTCCCACACCAACTGACTTTCATCCTGATTCTCCAAAACCTTCTGTTGCCAGTAGCTCAATAGTCGATGCTGCTGAACTTGTAAAATCTAATTCTTCTTCTCCTTCTCCACAGGTACTGAGAAGATCCGGTCGATACAGAAGACCTTCTGTCCAATTCACATATTAAGTGGGGAGAGATGTCATGTTTGAATTTCAATTTATTAAGTATAGATGGCAGCATCAGAGTTTTCGTTGATCCCACAATTCATTTTCAGAGAATTTTGTTCTGTTTACTTTTGTGTCATGTGACCGACGTTTGTAAATGTTGTGCTGTGTTTGTGAATTGATTATTAAATGCTTCTCTGTCTACAATATGCCTTGACAATTACGAGTTATGTTAATTATTATTAGTTAATTACTAAATATACAAAAATCACAATATTTTGTACGATTTCGGAGAGTATCAAATAGCTAACTTTACAAATATACAAAAAATCTCTAAATCCTAGATTTAATATCTTGCTGCTGAGCTTGTAAAATCTAATTCTTCTTCTCCTTTCCACAGGTACTGAGAAGATCCGGTCGATACAGAAGACTTCCTGACCGTCACATATTAATTATGGGGATTGCTGTCATGTTTGAGCTTCAATTCATTAAGTATAGATGGCAGCATCATAGTTTTCTTTCCTCCCACAATTCATTTTCAAAGAATTCTGTTCTGTTATGTCATGCAAAGCGAAATTTTGTTCTAAACTTTTCACATAAGTTGTAAAAGATTCTACTTTTTCATCAAATTCTTTAAAATGGGTAAGCATTTTACTTTATTAAACGTGGCAAAAGCTTAAAAATGTAAAAGTAAATGTAATATCACTTACCACCGCCGTAAATACTTTAGAAGACTATGAGGTATTAATATAGGATTGCAGTATTGCACAGAACCGTAGAACATTGAAAACGAAAGTAACCATTTTCTCCGGCAAGATTATCATTTTCGTTAAACTTTTTCCGGTGAAATTATACCTCATTTTCGCTCGCCGCCACTTTTTGTATATTTAGTAATTAACTAATAATAATTAACATAACTCGTAATTCACAAGGCATATTATAGACAGATAAACAGTTAATAATCAATTCACAAACACATAACAACACTTACATACGTCCGTCACATGGCACAAAAGTAAACAGTAAAGAATTCTCTGAAAATGAATTGTGGGAGGAAAGAAAACTCTGATGCTGCCATCTATACTTAATAAATTGAAGCTCAAACATGGCAGTGATGAATTTCAATAGTTTTATTTTTGAGTAAAATATTTTTTGTTTTCAATTTTTTATTAAATAATATTAAATAATTAATAAAATATATATGTTTTAAATAATTATACAAATTTCTAGACGTACATTGTGTTAAAATTACATTATATGGTGTACGCTTATTGAAAAAAATATTTTCAAATATTAATTTTCAAATATTAATTTTAAATTATAGAAGGAAATAAAAAGGTTTATTTAAAATGTGTATTGTTATTTTAAAAGCTTATAACTGAGCTTTATAATAAAGCTTATAATTAGCACTACATAAAATGAAACAAATGTTTTGAATTTATCATTGGACTAGTAAAGAATAATGATTACACAAATGGCAAGTAATGTTAAAAAAACATATACTTCACATATTACACATATTACACGTATAAGAAATCTTTTAAAACTTAACACATGCTATACACATTTAACAAATGTTTATATATTATGTAAGACATATATTTATTTTATGTGGAAACAATAGAAAAACCGAGAATGATCTCTTTTTTCAACAATTATTGCCTTATCAATATTTTATTTCAAATAATAACGCTAAATAATAAGTATATTCACAACAATCAATTTTATTTGAAAATTTCTGAGACAAAATTTTCGAATTATGTATTACCATACATTACGATATTAAACAATGTATTTTTTAAATAACTCTTTTTACAACGGCACCAAAAAGTATAATATATAGCATTAATAAAATAAAATGAAACTGTTATATTAACTCGTTTCCGTATGATGTAAAATAGTAAATTGAGTGAATTTAGAGAAATGTATAACATAAAACACTTTAACTTCCCAATAATTTCATTTACATTATCATTATATATTTCTCTTTTAAGTCGGTTTCTGTTGGTTATATAATAGGTATAAGAATAGTTAATAGTTATTACATAATTTAATACTTAACCATTATTATATAATAAAATTATTTTTCCTTGTTTGAGGGTCCTTTCTACCGGTATACTCTATTATGCTCTTCGTGCTTCAAAAAAATATCATTTTTATTATTATATTCTGTTTTTCTCGCTTCTTTTACATTATTTATGTTCCCTTTCTAAGCACGTGGATTGGTCATTAAAGAAATGGATAATGTGCATTATCTTCACGATGCCAACATTTATTATTTTTAGAAATTAATAATTAAGTTCATCAATAGCACCTTTATATAGTAGTAAAGGATAGAAAAAAGTAAGATAAATTAGATTGTCGTTGCTGCTTAGAAATCAGTAATAGTTTTTTAAAGAAATTCTCATAATGAATTCTGCACTTCAGATAACAGTTATTTCGAGATGCTGCGTCAAGGAATCTGAAAAAAAAAATTAGATTAAGGAATTAATTAAATTAGATGCATTTCTTTGATAGACAGTGAATTATAATTTTTATTATTAATAAAATGCTATAAATGAATTCATTTAGATGATTAAAAATCATATTACCTCTTGTTAAAATCTATTATAGCAATGTTTTCTTTATAATTTGACACATTTAAAAAAATTATTGATATAATATTTATACAAAAAAGTTAATCGATATCGTCTGAATTAAAATGTGCTATATATGTATTTTTTACACGTTGCTCACACGTTTATATTGCTTTCTAAAGAGTAAGAATGTTATCTAATTTAATCTCTATAATAAAATACTTAATTATTTCCTTTAATCAATATTAATAATATTGCAGTTTCTTTTTTAGCTCACAGGCTATCAAAGCCTGAGAGCTAATGTGCCCGCCCGTTCTGTATGTATGTATGTATGTATGTATGTATGTATGTATGTACGTACGTATGTACGTAACGCGATAACTCTTGATAGAAACATCCGATTTGCTTCAAAATTTTTTCCTAGGTTCACTGCGATAAGGCGCTTCCCTGATTAGTTTTTGGAGTTCATTGGTTAAGGATAAAGGGGGGGAAACGGGGTTAGTCCACCCCCACCCTCCCCTTAATTCAGATAAATGGGTTTTTCATGCAGAATGATTCGATTTGCTCCGAATTTGATATACCGGTTTATTATGTTAAGGAACTTCCCTGATTAGTTTTGGGAGTTCATTGGTTAAGGATAAAGGGGGAAAAACGGGGTTAGTCCACCCCCCTTAATTCAGATAAATGTGTTTTTCATGCAGAATGATTCGATTTCCTCCGAATTTGGTATAGCGGTTTATTATGTTAAGGAACTTCCCTGATTAGTTTTGGTGGTTCACTGGTTAAGGATAAAGGAGGAAAAACGGGGTTAGTCCACCCCCCTTAATTCAGATAAATGTGTTTTTCATGCAGAATGATTCGATTTGCTCCGAATTTGGTATACCGGTTTATTATGTTAAGGAACTTCCCTGATTAGTTTTGGGGGTTCATTGGTTAAGGATAAAGGGGGGGAAACAGGGTTATTCCACCCCCCTTAATTCAGATAAATGTGTTTTTCATGCAGAATGATTCGATTTGCTCCGAATTTGGTATACCGGTTTATTATGTTAAGGAACTTCCCTGATTAGTTTTGGGGTTCATTGGTTATGAGTAAAGGGGAAAAAGGGAGGTTAGCCCGCCACTCTTAATTTAGATAAATGGGTTTTTCATGCAGAATGATTCGATTTGCTCCGAAGTTGGTATACCGGTTTATTATGTTAAAGAGCTTCCCCGATTCGTTTTGGCGATTAATTGGTTAAGGATAAAGGGGGGTTAGTCCACCCCCTTAATTTAGATAAATGTTTTTTTTTTTGCAAGATTATTCGATTTGCTCCAAATTTGGTATACCGGTTTATTATGATAAGGAGCTTCCCTGATTAGATTTAGAGGTTCACTGGTTAAGTATAAAGGGGGAAACGGGGGCTAATTCCCCTTCACTTATTTTTTGAGTGGCATTATTCTTTAAAATAAGAGTATAATATACAATTAGTGTGAATAGTCTGTGAGCTCAATGCCATCAGTTTAGCTGGGCACTTTTCTTTTTTATTTAGTACTTACTGAAAATACTCAATATATACATATGTAAATCTTTCTTTTTCTGTTTTCATAAAATAATTGAATTCCTAAAATTGCTAAATTGCCTGTTTGCATTTTTTTGGTTAGATTTGATATGGGGCATTCTCACAATCTTTTGACTTTTGGGGAAAAATCTGACAAAATTAAACTTGCTGAAATAACATTTTAATCTGATAGACGAATGTCTTAATGATTCAAAATAAAGAAAAATAGTCAGCAACGAAATTTTTTTTATTTCACTGAGGTTTAAGTTAATCTTGCAAGTTTAATTTTCCTTATTATTTTACCCCTATAACTTTTTATGTTCTTCTAAATTTTTACTTATAATGAATTTGCATAGTACCCACAGGCCATTCAAATAAGAAATAATAGCAATGTAGTACTTTTAATACAGAATTTTTGTATAACATTGTCTTAAAGGGGTGTTAAAGAAGGGACGGTAAGGTAAAAAAGGGATGGTATTGGGAAAAAAGGGACGAAATGGTAAAAAAAGGGACGGTAAGGATGGAACGGTAAGGAAAATTACCACCTATTTTTAGGAAAAACATGTTAAGACTAAGTGATACCCACAATGATCATTGATTTTTAGAAACAGTTGTTAACATTGGATTAAATTAATTTTTTTTATTTACCTCGAAAAGTGCAGGAATAAACCTTGTGGACGGTGGGACTACCAAGAAACGGTGAGAGTAAGAAAATAAAGCCACGATGCTTGAAATTGATATTTAAATGCTAATTTAAATTCTACAGTAAATTTCCTGCCAAAGAATTTTAGACATTATTTTTCCAGCATACCTCTGCATGAGAAAAAACTTGAAAAAAATTCTGTGGTTGCATCTGAAATGATTTTCTGTATAATTTTAGAAGAGGGATGGTAAGGAATCTAAAACCCAAGGACAGAGTTTAAAAATAATAAAAACCCTAAAAATGTATGCAAGTTAATTTTTAGCTACATATTTATATAAAAAAATAGTTCCAGTTTCAGAAAAAAATTACATCGAATTATTTCAATGGAAACAATTTTATCCAGACAGCTCCAAACTTAAAAATCAGCTTCGGGGACACGGGACGGTAGATGAGTTTTCCAGGTGTTTCGTCCCCAACATCGTCCAAAACTTATTTATCTCGTTAATATTGTTGTGCAATCATGCAGTGGGATGTTCCCCAGTATATGAAATAAAAAGAAACACAAATAAGTGTATTAAAATAAAAATTATTATTCAGGGACATGAAAGTCAAAAGATTGTGAGAATGCCCCTGTACGGAGGTGGACTAAGAAAATTAAGCGGACTGTAATTCACTAACAAAAAAAAAGTTTTATTTTTCAAAGATAGAAAGAGAATATGGCTAGTTGCCAATTTTGAATTTGAATTTTTCTTCAAAGTTGAGAGAATGGCTTGTTGCCCTTTTGAGATTGTTTTTCCTTCAAAAAAATAACTACGCAAAAAATACATGAACTAGGTTGCATAAAAAAGGGTTACAAGAATAGATACCAATTGGCACAGATGCGGGAGTGGTGTTCCGTCACCAAGGGCGATACTACAATGAGATTACAAGTACGGAACATCCCGCCCGGCGTCAAATATTATATTTTAAAATACAAAATGCAATATGAATAATAAAGAGACATATAATAGTACAAATTATGAGAATCATATAAGCACTAAAACATAAGAAATTAAATTAAAGTTCAGTTTTTTGACAAATTATCACTAATTGGTAAAACACTTCATTTAGTTATAGGTCGTTTAAATATGCCTTTAGCGGTGCGTAATTCCGCAACCCTAGCCATTCCATCTGCACCTGGGAATACCTTAGTAATGCGACCTAGAGACCAGGTGCAAAGGGAGAGTTGGGAATCCTTAATCAAAACTAACATGCCTGGCAGAATATTTGGCCTTTTAAATAGCCATTTTTTTCTTTGTTGAAGATTATTTAAGCAATTATTTTGCCAGCGTCTCCAGATAACTTGAACAATTTTTTGAACTCTTTGCCATCTATTTAGCAACTTTTCCTTTACTTCAAGCAAATTAGGTTCGGGAATTGAATTAAGCGGTTTTTTCCTCAGAAAGTGGCCTGGGGTCAGAACTTGAAGATCGTTTGCATCCGTAGATAACGGAGAAAGTGGTCGCGAATTTAGTATTGCTTCGATCTGAGTAAATACCGTTAAAAATTCCTCTAGAGTAAGGCGAGTTTAGCCCACTACCCTTTGAAATGGTATTTGAAGGACTTAACTCCTGCCTCCTAAAGGCCACCAAAGTTGGGCGCTCTAGGAGGGGAAAATTTCCAATTAATGCCTTCTGAGGCCAAAAAATTTGAAACTTCATTACTTATTACAAGTTTGTGCAAACGCTTCAATTCTGCTGAAGCCCCGACAAAATTAGTAGCATTGTCGCTAAAAATTACCGAACTTTCATCGCGACGCGAGAAGAATCTCTTTAACGTTGATATTATAACTTCAGACGTTAAGTCGGAGACAAATACTAAATGTACGGCCTTAGTGACCATGCACACAAATATAACGACGTAGATTTTTTGAAAAAAGCCCTTTCTTTGGCCCTTATATTTTATTTCGAAGGGACCACAAAGATCTAAACCTACATTTGAAAATGGGGAGTTAGGTACTATTCTTTCGATAGGAAGATCCCCATCATTTGGTTAGCCAGTATGGGCTTAAATTTAAAGCATCGTACACATTCATGTACAACCTTACGCGCAATATTCCTGCCGCCAAGCGGCCAATATTTTTGACGCACAGTATTCAGAGCTTGAGGTCCGACATGAAAATTTCTCTCGTGATAAGATTTAAATATCAATTTAGTTAAGCGGCAGTTTGCTGGTAAAACCATTGGGTGTTTGTGATCGAAGTTTAAATTCGAATTCTTGAGGCTACCTCCTACCCTTAAAATGTTGTTATTGTCTAAGAATGGACTCGAGAATTTTAACTTACTTGAGCTATCTACTGTATTTCCCTTTTTCGGAGCAGAAATTTCACTAGAGAAACAGCTTACCTGTGCAATCTATATTATAAAGGACAAACATATATGTGCGTGACGCATACGTCATTTTGCGAATGGCAACACTTTGAAATTTGAAATAAAATTTAGTTTTGCAATTTTCTCTACTGCAAATTTTAAAGCTTCTAAACATCGCACATTTTTAATTTTTACACCGTCGTATAAGGAAAAAATTGCTCTTTTAAATGCAATTTGCTTGAAAGTTGTATCTCAATTTATTTTTGAGATATTAATTTTTTTGTAGTTTTTAATACCATTTTTCTTATCGTGGCAACAAACGTGCACCATTTCTATTGAAAGTCATTGAAAGTAAACGGAAAATAGTCGAAAATAGGAGATACTGTATCTTTTTGTTGACATTTTCTCATAAAACCTGAAAAAAAAGTTTAAATTAAAATAGGGGCAATGTCAAGAACATTGTCTGTTATTCCGTGATAATGACGTCATATGCATACTTTTCTATGGACTAAGTTTAAGAGTGGATTGCAAAAGGGGATTGCTTTAGCGGATGCAAATGACGTCATTTTATAGAAAAGCGTGTATTTTAATTCTTAAACGTGAATTTTGTTTTGTAGAAGTGCGTCATTTTCACAGCCCAGCTGCTTTGAAATTCTTCACAGATGAAAATGGTTCACTTTTGAAAATAATGTAATCGAAATCACACACTGATAAAACGCAATGTTTTACAAAAATTTAGAGTGTCTTTATAGAAGAGAGGTGACATGCAAATAATAGCGATTTATATTACAGAAATTGATGATTCTCGCCTGGATGGATTTGTTTCGCCGAGTTAGACAAGCAAACAAAAATAATTCGTGTTTAAAATAATATGTTCCTGAAGTTTTTGTCCAAAATTCTCTCGAATAATAAAATTTTAATGCTATTCTTTAGGACATTCTACTATAAATTTATATAAATAACATAATTTACTTAATTTAATTTTTCCTTATTTTATATAATCTATATATTTAAAACACAAGTGTGTTTTTTAGTCATCTGCCCTGATCTTTCTGCTGAACCAATTTTGCTATTTTTTTTTTCATTTTCAAAGTTAATATTTGGAAAAGTTTCTGTTAAACAGTTATTAAGAGCACTAAGTGGAGGACACCTCCAGCACAACTCACTGGAGGCAAGGTTTATCACATCCAGTCCTCTACTTGTTAAATCAGCAGGGTTGTGTTGAGAAGGGATATGAAACCAATGAAAGTTCTTTGAAAGCTCCTTGATTTGCATAACGCGATTGCCAACAAATGTCTTTAATAGATTTGGAGCAGTTTCTATCCAGGATAACGCTATAGTAGAATCTGAAAACAATCGAACATCATCGATCTGAAGCTTTAAACAGTCTAAGACCTTGCAGCTTAGTTTAGCTAGAAGCAAACACGCAGATAATTCCAGACGAGGCACAGTCATTACCTTTGTTGGTGCTACACGACTTTTGCTGCAGAGAAGATGAGTAACGGTTTCACTAGAGTTAGACGTTTGAACGTACAAGACCGCACCGTAAGCCTTTGATGAAGCGTCTGAGAATCCATTCAGTACCACTGAATTGACGTGCTCCGTAGCAACGCACCTTGGTACCTGAATAGATTCTAAATGTGGTAAAGAAGCCAGGAAATTTTCCCATTGTTTGAAGATATGCGTAGGTAAGGCTTCATTCCACTCTAATTTAAGTAGCCACAATTGTTGCATAAATATTTTTTCCTTGGTAATTACTGGCCCTAGGAGGCCAAGAGGATCATAAATTCGAGCAATTAGCGAAAGGACTGTTCTTTTTGTAAAATTATTGACGGCGTTGATGTTGACCTTGTATATAAAGGCATCACTGGTACTGTTCCATAGCATCCACAGCGTTTTAACTGTTATTTGTTTGGAATTCCGATCAAAGGGGAATAATTGATTGTCACTAGATTTGGCTATATTAGTGCACCACATGTGTAGTTGCATGCCCCCTCTTAAGAGAAGTTGGGTTAATTCATCTTTAACTAAATTAATTTCCTCTAAGTTGGAGGATCCCGATAGGCAATCATCCATATAAAAATCTTGCAAGAGAATTTTTGAAGCTAAGGGAATATCTTGCTGTTCATCCAAGGCGAGTTGTTGTAACACTTTAGTCGCTAAAAATGTGGCGCATGCTGTCCCATATGTAACCGTAGAAAGTTTGAAAGTTTGTATGGGAGAAGCCTTGTTTTCCTTCCACAGAATATTCAAAAATTCATATTTATTTCTACCATTCTAAACATCTGCTTGATGTCTGTAGTGAATGCGTAAATATGTTTCCTAAATCTTATTAAAATAGAAAAGAGATCGTCTTGCAGCACTCCACCCTTACATAACAAATCATTAAGGGAATTTCCATCCGTTGTTTTGGCACTAGCGTCGAAAACAACGTGCAGTTTCGTTGTGGCGCTCGACGGTCTTAAAACTCCGTGATGGGGAAGGTAATATCCTTGATCGAAATCATTAGCTTCTATTATTTCATGCATATGATTCAGCTGCTTGTATTCGTTAAGAAATTCTGTGTATAAATTTCTCCTTGTGGGATCGCGATCTAGACGTTGCCAAAGATAGTTTAATTTTTTTGATGCAGTGCGTTTGGAACTGCCTAAATAGGTGTCAGAGAATTCTGGTTTGAAAGGCATTTCTACAACAAATTTGCCACTAGAATTTCTAAAATGTGTCTTATCAAAGTGATCATTACAATAAGCCAATTCTTCACTTATACAGGGTTGCACGTCATTTACTTCCTCGATCTCCCAAAAACTCTTTAGTGTATTGTTTAAATTTTCCAAATTTTCTGTTAGGAAGCAATATCTTTCAGTATTGTTTATTTCCGTATCGAAAATGATTCCTGAAACAAGATAACCGAAAATGCTGGACTGCAACGTTAAATTATTGCCTAAATTTATTTTTCCGGAAGGACGAAAAAAAAAAAAATTCAGCACCCAAAATTACTTCGATTTTGTTTGGAATATAGAACTGTGAATCAGCTAAGTATATTTTAGATGGGATTAAATGTTGTATGTTTAATTTACTTGCTGGCATAACATCTGTTATTTTTGGAATTAGTAATAATTCAACAGCTCGTTGAAATTCGCCAGATTTATTAGATAAACATGTCTTGACCTTTGACTTCAGACATATGAGAGAATTATTTATCCCGCTAATCGGAATGTTTATCGATTCCTTTTTCAATCCCAGTGATTTAACAGCATCGAAACTGATAAAATTTCTTTCTGAGACTGAATCTAAAATCGCTCTGAATGGTCGATTTATGCCATTATTATCTTTCAAATAAATTATGGCTGTATTTATCAAGACTGATTTACTGCCTTGCGAAAAAAAATAATGAATTGCAGTTTCGTTTTGCGCCTCTGAAAGAGGATTTCTATTCATTGATTCTTCCGATAATGGATTGTTTATTGTTTGTTGAAACTCAATTTTAGTGTCTGGTGATGAGTAATTATGGAGTAAGGTGTGATGTTTCGATTTGCAAGCAAAACAAGTGGTTTTTGAATTACATTTGCTAAATAAATGCCATCCCAAACAGTTAAAGCAAAGTTTGTTTTTCTTAACGATATTTATTCGATAAATTAACAAACTTCATGTTTTTATATTTATCACAGTGATAAAGTGGCTGAGCTTCGGTTTTACATACAATACACAATTTATTTTGCAGTTTATTCGTTTTAACGAATAATGCCTTATTAGTGGATTTTGTAGCGATGCTAGAATTAATGCTGCTTAAAATTTTATGTCTACGTTCCAAAAATTCCAAAAATTGGTCGAAATTGGGAACTTCATTGTCCCTTAATGTTAACTCGTATTGTTTCCGAGTTTCACGGTCAAGCTTATCTAGTACAATATTTAGTAAAATTGCATTTGAAAATGTGTCTTTTTCAAAATTTAAGACTTTTAGAGCCCTTAAATTCTTCTTTAAATTGTCTAATAAATTACGGAGATCTTTAGCCGATTCATGTTTCATTGATTATATATTCAAAATATTTTTTATATGACATTCTACTATAATTCTTTTGTTTTCATATCTTTGTTCTAATGCGTTGAAGAGGGAAGTGAAAGTATCATCAGCAGTTTGTAACGTTCTGGGCTCACCCGTTAACGCACCGCGGAGATAAAACAATTTTTCATTATCCTTTAAAGCGGGATTATCAATGATTATTTCTTTGAAGGTCGTTTTAAATACTGACCATTCTTCAAACTTGCCACTGAATGTTGGCAGAGGGATTTTAGGGAGCTTTAAGCTGATTCCTTTCGTAATATCACTACTATTATTAGACAGTTTAAACTCAGAAATGTTACTTTTAACATTTTTTTCTTCATACTGCTTATTAATAGAGGATTGCAAGCTTACCTCTAGTTTTTGAATATCTTCATCCGTCTGTGAAATCTGCTCTTCTACTTCACTGATCTTTTCTTCATCTACAATTTTGTAGTATTCCTCCTTAATCAACTCAAATTTGTTCTCGGTTTTTCGGAGCAGCTCTAGTTGAGCTTTCATTTCTAAAATACAAAGAGTCTTGCCATCTGTAGCATTGAAAATCTTTGTAACCTGCGCCTTTATGCTTCCACGTCTTCTATTGAGCACTGTTATGTCCGCGTCGGACATTTTTTTTTTGTTTTGTTTAAATGTCTTGTTGACAATATAGTAAATTCTAATTACGCTGGTTTAACCTCTGGGTCGCTAGGACCAATATGTACGGAGGTGTACTAAGAAAATTAAGCGGACTGTAATTCACTAACAAAAACAAAGTTTTATTTTTCAAAGATAGAAAGAGAATATGGCTAGTTGCCAATTTTGAATTTGAATTTTTCTTCAAAGTTGAGAGAATGGCTTGTTGCCATTATGAGATTGTTTTTTCTTCAAAAAAATAACTACGCAATAAATACATGAACTAGGTTGCATAAAAAAGGGTTACAAGGATAGATGCCAATTGGCACAGATGCGGGAGTGGTGTTCCGTCTCCAAGGGCGATGCTACAATGATATTACAAGTACGGAACAGCCCCATATGCTGATTTTATGCTCGTTCCTAAAACAGCTGCTGAGATATGGCGAAACAACCTAAAACTTTAAAACCCCATTTACCCCCCACCCGTGGATGAATTTTCAAAACCCTTTCTTATTGCTTGCCAACGTCATAACAGTAATCTACTGTAAAAATTTCATGATCCGGACTAAGACATTTCTGCTGTACGTTGATGAGTCCGTTGGTCAGTCCGTCTGGCGTAATCTCTTTATTATATTAGTATAGATAATCACTGACTTCTCAGAGAGTTTTTACAAATATGTCTTGTTAGGTTCAATGCATTAAATATTTTTACTAATAGAGTAGAACCTCGATTATCCGACCTAATTCGGACCGACCATCTTTCGGAAAATATAAATTTTCGGATAATTGAGAATGCTTCGATTTTAAGATTAAAGACAAATATAAGTGGTATTTCTTATTATGGTAACTTGTGCTTAATAAAGATAAAGCAATAGCAAAATAGAAATAAAAGAATAAACTACCTGATTTTTAATTTTGAAATTAAGTACCTTTTACATATTTCAGAAGAGTTTGAACCAAATTTTTGTTTGTTGCAGTTTCGATAACCTTTGATTTACAGAACAATCACGAAAAAAGTTTTTAATACTATTAGTTCACCAGTATCACAGTCTTTCTGATTCTCCAGTCACGTCAAACCTTTTGAAAAACATTCAAAATTCTAAGCTTCAGAATTTCTAATTTGTTCGCTTTCTTCGCCTTCTTGACCACATGCACACATTCCAGTTCTCCCCCCTCATACTGTATTCTAGTTCACTCCGCAGCTTACGGGAGCTCAAGTTAAATAAACTCTAATAAATTCTAAAAACAGGGATCCTAAGTTCGGAAAGGACCGCTTGCACACAACGAATGTTATAGTTTAAAAAGAAAAATCTTTAAAAATAGATTATAACAGATAAAACAGAATAGATTATAATAGATTAAAACCGAGAGTTCCGATTAAAAGAGTTTCGGATAAAAGAGATTCTACTGTATATACAAAAGATAATTTTTAATATTAAAATGCATTTAAAAAAATTAATTTATTTTTCTATTTTGCGACTTTAATGTATTATTAATGCACTAAAAAGTCCAACGTATTTCGAGAAATTCATTTTTGAAAATCATTTTAACACAGTATATCAAAATAGTCTGCATATGATCTACCAGACCAAGAGAAGATTAAATAAACAGAAAGACAGCTATTTCATCTATAATGTTTGAAAACAAGTGAGAAATCATTCGTCGAACATGGAAAATGAGGTGCGTTCGTACTATAACTTGTTTGATAAATATTCAAATCTTGGTGCAATAGCTGTCGTACTCTTATGTAAAAATGCGTGAATAAAAAAATTATTACGATTATACAGTGGTGGCCAAAATTGTGGACATTTTTTGAAATTTTCATGTTTTATAAATTTGTGTGATTATAAAATATATTAATTTTCAGTTAAATACAAATACTTGTATATCAAATTCAAGGAAATTTAATGTAAAATTTAACGCAAACAACAGCATACAAATATCTGCATGGCAATAAGTTATGCTTACTTTAGTCTAAAATACAAACACAATTAGTCATGAATGCTGAAGTGTATTGTAATAAACGCTTCCT
The DNA here is from genome assembly GCA_963932465.1 of Maratus speciosus. Taxonomy (NCBI): domain Eukaryota; kingdom Metazoa; phylum Arthropoda; class Arachnida; order Araneae; family Salticidae; genus Maratus; species Maratus speciosus. Next base: position 389,195,681 of record OZ010788.1, on the reverse strand, counting down.
AGCCAATCACAATTATTGTTCTGATAACCCATCAAATGTCAGTAACTAAACTGTAGTATATTTTTATTTGCAAAGCGGTATTTTGCTGGAATGAATTTTACAGAAGAGTGAATATTAGTGTAACTAAATAGAATAATGTTTTTAAAAATATATATTTCTATTTATTTTCTTAATGCAGATAATTTAAAACAATATCATCAACAACAAAAACAGATTGGACACCTACAAAAAGAAGCAGAATTGTCAAATTGCGAGAAAATGGTATCTCTTATGCTAAAATTGCAAGAAAAGTTGGTTAATCAGTCACTTTATCAGGCGTAGAAAAGTTGTGCTTACATTATGAATAAAATAAATCAGTGATAAATGAGGCCGAAAAAAAAGCACAATTGCTTCTGATGACAGGCAATGAAAAAGGATATGCCTCAAAGATAGAAGAATTTCATCAGATGCTGTTACATGTGAAATGGATATAATGAGTATTTCAGTTAGACAATAAGGACAATCATAGTTAGACAATAAAGTATTTCAGTTCAAGAACAATAAGGAGAAGATTAGCAGATTTTGGACTGAAAGCTCGAATTCCGAGGAAAAAAACATTTTCAAATCTTCAGCAGAAACGAGTTCCGTGTGACAAAAGAACTCATTAAATAATCAGAAAATCATTGGAAGCAAATAATCTGGAGCGAGGGGAGTAAAATATCGTCCTTTAACAGTGATGGGCGACAATATGTGAGATGTATAGTAGGGGAAGAGCTTCATCCTGATGGCATTGAAGCAGCTACAAAGAACCCAACAAATGTCAGGATTTGTACATTAGGGTGGAATGAAAACAATGAAAGTTGGAATTTTGATTTCGGATAGCTGCCAAAAGTTGCCTTTTAGTGCCTCTAATATACGAGCAAAATTTCATGAATTTTGACGAACTCCTTCAGGGCTCTACCAGGATCTTTATATTTTCATTGTTTCATACAATAGGTTTTCACCATAAATTGTACATTTACAGTATTTTTTGGTAATCTAGTTTAACATTTTTATGTTTAAAATGTTTAGTGTAACTTCCTTTATAATTTTTAAACTTTGTATTTATTTTAAAATATTTGAAACGTTTTATTGAGTTTTACAAATTTTTTGTTCTCATTTTTAGAGTCAAAATGAGTGCGAGTGGAGGTAGACCGAAGTTTTCCATTACTAGAAGGGCAGTGGAATGTCCTCTAATTGGTTCTCCTTCAAAACTAAGTGAAGTTGTTTTGAAAACCATAGCAGACGTTATAAAATATCACTTACATACAAGATAATAATTAGAGCACAACAGGAATGATGTAGATCTGACTAAGTCAGAGGCAATTAAAATCCTAAGAGATAAGCTTAAAGAAATTTGGAAAAAACATAAACTATTGTAGTTTCCAAGAAGCGTATTGATCAAATACTAGACAACAATTTTTCTGAATACCAGAAACTTATTCGGTTCCCCTAATCCAAAAGAAATGATAATTACATGAAGAATGTTCAATTTTACAAATCTGAAGCTGTAAGTAAACTTCTAGACATTAACATGTTTACATCTCTCTAACAATGTAAACATCTTTCTAAAAGAACAAGAATTTCTTCTTGCCAAAGGTCAACAAGAAAGATGGTTATTGGCACGCTCGAAGCTGGCGTATCAGCTACTGCAAGGGACAACTGATCTTTGTTTCAAAAAATCTAATAGCACCATTCTTTCTCCCAGTGTTTACAGTTGTTCCGTTACAACATATGGCCATAAGTTTATCAAGGTTTAAGTTGTTTTAATGCAGTATTTTAAAATGCTTTCTACAGTATGCTTTTATGATCCAGAAGGTGGTGTAATGGGCCCCAGATACAGTGAAATTGGCTCTTCAATCAGAGATACATGTTCTTCACTTATAGTTAGTTTTTCGATGTAATATATCTCAAATTCTCTTGATGTACTGTTTTATCTTTTCTTTCATCAAAATATATACTTTCGATTCCAGGTTCTAAAGCTTTCAGATCACCTTTTTTAGCACATTCTCTAGTTTTCTTTCGTTCTCTGCGTACTTTGCGTCTGTGAGTTATATGTGTGAAATGTTTTCTGTTACAATGCCAACATGTTGCAGAATTGCAGAAGTTATTGCTGCCACGCATCTATCATAAACCCGATACTGGTCTGAGACCCTTGAAACCGTACTATAGATAGATGTGTTATCATTTGTCTTTGTGACTCTTCCTTAAACGTAGATTTTGTTATACGGATATTAATTCTTCACACTCTGATGAAGTGCTACTACTTCTATTTTCATCACCACTGTCACAATACATAACAACTGTACTGTCCTATTAGCTTCAGACTTTAAACTTGCCTTTCTAGTCCTCATCGAGTTGTTTTTATGTCTCTTTGTTTCAATTTACTTGTCTTGTCTTTATCGAGGGTGCCAATAACTATATTTCGTGTTGATCTTTGGTCAAGAAGAAATGCTTATTCATTTACAGGCACTTTCTTTGATTTTTCGCAGGTACTTTTAGGAATTGGTTTGCATTTGTACTCTGAAATATCTAGAAGTTTACTTACAGCTTCAGATTTGTAAAACTGAACCTTCTTCATGTAATTATCATTTCTTTTGGATTAGGGGAATCGAATATTTTTCTGGTATTCAGAAAAATTGCTGTCTAGTATTTGATCAATACGCCTCTGGGAAACTACAATAGTTGATGTTTTTTCCAAATTTCTTCCATCTTTTCTCTTAAGATTTTAATTACCTCTGACTTTTGTGGATCTTTACCTTTCCTGCTGTGCTTCAATTATTGTGTTGTATGTAAGTAATATTTTATAACATATGCTATATTTTTCAAAACAACTTCATTTAGTTTTGAAGTAGCACCAAATAGGGGACATTCCACTGCACTTCTCTTAAGGGTAAACTTTGGTCTGCCTCCACTCACACTCATTTTGACTCTAAAAATGAGAACAAACAATTTGTAAAACTCAATAAAACATTTCAAATATTTTAAAATAAAGACTTAAAGTTTAAAAATTATAAAGGAAGTTACACTAAACATTTTAAATTAAAAAATGTTAAACGAGATTACCAAAGAACACTGTAAATGTTCGATTTATGGTAAGAACCTCTTTTGTGAAACAATGAAAATATAAAGGTCTTGGTAGAGCCCTGAAGGAGTTTTTCAAAATTCATGAAATTTTGCACGTTTATTAGAGGTACTAAAAGACAACGTTTGGCTGCTATCCGAAATCAAAGGTCCAACTTTCGTTTTTTTCACTCCACCCTATTATACATGTATGCCTGCAGATTGTGTGGGCCGCATTCAAATGATTGATAGCATTCTGAATGCAAAAAAAAATACATCGAAACTGTCCTGGAACCAAAATTGATACCTTCCATCAGGGATCTCTTCTACAATAAAGCACCATTTATCTCTCAGCAGGATTCAGCTCCATGCCATATGGCAAATATATGCAAGGAATGGTTTAAAAATAAAAGCATACAATTATAGCCCTGGCCAGAAAATAGCCCTCATCTGAATCCTATAGAAATCTTGTGGTAACTTCTGAAAATCCTTGTACAAAAAAGAGTCCATTTTGTAGTGCCGAAAATCACACACAATATACATGGTCACGTGAAATTGCAGTGGTTAGTACAAAGGATAGAAATATCACCTCGTCCCGCGTTGTGAAAGGACAAATGAGATAATATACAGTCGGATCTCGATATCCCGACACCCGGTTTTCACGTCACTCCGCTTATCAAGTCGTTTTTCAAAGTCCCGATTTTCTGTAAATGATTTTAATGTAAATAAACTCCGGATTTTAAGTCGTTTAATAATTTTCAACTCCGGATATCCCGATGGTTCAGGAAAATTGTCCATTTTTCATAATCCATCTTACAAGCACGGAAATTAAGCGGTAATAAATGTCTTAGGCAAACTTTTCACAAAAGAGTATAAAATACTAATTGAGATAAATGATAAATTTTACTTCAATCCTTTATCTGAATAAATAAACCCATACACTATGAATGACCCACTTAAGCTCCATAGAGACGTATCAGTCTACATGGTCTTTTTGTTCTGGTCAGGCGGCGCTTTCTTATGGTACGCGGCGTTTTTCATCCGACTAAAACCGTAGCATTGCATTGCAATGAAACGATCAGAAATTAGCTAACATCCATTTTTGATCAACGAATATTGATTACAATTCCTTGTATAATATTGAAATAAGAATTGTAGGAAGCACATCTAGGGATAGGGAAATCTTAATTCATCAATATTTCATGCAGCAATAAAAAATCAAATCACCATAAATCTTATTTTAATCTTTTCAAATTTGTTTTTGTGTGTTATTTTGTTTAATAATAATCTTTTATTGCTTAAAACTGCAAGAACAGTTATGAATTTAAAGTTGTCTTAAATTAATTAAATATACAGCTTTTTATAAATATATCTTTCTCCAACTCCGGTTACCGCGACACTCCGCTTATGACGACACTTTTTTCTGGTCATTACAGTGTCGGGATAACGAGGTTCGACTGTATATTAATTTACAAAAAAAGGAGAGAGGTTGTGGGAGGTAAATTTTGACAATAACTCGGGTGTCGAATTATTTAACGTTATAACTTGCTATTGTAATTGGAATATTATATAAAAAACTAGAAAGGTAGCCCGTCAAAAATGACGGAAATTTAGATATAAAGATATGTACAACTCATGTGCAAGAATATGAGTTTTCTTGTTTGTTCCGCAGTGATAGATGAAAATAACACATTTTAAGAACGAAACACATTCATGAAATCTGTGTACTGTAGAAGACCACTAATCTGCACAGTTTGGTTCCAGGTCTTATGCAGATTTGAGGCTATTTGCGGTCATGTCTATGCAATCTTTGTTAACATTTTTTTAAATTCATATATTGGACAATTTAGATTGTTAAGCTTTAAAAATAAATAAATTTCAGTAAGGTAAAAACTATTAAATTATCGTATACGATTTCATGAAATGGTATTATATGGTATTATATGTGTGTGTTTCACGATCTTGGTTACGACTTTGGCGAAATTGGCTGCAAGTTGTCACAATTCTAATAGTGCGGGCCTCTATAACAAAAAAGTAACCAGTTTTTAGTAAAATTTCTGATATAAAGTAGTTTTCAAAAACTTGTGTAAAATTGCAGGCCGTTCTCATGTTATGCCAGTCCTAGGAATAATATTTCTAACACTGAAGAGTTTCCATGTATATGTGGAAATTAGAAAAGCTTCTCCAAAAGAAAGGTCCTGAAATAACATTGTAATTCCTCTAACTTCAAAGTTTCATCGGGCCCTGCTGTTGTTTACTGAAATCTAATAAATACAGTTATTTTGAATATTACAACAGAATTAAACAGCTAAACTTATTTAACTTAAACTCGCTGTTACTTTCCGATGTTTATTTTTTAGTATTAAGAAAGAAAATTATTTAAATTTTTCAAATCATGCACATTTATAATTTTTTTCAGTCTTTAATAACTAAATAATGAAAAAATATGCTTTTGTTCTGAGCTCATAAATATGACAATAAAATAATGTAACTAAGAGACATTGCAAAATTAAATCTTTGTGATTTCAAACCATAAAGAAATGATACCGACACCATTTTATCTACTATGACGTCATTAGAATATTGTCCATTGATTGTTGGAGAACTAACTTTGTGAATGATTACCTCAATGATTTAATATTTTTTATTGCTCACGATGAATGAATCACTTGTGTTTGTTTAGGTTTATGGAATGAGATATTAAGCCGTGAACCTAATTTCAACTAAAGTTATCCAAGGATATATGTATTTTTAATCGAAATTAAAAACAATGCTTTGATCTCGAAATAAAATGTTTTAGTTTGTATAATTGGTTATTTCTGTTAATTATTTATTTAGGTACTTTTCCATTATAGCGCATTTAAAAAAAAAGCTTGGCGTAATTCGGGCATGAGAAAGTGAGATATGTTGACAAAATATATAAACAGCTATGAAAACAAATCTAATGAACTTTTATTTTTGTTTATATATGCACTTATATACATAAAAAAATCGTTTCTAAATATATATATATAATATTTTTTTATATACAAATTACAGCACAGATTTCAGATATGAACCGGGATACCTAACTGGCGCTAAAATGGTGTTATTTTGTCTGCTATGGTAACGCGGCTATTGTTTTTTATTTATTAATAAATTGTTTATTTACTTTTATTTTCTGTTTTTAAATTATATAAACTATTTTGTTCTATAGTTATTATTTAAACTTTTATTTATTTATAGTTATTTCTTTTTCAAAATGATAGCAAATAATTTAAAAATATAAGTAACTGGTATTCGAAAGCGCGATTTCTGTCGAATTGGTGTCAGAGAAAAATCACGCCGGTACAGATGTCATATTCGCCCCATATTGGCGCGATTTTTTTCTGTCGCCAATATCATATAGGCAACAGGTACTTAACTTGCGCCAAAGTGTCGTTATTTTGCTTGATGTGGTAACCCGGATTATGTTGTTTATGCTGTTGATGTTTTCGCCAAATTGGCAACCGAAAAAAATCGCGCCAATATGGGGCGAATATGACACCTGTACCATACGCCAACCCCGATGCGTATATGACATCTGTGCAAAAATTACTTCTGTTTCTTTATAAAAATGAGTAAATAGCTTTTTTGGTACAGATGTCATATTCGCCCCATATTGGCGCGATTTTTTTCGGTTGCCAATTTGGCGAAAACATCAACAGCATAAACAACATAATCCGGGTTACCACATCAAGCACTTTGGCGCAAGTTAAGTACCTGTTGCCTATATGATATTGGCGACAGAAAAAAATCGCGCCAATATGGGGCGAATATGACATCTGTTCCGCTTTTTTTTTATATTAAATAAATTGTATACATATGCAAAAAATTGCTTGTGAGTATGAAGCAGTAAATAGGTTGTCAGAAAATACGTTGGCAAACTTCTCCGAAGTATTGTACATAAGCAATGATTGCTAAAAATGCATTTTTAATTATGATATGCGCTTTTATGTTTCACTACATTTATGCATACTATACCATGTGTATAAATGCTACAGTTCATATGCAGGGCTACACAAAAGAATTCGTAAGGGTTACTGAGTATGAGAATAAATTGCTTAAAGGTGGTTCTTAAAGGAGTTATGCAGTTTTACGCTGAACTGCATTTAGTTTACTAAGAAATGTTTGTAGAATATAGATAAAATGATATTAAGGGTCACGCAAAGAATTGGGTACATAATCGCCTATGGATGATAATATCTGGAAATGTGATTTCAGAAGCTTTAAGAGTAGTTTAAATTAAATTTTAGCTAAATAGTGGCATGTAATAACGGTACTATTGGCTATGGACGGTAACTGCTGAAATCAATTTTTAAAATTTTTTATGCGTTTTCTAAAATGTTTACTTAGTTATCTTATTTACCTTATTTCCGTAAATAACGAAGTTTTGTTAAAGCATTCAGGATGTGTTGGAAAGTGTTTCATATTCTATGCTTAACGCATGATTTTTCTTTCTTCTTTAGTCTTATTTTGCATTTATTTTATTCTTAATTTTTTAGTCTTATACTGCTTTATAGAAACTTTTGTACAGTTGTCATATATACCCCATATTGGACCGATTTTTCTTTCCGACGCCAATTTGGCGTAAACATCAACAGCATAAATAACAACATCCGGGTTACCATATCAAGCAAAATAACGGCACTTTGCGACAGTTAAGTACCCGTTGGGTATATGACATTGGCGTCAGAAAAAAATCGCGCCAACATGGGGCGTATATGACATCTGTGCCGAAACTTTAATATTTAATGTTTAAACACTTCACTCCACTCATCTTGCATATAGTATAAACTATAACACAGATAGCGCAAAATAATAGACAGTTTGATACTTTTCCACTGTAGGGGCTTTGGCGTTTTAAAAAAAAAAAAACTTGGTGTAATTTGGGCATCAGAAAGTGAGATTTGGGTACTTTTCCGTTATACGGATACCATTGTTGCCAAGCGTAATAGTTGGCGCAAAATGAAAATCTCGTGAATTGAGGCATTTGAAAAATAAAAGAAAAAATATTGTCGATACTAAAGTGAGCATTTAAAAAATATAACATTTGAAAATTCCAGACTTTTACGAACTATTTCATTAAATCACAAATATATACTTAAAATAATTGAACAAATAATTGTTATAAAATAAAGCAATAAAATAAAACTCATATTAAACTGCTGGCATAAAATTACAAATATCTTTTAGCATTTTAAAATAATTGGCGCATTGGGATACATTTTGGCATGGTGTCCGTATAACGGAAAAATATTGAGATTTGTTGTCAAATCATATAAACAGCTATAAAAAGAAACTTGATGAGGGTTTTTTTTATATGTTTATTTTATATGTATATTATTCATGTTTTTATTTACAAATTACATCTGTTTCTGTATAAAATTAGAGAAACGGCTTTTTTATGTTAAATAAATCGTATAAATATCGAAAAAGAAATGCGTGTGTATATAAAATGACAGTGGATACGTTCCCGGAAAATACGTTGCCAAATTTCCTTTTTCGCCAAGGCACCTATGCTGGAAAAGTACCTAAAGCACATTAAAATCGCGCAGTGAGCTCATACAGTACAGCGTCGTCTATTGGCGGTTATTTTATTAGTACCATCGGGAGGAAGATGTAAAGATGTACTTTAAATTCTCACCCATAGATTTTGAAAAAATATCTTAAAAGAGCGGAGTTTAAATTAAATTTTGGTGACCTCCTTTATGAAAGATTAATGGTTTTAAATGGGAATTTCGCTAAATCAGCCAGCTATCTCCAAGTTGGCCAACATTTGGCGCTACTGTGGTAACCCTGCATTAGTATTTTTCAACAATTACTCGTTTCAATGAGGTGGTCCTACCGGAATCGTGAGGGACACACAGAGACTTGGATTTTATATAAATAGATAATTCTTGAAATTAATTAATTCTAAAATTTCAATATTTTTAAAATCAGTTATAATCTAAAAATTAAATAAAATAACATATCTAAAGAAAAGACAAAACATATAGACATATAATCAATTTTATTTTCAAACAAATAATATACTTATTTCAAATATATCTTTAGTTTATTCAATATTTACTTTCATATCAACATTCAAATTGTTAATTTTATATTGAAATTTTAGTATACAATACAAAAAAGTGACTTTTTAGATTTTTATTATAATCCCTATTTTAGTCTACTCACAGCACTGATCTAATAAAGTGTGTTTCTTAGCCAAAATATTAATAAAATGGAATTTTTTCGTAGCTGTCGGTCTGATAATAATTATTTCTTGGCAACCTTGGTCTGACGTTGTTTTGCGCTCCCCTTGGTTGAGCATAGTTTGCGGTTCTCTGATTATAAAAGCAATTTTGTGTTTGGTGATTTGAGTTATTACATATATGTCAAAAATTTCGTTCTGTATTGTTTGCTTCTACTTTGTTTGTTTAGTTTTATTTTTGTTTCTTTTTTATTTGGTTGATCTGTTCTTGAAGTTCTTTTATTTCCGATTTTTGGTCTTGGGACATATTTATTAGTGCCTCATATAATTTGTTTTTACTTTTCTCTGTTAGGTTATTTAATTCTCCTGTACATTTACTATTTATTGCTACTTCGATATTTTTTGCCTTTCTTACCGCATCCTCAAATATAGTTGGTGGGTCTTTTATTAACTCAAGTGCAATGTCGTGTCGAATCGCCTCAGGGTATTTTGTTAATTTCCTACTTATGTTTCACTATATTTTTTGCATACTACATGGTGTGTATAAATGCTATAATTCATATGCAGGTTTACACAAAGAATTCCTAAGAATAAATGGGTATCAGCGCAAATTGCTGAATGGTGATTTTAAATGCGCTTTGCATTTTTACGCTGAACTGCATTTAGTTTACTAATAAATGTTTGTAGAATATAGATAAATTTATATACAGGATCACGCAAAGAATTGGATACATGGCCGTCTATGGATGATAATTTCATGAAATGTGATTTCAGTAGTTTTAAGAGTGTTTTAGTTTGAATTGAATTTTATCTAAATAGTGGAGTGTAATAAAGGTAATAAGTAAACTACAGGGCTGTGCAAAATTATTGAAGTATGTTTCCATTTATTAATAAAAATTACTGAACGAGAAATTTCAACCTGTTATACGCTTTCTTGCTAAACTAAATTTTCGCATTATATAGTACATATGTCAACCTACAGATTAAATACAGGACTGTTCAGAAGAATTGGAATACATATTTGGCTATGAGCGGTAACTGCTCAAATCAGTTTTTTAAATGTTTTATGTGCTTTCTAAAATGTTTACTCAGTATTTACTTTATTTCCCTAAATAACGAAGTTTTGTTAAAGTATTCAGAAAGTATTGGGAAGTATTTGTTTCAGAAACTATGCTTAACGTATGACTTTTATTTCTTATTATTTATTCCAAAAGCTTCCTGGTCTGGATATTGATGATTTCATGAAGTTACATATTATTATCAATCCTCACTCGCATGCCCAGTTACTTGTATATGCATTACTGCTTACTAAACCTCTATTATTTTTAAAAGTAATGAACATAAACCAATTGAATATATTAGTTTTCTATTTTGAAAAAATATTTCCAATGGAATTAACATTTCGGAGACTTACTTTAGATTGGTCTTTCATATACCATTTTCAATTATTACTACAATTAAAATGTAAATGTTTTTAAATATGCTGTTTATCAAATTAAAAGTAATAGAAATTTGGGATTCTGTAAAGCGTTAAATTTCTGAAATATATTGAGCTAACACTCCTTTCTAAAAATTTAAAATAAGCATGTGGGATTAGTAAAACCTTATTATACCAGAAACTGCAAGGGTCTATCCAAAAATAAGGACCCCATCAATTTTTCAAATAGACAACATTGTTTATTCTCATATAAATTTACATCATTGGAAAAAAGAAAGTTTGCTCTATTTCTTTATATAATCGCTATCTCTTTCTACGTATTTTTTTTACGGTGCTCTAATTTCAGTATTCCAATATCGTAGAACTCCGCGATCAACCCGTTGAGGAAGCGTTTCACTTCTTCTTTGACGTCATCATCTCTCGGCCAGCGCTAGCCACCCAAGTGTTCCTTTAACTTAGGGAAAAACTGGTAATCACTAGGTGCGAGGTCCGGTAATCGCCATCACGATAATAGCCCCCGAAACGGACGGTCTTCTACTCCGTTCTTCATCTAGAACTTACTTCCGACCGGCACTAAATTCTCTGCACCGTTTTCGGACCTGTTGAACGGACATACACTTCCCGCCATACACCTTTATTAACTGGCGACGAATAACCATGGGTGGAGTCCCTTTGGAGTGTAAAAAGCGAATTACGGGACGAATCTCTCCCTTTGCGGGATCAACAATGGGAACCTACGTCTCAGACGGCTGCTGAATCAAGAATGAGCGGCGCAGCGACGCGCGGTCGCGGGGAATCGCGAGTGCGGGGACAGCCCGGCACAGTACTAGTGCCGTATTTCTCCCCGCACCTTCCCGTGGGGCTGGAGCTCTTTGGATAAATGACTTCCGGTTCGACCCTGGTATATACATATATTTGTGGTAATTTACCACATTTCTTTTTAATTTTCTTCTTTTGGTCGCTTAAGCCATGTTAATTCATTAATTTTTCCCCTTCCTTTTCATGTACCCCTTGTTATTTTGTTTCCCACCTAGCATATTCTTCGCTATTTTAATTTATTTATTCATATTTCTACGTTTTTATTTAGCACGATGGCTTCAAACAATATTCCAGTTCGGTTATTTCAATCATAGATTAACATACAATATGGGACATTTCCATACAGCGTAATGGTAATGCGATTGCGATCATAGCGCCTTTAGTGACAATGAGGAAGAAACTCCCTGTCCTTGTAAAATTTTTATTATTGAGAATCTACCTTATTGTGATCTTTCTTTTTTTAATGTTGCATGTTTACGTTTTCAATAGAATCTTACAACCGACCGATACATGAAAATAGAATAGATATTCTATTTTATATATCTAATACCTATTCTATGTTCATGCACGGATATATCCTTTTTGTTTACTTGATGAGTGAACGATTTAAGTGCAACGAAAAACAGGGTAAAAATTTCGTCTTGAATGCTATATATGAAGTAATTAAGATAAAATTGGATTTAAAGCTACATAAAGTAATGGTTTACTATAAAAATATACGATGTATTGCACTCTACAAATCCCAGAAAATTTCATAAATATTCCCATTCGATAGGAAAATTTTTATAGCCGATGTTTTATTAATTTATAAAGTTTAACGTATTAAACAATCGTTACTGTAATCTTTTAAAATTTACGCATTTTCACTTTCTTACAGATAAAATGAAAATATTGTTTTTAATGTAAAATAAGTACAATCTATTCAATAATATTTGTAATATTAACATACTAGCAAACCACGCGGCTTTGCTCGCGTTACAGTTGAAATATGCCAAGTGATATTTGCATGACTATTTTTCAGTTCCTACTATTAGTTCACTCTCCCTATTTGTTTATTTATGTACCTTGTTCAAATTTTCAATCGTCAATAAAATACTTATTATTCATCCTATCAAGTTGAAATAATTTTTTTAAAACTTGTACTGGATGACAATTGATGTTAATACAGATTTTTCAAATATTAATTCATTAATTAAATTTTAATTAATTAATTTTAATTTTATATGGGAGACAAAATGGCGGCCATTGGTTATTGAACAGTATTTAATGCATTTTCATATCTATAAGGGGGGTTATAATAGGGGGACACTGTTATGTCACCAAATACCACCAATTTTGTCGCCAACTTGGCGATATATCGCCAAATTTGGCGATTTAAATGAGTCGCCAAAAGTGACGCTAACTTGGCGATATCTCTAATATTTCGCTAAATTCCCATAGACTTACATTGTAATCCTAATTGCTTATAGAAAATCGAGACATTTTAATGCAACAAAAACTAATATAAGCTTAAGGGATTATGTGAAATTTTTCTTTGGTGACCTAAGTAGGAATTGACTTTAAAAACAAAATTTTTATATTACTTGTTTATTACAAAAACACTTTTTGGAATAATTCAAAAATAACAAATTAAGCCACAACTTGACTAAAGTTTATTATACAAGTGCAATAGACAGAAATGAAATTTTAATTAATAAGAAGGAATAAAACTAATTGCAAATAAATGATCATTAAGAAAGTATTTTCAGACTTTTACGCTTTCTTCATACGCTCATTTCAGTATTCATTTGAAGTTTTGAATTTTTTAGAAACCGTCTTAACACATTTACATCTTAAAATTAAACACCTTGTCAAATTCCAAGCTTATTTCGAACAGTCTACCACCTCTCTGGTGTTAGCGGCACCATCATAAAATGCCGAAACAAAGTTGAAATAGAATGTCTCGAAAAATGTTGAAACACAGTCTGTCACCATTAATTTGCCAACATTAACCTTGAAATCGGTTGGTATTTCCTAATATTCTATAGAAAACGGAATTTAGATGTTTTTAAAATCTTTGTTGTTGTTCCTGCCAACCAGTTGGTAGTGACACCGACACGTATAGGATATAAAATATAACCTGTATAGGATCAGGGAGTATCACTCCTGATTCGCAACCAATAACTTCTGTCATCGGTTTATTATTTCCTGAGATTCCATAGAAATCGTGATTTAGGACCCTTTTAGAATGCTTTTCACTCCTTCCCTTCGCTTCACCCCTTTTTAATTTTGAATTTATTTTCGACTGCTCTTACAGGACATTTATATTTTTTAAGTAACTACCGTGCTATATTTAAAGTTTCTAGCCTCTTCAGTACTGCAGAAATCGCAATTTAGAAAGTTCTTTGCTCCTGCAACGCGCTAGGGGTTGTGGCACCGACATAAAATATAGTTTATGTTTGAGCAGGTTCTATCACTATCAATTTGCAACCCTTATGTTTGAATTCGATTTCGTATTTTATACGATTGCATAAAAATCGTTTGCTAAAACTTATAGAACACTTTTCGATCACTTCATCCTTTTAAATTTTGAATTTTCTTTCGACATTTCTTAGAAAGCATTTACATCTTTGAAGTAATTACATTCCAAATTTAAAATGTTAAACTCCCTCTTTAACACAAAAAAAGCAATTTAGAACATTTTTTTGCTCCTGTAACCCTCAGGTGGTAGTGACAACAACGTAAAATATAGGCTATGTTGGAGCGGAGACTGTCACCATCAGTTTGAAACCATTACTTCTGAAATCGGTTTATATTTCCTGAAATTGCGTAGAAATCGCTATTTAGAACGCTTTTCGTTTATTTTCACCCCATTTAAATTAAAAATTTTTAAGGAACTCTTCTATGAGAGCATTTACATCTCAAGAGTAATTACCATACGAAATTTCAAGCTGCTATCCCCTTCAGTATCACAAAAATTATATTTTAGAAAGTTTTTTTTTAATGCAACCGCAAGGTGGTAGTGTCGCCGGCATGAAGTAGATCCTATATTGGAGCAAGGACTGTAATCATCAATTTCCAACCATTAGTTTTGAAATCGGTTGGGTACTTTCTGAGATTGCGTAGAAATCGCCATTTAGAACGTTTTTTAGAACTCATTTCGCGCATTTTCTCCCCTTTTAAATTTCGAATTTTTAAGAGATGTTCTTAGAGATCGTGTATACCTAATAAGTAACTACCATTCCAAAATTCATGTTTCTACGCAGTAACACAAAAATCGTTTTTTCAAACTTTTTTTTTTTTTTTTGCTCCTGCACTTCCTTGGGGGTTAATGTCATCGACATAAAATGTAGCCTGTGTTGGAGCAAGGGTTGTTATCATAATTTTGACACCATTTTAAATCGGTTTGGTACTTATTGAGATTGCGTAAAAATCGCCATTTGGAACGTTTTTAGAAAGCTTTTTGCGTATTTTCACCCCTTTTAAGTTTCAAAATTTTTAAGAAAGGTTCTTAAGAGATCATTTACACCTAATAAGTAACTACCATGCCAAATTCCATTTATCTGAGCTCTTCAGTAACACAAAAATCGCAATTTCGAACGTTTTTTTCCTCCTGCACCCCATTTAGGGATAGTTGCACCGTCATAATATGTAGCCTATGTTGGAGCAACGGTTATCACCATCATTTTTTAAATTTGTTTGGTACTTTTTGAGACTGCGTAAAAATCTCCATTTAGAACGTTTTTTAGAACGCTTTTTGCGCATTTTCACCCCTTTTAAATTTCTAATTTTTTAAGAAATATTCTTAGAGATCATTTATATCTAATAAGTAACTACCATTCCAAATTTCATGTTTCTAGGCCCTTCAGTAACACAAAAATCACATTTTTAGAACTTTTTTGCTGCTGCACCCCCTTTTAGCCACTAGCATGGACATAAAATATAGCCTATGTTCTAAGTTTGACTAACACCATCATTTTGATACCATTACTTTTGGAATCGGTTCGGTAGTTCCAGAGCTTACTTCCTACAAATAAACAATTTTTACCTCTTTATAATATTAGTATAGAAGTATAGATAACAAATAATAATAAAATTACAGATGGGGAAAAATTCCTTTCGACAAATTTTTAGAATTATATAAATCTAACAGTTAAAAATAAATAGAGGTACTTACATTACACTCAATAAAGTTTTTTCCGATATGAATAAATTAACACAATACCTGAATTTGATTTTTTACAATTTAATCTCACAAACTTATATATTTACGCTATTTACGGAATTTTCTGGGGTTTTTCTTTTATACACTGACGGGAAAAAAAAATCCCAACACCAAGAAAGACTTGTGTTAGATAAACGAAATTTGGTAGGCATGTTTATACATCTGAAAGATGACATCGATTGAAATTTCGCGCTCCGCGCATAAGTGTGGCGCTAGTAGCGCCACTCAGAACTTGCAGATCAGGTTTACTTTAAATGCGTGCTGTAAAGTTCGTGGGCGTTATTTAGCTTCGCAACGTGGCGTATTGAGTTTATGTTAGCCCAGAATGTCTTTAACAAGACGAAAAAGCCACTGTCATCAGCTCACTGAGTTGGAACGAGGTCGCATATCGGGCTACGAGAAGGTGCATTTTCTTTCCACGATATTGCAGAAAGACTCGGCTGGAATGTATCTACTGTGCATGATTGTTGGAAGAAGAGGTAAAGGGATGGTACTGCCTCAAAAAGACCGGGTTCCAGGCGGCCACGTGGCGCTCCTGAGAGGGAAGATCGCCGTATTCGGCGTACGACTGTGGCGCATCGTACTGCGTCTGCGGCATAAATTCAGGCTGCAGTTGGTACCACAGTGACACAACGAACTGTTAGAAATCGGTTACTTCAAGGACAGCTCCGAGCCAGGCGCCCTGCAGCGTGAATTCTACTGACTCCAAGCCATTGCCGTTTGCGACGCCATTGGTGTCAAGACAGAGCTCATTGGAGGACAGAGTGAAGATCTGTTGTACTTTCAGATGAAAAAGAAACACAACAGATCTCCACTCCGCCCACCAATGAGCTCTGGCTTGACACGAATGGCCGTTGGCTTCGCAAGCCAACCCCATCTTGGTCCTTAATCTATGAATGGTATATACGTGGGCAGTTCTCCAAGATGCCGTGGAATGTAGTTGAGCTCTCTCTGTATATATCCTTATGTATGATATGTCAGAATATCATATGATATCCCCTTTAATATTGGTAGTAAGGCACGTAATGTATATGTAGTAGATAGTTTAACAGCAGAGTCCGAACAAGTATAAAAATGAGTT
Source organism: Maratus speciosus (assembly GCA_963932465.1). Taxonomy (NCBI): domain Eukaryota; kingdom Metazoa; phylum Arthropoda; class Arachnida; order Araneae; family Salticidae; genus Maratus; species Maratus speciosus. The sequence goes on along the minus strand of OZ010788.1, from coordinate 389,178,844 downwards.
GTGGTCATTTCGCGGTGGATCTTGGGATAAACTTCCGATTATAACTACATCCTACTTTCAAAACAAAAAAAAGTGGGGGATAATGTTCGAGAAATTGTTCTGCCTGTCTGCAAGGACAAGGAGTGGAATCTCGAAAATTATAAGTATTTTTTGTATATATTTTCCGTGTAAAATTATTAGTACTAGTAAAAGAAAATTTTATGATCGTATGAATAATTATTGTTCCAAAAACAACATTATTCAAGATTATTTAAAAAGGATGTTGCGAATGTTATATTTTCATAACTTGTTAATTCCATTTTTAAGGGAATAAAAAAAAAATTCTACTTGTGTTTAATGAATGAATAAACAGTTCGATAAATGATTTTGTCTTTTTTTTATTTACATAAGTGATGTGTGGCTTTTTTTAGGTATGGCAGTCATTATCTTTTACATTTTGAAGATATTTAATAAAATGAGCCACCAAAAGTTATTTTTGTGAGCATAAATCCCTCTAAGGAATAACAAAAGTATTTTATACTTAGCTCACAGTTTGATTGAATATAGGTAGGAAGGAAGGTTTGGGTTATTCCTAGAATTATAAAGGATGTATAATTCTCAACGCATTTTTTTCTACATAGATTCAAGAAATGCTGATAATATTATTTTGAACAAAAATAAGTCAACTAGTAAATTATACAGTACATATACATTTAACGTCTGAATTTAAAAACCATTAAAACACCAAATAAAATAAACTAAGGCAGACTTGAGCACAGTTAAAAAATAAAATTTATAAAGACAATAAAAAACAATTAAAAATACAATATGTAAACGTTTCGCCAAGTTTAAATTGTTTTTTATTGTCTTTATAAATTTCATTTTTTAACTGTGCTCAAGTCTGTCTTAGTTTATTTTATTTGGTGTTTTAATACTAAATTATATTTCATTAAATCAAATATTACTACAATATTGAAATAAATACTCTCATAAAAATTTAATGAGAGTTTTTGCGCCATGTTTTTTTGCTGCCACGTTTTCTGCCATGATCCATTTCCAATTGTTTGAAAAATTACGTTTTTTTTAATTTAAGAAAATTGTTTTAAAACGAATGAGAGACAATACATTTAATTTTTTTTAAATAACTAAAGAGAATTATCCAACAAAATAAATTCCTATTGAAGGAAATAATAAAATCGTTTCATAACTAGTAAATTAAATAGCTTTATCATACTTTCCTACATTTAAATACATTAATGTGCTTTGCACTTTATACTTTTTTTATTATATTATATTTTACATTAAATTAATATACTTTATACTTTATTAATATATCAATTTCATGAGTACGTACCATCGAATTCAGAATGTAATTAAAATCTTTCTCGAATTACATTTTTTCCCCTCATTTATGGTCGAAAAATGTTATTATTAACAAGAAAATGTTTTAAGATATTAGCATATGGAATTTAAAATGCGGCATTGCAGTTAACTTACATAAGCAAAAGACGGAGATAATTATTAATTATATTTTTAGTAGCTTTTAATGAATTATGTGCTCATAACTTCAACAGGTTTGGATTTTAAAGGAAATTTTAATTAAAATGCATTTTTCAAAGAGAGAACTAATTTAATATATATAAGAGATCGATAATTACTTCCATTTACATTCAAAGATATCAAAAGTTTTAAATTTTAAATAATAGTTTTAAGAACTTTAAAAATAACATTAATAAAGTTTAAAATGCAAACTAGAAGAAGATTGCCAACTGTGTTTATAATATACTATCACGCAACCAAATTCATATGAAAATTTTTTATATACTAGAAATATAGCCCTTTAAAAATGACGTTATATGAGATATAAAGATATATACAACACATGTGCAAGATTATGAGTTTTTCTCGCTTGTTCCGCAGTGATAGATGAAAATAACAGATCTTAAAAGCAAAATTCATTTATGAAAAGCTGTAATACAGTAGAAGACCACTAATCCGTAAAGCTTGGTTTTAGGTGTTGTGCGGATTTTAGGCTTTTTGCGGATTGCAGTTCATGTCTATATTATAAAATTAGATATATGGCTTCTTTATGCTAAATAAATTTTATAAATATTGTAAATAAAATTTGTGGGTATATGAAATTAAACAGCGAATAGGTTGCCAGAAATTATAGTGCCATTTTTTTTCTTCGCCAAAGCCCCTAAACTTGAAGAGTACTGATAATTTAACTTTTGTATTCGACTATATAAAGCATGGTACTTTTTCAGTATAGGGGCCTTGGCGTACTTTTTAAAGTTTGTGATAATTTGGGTTTCAGAGGCGAGATTTTTTTCCAAATGATATAAACAGCTATGACAACAAAATTAATGAATTTTTAAGTTTATTTATATAATCTATAAACATTTTATTTATATCTATATTATTGTTGTTTTTTATATATATACAATTTACTCCAGTTTGTATACTAATATAGTTAGATGGCTTCTTTATATGAAATAATTTGTATAAATATGGAAAAATTACTTGTGTATATGAAACAGTGAATAAGTTGCTAGAAAATATGTGGCCAAATTTCATTTTCTCTATCTCGCCAAGGCCCGTGTACTGGAAAAGTACCTAAAGCACATTAAGATAGGTCCGTTAGGAATTCAGACAGTACAGCTCCGTCTATTGGCTGTTATGTTATTAGTAGCATCGGGATGAAAATATAAAGACGTACGTTTTCGTATATGACACTTTAAATTTTCACCCATAGATTTTGGAAAGAAAACCCTCAAAATCGCGGAGTTAGTTAATTGCCGTGACTTCGATTATGAAATATTATTATTTTAAATTGGAATTTATCCAAATTAGCTAGCTATCGCCAAGTTGGTTTCATATATGACAACTTGTTGTTGCCGCCAAATTTGGCGATATTTATTCAGATTTGGCAATATTTTGCCAAGTTGGTAAACATTTGGCGCTACTGTGGTAAACCTGCATTAGTAATTTTCAACAATTACTCGTTACAATGAGGCTGTCCTAACGAAATTATGAGGGACACACAGAGACTTGAATTTTATATAAATAGATATAAATTCTCCAACATATTATCGAGGGTAGAGTTGTAAAAAAAAAGAAATGAAATAGTTTTTATTCCCAGAATAACGTAAAATGACCTTTCTTTGTTTATCTGTATGATATGAAAGTAGTACTATGCATAGATACTACGATCGGATGTTAAAATACATAATTTCCTTGATAATGAAAAATGCTGAAAAGAAAGGGCAACCAGACTTTTAACAATTATGGTGTCTAAATTGATTTAAAAAGGTTAATACATTAGTATTATATATTCGATGATATAATTTGCTTTTTGCACCATGAAAATATCTGAAAATACAGTACATTTTACTACATAACTATAAATACGTTAAAGAAACAGTTCATTAAACTATATCTACCCTATATATATAAAATACTAATGAAACGAATTTATGAAACGAATATATGAAACGCCTGAAATGTATCGATTCTTTGAATCGACTGATTACAACTGATTTTGTTTCACGGGGATTTCTCCTAAAATATGGAATACTTTGCGATGAAATTAACACCAAAATTCCGTGTTGATCCACAGATCTCAAAACTGGTATTTGAATTTTTAAATTCGAATTAGTTTTCGAAATATTAATTTTTTCTAATTTTAAATACATTTTTTCTAATGATGGCAATTCAAATTTTAATCATAACAGAAATTTTTTTTTTCATAATTCAGAAAAGGTTACTATTTTAAATTAATTTGGCGACAGTTTGGCCTCCTTTAAATCTATGCTAAGAACAATGCTTTTTTTGTATTTCGTTATCATTTTATTAAATACAAAACTTTCATTTAAAAATGAAACATTTAAATTGATGGCTTTCACTTCTTAAACGAAAAGAAAAATATTAGGCACAGATATCATATACGCATCGGGGTACCTAACTGGCGCACAAATGGCATTATTTTGATAGACATGGTAGCCCGGCTATTGTTGTATATTTAATAATAAATGTATATTTACTTTTATTTCTTTTTTAAATTTATATAAATTATTTTGTTCTATAGTAATTAATTATTTTTTTGCTATTTCCTTTTGAAAATAATAGAAAATAATTAAAAAAATACGGTACAATGTAGTAGTTATTCCGTCACCCAATTTCGCAAGTTATATAAATCGCAAAACCACTCGCCAAATTGTACATATTGACAAAATTTTTATTTTAAATAACGAAAGAACAAATAAATTAGTATAACATTAATAAATATAAAAATAAAACGTCGAAATAAAAATCACTTGATGACGTAAACACGTGCAACTTGCTAAAAGTCAACTGAATGTGACATTTACGATCGAGCATTATTGACATTTAATCATATAGTTCGCGATAGATTTTTTGTCGACGGGATAACTAAGTAGTACCAAAAATACGTATGTAACTGGTATTCGAAAACGAGGTTTTTGCCAAATTTTCCTAAAAAAAAAAAAAAAAAAAAAAAAAAAAAACATGTCAAACATGCGGTGCGTATATGACATCTGGCGAAATATTAAATTATGTAACAAACCATGACATTTAATTTCAACTTCAAATCAATGTTTTAATTTACCACTCGAACAATAAAAAAAAAATGCTAACTGGCGAGTTGAAGAAAAGATATTGGCGAGATTTGCACCCGGCTTTTTTTTCTTTCGGCACATATGTCATATACGGCCCCATATTGGCGCGACTTTTTTCTGACGCCAATGTCATATACGCAACGGGTACTTAACTGGCGCCAAAGTATCATTATTTTGCTTGATATGGTAAGCTGGATGTTGTTGTTTATGCTGTTGATGCGTTCCCCAAATTGGAGTTGGAAAAAAATCGCGCCAATATGATATGACATTTGTTCCAAACCTACATATGAAAGGCGAAGGGATCAGATCGTATTTGTTTATGGCATTTGATGACTTGAACTATTATAATATAGATGAAATGATGGAGATAGAATAATATTTGGCGACTTATCACCTGTGCTTGGATAACATTAAAGTATCAAAATGGCACCTAGAGTATAAAAAGCAAAGTGTTCCGCCCGGAACTGTTGATGATAGTCACATGATTTAGGCTATTGTTATAGAGATTGTTTTAAAATATCGGTTGACAAAGACTCTGAATGCTTAATTCATTTTATTTTAGCTTCTTTTCAAATGTTTAACTGATCCTCTTTAATCAAAAACGAAAACAACCATTGGATGTCTTAACAGCAACTGATTCTCCGTTAAATTTTTGCAATCAAAGAGAATTAAATGGAAACCCGTTTACAGGGAGATCTGCACAGCTTTTTCAGTATAATTTAATCTTCGCTAATATTTAAAAAACCCATTAGATTTTTAGATTTTCAGATTCTGCGGTGTCTGAACGGTGGTTGGCAAGCGTAGCTTGCAGGGGGCAGAGCCCCCTAGTGTATATTTATCACTCCAATTTTTAAAAGGGAAAATATGTTTTCTAATCGCTAATTATAGTTTATAACTTTACCTTTTTCCTAAAAACTTAGTTGATCCATTCCGTCACACCAGCGAGGAAGACCGAGCTAATGTCGGTGAAAATTAGCTTTGTGTTCAACTCGATATAACAATAAATTATCGCTGTATTATTACTGTAAAGCATTTTACTTTATAACGCCATTATTTACAGAAACAATCAATATTAAATCATGTACATATTTCTAAATTTTACATTATTTACATATTTACAACGAAGGGTCTTTCTTCCAAACCACATCTTTAAATTTTTTGCTCATTGCAAACTTTCTTTTAAAAGCAGCACTTTTAGGCCTGAACGCCTTTTACACGTGAGAAAGCAACATACTTATATGCATGGAAAGTACTATATACCGCGATCGGTTGAATTCTGTTTTTGAGATCGTTCTATGAACACCGATATCGATATGTAGAATCATGTATCCTGGCCCCTATTGGAAATTTCTAGAAAATTCCTTGAGATTCTAAAAGCTAATTTTTTTACCAAAAGTTCACAAAATATTGCTAAATTTGCAATATCTTTCATTTGGCTCTAAGCATGCATTTTGGTATTTGAAATCTTGCAAGTAGATTTTTTTGCCAATCTCAGCAATATTTCGCCAAATTTCGCGAAATGTTGCCCCTTTGTGTCTTTGTTTATCGCCCACTGTTCAACAACTTAATAATTGTTTCAATCTTAATTCCCATTGAAATGCTTAGTAACCTCAATATGACCTACTAATCGAATTTCCTTGAACATGTGGAATAGGACAATGGTATTCTCCTAACCCAAAACGATACGATAAAAAATTTATTCAAAAAAGTTAGAGCTGTTTTCTAGTTAAAATTTGTATATTTATATGTACATACGCACGCACACACATAGACACAATATTTTGCCGTATTATAATATACGATGAACAATTGTACAAGGTTGTATACCAATCTTCGAAGTATCTCATGCATTTTTAGTTCTTTAGTATCAACAAAATGGAGGACTATATTAAATTAAAATTCTTTAACATGTTAAATTTTAGATACTACAATAAAATACACGGACAATTTTATTGAATCATGACCTGTTTAAAATATTTGCATTTAAATCTCAAATAAGAGAGCTTTTTTATTAAATCAAAATTCAATTATTAAATAAGTTTTATCGTGTAAAAATATGTTTATGCTCTCTATAATTCGATATTATAGGATATTAAAAGAAAGCTCCATTTTCTATTTTCATAGATAGACTCTTGTAACTAACCTTAAATGTATTTAATTAATTATATTATATTTACTTTATGGTATTTTGTTTACATATTTATTTCCAAATAAAATTATATAAAAATTATTTGAAGGGATTTTCAATGAAAAAAGGAGGAAGCGTATCTTTATTTCATTTACCAAAGGGAGCATGATTTCAACAATCTATCCATTGTTTGGAAGCAAAGTGGCCACAAATGGTGGAGTGTTTCAGAGACAATAACAGTATTGCCTTATAGTAAAGTTCGTTTTTTTTTTAATCACAAGATTAATAAAGGCGAATTTTTGTTTAAGCAAAGACTGACATACTTGTATATTCCCTGTGAAATTCCCTGAACTTTGGTCAATCTGGGAAATAAATGTATATTCGGTACTTTAAAGACAGTTTTAAAATGTGTCCTATATGTTATGAAGCATTCTAATTATACAAAAGAGACAACAGAATTATATACTTCAAAGTTCTTAAAACATATTTTGAAACGACATTTTGAAAGTACTGAAATAAATTACCCAAACCTGCTAAAATGTTTTATTTTAGATGGGAAAATTCTTTGTAAACAATTTCCTAAAATCTAAATCTGCAGATTGTAAAAAATAAATGGCACTTCTTATAATGCATTATGTACTCTAAGGTTGTATCGTCCATGCTCCGAACAGAAATAAATGATATCATTATTTTTAATATAATCTAACAAAATATATCCATTTTTTAAAGGTACTTAGTGCTGGCTCTTTATTAATCCAAATACATCTGTTAGATTTTTCTCTGATTGAGTTATACTTGTTATCTTATATTTATGAGTGTGTATTAATAAGGACTAGAATAGCCCGCGAAACGAGTAAAAATTAAATTTAAAAATATCAAAAAACCCGACTGCGTAAAAAGCGAGATAATTAATTATTTCTCATCAATGTTAAACTATTTTTTATTTACTTACCTATTTTTTTATTTACTTTTATTGATGAATTTTAAGTTGTGTTTAATTATTCGTTTCTATCTATAAACACTGTTTGAGGAGACTTATAGATGTCTAGGATGTTTAGAATTGCAGCAAAGCTAGAGATCCTACCTTCCAGGTGGTGCAATATTTAAACGGAGCTTCTGACTGTAAAATAGTCAATGAAACATCGTCTTCATTTTGAAAGACCTATCCAATGATATACCACTCAATACCACGGTGCGTAATTTTTTTTTCGTGTCTACCGCCATTTTGAATTTATAAAAACAAAACCTCATCTATAACCATCGGACGATTAAGACGAATCGATGGAGACCTCATTCATAAAAATCCATACAGCGGTAGGGATGTTTCGAGGGTATAAAGAAATCCATGTACCCAGATACGCATGAAACACACAACCCTTCTTGGCAGTCGGGTAAAAAGTAGAACAACCATTTTTATCGTGCAAAAAGTGTGACTTTTATGATATTGTGTTAACCTTGAAACACCATATCAAAATAAAAAAAGAAATATAAATATTACAATTTTAAAATTTTAAAATTTAATTTTAATACACTTAATGTTTATAGAATCTTCATTAATATATCGAACATTTATAGCTCTTATAATTAAGTAATACGGAAGATCGAATTACCTATGTTTGAATCATATTAGCGATAACATAATATTCAGTATTTATAAGTGTGTATTAAATAAAGACTAGAATAGCCAGCGAAAAAATGTAGTAAAAAAAATTCTGTCATGCAATACGTTTGACTTTCAATCATATAATGTTTAAACATTATACACAAATCAAAATCAAACAAAAAAAAATAAATAAATAAAATTTAAGATTTAATTTTAAAACTCTTAATGCTTATAAAATGTTTATTAATTACATAAAAAATTTATAGCTGTGGTAAGTAAAGTATTATGCAATATTTAATTGTTTCTGTTAGAATCATATTACAGATAGAATAATATTCTGTATTTAGGAGAATGTATTATTTAAGGAATAGAATAACCAGCGAAAAGGTAGAAAACGTATTTTTATCCTGCAAAATGTTTGACTTTGTATCATATTGTTTCAACCTTAAAACAATATATCAAAACCAAATAATAAAAAGAAATATTAAAAATTTAAGGTTTAATTTTAATACTCTTAATGTTTATGGAATGTTTATTAAGGCATCTAATATTTATAACTGGTATAATTTAAGTATAATGCAAATTTTATAATCACTACAGAAATCATATTAGAGCCGAAATAATTTTCTAAACTCTATTTTAACAGCCATTTTTCGAAAAATAATGAAAAATGTATTAGGGAAATATTAGGAAATGTTTCTTTATTTCTACGACTTAATTGCTTTATGTTTGTTAAACATATTATTAATCTAATCTTTCAATTTTTTTTTTTTTTTTTTTTTTTTTGCATTTTCAATATACTTCTATTATGGAAATAATGTGGGATCGTTAATTAAGAAAACGTTTTTTAAAACTTTCTTTAGATAAATCAAAACTTTGTTATTAAATACATTTTGTCTTGTGCAAGTATAAGTTTTTTCACTCTAAAATTTGATATTGTAAGCTAAATGGATCATTTTGTTACTTTTTAAAAATCATCTTTTTTCAAATTTAAACTAGTTGGATGTGCCATCCCCAATATTTTTTTTTTTTTCTCATACATCTTAATATGTCAAAAAATAGTTACACGTGCTTATACTTCAATTTTATTAGTTCAAAACAATACCAACTTTGATTTTCATTTTAAATTTCGATTTCAGTCAATTGATCAGGCTAAAAACGAGTTAATCTATATCATGATGTTTATTAAAATCAATAGTTTTTTCTTATTCTGTCATTAGCTGTTTGGGAATTGTCGGCTTAGCAGGGCGCGAGTTCCCGTTGCTGCACAAGCCGCCGATGGAAAATAGAACTACGAAAAATCAAGAAAATTAGGCAAAAATCGCTATCACAAAGCCCCTTTACCGAGGAATGTTTCCAAATGTAAGAAGTACTTGCTGGCCATAGCCAAAAACATGCAAAAAAATTTGGTTCAGTTTTATGCATAATTTTATACAGTTTTCGATGGTACAATAAAGAAAATGGTGTAAACATCGCTATTACAGCGATCCCTTTCGGTGGAATATTTTCAAATTCAAGGACAAACTGCTGGCCATAGCCAAAAGCATACATAAAAGAATTGGTTCAATTCTATGCATAACTCCATACACTTTTTGATGGTATAATAATGCAAATGGTACAGACATTGGAATTATAACGCCCCCTTCCGGCGATTTTTTTCAAATTCAGGGAGGACCGGCTTGCCACAGCCAAAATCATACACAGAAAATTTGGTTCAATTCTACGCATAACTTCATACAATTTTTGATGGTAAAATGGCGACATGCGGACACACGGACACAGGGACAGACGGACTGACAGACAGACATTTTGTATAAACCTGTTTATGGGATCTCTGACCCCTTAGACGTGTAAATTCGTCGAAAAGCGGAAGTCTAAAAAAATTTCGATTACAATACTTTCTTCTATTGAAGATAGAAGAAAGTAAAAAAAAAAAGGCTTCAGTTATTTCATCCATAATGTTTAAATGCAAAAGAATGTAAAAAAGAATGTTTTATAAAATACGTGCATCATAAATTCTGCTGTTTACAACACCATTTCCTTATTAATAAGAGGATTCATCTTTTATTGTTGTAATGAAATAATATTCTTCAAAACTAAGAAAACGTTTCTTTAAGTTCGATTAAGATATAAGTTCATATTTATCAAAGTGTACAATAACGATTTTTTTTTAATTTCTAGACGTAACACAAGTTATAATTTTCCAGTAGGCTACTATTATTTGGAGCCCAGTAGCGTAACACTGAGGATCTCGCGCTAGGCTAAATACCAGTCCGTGAAGTATTCTGTACGGCACCTAGAATCCCAATGTTAAGAAAACAGGGTTACGTGACAGGCCCTGATCCTTAATAATTCGTAAAACCAACATTGTTTACTTTGGCTAACATTTTCTGTGAAAAACAAAGTCAGTGCATAGGCAAATATCTAGAAGCGTAAACGTTATCTTAGAAGAAGCACTTGAAACTCATATTGGATTTTTTGTTTTTTCTATGGATTGAAGTAAATTTTTCTCTTGGACCTTTCATGTGTATGATGAAAAACAGCAGCGATTGATAATTAAACGAAAGTTAGATGTGTTGATATTATCATTTGTAGCAAAATATTAAATAAAATAATTATTGCACTAATAAATAGAAATTAAGCAAATGCACATGCACACGTTATCAAACATCTATTTAAAATTAACAAACAAACAAATAGTAACAAACAAAATTCCAAAGTAATGTGAAACGATATAAAATACGTATTACAAATATAATATAAAATAATAATCCTCTTACGTGAAGTAAATAATAAGAATTTATGTACATTAATAAAAGTATATAAGGTATTTAAAAAAAAAAATATGAATACATGCAGGATCGTTGTGGTGATTAATATTTGAAAAAAAAGTCTCATATATAATGATAGGTCTCTGCGAGATAAGTTAAACGTGGTTCATACGACCTACTTCATAGTGAGCAATTGTTGATGCATGAATTTTGTTATTACGGGCAAGATTTAAATTTGGTGCCCGAAGTCTCTAAGTTATCACTATTCGAGAATAAAATAGGCCTAAAATCAGAACAGTTTGAAGCTTTTATCTGAGAAAACATATCGCAAGGCAAATAATTTCATCGCATGGCGTTTTCGGCTCACTTTTTATCAACCATGCGATTATATTGCATGTAATAGGTTTTCAGATACGAAACTTTAAATCATACTGATTATACCATTTTACCTGACCCAGTGCCGTCAACTTTGTTCAGGCAGCAAACTCGCTGCTCATCAACAAACGCGTGCATAAAAGATTTTTCTCTATTTAGATGACGAACACAAACTTTCATTTCTCTCGCTCGTAACCAATACCTTGTATGACTTCTTTTCAAACATTACCCTCTGGGTCAGACTGTATATAAGATTAAAAAGATTATACCTAAATTAATCGAATGTTTTATGAAAAAATGTGAATTAATTTTCTTCGTTTACGAACAATTCATTAACAAGAAAACTTAAGAGGCACATATAAAAGAAAAAAACTTTTACAAAAGTTGTTGTGTTACTATATTTTTTTGTGAAAAAGATGCAAAATTTTAACATAAAAAAACAGACAGCATTTAACGCTTACATAATTTTGGATTTACTCCAACCCAATTAGTGTAACTGCAGTTTGTCAAACAACAAATCCTTCCGTTTGAAACACGCTCGTATAATAAATTATTTCATGTAAAATGAACGCAATTAATCAAGACAAACACTGTATATAATGATCAGATAACAAACAGCATGGCACCATTAAATTACAGAAATTAAAAACAATCTTGAATTTTCTCTTATTTATATGAAGTTATTATATGAAGTTATATGAAATTTGACATTAAATTATAATTAGAGTTAATCATCATGCGTAAATATCTAAGGTAATTAACTAATAATTATGAAGTTCATATTGTAAAATTTTCTTAAAAATATATCGCAAATGCATTTTTTAAAATTTGATAGTACTCTTTTGATGTATCTAAATTTAACAATCATTTACCGTATGAATAAATATGAACTGTTATACTTTCGACTATTTTTAATATTAAACATTACTTTTAAGATCTACTCGTAATATTACGCGCAAGATTACACATTAAATTACACGTAATTCAATTTTCAACTTGCATTATCCCTACCTATTTATAATTACATGAAGGCTTTTGTAGCACAGAATCAGTGTATCACTATCTTATAAAATTTAAAACAATTTTCTCTCTATTCTAAAAAAAAGTAACTACCGCTGTCACCGCCGCCGCCGCCGCCGCCGGTTTTGATTTTTTTGTGACCGGAGGCCTTTCTTTGTTAATATTAACAAAAATAATGCATACAAAAATATGAAAATCGGTGGTTTTATACAGAAATATTTGATAAATACGCTGATGCAGACAGTTTTCAAATCGAAGAATTATTTTAAGAGTTATTTAATGCTAAAGTTGGACAAAATCGTTCCACTAAAAAAGTTTTATAGCAGCAAAAACTAGACATGGCAGTGTAATCATTTTTAGATCATTTTATGCGTTAGAATTTGCCGGAGTGCAGATTGCATTAATTTTTTTTATTTTGACTCATTTTTTCAGGTTTTATTTCTATTTTAAATTCAAATTTTCAGCATTTCTAGAGATATTTTTTACAGATTTCAGAAAATTGTACTAATTTAAACTGTTGCCAACTGTATAAAAAGCGCAAGCAATAATGTTTGCTTCAAATTAAAAATTTATTTACACGTGACTATTATAAACAGGACAAAAACTTTCAAATTAGAATTAAATAATTACGTATAAGAAGCAGGAACTTATTAAAAATTACGTCATAAAAAGTATACACGTGAATTTTAGAAGAGAAAGGATATTGTAAAATAATAAATTCATTAACATGCGTTAGAAGTCTTAGGATAAATTACGTCATATTTACGTCACATTATAGTTATTACATAACATGAACACAAAATAATATTGCAAAAAAGTTTAAATTTAGAAATTGCGCTAGACATTTATTTGATATTTTGAGAATTAATTTAAAATGTCTCATTTAAAAGAACTTACTTTTCGCTTTGTTAAAAAATACCAGGAGACAAAGACTCTCTTTACTTAATTCCTTTTATATTAGCTTATTTTGAAATGTTGTTACACGTGTATACGTCATCAAGTTATTTTTATTTCGACGTTTTATTTGTGTTTTTATTAATGTTGTACGAATTTATTTGTTCTTTCGTTATTTAAAATAAAAATTACATCAATTTGTATAATTTGGCGAGTGGTTTGGCGATTTATATAATTTGGCGAAATGGGTCGACAGGATAATCAAGTAGTGCCGCAGCGGATTTGGCGTTAAAATTCCCCAATCAAAGAGAAATGAATTCGTTTATAGGGAGATCGCCACTGTTTTTTAAATTATAATTCAATCTTTCGAAATCTTTTTAAAGCCGATCAAATTAGCGTGCATTTAGAGTCTGCGGTGTCTGGGCGGGGGTTGGCGAGCGTAGCTCGTAGGGGGCCGAGCCCCCTAGTTATATAAAATTAAATACGAATATTTTAATCATATATTTAATAAGAGGGAAATAGAAAAAAACATCATACATTAGAAAAACAGCATACATTATATTGCAAGACTCCTGAAAGGTTGCAGTTTCGCAACATTTTCATTGCATCATCCTCATGTTTTTCTATTCCTTGTTTATCATTTTTCATAGTCTAAATGTTGAAAAACGCTAAAAGTAGAATTTTGTTCTTTGTTAATTTCACTCTTATTTTTTCTAAAAGTTTCAGATATATATAAATAAAAGTATTTGGTTTTGCATAAACATACATTTCTGAATTTTCAAAAACTTTTTAACGCTCTTCCACTTTAATTGAAAGAAGGTGAAACTTAAATGAATTAGACAATAACAATGTATAAAAATCTAATTTACAAATTGTATTTTGAAAAAAAAATCTATTTATCTATCTATCTATCTATCTATCTATCTATATATATATATAGATATATATATATATATATATACTATATATACATACATATATAACTGCATTATCCGTACAGATTTTATAAATGTGTAGATTTATGGATTGATCCTGTAAAATTTTCTGCACTTACGAAACATAAAGTTTTAATTATTTTACGAAATATATTTAAAAAATTTCTTGAAATTTTCTTATTTTGCACCTCAGATACTTATAGAATTTGTATTTCGTGATATTCAAGAAAATCATTAATTTTAGATAAACACAATTTAAATGATAAAAGTGAAAACAGCTGTTTTATTTATATTTATTTATTATTATTATTATTTATTTATTTATATTTTTTTTTCAGAAAGCTAAATTACATTTTTATGCTTAAAAACTTCAAATAAAAGTGAATATTTTATATTTCCAAGTTTTTAATATAACTTTTGAAAAGAGGACGTTTTTCGATCTTTATTTTCATTGGTTTTCCTGACACATAGATAATGGAAGAAAAATGTATTTAGGATAGTAATTTAGAATTCGTACTTATTTAGCAATACGAAAAACTGCTGTTGGAATTTTGAAAATTCACTTGCATTTCCGTATTTCTTCCTTGAATAAATTTCGTAAAATTAATGGATCTTTCGAAGTTCTTACCACGCCCCCAAAAATACATCATTAATTCTCAAATTTAACGATAACTATTACAGAAAAAAAATCAGAAAAACTGCTATAGATAGCCTAAAGATATTAATGTTTTAAATTCAACAGACTGCATTGAGTAAACAAAATAAACTAGTATGAAGCAAGTTTGCTTTTGTTATAAGAAGTATAAAGCTACATTTTTCTGTCAGAATATTAACCGAAAAGCAAATATGTTAGTTTAAAGAAATCACCCGCAAAATATTAACAGCTTTCTGCAAACAAAAAACAAATTCTATAAATATTCTGTATTTTTAGTCATTGCTTATTCTCAGTAGGACGTGATTTTCCTAGTTTAAACAAATAATAAAAGAAGTATTTCTCTAATGCAACCGGAAGACAATTTCAATTAAGAAAATCTCTATGCGTGTAAATAGTGGAATTGAGGAACTGTCGAAATAAATTCTAAAAAGGTAAAACTAAAAATCATAATTCTCAGGATGAAAATTAAAATTCCTTAGCATTTAAGATTTGCCCTTAAAAGAATTTATGCTAAATCTGCCGCTTATTCTTTTTTAAATATTGAAATATCTATTGATGTGAAATTTCTATTTTGAAAATACCTTTCAGTTGTTAAAGTTTTAGATTTATGAAAAATATGCATTCCAAGATTTTTAAAACTTCTTTTATTTCAAAATCATTATTTTATTGCATTATAAATTGAACTTGCACTGTAGTCTTTAGTAGTCGAGACACTGTATATTTATTTCAAATTTCAAATTTTCCAATATTTTTATTCTGAAACTCCACTTAAAGTTTTTAAAATATAACTAAAAATTCACAGAAACCATGAATCTAAAAAATGTCTTTAAAAGATAGATTTAGAACTGCATGTTATTCACTACAGTTTAGGAAAGGAATATATAAATGTTCTACAAAACAAAAATAAATAAGCTGAAACAATCTTTTATGTTCAGTCTTTTAAGAACATCCTTCTATGTTTCTTATGCAAACACTTTATAATTTAAAAATCGCTGATTTTAGGCGTAACTTGAAAAAAAAAAAAAAAAAAAAAAAAAAAAAAAACTGTGAATGCAATTCTAAATATGTGAATTTGACTTCAAACATTCTTTTCATAAAAAATACACGATGTCTATAAAAGAATGTCCCAATTTCAATGATATAGTATAACAGTTTGATGTAGACTATTTACAACAAATCATACATCAAATTGAACGTAAACAAACCAAGTTTTTCTTTCAAATTTTAATTATGTACAAATTTAGTGATACGGCAAACATCCAACCTAAAGTTCAATTCTTCCACACACTTCAGTTAAACAGTCCCTAGCAATGGAAAATAATCATTAGGTAGCGGCGAAACGTAGACACGATCTTTTATAAAGCATGGCTCTAACGGCTTTTAAATCTTCATCCCCAGCAATAAGGATTTGCGCTCAGTAGCTGCCATTTTGCATACGTGATACTGCAAGCGAGTAAATAACAAAGCAGTACTCGCGTATGTGCTTATCTAAAACTGTTTGAGTGACTCTTTATTTGTGACTTTGAAACAACACTCTACAGCACTTTCGGTTGATACTATTAAAATTTATAACTAGGACATATTTTGGACACTCAGTACATTGAAAAAATATTATTTTGATCAGAAAAAATATATACATATATAAATATATCTCATATCAAAGGTATAGCCTACAACATTTCTGTTTTTTTCAAGTAAAAACAGACGATATTTCTAAGGAGTAAATTTATTCAGTGAGATGTATCTCTTACTGCGCAATACTTGTTTAACTTCACTTGTTAAAAAAAATGCCTGATTTCAATTATATTTATTTAAATTAAAAAATACGGAAGACTAGTATCCGTGAAAATGTTATGCACAAATGTGAGCAACCGAATACAGCTAGACAATGCTTAATTTTATATTACACTTTGCAAAATCAGTCGAATGGTAAATATTGACATAAATTTGGAAAGGGCACCTTAAAATTTTTTTCGTTCTTGTATAGAAATATTTTGAATTTCATTTACTGCAATGAAAAATTTCTAAAATCGATTCAACACATAAAAAAAACTATTTCAATTTTCATTAAATAGCTTCGAAATTTAGACACTCCAAATCCAAATTTTCTGTAGGGATATGAGCGTCAAAATTTATGAAGATAAGGAAGTTGGGTGATTTTAATTATTACTTAACTTCAAATGAAAATCCATTGTTGGTATTGTTGGTTATCAGAGTGCAAAAAGATAGGCAAAAAGGAGATATATGTATGGAAATTAACATGTGCGTCCTTTATTCAAGAAATGAAAAATAAAGTCCCTGTGAAGATTCACGGTTTCCGATTTATTGATAAGTTTAATGGAATTATTATTAAAACAGTAACTGTGTTCAAAAGAAAATTAAACGCAAACTGATAGGAGAATAATATATTTAGTTTCTGCCGTTCGGAGCACTTACTTATAAAATGTACAATATTGAATAAATAAACATATTTCTAGTTCAATTTTAACATAGAATGATGAAAAAAACATAAAATCCTAAGAAGATCTTCAAAAATTAAAAAACAAATAGGGTGTTTTGCCATTTTTCTGGAAATTTTTATGCTTACGACAGGCTGCGGGCACTCATTTCAACTAAATATATTATTTCCTTTTCACTGTATTCTACTATTACACTTACCCGTGCACCGAGCTAGGAGTTTCACAATATCTTCAAAATTAACCGATATATTTCAAAATATTCTTTAATCCTTAAATGCCTGATTTTTCAAAATCGTTGTAATAATGTTTTTCGGCTTTCGTGTTTTAAATAAATCATGGGAAAAATACTTTAGAAAATCATATTTTGTTTTAAATATGGTTTACGGCTAAAACACAGTTTGTTACTAATCGACAATACTGGTCTTCCTCCTAATTTTCCTTGCTAACATTCTATAATATTAAACACACAAGCATTTTAGGAACTATAATAAGAAATAAATTTTACTTGCTCACTGCAGAACAGAATAGGGTATTTCGAAAGCTTCCAAACAAATCAAAAAGAACAAGTAGGAACAATTAAAAAAATAAATCTATCTTTATTCTTAAACAGAACAAGTGTTGCCCTCTACATGTTGAAAATCGATTTAATAATATTTTCAGAATGTATTTTATTGGCAACATTAGGCATTATAGCTTCAATATTGTTCTAATAGTATTTTAGGGTTTAAATTGGGTATGTTGCCGAAAAGCAACACCCGGCATTTAAGGGCTAAAACACATATTTTTAATACATAATTACCATTTTTTCAATATTCGAACACCTATGAAATAATTACATTATCACATAGAGCTTAGACTCTAGTTCAGAACACCGTGAGTAATATTCTAAGCATTCTGAAAGCATTTCACTACAGTATGTTTAAACCATTTTATGCATTAGAGTTTATCGAACATGGAAATAACTGAAACATTGATTTTCCAGAAATCGCAACTAAAGATTTCTTATCTATAGTGTTTTCTACCTATTAAACAAATCTAGAAGTGTCAATTAAGGTTTATCAGTGCTTTTCTGTAAAACACGTATGAAAATCATGCATTGAAACGTTGTTTAAAAATTTCCTGATCTTACTACGCCAACTTCCTGTAGTTCACTCATTAATTGCTGATTGGTAAATTGGACATAATTCCTGCTTTGACAATCGTAAGAATAAAATTAAAACAGATTTGGAATTGTAAGAGATTGCTCTTTCAAATAAAACAATAAGACAAGAAAATAGGAATTCTGCTTTTTCAGAATTTATTGTCGCCCCCGATGAAAAAAAAAATATATAATGTGGTCCATCTGTTGGTTCCTTTTCAACTACGAATATTTCAGAGGATATTTGTGTCAGCTGTCATGTGTCATGCATGAACTGTCAAATGTATGCTTTTGTAATTATGGTCTCGTTGACAACACAACAACGGTGCAACGGTACACATAGCTCGCCAAAACATCAACTTATTGAACGAGAAATTTCCATATCGCGTAATTTCAAGAAATTTTTATGTGAAAGATCGTGCAATTTAACCACAATGAATTATTTTCTTTGGGGTTTCTGGAAAGTAAAGTGTACACCAATACTCCTCCGCAATAAAAGACCTCAAAAGTATCATCTAGGCAGAGATTTTGGCCATGGATCCTCTCATTCTGGAATAGTCATCGAAAATTTTGATGATTGGATGATTGGATGATGGCATGTAAGCGGAGTCGCAGTGGTCACATGTGCGATATTCTATTCCATACATAAATGAAATAGATGAGTCCCATGTTCCATATAGAATTTCGATTTTTACTCAATAAAAAATGCGTTTTCTTTCATAATAAAAAAAGAACCAACAGATAGATCACTCTTTATGTATATAAATATAGATGGTTCAGTTTTAAGTCTTAAAACACACCCTATTATTTTATAAAAGTGACGTCATCCGCATCCGCTAAAGAATTCCTCATTCACGATCCAGTCTTAAACAACATCTACAGTAAAATACGCATAGGACAGTCTATCGCTGAATATTACACAAATCCAAGAAAAAAGATTTCGTCATTTAAAAAACTCGACAAAAAAAATTTGGCTATCTCATGATTCATATGCCCTAATTTGTTTCTAATATTAATATAGATTCTTAAAATTAAATTTAGTTTATAATAGTTCCATGTTTTATCAGAAATCATTCATTTATATTTTTTTCAAAATAACACTTATTTTCATTACATTTTTTTAAGTTTTTATGAGAAAATGAAGACAAAAATATGTAATTGTTATTTTCCAAATATTTTTTCCTTTATTTTCTACAGAAATTGAATACTTCAGTTGCCAAAATTAAGCAAATGGCGCTAAAAACTACAAAAAAATTAATATCTCAAAAATAAATGGAGATGCAGTTTTCAAACAAATTGCATTTAAAAGTACTTTTTTCCCAATACGACGGTATAAAAATTGAAAATGTGCGTTTAAAAAACTGCAGTAGAGATTATTCCGTACAATGATACAAGTGCTTTGTTTTACGGCTGGCTTACACAACGGAATGTTATTTTTGGAGACGATAGCTTAATTGCTGTGAGAAAGAAATAGCATACCGGGGGCTAAAAAATCAAAAATGTCCATGAAAACTGCCATTTTAATGTTGTCAGATACCTTAAAGGAAATTAAATAAATTAATTAATTTAATAAGGATTTTCATAACATATATATATGTCAGGTCAGGCGGGGAGGCCTACCATATGGCTTAAGGTCTGCAAGCCCCGCCCAACAGGGATACCCCTAATAACATACATGCAGTTAAACTCGGATAGGGCTAACTCTCACCGCTTAAAACGCTTTCCTGCTTTTTACGCTCATTTGTACCGATCCCTTGAACCATGCCCATAAGAACAATGTAAAATTTTCCCGCTTTAACGCGCTTTTTATTGGTCCTTTGAACAAAGAAACCCGGATATTACGTTTTGATGCTTTGGTTCACATCTGGTTCACATTTTCTCGCCTGTAGAAAGAGAGAGAAAGAGTGGATATCTGGAATTGGCAAACAGCCAACTCCCAAAGACTATGTAAAAGAAAAAAAAAACGGCGCGGCGTTTTTTATCTCATTGGATCAGAGATCAAAAGAATTTATGCCGTCTATCTCAGCCGCACCCGTCTGTCTCTTACTTCAAACAAACTGTTTTCGCTTTTTCAATTTACACAATATAAGTAGCATCGCTACAGACTCTAATTAGGATCAACATGGAAGCTAAGAGTATGAAAAGACTGACGCTGACACTTCCGAAAAAATTAGAAATTCTAAAAAATTATGACAAAAAATAACTTATTCTGATCCAGAAAGACTTCGCTTTACCTATGAATATCGCGCTTTCGTCTGTTCGAACTCTTCTTCAAAACAGAAAAGATAGAAAAAAAGTCTGCGATCGGTGTCTTAAAAAAAAGAGAGTGAAAACAGGAAAATATGAAGATTTAGAAAAAGTTATGTACGAGTGTTTTCTTGAGTCAAGACACTTTAACATATCTATCAGCGTATCCATAGATAAAGAAAAAGCTACAGAAGTAGCCCAAAAGCTAAGAATTGAAGATTTTACTCCATCTAATGGGTGTTTAGACCGACGGCATTGGAACCCGCCACGGCATTGTGTGCAAGAAGAGTTGCGGAGAATCCGTTGCCGTGAACATAGAAAATGCAGAATGTTGAAAAAAAAAACAGTGTTCCAAGGCTTATCAAAAACTATGCCAGTTGTGATATTTATAACGCCGACGAATGTCGCTTATTTTTTAAAGCGATGACTGTTAAATACTTAACGTTAAAAGATGAGCAGTGACATAGAGGAATCTCAGTGAAGAGCGTGTGACTGTGTTTGTTTGTTCGAACGCCGATGAGAGCGACAAACGCAAGCTTCTGGTGACTGGAAAATCGGCCAAACCTCGCTGTTTCAAGAACATCAAACGACTACCCAGTAACTATGCACATCAACGTAAGGTTTGGATGACGGGTCACCAGTTCATTAAATATGTTTCTGATTTTTAAGTCGAAATGCTGAAGCAAAATAGTCATGCCATACTAGCCGTAGACAATTGCGCAGCACATCCCCCATAAATACCCGATATTTCAAGCGTCTCTCTGGAAATTTTACCTGCAAACACGACAAGCGTACAGTCATTCAGGGTAACTTTGAACTATGGGGTGTAACTTTGCACCACCTCCTAATTTTCAATATTTTTCACTCCAAAAGACTAAATAAGCTTTAGAACTGTGCTCTGTTGGCAAAGTTCTAAATTGGGATTTCTACTCTTTATTTTAGAAAATAAATTAGCAACATTATACGCAATTAAATGCATCATCTAACTATTTTTGTGAAGTACTGTTTTCAAGGTAATTTTTAATGGTGTTTTGAAGTTGTTGTAATGAAATTAATTTTTCATAGTAAGTTACAATATACTCATTTATCAGACAAATTATTGTCATATTATTACTGTAACTCTCCTAGACACCATGAACTACCTTAGCGCTGCTTGGGATGCAATCGAACCTAAAATAATTTAAAATTGCTTTAAAAAGACAGGTTTCATAACCGGCGCCGACGACGATGATATGGATGCGGCTGAAGAGAGGTCGGATCCTATAGACGATGAGGACTAGCAAGCTGTTTGCGAGCATCTTGCAGAAAACGCACGCAGCGTTCAGAACTATCTTAACTTTGATAAAGACGTTATCACAAGTAACGTTAGGAGCATTGCTGATATTATACGGGAAATTGTACAGGATGCCACAGAAGACCTGATGAAGTTGCTGATGGAGGTGTTCAAGAGCGCATTCCAACGACAGTTAAAGTAATGGAATCTTTTAGCATTATCCGCCTATACACCGATTCAGTTGATTCCGCCGCTTCACATGAAGATATATAAACAAAGCGGAAAACGCTCTTTTATCTGGTCGTTCATCCAACCGTCAGACGAAACTCGAAGAGTTTTTCTCTAAAATAGAATAAACAGTAAGTGAAAGTTTTATAGTCCTCATAGTGGTGTTCAAGAATGTAAACGTTACATTAAAATATATATATATATACATATATATATATTATTAGTTTCTTTCATAATTTTATTTTATGTTTAACATAAGGATAAAGGTTCATATTAGAAATGTTTAATATATTTTCTAGCTTTTTTTTTAATGCTAACAATTATTATTATTATTACTTATTCTGTTTTGAAATAATAAAACACTCTGTAAACACTATGTAAATTTAAAAACACGCATTTAACGCTTTCTTGCTTTTAACGCTCTTCTAGCTCGGTCCCCTGGAAGAGCATTATATCCGTGTTTTACTGCATATATATTTCTGTACACACTAATTTACGACAATATTTACTATAACTACAGTAAGATACCGGGTGTCCCAAAAAGGACTGACTGATTTTAAAATTCAATAACTTGCAAACTGTGACAGATATTTAAAAAATTCTTGCAGGAGGGTTATGCATAAGGTCAAAAGTTTTTTTACAGTGATTTTCAATTTTAGTTCGAATTACAAACAATAGATGGCGCTGCGATCAATGGGCTCTGAATTCAGGCTCGATTTTTGGTACTTCGTGGCCCGGATAATACATTTCCATCTCCTTTTTCAGCATGGAACAAGAGAAAGGATCAGAAATCGAGCCTGTATTTAGCGACTATTGCTTACAGCGCCATCTATTGTTTGTAATTCGAACTAAAATCGAAAATCACTGTAATAAAACTTTTGACCTTATGCATAACCCTCCTGCAAGAATTTTTTAAATATCTGTCACCGTTTGCAAGTTATTGAATTTTAAAATCAGTCAGTCCTTTTTGGGACACCCGGTAGTTTATTTTTTAAAGAGAATAGCGTCGTATGAGATATAAACAGTGTCCGTCCTAGCGTCATTTTGACAAAACCAAATGTAGCGAAAAAAATCCAGCTTATTTTTCTTCTCTAAGCTGGTGCTTGAAAATTACTCAGATTACAACTTCTTTCACAGTTGAAGTCTTTTAATAAGTATCACAAATTTCTTAAAAGTGAGTCGCTACAATTTGGGCAAAATTGTCTGTGCAAATTTGTCTGTCTGAGCATGCATAACCGCATATATCGACACTGTCTAATAATGGTACTGCAGCGAGACCAAGATAACATGACTTTCGGCCATTAAAAAATAAGCATACATTGTTTAATTTTGAATGAGCGGAACATGCTTTTCTTCTTTTGACGAAAAAAAATTAAAGTTGTAAGATATAAAATTAGTTTTCATTATTGACTAAACTTTTTTTAAAATAAATTTTGTCAATTGTTTTTATCAAGTTTCGAAAAGGAAACATTACATTTTCTTATATAGGAGTAATGTGAAATCACTTATCTTCAATATAACTATTAACTTCCTATAATCAAATATCATATAATTTACTCTAAAAAGAAGTAGAAATGTTGTAAAATTTAAAAAAAAAGCTATAGAAATGTTGATAAATGCGTTTTTTAAATGTACAAAGTGATTAAAATACATAAAAAACAAATAAATTAGAGTTTTTCTTGCGTTATGGTAATTTTAGAAAATAATTTTTTTGTAGACTTTCAGATGGTGCTTTATACTAATTGGAAATACTTACATTTAATTAAAAAAACGGAAGTTATCTTTCTTTCATTGTTTAAAGATGTACTGATTAATGATTTTTTCGTGTATTTTAATTAATTAGATTAAGTTTTATTTTGTATTTACATGTCACTTATCTTGTTTCTAACCTGATGAATCTAATAATAAATTGAAATTTAATTACTTAAGCCAAGTAATACATTGTAAGCTATGTGAAGAAGAAATTTTATCTTTACTAACGTTTTTAATTAATCTATGTTCTTTTATTATTCTGTTATTGTTACAAATAATCTTTCTTTCAGTATTTAATATCGTTCAGTGTTATCTTTAGCTGTCACATATGACTATGTGAGCGCTGTACACGGTTGTATTCGTGTAAAAATAGCATGTATACTGATGGAGTTATAAAAGCTAAATAATTACAACTTACTTTTTTTTAGACTGCAGGGTTTTCAACAAAATATAACACAACCTTCAGAAAATCTGATAATCTGCAGTAGAAATAAAATAATGTAATTAGAATATGTACATACTAGATATTTTAAAACATGCTTTTTAACTGCGCATGCGTGAACGACAACACTTTATTTCATAATTTAGTAGTCATTATAAAGGACAACTCATATGAAAATCATGTCGATTTTCATAAAAATTCAGAAAGATATCGTCGATATTAGTGAGCTGAATTCGAGATGCTATCAAAAAAAAATTCTAACTGGGTGATAAGGATTTGGCATAAATTGTCATTTTTATTAACAAAATTTAGATAAAATGAGTATGTATTTAAGGGGTCAGGTAACCTTTGAACCAATAAAGTACATGGAAAAGTTACCTCTGTAAGAATTGCAGTCATTCTTTAACTAATTAACTTGAAATTATAAAATTGAAAGCACATGTTAGGAACAATTTATTTTATCAATCAAAGGTGTTAGAAAAGGTATACACATATATAGTTTTTTTTAATTTATTTTTAAAGATAATACAATTTTTACGAAAGAATTATTCTTGCATGTCTTGCGCGCATGATTTTTCCCATTTCAATGGCTGAAAGAAGCCACGATTTTTTTAATGAGCACAGATATAAAGTGTTTTCAAAATGACCTACAATGAAAAAAATAAAACTTGTAGATCTCGAGAAAAAAAAATTCTTTTAGAGAAATTCGAAATATAGAGATTTTTTTTATACAAAAGTAGCCGTGAATTCTAAACTTCTTACTTGAGAAACATAATAATAGGTCATTTTGTGCTTCTGTACGTTTAATACATTCACCAAAAATTTCGTGAAATTCTAAGCAACCGTTTTTCAGAAATCGTGCGCGCAATAATCAAAATCGCTGTTTTGAGAAAATCGGCTTTAAATATTGAAAACCCCATTGATCATATAGCAAAAGCTCAAAGTGTTTTAGACATAACTTCTCTTCTAATGCGAATTTTTGTATGGGGTTTGATTTTAAATGTTCCCAAAGAATCATATTTAATTATAAGCTATTTAAAAAAAAATCGATTTTTGGACGCTTCAAAGGTTACCTGACCCCTTAACGTATATGTAATGTTGTGTATAATATAATAATATGTAATTAGTGTGCATATGTAATGTTTTAGAAGATGCTTCGATTTTAATCTTATTTTTTCGAATGTGTGTTCGAAACTTCAGAAATATAGGTGCTATATAGTGAGCTTCTTTCTAAAAGCAGATTTATTAGAAGGTATTTTAAATAATTCATCAACCAGCTCACTGTATCTTTTTGAATATCCATAGTATTTCACTGTACTATTTATATTAGTTGCCTTTAGTAGTTGAATACCAAAGTAGGAAATATAAATTTGGAATATTTCACGCATGCGCAGTTAAAAATTACTTCATATAAATGCCTATATCGAAACAATATTCAATATATTCCTGATATAATTACTTTATACTGTTTATCCTATTCCTTTACAAGTTTTTGGAAAGTGGGGTTAAATGTAATTAAAAATTCTGTATTCTCTAAACAAAAACATTTGAATTTTTTACAGATAAGTTAACATATTCACAAATATGCATTCAATGCTTACACAAAGGCACATGAGTGTTTAACATAGGACTCGCATAGTTATTTGCTACAGTGACAGACTGTTTGAGCGATTTCTGTTACATGGGTGATCTCAAATTTTGCTTTATTATTCAATTTATTGTTGGCCGCTTACTGTCCCCGCGACTAAAAAATCACTGAATAATACGAAGTCAAGCATTCTTTACATCCTGGAAGTTCAAGGACAATTAATCTAGAATTTTGGTAGATATTCGATCGACCGCGTACAATCAAAAGCATCCCGTCACGCTTCCTTAACTCTTGGATCCTATTATATAATAATCTACGCAATAATAAATATTTTCATATAAGAAGTTAATCTAAAATTTTTCAAGTGTATATATATATATATATATATATATATATATATATTTTAAATAGAGAATTGTTTTCTCATAGTATACAGATAACTTATAAACCTTATTTCACACATTTAAAAGAAAATTCTTCTATTTAATATCTTTTTAAAAAGTTTTACCTTATATTTTTATTATTAAGCATGTTTGTAATATTAAAAATAGTTTATAAACCACTTAATAAAAGATTTACATAATTCATTACATATAAAATGTATGCCATAAAAGTTAAAAATATGTTACGTAATAATTTTACAAATGTTATAAAATATCCCTAAAACCTATTACTAAAGTAAAACACTTATATTTTGTCACAATATTTTGCTAATTGCTCAAACCTTGGTAAGCATTTCGATGTTTGTTAGCATCCATTTACGATTTCTTTTATGCAGTTTAGTTAAATGAACATGTGGCGGTTCAGGATTAATAGAAAATCAATATTGAATATTTAAGTAAATTGCGCAACATGCACAATTAACCGTGAGTAATTGAATTCACTTTATGTGAATTCCTTTTACATTCCTTTAGGAAAAACCATAAAATGTGTACCAGGCTAATTAAGATTATTTATCGGAGGTGGATGTTTTTATAGATTTTTTTCTTTATTTGTTGTTTAATAAATAGCACGGAATGTACATCATTACGATAAAAAATACATACAGCGTTCATCATCGTTAAAAGGAAAGGCAAAATATAATGTATAATATTAAATCGTCTAATATTAATAATTGAAAAGTATATAAGGTAAGTGCAGGTAATATGGCCACCTAATGGATAGAAATTTTTTATTGATAGTAGTAACTGATTTTTAAAAAAACTAAAAATTGTCTAAAAGAGTCGACTCTTTTTAGTACTGGAAAAAAATTAAATTTAAATTAATCAAAATTTAAACCTTCAGGAATAAAAAAAAATCTAGTTAATGAAGGTAAAATGACCATATGCAGGAAATATGCCCATAGGAGAAATATAATGAAAAGAATCATACTTAACGGATGAGAAACATCAATTATTACAAAACCAATTTAAATTTTTGAAACAATGATGAAAAAATAAGCAAGAAGAAAATTTAGAAAACATTTTGTAAGGAATTTTACGGTAAAAAATGATCTTAATCTTTTTTAACTTCACATGTATGGCAAGTAAAAACTTCCATATCTTTCTTGGTAAATCTGACGCATTCCTCGTTCACATAATTAGGACACTCAACACTCTCATACCAACAACTTTTTTCTTGTAAAAAATACTGCAAAACCAAGGGCCTTTATCACTTTTCTTCGCTAGTGTCAATTTTCCACTATTCATCTCAGACTGATGTTTTTGTTTATTTAATCGGTGTTGTGATGTTTGGGTATTTTCAGTATTACCTTGAGAAGCTTTGGGAAATAGGTATTTTTTTTTCAAAATTAGAGCACGATAGGGTTTATTGCTGGTTTTATGACACGAGTTGTTTTACGCTGTTTCTGTGGTGATGGCAGTAATTCTGGAAAAGATGAGTCATGAACAGAGGCACCACTTCTGTCATTATCTTTAAAAGATGAAGAACCACAGCTAGAGTCTGAAGAAGAGATAGGTGTACTGGACGGAGGAGGAGTTTGACGACCCTATTTTTAGGTGCGTTCGTAATTATATAAATACGTAGCACTTATAGTCGTCGTCCAGTCCGTATGTCTGTCTGTCTGTCCGCATATAACAGAGCAAAAACTACCCAACCGAATGGTCTGAAATTTTAAATATATAATTGGTGCAAAATTTTGTCGAACCATTTGAAATTTTATGAAAATCGGATGTATAGTTTAATTACAGGGACAGTCAAAAGTGTTCTTTTACATTACGGGGAATGGGAAAAAAATATTGCAAGTGTATTTTAATGATGTTACAGACTATGGACTTATGAAGTGCAAAAAAATATACATTCAGTACAATATGGGGTGCAAAAAATAATTATAAAACTAGTTATAGTACGAACGCACCTCATTTGCCACGTTTGACGAGCAATTTCAAAATTGTTCAGAAGATGTCCCAGGTATAGAAAATTCGTTTCCACATTTGGCACTATTCTTTTTTGAAGTTGGATTTTCAGAAACAGAAATTACAGCAAAATCTTCATCAAGGATTCCATTTGGGTTGAAAGGATGGATAGCTGTCCCTTTGAGGCCACCTTTAAAGGTGGCAGGTGTCACAGCTTTGTCCAAAACTGGAGAAAATATTCTTCCAAAACCAGCCATGGGAATCATGGTTGGTTTGTTCCAAAAACAAAAGACATTCTTGGTCCCAAAATTGCTCAAACGGCCAAAAACAGGATTTATCCAAAGGAAGCAGTTCATCGATTGTATTAGAATGTAAACAAAGTAGAAGAATGACTTTCTTTTCAGTCTCATCCATAATTGAGTAAGCTAGATGGGATTTGATCCCTTCAAAAATGAGAAGACAGCGTCCTTGTGGTTTAAATTTTGAAAAATAACTGATCCATTTAACAAAGTCTGTGCTGCCATGCTTCCTTTTGGTTTCATTTGACATGCAGAACCAACAGGCAAATTACCTACCCACTCTGTTTTCATTCTTTTACCTTTATTAGGAGGAATAATTGCCCCAGTTGCATAGCCCCAAGAAACAATATTTACGTCTTCGCCATGCTCTTTAGCAACCAAATGCACTCTTTTTGAGCTCTTTTCAACATAAACAATTAGATTTTCATGCAAACTGAGAGGACAACCTTTTTTGTTCGTATTAAATAATCATTATTGAGATATCATGAGAATATTGTCAATTAGAACATTTCGTAATTTATTTAATAAGTTATCAACAATACATTTATTAAGCTTTCCTGCTCTGGCAGGATTCATCTGTTGACTTTTCCTCCTGGAAAAATTTGGATTTCTTGCTACAAATGTTTTCACCCAGTACCGGCCACCCATATTTTTTCTGAATAAAAAATTGTGAGTTGTTTTATTTTTACCGTCAAATTTAAAAACGCAGAATTTAATTATCATTGACGAAACATATATATATATATAACATGATATATATATATATATATATATATATCAATTTTGAACGGAGGGTGGTTTCGGGGTCTGGGGGTCATGATCGATGAAAATATACCAAAATTTTTTGAAATCGCTTTCCTCCGAACGGCTGCAATAGGTAGCTTTTTTGTAAAGAAAGCTACCTAAAAGCTACCTATTGCAGCCGTTCGGAGGAAAGCGATTTCAAAAAATTTTGGTATATTTTCATCGATCATGACCCCCAGACCCCGAAACCACCCTCCGTTCAAAATTGATATATATATATATATATATATATATATATATCTGACCTATGTCACACTGTAACTCCCGTAATTATGAATCGATTTCGATGTAATTCGGTGTGTACATAGTACATACCAATGTCTCGACCGAGTTCGTTGGCCAGCTTCATCCGCCGTTTTATTTCAAAATGGCGGCCATTTAAATTTTTTAAAAAAATTTTAAACTTGAAATGTGGTACCAAAAAATTAAAAATGGAAAAATATTTTTATCTTATGTATTTGACCTTTATACAAAGATTCCGGAGCAGTTTTTGTTTCGTCTATATCTTAAAAAATGGCTGAGTTATAGCATTTTGAATTTCTAGCGTGGCTGACATTTTGAAACGTCCTGAATTTTGTCACGCGATAAAAGGCGTATTTATGAACCGATTTGGATGTAATTCAGTGTGTACATAGTACATACCAATCTCTCGACCGAGTTCGTTGGCCAGCTTCATCCGCCATTTTGTTTCAAAATGGCGGCCATTTAAAAAAATTTTAAAAATTTAAAATTTGAAATGTGGTACCAAAAAATTGAAAATGGAAAAATATTTTTTTCTTATGTATTTGACCTTTATACAAAGATTTCGGAGCAGTTTTTGTTTCGTCTATATCTTAAAAAATGGCAGAGTTATAGCGTTTTGAGTTTCTAGCGTGGCTGACATTTTGAAACGTCCTGAATTTTGTCACGCGATAAAAGGCGTATTTATGAACCGATTTGGATGTAACTTCGTTTATACATAGTACATACCAATGTCTCGACCGGGTTCGTTGGCCAGCTTCACCCGCCATCTTGTTTAAAAATGGCGGCCATTTAAATTTTTAAGAAAAATTTAAATTTGAAATGTGGTACCAAAAATGGAAAATTGAAAAAATATTATCTTCTTATGTGTTTGACCTTGATAAAAAAATTCGGGAGCAGTTTTTGTTTGGTCTATATCTTAAGAAATGGCTGAGTTATAGCATTTTGAATTTCTAGCGTGGCTGACATTTTGAAGCGTCCTGATTTTTCTCACGTAATAACAGGCGCATTTATGAACCGACTTGGATGTACCTTGGTGTGTACATAGTACATACAAATATCTCGACCGAGTTCGTTGGCCAGCTTCATCCGCCATCTTGTTTCAAAATGGCGGCCATTTAAAAAAATAATAAAATAAAAAAATTTAAATGAGATACCAAAAAATTGGAAAATGAAAAAGATTTTTTTTGTATGTGTTTGACCTTAATACAAAGATTCCGGAACAGTTTTTCTTTCGTCTATATCTAAAAAAAAATGGCTGAGTAATAGCATTTTGAATTTCTCTTGTGGCTGACATTTTAAAACGACCTGATTTTTGTCACGCGATAACAGGCGTATTTATGAACCTATTTGGATGTAACTTGGTCTGTACATAGTACATACCAATGTCTCGACCGAGTTCGTTGGCCAGCTTCATTCGCCATCTTGTTTCAAAAGGGTTGCCATTTAAACAAAATTAAATTTAAAATTCAAAATGAGGTATTAAAAAATTGGAAAATGAAAAAGATTTTTTTTATGTGTTTGGCCTTGATACAAAGATTCCGGAGCAGTTTTTGACTGAAAATTTGTTCTTTTGTTGATATCTTAAAAAATGGTTGATTTATAGCACTTTGAATTTCTAGCATGGCTAACATTTTGAAACGATCTTGTATTTGTCACGCGATAACACACGTATTCGCCTATATCCATGTAAGAAGGCATGTGGATAGTATACATCAACACCTCGACCAAGTTCGCTGGCCAGATTCATCAGCCATCTTGTTTCAAAATGGCGGCCATTAAATTAAAAAATATATATATATTTAAAGTGAGGTGCAAAAAAATTAGAAATTGAAAAAGGTTTCTTTCTTAACTATTTGATCTTGATATAAGGATTCAGGAGCATTTTTTGTTTGTCTTTACCTTAAAAAATGGCTCAGATATAGCAGTTTCAATTTCTATTGTGGGTGACATTTTGAAAAATCTGATTGTTTACTCTCGACAGTACTTGTATATATCAACCGATTCCGATGTGAGTGAGCATATGCACAGCAATTACTAAGGTCTTGACCAAGTTCACTGCTTAGCCTCATCCACCATGTTGTCTTAAAATGACAGGCCTTTAAGAAATTGCCGAATTTGTCAGCCAAATATAAGTTACTTTAAAGAAAAGCAGCTTGGATAAAGCTGACTAATTTCGCGAAATTCTCATTCATTATATTGATAAAAATTAGTATTGAATCTCCTATATTCGGTTTCCACTAAATTGAGCTTCGTGTGTTTGCATGATATAAGTTGGCTTTTTTTAAATAAGGATTATGAAAGCTACCTCTTCCTCCCGGCACTGGCCGGAAGGACTTTTTATACTTACTCTGGTTTAATTTAGACTACCCAATCAGAATTGTTTATTTTTTAATATCTGGCTGAGGGGCAGTGATTATGCCCACTTTACAATCAAAAACAGCTTTTAGGATAATTTCTAAATCATGGTGACGACATGGCAAATACAGAAGACTTTTCCTTTAACAATTTCTATAGAAAAATGCAGGTTCCTCTGAGCCAACCGGTGTCTACTGCAGTTGTATCAAAACACATGGCCTGGATTTTATTAACTTCCTCCCACACTTCAACTGCTGAAAATACAGCTTTCGCCTGGATTATTCCGACACTATTTTCAAGTTGTGGAACTCGTAGCAACTGTTCTTCACTCTACACATCTAATTAAAACTTCTATCCACTCTACAGTTTCTTTATTTAAAAAATAGTGAAGCAGCTTTTTATCCCAGTGAACAACAGTTCTCTCTAAACTGGAATTTTTAAATTTGTTTTTGATGATATCAGTTCTTTGTTTACGAAATAATTATTTGCGGAGTCGATTGCACATCTACTTAAAATTAAAGTCTGTTGTTAACTGGTGGATGTGCTCTAAGTCTAGCAGCTTCTCTGGCGTTCAGTTTCATTTTGCGAATATTATAAAATAAAATACATAAAACTTCACAATTACTTGGTAGCTTACGGTCGATGATTTGATGAGACATGTGGCCAATTTAAAAAATCTTACATTTCTGCCATCATATCAAAAGGGGAAGATTGTTTTACGGAATGTTTCGTCAATTCTAAAAATAAATAACGATAACAGGTAACAAAAATAGCCTAGTAATAAAAAGAGATATTCGGAGGTTCAACTGCAATACAAATTGCGAAGCTCTTTCTTACTAGACACAGAACTAGATAACTAATAATCAATTATAATTCGTGAAATATTTTTAAAATTTCAAAAATTATTCACTTATTTTTGCCGATTAATGAAAATAATACAAAAAAAATTATTAAAAGTAATAAAATTATTAATTTGTCATTTTTCACTTATGTATCAAAAATGCAGAGTAGAGGGTATGGTTCACGAGCTGACTTGAAAAGTACTGAATGTTCATTAAATATAAGTTTTGATGAGAGTAAAAGTTCAAGGCAACAACAGTATCCATGAAATAAAAATAGAATCAGGTTTCTAAGAAAAATAGTTTTCACTTACAGAAAGAAAAACGACACTTTTTGGCCAAAAATTGCAAATTTTCAAGAATTCGACCTCGGTGAGGCACGGGTTAATGTTATTCATTTGAGATGAAACTTTACCAATCTCATTTTCTAACAAATTGGCAACTTTTTGGGGGGTCCCCCCGAGGAAAACGTTATTTTTTTTCTCCCAAGATGTTTGTGACCACCCTAATGCATATATTCTCCGTAAACACGAATTTTTATTTCGTATAAAGATTGTTGCATCTTCACATTTTTACCCTCTTACATTACTTAAAATTATTTTCCATAGAGAAAAACTGTTAAGGATGGTTTAATTTTAAAATAACATAAAATAATGTAAAAATTCTAAAATTAACAGACACTATAACCACATAGCAACCTCTCAGTTTCTGCTACTTAACAGAATAATACCTTTGTTGGAAATCAAATTGACAATTTGTTGAAAATCTTATATCCCCCGTCCACTTATATAAAGCAACTGAAATTCAACCCACTGTATATCGCTGTCACCTTTCTAATTTTCACAATAATCGATAAATTTTCTATATGAATTTTGTCTATGTCGCAGCCTAAAAAACTTACATTCCCCGTTAGCTCAGATTGAAAAGCTATTAAATATCTCATTAAATATCTAATACATTTAAATCATAATTATATTATATTGTATATTCTGCCCTTTGCTAAGTTTCCTGAAAGTGGCGTTAAATTTGGTTAAACATTCTGGATGCTGACTAGAAAACATGCGGAAATTTCTTATATTTAAAAAAAAAACATTTATGTCGCCATTCATACACGCTTTGTTTTTACACAAATTAATGTTGTACAAGATGTACTAAGTAATATGCAATACTAGCTGCAGTTTATTTCGACTAATTCATCTTACAGAGAGATCGCAGATATGAATTACTTTATTCGATTTGATGTTGGTTTCTTAATCGGGATTAAGCTTTTGCTCATAACTACACTCCCAGAAATACTTAATTCAATTCGCAGAAATTTTCCTGGCAGCACTCCTACCAGCATTTTTCCGTTGATAGATGAATAGTTGTTTCTTTTTTTCTCCGTTACATCTAAAATATACGGTATTTGAAGAAAATGGGTATAAAATAAAAGTTTATAGCCTTAAGATCGAACTAGCTACCTTAGTGTTACGAGACCAGCACTCTAAAATTGGCTACAGTTATACAGTAGTGAAACAGTTTGAAGTAAATATTTTTGTCTCAAATGGGTATGGCTTGATTAATTTCTTTTGAACTTTGAAGTTTATTTAGGGAAGGTTTCGTCTTTAATGCAATTGTGTCTGGGGTTTTAATACATCAGTACTAAAATCGGATAAAAATATGAATAATAAATATTTTTATGTACATTGCTAGATAAAAATATTAATATTATTTTTTATGCGAGATTTTTTTTTGCGTAAAATCGATTTTTTTTTATTTACTATTTCAAATGTGTTCAATTAAAATATATTTTAAATGTTAATTTATTTTTTTACTTAAAAAAAGAAATTGTGAATACATTTAATTGAACGAGAAAATTAATTATTATATATTTTTCAATTCGAAAAGCTTTTTCTTCTTTTGTTGTTGGTTTAGTTTGTTTTATTTTTTTTAATTAAATTAGAAATCTTAATTTATAGAATTTTCAGTTTTTCGTTTTTAAAATGAATTAGGATTTTATTATTTATAGCCCCAATATGTCTGCGTACTAAGATAGAACGAAATTTCTCTCTCTTTTTCAGACATTCGTGACGAATTCACAGATAAATCAGATTTTCTAGGAGAACGGAAAATATTCGTTAAAAATTGAGGAATAATTAATCGTATATAGACAATTTTTTCTTGACAGTGTATGAGTATAAACACGTTTTTTATGTTTCTCAGTCATTTCTGTAGATATTGGACAAAACGTCTAAAATGGAAAGTGTCTTGTGACCTTTGGCCGTGTAGTATATATGTATAAAATATTACTTTCTGATAGCATTTGTGTGTCTTAATAAAAAAAAAAAAAAATAAGAAATACATATAAAATGAAGTGCATTTTAAAATAAGCAAATAATTTTTAATTGCTGTTATACAACGATGAAATATTTTTTGTCTACTTGTTAAGGTTTATTTTTTCATATTGCAATGCGATAAATTTATTCAAATTATATAACAGAAAAAATATTACTGATCTCGTTTTCCACCATATTTTTCTACACGTAATTTGTCTATCCACGTCGAATAATTATTACATAATATGCTTGATAATGTCCATTATCTTCAGAATGTGGACGTCTATTACTTTTTTATATATCATGTAAATTAATCCGATTTATAAAACGACTTTGTGCAAAAGAAAAAACAGTAACATAAATTGGATTTTCACTGTTGTTAACGTATAAGGCTTCTTGATGAGGCTGTATATTCTTGATAACGTTTATATAGTAGTGTTTCAGCATTTGAGGATTCACAAAAAAATTAGATTTGAGGTTGAATGAGATGTCGCAAGTCTCATATAACAAAACGCTTTATAAAGTATTTTTATATCGTATGCTATTAATGGAGTTTTATAAATATGCTTAGATGAATAATAATAAAAAAACTTGATGATTTGACGTGTAACAGTATGTAATATTTTCTGTAAAGTATGAAATAGAATTATTGATTTAATCTCTTATTCTTATTAAGTTATATAATATGTGCTTAATATTTTCGTGATTTCCGATGTGGTTAGAAATACAGAATAACACCGTTAATGCATGGTAATTGTGATCGTTATCTGTTACGAGTAGTAAAATTTGGGATTATCGAAAATTGCAATATAATTCCAGATATATACAGGCAGAGTAAAACAGTTTCTTATATAACAGCCTTATTTAAGAACATAGAAAACGTATATATAATAACATAAATCTGAAAATGAGGTTAAAGAACCTTACAAGGTGGCCATAAAGAAATCTTTTCGATACACGAATCCTTAGTCACCATTCCTTACAACCAAACGAAATGACGTATAAAATATAGTTATTTTAAGGTAATCCCTAGAGATTGATAGGAACAAGTCAAATAGATATTCTACGGTTACGATTACCGTGAAGGCATTTCAAATTTTTGAATTTATACATCCACCTATTTCTCATCCCAAAATAATCAGCGTATTGAAAAACAATAAATTGATGTAGCATGACAAATGGCAAGGGAAGACACAATCAAAGAACAGCATGTAAACAACCAATAGCAACAGAATCACTTAAAGAAAACGTTTTACTGAGATTACAAGTTTTCCACATTTTGTTTAAAGGTCTTACACAAACCATGATTTGCACTATGTGTTATATGATTGGATATTGATGCTTGTGCACGTGCACCTTGTCTTTAGATTGTTATTGCTTGTGTTGTATGGTGTTTGTTGTATGTGTCAACTTCGCCCTTTACTATGTATACCGTTCCAACACCATTTTAGGATTTTTTTCAATGCGCTGATAATTTAAATCGGGAAAAGTGGATGTCGCTATTCGAAAATTGTATTTTTTTTTTACTGTAACCGTAACCCACCGCTATTTTTCCCACCACCACCCATAACCACCCTATTTTTCTTGTTGACCACAATCTCGAGCGGATACCTTCAAATAGCCATATATAAAATTTCATTTTTTTAACAGTTTTTTTTTTCGAATTTTCATATATTATTTTTCCTTTATTCAAATTAACAATTTCTTCTTTAAATCTCAAAAATATGTTAATTTCTAAAGGTTTCTAAAGATAAAGAACGCTTTGCAAAGTCGTAGGTAACTTGAAAGATGTTATATTATATTTTCGACGTGGTTATAATATATTTTCGTATATTAAGAATAATATTTCTTTTTTAACAATGCAAGTAATCTTTGCACTTTGAAGCCAAAATGTATTTCTTCGATTATATGTCACAGGATTTCAAATTACTATATCAGACCGGAAAAACTACTTTAAAATTTATGTTTTGTAAATATGGTATTTGGCATGTTAAAGCTAAGCAAAAACATTTATAGCATTAGATCTTTTACTATTTATTTTAAAAATATTTAAATGTCTTTCATTTTCTTTTATTTGAAGAACAAATATTGAAACACAGTCGAATACGTAATTGATTTATGTCTCATTTAGGCTTTTTTTATAATCCAATTTTCAAAGTTTTAAACTTAAACCAACCATTATTAATAGAGTGAGACAAGTAAGAAATTTTAAATTTCGTCTTCAAACAATCATCTCTTGGAAGTATTATCGTTACATGTATTAAAAATATAGGGAGTAACAGAGATTCCGGATATAAATATTTTCCCTACAATAACTGCAAATTATTTTTGTCGTATAGGGAAGATTAGTGATATTTGGGCCACTGCATTTCAGCCATTAATTACAGGATGAGACGCCAACTACCGCTAAAATTTTAACTCCTACCTACTAATCAGAATGACGTCATTTATTATTAGAAGAAGCACCACCTTGCACGAGCTGTTTTCAGACAATTTTTAAAAGACCTAAAATTAGCTGTTTTGATCTAATATTTTCTTACTAATACTTTAAAACTAATGTAAGTTGTTATGTTATCTAAATTCGTGTGTTTATTGCTTATATTTTTCACGCGAATTTGTTGTTTTTGTTTTTGTTCTAGGTCTTGAGGTTATCTGTTTTAAAAAATACCGCAGTTACCTTAATCAGAGCAATTTATGTTGCTTAAATTGGGCCAGATATACGACCAAAAAACTGAAAAGTAAGTAATGAATTTTAGAAATCTCCCTTTCCAAAATCGGTTACCTTACCGAAAACCTTACAGAGGGGCAACAAACATCTGAATTAATATATTCGCTATATCAATTAAACCTTGAAATGAACGAAGCAAAAAGCGACAAAAAGGAATATCTCAAAGCACAAAAGCAATTAGAATATCAAGTTTTAAAAAATAGTAGCAATTCAACTGGAAAGAAAATAATGGAAGGGAAGAACTACAGACAAAAGGTAAAGAAAACTTCTGTTCAAAAAAAAAAGTCTAATGATTCGTAATCTAAGAAGAAAAATCAAGAAAGTGATGATCGGGTTTTGCCTAATTTGTAAAGAAATTAAAATAGCAGAAATGATTCAGTGTTCGGATTGCCAAATATTGTTCCACGTATCTTGAATAAAGAATAAACAAAATGATTTCACGTGTAAGCCACGCATAATTTCTTACATGATATTAAAGTTACTTGCAATTAATTCCATAATTTCTATTTTTAATTGCTTATAAATTTAATTTTTATTTTGAATTGCATTTTGATTTAAAACAATTACTTTTAAATTTCAGACAATTGATTTTATTATATTTCATTGCTGTTGTTGTGTTTGACTATTTCATTAATCGCAAACTTTGCTTTTAATAAAATTAGTTATATCCCCTACTGATTAAAACAGCGTAATATTGTTTGGTCCAATTTAGGAGACTCGAAATTCAACTTAGGAATTTGGACCACTTTTGGCAAAATTTTCAAATTAAAATAACTCTTAAGATTTTCCAAAAGAAATTGTTCTAAAGATTTATATAGTTAGTAGATGAACAGTAGGGTGGAACTTAAGTATAGGGTAAAAAAAAAAAACTTTTTTGTTTTAATGTGTAATAGTGAAAACTTTTTTTCCTTTTTGGATGTCTAAACTTTTGGCTGAAAAGTTTTTTTAAAATTAATTTGTTTTCCGGTTCCTCAAAGACGCCAAAGTTTTAAAATTTCAGTATAAAGTAACTTAAAGTAAACAACGTAGCTGTTAGCTCATATCTGCTTATATTAAGCAAATACTACCCAGAAGTCACCACAAGGAGGTAGTTAAACATCGACTTCCACCCTCCATACCTCCCTTTGTTATGGATTAATTCAATTGAATATTCAACCTACTGGCTTCTCAGGCAAACTTTGTCATTACATTGCAGGAATTCAACTTTCCCAAGATAAAGCCATCTCTTACTTAATATCTAAAGACGGTTGATGCAGCTCGCGGGACAAAGTTTCCACTGTTGAGCATTACAAGGAAAATCTAAAATTCAGATGTACCCCTTGTTTGTACTTTTTTTAAAGTTCTTCATCCGATCAGTCCGTCAAGACAGGATCCATGTTTATATAGTCTATACAATTTCAATATGTTTGCATTTTTTCAAGTTGCTTTCCTATTCATCCAGAAAATCCTTTAGTACCCGTAGTTTTTCCAGCAAGAAATAAGTATCTAAAAAAAGTTCATTTGCATGTAATAAACAAATTATCCATTGTTAAGTTTTTAGAGACTTGCTTCCGATGCTTTGACAATTCCAGATTTGCGTCCTGCATTGGCGGTGTTTCTGTTTTACCCAATAAATATCAAACTTGAAACGTCTGTATTATTATTTTGAAAATACACCAAAATTGCAGTAGCTATATTAATATTAGAAGAAGATGTCTATGAAATATGACCAATATATTTTGATCCGGGTTTTTGAACTAAGATCATGCGTTCTTCTTTGCTGATTCTTCGTCATATTTTTTCCCTTTGCTTCAGTTATCATACTGTTATCCTTTCTGCCATCAAAATACAAACCTTCTATAAATAACTATTTCGTCTTTCTTGTTTTTTCAAATTCTTCCTTTCCTTTTCTCTTTGTCTACTTCAATTCCTTTTGTCAGTTACCTTTTCTTTATTATCATGAGAAATACCCATATCTTCTAGGATACCATTTGCAATAATATTTGCAGTTCTGTCTAATAATCCGGTTCTTTCACCTTGTTGATTGTCAAATTCAGGTTTAGAAGAACTACTGATTGAACTATTTCCTTCCTAACTATTTTCTTCATTTGGTAAGTCTTTCAATCAAAACATCACTTTTTTCTTTTAAAATAACTTTTTCTTTCCTTGATATTTCCTTTTCCAGTCTTGCTACACTTTTTTTGTAGTTTTTATATCTATTGATCCTATTGCCATAATCTTATCCTCTCTTTGGTCCTTGAGAAAGTGACTTTCTTGTTCTGATGCATGATAATATTTAGTGCATTTAGACAAAGAATAGTTTTTTGCACGATTATATAACATTTTGCAATTTTATATTGGATGTGGGATTATTCTTTCTAATCTTGATATTTTTCTTCAAATTTTGACATTTCTCACGAAAGCCTTTAATCTTTTTTTATGATTTGTGTATCAGAAACCGTTGGAATTGAAGGTGTCAGCAATATACACTTCTAATTGTATCAGAAACAGCTTTAGATATGTCAGAAACAGTGTGTTCTAGATTCCAGCTGTCAGATTTTAAGTTAAATTGAACCCATAATTAATGTTTCATAACATCTTCATATGTTCGCCAAAGATGACGCAGCGGCAACACTTTGGCGACAAAATTCGCCAAAGTGTCATATGTTAATTGTTTTGCTTCACGAAATACAAGACACTTCAACAAATTTCTAGATTTAGGCACGTTAGTAGACATTGTCACATTTGACTCTGACTGTGTATTGAAAAATAATCAAAGAAACTGTAAACACTCGCTAAATGAGACTAACATTTTATGAGTCGCAGCCAAATAAATCATAGACAATGCTACTGCCCACTACGCTAGCTTCTACAAAAGTCAAATAAAGTGGGGTAATCTTTTCCATGGCACTA
Source organism: Maratus speciosus (assembly GCA_963932465.1). Classification (NCBI taxonomy): domain Eukaryota; kingdom Metazoa; phylum Arthropoda; class Arachnida; order Araneae; family Salticidae; genus Maratus; species Maratus speciosus. Next base: position 389,137,891 of record OZ010788.1, on the reverse strand, counting down.
AAACTAAATTATACTCTTTATTACAGGACATTAACACTTCATTATTTTAATTTTGCATAATATAAATTTAACAATAAGCTTAAAACACTTTTCATGCAATTATTGGCTTTTATTCGTTTTTTAGGGAAAATCAGGCGCTTTGAGGAACCGGAAAATAGCATTTTAAAATTAAAAGAAAAATATTTTCTTTTTACGGAGTTAAAAAGGAAAAAAATAATCACTATTAGAATATGAAATTCGAAACTTCGTTTTTTAGTTCCACCCTAATGAACAGATTGACCACGATTTGCGATATTTTGCAGATATTGCAAAAATTAAGTGAGTCACACCTGAAAATAAATGAAATCTTCCAAATTCGGCTACTCTCCCCTAGTTTTTAAAATTCTTGCCAAAAAATGCTTAATACTGCGCAATATATTTTAGTGCCCATTTCCAATGTAGTAACTCCAAATGCGTAATATTTAAATAATTATACATATACTTCCAAACATAAAAGCTCTTGCATAAAAAATATCAGAAGAAAATAACATAGCACTTATTCTTGCACTAATATCATTAACGATTAAGAAATTTTTGAAAAGCGAAACATTTTATCCTCTTAGCTTTTTGAATTTCCCTCGATAATTGCTAAATAATTAGTACTATAAATTTTGCATAAAACATATCTTTCTACAACAACTGTTACTTTCGTAGATGAAGGATACTGGTAGTACAATGCACTTCTCAGATACCCTTAAATTGGTCTCTTACAATTCTAGGCTCAATATGTTCAATAAATTTCTTCTTTTCTTTTGCCTGGATAATTAACTACTAAATCCTCTCTTTTACCCAAGATACTAGCGAAAATCGTTAAGCCCAAATGCTGCAAAGACTTTTATGGAGAGATCTTTATTTATGATTGAGTCTTACTAAATTAACACCTTTCTTCTTTCTGCTAAGTGTAAGCACAATGTGTTAGCTAAAGGTTATATGTAATCCCTACTTTCCAAGATAAGGGTATAGATTAAAATTATATAAATTTGATGGTGTGATATCTGCATATTTTAAAATGTATGATATATACATTTTAATTGTTGTTGTATGGAATTATAACACGTAGAAATAAAACAATAATATAGTACAAAATTATTTTAAATCAAGGTGTGCATTACATAAAATTTTAAACAAAAATTTGTTTTTGAAACAAATATATATATATATAGTAAATAAATACATATACAGTAGAGCGCCGGTTCTCGGGATCGAGCCCGATCCAGTTAATAAAAAGTCCGGATAATTGGACAACTTTAAAAAACTGCTATGGCAATATCTTTTAGGTTACTACCCTTCACACTTTTTTCAGGCTTCGGACTGGCAATTGTAGTAGTGCATATTTCAGCATATTACAAATAGTGTGTTTAGAAGTTATTTTTTTAACTTTTTTAAATTTTATTTCCAACAAATTTGGTACAAAGCTATACATTGAAGTACTCATAAAAATTATTACATATATATATACATACGCTGTACGATAAAACGCGAGCGGAGAATGGGGAGAGATCTCTTTCTGAAGACACTTAGAGACAGAAGAAGCAGTTTTTCAACACTCTTCAGAGAATCCGAAGATAAAGAGAGATTTTCGTGTACAAAATATATGCGCAGGCCTCTCGCGCATTTGAAGCGAAACTTCTTAGGTTCTGGAAACAATTCATTTTATGCATAGCTCTCTTTGCAATTGTTGGCGATTTTATTATTTCAGGATTAGGTAATGGTTATTAAACGGTTAACTTTCGTGACATCCAGCGATATTTATCCTACCGCGAATAAAGACATTTCACTTCAAAAATTTTGGAGCAGACGGAAAATAGGTTTGATCCTCTATAGATTAGGTTAATCGGCATCCGGATAATCTGCGCTGTACTTATTTATATAAAAAACGTACATTTCTAATTTTTGTCGCTATACATTAATAAAATTTTTCTCAACGATATCACCATCTCTCTTCCCCTTTACCATAATGGAACATCATTCTTCAATCTTAAAAGACTTTTTAATGTTTACTAACACTTTATTATTAACTCTGATCATATTAACCTATTACTTTACTACTTAATTATAATCATCACACCTTAAAAATATGGAAAACGGAAAAAAATTTTTTTAGAGAAATCATAAAATTACAATAGAATCATTATTTTGAAAATCTCAATTAAATTTAAGTGAATTATGTTTAATAGAAAAAAAGCATTAATGCACATTAAGCCTTGTTTTATAATTTCAGTCTTTAAATACTGTACAATGCAAATATAAATTAATAATATAAAATAAAAAATATATATATTATATTTTCCTTTGCATTACATGAAAAAAATAACCAGTAAACGAACAATATTTCCAGAGAAATACATACGTATTGCATTTAGTCCGTTATATCCGTTAAATATGTGTACAAAAGATTTACACTAGTTCCGACTTATAATTACCAAAACTCTTAAAAATTAAACATAAATGAATTCTTAATATATAACAAAAATACATCAACAAATAATATAATAATAAGTAAAAATATATCATTTCAGATACATTTTACACAATACATTTTGAAAATTATTTAGGAATATATTAAACCGCATTTATTAAAACATACGGATCAAAGAACTGACATGACTAACAGGAAATTTAGATGTAAAAAAAAATAACACATAGATGATATGAAGTATAAAAAGAAAACTACAGCATGTTGAAGATTTTATCGAACAGAACCCTTCTACATATATTCTCTAGACAGCAGAATATTTATTATCTAGAAACTAAACTATCCATCTATTGTAAGAGAAATCATTCAAATTGCAATGCGCTACAGTATCATTTAATTGCCAAAACTATGGGTTGAGTTACTCCAAAATCAAGAGTATCAAATAAGAGTCCAATCAAGTAATAATCAAGAGTCCAAAATAAAAAGCAAACTGAAAATAAAACTAATTAACAAGAATTCTGTTTTTTCAGAATTTAGTGTCATCCCCGATAAAAAAAATAATAATAAAATAAGATTATAAATTTAGATAATACAAAACATATTTCAGTTTTTAAGACTTAAAATGCACACTTTTATTTTATATAAATGCCGTCATTTGCATCCACAAAAGAATTCCATATTCATGATCCGATATTAAACAACATCGATAGAAAAGTATGCATATGAAAAGTATGCATATATATATATATATATATATATATATATATATATATATATATATATATATACTTATACACACACACACACATATATATATATATATATATATATATTAGAGTGGGTCGAAAAAACCGAAATATTTACAATCGAAATGTAATAGAGCGGCAAAGTTGCCTTTTGTTATAAAGAATAAATTCGTAAAATATTATATTGATCGGATAATATCTTTTACCGCCGCAAGGGGGCCAAAGTTTCAAAAAATCGCAAAAAAACTTGTTTTTTCCAATATTTTTTTTAATTATCAAAACGCTCGAATACAATTTCTAATAGGACGCTATGGCTACATGAAGATATAAAAATGTCCCGGCAAATGTTCATTATGATAAAATAATATGATTTACTGCCGCAAAGGGACCATATTTAAAAAACGAATTGTAAAAATTTTCAAATTTTCATTTTTTCTATATTTTTATAATTTCAATAATATGCATCGAAGTAAATAAATTTACTTTATATCTATTAATATGTCATAAATTTTGTTAACTATTTGTCATAGACTGGAAAATAAAAAAGGTAATCATTCATTGTTCTTTACGATCGCTTCATCTACTGCTGTTTTACTGCATATCAGCAGTTCATATACCACAAATCACAAAAATGATATAAAATGAACAAAATATTTTAGTATTTTATTAATTAAAATACAGAAATGTTTAACCGAAACGGATTAAATAAACTTCAAATGAAGAAATATTTAAAGTAAATGAATTTTATAATATGACTTGCTTTCAAATAAAGCGAATGTTCCTCGAGAGGCCGAAATTGATGATATGTGATCGTCACTCCGTTCTGGTCCACAAACTTTACCAGCACTTCAGCGACTAATTTAATGCATCTTTCTACTGATTGAATGGTACAATGAAAGTTATAATAGCTGGCATCTTTAATCGAACATTCTAAACTCACCAGCGTTGTTAGATCGTCAATCGTAGACAAACCGTAACAGGTGGTTTCGTTAATTTACAGATTTGCCTTTCGACTAAAGCCATACAATTTTAAGCTTTAAGTTCAAGTCTGGAATGACGAAATGACGGATGGCGCTATTCGTGTCCACAGAACTTCGTGCTTTGGCAATTTTTAATTTTGGCAATCGGCTGATCAGGATGTACTCATTGTGTACATCCTGAAAGTGTACTGCATCAGATGGTTCACAATTAAAATGAATCCATTATGTTTTTCAGATTTTGTGGACTATATTTAGTAACCCTCGTTACTTGCCATATCATCTACAAAATATTATAGTACCTGTAATTTCACGAATTGCCTTTTTCGCAAATCATGAAAATAGCCTTATTGGAATGATAGCATATGAAGGAAGGGGGATCAGAACCCCAGCCATAAAGAAAATTGCCAAAGCGCGAAGTTCTGTGGGCACGAATAGTGCCTTTCGTCACTTCGTCATTCCAGAATCGAACTTTGAAGCTTAAAATTGTTTGTATTTAGTCGAGTGGCAAAATTGTAAACTAACGAAACTACCTGTTACGGTTTGTCCATGGACTGACGATCTAACAACGCTGGTGAATTTAGAATGTTCGATTAAACATACCAGCTATTATAATTTTCCTTTCCCACTGAATCAATAGAAAGATGCGTGAAATTAGTCACTGAAGTGCTGGTAAAGTTTGTGGACCAGAACAGACGGAGGATCACATATGATAAATTTTGGCCTCTCGAGGAACAGTGGCATTATTTGAAAGAAAGTCATATTATAAAATTCAATTACTTTAAATACTTCTTCATTTTATGCTTATTTAATCCGTTTCGGTTAAATATTTCTGTAATTTAATTAATAAAATACTAAAATATTTTGTTCATTTTATATCATTTTTGTGATTTGTGGTATATGAACTGCTGATATGCAGTAATAGTAATACATAAAGCGATCGTCAAAAATAATGAATGATTACCGTTTTTTTCAGTCTATAACAAATAGTTAAGAAGAATTACGACAACATGAATAGATATGAAGTAAATTTATTTACTTCTACATATTATAGAAATTATAAAAATTAAAAAAATATAAAAATTTGAAATTTTTACAATTTTTTTTTTTAAATATGGTCTTTTTGCGGCAGTAAAATATATTACTTTATCATAATGAACATTTACCAGGACATTTCTTATATCTTCATGTAGCTATCGAGTCCTATTAGAAATTGTATTAGTACGTTTGTATAATTTTAAAAAAAATACTGAAAAAAACATGTTTTTTGCGATTTTTGGAAATTTTGGTTTTGTTGCGGCGGTAAAAGATATTAACCGATAGGTGTAATATTTTAAGAATTTATTCTTTATTACAAAAGGCAACTTTTCCGCTCTATTACATTTCGATTATAAATATTTCGGTTTTTTCGACCCACCCTAATATATATATATATAAATAAATAAATTTTGATGCCGTTTTCAAACAAATTGCTTTTAAAAATAGTTCTTTCCATATACGACGGTGGTGTAAAAGTTGTAAATGTGGAATGTTTAGAAGTTTAAAAAATTGCAGTAGATATTATCAGTATTTAACCGAACATCTGCTTCTTTTTATGGTTGGCTTATGTAACGGAAAGTTATTTTTTAGGGACACGCTTTAATTATTGGCTAAAAGTAATAGTACATATATCCGGACCTAATATCATGAATAATTTGAGAGAGTGGCCGCGAATAACGAGAACTATGGCATTTCAAATAATTGAGTTATAGATCTAGAAATTATTTTGGTATATATCTACAAGATTTGTTCCGCACTCAGACGATTAATCCATTCGGGGGCTAACGTCCTATTAAGAGGTCTCAGGACTCTTAAAGCTTTAAAATTTTCGAAACTTTAATTTTTTTATATGTTAAACTCGTATATTTTCTGAACATTTCGATATAATTGTTTGCTTGAAATTCCCTTTAGAACAGAAGTTATGGCTTTTAAAACTATACCTGCTTAATAGCTGAAACGGTGTTTCCAAAACTTTGAAGTCATTTTTCTCCAAATGACGTTCTTCGGTATAATGCGCACGATATCTCAAAAACTCCTGATTTTTTTCATGACATTTTCAAAACATTTGTTTCATATTAGAATGTATAAACTGAACTTAAAATGTCCTTTTTATTGTTGAAAAAAATATTTGTTTAGGAGATTATACTGTTTAAATTTTCTAAATTTTGCATTAGCTAAATACAACTTTGTATTAAAAATATAAAAATGCTTTAAATACAAATTTATTTAGGTGAAGGGTAATTATTATAATCTGAAGTATAATCAGGCACCAAAATTTTCGTTCTAGTTACAAAATTTATTTTTTAATGGTGCGCGTAATCTGTTATGCCGATTTTCTGCATCATTCATCACAATAAAAATTGAGTCTTAAAATCAAATACATTTTAAGATATTAAATGTTGAAAATGTTTTTTTTTTCTTTTTATTTCAATTTTAAGTGTCTTGAGACCCCTTAAGTGATTATATCTTTCCACTGAGTATTATTTTGCCTTAACAAGTAGTTTTGTTATTATATCCATGTAATAATGATAGAATCCTAATTCTAGTAATGTATCCATTATCCATTCAATTCTCTCTCTCTCTCTTTTCTTTTTCACAATGTATAAATTTTTTCCTTAAGTTTATAAATTTTACATATTTAAAGGACTGATTGTGTTTCTGTTTTATTTATTTATTTATTTATTTTTTTTTTATAACCATTGTTTTCTTCTAATAGCATATTTTCCATAAGAATTCTGATAATAAATAAGGCGAAGATTACTATTTGTTAATAAATAATATTGAAAAGTAATTACCCGAAAAAACTGTTTGAGGTATATTGGTTATATTGGCCAATATTTTTAGTCATCCCTAACAGGGTTGACAATTTAGCGGAAATTCTGAATTCAAAATATGGCAATTTTCATTGTATTTATTCGATGAAAGTCAGCCATTAAAGAAAGCGAAAATTATTATTAAAAAATTGAGTATTTTTTTAACATAAATATGCGCTTAGTTTTCAATACTAATCGCTAACATTTGAACTGAAATACCAATATTGATAAAATATTAGGTTTACTTTGGAAATATTTGTAGTGAAACTTGAGTGCTGCATAAAGGTTGCTATGTATTGTAATAATCTCTGACAAAACGTCAATATTGTAAAAATACTTGCTCTATATTAGAAATATTAATAGTTTAATCACAAAATATGTACAAATATGTACAAACTGTAAGTTGAAGCATTTGACTGAAAGTAGATTTTATTTTAAGTTTTATTTTATCTCATAGAAACAAATAAAATGTGTAAATTTTATTAACTTAAGCAAAAATTTTGCACATTAGGAAAAAAATAAATGTAACGGATAATGAATTCAAATGCATTTGATCATCTATTTTATTGTTGACTTCAGCCATACCTTTTCACATTTTCACATGTATAATATTATCAGAATTAGAATACTATCTTTACTACATGGAGATAATAACAAAACTAATAGTTAGCGCAAAACAATACTAAATAAAAAGACGTGTTCTCTTAATCGCTTGAGGGGCGGTGGAATATACTATATCCTATTTAATCTTAATCATGATTTGCACCAGAAACATGCAATTACACATTTATTTTATAACTTTGGTGGAAAGAATTTGTAAAATAGCTTTTTTTTTATTTTCCTTATTTTGATTTTTTTCGTATATTCCGGTGTAAAATCAACATTACGGAAACACAATTATTTGTTTCTGAAAGGGTTAATGGGACACTTTACCCCGAACGAGTCAAATAACAATTTCATGATTCTATGAATAGCGATCGGTTTCATATCATAAATGCTTCAGAATATTCATATTTAATACCAGAAAAATAAACTGACAAATGTATGTATGCAATCTGAACCGAGTAGTTACTGTGAAAATGCGTGCTACACTTAGTTTTAGCAGAAAACACTTCAGAAAGTATTTTAGAGTACTGTTCTTGAAAAAAAAATAAAAACAATTGTTTTCTCGTTTACTCTCAATTTAATGAATTTAATTTTCAAAAAAAAAAAAAAAAAAAAAAAAAAAAAAAAAAAAAAAAAAGATCTCGACATACGGCAGTATCCATTCAATATAAATTAGGATACTGAATAAAAAAATAAAATTTAAGAAAACAATGCGCGCACCATCAAACCTTGCATAAACCTGACAAAGCTGACTGACTCGTAGTAGATCAAACAATCAAACGACAGAATCTGGTCTCTCTGTTAAACACCTCTTCTGTTTCCGACCTCCACCAGACCATAGCTGTGTTTGTCGATATTCACCGGTGTTGGTCCGAATATAATCAAATATTCGGTCTTTCATCGACGTTTTTGGTATGTGTTGACATTCACCTGTGAAAGTTGACATTCTCCAATTTGGGTCTTTCACTGTAACATATATATATTAATTTAGTGTCTATTAGCAATTATTTTAGCAAATTTATAAATTATAGAGCTTTTTTTTTTTTTTTTTTTTTTTTTTTTTTTTGCTCATCAACATTACAAATATGTCTATGTTCTAAAATGACATGTAAAAAAAGGTTATGGAAAAATCCTGTAGACTAAAATGTTATGTTCCCAAATTGTACTAATTTAATTTTTTTTTTCTTTTTCTTTTTTGTTCCTTTTTTGCGATGAAAATTGCCTGGAGAAAAACAAACAACAACAACAACAAAAAAACGCATCTACAAAAATCTCTGTTTCAAGCCATTAGAATCTACTTATCTACTTATCATTTATAATATGATCATTTATAATATCATTTTTTTTAAACAAAAAATATTTTGCACATGATTTTAATCCCAGAGTTTCGGGGACTTTTTGACAAATTGGAATTAAAAAATTCTTCGCTTCTAAATGAATGCACGTAAAAATTTTAGTAGGAGAGAAAAAATCCTTAAATAAATTTAAATGTATTTTTTTGCGTTTAACACGTTAGCATTACGTTTTCATAGCTGGAACTACAAATATTGAAGAAAGTGTTATCGCAGAATCTAATGCTTCAATAAAAAAAAAACTGAGAGATAAAACCAGTATATTAATAAAAAAAAATGTCTTCATTTCTGAAAATAAAACAATTGTAAATTTTGGATAAAATTTATTAACATATGCAGATGTCTTTACATTCATTAAATTTTTTTAATGTGAAAATTTACCATATTACAATTAAGCAAATGGGTGTATATTTTAATCTCCGTTAATGGAATTTCGATTCTTTATTTACAAATGGAAATGAAACAATTCATATTTCGTTGTGAAATATTATTAGTGTCTGGATATAAATGCTTATATGTGTGCATATAGGGATTTTCACCTCGAATCCTAAAAGAAATCAACGTTCGTAAAGCGTTTTAAAAATAAAGTTAAACCAATATATCAATATTTTCAACGTTTTCAAAACAATGTGTACTAGGGTTCATGTTTATTTCATCACCAAAGTATTTAATTGATAAGAAAAATTCTCTAAACATAGAAATTATGTTTATTTATATTATTATTAACTCAAAAAAATTAATAAAATGTGTTATTTCTTTGGATTGATCATAAATCTATAATATCCTACTTTGAACATTTAAAAAAAGAAAAAAACATTATCGTGCTCATTGATTGTGATTTTTATTGTTTTCACTTAATTAAATTACCGATTCAGATTAACTAATATTCTGGATTTTAATAATTTTTTTTATTATATTATTATTATTATTATTATTATTATTATTATTACAAAATTAGTACTTTGTGTGTGTGTATAGATATATATATCACTGAAACTAGGTATAATTTTCAAGATTAATTAAAAAGATGACACCACCTCAAATTTTCATCTTCGAATGACATTTAATACACTCCAATTTTGTTAAAGAGAAATGAAATTTACATTATTAAAAAATGGCAAGCCCTTAAATAAATAATGTGAATGCCAGGAATAAGAATATTCAGTTATTCTTTTATTTACGAAAAATAATGCACAAAACCAGTTTTCATTTTGCAACACATTTTAAGATTGTAACATCTAATTGTAACACATTTTAAGTACATTAATTACAAAACTTTTCATTTTACGTAATTAAGATTAATTACACATTATAATTTTCAAAACAACATTACTAAACTCTTTTTAATGCATAATAAATGTACCACTAAGTGTTATAACAGAAGATAGTTACAAAAGCTTAAAAAATAAAGCTTTCAAGAAGTAATTTTTGCTTTAGATTTTTAATTAAAATTCCTTTATGAGTGTTTTATAATGATGCTTTAGATATCTTTGAGTAATCTAGAATAATGTGCTGTTTTAATGAGAAGAGCATTTTAATTTAAATAAAAAAAAAACTTTTCTCTACTCATTTCAGTATGCGTCCTGTCATATAAATATGATTTTCTTTGTTTGAGAAACAAAGCTATATAAATCACAATATTAAACCGGGAAATATATAATTTTACTTTCTACACACTTTATACGCACACATGTGTATTATTTAGAAGATTCTTCAAATAAATCCTGCTTTGCGTATGTTGATCAAGTTTTTACAGATTTCCCTTTAATAATTTAAAAAAAAAATCCGAATTTTCTGAACGAAAATACTTAAGGAAAATCAAACTTTAAAAATGTAAGCGTTAATTCGATTTTGAATAAAAAGTCTTTGGCGCAAACATAACTGTAGAGAAATGAATAATTATGACTAAAGCAACACTAAAATACTCATGGACGGAAGCACCTCTCCCTAAAAACAAAAAGCTTAACGCGAAAAAATTCAGAAGCTATCCTAGGGACAAATTAACATTGTTTCAATAATGCATTTTTTTTTAAATTGTTTCAAATAAAATTCTAATCTTACAAGGGCACCACCAAACATGATGCGCACATATTTTGATGATTTCAAAGTATGTTGTAGGGGTCATACCACTAATTATTCTGATGAAAGGATTTCTTCAAATGGACTTTAGTTTTTGAAAAATTTGAGGTTAAAGTTCAGCGCATATTTCAAATACCCATTAGTATGCCTTCCTGTACGTGAATTCGTGGCTCAGCGGTAGCGTGCGAGCTTATGGACCAGGACTTTGCGGGTTCGATTCCACCCTGGGGCCCTTTTTTTCAATTTTATTATTTACTTTTATTTACTTTTTTACTTATTTATTACAGGCTTTAGCTAATGCAACAGCATTCTTTTTGTACCACAATGGAATATAATCGCGTGGTTCAGGTGCAAATTCTTCAGGTACAAAATTCTCACGATCTTCATGAAATCCCGGATACTATAAAAAAATATTTAAAATTCAATTGGTTGATTTCGATTTTTTTAACAATGAAATATAACGAATATATATATATATATATATATATATATATATATTTGCTAAAGTAAAAAATCATACCTTTGTAAATTCGTTAAATTCATCTTCTTCATTCAATATCAATTCCTCGGCCTCAATAATTTGTCGATCTTCTAATATTTCTAAAATTGCACCATGAAATTCTTCAGATATACCAATAGAAGCACAGGATATTTCATCCGGTGGAGAACTTTTAAACAGATCATCATTTTGTAACAACGTCTCGCAATATTTTAATGCATTTGTAATTCGGCCTTTTTTGTTTCTCTTCCAAACGAGAATTTTCCGCATCAGCGCTGGTTCTTTCCATAACACAATCTTTAGCATTCAATCTGTCACAATCTGTAGTCTTCTTTTAATTTTCATACCGAAATTTTCCCTATATATAACAATATTTCAAATATTCTGATTGTCTGCAAAAGAAGCTAAACGATATCAATAAAAGAAATTTTTATTTATTCCAATATTACCGAGAAAAGGAAAGCAGACGATTAAAAAATATATAAATATATTTATATGTATCGTAAATTTTATCTCATTTACAGACGATTTTTGCAATTCAGTTGAATTTTTATGAATCACGTAGAGAGTGTTTTTATTTGCTATAATTAAAAAAAAAATATTTTTAAATGTGATTTTTTATTTGTGCAAACGAAAAATGATGTTGAGGTTGAACTTTAAAGATAAATGTATTTTACAGAGTATAAAAAATTTGTACAACTGGTAAAAAACTTGTATTTAAGCATTACTGCTTTAATATTTTATTACTCTTTCGGAGATATGCATTATATGAATTATCTAATCCGAAATACGTTTGAGAAATTGCACCTGAAAATTATTTTGTATAATTTATACAAGAAAAGGATAAATTTTCCTTTTAAATTACATAAAGTTAAAAAAAAAAGATAGAAAAAAGAAAATTCATTTTATCAGAATTGTGCTTAAAATAAAAAATGTAAATAATAATTAATTGGAAAAAAATTTAGGCATAAATTAGTTTTGGAGTTTTGTAAGAAATTTTTGTAGAAATATTAGTAGAGTTTTGTAGAAATATTAGTTTAAAAATCGAAGAGAAAAATAAATTGCCATGAAAAATTCGAAAATGTAAATGTAATTTATTAAGAAAATATCAAAGTTCAAAGCTGTAGAATGCCCAATTCTGCTTAAAATTTTTAACGTATAAAAAAATATAAAAATAAGTAAAAAAGAAAAAAATGCCTCGAAGTGGAATCGAACCCGCAATGTCTTAATCGGTAAGCTCGCACGCTACCGCTGCACCACGAATTCACGTTCAAAACGTCACACTAATGGGTATTTGAAATATACGCTGAACTTTAATCCCCAATTTCTCAAAAATTAAGGCCCATTTGAAGAAACCCTTTCATCAGAATAATTAGTGGTACGACCCCTACAACATACTTTGAAATCATCAAAATCTGTGCGCATCATGTTTGGTGGTGCCCTTGTTAGGACATGTTACGAAATGTTGATACCGAGTTGCCAAAATGCCAGAAATTACGGTTTTTAGTTTGTAATATCTATAATAAAATTCCAATATAACAAAAATAATGATTTTAAGTAAGAAAGATTGAAACAAACTCGTACAAATACATTCATTAGCTTGCATGTTGGGGTTTTTAAATGTAAGTACAGTGGTTACAAGGACGATTCTTCTGTTAAAAGTAACAGTTTTCAAACACGCATTTTTTGCCGATTCTGAGGTTTTTGGTTTCCCCACGTGAATTAATGAACATTATTATTTTCGTATAAACTGTACTTCACATTAACTTCTTATAGCCAGCATATTGATAGTGTAATTACTTAAACTGACATAAACGTTAACGGGATGTCTCTGTTCCAGAATGAGGTACATTTTGAATCAAAACTTAAGATACTTGAGTGACATTCTTTAGGGTGCCTTTAACCCTTTATCTACTGACAGTACTTATGAGAACAATTAAAACAACTTGTTGTAAAATTAATTTAGTACATCGATTAGTAGTAATACAGTTTAGAATGAGTTATAGATGCATTACTTTATCTTGTTCCAAAAGCGTTACTGGTTACACAAACCAAAAGTATTTTTTAAAGCATGAATTCTTTTACCATTTGCATCCTTTCAGCTTTGTTGGCCTTTGGGTGGAAGGAAATTTTTCAATTCGGAAATATTTCTATGTTTCTATTATAAGACCATTATATTTGTATATTTCCTAATTTTACAAAATACTAAGAAAAAAATTTAAGTTAAGATTTGAGTTTGGTTATAAATATTATACAAAATCCCTATAAATTCAGATTTAATTAATCCTTCGAAATCCTTCTGCCCTTCTTAAATACTTCTAAAATTTATTAAATGATTATGTAAATCCTCTAATGTAGTTTCAAAAATTCACGAAAAATGCTTTAGAAGATGAAATTCTCATGAATGCATAATTCAGTACATAAAGGATTATTCCTGAATGAGTTACGTTTTGAATCAAAATTTAAGTTCATTGAGTTACATTCTTAATCCTCTGTCTATGGATTGGCTATAACTTCATGGAGACCACACAATTGGCGCAGTGCATCTCAATCTGTGGCGCATCCAAAGGGGACGACGATATAGATACCATTATTTACGATTCAAAATTTCTTTTTTTTTTTCGTAATTGCAACATTCTAGGCCAAATGATGGCTAAAATGTCTATTTTAAAATTGCTGTATCAGTACACACCTATATATAAGCCATTGATCCCAACGAAATGAATACAAAACAGATAAACGTCAGCATAAAAAAAAAGATTTTGAGGGAAATTTCAAAGGTGCTGCTGCTCTTATTTGCCGTGAATTTTCTAAAGTATTTCACGGTAAGATTTCATTGGTATGTTACAAACAACTTCAGAATCACTGTAGATAGTGTATTAACCTTCAAGATTATTACTTTGAATATTGTAGACTGTAGTTGTACAGTAGGGTGGAACGAAAAAAATAAATTTTTAATTTCGATATGTAATAGAGATAAAAAGTTTTCTAATGCCTTTGATAAAACAGTATTAAAATATTTTAACAAACATAATATATTTAGAGGTGCCGCAAAAGACTTCAATATATGTATTTTTAAGTAGATTTTACGAATTTTGATAAATTTGGTTTAGTCAAAAAAAAATATTTTAAATACCAAATGCTTGCTTTCAATTTTTAAATAATACACATAAATTAATTTACAGTAGATATTTACAGTTTTATTCTGCATACCTTTAACATTTATGCTACTAAATCTTGCATCTTTTAATTTCCATTTTTTTAGATTTTTAACAGTATTTCGTAATAACATTTCGATTAACCTTACTTTTAAATTAAAAATGCGGCAAAACATTTTTTAGTTCTGAAAATTAATAGCAAATGTAGAACAGTACTTGTTTTAAAGTGACTTTGATTCAGGCGGAATATTATTGCCTGGTGTAAGGTAGCGGAGGAGGAGGAGAAGCATGTAACTATAGCAATAGTCTGGTCACATGTTTCTGTCGTCAGTCAGTGCAGGCAAACGAATCGTTTGAGTAACAAATGTTTTTATGCTGTTCTTTACTGGATTTTATTTTGTTTATGAATATGTCAGTTTGAATATTTGTATAATAATTTATTAGTTAATACTTTATCTTTAGAGTGATGGCAGTGTCAAGACCAGTTCAGACCAGACAAAAGTTAGAATGCACAATTTTTGGGTACCATAAACAGTTAAGTGATATAAGATTTTCAACTTATTATGACAGTGTGAAATATTATCTTTATATTCGACATGAGCTGAAACCAGACAAAACATCAAAAGAACGAACGGTGAGTGAAATTCTTGATATACTTATTAAGAAAGTTGAATCTATTTGGTCGTCAGCAGATATTCCTGTAGTATCTCGCACTCGCATGTTAGAAATGGGAAAAAAATATCACGATAAATACAGAAGTATTTTAAGATCAAAAGGTAGAAAAGGTACAGAAAAATAACATTTGATTGCAGTAAAATTTTTAAATGAAAGCAAACGTCTTTTTTATGTAGCAACCTGTAAGTGCAAAGAATTTTCTGTCTGTAAGTGCGATAAAAAAAGTACCTAAACTTGAGAAAGATTTTTTAATTGACCAAAGAACAGTGAGAAAAATGTGTATAAGTGGAGTCTATAAAGTTATTTCCAAGATTTTAACACAAAAAGAAGAGAGGGAGCAACAGGTAATACAGCAACAATTAAAGTACAATTGCAATCAGAAATTAGTAGTTAAGGCTACTAGAAAAGCTGAAAATGATGCCATTAAATCACATCCTGAGCAAAAATTTAAAGAAACCTTAATATACAATTCCAAAAATTCCTCTACTTCTTTTTTGGATTCAACTACAAGCGAGCAAATGCGAGTAGCACTTCCAACAGTAGCAAGTGCTTGTGACTGAACTGGGCTTTCAGACAGAGTTGCTGCGACTATCGCAAGTGCTGTTCTTAAAGATGTTGGAATGATTACAGAGGAGAACAACAATAAGGTAACTGACAGGATGAAAATTCGAAGAGAGAGAGCCAAGAATCGAGCAAAAGAGATAGTAAGAAGCCTTAACCCAGTTGGAGATAATATAGGTTAGTTCTTCGATGGAAGAAAAGATAAAACAATTGTGCAAGATAAAAAAGTAAACAAATTTTACAAAAAGACGGTCATCGAAAAATATATTCCTTTAGTAAAAGAGCCCAATTCATCCTTTCTAGGAAATGTAACCCCTGCTTTTTGAATAGGTGAAGCTATAAAAATAGCATGACAGCCTACTTTAATGGTAACAATCATTTAAACATATCAACTGTAACTGCTATTGGGTGTGACGGGACAGCCACAAACACTGGAGTTAATAACGGTATGATTGCTTTAACAGAAATAGATATAAATGAGCCACTGCAGTGGCTGATTTGTTTGTTACACTTAAAGGAATTACCTTTGCGTCACCAGTTTCGTAAATTAGATGGAAAAACAAAGGGTCCTAAGGAATTTGGCGGAGTTTTCGGCCAACAACTTGAAAATTATAACGAACTTCCAGTGGTTAAGTTCTTGCCACTAAAATTTCTAAAACTTAAAAAAATTTCAATGGCCGCCATTTTGAAACAAGATGGCGGATGAAACTGGCCAACGAATTTGGTCGGGATATTGGTATGTACGATGCATATAAACAATTTCATCCATATCGGCAGGGGCGTGCCTAGCGTGGGGGGGGGGGAGTGTTGGGGGTGTAACACCCCCCACACACACACACTTATTTGGAAGTGTTGGTAAAATTTAGAATAGTCGGAAAGTTAAGAACACACCCTGCAAAAAGTCCCCTCTCCCGTCGTCAGTATCATTTCAATTCTCTGTTGTCCGTCTTTAAAGGAGAAAAGAAAGAACTTCCCACGGAAGATTGTGTATGATTCTGTATGGCAGGGAGGGGTTGTCAGAGAGCGGAGGTGATAGATATAGAGAGAAAGAATCGCGTTTCTGAGAATTTGAGACTTTCGTGAAAGGAAGGGGGAGGGAAGGTAGTTGCAATCTCTATTGTAAGTTTTCCCATGAGGCATCTTTAATTGCTCCCTTCTGGTATGGACTGATTCTTAGAATTTGGTGACCTCTTTGCTCTGGATTTGGCGCTAGTTATTTGAGGTTGCTGCATTTAAAAGATGAAATCACGGACACAGAAGAAGAGCGATTTGCAAAAGTTTATTTTTGTCGCATGATGGCGGATAATTCAGTGAAAATTTTATGTACACACTGTGATCGCGTACACACACATTTCACAGAAAAAAATAACTTTATATCGCCATATAAGAAAATTTCATCCGAATGAAAACATCGACCTCCAGAAAGGAAAACGGATTCAATGTACAATATGTAGATATTTCTGCATTTCTATTAGAGGCCTGCATAGTCATATTCAAACAGATCATCCAGATGTAAAATTATCTTTTGAAAAGGCTCCTGTATAGCCCCTCCCCCCCCCCAAAAAAAGCCAGTTTTATTCTTCAAATTGTCATAGACACATGAATTTTGTAGACAGGTACATCTGGAATAGTAATCATGCTTAAAGTATGTGTTACTCTTTTTGTGAGTGGGTGGGGGCGACCATCTTTAAACCTCGTTCGTTGAAAATTCCAAAATCAGAGTATTTAAGCATCATCACTCTTAGGGTTGGTTCTAACTGTGTCCAAAATTTTCGAAGGAATGGCTAAGCTTATTTCTGAAATTCTACAGTCAGTTGGAATATCGCTTTCCCAAGCTCGTGCACAGTCTTACGACACCACGTCATCTAAGTCCAGCCGCATTTTAGGCTGTCAATCAAAACTTTCAGAAATAGCTGGTAGAGCTATTTTATACCTACACACTCAGAAATGAATACTCAGATTTCACGAAATTTTCTTTGTTTTTGACGAAACGGTTTCCTGAATTATGCTCCGAGCGAACATTTCGTCAAATTGATGAAATTACTTTCTTCACTTGTTTGACGATATAAATTTCCTCAAAAGTTTCGTCAAAAAGGGATGGTGGCGCCATCTATTGAACAGTTTGGAAGCTCCTCTACCAAGGGAAGAAAAAAGTCACTTCTCGTTTTCCTCGGCGTGATTTGAACCCGCGTGCTTTGGGGTGGGAGACACTTGCTCAACCGATCGGGCTATTGGGGACGTATATGAATGTGCTTTTAGACTGATCTAAGGAAAGCTGCCGCGTGATTATATTTTTATAAGATAGATTGTAATTTTATCGGTGCTGAAAGTTTTAAGGAAAGCTAATTTATTATTATGTTTTTCTCATGGTCAATGAATAATTATAATATGGCTTGATTAAATCATTTATTAGTGAAATTTTCTTTGCTCAATGAATGGTTAGAATATGGTCTGGTTAATTTGTTGCACACAAATAACGAACTGTGAAGTGCATATTGTGTGAGATTTATCACGTTGAATAGATGGATAAGATTTTAACACTTTACTGTTTATAAAAGGGAGAGGGATCAATTATGTTTATTTTTAATCTGATTGAAAACAGAATATACTTCTTAAATAAATTTTAAAAAAAGATATCCCGGATCTTTGAAATTTTATTGAATAAATTTTCTTTTTGGATGTTTTTGAACACAGGAAATATATTCTTTTCGAATTAAAACATAACGAACAACAACATAAGTAATAATAATAATAATAATAAGCATTCCTAAAAATTTTAACAGCTAAAAAAATAACTTATGAAGAAACAATAACTACCTATATTTCAGTATTTTCTGAAAAGCTCTAAAAAGTGCTGTTTTAAAAATAAATTATTACGGAACTAATACAAACAAGCAAATATCTGCTTGCTAAAATCGCAGGATTTGAGGAGATACAGCAACGGTTTCCTTAAAATGCATTGAGTCTGACCGTGATTGAGGAAAAACTTTCGTCAAATATCTGAGAGTTTACCTTTCCTTAAAAGTTACGTGATGGTGATAGGAAATGATCGTCAAAAACGACGAAATACAGCTTGAGGATTGCTAAATCGTCAAAAGTGATAATTCTATTTCTGAGAGTGTACCCTGCCTCGCGCATAAAGTGAATTTATGTGTTGAACATGCGTGCGAAGAAAGCAATATAATAAAATTGTTCTACGACAGTATTCAGTATCTATAATTTCTTTTCACTGAGTACAAAGCGATTCGGCATACTGAGAGAGAAAATGGAAGATCTTCAGAAGGGTCTTACCTTGAAATCTTTGTCGAAGACAAGATGGACTATGCGAGTGGATTCAGTCAGAGCTATTTTATCGTCCTATGATGCCCTCATCCATACTCTAAAATTATTTCTGAAGACATGAAGGTTGACAATGATGCTCGAGCTAAGACGGCAGGGTTAGGAAACAAAATGATGTCATATGATTTCATTGTTTCTTTACTTGCAATGAAAACAATTATGTTTAAGACCAAGTTAGCAATAGATCAATTGCAACGTGAAGACCTGAACATTTTAGAGGGAACCGACATAATGCAGAAAACTTACGAAAGGATTCAGAAACCCCGGAATAATGACGCGGCGGCAATAATGAACATCATTAAGGAAGCTGACAACATCTGCGAGACACATGGAATAAATCAAGATTATGAGTTCAATTTGCAGCACAGGCGACGGAGGCCTCCATCGAAGATCGTCGAAAATCCTGAAACTGCAGTTCTATTTACACGAGAGAATTATTTTAAAGCAGAAATTTTAAAGGTGGTAGATCGGCTTACAACTGCATTTGGAGACTTTCATAAGTTGGTATTTGAGAAAGTTAAACCACTGGCCTGTCTCTTTCCATCTAGGATCAAGTATAGCTCTACCGAGGACATTTCTAAACTATGTCAATTATTCCCTGATGATCTCAAAGATGTAGATAACTTGGAATGTGAAATTGATATCATGTCCTGAGAAATAGCTAGTTCTGAATCGGATACAATTGGCGCAGCAGCGCAAAAACTTGTGGGGAAGGCTCATTTGTATCCTAACCTTTTTTTGGCCTACAAGTTGGCCTTAATTATTCCAGTAACTGTGGCAAGTAATGAAAGAAGTTTCAGCACGTTAAAGTTAGTGAAAACTTAGTTGCGTACCACCATGTCGGAAGAGCGACTGGACGAACTAATGCTATTAACCTGTGAAACAGACATAACTGACATGTTGGATTTAGACAGTGTAGCTGGAAAATGGGCTATTCTGAAGGATAGGCGAGTGATTATTTAAAAATGTAGAAGGATAATTTTTAGTCTCTTATACTAATATATATCTTATTTTTAGCAAGCAAGATTTGTCTTTTTTATGTATTTTAAAATTTATACGCTTACATTACACAACAGCATGTGGTTTTATGTATAGAAACATAAATTCCGAAGTACTACAACATTCTTAAATTGTTACTTTTGAGAACTAGTTAATGTACGGTACATCCGTGCACATTTCCTTTTAAATCGTAAGCAGAATCGTAATTAATAACCGGATTCTCAACTCTACTTATATAGTAAAATAATTTTAAAAAAATTACACATACTGAATAACAGCATTTAATTTCGACTGGGGTTAAGGAGAATGTAGGTGAGCACTTAAGACTTTTAGTGATTTTTATAAATTCACAGTATTGTAGAACAGTTGACTCCGTCGCTGAGGGGGAGGGGGGCTATCGCAAAGCCTTTCTCACCCCCGATCTTGCAGTCGGCAAAATTCAGTTCACACCCCCCCCCCCCCCACTAAAACAGCCTTCGGCCGCCCCTGCATATCGGTTCAAAACTTCGAGAGTTACAGCATGACAAAATTCAGATATAAATATATATATAGTATATATAAAATTTTATTAATATTATTAATATTTTTTTTTAATTTATCAAAATTAAAACATTGAATATCGTTAAATAAAATAAATGATTGTTTTTTTTTTGCATTTTATTATTCTTTTCAATTAAGTGAATTATTATCTTTGTCAAAATACTTTTGAACGCTACTGTATTATTTAACAAACTGTGTTTGAACAACTATTTGCAAGCAACAAAGTAATTACAACAGTTAAATTCAAACTGTTATTACATCTTGATTTTTTTGAAAAAAAAGCTCATTTATTTCACTTTTTCAGAAAATTAATGCATAAATTTACATCAATTAAACTTAATATTATTGTTGTTATAGTAAAGAAATATCTATAGATTGCTGTTAAAAACAAAATTTGATTTAAAAAATTTTAAACTAAAACAGTGAAAAAAATTATAATTTTATGTTAAATTTGGACTTTTTGTAAAAAAATCCATATTTTTAAGGCTCTTGCGGCACCTCAAGATATAAATTTAGAACGAAAAAAACTTCGTAGTTTTATTGTTAACATATAAATACAACTTTTAATTGCTATTAGAAAATTATTTGCTGAAAAAAATATTTTGCCCTATACTTTCGTTCCACCCTATTGTACAGTCGTCGAAAAAAAAGTAAATACCCCCTACTAATTCCTCAACAAATTATCGTAGAAGAAAGTTACTGGTACCGAACGGTTTGAAATAAAGTCTACTTTTAAATGATATATATAAAATTTGTTTATGGGCCATCTACATACTAAAACAAACCTAAACTTCATTTTTTTCAATGGCAATACCCAATTTTAACAAGATATATTAAATCTTTGGTTCAAACTATGCCTAGTCACCAAATTTCAAATCATTTGAATGATATGATTAAAATGAATGTTTTTGAATTAGAAACATTCAAAATTTAGTGCTTTTAATGTTAAATTACATTTTCACATTTTCATTAATATCTCCTAAAATTATACCCCTAATGTGCTATTTTTTTGTGTAGCAATAATACTAAAATACCCAAATATAAATACATTGAATTTGCAATATTTATAATTTTATGATATGAATTATGAAATTAATATTCGAAAAAGTTATGAATTGCAGCCTACATTTTTTTGATAGATTTTATTATTTTGATAGATTTTATTATGATAGAAGTCCTGCTTTGTGGAAATCCAAAATTTCACATTTTTCTTCCAAGTAGTTTTCAAACTATGCTTAAAAAACGGCAAAATGGTGGTTTAAGGTAGGGGTTCATAATCTTTTTTAGAGAAGAGCCACTTACAAAAATGTCTGGGTTGTTGAGAGGCACATCAGTAACGGGGAGATTTCGGGGAGGTCATCTGTGGCAGATATGAAGAAACAAAAAAATTAGCTTCAGAAGGGAGGGCGGTAGCTTTAGCCCTTTAGGTTCTCCTACCCAATCAACATTTCCAATTCAGTTGGGAGGGATATACTAACAGTTTACGTTTGTAATATTTCTTGACTTCATTCGGAGGAGTAAATTTTGTTTTATTAAAAGTGCTAAAAAACAAACATAGGCACGAAAGTGTCTAGAGCGAAAAATGTGAACTTTCTAAAAAAATGCGAAATTTATAAACGAATGGTAGAGAAGGAGCGAAACAACGAAAGATTTTTTCCGCGCCTGATAGACAAAATTTGCGATTATTTCGCACCTGATCGACGAAATTCGCGATTTTTCCGCGCCCAATCAACGAAATTCGCGATTTTTAACTGACGACATTTGTAATTTTTTCTGCCGCAAATTGACAAGTTTAGCGTTTTTTCTCTGGATAAACTGACGAAATTCACAATTTTTCCGCTTTCGATCAATGAAATTTTCAATTTTTCTGCGCATCATCGACAAAATTTGCGATTTTTGCCGCTAAATTTCTTATTCTTAACTGACTCTGACGAAAATTGTAATTTTTTCTCTTAGCAGATTGACAAAATTCCTTTTTTTCCCTCGATAAATTGACGAAATTCACGACTTTTCTGCTGCCGATCTATGTAATTTTCATTTATTCCACGCATAATCGACAGAATTTGTGATTTTTCCGTGTCCAGTCAATAAAATGTACGATTTTTCCGCGCCTGATGGGCAAAATTCGCTATATGAAAGAAATAAATCTAAAAATCAAGATTTACGTACTCAAGCACTTTAATTTATTTGGTATGGTTTTCGAGGATTTACATTTAAATTAAATTAAAATGTCATATTTTTATTTAGTTCAACCTGATTGAAAATGGTAATTAATTGATATATTTGAAGGCATTAGAGTACGATAGTAAAAATGCCTTTTTCGAATGCCCCAGTTATCGAAAAAGTTGATTTTCTTATAATAAATTCGAGCAGATTTCATTCGATTCTTGAGAGTTTCTCCGCTAGGACGGCTAAATGTAAAAATTTAGCAACAGCAACTGAATTCTTTTAAGCGCATATACATGACGCACAATTATTGCAGCACTAACAATGTACATCTATGGTCATCAAGATTACTTATGTTTCTGACTTTTCGTTCATTTGATTTCCTACTTCAACTTTATTTTATGTATTTTGTCGTGCCCGACCAATGAAATTCGCGATTTTTCGGAGCTTTTCGGAGGCGATTCTGAACTGACTGACGGAATTTGCATTTCTTTCCCGCGGCAAATTTACGAAATTCGCGATTTTTTTGCGATGAAGAGACGAAGCATATAATTTTTCCATAGCCAATCAATGAAATTTGCTCCTAATCGACAAAATTCGGGACTTTTCTGCTCTAAATCGACAAAGTTCGCGATTTTTCCGCAGCCGATCGACGAAATTCGCGATTTTTCCGCGCCCAATCAACGAAATTCGCGATTTTTAACTGACGACATTTGTATTTTTTTCTGCCGCAAATTGACAAGTTTCGCGTTTTTTCTCTGGATAAACTGACGAAATTCACGATTTTTCCGCTTCCGATCAATGAAATTTTCCATTTTTCTGCGTATCATCGACAAAATTTGCGATTTTTGCCGCTAAATTTCTTATTCTTAACTGACTCTGACGAAAATTGTAATTTTTTCTCTTAGCAGATTGACAAAATTCCTTTTTTCCCTCGATAAATTGACGAAATTCACGACTTTTCCGCTGCCGATCGATGTAATTTTCATTTTTTCCACGCATAATCGACAGAATTTGTGATTTTTCCGTGTCCAGTCAATAAAATGTACGATTTTTCCGCGCCTGATGGACAAAATATGCTATATGAAAGAAATAAATCTAAAAATCAAGATTTACGTACTCAAGCATTTTAATTTATTCCGTATGGCTTTCGAGGATTTACATTTAAATTAAATTAAAATGTCATATTTTTATTTAATTCAACCTGATTGAAAATGATAATTAATTGATATATTTGAAGGCAATAGCGTACGATAGTAAAAATTCCCTTTTCGAATGCCCCAGTTATCGAAAAAGTTGATTTTCTTATAATAAATTCCAGCAGATTTCATTCGATTCTTGAGAGTTTCTCCGCTAAGACGGTAAAAATTTAGCAACAGCAACTGAATTCTTTTAAGCGCATATACATGACGCACAATTATTGCAGCACTAATAATATACATCTATGTTCATCAATATTACTTATGTTTCTGACTTTTCATTCATATGATTTCCTACTTCAACTTTATTTTATGTATTTTGTCGTGCCCGACCAATGAAATTCGCGATTTTTCACAGCTTTTCGGAGGCGATTCTGAACTGACTGATGGAATTTGCATTTCTTTCTTGCGGCAAATTTACGAAATTCGTGATTTTTTTGCGATGAAGAGACGAAGCATATAATTTTTCCATAGCCAATCAATGAAATTTGCTCCTAATCGACAAAATTTGCGACTTTTCTGCTCTAAATCGACAAAGTTCGCGATTTTTCCGCACCCGATCGACGAACTTCGTGATTCCTAACTGACTGACGAAAGTTGGAATTTTATTCCGCGACAAATTAACGAAGTTCGCGATTTTTACTCGT
Organism: Maratus speciosus; assembly: GCA_963932465.1. Classification (NCBI taxonomy): domain Eukaryota; kingdom Metazoa; phylum Arthropoda; class Arachnida; order Araneae; family Salticidae; genus Maratus; species Maratus speciosus. The sequence continues at coordinate 389,113,041 of OZ010788.1, read as the reverse complement.
GACTGACGAAACGCACGATTTTTTTGTAGCTGATTAACAAAATTAGCAATTATTCCGCGCATAATCGACAATTTTGACGATTTTGCCATGTCCGATCAACGAAATTTGCGATTTTTCCGACACTGATCGACAAAATTCGCGATTTTTCCGTGCTCGACCAACGAAATTTGCGACTTCTTTCGTGTTCGATCGACAAAACTCGCGATTTTTCCCTGCCCGATCAACGGAATTTTCGATTTTTACACGAATGATCGACAAAATTTTCCGTTTTTCCCTCGGCAAATTGAGAAAATTCACGATTTTTTCTGCGACCCGTGGACAAAAATTGCAATTATTTTCATTTATAAACTGACGAAATTCGCGGGCCACAGGTTGTGCATCCCTATTTAAGGGGTCGTCTATGATAGAAGTACCTAGACATTTTGAAATTTCTTATGCTACCCAGTAATCTAGCAGTCTACAATGACTGCTTGTGTGGCGCTTTAAGATGCCTTGATCAAGAAGGGAGTTTTCTCGGTCAACATTCGAGTACCAAACTTCAATTTGGATACAGCCCCTAAAATACGATAGTTTTAAAATAATTAATTTCTCGGAAACGTATCGTACGAATTGCATAAACAATTATTTTTAGGCTAATTGAATGGTGTAGAGTTCATTTATGCTGTCAGAATTGTGTATTGCTATTGAAAAATACAAAATTATGGTTTGATTTAATATGTAGATGGCTCCCTAATCAAATTTTATATACATAATTTAAAAGTAGACTTTATTACTGATCGTGTGGTACCAGTAACTTTCTTCTACGATAATCTTTTGAAGAGTTAGTAAGTGGTGTTTTCATTTTTTTTTCCCACGACTGTACTCTGGGTCAAGAAGACACTCTATTGTGTTGCCAAACAGATGCAGAGAAAAATGAAAAAATATTTCGAATCGGAAAAATGTTTACTTTAAATGTTTGTTAAAAGAATTAGCTTAGGGGTCGTCTTTATAATGAAATTGAATCAAACTTTGAAATTTTCAATATGAACACCTAATTTTACCATCGTATTAAGATTAGCTTGAAAGTATTACCTTCGGCTACAACTGGAAAGTCATCGTGTAAAGTAGTTTAGAATACATATAGATTTCAAATTTTGAATTCTTAAAGTTAGGTTAATTTATAATTGTTACAAATCAGATTGAAAAGAAAGTACTGTGTGTCTACAAATTAGTTGGGCTATTTCGTCAGTTAAGAACTTCCCAAATATTAAATGGAATTAACTAGTAGTAATATTGCCGAAATGTATTCATAGATGGTGTTAGGTGTCATAAGTGACGCTATTTCTTAGCGAGCGGTTATCATTCTTGTTCGTTATTACGATAATGGAGTCGTACAAAGATGCTGAAAAAGCGAAATGCTATCTTTGGTTTCATGAAAATCATTATGCTGTGGAAGTACGAAAAAAGAATGGTGATAATGGTAAACTTAAGCTACTTTTCTTCCTTACAACAATATGTACGTTATTTTTTTTCCTGTGCATTCCATTCAATAAATCATTATTTTCTAACTAACCAATTTGGCACTAAACACCCTGTATATTTGAAAATGTAATTCAAAAACTACTTAGCGGAACGTTATAAAATGTTAGATTCCAATATTTGGAACTTAAAGAAATCGTTTTCTGTACAAAAAAAAAAAAAAAAAAAAAACTACGTTATATGTTATATTTTGTTCGAAAATTTACTTTCAAATATTTATATTTTCGAAATTAATTTTCGAGAAAAATTTGAAATGTAACCTATAGATTTTTTTTTTCGAAAATCGATTTCTAGAATGTTCAAATATGAGAATTTGAAATTTCATTTGATTCCACAAAGTAGTTCTGTAGTTAGATTAAAAAAACTACTCGCATTGCACTTGTTTTGCAACTAAAAAAATGAATTAAACATTAGGAGTTAAAAGGTTTATATGAGCTTAATTCCTTCAATATTTGCCCGAATGAATTTCGGTTTGAAATCCCAAGGCAAAATTTCTTGGAAAAGCTATATATGATGTCACATTTAGTTTTTTGTATTTAAGATTGTAAAGTATTATGCAATTTCACAATGAAGTCGAACCATTAAGCTTATTTTTTAAACATACCTTTAAAGAATACATATATCCCTTCCGAATGGCTATTTTCATCTTTCTCTTCGTCTATTAAACGGTAAAGAAGATAGGGAGGGTTAGTTCTTTTATTTATTTATTTATTTATTTTGATCGACTGTACCTACTTCTACTGAAATGTTTTTTTTTTAATCTAGTGTCATCCCCATGAATGTTATTCAGCATATTTCAATTTCTTCCTTATTAATAGAAGAATTTTTTTTACAGATTTTATAGTAAAAGTATGAATATAAAATTTTACATTTTTTAGACACATAACTATGCAACAGCATACTTTTTTATATTTCTACTGAGAATTTGTGAAAATTTTTATTAAAGAAATAAATCTAACAATCAAGATTAAGTACTCAAGCATTTTAATTTATTCGGTATGATTTTCGAGGATTTACATTTAAATTAAATTAAAATATCGTATTTTTATTTAGTTCAACCTGATTGAAAATGATAATTAATTGATATATTTGAAGACATTAGCGTACGACAGTGAAAATTCCTTTTTTCGAATGCCCAAGTTATCGAAAAAGTTGATTTTCTTATAATAAATTCGAGCAGATTTCATTCGATTCTCGAGAGTTTCTCTGCTAAGACGGCTAAATGTAAAAATTTAGCAACAGCAACTGAATTCTTTTAAGCGCATATACATGACGCACAATTATTGCAACACTAACAATGTACATCTATGTTCATCAAGATTACTTATGTTTCTGACTTTTCGTTCATTTGATTTCCTACTTCAACTTTATTTTTTTATTTTCATTTCTTTCATTTCTCTATGGAAACGAAGGTCCTGCACATGCAATACAGTGTACTCTATGCTAACGAATTTTATGCATTTCGAGATTCACGAGCAGTAAATTTGTTTTGTAGTCCCAGTGATCTAAAAACGCTGACTTCCCTAATGCCTTTTTCTATTCATTTTCAAACCATTCCAACTTTTCATTGATAAAAGTATGAGCGCAGTCTTTTTTAAAACGTTTAATAAAATGTCATAAAGTGATAATCGTCTCGTGTAATGTGCAACACTGTAATGCGTTTTTTGATATACTGTTTGTATTTTGCAGTGTATTGTTTGAAACAAATTCATGGAAAAAATATGAAGGTGGTAACGAAATAATCATATTTTAAGTACTTGTTAAAATTGGTTTATGTTCTCAAACAGTTCGGTTATCGAAAAACGTCTACGAACATTTTTTTTTCGCAAGTGAATATTATATAGACTGTATATTAAAAATATAACACTTCAATAAAGTTGCGCAAACATAGCAAATTTATGCAAAAGCTTCTATAACCTTTTTGTTTCTGATATGTTAGTACTTACTTTTGTATATTTCCAGAAAATATTACATTGAATATGAATTTATTATAAAAAGTTATGTTGAATTTTGTATAGTTTGTTGAACTTACATTTTTCTCTAAGTTATACGTTTTTAACATATTTTGAAAAATCAAATATTTCACTACATCTTTAACAAAAGACATATTGAAAAACTTAAGATTATAACTAACCTGAATTGGTAAATTTAATGCACGACTTGTTTAACGATGTTCCTTGATAGCTCCTTTATTAAATTCAAAAATTTTCAAACTTTTTTTCTACTGTATATCAGGAAATATATTTTACCGTAAATATATTCATATTCGCATAAATTTATATAATTTAAAGAAAATCTGATACGACGTTGGTGTAAACAATTTTAGGAGTGGAATTTCTTGTAAGCAATTAACGAAAAAATAAAGCATGTGTACTTTTATTAACAACGTAAATACATTATATAATATATATTTTGCGTCACCTATCCACTGTACCAAAATAGCATCAGAATATTACATTCATTATAACAAAATCAGCTCCTTCATTTATACTTAGAGACTGTAGTTGATTAATGCTATTACGTAAATTAGACATTACGAATAGATAGTTATCTAGGTAATTTATATTTATGACCTTCCATTAATTATAATATAGTATCACTCGAGAAAAAATGCAGAAACTTTCTTTTCATCAGAGGGATAGTATATTTTCTTGGACATTGTATTTCAGAATTATTATGTAGAAATCAAAATTTCTAATATGTACTATTAGAACTCTTAATCATCATACAAAATTTTTTACACCTATCAATGCTGTAAATTAAGATTTTCGTAATTCTGATTTTTTTTTCATTCGTGAGTTATTTAAATTGAATAGAATCTATCATAAATTGTTTCACATTAAGTTGCATATTTATATTATAACAATAAGGTATAAAGCCTAGAACTGATACCGAAAATTCAGTGAGTTAAAATAATTACTGATTTCGACGTGGAGTATAATACATTTAAAAAGAACGGAATTATTACACTATGTTTTCATCATTATTCAAATAAATATATAGAAATTTAGCTTTATTTCTACTAAGCATTCTACAATAAAAAACATATTAATATTATTCTTCACCACTGTAAATGCCGAGTGAAGCCAAATAATATCCATTTTACGATACATTTAATTATTTATAACAAGATCATTATTTGGCTTTTCGCTTTAGGAAAACGTACCTAAAACGCATAAGTAGCTCACCAGTTTCTAATTACAATCGAATTTTAACAGTTTAAGAAGGATAGAGAGCATCGCAAAATGTTGGCACTAGTGGAATATTAATATGAAAGATCTTGACGCACATCAGGATATTGTACCGACAAGTAAGAGTATCAATGAGGAAATAATTAAATATACAAATGTTTTCTGTCTTCGGGTAGATGCTTTTTTAATGAATGGATTACAAATTATGAAACATATTTTCAACGGCAAACAATCATATATTTATATATATATTTATAAACATTTGCTAAACTATAGCGTGCTGAAGTTCTGTTTTAATTATCAACAGCAATTCTGCTAAAAATATTTCAGAATTAGAAAATAGTCAGTAGTACGGATTTTTAGAATGCCCGTTATGTAATTAGAAAATAGTCAGTAGTACCGATTTTTAGAATGCTCCTTATGTAAGTTCAGCAGGAAAAAAGTTTCACCCAAAATTAAGTTTGCCTCACTTATTAAAACAGTCTATATTTAAGATTACCACTTTGAAACGAAATTGTTAAAAGATATCTTATATCCATTGATACCTAGACACTTTCGCAGATATATTTTAATAAATGTAGAATTTTTCAAATGAATTATCAATAGTACTGCATATTTTGTGCAGAAATATACAGGGTGTATATAAAGTCCCGGACCCATTTTGATGTTTAATAACTCATAAAATAATAAAGATATATTAAAATTAATAACATAAATGGTTAGATAGACTCAAAAAATTTCATGACCCTTGTCAATGAACTTCCACGTCTGCCCTCTTCGTCGCACGGAGAATATCAAATCGATAGTCAATTTCACGCCAGGTAGCGGCACGCATGACGGCACCACAGAGGCTATTGCGGCTGTAATTCAGGCTTTTAAGTCATCAATTAGACATGTTGGAAAACTTCCTATTTCCACAACTAGAAGAGCTTCAGACACATGTCATTTTGCAACAAGATGGTGCACCACCTCATTGGGGTACCATCGTTCGTACTTCTTTGAATGACCATTTTCCAGGAAAATAGATTGGGCGAGGAGGTCCAATTCCTTGGCCACCAAGATCACCTGATATAACGCCGCTGGACTTTTTCCTTTGGGGATTTGTAAAGGACAATGTTTACAGGAGGAGAGTGTCGAACATTGATGACTTAAAAGCCAGAATTACAACCGCAATAGCCTCTGTGGATGCCGACATGCTTGCCGCTACCTGGCGTGAAATTGACTATCGACTTGATATTCTCCGTGCGACGAAGGGGGCACACGTAGAAGTTCATTGACAAGAGTCATGAAACTTTTTGAGTCTATCTAACCATTTATGTTATTAATTTTAATCTATCTTTATTATTTCATGAGTTATTAAACATCAAAATGAATCCGAGACTTTATAAACACTATATTTCGTTATTACTGTATGCACCATGTAATTTCATATTTCATATTCCGCGATTTTTTTTATATTAGTATGAATATGGGAATGCATATAAAATATTCGATAAAAGAGTTTATATATATGAGATGTGTTGTATAACGCAAATTGCATAAGTATTGTACAGTTCGTCATCGTATTGGATACATAATATAAATCCATCTGTTACATGTGCTATTTACTCAATACAAAACAAAATACTTTGAAAAAAATATATTTAGAATTAAAATTTATATGTTTAGAGTACATACACTCTCAGAAACGCTTTCTTGAATTCGCGGAAATTATACTGGCAGGACTTCTGCCGGGAATTTTCCGTTAATTTATAAATATCTGTTATTTTTTTTTATCCGTTAAGGAGTTAAAATATCCTTCAATTGAAGAAAGTGTGGAAAAAATAAATTTGCCGACGTTGGAACCGAACCATCCATCCCAGCGTTACGAGACGTGTACGGTAACGACCGCGCTACTTCGTCCCAAGTGAAACGCTTTGAAGTAAATATGTTTGCTTCAAATGGATATGGTTTGACTAATTTCTTTAAAAAGTTTTAAAAAAAGCAATTTATCAAATTACAACGACCATTTGGAAAACGATTTATTTGAAGACTAAAATTTAAGACATAAAAAATCGCACGGAGTTGATCATACATTACGTACGCCATGAATTAAACATTAATAGTGTTATTACACGTAAAAATTGCAAGCCAAAAACTGCCTGCGACCCGTCAGATTTCATGAAACTTAAGTATTATCCACCTGAAACTTACGTAAATATCTAAGCATTTCATTGGCTGTTCGGGAAAAGGCTTTTCCATCGTCAGATTTCCAAGAAATCTGACGGCCAATTTTAAATGAAATTTCATTCTTAAACTTTTAAACATCCGACAATATTACTTTTTACACAGTCGCTTAGAGAAAAAAATGTACTTTTAAATGCAATTTGTTTGAAAGATGTATCTCAATTTGTTTCTGAGTTATTAATTTTTTTTGTAGTTTTTATTACTTTTTTGTCATAGTGGCAACAGAAAGTATCCATCGTTGTTGAAATTAAAGGGAAATACAGATTACTGTATAGACCAATCAGAAAACGAATAAATTGTGGATTAAACCAATGAAAACCTCCAGATATGCTTTTTATTTCCCATCTTGACGAGAACAATAACCATTTTTCCAAATGGTAAATTATTCATTTAATTTTGGGACGATTTTGTCTGTAATGAGATTGTGGCTAAGTTCTAATACTTTAGTATTAAAATAGGATAAAAATATGAATTATGTATATATTTAAGTAGATAGCTAAATGTAAAATATGAATATGATATCTTCATCCGAAAAGATTTTTTTTTTTTTTTATTATTATTATTTTTTTTAGCATAACCGATTTTTTCCCATTTACTATATGAATTAAATGTGTTAATTTAAAATATATTTTAAATGCGAATATGTTTTTATAAACAACTTTATAAATTAATTTTTTTAACTTTTTTCACCGTATTCAACTTTAAAAAAATAAATTGTGAGCCCTTTTTAATGAATGGGAAAAGTAATTTTTATTTATTTTTAAATTTGACAACATTTTCTTTTTTTTTATTAAATTATAAACCTTAATTTATATAATTTTTGGTTTTTCCTTTTTACATAAATTCGAATTTTAATATCAATAGAGCGCCTGCGTGCAAGGAATGAACGAAATTTCTCCCTCTCTTTCAGACTTTTTAGAAGCATTCTCAGATGAAACATGTCTTCTTGAGGTACGGAAATTATTTGTTTAAAAGTGAGGAATAATTTATTATGTATTGATAAGTTTTTCTAATAGTATAACTAGTAATTAGTTTTTTTTTTTGGTACGTATCAAATTACATATACATTCGTTGAAAGCTTTTGGCTTGTTTGTTTATCCAGTAGAATATTTATTCCAAATACTACTGTTGTTTGTGTTCTTCAATTTTACTTATTTCTCTGATTGGTTGTAACATTTTCGGAGATTATTTAGTTATTTTACGTTTCATTGGTTTTTGGGGAGAACTGAATTTTTAAAACATAAGACTACTCCACCATCTAATTTTTTTTTATTTCTCTGAACAATGAAGTGATATCAGTTACTACAGTAAAAACTCCATAACGGACAATTACGAATAGGCGATAACTCTATATAACCGACACTTTTTAAGCTTCCAACACCTATATATGTATGCAGTTTCTCTTCTGATTAACGGGCGCATTTCACGACCTTGAGATTTCCGTTATTCAGAGGATTTACTGTACTAGAATATGTAGCGAAAATAATTTCTCATGCCTTCATAATCCAACTAAACAAACACTTTTTACTAAGAAGCTTAATTACTAGATTGCCTTGTTAAATAAATTGAAAAATATTGCTAGTATATCTACAAGTAATATTTTTATATTCTTACCAAAAACAATGGTATCTCCATCAGAAGACAAGTTAAACTTTATGAAAACAAGCATGTCCTTCTCATTTAAAAACATTTTTTCACCCCTTTTTATCATGAATGTTTCGTAATAATCATTAAAAATCTACAAAAGTGTATTCACCTATATAAATATTTTATTTTTAAGTTGGCAAATATTTTATTTAAGATTATAAATAATTTATTAATATTTTATTGTTAAGTTTGAAAATTGTCCTGAAAAGAAATTAAAGTATATCTATAAATTAATAATTATTAGGTCCTCACATTTATAATTACCTACATTGTACAGGTTCAGATTGACGGTCGCCAGTTGCCACGGGGCGACTAAATTTTTTGACAAATGACTAATCCTCGTTGCGAAATTTTGATACTTTTTTTCTTTTGCAAATAGAAAAGCACCTGCTCTTTTCACTAACCGAGATCAAGTATGACCTTGATAAAAGGTCAGGGAATTTTTGCGATCTCAGTTACCGTCGTGAACGCTGCCTCTGTGATAAACTGCTTTCTTGCCGAACATTGTGTTCGAATATAATTTAGCCCATGTCCACTCCACTACAAAGCTTAGCAGCTGCGAAGCTCGGCATATAAGCGCGCTAATGGTAAAGATTTTCTTTTGGACACCAGCGAAAGCAAGCATTTCTTCGAAAGTGTCGTCCGAAATACAGAGTTGAAATAAATACTCCTTTACTGCAGATCGGCTCAGGAGACAGTCCAAAGTTCCCGATGCGGTGGAGATTATTTAAGGGGTGTGGATCATGGAGTCACGAGGATAGAGGATTCCGAACTCTGAAGAAAAAAGAACAAAAAGAAAAGAAACTCGCACGAAAAAATACTTAACGCGAGGTCTATTCTTGGTCTGTAAATGTTTTCTGGACTGCTTGTTGGTCTGCAAGTGCGAGATTTTTATACACCGAAATAAGCTCACGTACTCCTTTTTTTTTTTTTTTTTTTTTTTTTGATATATGTCTGTACTTTTATATGACAAAATCAAAATAAGAAATAAAGTTTTCCTAATATTTCCCATTATCATGACTGCTTAGCTTATACGTGTTTTGTTATTCAATTGTATCTTGTCCAACTTTATCTTCTGATTTTTCCAGATTTATATTATACTTTTTTTTAAATATCAAACTTTCAAGAATTTAAGGATTAAATTAAATATGCACATTTCTTGTATTTAGTCTGTGTTTTGTTGTACATGTGTATTTATTAATTAAACAATTTTTTATTTTGAATTCCTGTGTTTTTTTTTTTTTTTTTTTAGTTTTTCCATTTAAATACTATCTTTTTTGAGTTTGTTTCACAATGTGGCCACTAGATTTTGGTTAAGAAACAAAGTGGAGACTGGATTTTGGGGGGTTAGGAGCCACTGGCTCCTTAAAAATTTTAGGAATCAGCACCTATACTACACCGTTAATGTAGATCATATGATGAAATGACTAGTAAATCTGCAGATCAGGAGCCTCAATGTCAGCTCTGCAAGTCATTGTTTTTAGACAAACTTTGCTAATATTCAGTTTCCTGCAAACCGCAATTTAAAGTTTTCAAATTATGTAATTATTTATAAGAATAAAAAATACGAAGTTTTCAGACATTAGAAGCATTAAATTAAAAACGTTATGGAAGGATATTTCGAAATTTTCATGAGCTGTTAATTCTGGTATATATTTTTTAAATAATAAAGTAGATTTCTTCAGGGGGGCTCCGCCCCCCCTGAACCCCCCGTGGTCTTATTAATTTACATACGTAACTTTTTATTGATTGCGCTAATGGTTAGCACAAATCTTGGATTTCTTTTTACACTTCCGAGCCTTATTTTTCAATACTGGTAACACAGAAAATGATTTACATTGACGCAATTATATTAAACGTTTAGGTTTTATGAATGAAAATGTAATTTCCTTTAAAAGTAAAATAATTTTCATTCCTATTTTCTAAAATGAGGCGGCATTAAGAAGTAACACCCGTCAAAAAACATTTTTTCAGGCAATCTAGTTAATGCTTGGTTTTTAAGGATGAAAATATTTATTTCAAGATACAATGACGTCATTTTCGACAGCGATAATTTTGCGGTGCATAATTTTGATATTTACTATATACACTGCTCAAAACAATTAAAGGATATTGCAGTTTTAGCTGGATTTTGTATCTGGTAAACTGTTTAGCTGATTGATACATGGTCGGCAGACATAGTACGTTATATGAGAATAAATTACACATGTTTGGCAGAAAAAAATGCATTTTATTGCGCATTTGTGTACTAAAGGAAAAAAACACAATTTGTGCATATGAGAAAAAAAGAATAAGAAAAGGTGTTTTCTTCAAAGAAAATCATTTTCAGTAGGGGGTATGGTTTCCACGGGCGGCCAACAACGTTGAACACCTTTGAGGCATGGACTCAATGAGGCTATTAATGACGAGTTAGGGTATTCTGCCCCACTCTCCAATTATCTTTCATTCTATCAGTATCAGCTCTGAAAAAAATTATCTCACAAGATCTTCGCATGATAAAAAATATATCCTTTTATTAAAAAACTTATAACCTTTTACTCAATTTTATTAAATACTATTGGATCATTTTTGATTCTGCTGTTCTTATTAAATTTTGTATGGCAATGGAATTTGTTTATAGAAGTAAATCATTTGAATTTCAAAAAGAAAAAAAATCAAATTACAGAATTCTACTATGAAAAAAAATTGTCATTTTAATTAGTAAAGTTTGTTTTTATAACAGAATTTAAACTAAAACCTTTCACTTGTTAAGAATTATAAATACATATAATAAAAGAAAAAACAGAAATTTCTGAAAAAAAAAAAAAAAAAAAATTCCAAAAGTATTAGGAAAAATCCATAAAATATCTTAGTAAAATTTGCTCCAATAAATAACTTCTTAATCAAACTAAAATAAAAGCATCTCTTTAGTTTCCAAATCAACATAATTAGTCATGAAAAGATTTATTACATGAAAATATCTTTAAAATTTAACCTTTTCTTTCAATATGATGCGTTGCGTAATTTAAAGTAAAACAAATGTTAATTCCTTCCGTCTAAAAAAGTGAACAAAAAACCTTTCCGAAAAAAAAGAAAGAATCGTTACTTGAAAAAAAATCTTCTTATTTAGGTAATAATAATAATAATAATAATAAAAATTTGCTTAATTTTCTTTACAGCGTTGGCGATTTTTTATTTAAAATATTTGTTTCCTTTTTTAAAATTATATTGGGATCTATTTATCGAACAAGTAATTTCTGATCACATGTAAAAAAATACTAGAGTGTTATTATGATTGTTTAATCCTAATGTAATACGACATTTTTAAAAATCTTCAATATTTCGAACTTATCTTATTATCATAAACTGTAAAAAAAAAATAATTCCAGTTTTCCGGTAAGAATCGGAAAAATAGTTGCCCTTATCGTACTGGAATAATTCCCAACCCAGCTCGGAATAAAATCCGTAAAATCGGAATAAAATCCGTAAAATACCGTTTTACTGATTATTTTCGTATTTTTACGGATTTTATTCCGAGCTGGGTCGGAAATTATTCCGGTATGATAAGGGCAACTATTTTCCCGATTCCTACCGGAAAACTGGCAGAATTTTTTTTACAGTGTAGTAATAATTCGAAAATAACTGTATTCGTTAAATTTCAATAAATGACATATTAAATTTAAGTAAATATTAACGTGTGTGATTTAGATTGCTACTTTTAACGGTTCACTGCACCATGTGCCATGTGTGGCACATACCTCGAAACAGTATAATTCTCATTATGTCCCATGAATTTGGCCGATATGGTCTCTGTCCTTGATCAAGATATAGATTTCAAATTTTTTTTTTCGTAAAAATAGGAAAAATCGTGCAGTGAAGGGTTAATTTTATAAACATAAACCTAAATATTTTTTTAAAAAAATGGACCCGAAAGGAATATCATCCGAAAGCACTTTTGATTCTCTTACACTACGGAATCCCATAAACACAAACAAAAACTATGAATTCTGTGCTCATAAAACTTTTATTTCTGACAACCAGTATAATCACCGAAAAATTCAGTTATAAATTATTGCATCCTTAGTTTTGCTAAGTGGGAAAGACACCAGCGTTCAACCATTTCACAAGGCATCCATGTCGAACATCATCGTGTGCACTGTTAATTTTACAACTACACTGTTACGGCCAGTTTTCCTGTAGGAATCGGAAAAATAGTTGCCCTTATCGTACCGGAAAATTTTCCGACCCAGCTCGGAATAAAATCCATAAAATCCGTAAAATACTGTTTTATTGACTATTTCCTTTTTTTACGGATTTTATTCCGAGCTGGGTCGGAAAATTTTCTGGTACGATAAAGGTAACAATTTTTCCGATTCCTACAGGAAAACTGGTCGGATTTTTTTTTTACAGTGTAGCAATATTAAAGCTACAGTTGATTGCAGAGTAAATATACTTTGCATTATGTTTCCTTGTCTTTAGCAAGAAGAATACTATTTTACAAATTCTATAATCACGTCATTCAAATGTGAAAAAAAAATACAAAATAAAAATGTAAATATGAAAATAAATCTAAATTGCATGTTACAAATAATTATATTTCGTTTCATACTATATTCTTTTTTGGTGCACAATAATAGTAATTTCAAATGTGTATTGCTACGTTAAAAAAGGCTTTGTGTTAAGATTCAGTATGTAATTTAAATTATTTTTTTTTACTTACGATATGTCAACCCCTGAAATTCAGCGGGAAAAAATATAAAAAGGAAAAGTTAGATAAATTTATCATACATTGACAAAAAATAATTTTATTAAAAAAATAAGTATTTTACTGGCTAATTTGATTATATTTACTTTATTACTATAATATCATTAAGTTTTATTTTTCACACGATGTACACTAAAACTTCATTCCTTTAATCAGTTGTTAATTTCGAAATAAAATTATCCGTGGTCTGTAATTAAAGAAAATAACGCGAAATCTGTTTAGTTACTAAATGCAAAACGAAAGAAAATTACGTTATTTTAACACAAGTATTTTTTTCCCTTTTAACAATGGAAAAATAGATATCAAGCTTAATATAAGGATACTTTTATGAGAGTAAACTTTTCATGCATATTTACATACCTTTGATCCATGAATATTTTAAAGCCCAATATGTTACTGATAAATGTGTTTTCAGATGAATTCGTAGGAAATATTTAATTTTAATCTTTAAAATGTCTGCTTTCTTTTAAATATGTTGTTATTGCCACACTTTAAAGCGCACTGCCGTTTCATTCTAAATTAAAAGGCCATAAACACAGGGAGGGCATCGGAAGGCATTCGCCAACGGAAAATAATTTCATGAGTAACCAATCTCATTTTAAAAACTGCAACATTTACTAAAACCCCACCAAAATGATGTAATTTTTCATTAAAATTTTATTAAATCAGAATAGAGATACGGCCTCAGTACCTGAGGGAGGACATTTTTAAATTAAATTTAAAAAATCAAAACACCCGACTGCGTAAAAAGCGAACTAATTAATTATTTATCATCAATATGAAACTTTTTATATTACTTACCTTTTTTTTTTTTGATTTACTTGTATTGATGACTTTTTAATTTGTGTTTAATTGTTAGTCCCTAACTATAAACACTGTTTTGATGAGGCCTATAGATGTTTATGAAAGTTAGAGTTGTACTAAAGCTAGAGATCCTACCTACACAAATTCCGGGTTGTGTAATATTTAAACGGAGCTTCTGACTGTAAAATAGTCAGTGAAACATAGTCTTCATTTTGAAAGACCTATCCAATGATATGCCACTCAATATGGTGCGTAAAAAATCTTTTTCGTTTCAACCGCCATTTTATATTTTACGGCCGCCATTTTGAATTAAAAAAAACAAAACCTAGTCTATAACAATCGGACGATTAAAACGAATCGATAGAGACCTCATTGATCAAAATCCATCCGGCCGTTGGGATGTTTCGAGGGTATAAAGAAATTCACATACCCAGATACGCGTGAAACACATAACACTTCTTGGCAGTCGGGTAAATATCATTTACATAGAAATGTATTGAAATGTAACACTTTTATAGAAGAAACGCCTGTTTTCTTTTTTAAATGTTCCCAAATTGATTCATAGAAACGTACCGTCTTTCTGATATTATGATCATTTGTATTGTAGGAGGAAAGTTTAAGGGGACTCTTCTCTCACTTGAAAACAGCTGATCGCTAATGCTAAACTTATATGCAGGTTGTTTTCGAATTTCTCGTTTAAATTTGAACATTTTAAACGATTGTTTTGCATACGATAGCTGAGCGCGATCTCTAATAAGGCCAGTTTTTACTTTTTCGATTTTCGTTCCAGGTTGTTTTAATAAAGGTACTTTCCCTTTAGAAACCGGTTGTGAAAGTATCTTTATTTTTTAAAAAGAAATCTGCAACCGAAATCTAAATGTAAAAAAAATAGATATATTAGAAATCAACCTCAAATATCATATCCAAAACAATCCTTTAAGAATATTCAAATTTAAACGAGAAATTGGAAAACAACCTGTCCATAGGTTTAGCAGTAGCGTACAGTTGTTTTCAAGTGAGTGAATACTCCCATTAAGATATCATTTTGCCTAATCTCAGTATAAAAGAAATGAAATCTAATAGATATTTTGTGATTTAATTACAATCATAGAAACATGCGAAAGTTTCCTGAATGAGATTGTGTAATTTCAGTTGAATGCCTCATTTAAGTAACCTATTTTTCAAAAGGGATAACCCTTCTTTTTTTCTAAATTTTACTTCTAATTTCAGAGTTGGTAGAATGAAATACCTCATAAAATGGTTTCCTTTTGACAAAATCATAGTTGCAATTTCATGTCTTTAAATGTGTGCATTCTTTAAAATGATAGAAGATAATATTAAGAATAATTCAAACTTTTACTAGTCAGATTATTTTCTATGTCAAATGGGACATTTCCATAATCTTGCAAGGTACCCTAAGCGCTACTAGCAGCACCTCGAGTCGAAAAAGTGAAATCAACAAAAATGCCATATTTCACAATTTTTGCACATATCATCTGTTTGTAAGATGTTTTTTACGGAGTCCAATTTTTTAAATCATGTAAAATCGTTGTAAAAAATATGTTTTTACACGTAAATAATAAATTTTATAAAGTAAAAATAATATATCAATATTATAGTAATAAATTTATGTTAAAATACATAATAACAAAATTTCGTCATTTTTTGTGACTATCGGTATATTTTATGACTGTTTGTGATGTGTACTTAAATGCAAGTTATTAATAATTGAATGAATTTATTTTCGAGTGCAGTGATTAAAAAAGAAATATCTTGGCAATAATGAACGAATAAATATCCCATAAGACACCATTACACATTTTCAACGCATAGAAAACAAAAATGCAGGGTTCGTGGGGGTACCGTTATTTTCAAGGCCAAATATCAGTACTTTGTTTATAGAAAAATAGGATAAAACATCAGTGATGGCCAGGTTAAGGAAAAAGTTTCGGCTTTTAGCTAATAATTACTATAACTTGCGAATTTTTTTCATGACGATGGTCAAAATATAACAAGAAAGGATGGAAGAACACATTCGTGCCCAGAAAAAAAAAAAATATATTCCTTTAAAAGATTTGTTTTACTAAAAAGTACAAAAACATCAGGCATTGCGTCTGTAATGGCCCATGGCTGCATTAATGAGGGATAACGCGAAAGTCCGAAGTCGATTCTTCTTTTGATGATTATTTTTTGCAGGAATTGGCTATGATACTTTGGTGGCTTCTTTGTTGGTCATTTTAACTCTTTTGTTGACCATCTCAGATTCTTTTTCTTCCGTTTTTCAGCTCTTTCTCTTTGTTTTACATCTTTTTTTTTTTTTTTTTTTTTTTTTTTTTTACTATTCTTCTTGTTCCTTTCATTCCTTGTATGTTTGCAGCTCGTTCCATCTTTATGATGTGATGATGAAAGTCATTTGCTCCGAAATCCTTTTCCCTTTTTTCTGGATTTTGCGGCGATTCAAGGATATCTTTCAACCGTTGAGAGCGGTATTCAAATGTGGAAGTAGTATTGTGTTTATTTTCCGGCTCTGAAAAATTGTCTTCGTTGAAACTCTGCAGTTCCTGTTGAACAATTCTGAGATTCACGGAATTTTTTCGAAGATATTACTGAAGCTCGTACTTGGCTTGGTACCATTATGTCTACTGCGTCTAAGTAATATTTTTCAGCTGGATCCGTTGGCTTTTCTGTTGGTTGTTAAGTAATTTTGACTTTCTTGATTACATTCTCACCGACGGCTTGATGGAAGTCCTCAATCGATATATTTATCAGTGTAGTGGAGACTCATTACAAGCGGCTTTAGTTGAAACATCATTGATGTGATGCTTGCAATATGAATAGTCTACAGCGTCTTAACTGCATGGATAAAGTTCTTTTGCTCTGAAACCATTTTTTATTGCCATCGTCATGTCGTTTTCTAGCGCGATTTTCAGGATTGGAGCGATGTGCACTTTAGTCACAGCTTCATGTGGATGATTTTTGCGCCAGCGAAGAAGGGCCTTGTTCTACTGAGCTTTTAGTGGACGAAAAGCAGCTACGTTGCAAGGCTTAAGAATATTGGTTTCATTTGGGTGTAAAGCTTTCAAAATTATCGTAGAGATTTGCAAAGTTTATTGGTTTCACGCGTAAAGTGCTTTATGCGCCCATCCACAAATACAATTACCAGCAGTTTAACATCATCCTTAGCTAGAAAAAGGGCGAAAACATTTTCTATCCACTCATAAAACTTTTGTGCAGTCACCCAATCGTTGCTGCACCTACCAATGCCTCAGGAGGGAGGAACGCTGTGATTCACTCGTGCAAGAATTCTTGCAAACGGGTAGATGGCCATCAGCTCCACTGAGTTTCCAGAGGCCAAATTGCAAGCATGACAGTTATTTAGAATTTAGTGTCGATTTCGTAAACTCTTTTGTTGCCCTTTTTTGCCAAAACCCTGGATTTCTCAGGGCAAAGCTTGAAGTTCGTCTAGTCGTTATTGGAGATTTTGTTTGGATTCAGTAAGGCTTCGAAAACGTTTCCTTCTTTCTGCATTTAAGTGGTGTCCTGGAACCATTTAAGAATGTATTTTTCTCTGACGTTTACACTGGCTTTTGTAATTCCTACCGGTTCTTGCTGTGTGATCTCGGGGTATTGACGCAAAAAGGAGAGTACCATTATCTACCTGAAAAAAAAAAGGATAGAAATAATGTTATTATCAGTGAGGTGGGAAGGGTAGTCGTGGTGGTGGTATTTATCCAATGACTAGATATTTCTCGTTTGAATATATGCCCGGGTATTTACCGAGCCTGTGCAAATATCAAAAAATTAGGTATTTTCATACACTGCTGTAAAATATCATGATCTTGAGAAAACGCCTGGCATCATAGCTTAGAATGTTTGAAATATTATAACAGCTTTTATTTTAATTTAAGAAATATGCATGCATATTGTCCTGCATATCATTTACAATGTTAGAATATTTTAATATGATAACCAAATAAACTTTTTTGTTAACAAATATAATTGATATAGTGTTTACCACTGAACAAAGTAATTATTTACATGCGATGTCTAAGCGAATTGAACATAAAAAAGATTAAAAAAACTTTGGAAGGTTAAAAAAAGTGTCTTAAACTTTAACGCTCAAGTTATTTCAAAGTTAGTTTTAATAGAGATATTTCGAACATAAAAAAATGAGGGCTTCTAAAATTTTGTCTCATAATGCTACAGAAAAAATCGTCTTAAATATACAAGAAAAAAGAAGTTAATACAACGCGTTTAATTTTTTTTTCATCAGTTACAAAAAGACTATCGTATGAACAAGTACGAGAGCAAAAGAAATTTTTCTTTCCGTTCTCGTAGTGGTAAGACTTGATAAAAGTAGGATATGCATCATATAAATTGTCGCACTTTAAATGGGAAAAGAGCAATTTATTCCAGAACCAGAAAAATTATGTTGTCCATTCTCCAACAGTGGACAAAAAATTGACTATACCAACAACTAACCATAAGGTGAAATGTTTAGGATTTCTGGGATACATGAACGTACAAAAAAGAACCAATAAAACGCATTATACCATTTAGATACTAATAATGAGAATATTAACTCATGATGAGAAGCTAAATTCCCAAAGAACTATAAAGGGTTAAGTGCATAAAAGATATAAAGTTTTAATACACATTATGGCAGTTAGTGGAAGAAGCCTATGAGCTAAAGAGATAAAATTTTAGATGATATAGTCTTTTTTTCCATTTGAGCAAAAATGTGTCCAGTCTGAGAATTGAACCCATTACCTTTGGCTTTAATTACCAGTTATCTTCCAACTGAGCTATGTGAACGACATTCCAGCTAACTTAATATTCTCTCATATGATGTGCTTTGTAGTTGTATAGGAAAAAAATTCTTCATTCTTTTCTAGAACTAATTGAATCCTTTTAATCAAATGAAAATCAGTATTGTTTGTATCATTTGTATTGAAAAAACTTAATATCATAATATATTATCTATATATCAACTCTCTGTATTTTTATTGGAAAAAAAAAACTTACTCAGGATAATTTTTTTTAAAGTCAGCTATTAGACCTCTCCATCTTATAACACGTTTTTCAAATCTAGTGAAGTAAGGAGGTAGGAAATACAGTTGCCAAAAACAAACATTTACTCTCCAAACTGAAAGAGAAAAACAGAAATAGCCATTCGACTGGAAATTGTGATTTTATACAATTTATGTTTACAATAAAATGAGGTTAAAAGTCATTTTTATAACTAAATTATATGTGATTTTGACATCATATTTGGCTTTTACTGTAATGATTACCTTGGGAAATGGGAAATCATTCGGTCAAATAACTTAGGAATCATGGAGGTTTAGGAACTCCTGATGTTAGATTCATTTGTAATTGTTCCAAAACAGATTACAACACAGGTATTATTTTAAGCATAGCTCAAGAAATAGTAGACGGGATTAGTTGTAATTTTATATTATCAAAATTGAAGTCTTAAAGAATCGATTTTTATTAAAATATTCATAAGTTACACTTCATTTTGATTTAGAAAATTAATTTAAAAAAAATTAGAAAATTTATGTTCTGAACCTATGAATCTTTTTTCATAAAAACAGTTTTCTAAAAGATTCAAATATGTGGAATATAAAATTATAGCTTATTCTGCAAAGTAGTTCTGGAATTATGGTTAAATAACTACACACATTGCAATTTCTTTTGCATGATTAAAAAAGAACATAATATTTAAATATTTGGAGTTCCAAACTTTAAGTCTTCTGAATTTCTGAACTACTTGACTGAATGATATCATGTTTAGTGTCATAAAGTAAAAATTAAATGTAATACAAAGCCAAATGTAATGTCAAAAATTATGTGTTTGTATTGAACATTTCAGAATTCAATACAATTTCAGTATGAAGATGAGCCCTAAAAGTTAGTTGTTTACTGGAAAGCTTTTGTAATTAAAATACATGAGATGTTTATTTTTTTTCTTTCGGCCGATTGCAGCTTTAAAATGTCAGATCTATATTACATTTATTTGCGAAATTGGTCATGATATGAAATTAGATAGAATTCGACTTAAGACTTATATAGTTATTTGCAGAGAAACAGTTGTATGTGGGAAAGATAAGTCTTATGAGAAGGATTTTGAGAATATGTCCGCTTTATTGGTTTAACCTACATTGTACATTATCTGAAGAGGTATTGTACATATTAGGTGCACCTGTTAAATAAAATTAAATTAAAATGACCATTTTAATAAAATTCGTCCCAATAAATACATTAGCTTTTTAAAATTCTTCATTATAATCAAATAAGTAAGAAAAATCGTGCGTCAAGCATAGATTATAATACACTGTTCAACACTTCCAGAGTTCTTTAACGAAACTTTGCTGTTTAAAAAAGTAAAATATATATATAAATGTGTAACAGATTTTAAAGGGATTTCATCAATTACCGTTTACAGTCGAAAAATTAATCCAATTCTTTGCGCAGCTCTGTATTTAATCTACAAATTTGTATATATTCTACATAGTATGCTAAAACTTAGTTTATTTTAAAAAAAATACATAATAAGTTGAAAATTTACCTTCAGCAATTTCTACCAGTATACGAAAACATACTTCAATTATTTTGTAAAGGCCTGTATATTGCCAACAGATATATATATGCGCAACATATTTAGCTAAAATTTAATCCAGGCTAAAACATGGTTAAAACTACTGAAATCACTCTTTCAGACATTTTTATCCCGGAGAGACCGTGTATACATTTCTTTGCGTATCCCTGTATATGATTTATTTATATTATTCAAACACCTTTTAATGTACTAAATATATTTCAACTTGAAAGTGCATAACTCTATTAAAAGCCACCTTTAAGCCATTCACGCTGATGCTCCGCAATACTTACAAATTCTTTTGTGTAGCCCTGTATATGATCTGTAGCATTTGCACACACTACATAGTAAGCAAAACGTCACAATACTTACAAATTCTATTGTGTAGCCCTGTATATGATCTATAGTATTTATACACACCACATAGTAAGAAAAACTTTAGTTCAATTTAACATGCATGTCATTGCCGAAACGTCAGTGAAGGCTTACTGTGGAGACACGAAAAGTTTTGATTTCCGTTTGTCTGTCTGTCTGTCTGTCTGTCCGTCTGTCTGTCTGTTCCGCGATAACTGCCGCAAAAAGCATCCGATCGGCTTGAAATTAATTTGGCATGTTGATGAGTTATTCGGACTTAGCTGTATGGTTTTTGGTAAAATTTGGTTCATTCGTTCGGGAAATATAGAACATTTTATTTTGCTCTGTAATGCTTTTCAATGGCAAGTCAGACGATTTTCAAATTTTCATTTGTTGAAAGAAATGGCTCATATAAAAAATGGATTTAAATGGTAAATTTTGGATGCTGAAATTTTTAAATAAGAGTAGTAAATTATTCCTATTAGTTTGCAATTTTGTCAAAACATTTGTCAGAGCTTTTAAATTAGGTGTATAACTTATGATGGAATTTTATACATGTGTTCGAATAATATAAAACATTTTATTTTATGAATTTACTTATATTTCATTTTTTTTTCTTTTAATCGTTGCGTAGCAACTATATCTCATCTAAAAATATCATGAATGTGAAAGTATGTATGGTTTTTTAAGTCAAATCAAAGTTAAAAGGAATGAATTAATGAATGCCTCTGTATAGATATTTGCATATAGATTGATTTAAACGCAGAAATGAAAATAGTATTTATATACTATATAGAATAATATTTTTATTTATGTATTCAACTATTTTGATTATAAAGGAAAAAGTTCGTTATTTTCATACAGAATAAACTGACATTATTCTATTAAACTTTATAAACTTTATTGTTGCCAATAAAAAAAAAAAAAAAAAAAAAAAAAAAAAAAAAGGGAATAACAATTTCTCCCAAAGAGTTCATTTTAATTTGTAAGATTTTCATGTGCAAAGGGAAAATGCAGCAAATTACAAATAATAAAAAAGATAAATAGGGCAGGAATGAATACATATAAATATTTCACACCAAATACCACCTAAAATAATTTTTGTAGTGGTATTTTCCCACACTACGAAGAAAGATTCCTCGATTTACACGATTTTACTTGGCCTTCCTTTTCTCATTGGTTGCGATTTCATTTTCGCAATTGCGTATATTAATTGGCACAAAATTTTACATTTTTATGACTGAGGTATATTTAAGGCCATACATATAAGAAATTCCGTATTGTTTCCTATAAAATGTGATAAAGTGTTGCTTAACTATATATGTTTCTATTAAGAGGAGCAGAGCTGCCAAGCCTCCGGCGTTCTGGATACCAGTATTTTAATACAAAAAATGTTACTTTATTTAATTTAAACATTTGCGCGATTTAAAAGAACAACATTTTCTGTAAGGTAATAGTGTTGTGCAAAAAGCCTGAGACTTGCCATGTCTGGTGGGGAGTGAAATGTTTTATTTAATGCATTTATCTCTATTTTAATGCTACGTGAACAACGTCCCGTGTAACAGCTTGTAGAGTGTAAAATAAATTATTAAAATAATCCCTATTACGAAAAATGAAACAAAATGCCCGGCTAAGGGAAATAAAAGGTTAGTTAACCTTTCGTAATTTGACCTGAACACAGGTGTGCATCAAATTTCAACGGTGTTTGTAACATCACGATTTTAAATTAAATGTGGATACTATTAAAAGGCTATCGCAAAAAATACTTAAGGGCGCCATATCACATTTATCTATTTAGTCAATTGGAAGTGGACACGATGATGAATTATTAACCGTTAGGTTTAGGACTCCCCCTACTTTAGGGTGATTTTAGTAAGTTAATGCTATCGAGTACATTTTTAGATATTTAGATTAGATCTTAGATATAAATATTGCAGAATGGTAATCCAAATTGTTTTTTGGAAACAAAAATTATAAAGGTATTAGATTTCTAAATTAGATGTCTCAGTTTACATTTCCAAAAGTTCTTTATCCATTAGATACAGGTGTTTGTGGTTAGCAGGCAAGTAAATACTGCTGTATGGATATTAGGATAACGTAAAATGCTTGAGCAAATTGTTGCTTATCCTTATAAATCGCAGTGTAAAAATGAATCTAAGATATAGGATAATCATTAACTCAATCAATAGAAAATTACAAATGCAAAATAAATTACACAACGGGGGGTTCAGGGGGGGGGTGGGGGTGGGGCACCCCCCTGAAGAAATTTGCTTTATTATATAAAAATTACTAGAAGAAGTAGCTCGTGAGAATTTCAGAATATCATTACATAACAACGTGTTTAATTTAACGCTTCTAATGTCTGAAACCATCGAAATATTTTTTTCTCCTTCTATAAATGTTTGTGTAATTTAAAAGTTTAAATTTTGTTTTTGTAGAAAGATTAATATTAAGCAAAATTTGCTAAAAACAATAAGTTGCAGAGATGACGTTGAGGCTCTTGATCTGCAGATTTACTAGTAAATATAATCGCATTACCAGCGAAATTCCAGTCAAACTTCAAGTCAAATTTCTAATTTTTATACCGTACAAAATCAAAAAAATATGCATTTTAGAAAGATTTTGCTCCTGCATCCCGTTGGGATTATGGTACCAAATTAAAATATAGCCTATGCTGAAGTACAGACTGTCACGCTCATTTTGCAAACATTACTTTTGAAATTAGTAGTTGCATAGATTAGCCCATACAAACAAACGTTTCTTCATTATAATATTAGTAGAAAAATAATATTTAAAAATATTTAAAGTTAACATTGTTTTGAATTATTTTTATAACTAAATTAAACATACTGAAAAATAAAAATGTTTTCTTTTTTTTTCAAGATTTTCGCTCACTACAGTGTAAAAAAGAATCTGTAAAGTTACTAAAGTTTTTCTGGGAAACTGAGATTCCTAGAACTTTTTATGTAACGGCAACAAGAAAAATTCCTGTAATAGCGTCTGTTACATAAACTTTTCTTGTTGCCGTTACATAAAAAGTTCTAGGAATACCAGTTTCCTAGAAAAACTTTAGTATCTTTACAGATTTTTTTTTTACAGTGTAGATGCGAAGCCCGGTAGATATGAATCCCTCTTGAACAAACATTATACCACTGAACTACCTTGCACTCTAGAAATCTTAAAGCTAAATTTTAAATATGCATTGCTGGCTGTAGATGCTAGTTGAGATACCAAAGTTAGGTAGTTAGGGTGTAGATTCTAGCCTAAAAGAGTAGTCAATTATGCCGTTTATAAAGGAATGTCGCGAGTACAAAAAGTACAGAATGAATTGGGCATAAATGAGAACAATATGCTAATATAAATTTGTGATGAAACACTTTGCTTTAAGGTTGTTCTCAACTGCTTTGCTCAACAATCGCGAAATGTTTTGACATATTTACAAAGTAATTTTTTAATAATAAAATATAAAGTTGGATAGCCTGACTATGGAAGCGATTTGGAATCGAAATATATTTTCCATTATTTGATAACTAAATTACCTATTGAAGCGATTTTGATCACGCAACAAAGACGTTTTTCATCCTGCCTTGAGTGGTTATTCTTCTTTCGCGCAGAAATTCGGTTCAAAATGCTCACTTTGACAATAATTTCTGAAAGATCTATTGCGTTTACAAAAAAAAAAAAAAAAAAAAAAAAAAAAAATCGGAAAAAAACAGTTCTGTTACATAGTTTCTGAACAACAACAACTGCTAGTTTCATGCATTTCCGAATAAAAATAAATTAAAACTTATGTCATAAAGTTGCTTTTTTTTAGATTTGAGAACAGACTTAAATATTTGAAAGAAATAGATGTACATCAAAATTTTAATTAATGACAACGCATAGCTATAAAATATAAAAAGTAAGTGTGGGCCATCACTAGTGCGATTATGAAAAGAAAACAGCATCAGTGGTCTACTACTGTAGGTGTATTTGTAAGCTTATTTTGATAACACCGATATATTTACATATTCCTTAAACATTATATAAGTTATTAAAACTTCTTTTTTTTTCGTTTATCCTTCTTGCAAATTTCGTACGCACCACGAAATCCAACTTTTCTCACTAAAAATCTTGCTAAGAAACCACAGCTGTAAAAAGAAAAAAAAAAGCTTCGTAGGTGCAACCCCTGTTCACGTGACGTACGTTGATTTGTCAAAACAAAGGCATAATGTCACAATCGAAAGACCATTTTATCACTTCTGATTGGCGATAAGTTCAAATGTGGAATGTTTCGCGTCTAGCGTCTTAGCAGTATTAAATGGGCCATTACTGGTATATTTGCCATGATAAGTGATTTTATCCTAAATCTAGTTTAAGCGTGTAAAATTTCGTCTCATTTAAGGACAGATTTTCTATAGAAAAATACTGGTACAGAAGAATTTTTTAGTCTGGAAATTCAAGGACTCGTACGAACCCTGTAAGCTAAATAAGAATTACAGCAATATATTAATTTCATCACCAAATGGCGTTAACCAAAATATGCTAATTGGCAGTGGCCATGGTTCTGAAACTTTCCCTTATTAAAATTAATGATATAAGGAAAAGCTAATACATAAACTGAGTAAGAATAGAAACTCTCCAAAACTATTATTGGAATAAATTAACAGTATTTATTGATAGTTTATTTAAATATACTTGAAAACCTCATATCCAAAAAAGTTGGAGTGAAAGACCTTTTATGAACTAATACTATATTACATATATATCTTACTCTGAATCTAAACGCTGTTAGATACGTTATTAAATATTAATCCTCATATATTTGGAATTATAATGTTATAAATGTATTGTAATACACTGGCTTAAATGTTTTGATTACTGCACATTACATCATCACAGATTCTGAAAAATTTGACTATGTTTTCCTTAAAAAGGATTTTTTATTCAAATTAGTAATTTAAACATAAATTGGTACAAAAGATATTACATGGACCATTCATAACAATAACAAAGCTTTGATTAACCGAGAAACAATAACATTAATGCATGCGGCAGCAGAAGGCAACAATAAAGAAATAAATTAAAACATATTTTCGTGAAACAAAGGATATATTGTCATCTTTCACATTTAATTAAAATAAAACTTTCTTAAAAGAAATAATTCCTTATTTACATTTAAAAATAAGACATTTCTTCTTTCCAAACTATAGCCTTTATTTTTTTTTCGCTATTATTTTACATTGCTTGTTACCATACTAGAAAGCAGAACGTAAACAGCGATAAATTATCGATTCAAAAGGCTAAATAATATCGATATAGAAAGGATTAATTAATTTTGTTACTATTAGGAGTACTTTGGTGCTCCTTTGACGAACATTTTTAGAAGTAACACAAAAACCATTTTATTTAAATTATATTATATTTCTTTTCATTGTAGTGATGAAATAACATCAATAAAGATTTAACGAAGATAGATTAAATAATATAAAATACTTTTCTTTTCACTGTAACCTATGGAAGCAAACCGCGTCCACCAATTTGAAGAAATTTCAATAAAAATATTCAAATTAAAAGTGAAATATAAAACTTTAAATATTAAAAAAAAATAGATAATGTAGGCTCATCTGCAATTGAACAAATTTCATGTAAAATAATTAAAATTAAAATTTGTTCTGTGGAAGGTTAGTGCAGGTGACAAAGGTTAACAAGTTGTATTTTAAATATATATCCATGTCATGCTGCAAATTGGGAACCTTCGAAAGCATTTTCAAAAACACCATTTAATACATAGTATTTAATACGCTTTTGGTATATAAATATATATTTATTGCATCTAAATATATTATATATCACGAAGTAACAGCTCTGTTAAATATTAAATGGAAAATAAGAGGAATAACTTCCAGATATAGGAAACGGTACGAGGCTGCTTAGCTAAGCATCAAATACCGTCAAGAAATGTATCTGCAAATGCCTAATAAAACAGACATTAAGAGCTCAGTAATACATTTGCTGAATAATTCTTAGGAATGGGGTGAGATACGTCTCGGTTGTTTACTTAACCGGAAGCATTTTGGTCGAGATATGAACCCTGCATTGTACATTCCCCTTTGGGTATTCTTTACGTAGCAGTACATATGTTTATTTATCTGGCTGTAATTATGTTATAAACACGAATTAATACTAGACTTTCCCTAGGTTAAAAATGATAAGAAAACAAAAGATCTATTTTGCCTCAGCATGTAAAAGGAATTCAGAATATGCAGTAATTGTTTCTGGATCGCATTTCATAATCTTACGATTTTTGCTCTTCCATAATTTTGAGTAAATCTGTTTGTTTTTACGTATAAATCAATTACTTAGGCAAAAGTATAATTTTAATGTGAAAAAGAATGTCAATATCCTTTTACTACTTAGTAATTAAGTTAAAGATTCCGGCTCGTGTCGCATTACTTTACGGGTTATAATAATAATAATTTCAAATCTACAATGCGGCTGAAAAGTATGGGCGCGTTCTTTGACGTTGATATTTCAGAACTAAAACTGGAGAATGTGTGCTTATTTATTCCATTTTTGTAGTACTTTTTTATGGACACTCATGGGATATATTGTTAATTTACTTTCCAGGAGCATATGAAGCCCTGTGCTCACCCCTTAACCAATGCTTAACTGTCGTCGAATGGAGAGAAGACCTTCAAGGATTGCATCCCACTTTAAAGTTCTACTTTTAACTGTTCAGAAGATCACTAAACAGTAGAAATCAGTTGGAAACACTCGCGTAATAAAGAAATTACGCTTATCGCCTTCTGTCAATACCCGAAGAATTCACAACGTGATGAAAAAGAAAAAGTCCCGAAAGAACACCGTAAGCCTGAATTCCACTGCAAACAAAGTCTGGATATATCTCGTCAAAGTGTCGAGAACTTTTATTAAAAACTTTCCCGGACTTCATAGTTATCGTTTGTACTGCAGGCAACATTTGTCAAACGATGCCAAGCAAAATAAACTAACGAGATGCTCAAAAATATCAACGTGCACCGCGTGGAAGATGTTTTGTGGTGGGATGAGAAAATTTTCACCATTAGAATGCGCAAAACCATTCGAATGATCGGCAACTGGTAAGTCCAATTTAGAAAAACGCAAGAAAAAGAAAAATTATCACGCGATCTTTTTTTCCAAAAGTTTTAATGGTTTTGGGCAGGAGTTACCACCAAGGAAAAAGAAAACTTTAATTGCCGAAACGTCAGTGAAGGCTTACTGTGGAGACACGAAAAGTTTTGGTTTCTGTTAGTCTGTCTGTCTGTTAGTCTGTCTGTCTGTTCCGCGATAACTGCCGCAAAAAGCATCCGATCGGCTTGAAATTCACTGGGCATGTTGATGAGGTACCCGGACTTAGCTGTATAGTTTTTGGTTAAATTTGGTTCATTCGTTCGGGAAATATGGAACATTTTATTTTGCTCTATAATGCTTTTCAATGGCAAGTCAGACGATTTTCAGATTTTCATTTGTTGAAAGAAATGGCTCATATGAAAAATGGATTTAAATGGTAAATTTTTGATGCTGAAATTTTTAAATAACATTATTAAATTATTCCAATAAATTACGTCAATATATTTGAGAGATTTTTTTAATTAGGTTTATAATATTGGGGGGGATTTTATGCATGTTTTCCAATAATATAAAGGATTTTGTTTTATCAAATTGACATAATGCATATTTCATTTTTTTTCCTTTTCTTTCTCTGTTGCCTAGCAACGTATTTGGTCCTAATAATATTAGTATAATTGCGTGTATAATGCTTGAGTAAAGCCAACGTCAAAACAGATGAATTAATGCATTTGTATCTTTGCATATAGAAGGATTTTAGCCCATAAATAAAAATAGGCAATATTTGATTTATTTTATTTATTTTATTGAAATATTTTGCTTAAAAATACAAAAGTTCATTATTTTCATTGAGAATAACGTAACATTTTCCCATAACATTTACCAATATTTCTTTAATTGTTGCCAAGAAAATCAAAACCCGGAATAATATTTTCTTTTAAACAATTTTCAATTGAAATGTTTTGTCGTGAAACAGGAAAATGAAAAATAAAATTAAGAATAGAAAAATTAATATGGCGGCATATTAAAAATAAAAAGAAAACTCTCGAGTATTTCTTAATATAACAAGATGAAAAGTTTTGAGTAAGTACGCATAGCAGGTGAATTAGACGTCATTTATCGAAAACAAAGATGCTGGATTAAAAAGATCTTGGGTAAAATAAAATTAACTATTATTCACGGAGGAAAAAGATAGATGGAGATGCAGTGTGCCGTACAAACAGTTTGTAATACGATGTGCGTTATCGCTCAGATTTAAATGCCCTCATTCGGCCCAAACAAAACAAGCACGTGGAACAGGGACCAAATTCTTCAAAAACTTCATCCTTTTTTTTTTTTTTTTTTTCTTTTAAGCACGTCGTTGTGTTGTGTCAAATGTAGCGAATTTTAGGGTTACATTTTTGGCGTCACTTCAAGATTTATTGTCTGTGTACGGTTAACATGAATATTTTATTTTATTTTAAATTTAAATTTTATTAATTTATAAAAAAGCTTATGCTTATCCTTATAAATCACAGCGTAAAAAAAAATCTAAGATATACTATAACCATCCGCACAATCAATAAAAAATTACGAATGTAAATTTAAATAGATTACGGGGGGTTCTGCCCCCCTGAAGAAATGCAATTTTTGATTTAAAAAGTTACCAGAATAAGTAGCTCATCAGAATTTCAGAACATCAATGTACAACCACTTGTTTAACACTTTTAATTTCTGAAACTTGAGTATCTTGACTCTGAGTATATTGTATGCTCATAAATATTTATGTAATTTGAAAACTTTATAAAGCGATTTGTAGGAAGTTGAATATTATGCAATGAGTGTTAAAAAACAATGACTTGAAAAGATGACGTTGAGGCTCCTGATCTGCAGATTTACTAGTACTAGAAATCTATTATTGCCGAAACGTCAGTGAAAGCTTACTGTGGAGACACGAAAAGTTTTGGTTTCTGTTAGTCTGTCTGTCTGATTGCCGAAACGTCAGTGAAAGCTTACTGTGGAGACACGAAAAGTTTTGGTTTCTGTTAGTCTGTCTGTCTGTTCCGCGATAACTGCCGCTGAAATTTTTAAATAACATTATTAAGTTAGTCCAATAAATTATGTCAATATATTTGCGAGATTTTTTTAATTAGGTTTATAATATTGGGGGGGAATTTTATGCATGTTTTCCAATAATGTAAAGGATTTTGTTTTATCAGTTTGACATAATGCATATTTCATTTTTTTTCTTTTCTTTCTCTGTTGCCTAGCAACGTATTTGGTCCTAATAATGTTAGTATAATTGCGTGTATAATGCTTGAGTAAAGCCAACGTCAAAACAGATGAATTAATGCATTTGGAGCTTTGCATATAGAAGGATTTTAGCCCAGAAATAAAAATAGGCAATATTTCTTTTATTTTACTTATTTTATTGAAATATTTTGCTTAAAAATACAAAAGTTCATTATTTTCATAGAGAATAACGTAACATTTTCCCATAACATTTGCCAATATTTCTTTAATTGTTGCCAAGAAAATCAAAACCCGGAATAATATTTTCTTTTAAACAATTTTCAATTGAAATGTTTTATCCATTTTATCGAAAACAAAGATGCTGGAATAAAAAGATCTTGTGTAAAATAAAATTAACTATTATTCACGGAGGAAAGAGATAGATGGAGATGCAGTATGCCGTAAAAACAGTTTGTAATACGATGTCCGTTATCGCTCAGATTTAAATGCCCTCATTCGGCCCAAACAAAACAAGCACGTGGAAGAGGGACCAAATTCTTTGACTTCATCCGTTTTTTTTTTGTTTGTTTTTTTTGTTTTTTTTGTTTTTTTTTTTAAGCACGTCGTTGTGTTGTGCCGAATGTAGCGGATTTTAGGGTTACATTTTTGGCGTCACTTCAAGATTTATTGTCTGTGTACGGTTAACATGAATATTTTATTTAAAATTTAAATTTTATTAATT
Organism: Maratus speciosus; assembly: GCA_963932465.1. NCBI lineage: Eukaryota > Metazoa > Arthropoda > Arachnida > Araneae > Salticidae > Maratus > Maratus speciosus. The sequence continues at coordinate 389,081,914 of OZ010788.1, read as the reverse complement.
TATAAAAAAAAACTTATGCTTATCCTTATAAATCACAGCGTAAAAAAAAATCTAAGATATACTATAACCATCCGCACAATCAATAAAAAATTACGAATGTAAATTTAAATAGACTAAGGGGGTTCAGAGGGGCAGAGCCCCCCTGAAGAAATGCAATTTTTGATTTAAAAAGTTACCAGAATAAGTAGCTCATCAGAATTTCAGAACATCAATGTACAACCACTTGTTTAACACTTTTAATTTCTGAAACTTTACGAAGTATCTTGTATGCTCATAAATATTTATGTAATTTGAAAACTTTAAAAAGCGATTTGTAGGAAGTTGAATATTATGCAATGAGTGTTAAAAAACAATGACTTGCAAAGATGACGTTGAGGCTCCTGATCTGCAGATTTACTAGTTGCCGAAACGTCAGTGAAGGCTTACTGTGGAGACACGAAAAGTTTTGGTTTCCGTTAGTCTGTCTGTCTGTTAGTCTGTCTGTCTGTTCCGCGATAACTGCCGTAAAAAGCATCCGATTATCTTAAAATTAAGGATGCATGTTGGTGGAATCCCCGGATTTAGCTGTATAGTTTTTGGTTAAATTTGGTTCATTCGTTCGGAATATATAGAACATTTTATTTTGCGACTTAATGCTTTCCTATAGCAGTTCAGACGATTTTTCCATTTTTATTTGTTGAAAAGAAATGGCTCATATGATTAAAGGATTTAAATGCTAAATTAAAGATGAGGAAATTTCCTAATTAGAACCATACATTATTCATAGTAGTTTGAAATTTTGTGTATACATTTGTCAGAGTTTTTAAATTCGGTGCATATCTTATGGAGGGATTTTATATATGTGTTTCAATAATATAAAATATTTTTTTTAATATAAATTTTCTTTTTAAGCACATATTTAATTGTTTTTATTATCTTTTAACTGTTACCTAGCAGCGAACTACACCTAAAAATATCGTAAATGTGAAAGTATGTGTAATTGTTTGAAGTTAAATCAAAGTCAAAAGGGACGAATTAATGCCTTTGTGTCTTTACATATAGAAGGAATTTACCACAGAAATAAAGAAAGACTATGTTCTATTTATTTTGTTCAAATATTTTTTTTTTAATTAAAAAGTTCATTATTTTTATAAGGAATAAATCGACATTTTGCTATGAAATTTAACAATCAGTTTTCTTTTTTTTTTTGCCGTTGCCACGAAAATTCAATCCCGGAATAAAAATTTATCCTAAACAATTAATTTTGATTTGAAAGATTTTTATGTGCGAGAGGAAAATGAAATCCAAACAAAAAGTTTTCGGTAAAAAAAAAAAAAAAAGCGCCAAGTTCTCCTTAATGTTTCGGCCAGAAAAAGTAGTGATATCTGAAGTTCGAACAAGTTAAAAGCCAAACATCCCAAATCTTTCATTGAAAATGGCTTCCTGCGACTTGGCCGTTAATGCCTTCTACAGCATTTCAAAATTAATGATTGGAAATTACGCATTTATGAATTACTTAAATATTAAAAGTAATATTAGAATGCAAAGTGACAAATTCACATAAAGACATTATAAGTAAAAGATTTATGATAACTACCATTCAGTTTCAACAAACATTAGTTTTGATTACAGATCATTTAGTCCAGGGGTGTCCAACTGTGGCCCGCCGGATACCACTAAAATTTTACAGTTACCTTTGCCTTATCTAATCGTCGAATTGCTGCGATTCAACTTGTCGACTATTTCTTTAAAATTTTAGTGGTATCCGGCGGGCCACAGTTGGACACCCCTGATTTAGTCCACTTGTGGTTTAATTGCTATTTTGTACGGTCTAAAGCTAAAGTTATTAACGTAAAACCCAAGAAATAAAACAAATTTATTTACTTCAAATCTCGCAATATGTTACATTATATTTTATTGTATAATATTGAAATCTTGTGTATTGACGAAAGAGATTTTTTTCGTTTGAACATTTATTATAGTTTGTTTGCATACATTAAGAGGTATTCGATTTATAAACTGTTAAAAGCTGATACTAATTATGTTTTAGCAATTAGGGATATTATCTCCTGAATAGAAGTATTTTGTTACTTTTTACTTCTAAGCATTTAAATAGACTGAAGTTGTTTAAATGCTTTTTTCAAATGTGTATTTTATTTCTGTACTCTGTGCCACAAAATGCCTAAAATAATCAAAAAATGTAGTTGGCATGTAACTCATTTGTACATATTTGAAAATTTGAAAAACTCTCCCGAAAGCATTAACGGCCAAGTCGCAGGAAGCCATTTTCAATGAAAGATTTAAGATGTTTGGCTTTTAACTTGTGCGAACTTCAGATATCACTACTTTTTCTGGCCGAAACATTAAGGAGAACTTGGCGCTTTTTTTTTTTTTACCGAAAACTTTTTGTTTGGATATCATTACTTTTTGTATGTTTTTTCAAGTTTGTTATTCTAAACTATGTTAATATGAGAAAACTTAAATTTCGGTACTTTTATGTTAGCCGGGAGCAAATCTCCTCATTAGCCTTTTGTTTTTTCGCCAATAGCAGTTTTCATTTTTCACATGTGTAAATTAGAAACAATGCTTTGGTTTTCAAATAAAATATTTTGGTTTTGTTATTATTTCTTATTTATTTATTTATTTATTTCTACGTTAAATATTCAATTAAATAAAATGAGGGAAATGCATCTATTTTAAATGAGATGACTGAAAAGTATATATCTTTAAATGAAATGAATGCAATATGAACAATGGAGTTGGGAACAGTATTTGGCGATTTGCCACTTGCGCCCGGCTAACATAAAAATACCTAAATTTATTTTATTGAGCTTTACAAATTTATACTTTATTTCTTTTCATATTAAAGTACTAGCCGTCTCTAGCAAGCAGTATTTACCGTATTAATTCCATGTTAAACGTTGCATCATGTTACTGTTATTCATAATTTAATTTACTTGCCCATTCTTTCGCCAAGTCGGAAGCTTTTGATAGAGAAATCAAGAACTCTTTACGGTCATGGAAGCACATCGTATATTTTGTGTTGTTATGTATTTCATCTTTCGTGACAAATATCTCTTAACTCACTTATGCATGTTTCCTTAGCAGTTACGATTCGTTCTCTAATGCGGAAATTTTTAAACCTATAAAGTAATCTTTTCTAATTGGGCTCACTGCCAATTGTTGAATTTTAACTGATACGATTAGGTACAAGTGAAATGGTTCTTACGAAATCCTTTGACAATATCTGCATTTGCATTAAACCATATTGATGCTAATATCTTTTTGTTTCACGTTAACCTTTTCCATAGACTCGATTACGGAAGAATAGAAGGTCTACCGGCTCACTGCCATGATCCATTTGAAAATCTATCATTCTTCTCACCTGATCGTGTTGAAGAATTAGTCAGTGTGCCATCGTTTTAAGATTTTAGCTAATTTTATTCGAAACCTGAAAACTAAAATGCGAGGAACCGGATTATAGAAGATTCATTCTAACGTACATATCGATTAACAGTTTACATATTATAGAATTATAATAATCATAAGAAGAACTGGCAGTTTCAATGCTTTAATAGTTTCCGTAAATTCTCTTTATATAATACAGAAGTTTTAGAGGTGTAAAGATTAACAACATAGTCACAGTAAGTATACTAACAGTACAATATAATAACAATAGCAGAGGTTTTGGGCAGTGACGAAACTATTAGCACTTTGGAAATATTAGTACGTTATATCATTTATCTATTCAGATGATATGCGGAAAAATAAAAATAGATGGCTCGCATTAATAATTAACTCATTGAAAAATAGCCACTAGAATCAAATATTTGCCAAACTTGGCGACATTTAGAAAAGTTTCGCCAAATTTGGTAATATATCATGTCAATTCTCAAATTTGGCGACAGAAAATGTTTTGTTTATTCTGACGTCATAATGATGCATATGTATTATGTATTATACACATACCTATAATATGTAAGATGCTAATGTATTACGTATTATATGCATGTGTATAATATGTATGATGCATATGCATAAGTTCATTAACATCACTAAAACGCACTTAAAGGAATAGTGTTCCATAAATAGTAGGGATAATTGCCAGATTGACCAGAGTGCTACTGAAATTAGAATTCCGACATTTATAATAGACCGGGAGACGTCTGCACACACCATCACCTCATCGAGTTTACAGCTGAAATTTTAGGATTAATTGCCGAAACGTCAGTGAAGGCTTACTGTGGAGACACGAAAAGTTTTGGTTTCCGTTAGTCTGTCTGTCTGTTAGTCTGTCTGTCTGTTCCGCGATAACTGCCGTAAAAAGCATCCGATTATCTTAAAATTAAGGATGCATGTTGGTGAAATCCCCGGATTTAGCTGTATAGTTTTTGGTTAAATTTGGTTCATTCGTTCGGAATATATAGAACATTTTATTTTGCGACTTAATGCTTTCCTATAGCAATTCAGACGATTTTTCCATTTTTATTTGTTGAAAAGAAATGGCTCATATGATTAAAGGATTTAAATGCTAAATTAAGGATGATGAAATTTCCTAATTAGAACCATACATTATTCATAGTAGTTTGAAATTTTGTGCATACATTTGTCAGAGTTTTTAAATTCGGTGTATAACTTTTATAAAGGGATTTTATATATGTGTTTCAATAATATAAAATATTTTTTTTAATATAAATTTTCTTTTTAAGCACATATTTAATTGTTTTTATTATCTTTTAACTGTTACCTAGCAGCGAACTACACCTAAAAATATCGTAAATGTGAAAGTATGTGTAATTGTTTGAAGTTAAATCAAAGTCAAAAGGGACGAATTAATGCCTTTGTGTCTTTACATATAGATGGAATTTACCACAGAAATAAAGAAAGACTATGTTCTATTTATTTTGTTCAAATATTTTTCTTTAAAATTAAAAGGTTCATTATTTTCATAAGGAATAAATCGACATTTTGCTATGAAATTTAACAATCATTTTTCTTTTTTTTGCCGTTGCCACGAAAATTCAATCCCGGAATAAAAATGTATCCTAAACAGTTAATTTTGATTTGAAAGATTTTTATGTGCGAGAGAAAAGTGAAATAAAAAATAGACATGAATACGCCTTCATATTAGAAATAAAGTGAAAATACGAAAAGAAGGTGAATTTGATCTCATTTATCAAAAATAAAACGAATACGCTTTGAGGTTGAAATAAAAGGGGCTTATGTTATGATATTAATTCTTATTATTAAAAAAAAATGTTACTAATTTGGTTTAACATGGTTTATCGTCTGCACGCAGCTAACAGAAATGTTAATTCTTAATCGAAAATTCCAATGAGGAAAAAAAACTTTTGAAGAGCAAATATATAGTAAATATCAAAATTATGCACCGTAAAATTATCGCTGTCGAAAATTGCGTCATTGTATTGGGAAATAAATATTTTCATCCTTAAAAACCAAGCATTAACTATATTGCCTGAAAAAATGTTTTTTGACGGGTGTTACTTCTTAATGCCGCCTCATTTCAGAAAATATGAATGAAAATTATTTTATTTTTAAAGGAAATTACATTTTTATTCATAAAACCTAAGCGTTTAATGTAATTGCGTCAATGTAAATAATTTTCTGTGTTACCAGTATTGCAAAATAAGGCTCGGAAGTGTAAAAAGAAATCTAGGATTTGCGCTAACCATTAGCGCAATCAATAAAAAGTTGCGTATGTAAATTAATAAGACCACGGGGGGTTCAGGGGGGCGGAGCCCCCCCTGAAGAAATCTACTTTATTATTTAAAAAATATACCAGAATTAACAGCTCATGAAAATTTCGAAATATCCTTCCATAACGTTTTTAATTTAATGCTTCTAATGTCTGAAAACTTCGTATTTTTTATTCTTATAAATAATTACATAATTTGAAAACTTTAAATTGCGGTTTGCAGGAAACTGAATATTACCAAAGTGAGTCTAAAAACAATGACTTGCAGAGCTGACGTTGAGGCTCCTGATCTGCAGATTTACTAGTTTTATTGATAAAAACGCAAAGAGTAATGCTTATAATTGTTGTTTAAGATTGTGGCCCGGTGGGAGCAAAATAATCCCAACGGAATCTTCCAGCAGGATTGGACGCCTGCACTTGGAGAAATGCGACTTTGAATTCCTCGACACGCATGCGCCTGGATATTTAACAAACGATGAATGACGTTGAAACAGTCCGAATCTTAACCAATTCGACTTGTCTGCTTGAGGCTATTTAGAAGAAAAGCTAAAGAGGAAGAAAATATCTAGTTTGGACTATATGTGGCACGAACAATTTCCTTAAATACTGTTATTTGTTATATCTTTGTTTTGTTTAAATAAACAATGTCATCAGGTAGTGTATTTTTGATAAAATAACGATTTTGTGTTCGCCCATACTTTTCAGTCACCCTGTATATCATTCCTGTAATGCACATTATCTAGACAGCCGTTATGTTTTCCGACAATTTTTAAATACATAATATATGTTTCTTCAATACTGCAACTTATGATGCAAAAGCAAAATCGGATTCAAAAGTCGCAATGATTAAGAAATTTTATTCAATATATGTAATGAATAAATATCTGTTTTAATTTCATTGGGCACGTTATGTACTATAGAAAAATATCTCTTTTAAATATTAAGTGTAAAATGTGTCTGATAACTCGATTATTTTCCAAATTAAGGATTTAAGCTGGTTAACGAAATCTCATACAGTGTCATATAGTGTCTAGGATATATTTTAGTAAATACCAAATAAATATAACAATAAAAGTTCCAAAATATATATTCTGGACAATCCTCACAATAATTCTAGATATTATTCGCAGTTGTTTAATTTCTCGGGTGCATTTTCGTCCAGACACGAAAATTGCATGATTAATCACTCTGGAAAAAACGTCAGTGTAAGTACTCAATAAAAAACAAACAACAAGTTGGAAATTGCTCGTCAAACGTGGAAAATGAGGTGCGCTCGTACTATAACTAATTTTATAAATATTTTTCGCACCGCATATTGTACTGAATGTATATTTTAGTACACATAAGTGCATATCAATTTCATTCTTTTTCAAAAGCTGTAACATCATTAAAATGCACTTGAAATATTTTTTTTCCCATTGGCAGTAATGTAACGGGAAACTTTTGACTGTCCCTGTTCTTAAACTATACAGCCGATTTTCATAAAATTTGAAATGACTCGACAAAATTTTCATCAATTATACATTTAAAATTTCAGACCATTCGGATGGTTGTAACATCATTAAAATGCAATCGCGATATTTTTTTTTTCCCATTGACCGTAATGTAACGGGAAACTTTTAATTGTCCCTGTAATTACACTATCCATCCGATTTTCATAAAATTTGAAATAACTCGACAAATTATTACAACAATTATATATTTAAAATTTCGGACTTTTCGGAAGACAGTAACATCATTAAAATATACTTGCAATAATTTTTTCCCATTGGTCGTAATGTAACGGAAAACTTTTAACTGTCCCTGTAATTAAACTATACGCCCGATTTTCATAAAATTTGAAACGACTCGACAAAATTTTGCAGTGATTATATATTTAAAATTTCAGACCATTCGGTTGGGTAGTTTTTGCTCTGTTACATGTGGACGGACCGACAGACGGACAGACTGAACGACGACTACAGGTGTTACGTATTTATATAATTACGAACGCGCCTAAAAATGTAAGCATGGAAAATCGAAAAAAAAATTTTGACGGATTTGCACGTTTCAGACACTGGAGATTCCGAAAAACATATTTTTAGAGAAAAAAAAATTGCCGTCCGTCTGTGTGTGTGTCTGTAAACTATCTATCTCCCGAACAAACTAAGATAGAGACTTGAAATTCGATGTGTACTTAGTGAGTAAAAATGGAAAAAAGAATGTTGAATATCAATAACCTCGATTACACGGAACTACTTTTTTTGGACTCTCGAAATATTCGTTCTGATAAAAGGTATACAACAATTTTCGAAATTGTTTATTTGAAGGAGTGAATATAAAAGGCAATAAAAAACATAACATTTGCATCATGAATGAAGTCGATCGGATAATTAGTTGCCGAGATATTTGTAATCCTATTTTTCACACTCTTCGATTTTTCATGACCCTGTATTTCATTCAAATTTCAATTCAAAGATATATTTTAATTGGAAATGAGACGTTTAATCCGACGTAATAAACTGTTAGTTTAATGCGATTATAATTTTTCGAGTTATAAGGATGTTTCTTTTACGCAATACGGTACTACTCGATTATCCCGCTGACCAAAAACTATCGCCAAACTATAAGATTAAATACCGATAATGGCTTATCGTAAATGTCAACCATTTAATGCTTCTCCATACTTATTAGGGGGGGGGTTACCACAGGGGGGGGGGGGGGCAAGATTCTGTCGCCAAATTTGGATACCATAATTAGTCGCCAGAAATCACGCCAAATTGGTGGTATCTCTAATATTTCGCCAAATTCCCATAGACTTCCATTGTAAACGAATAGTGTTTATTTGCTTACAGAAAATCAACAAATTGAGACATTTTAATGCAACAAAAAGTAATATTAGTTTAAGGGATTATATAAATTATATGTAAGGGAGTCCAAGTAAATTAAATTATGAATAAAAGTAATATGATACAATGTTTAGCATAATTGTTGTTTTATTATACCACATGTTTTATTTTCATATTTTATATTATGTATATCCATGATGGGTACGTATTTCGGTGGCCCAAAACGACTAGTTATTATATGGCTGTAAAGTATATATCTATGGTTATTTGAAAGTATTTTTACAAGACGCTTACTTAACCTTATTATAAGTTTGTTGGTATATGACCGTACATTATATATGTATGGTCATCTGGCCAAACTATTAGATTATTTTTAAGTGGCTATCAAATGTATGTGTATTGTCAGTACAGAACTTACCTTAATTTCAGATGACGCTCCTTATAACCATATTTTGAGTTTATTGCTGTAAGTTCTTACGAAATATATAATACACATGTATGACCATTCGACAGTATTTTAATATAACACTCAAAAGATCTTACGTATATGCTTTCCATTCGTAAAAAATAAATAAATAAATAAAGAAAGAAAGAAAGAAAGAAAGAAAGAAAAAAATAGAAGGGAGAACTTCTGATTTCCACATAACAAATATAGAGAAAATAAATGTAAGAAAGTTTTTTTATGAATAATGTTTTGCTTTACAGATATAAATATAATATAATTACTTTTTCTCCTAATAATCAATCTATATCTCTTCTTGTAACCTATCCTTCTAATCTATAACTTAACACTACCTGTTTAAGTAGTTCTGATATTAGTTTTATGTATGTTAATATTAATATTCTACCTAATAAGTCTCTAACATTCAATATTTATGATAAACGTAATAATGTTTCGTTTAATGTAACTAAATTTACTATTTTCAATTCCTGTATACATATTTAAATTTACAGAAATATTCTTCTAAAACATTGAAATCGTGTTAAATTATCCCCCTTTTTAAATTAATCATTGATAAAACATTAAAACATCCCTTCATATTAACTAGTTGGGGTATATAACATGAATAAAAATTATAAAATCAAAAACAATATTATGGAGGGTGAGTGCAGACTGAAATTGAAGAAACATATAACAAATATACAAAAACGAGAAACTTATGTGTGCGTATATAGATAGATAGATAGATAGATACATTATGAAATTTTAGTTTAAAAAATCTAAAAAATCAAAATGCCATTATAAAGGGTTGAGGTCGGGATTGCTAAAAAAAGAAAAAAAAATATTATTAGATAATTCCAGTTTAATATATTTAACACAATCTTTTATCGTAAAATAGTTTATATAATGGCACCTAATACATGGCAATATAATACCCTCTTATTTATATATTCAAGGCTTATTTTAATTTATTACATAAATTTATCATTCCATTTTTAAACAAATTTTAACTATATTAATTATTGTTTATTGTCACATCAACCCCTATAATTTTCACATATCTTTATTTATTGCTAGTTTTCAAGTAATAATTCCATTAGCTTATAGCACTTCCTTTACCGCTAGGTGGCAGCACTAGTCATTATTAAAACTATTATTCCGCGTGTGCTCTTGTATAGCTTTCCCTAGTGATATTACCTCCCACATGAATCAAAATGTTTAAACTTTGAAAATCTCTGCAACGTTTTATTTCCTGGTGAGCAATGTCTATTGGCTAATTCCATGGGTTTTGGTAGTGTAAGTCACATAGCGGATAACTGAAATCCTCGTTGGCCACCGTTATTTTCGAAAGGTTTTCTTGGCTTATTCAATGAATGAGATATCACCTAAAAAGTAAGTGACATTTTCGGTTCTAAAATACTGGTAACCAAAAATCGCAGCCTGTGACTTACACTACAAGTACGTATGGAATTAGCCTATTACATTTTTATTATTTTTATCTATCTCAGATGTATTGTAATTTATTTTTTGCCTATTCTAATTTCTTTCAATATTTTTAGGTTTCTGTTACGTTATATAGAGCTTAATATTGTCATTTTTAAGCCTAATGATGACAATGTTCGACGAAATAACATATCTTTACTATGAAGTCTGCTTATGTAGCTCCTGTGATCAATCCATGAGCTATTTATAGATTCTTATTTTTGTATTTTTAATTTCCTCCGTTCATATTTTAAATAATATTTTTTTCAATTTATTTGTACATTTGTGATTTCATTTTAATTACACACAGACATTTAAATACAAAGAGAGATATATGATATATTTTTATTCAAAATACAACACATTTTTTTCACACAAAATCTGACCAAATCTCTCGCAGTGGCCGAGAGGTTCTGCTCTCGAAGCTGGTAGACGGGAGGTGCTGGGTTCGATCCCAATCGCGCCCGTCGGCCTAATCGTTCGGAGTTTTCGTGGTTTTCTTCGAGCCGTGGATCTTCCATGCGTTAATACGGATTAGGTTCCCTTAGAAAGACCCCCACGGAGGGCACTCCCCCCCGGCCCTATATCCCTCGTGTAGATAATTGGCCGTCAAAAATCAACCCAACCCTGACCAAATCTCTAATATGTTTATATATATATATATATAACCATTAATTAAACATTACCGACCATCATCAAAAACTGCAATATTGTGAATGAATTGACAATAAAAATGGATGGCACAAGCCTATAATATAGAATTGTATGTATAAAATAAAGTGCCTTATACTTCATTACAAGAATTAATATGGAAGAAAAAAAAGGAGAATATGGATTCCGAAAAAATTTAAAAACTTATATATTGAATTGCGTTTTCAAGAGTACAGAATTCAATGATATAAGCAAATCGGTCGTTTTCTGTGAGAAAAAAAGCTAAAAGCTGAATTTTTTTTTCTTCTCCTGTACCCAAACAACCAATATAACCAAAATAATAGTTTCAAGAGGAAAACAGAACATTATCAAATGGCATGAAATGGAAAAAACACTATAATCCATTAAATATTTAATTTATAGCAATAGAAATCTTACACAACATCCCCGAATAAATTCCCAGTTGATTTTCAAAATATCTTCCCGCACATGGAATCCAAAAGCATGATAAGATTAAGATGAATAAAACAGTTAAGTTAACACAGAAATTAAGAACTTATGGATTCAGTTAATTCATTTTGAAATACCGTGATACCGTGAAAAGCTAATGAAATTAAAATATATCAATTGCATTACTACACAAATCCTAATATAAAAATAATACCATACTATATGTCATTATTAAAAAAAAAATTAATAAATTAAATGTTAATAAAATGCTTTCAATATATTCTATTACCAAACCCATTTAATCAACACTGAGAAATTAAAAAAAAAAGTAACATTGATAATATATAGAATATAGCTATATGCTATAAAATAAAATAAATTATATATAATAAAAATATAAAAAACTTTAATAATTACTATTACATATAAAAAATGAACAGGAACATAAAAAAAAAATAAAAAAAAATAAAAAATGGATGTTATATATATATATATATATGTGTGTGTATTTCATAACGTACAGTCGTGAAAAAAAAGTAAACACCCCTGATAACACTGTAACAAATTATTGTAGAAGAAAGTAACTGGTACCAAACGATTGGAAATAAAGTCGACTTTTAAATGATGTATATAAAATATGCTTAGGAGGCCATCTGAAATTCAAAAACAGACCAAACTTTGTTTTTTTCAATGCCAATTCCAAATTTTGACAATATATTTTAAATCTCTGGATCAAACTATGCCTAGAAGCGAAATTTCAAGTCATTTGGATAAGTTTTTGAATTATAAACATTCAAAATTTAAAGCGTCTAATGTTAAATTACATTTTCACATTTTTATAAATATGTCATGAAATTATAATCCTAATGTGATAATTTTTTTTTATGAAATATGATACTCAAAAACCCAAATCCAAATACATTGATACATAAATTAAATGTTTTATGTATATTTTTAATTTAATGTCTCTGTCTTAATGTAATCATGTCTGTCTAGAATATCAAAATTAGTTTAAATGTTTTAATTAAGACGTTAAAAATGTATGTGTATCTTATGGATAAATACATTGAATTTGTAATTTTAAAAGTTTTATAAATCGAATTATGAATTATGAAACTAATATTCGAAAAAAATATGAAATGCAAGCTACATTTTTTTTTTTTTTTTGTTAGATTAATATATATTATTTCCTGCTTTATGCGATTGCTCAATTTAAAATTTTTCTTCCTAGTAGTTTTCAAATTATGATTAAAAGACGTCAAAATGATGGATTAAGGCGCCGTCTATGATGTGCTAAAAAGCATAATTTGAAAAAAAAAATATGTTTTACTCATTTTATTAAAACATTTGGGCCGGCATTATTCGAAACATATTAAGCGAGTGAAACGGTCATATTGGCAAGAAATAATTCCTTAACACGTTCACGCCAGCGCGGTGGGTCACACTCGATTGTCTGAGAGTTGTCAAGTCTCCGGCTTTTTGCACACCACTATTATTTTAGAGAAAATGTTGTTTCTTTAAATCGCGCAATTGTTCTAATTAAATAAAACAACATTTTCTGTATTAAAATACTGGTATCCGGAGACTTGGCAGCTCCGAGACAGTCGAGTGTGACCCACCGCGCCAGCGTGAACGTGTTAAGACTCCACTGCAGTCACGGACAAAAAGAAATCAAGATGGCCGCTGGCATTTTAGCTGAATTGAAAGGATGGTCTAAATTCAAATGATTGACAAGCGAGCTCTTCCAATCAGCAAATAGAATATTCTTGGATCATTTCCAATAGGTTTCAGGTGGTCTAAGAGATTTCTTTTTTCAACTGTCCAGCGTAGATCAAAGCCGTATGTTTTGTGGAGAATCTGGATAACGCTGAAAGCCGTAAAAAGAATTTTAATCTGTTTATAATAAGGGTGCAAAAATTAAAGCGATTTGACTTTCAGAAAATAAATGATTATTTTATTCAGATATATTTCTTTTTTTTAATCATCAAGTTCATTTTACAGCTTTTACAAACATAAAATTGAAATTAGCGCAGTATAAAAACTATTTTATTTCACATAACGAAATTACATTTAAAATCAAAGGGGGAGATATTGAATGAGGGGGGAAATACCAGATACAAATCTTCTAAAATAACGATCTTTTGTGGGGATTCTTTTTAGAACATGAAATTTATCAAGAGATATATAAAAGCTAAACAACATTGAAGGTTAAAAATAAGATGTTCATAAAATTAGGAGAGAAAAGGTTAACCAAATAAACTGTATATTTTGTACTGTAGAGGGGTGGAGGGGAGAACGGGAAATATTAATTTTGAGGAGAAGGGGGGGGGGCTATACATCTAAATCCCAGCGTAGTCATTTATAGGTATAGTACATAATTTATTGTTGTTAGCACTAAAATATATGACAGAAAAAATAAAGTTTTCCAAATATTCAAAACTTTGTGTGATGTTAGCAGAAAGGTTTCAGGCGGAAGAAAATTTAGATTATATTTTATTTTTACAAGTAAGTTATAAAACATAAAGGAGTTTTCACAATTTGAAATTTTAAGTGCATAGGAGTAAATTCAGGTGTGTGTGTGTGGGGGGGGGGGGGGAGAGATTTCTGTACACTAAATATTTTTTAAATGATGCAGACAGTTAAGAATGTTTTTTGTAGCGGTTCGTAATCTAAATAACAATAAAATACTTTTATTTTCATTTACATTTTTTCATTTTAAACACTTTCCAAGAAAGTTGAAAAGTGTTTATGAATTGGGTTTGTCCGTCCGTCTGTCTGTCTATCCGTGCTCTAACTAGCGTAAATATAGTCGGATTGCCATGTAATTGATATACGATATTGAAAATCATCATGGTATGTTCGGTGCACCATTCATGGTTCATTTACAGATGCACTCAAAAGTTTTCGCTACATTATGGTCTATGTGGGGGGGGGGGGATTATTTAGGATGTATTTTAATAGTGTTACACAATGTTAAACACAGTTAAATTTATGTACATTGAGACACGCTTTAAAATTGTTACTATAGACTATGTTATGTGTAATGCTTAAAGTACGAGTATAGGGGACTCAAAAGTATTCCGTTATGTGAAGAAATATCGTTTGCGGCGTATTTGATTGATATTACTCTGTCACAAAGAAAATGAAATTTATATGAATTTCTGAGGTGTCCTTAGCCTACTTTCTGTACAACATGAGCATTTAACAATTATTTACGGGGTCAGACAAAAGAACTTGGTTCAATATGGTCTACGAGAAAAACTGTTTGTAGCGTATTTTGATCACGTTACACTATTTCAAACATGACGAAATAGATACACATTACTTTGATTTACTACAAGATGCTTACATTCGAATATGGTCTGCATTTCATTTAGCGTTCATTTACAGGGAAACATAAAATATTTTGATACAATACTGTATCCGATATAGCTATTAAAAATTAATGCTGAAATTCATTTTCAATTACAGAATGCGTTTTTAAGTTTAACTAAATTTTTGCGCACTACGTGGTGTGCACATATTTTACAAACCCTATACAGGACCACACAAAAGAATTCGTAACCATTGCTGAGAATGAGTATGAATTTCTTAAAGATGTTAGGTTTTTTTTAGTTATAAATGGTCAAGCTCAACTACATTTAATATGCTTAGAGATGTTTGTATCATACAAATAAAATCCTATACAGGGATATTCCAAAAACTGGGTACATGGGCCGCCGATAGAAAATAATTCCTGCAAGTGTGATTTCAGTAATTTTGAGCATGATTTTGCCTGAATTAGATTTCAAGTTAATACTGTTTGACGTGTATAAAAATCTGTATTCTATATACAGAAATGCACAAAAGAATTCAAGTATGTTTCCGTCTATTAGTAGAAATTGCCGAGGGTGAATTTTCAACTGTTTTATGTATTTTCTTACAAAACTAAATTTTAACATAGTATGTAGAATCTGTACAAATATATGCAGTACAAATATATGATATACACTGCCTCATATGAGCTGCATATATCATATGAGCTGCGCAAAAGAATTGGAGTACCATCCAGGTTTTGGGTGCAATTGTTGAAATCTGCTTTTCAAACGTGTCATAGGTATTACAAATGTTTAGTTAGATATCTTCTTTACTTTATTAAACGGCGAAGTTTTGTTACAGTGTTCTGTAAGTGTTGGAATGTATCGACGTAGACGCATGATTTTTCTTTTTTCTTTATGGACATACTCGGTTCAGTCGATTACTGAGGCACCTTTGGTATCTACGTTTGATGGTTCTTTCTGAGCTAGTCGGAATAAAATGATTTCGAAAGGTTTTGAGAATTTACTTGCACGTTGACGAGAAACCACAATATTTTCCTTACAAATATCTAAAGACATTTTCCTTTGAAAAATACAGTTAAAAAGTTTTTTATGCACAATTAAATGTACACCTATCGCTTTATTGTTAACACTTTCGTACATAGTTGAAATGATTTAGTTAATATTATAGATAATAAAGATTTATAATTAGGACTTTTTTTTTTTACAATTGTTTGAGAAAGACTTTGTTTTTATTTTCTCTGAAAACTGCTTGGATTTTTCATTACATTGATATGCAATTCTGATAATGAATTTCATAGAATTCCATTTCAAAGCAATATTTCGAATTTCTTCCAATTTTACCAAAGCATTCTTTTTCTTTATCAGAAATCAGTGAAAATAAAAATATTTTTTCTGCATCTTTATCTTTAGACTAAGTTACAATTTTATTTTCCCCGCATTGCTGATAGAGATTTTTTTTTTTACCTTGTCAGTTGAAAGCTCACAGTCAAATATCTCCAGAGATTCTCCATCTTCTTCCTCTACTTCCCAGTTAATAATCAGGAGGAGTTGCCGTAATATCCTTTACCAATCTGTGTCCTATATCGGAATTTGGTAAATTAGCAGTGCTTTTAGTTTATAGTCTTTACTTGACCTTACCGATCATGACAGTGTTAAGCTATCATTCGTTGTTGCTAAGAAACTGTTTTTACTAGTTTATAAATTAGCTTGGTAAATTATCACTGGTTTTACTTTGCAGCCTCTACTTGAACTTGCCGATCAAGACAATGGTAAGCTGCCATTCATTGGTGCCCAGAAAATGTTTTTATCAGTTTGTTAAAAATGTCCTACTGACATTTTCTACGTATATAACGCAGACTTTCACAGTGATAGACTTGTTGATGACGGTATTATCCTTCTCCTATAATTCTTGAAAAGCTAATAACAAATTTACTAACTGTTGCTTTGTGAGCCTTAATTTCCTCTCTAATCATTTTATAAAATTGTGTGATTGAATAATGAATTGTAGTAAACGAAAGAATGTGCCATTACAATACAACATGAAATAAAAATGTTAACTAACGCAATCTTTAACAGGATACCAATGTAAATTGAAAGTAAAGATCGAGTGTTATTAAAATTCATAGTAAAAGACCAGAGAAGAATCTATTACCAAATTCCAATTTTTGGGACGGATGCAAAAGTTTGTCGCATACTGTTGATGGAAATTAAAGAAAATGTATTTCGTGTAAATTTCAATTCCTAGCAGTTACATAATTAGCGCTCATCTGGCTAAAGAATCGATGTATTTTCTCAAATCTTCCAAAAAATAAAATATCTTATCCTCAAAATGTTTTGAAGTGATCTAAATAAACGGTCATGCGACGATGCAAGTTTTGGAGAATGGTTCTTGGATTGAAGCATTTCATCTCAATTATAACAGTTTGTGTCTGAAGTGGGCTAGATACATGTGGTCTAGCAGTCTTGTTGGAAAACAATGCCTAATTGTTGATTGTTTGAAGCTGCTTCTAGCGGATTGCTTGATTTAATTCACTTAATTATAAACAGTATTTCTGTAAATTAATGCTGTATTTTCTATACGTAACATCTATTAATAAACAATTTTCTTGTCTCACTGAATGCGAAGAAAAATCTTCTGTAGGTAGGAACTGACTTTTGCTTTGATTAAAAGGCCTCTTCGATGTAGTCATCAATGTAGTCTAAATAATTATTAACATTGCTACTATTCCTTATATTCCATGAATTTCGAAAATAATCTGAAAATAAAAACTATGCGTAAATCTGGTTTTTGAATAATGTAGAATAACGTTGTTTTAAAAATATCGACATGTTTTGTAGAAACTGAGTCAGGCTAAAGTTTTAGCTTCATAAAACGTAATTTTTTTTTTTTTCTTTTTTTTACTGCTAATTGTACTGTCAAGTTCCAGGAACAAGAAATTTCCCTCCGAGGAGACCTCTACTTTCAAATATTTAGCCAACAAAGACTTATAAACTGATACAATCAATTATGACTCGTATTCAATCATAGAGGCTTGCTTATAGAAAAAGTTTCAGGCCGAAATGTGCTGGATCGAACCGTAGCTTCTGATTTCACGAGGATGAAGTAGGCATACTTCTATTACAAATTTTTTAATTTTTTTTATCCTATTTAATAACTTCAGTTAATTAAGACAATAATAACATTTTAAAATAAGTGGTACAAATTTGTCTGATTTGCCTCCATTAGAACATCGCTTATAGATCGAATTTGGCAAATTCAAAAGTGGAGATTTTATTATGATTTTATCACATATATATACTTTGCAATGAAATGCTAATTTGGGTGGACTTTCTGCTGAAAATTCCTTCATGAAAACACTTCATTTATTAACATAATCAAATTAAACCTCGTGAAATTGGTCTCCTTCTTCACGACCCCCCCCCCCTCCTTTCTTTATCATTTTATGAGTTTCTCCATCTTCACTGTTCAATTTTTTTTTTTCAAAAGAAGGTAGTGCGGATGGCCCACTGCCTTTAGTAATGTGGACTATGGTGATTTCAAGTTAAGTTAGAAAACTTAACCAATCTTCTGATTTTCATCAACGTCTTATAACGGTGGATTAAACATGAATTCGCCATTATTCACCAGAGATGAAACAGCAATCTAAACAATGTGAAAGAGCAGCTGAAATTGCGCCAAAGAAAGTGAAAACGGTTCCATCTGCTGGAAAAGCCATGGATACGGTTTTCGGGAATTCACAAAGTGTGGTGATCATAGAGCACCGGCAAAAAGGTAGAATCGTCACCGGACAGTGTTATGCATTTCTACGGGACCAATTAAAGAGTGCTTATTCCGACAAAACGTCTATACCTGAGCAACAAATACGTGTTCTTTCACCACAGCAGTGCTCTTGCACACATGCTTGTAGTTTTCGCTACGAAAGTCAATGACCTACGCTCTGTAGTGCTTCCACATGCACCGGATTTTGCTCCCAGCAATTATTTCCTTTTCCCAAGCCTGAAGAAATGGCTCGGTAGTCGGAAATTCACTTCAAAATATGGGGTTAAAGCAGAGACCACCACTTCATTTCCAAAGTTAGATAAGGCATATTATGCTAAAGATAATAAAAAGTCGGAAACTCGTTGGTTTAATTTTTTTAAGTTGTAAGGAACTACGTTAAAAAAAATTAAATATTGTCAATTTTTCTTCATTTTCTTTGTCAGGCTAATAACCTTTCGAAACACACTCGTATCGACATCAAATTTTATTTTCCCTCCAAAAAAAAAAAAAAAAAAAAAAAGGCGGAGTTCAAGAAAAATGCGGGTCCTAGTTGTAATTAAAATTCGACACCCTCATGCTGAGAACATGACACTATAAAACTTGGTAAGACGGAAACATAAACAATAGGTGCTAAATACCTTTTTAGATGGGTTTTTTGCGTCTTTGCAGATACAATTGCAGGGTATTTTTAGGGGAATAATGAGAATTCCGTTTAAACCAGGGTTTCGTTACAGCTAGGTATCAGAAAATAAATTTGTTACCTAGCAGACATTTATAAAATGTAATATTTTACCATACAGTCTCCTTATTTTCAGTTTAACATTATTATAGTTAATGATAAATTTTCGCGTTCCCTTTGCGTTACAAAAAATATCTTTAGGTTACCTTTGAGAACACATACAACACTGTAGAAAAAAAAGGACCAAAATACGGAAATACTACTGGCAATCTAGACGCCAGCACTTAGACCGGAATTTAACGGATTTTTTCTGTAATTTAAAGGGAAAAAGTTCCGTTAAAACACGGAAATAGTACTATCGCCTAGATTGCCAGTAGTATTTCCGTAATTTAATCCTTTTTTTACAGTGTAGTGACGGGAAAAAAAATGTAAGCGCTAATGTTAAGTCTATGGGAGCGTTATTTTCAAATATCTCGCGTCCTTTTTAATATTTTAAAATGATTTTTTTGCTTAGGATAGCTGAGAACGATCTACAACCGGGCTGTTTTTTACTTTTTCGGTTTTGGTTAGAGATATTTAAAAAAAAAATTTACTTATACTTTCGGAACTGGTGGAATCGGTTCTGAAATTGAAACTATCATAATAAAAGAAAACTGAAACTAAAATCGAAAAAGTAAAACCTAGCCTGGTTGTTGATCGCCCCCAGCTATCCTATGCAAAAAAAAAAAAAAAAAACCATTCAAAAATATTAAAATCAAAGCCAGAAAATTGAAAATAACGCCCCCATAGACTTAAAATTAGCATTTTCATTTCTTCCCGTGAATGAAGTGGGCTCTTGGAAAAAATATGTTACGCAGGACAAATTTCGCATTTTCTTAGACTTTTAAAGGTATACTGTACCCATAAAAATGACAAATATTAAAAATAATAAATATTAATATATTTTTTTAAAGTTTCGAACAAATTGATCAACTCTTTTAAAGTTAACAATCTTTAAAACTTACAAATTTTAAGTTCTTGTTAAATCTTAGTAAATTTAAATTGTTCAAAATTAGGAAAAATTAAAATAATAAAGTCATCAATAATGTTCTTAGGCATGTTTTAAAGGCATGAAAAATATGCTAAAAATTAATATAATAAGAAAATGAATAATACAGATAAAAATCAACTTTCAGGAATTTCTGCCAATTAACGGAAGTGTATTTGCATTCTTTTGTACAGCCCTTACATTAGCAACAAGATTTTATACACGTCACATGTTAAGATAAAATTTATTCCTGTATAAACATGCTTAAACTACTTAAATCGCACTTCCAGAAATTATGATCCTTAGGCGTGCATGCATACAATTCTCTGGATAGCCTTGTATATTATTATATTTAGTTTTTTCTTTCGGAACCGGTTGGAATCCATTCTGAAGTCGAAACTATCCTAATATTAAAAAAAACTAAAACTAAAATGGAAAAAGTAAAAACTAGCCTGGTTGTCGATCGTCCTCAGCTATCCAATGCAAAAATCTATTAAAATAAAGCGAGAAATTTGAAATTAACGCCCCCATAGAATTAAAATTATCTTTTTTATTTCTTCCCGTGTCTGAAGTGGGCCCTTAAAGAAAGATGTGTAATACAGGACAAATTTCGCATTTTCTGCGGCTGTTAAAGTTGTACTTTTTCGTTAAAAATAACAAATATTAAAAGTAATAAATATTAACAATATTCCTTTAAAGTTGATCAAAACTTTCAAAGTAAACATTCTTTAATACTTACTAGCTTTAAGTTTTTGTTAAATCTTAGTAAATTTAAATTGTTCAAATTATTGAAAAATTAAAATGATAAAGTCATCAATGGATATTCTTGGGCTTGTTTTAACGGCATGAAAAAAATGATAAAATTTAATATAATAAGAAAACGATTAATGCAGATGAAAGTAAACTTTCAGCAATTTCTACCAATAACCGGCAGTATATTTGCATTATTTTGTACAGCCCTTGCATTCTAACAAGTTTATATACACGCAACATGTGAAGATAAAAATTTTTGCAGTATAAACATGCTTAAAACAACTGAAATCGTATTTCCAGAAATTATCATCCATAGGCGCGCGCATGCATCCAATTCTTTGAATAGCCTTGTATATTATTATATTTATATTTTGCAAACAGTTTCTAATTATAGTTGAACTTGAAAATGTAGAATTTAATTAAAAAAATTAGCAATTCACTCTCATTCTCAGCAATTCTTCCTAGTTCTTTTGCGTAGCCCTATACACGGTCTATAGAAATCATATATATAATCAAGTATTAAAACGGATATCATAGGTGAAAACTCATTTTTAGCAATCAACTCTAATAGAGAATACTTCGTATACAGTATTGTGTCCAGCAACTTTTATATGCCCCTGTAAATGAAATAAAATGTGATTCACATCATATTCTAATGTAAGCATCTTGTAGTAAACCTCAGTAATGTATATGAATTCCATCTTGTTTGAAATCGTGAAACATAACTAAAAACACACTTTGCAAGCAGTATTTTCTGTAATAAAACTGAACTCATTTCTGTGACCCTGTGAATGAATGATAAATGCTTTTCACCCCCTTCAGAAAGCATGTTTTACTGCGCATCATAAATTCATATCATTTTTATTATGTTGTAACAGAGAAACGTTATTAAAATACGCCGCAAACGTTTTTTCTTAATAGGCCATAATATAAAGAAATATACTTTTAATTCCCCTGTACACGTACCGAAATCACCCACTCGTGGACAGTCAACCTTTTCGCATAGGAGCTGTGCACTTAAATAAGGTGCATAATTTTTATGTTAAAATTGTTTTACATCATTAAAGTACACCGCAAATGATTTTTCACATATAGGCCGTAATATAAAAGAATACGCGCGATCTGATAGTAATTAAAATTCGACCCCCTCATGCTAAAAACGTGACGCTATAAAACCTGGTAGGACGGAAAAAAACAATGAGTGCGAAATACCGTTTTAGGTGGGTTGTATCCGTCTTAGCAGATACAATTGTAAAATATTTTTAGGGGAACCATGAAAATATTCAATTTAAACCAGGATTGCGTTACAGTTACGTATTGCAAAATAAATTTGTTAGCTGACAGACTTTTATAAAATGCTATATTTTACCTTACAGTCTCATTATATTTAGTTTAACATTATTACTAGGGGGCTCTGCCCCCTGCAAGTTACGCTCGCTAACCCCCGTTCAGACACCGCAGAATCTAAAAACTCGCTAATCTGATGGGTTTAAAAAATATAAGAGAAGATTGAATTATACTGAAAAAAGCTGTGCAGATCTCACTGTAAATGGGTTTCCATTCAATTCCATTTGATTGCAAAAATGTAAGGCCGAATCAGTTGCTGTTAAGACATCCAATGGTTATTTTCGTTTTTGATTAAAGAGGATCAGTTAAACATTTGAAAAATAGCTGAAATAAAATGAATTAAGTATACAGAGTCTTTGTCTCCCGGTATTTTAAAACAATTTCTATAACAATAGCCTAAGTCATGTGACTATCATCAACAGTTTCGGGCGGGCCATTTCGCTTTTTATACTCTAGGTGCCATTTTGGTACTTTAATGTTAGCCATGCACAGGTGATAAGTCGCCAAATATTATTTTATCGCCATCGTTTCATCTATATTATAATAGTTCAAGTCAACAACTGTCATAAACAAATACGGTCTGATCCCTTCGCCTTTCATATGAAACTTTGGCACAGATGTCATATAGGATATTGGCACGATTTTTTTCCAACGCCAATTTGGGAAACGCATCAACAGCATAAACAACAACATCCGGCTTGCCATATCAAGCAAAATAACAATACTTTGGCGCCAGTACCCGTTGCGTATATGCCATTGGCGTCAGAAAAAAAAATCGCGCCAATATGGGTCGGTATATAACATCTGTACAAAAGATTTCCATTTTGGTTAAAAAATCAAATTTTTTTTTCCAAATAAAACTATATAAAAGTTGTCATGGTCACAAAGAATTCTTGGTACTGTTACGCTAGCCGGGTGCAAATCTCGCCAATAGCTTTTTTTCAAATTGCCAGATAGTATTTTTTTTTCGAGCGGTATATTAAAACATTGATTTGAAGTTGAAATTAAATGTCGTGGTTTGTTGCATTATTGGGAAGAGTTCCATATTGTGTGCTGGTTGGCGCGATTGGCGAATGAATCCAAAATGGCGTCAAAAAGCCATTTTTAGCGTCTTATAAATTTTTTCAGGATGTCGGAAAAACATGGTCTTTAAATATTTGTAAATATATATATATTTAATAAATCTTATGTATGCCACATGTTAAAAAAAGTACGATGTTTACACAGATAGTTTTATATATATCACGTATAGAGATATACCTTATACAAATATAGTAGATATACATCTATAAATAAATATTATGTACTTATATTTTATGTATTTATTATATTTATTATACATGTCAAATTAAAACAAAGTTATATATTTTTCCGAAAAATATAGGCTAAATTAAAAAAAAAAAAAAAAAAAAAAAAAAAAAAAAAAAAAAAGGCAAAAAAAAACATATGAATAAAGTTCATTCCAGAAAAAAAAAACAACCTCAAAGGCTGAAGATCGCAACGACATCGATTCATTTAACGCCAAAAAAAAATCTCGCCAAAAAAACCAGTACACAATATGGAACTCTTCCCGCATTATTTAACATTTGGCCAGATGTCACATACGCACCGCAGATTTGGCGTGTTTTTTTTTTTTCTTTTTTACAAAAATTTGGCGAAAACCTTGTTTTCGAATAGCAGTTACACGTGCATTTTGTGTATTACTTAGTTATCCCGTCAACCAAAAATCTATCGCCAAACTATAATATTAAATGTCAATAATGGTTGATCGTAAATGTCACATTCACTTGACTTTATGTAAGTTACACATGTTTACGTCATCAAGTGATTTTTATTTCGACGTTTTATTTGTATATTTATTAATGTTATACTAATTTATTTGTTCTTTCGTTATTTAAAATAAAAATTATGTCAATTTGTATAATTTGGCGATTTACATAATTTGGCGAATTTGGTCGACGGAATAACTAAGTAGTACCGTATCATAATATTAAAATATTTACTTGCTTAAAATACGTTATAAAAACACATTAAAAGTAAATTAAAAATCCATATTATAAATATATTTTATCTATATTTACAAAATATAGATTTTTAATTTAATTTTAATGTGTTTTTATAACGTATTTTAAGCAAATAAATATTTTAATATTATGATATGATTCGTAATGGACGTAATTTTGATTTACTACTCGCACTTATTTACGTAAGTAGTACCGTATTTTTAAATTATTTTCTATTATTTTCAAAAGGAAATAACAAAAAAAAAATAATTAATAATTATAGAACAAAATAATTTATATAATTTTAAAAAATAAATAAAAGTAAATAAACATTTATTATTCAATAAACAACAAAGCCGAGTTACCATGTCAATCAAAATAATGCCATTTTGGCGCCAATCAGAATCTTTCGATTTGGCGAAAGATTGTTCAAGTAAATTGAATTATAAATAAAAGTAGCACGATACATTTTTTGGCATATATTTAAGGGAGGCCAAAATGGTCGCCAAATTAATTTAAAATAACCTTTTCTGAAATAAGAAAAAAAAATATCTGTTCTGATTAAAATTTCAGTTGCCATCATTAGAAAAATGTACTTAAAACAAGTGGGTAAGTGTGATCACAGATCTCACAGAGGGTTTCGTTTAATATTCCTTTAAAACACTTTATCCTTTTGTGAAATCTGTTAGTTCCACATTTCGCAACCAGGGGCGCACTCTATTCTACACAAACCTCTATCCAAAGGAAACTCCGTTTTACAACCTATGCGTAGGTATATTAGTCGAGGGGATCGGGTCTATAGCATCCGAGATAGGTAGGCGCCCCAGGAAATTGCACGGAACATTCTTTTATAAGCTTTTTATTATGTGCTATGAACTATGTCAAAGTTTCCAGCAGATCGACTTGTTAGATTTCATAATTTTAACAAAATTGCGTTATGTTAGTTGCAAATTCCACCACCAGGGAGCGCACACTATTCATAACAAAAGTGTATCAGATCGAAACTCTGTTAAACAACCTATCAGTGGATGTGTTACTGGAGTTGGTGGCGGCCTTAAGCGAGAAATTAAGAAATTTGCTGAAAGTACTATTCGGAAATAGTGGTAACTAAAATTTTGACATTTTTATATTTCATAAGCAGCACGTGTCTGAGTATATCATAGTGCTCAAAAAACGACA
This sequence comes from Maratus speciosus, assembly GCA_963932465.1. NCBI lineage: Eukaryota > Metazoa > Arthropoda > Arachnida > Araneae > Salticidae > Maratus > Maratus speciosus. The sequence continues at coordinate 389,056,298 of OZ010788.1, read as the reverse complement.
CCTAAAAAGGTCGTAAACGCTATTTTTTAAAAAAGAAATCCAGCGCCCCTCCCCCGCCCTCCCTTCACAGGAAATTGCATGCACCATTATTTTATAAGCTTTTTATTATGTGTCATGAAGTATCTTAAAGTTGCAAACGGATCGCCTTGTTATATTTCCTAATTTTAACAAAATCGCGTTACGTTAGTTCCGCATTCCACCACCAGGGAGCGCACTCTATTCTTAACAAAAGCATATCTGAACGAAACTCCTTTGCGCAATCTCTCCGTAGATACATGGTCGGAAGGGTGGCGGTGCAGTCTTAACCAACAATTTAAAACATTTTCTGCGATAACAAACGCTAAGATTTAATAAATAAATCTAGTCCACCCCCCCCCCCTCCACTCCTCGAAATATCACACTCCATTCTTTTTTACACTTTTTCTTATGTGTTATAAAGTATCTTAAAGTTTCGAAGACATCGAGTGGCGGTCTTAAACAATAATTTAAGATATTTCCTGAAATTGCTATTCGGAAATAGTGGGATGAACACTTATAAACCTATAAACTTTTTCATATTGAATAATTAATACTTATCTCATAGCGCGCCGTCGAAACACACCACTCAAATTGTTAATTTCCCAATTTAAATGAAATCTCCGTTAAAAAAGCACGTGCCTCCATCTTAATCTGGCATTTGATGGAAATAAATGGAATAAAATAATAATTAATATCTCAGCTCGTATTGAAGCAATCTCTTTGAACCGGGTATGTATGGAATCTGCGAGAAATTTCCAGCCTGGATGTCAAAAAATTTAATCGAAAAATTTAATATTTAAAAAGTTTAAATTTCGTATTAGACTTACCTCCCCTTAAATTTCTCCCGCGCCGATATGTCGAGAAATGATGACAGTTGCCTTCCGGTGAATGGAAATCTGTTTTCATTGTTTTTAAAAACACAGAAATTAAATTTTTATCGATCGATTTTTAGTGGATTTTTTGCGTTCTATCCTATGCAGAAATTTGAAATTTATACCAAAATAAAGTAGAATTCTTTCCTCGTATTTCTACACCTGTTACGAATTTGTACGACCGATATTTCGGCAGATCCAATTTTGCTTTTTGAAGGTCCACTTCATTTATTGCTTAAAGTACTCCGTGGTAACCCTGCACCGGCTGATTTGACGGAGCATCCGCCGAGTTTACTGGCAACCATTGGGAGAAACTGGGGAGGATTTCGATAACGTGCATTTTCACCTGCATTTAAAAGGTTGATTGGTTAATTTTAGAATTTAATTAGCCCGTAATTAGGTTAATTACCAACTTTTTCAAAATTTTATGATTTGTTGTTTGATGTGAGGTGTTCAGCTATAAGTACCCAAAATTTCAAGTCTCTAACATGTATAGTTTCTGAGAACGGGCTCTGTGACGGACAGACAGACAGAGGAGCGAGACGAATAGGGTTTCGTCAGATGAACGAAACCCTAATTAGAAAAAAATTAATATTTCGAAAACTAATTCGAATTTAAAAGTTCTAATACCAGCTTTGAGAACTGCAGATCAATACGGATTTTTGGTGTTAATTTCATCGCAATGTATTCCATATTTTAGGAAAAATAGCCGTGAAACTGAATCAGTCGTTTCAAAGAATCGTTTCATAAATTCGTTTCATTAGGATTTTATATATATAGGGTAGATATTTAAAGATAAATTTTCGCCTTTCCTAACCGTTACAAATAATATCTTTATGTTTCATTTGATAACCCACACTAGTAACGGGAAAAAAATGAAAGCGCTAATGTTAAGTCTATGGAAGCATTATATTTTCAATTATCTCGCTTCCTTTTAAACATTTTAAAATGAATTTTTTTGCATAGGATAGCTGAGGACGCTCTATAACCGGACTAGTTATTACTTTTTCGATTTTTGTTTCAGATATTTTTCTTTAAAATTACTTTTACTTTCATATCCGCTCTAAAATTTAAACTATCCTATTATATATAAAAAAAACTATAGCCAAAATCGAAAAGTAAAAGCTAGCCTCACTGTCGATAGTCACCAGATATCCTATGCAAAAAAAAGAAAAAAAAAAGAAAAAGAAAAAATCATTCAAAAATATTAAAATCAAAGCGAGAAATATGAAAATGACCCCCGCTCCCCATAGACTTAAAATTAGCGTTTTCATTCCTTCCCGTGTCTGAAATAAGCGTGCATGCATCCAATTCTTTGAATAGCCTTGTATATTATTATATTTTTATTTTCCAAACATATCTTTCTAAATGTAGTTGAATTTGAAAATAAAATTAATCAATTTCTCAACAATTCTTCCTAGTTCTTTTGCGTAGCCCTATACGTAGTCTATCGAATTAATATATATAATCTAGTATGCAGAAATTTAGTTAAAAACGTATATCATAGCTGAAATCCCACTTTCAGCAATCATCCCTAATAGACAATACTTCATATGCAATATTGTATCCAATATCTTTTATGTGCCCCTGTAAATTAAATAAAATGTGATGCACATCATATTATAATGTAAGCATCATATTGTAAACCTCAGTAACATATATGAATTCCATCTTGTTTGAAATCGTGAAACATAACTAAAACACACTTTGCAAGCAGTTTTTTCTGTAATAAAACTGAACCCTTTTCTGTGACCCTGTAAATGAATGATAAATGCTTTGCTATCCCTTCAGAAAGCATGTTTTACTGCGCCTCATAAATTCATATCAATTTCATTATGTTGTAACAGAAAACGTTATTAAAATACCCCGCAAACGTTTTTTCTTCGTAGTCCATAATGTAACGAAATATACTTTTTAATTCCCCTGTACAAGTACCTATGCTCTTCAATAATGCGAATAAATTGTATGTTTAAAATTGTTTTATGTCATTAAAATACACGCAAATGTATTTTCCCACATAGACCATAATATAAAATACTTTTGAATGTCCATGTAAGTGAAGTATAAAATATTAAAAGGTAATACGTATTAAAAAAAAAATTGCTAGCTAGTATATTTTTATAAAATGCTATATTTTATCTTACAGTTTCATAACTTTTAGTTTTGCATTATTAAAGTTAATGATAAATTTTCGCGTTTCCTAACCGTTGCAAAAAAAAATATCTTTGCGTTACATTTGAGAACCCACGCTGGTTACGGGGAAAAAATGTAAACGCTAACGTTAAATATATGGGAGCGTTATTTTCAAATCTCACTTCCTTTTTATCTCACTTCCTTTTTAACATTTTAAAATGATATTTTTTTGGATAGGATAGCTGAAGACGACCTACAACCGGGCTAGTTTTTACTCTTTCGATTTTGGTTTCAGATATTTAAAAAAAAATACTTTTAATTTCGGAACAGTGGTGAATCGTTTCTGAAATTAAAACTTTCCTAATATATATATATATACTAAACCAAACTCTGCGGCTATACAATCCATGAGGATCAGGGCCGACAGTGCCCATCTCTGTTTTCCTGACCCTAGGCCCGAGATGCTATACAGCATGCGTCCCGGCCAGGTGGTCAGCCTAACGCGAGACCCTCGGTGTTTAGTTCCCAAGCAAGCTTGGTACTCATTTTATCGACCCCAAAGGGATGAAAGGCTGAGACCTGCGGTGCGGCAGTCAGATGCCCTGACCACTACACCACTGGGCTTTATATATATATATATATATATATATATATATATAATAAAAATCTAAAAAGTAAAATCTAGCCTGGTTGAAGATCGTGCTCAGCTATCCTATGTAAAAAACATCATTCAATAATATTAAAACAAAGCGAGAAATTTTAAATAAACGCCCCCATAGACTTCGTTTTACTTTCTCTCCGTGTCTGAAGTGGGCTCTTTAAAAAATATATCTGTTACACAGGACAAATTTCGTTCTCCGACTGTTAAAGGTGTACTGTCCCCTTAAAAATAATAAATATTAAAGTAATGAACTATAAAAATATTTCTTTAAAATTTTGAACAAGTTGATTTACAATTTTAAAGTTAACAATCTTTAAAACTTATTAACTTTAAATTCTGCTGATTTTTAATTAAAAAAACTGTTTTTCGAACGTAAAATGTTAAATTGTCGAATATTTTATACATATACAAGAATAGGAGGCTTGAAAACCAGTCTCCTGGCCAGGCCACAAATATGTTCTAACAAATTATGACTTCGTAATTATTTGTTAACTATTTTAACTTAAAAAATAATTTAAAAAATACTCGTCTATTTTTTTACCATTTTACTTAATAAACTAGGACTGAAATTTGATTCCTTAATAACTTCTATATGTTGTAACTCCCTCTGTGTGGTTCTGAAATTGTTTATATAAACGAAATGTATATTTTCCTTCGTTATTCATAGAAATATAGAATTTAAAATATTTCATTCTTTCAAGAGTCTTTTGTTGAAATTAAACAATAATTTTAGAAAAAAATAAATCCAAGGTTTGAAATAGGAGTGATCTATTTTAACACGATACAATAATCCAATCACAATTAAATCGTTTCCATTTGCTAAAGTGTTTGGATACTAGCTAATCATATTTTTAATAGGCGTGGTTTTCATCGTCTTGGTAGAGGCGGAGAGCATAACATTACGAGGCCATTTTTGACACATTTTTCATCAAAATCTTTGCATATTTTGCTCAGCCTAATTGTAGTAGAACTATTGAAAGCATGTTATTGGAAAGCTTAAACTCTACATTTTCGTTGTTATTAAAAAAAATTTCCTGAATTTTGCTGATATGAATGTTATAAGACTAAAAAGGACACAATACCTCGAATTTCACTGGATCCTAAATTGACAGGATCCTGAGAATTAAACTACAACGAAAATCGGAAAAGTAGAAAATAGCCCGTAAACAGATAGTCCTCAGCTATCCTGTGCAAAAAAAATCATTTAAAAATATTAAAAATCAAGCAAGATATTTGAAAATATTGTTGCCATAGACTTATCATTAGCGTTCGAACTTCAAGCCGTGACTAGTGTGGCCTCTTAACAGAACTGGCATAGTCATTCTGTAGCATTTCAACAATCGAGTAACGAACTTCAATTTGGATACAGATCCTAAAATATGTTCAATTTAAAATAATTATTTTCTCTGAAACTAATCTTACGAATTTCAAGAAAATTTCTTTTCAGGCTAATTGAAGTGTGTAGAATTTATTTATGGTGTCAAACTTGGGTATTACTACTGAAAAAAAAAACAAAGTTCTAGTTCCTTTTAATATGTAGCAAATAGCCCTATAAGCAAAATTTATATACATCATTTAGCAGTAGACTTAATTTTTAATCTCTTGGTAGCAGTAACTTTCTTCCATTATAATTAGTTGTTGTTTTTAGGGGTGTTTTTCACACGACTGTACGAGTTGAAATATAAGTTATATGCTTTGTTTCGTATATTGGAAAACAAAAAAAAATTCACCCTTTAATTTTACTTATAAATACGTAAAATAAATTTGAACAAATATAAATGCGATCAATCATAAATGTTAAATTTTAGATTTCATATTTTCCTTTTGTTTTTAATATTTTAAATAATATGTTACAGAAAATATTGCTTATTATGCATTATATTGCATATGGAGAGTTGTTTGCATTATTAAAATTCAAATTCTAGAAATGGCAAAGGAAAATAATTATTAAACTATTGTTTGCAAGATTCAGCATAATATTGTAAAAAGTTTGTATAATTTTAAGACATTTACACACACACTATTTAAACTTTTAATAAATTGAAAATTTTTGAAATGAATATATCAACAGATATGGAATATGAAAGTCGAGTGTTTCTCTCGCATAGTTTAGCAGGTCATATAACACGCATTTCACGAATGATCATTACAATGTACATATTACTTGAGTTATTTAAATGCAGGGAATAAGAAAAAAAACCTCATTTCTTTGAGAATGTAGTCTGATTTAAACTTTATAACAGGAAAAATAAGGAAAATGTTATGTAAAGAAAACGCGAAATATCGATGATAAAATATTAAAAAAATAAAATATTTTTGAATTGGTAACTTTATACATATTTTATGGAAAAAATATGTCAAATATCTGATTAAAAGCTTAGTGTTTTTAACGGTATTAAACTTCTGGAAGGATTCCAGTCCAAAAAAAAAAAAAAAAAAAAAGTAGTTTGTAAACTGAAAAGCACTCGTATTGAAAGAGAGCTTAAACGAAAGTTGATCGTCCAAAACAAAGACAATTAATCAAATTAAATAATAAAAATTTAAAGCTTAAATAACAATCAGCATGACAGCATTAAACATTTTACACTGAGAAGTCTTTTAAAAAGTACTATTCTAAATGAAGAAGTAGAATAAAAATCGACGTTAAAGAACAAAAAAATACGTATAAATTATATTTATAAGACTATTTTCTAACAAGTCTGTAAAAAATATTTTTTTACATGCCAAAACAACATAAATTTTAGGATACAGCTAAACACCGTTACATATTGTTTAAAAAGTACCATAGATTTCTGGCATAGTTTCGAAAACTACCATTTTTTAATTTCCACTAACTAAAAACAGAAATATTTGCTTTCTTTAACAGTAGGAATCTGCTGCTTACGGAAAACAATATGTAGTAAAAAATTGACAGACTAAGAATCTATATGCCAGCTTATAATGTGTATATTTAATTTTCCAAAATTGATCTGAATTCCCAAGAGAGAACATCCCCCGTTACAGGCACGTAATAAATATGAAAAATTTAACTTTTATAAAACAGTTGATCATAAGAACTGGAATTTCTAAAGTAATGAAAATGATGTTTAATCACAAGATATATTGTTCACTATAAGATTATCTGAAAATTACTAGTTATTTTACGTAACTTTTCAATCTCCTTTATATATTCATTTATTTTAGCTACATACCACATGAATGTTTCTTTGCTAAACATGGTAAAAAAGTAATACCACGAAATATTTATCTGAAATAGTGACTACTTATTAAAATACACATAAATTTATCCTCTAAAAAACATTCCTTATTACATACATTTTGGCGTATGTACAATCGTGGAAAATCAAAAAGTAAACACCCCCTACTAACTATTCAACAAATTATCGTAGACGGAAGTTACTATTACCGAACGATTGGAAATAAAATCTACTTTCAAATGATGTATATAAAGTTTGCTTAGGGGGCCATCTACATATTAAAACGAACCCAAACCTCATTTTTTCCAATCGCAATACCCAATTTTAACGACACATTTCAAATCTTTGGTTCAAACTATGCCTAGACACCAAATTTCAAGTCATTTGAATGATAAGTTTTTGAATTATAAACATTCAAAATTTAGTGCTTCTAATGTTAAATTACATTTTCATATTTTTATTTATATCTCCTGAAATTATGCTCCTAATGTGCTAATTTTTTGTGTAGCTATAATGCTAATGTGCCAAAACATAAATACGCTGAATTTGCAATTTTTATAATTTTATAATATGAATTATGAATTATGAAATTAATATTCGACAAAATTATGAATTGCAACCTACAATTTTTTTGATGGATTTAGATTTATTAAGTCCTGCTTTATGAAACTCCGAAATTTCACATTTTTCTTCCAAATAGTTTTCAAATTATGTTCAAAAAACGACAAAACGATGGTTTAAGGAGTCGTCTATGATAGAAGTGGGTAGATATTTTGAAATTTCTTCTGCTGTCCTGTTATCTAACAGTCTTCATAAGGTGCCTTGATCAAGAAGGGGTCTCTCTCGGTTAACAATCGAGTAACGAACATCAATTTGGATACAGCCCTTAAAATACGCTCGTTTTAAAATAATTAACTTCTCAGAAACTTATGATATGAATTGCATAAAAATTTGCTTTTAGGCTAATTGAAGGGTGCAGAGTTCATTTATGCTGTCAGAATTGGGTATTGCCTTTGAAAAAATGAAGTTATGGTTCGTTTTAATATGTAGATGCCCCCCCCCCTTAAGCATATTTTATTTACATCATTTAAAAGTATACTTTATTTCCAATCGTTCGGTATCAGTAACTTTTTTCTACGATAATTTGTTGAGCAGTTAGTAGGGGTGTTTACTTTTTTTTCCCCACGACTGTACGTCTCTTTAAAAGCAGGTACTTTACTTATTACTATTTTAGGTAAATATTATTCTTTATGGTAATAAAACATCCAATATTTTTTATTATGACATGTACCAGAAAATGCAAGTGTAATATGTCCAATTCGAATTATCAAAACCTTTACTATATATACAGGGTGATTAAAAAATAACGTTTACAAAATGACATGACAAATAAGGCATACAGCAAGGATAAAAAATCACATAAGAATATAGGGTCGCAAACTACTTGTTTAATTACAAATACAGGGTGTTTAATCCTAAATGAACCCAGTGTGACGGTAATAATTTCGAGAAAAATAAAAACATAAATGAAAACGCTACGATATCTACCTTGGTTTGTGTGAAATGTGATAACATCATGAAAAGATTTGGGAAAACACGTTGCTGAAGCAATCAATGATATCTTATGAATTGAAAATCACAGTCCAAAATGTGGGGCGTCAGGTACATACTGCTGGCACGTATAATGCAAACTACTACCACTTTGGTTTTGTGTTATAACATTTACAAAAATGTGAGAATGTCTGTTAAATGTTTTTTTTTTATAATATTCTTCAGTTTTCTGAAAGGTATTACCGTCAACCCAAATTGAGTTAGCATGAAACACCCTTTATTTGTGATTAAATAAGTGGTTTGCGACCCTATGTTCCTATGCGATTTTTCCTTCTTCTTGTATGCCTGTTGTTGTACATGCCATGTCATTTTGTAAATGTTTTTTTTTTTAATCTCCCTGTATATATATCTATGTATACATAAAATGAAAACTATAAGATAAATATAATAAGGGGTTAAAACAATAAATAAGCAATAATTGGGATTTAAAGAAAAAATTCGTACTCTATTGTAGTTTTACAAAAGATTATAATAATTTCTATTATTTACATTACTTTCATTTCAAATTAATTGACGAATATATATTTTTTTAATTTCATTTATTTCTACTTAAATACATTTCTGTAGATAAGGTTCGATCAAATGACATAATGTAAAAAAAAATCTGTTTTTTTTTTTTTTTTTTTTTTTTTTCTTTGGCAGAGCTAAATTTAAAATTGCATATGAAAAAAGAATTAAACAACTGAAGAAATGGAAATTATTTGGCAATCTTAAGATTGCTATTCACAAATTTGTAACGAGTCTATAAAAATAACGTATATATAAAGAGGTTAAAGTCTGAATTAGTATGACCTATAAAGTAAAATTTATGAAATCAAAAATCTTTGAATGCACACTGATATTCTGCAGAGATTTACAATTAAAAAAAAATATTTTAAGAGGTGATAATGAATTACTTAATTTATATTAGTATACATTTATCAAGATTCAAAATTTCTTAATAATATTCAGCACTCAATAAATTCCTTTATGAGTACAAATTGTAATAGATTTCTACTTCAAAATTAAAACAAAAACATTATTTATTATAGAATAATATTTTTACACGAAACATAATTATTACTTACAAAATTAAATTTACTTATGGAAAACATGTTCCAAAATTACAAACCATGGAAATCGTCTGTATTTGTTGAAGGTCATTCCAATTCACAATATAATAAGTATTTTAAATTAAGAAAATTAAGCTTCACATTTATTTTAAAAACGAAAGTAAACTTAAAAATTTCTTATTTTTAAAAATGCGTTTTATTTTCTTTTGTTTCAAACATGCTTTTCAATAGATAAAAATACTTTCAATATATTATTTTTCTGTTGAAATTGCCTCAAATAAAGTGGAAGAAAATTGTTTCCTGAGCAGATATTAAGAATTTCTATATTCAGAATTTCGCATTTCGAAGTATGGAATAATACTTTTAAATTTTTGAAATTTCGCTAGTATTTCAAAAACAAGAGTTTAAAATGGATTTTTCATTCTTTCTAAATGGTCTTGATATATATTTCTTTATTTTACTTCAAGGAAAAAATCACTATAAATATTTATGATGACAATAGTATTTGATATTTGTGTAATACACAAACATATACGAAAATCAGTGCATAAAATTGAAGATTTCAATTTTAAATTAAACAATGATTTAAAATAAAACGGGAAAATTTCTCATAATCGGCTATTTATTAACGTCATGGTATGTCTTTGCACTTTAAATTATAGTATTGATTGTCTTGAGTTTTAATTTCTTAAAATCAACTTTATGAAAAAAATATACGAAAATTAAAATTCCAATTGCCTATTATAAAATATCTTTATCAAATTTAATGATACCACATGTTATCAAATTGTACCACAATTACATTTGATAAAGATATTTTATGCAATAGGGTTTTAATTTTGATAACGTTTTTGTTAGCTGTTTCTGCACGTGCGTCTAGTATTTAATTTGTTTGTAACTTACTAAATTATTTCACTTTTCAAAATGAAATATTAAATACCTTGTTATACTGCATATTTCATTGAAAGTTATTCTGAAAAAAAAAAGATATATTTTTCTTAAAATAAAAAAATACCAAATGGAAAAAAAAATTAGAAAAATGATTAATGTTTTAAATGTCAAAATGATCAAAATATATTAATAAATAGTGAAAAAATCAAATAAAAGATGTTTTAGACACACAAATCCAGTAATAATCTATTGATGTATATTGAAAGTGTATTCGAGTAAACCAGAAATACAATTTCGATTTTCTTATTATAAATATTGGAACCTGAAACAACTATCCTACATTTTTTATGGATAAATTACAAAATTGAAACCTGAAAACAAATTATCTATAAAAATAAGGCTAATGAGATTTTTAAATTCTTTTTTAAAAAGCTGGAAAGAAGCCAATAGTACGAAAAATTTTACTTTACAAAAAATTTATAAGATTAATCGATTTTTCCGTTATTAAGTGTATAGAATAAAATTTCTTTTCGTATACTGTGTATTTAATTGCAGTAACACCTGCCTTTAATTGTATTTATATCGTTTTATATTACTAATCATAATAAATAAGCCAGATTTAAAGCATTTTTACGTTACATGGATTGTTATTAATCTGCCACTTTATAATTTCTGTAAAACAAAAAAAGAAGTTTAATTTATCAATCTCCTACATGAAGTATAAGTAATAAAACAATATTTAAATGGTCTAATACTATAGACTGTTGAATCTGTTCATGACTTTTTTCAGAAAAAAAAAGTGTAATACACAAGTCGTTTATTAAAAACTCTAAGTGAAAATTGCTTTGTGATGCAATTTATTTCAAAGCACATTTATACAACTAACTGAAAATTACGAGGCGTTCAAATTAATTAATTTAGTATCCAATCTTTCCTTTCTCTAAATTTAGAGAGTTTGAGTACTCATTTATACAATTTAGTCACTTATATAGGGGAGAGTAGCTATTTGGGAGAGGTACTTTAAATGGGCCGCAGCAATTCTGTCTTTAATTACATAAAGAGACTTCATCTACGGCTGAAATCCTACTCATCAGAATGACGTCATTTGTAATTAGAAACAGCTCCCGCCTTTCATGTGCTGTTTTCAGACATTAAAAAAACCCCTAAATTGTCCATTTTAATCTATTTTTTTCCTACTAAACTTAAGAGAATACTTTAAAACCAAGGTAAGTTTTTATGTTTTCACATACATATCTACAGTTCTGGCCATCCAAAATGCAACACCATGAAGGGAAGCGTAAAATTTATACCAAGTATACACCTCGATAGGATATGCAAATGATTACAAATTCGGTGCTCGCGCACATCTTGGGCGACTGCAGCGCCCCTTACAATCTGTATATAAAGTGAAGAAAGATTGTCGTTTTGAAGAAGAGGAAATGTTTTCTCGTGCGATTTTTTGTGTGTACAGATTTAGTATGCCTCGTAGAAAAACACGAGCACAATTCAAACACGTTTCTGATTTTGATTGCGGAAGAATCGTTGCATACAGAGATTGCCTTCCAAGAAATTAGTCATCGTATTGGACGTAGCCAGGCAGCAGTCATGAGAATATGGAATTAGTGGATGCAGGAGGGAACGGCAGACCGACAGGAGTGATTACAACCGCCTCGTCACACCACTCCACTGGAAGACAGGGATATTGTGCGCATGGCACTGATGGAACTCACTGCCACATCCGCAACCATAACACAACGAATGCCGTCTCTAACACAACAATGGGCGTCCGATCGAACAGTTCGGAGTCGTTTGCAGTACAGTGGATTGTCTGCTAGGCGTCCATTGCTTCGCATACATTTGGCATTAAACCAAATGCGTTTGCATTTAGAATGGTCCGCTGAACGGCCGAGATGGACATCTGAATGGCATAGCATTGTGTTTTCGGATGAATCACGCTTCTGCTTGCAGTATCACGATGGTAGAATTAGAGTTTGAAGACACCGTGGTGAGAGGCTGCTCAACTGCTGTATTATGCATGATCACCGTGGTCCTGTATCCGGTATTATGGTGTGAGGTGGTATTGGATTCAACGCCGCACCCCCCCCTAGTACAAATTAACCGTGCACTTATCATCCAGCGCTATATTTCTGAGGTTTTGCAGCCTATTCCCCCCCTTTCTTCAGGACTAGCCTACGACCATATTTCAACAAGACAATGCACGACCACATGTTGAACACAATGCTCAACCTTTCTTCTTAGCTCACTATATTCCATAGTTACACTGGCCTGCCTGTTCACCAGATCTATCACCCATTGAGCACGTCAGTAAATGATTCGAAAACGCCTATCCCGGAATGCCGCACACGCGAGTACACAAGATGAAATTTGGCCACGTGTGGAAACAGCGTGGAATGCCATTCCCAACAACATATCCAAAGTACATTAATAAGTTATTCACAGATAAATTTGTTTATTTAAAACCTGTATTTTACATATAATCCATAACTTTAAGTTATTTACCTTATTATCAGGTTTTACTTTATTTTCCATGTGCAGCAATACTTTATTTTGTATACATCCTTCATATATTTAAAAGCATTTTCATTTTGTTAATGTTTTCTTTATTTATATTAAAAAAGGCCACATCATTTTAAATTGTTTTTAAAATATATATATTATTTTACAGTTCTATATAAAAAAAAACATTACATTTAAGTTCACTTAGTATTCCCTTTTACTATCCATTTATATACTTTGTATTTCGTCCGTTCACAAATATTTCATAAATTTACAGTTCAATTCATTCCAAATTGTGGATATAGTTTTAAGTCTATAAAATCTCTTCAATTTTCCATAATAAAAAAAATTTTTTCAATTCTTCTAAGTATCTTTTTATAAAAGTTCGTTCCTTTACAAGTTATTTTTAACACATTATCCTATTTTCCATTCTTGTCTATTTAAAAGTTTCAATTTCATTTAATCCTTAAAAACATAAAAAGTTCTAAAATTCATATATAACTTACTATATTATTTTCCAACATTCTCAGTTCCTTCGTCTTACCTAATGTTTTTTCTAGTTAACATATCCAAAGTCTCTTTCACTCTATGCCGCAGCGAGTAGCAGCGGTTAATGACAGACGTGGAGGTAACAGTTCTTACTGATTTTCCCGTCTACCTCACTTCAAAGAAGGTTGACTTTGGAATCAATTAACACTGATACTATGTGTAATCTCTAAAATAAATTTGACTTTGATATCTGTTGTCTTTCTTGCTGTTGCATTTTGGATGGCCAGCAGTGTAAATTAATATGTTTATTGCGCATATTTCAGACGCGGATTTGTTTACTTTCGCTTTTGTTCTTATTAGGTTATTTGTTTTTAAAAATGCCGCAGTTGCCTTAATTGGATCAATTTGAGTTCCTTAAATTAGACCAGATATACTATCATAAATCTGAAAAGTAAGTAATGAATTTCGAAGGCTGTACGTTTTGGACACGATTTTTTTTTTTATAATGGATTACAATCTCCATTCAAGATTTGGAATATTTTATTTGTTATACATATATATATATATATATATATATATATATATATATGGAGATAGGTGCTGCAGATAGATTCATTTATTTTCCTGTTGGTGAGGTTTCGCGGTCAGAGTGAGTAATCACGAAGCCTACTAAAACTAAGAGAGAAAAAAATATCATGAAACGACACAGACAAAAGTCGTGAAGGAAGACAATGACAGCAAAATTTGTGAAATATATAGGACACGAAAAGGAAAGACTAAGTTGTAAAGAGACTGGCAAGCAAGAAGGCCGGATCTAAAACGAACCCCCCCCTCCCCCCCAAAAAAGGCCAAAGAATCGTTAGAAATGTTATGTCCCTTGCCAAAATCAGTTAAGTCAAAAGCATACAGAGGGAGTCAAAAAACAGCTGTGTTAACATCTTCCCTATATAAAGAAAAACCTTAAAATGAAAAAAAGGAAGCTCTCAAAGTACGAAAGAAATGGGAATATCAAGTTATAAAAAATAGGCGTAATTCAATTGAAAAAAAAAATGATGGACGGGAAAAACTACAGACATAAATTAAAGAAAATTTCTTTTGCAAAAAAATGTTTAATTATTCTGAATGTAAAAAGATAAATCATGATTGGTTTTACCTAATTTGTAAAAAAAAATAAAATAACAGAAATGATTTAGTGTGCTGGAATAAAAAATGAACAAAAGGAATACATGTGTAAAACATGCATACATTCTTATATGATATTCATGTAACAGGCAATTAGTTTAATAATTTCTGTTATTAATTACTTATAACTTTGATTTGTATTTTGAATACATTTTTAATTAAAACATTTTTTTCTTACTTTCAGACATTTGATTTCATTATATTTCACCACTCTTGTTAATTTCGATTGTTTCCTTAATCGTAAACTTTGCTTTTAATAAAATTACTTATATTCTCCACTCATTAAAACAGCCTGATATTGCTTGATCCAATTTAGGAGACTGGGGATCTAACTTAGGTGACCAGTCGCTGAATTTGGGACACTTTTGACAATTTTTTAAAATTATTTTAAATGTTAAGATTTTCAAAAAGAAATTAATCTAAAGATTTATTTAGTTAGTAGACGAATATATTGACAACGTGTAGTGATAATTTGCAGATATTCCAAAAATTAAGTGAATTACACCTCGAAATAAGTGAAGTGGTCGAAATTCGGCTACTCTCCCCTATAACACGGTAAAAAATGATAGATATTTCTTAAGAAACTAAAATGCAGTATAACTACGAACGAGAATATATACAATAGTATCTTTCGAGTCACCGCCAATTTTGAAAAGCGTTCATTATTTTCGGAACATTTTCATGTTCAACAAATACGTTTTAGTCAGTATATTAATCAGTTTTCTTAATACGAAATATATTTATTTCGTATGTTATCAATCCAAGTAAACATTTTTTAATCCATCAAGCATGTTTTACTGGCAAACTATGATAAATTGAGGACTAAAAATGGAAAACATTGAAAGTACCAAAAAATCTAAAATTTTTTTAGTCCAAAGCTTAAGAAACAAGAAAACGTTTGAAGCACTACCCAAGTAGTAATTGTTCAAACAAGTCGGAAATTGTACATCAAACATGGAAAATGAGATGCTTTCGCTTTCTTTTTTTCACTCTCTTGAAAAATTTTTCTCTTTTGGACTTTCAGCGTTATTCATTTGTAGTCCTCAATTAACTGCATTGATATTCATATTATTTTGTTATTCTTAGATGCGTAAATTCAATTGTGCAGCTGAAAATTTTTAATGAAAAATTAATATCATCTTAAAAACCAATATGTCCGTTCTTAAAATTTTGAAAATATATCGGTTTTGAGATTTATAATAATAAAAAACTCTTTTATTAATCACGAAAATCAAACGGATAGGGTTATTAGGTATTTTTGTTTTTAGTTATACTATATTTTCCTAGATAAAGAAGCAATTGATTTTTTTTTCAGTGATACAGGCAACAGTAATATTAAATGTCTCGATCCATAAAATACTTGCATTTTTTGCATTGCTACTGAATAATTTGAAGATATAATTTTTGTACATTATGAAAGTATAGAGTAGTTATCTGTCCAACAAGGACATTCTGCGTTTTAGAAGGATGAATTTGTTATTGAATTAAAACATAAAAATTACTATGACATGACTGCATTAGAATGATTAAAAAGTTAAAACCAAATATAGATTACATAGATTTTATCGCAGACTAACGAATATTGTTATACTTTCTGATTGAGAACCATCATATAATCAAAGGTTTCAAATTCATATAATATATATATATTTTTTTTAACAATAAGGAAAAGAAGTAGTTATGTTTTATAGAAAACATTTGTCGACTCAATTCAAATCAAACAATTCAATCGATTTTTTATATAACTGATTTGATATAAATCTGTTCGAATTTCAATCGAAACATTGAACTGAATAATATAAATTAAAAGACTTCCATGATATTTTGAGGTCCTTTTCCCAAACTGGTAATATTTATCAACGTAATTAGAATGCGACACACAAAATGAAAAAGACTATTTTTAAGTTCAAAAACAAAATTCTCCATCAAATCTAACAATATGTTTATTCCCAAATATAAAATATAACTTCGTACAAACAATATATTTTGACTAAATATGCATAAGCAAAATATTTTTACTTAAAATTTAGATTACAAAAATAGAAATGAAAACAGATTGTAAACGTTAGATTAGTATTTTTTAATAAAAAATGCTTCTGTTAAAAATACAGTTTTTTAATTCTAAGAATAATTTGTGCTTAAATATTATATCTACAATATATCATTGTACAGGACATGCATAAAAATTACTATATTTATAAAGAAGTATTAATGCAAACGTTTATAATTTGCATTAAAATATTTTTTTTGTAGTGTTAAATTTTTTAATGTTAATCGCAGAGTACTTAGAAATTGTTCTCTTGCGTCAGAAGGAATTGTATTTTCATATTTATATACATAACTAATTTATATTTAAATGTTAAAAGAAACAGTGTTTACCAGAAACTATTTCGCTATTACTGTTTATAGAAGCTGTTATAACAAGAAAAACAATTGCAAAAATAAATAAAATATTTATAAAAATAGACTTATAATATACCGCAAGAACAAATTGGAATGTTAAAAATATTTATATAAACTATCTTTCATAACAAATATCACAAAAGAGTGTTAACATATAATTTTGATATAAAATTTGTATTTAGTGCGTTAGAAGTACTTTTAATCTAGGTTTGTTCCCCCACATGGTAGCTACTTCAATCTATTACAAGTCACCTGAAATACTAGTAATCTAATGTTGAAAGCTCACCTATCGAAATCTGTCCAGTTTTCTCGTTATATAGAATTATCTATTTATTTATCAAATTAAAGTAAATAGTCAACTCATACATGATCATCTTTCCCTGTTACAATTTTATCCCGATCAAAAACATTGACAAAGTGAAACGTTTTCTGTAAAGAACACAAATAACCCAAATTGCAGCTTCTAGTCTGAAGAGTGACACACACTGGTTTTCTACTTATGAACATTACAATGGACAAAACTATTCCCTCAATCATTTCAAGGCAAATGTTCATGACGCGTTTCAAATATAAGGCACTAACGGTGCTTTATAAAAACTATTTATTACTATTTTTACATCCCTAGTCCAAACGAACAAAAGGTCTTTTTTTTTTTTTTTTATAATAAAAAATCCCACGGATGAAAAAAATTAATATTATTAGTTTTTTAAAAACGGTTAGACATTTTGCAAAATTTTGATTATTTTAAATCTAGAAATTAAAAGATACATAAGGAGCTAAATGAGTTGCTCCGTGTGCAGTACGTCCCGCTGCGTGGTGGATAGATTGCGTTTTTAAGGAGTTGAGGTAATTCCTGATTTGCTCTGAACCAATTCCATGTCTGTTGGTTTCTGTAAGTAAGTAACATTGAAGTATTAAAAACTATATATACCTTAAAATTAAAAAATAAAAGGAAAGGAAATAAATCTTCTATTCAGTTTTTAAAAAGTTTCATCTGTATGTTCAACGTACACATTCTACCAGGATTATTATTTTTTTAATTATGCATCTTTTCGAGACTTATTTATTTTTAAAGTTCATACAACTGTTCTCATACGTTTTATAATATACTACACAACTTTTTTGTTTTACGCTTAAAATCACTGCAGTGTATATTAAAACCTAACCGATGATAATTCTGAATAATATTTGATTACATTTTAAAACTGATTGATTTTCAAAAATATTTTAAGTGTCTAAACGAGTCATTATTACGAACCTTCTAAAAATTATAAATCCCAAAATTCAAGAGTGGGTATCTCGGAAGGTAAGGTTTTATTGTAAGTATGGTTTTGCTCTGTGGCAGGCCTCATACACAATATATAAAATGTACTTTTACACACAGCGGTCAGCTATCGTGATAATGGGAAAGAGAAAGCTTGGTAATACGAAAGTGTATTATGATAGGAAATTAAAAAAAACACTTCAAACTGATAAAGATGAGAGTATTGAAATTATTCTTTGGTATTCTGTATTATTTATAGACATATATTAACATCTCTCTATTCTAAAAAAAGTAACTACTGCTGTAACTTCTGCAACCACCGTATTTTTTTTTTTTTTTTTTTGTGTGTGTGTGTGTGTGTGTGTGTGTGTGACCGCAAGTCTTTCTTCGCCAATATTAAGAAAACTATTCCATACAAAAATATAAAAATTGGTATTATAAAAGACAAATGTTTCTTAAACACACTGAAATCGACAGTTTTTTAAATCGGATAATTATTTTAAGAGCTATTAAACGTTAAATTTGATAAAATTCGTTCAATTAAAAATGTTTTAATTGAACAAAAACTGTTCATAAGAATTTAATCGTTTTTTTTTTTTTTTTTTTTTTGAGGATACATTATAAACTTGCTGCGTGCAGATTGCATTTATTTTATTAATTTTACTAATTTTGTTAGGGTTTTATTTAATCTTTTATTTAAATTTTCATTGTTCCAAGATATTTTTTTTTCATATTTTAGAAAATGGTATTATTTTAAATTGATGCTAATTGTAAAAACAGCGCAAAGAATAACATTTCCCTTAAATGAAAAAAATATTTACACATGACTTTTAAAAACAGAAAAAAACTTTAAAATTAGAATAAAATTATTAGTGTTAAAAGCAATTAAATATTGAATATCGCGTCATAAAAAATGTATTTACACGTGAATATTAATAAAGGAAGAAAACTTACAAATAATAAATTCATTACTATGTGTTAGAAGTAGTAAATGGTGAAATTACGTCTTATTTAAAATGGCCAAATAATAATATTAACAAACAATTTAAATTTAAAAATATTTTACACGAGACATTGATTTCATATTTCTAGATGATATATTTTCTATTGTTTCCAGTTCTCAGGCAGCGCAAATAATAATATTTCCTTCCTAACATTAAAAGAATTTTTACGTGAATATTTAAAAGAGAAATAAACTTTTGGTGTAAATTACGCTAGATTTAAAACGATACATTTAAAACAATTTTGTTAACAATTACCAGGACTCAAAGACCCTGTTTACTTAGTTTATTTTATAGTAGCGTATTTTCAAATATTTAACTAGTATTTAATCAAACACAAAAACAGTCATTCAATGTTTTAACAGCAGCAGTTTCGGTTTAAATTTCACCAATCAAAGGCAAATTAATGGAATACTGTTTACAGGGAGATCACCACTGGATTTCCAATTATAATTCAAACATTTGTAATCTTTGAGAAACTATCAAATTAGCATGTTTTTATAGTCTGAGGTGTCTGAACGAGGGTTAACGAGTGTAGCTCGTAGGGGCAATTATTGTATAAAACTAAAAAATAAACTATAATTCCTGCAATTTTCAGTTCTACATATGAATGCATATTCTAACAATTTTATTAAATTTAAAACTGTATTTTATTGACATAGTTTAAGACGCTGTTTAATTTATAATAAATATGGTAAATTTATTAACTAATTTAAAAATGTTTTTTATATCTTTAAATTTAAAAAGAGAACATTACCTTTTCATAAACATATAAACTCATAAAAACTATATGTTACTTAAGTAAGGTATCACACAAAATACATATAAACAAATAAATAACTTGACATGTTTCGGTTTCAGGAAAGATAAAATCCATTATCATAAAAATTCGTCCTCGATTAAGACGAATGACATCGGGCAATGAAATATATACAACATACACGCCCTCTATTATCAATCATGACAATAAATATAGATAATGATTTAGTATTGTTCACCGATTTGGCTTCCCCTATTCAGATTTTCTTTAATATATTTTTTTAGTAATTCTAACCATAATGTAGGAATAAAAAAGGATATGTATCGTTGCATATTAAATATCTACGTTTATGGATTTCTATCGATTCT
Source organism: Maratus speciosus (assembly GCA_963932465.1). NCBI lineage: Eukaryota > Metazoa > Arthropoda > Arachnida > Araneae > Salticidae > Maratus > Maratus speciosus. Next base: position 389,035,879 of record OZ010788.1, on the reverse strand, counting down.
CTTAAAATAGATTTTTGATAATAACTTGAAATAAAAATAAATTTACTGTCTAACAATATACTGATTCCCCGCACTCCAAATAAAATCTTGAGAAACTGTTTTTGCAGGACCTCTTTTTTGGTCAGGATAAGAGAATCCACAGAAATTCATATACGTAGAGATTTAGTGCTCAACGACACCTTTTCGTTTATTAGTCTCACTTTATGATTAGAATTACTAAATAAATAATTTAATAAAGACTTGAATAGGGGAAGCCAAATAAATAAACAATCTTATGTCATTATCTTTATTTCTTTTGATGACTGACAATAGAGGGCGTATATGTGTTTCGTATGTTGTATATACTCGTATTTCAATCTCCTGATTTACGATACATTCACGACGGCAAAGACATACAGGTAGACCATCTTCTGTTTCTGTACAGGTTAAAAGAATGATAATAAGGCGAGCTTGCTCAGAAAAACAAACGTCAACAGAAATAAAACGTGAATTGAACTTAGAATGCAGTGCTTGAACTGTTCGACGTGTTTTACAAAAAGAAAAAAAGGTTCGCTATGGTGAACATATGTCACGACCGCCTTTTACAAAAGTTCATCAGAGACTGAGGATGGAGTTTGCCAAAAAATGCATTACTATGAGAAAAAAAGTGGGATGATGTTGTCTTTTCAGATGAGAAAATGTTTAATTTGGATGGACCAGATTGTTTTCGCTACTTCTGGTATGATCTCCGTAGAGAAAAAGAAATTTTCTTAAAGCATGCATTTGGAGGTGGCTCAATCCTGGTCTGGGGATGTTTCGCAACTGGTGGAACTACTCCAATAGTTTTTGTACAGAGTAGAATGAATTCTGAGAGTTACGTTGACGTATTGGGCGATAATCTTTTACCAGAAGCACCGTTAATAACGAGTGGAGGCTATTTTTTCCATTAGAACAATGCCTTAGTACACGTTTCCCAAACTTCAAAATCGTGGTTTGACGCTAATTTCGTGAAACTACTTCATTGGCCGACTAGAAGCCCTGATCTGAATCCAGTAGAAAGTCTGTGGGATATTCTGGCAAACTAAGTACACAAATATGGTATGCAATATGAAAACGAGCAAGAACTCATGTCCTCCATCGAAATAGCCTGCTCAAAAATTTCCAAGAACGATGTTAAGGAACTGTCAAACTCCATGACGTCAAGACTGATCAAAGTGATTGAGAAGAAGGGGTAGATTATTAATTATTAGTGTGTTTCAGGCAAAAACAATCATTCTCCTTATAATTTTGTCCAATTTTTACAATGACGTATTTAGTTAATTATGGCAAAATATTCATATTTTGCATTTTCCAATGTTTTACATTCTATAATGATTTCTAGCATAAAAAAGCCTTTTATGTATAAATTTCACTTTATTTAGTTCAGAAATAAATTTTTTTCTGCGCAATTTTCAATTGTTCTTATAATTCTGACCACCATTGTATGACAACACTATGCACATTTGCATATTTGGTTTTCTCTTTGTGTTCTTTAATAAAGAATGGCCGATCTCTGCGAAACTTATATGTGTTCTTAAGTTGAATATTATTAATATTTATAATAAATTCAATGTAATAAATTGTATGTTTCAACAAAATATGCTTTCACCCCGGCTGATAAAACATTTGCTGTAAAATTTACAAGCTGCTGTCTATAACAGTTCTGAAATATTTCTCAAGTCTGATGAAAGTCGTATTGCTATTGCCTGCGTGATGAACGAGATATTAAGAATTTGATTTTACTTAAATTGTAGCTTCATTTCGATTTCACAGCATTGGTGCTTGGTAAATAACAACAGAAAGAGCACGAAAAACACTGTGTTTTACAATGCTGGCTTCGTGGTGCATGTTGCAGATAAAAATCGATTTTTACTACACTTGTTGCTTGAATTTGATTTCACAGCAGCAGTGCTTGAATACTATTTCACAGAATCGATGCTTGAAAAATCACATCTAAAATTGCAGGAAAAATCAAAAAAATTCTTTACAGTGCTATTTATCGTATAATATATATATTTCTACAGAAGCACATGAAAATAACACTGATAGGTTACTGCTCGTGAAACATGATTAATATTGGTAGCATTGCGATCCAAAGTGACAACACTGTGTAATGGCACAAGCTTATATGAAAACATCAAACGAAGTTTTGTTAAACTTTAAAGACACGGGCAGTGTACTGAGTGTGCTACTCGGTGAAAATACTTTTGTGATTTCTAAAATAATTACGCTTTAAAATTTGTGCTACTTTTACCCTCTTTCAACAGTCCTTTACATGTCTAACTCATGTTTAAATTTGAAATCACTTTTTTTTTTTTTGCTATGTTTAATTATTTTATTTGGTAAATCCCCACTGGTGTACGGAATATTTTCGACTGTATACTTGTGTAATATATACTCTATTTTATTTCTTCATGAAACTTTATTTTTATAAATTTGATGCCTATTACTCTTATATTTTTACTAGACTTTAGCCATTATTCTTAAAGTGTGCTTATTTAAAATCTGTCCAAAACTTAAACTCTGTTTATTTTTTTAATAATATGTTAAGAACGCAAAGCTATTTCAAATTCTATTTGTATCTGATGTTTGTATTATTCATTATATTTTTCATGATTTTTTTTTTAATATTTTCACAATTTAACTTAATATACCTACTGTCATTACCTCACGGGATGCCAAGTAACATAATTTGTAATGAATGTAATAATATGCCTAAAATGATTTATAGTTGTTTTTTTTTTTTTAGCCGAGAAAAGGGAAAAATATTATTTCGCACATAATCAAGACATCATTTTCTTTTCATAGCAGGAAATTTAACGCTCCTACACAAATTTAAACTTTGACTATAAATTATAATCTGAATGTATACAATAATTTCGAACAAACTGGCGTTTTAAAATAGATTAAATTTGTTTGTTTACTTAGTTTTCTGACCGTAAAACAGCTTAAACTGTATAAATACTGTGTAACAAACTTGTTTAAAATCTGTTCTCTATAATGTCATGATGAAGCACAGTTTAATTATGGACTTGTTTGACATTTTTATTTATCTTTATAGCATCCTAGGAAACTTGTATGAATAAGTTTAAGAATAAAAATTTAAACGAAAACTAATATACAATTTGTGTTGTTCTAAATTATTATTAGATAATTCTCTATTTTCTTAAATTTCATGCTAAAAATTTATGGCACCAGTTTCTTTTCTTTAGATTTATGAACCAGTAAAAATAAATAATTTAGTAAATAACATTTTAAAACGCTACATCAACCAGCCGAAATCCGCAATATAAAAAGTTCAGATTACTGCAATAATTTTATTGCACTAGGAACCACTTATAAAAACAGTATCGTTCTTTTTCTTAATATAACATGAATCGTAACAACATTCTTATATTACCGCAATTATCTTCTTTTCTACTAAGTGGATTGTAATAAAATTTTGTTAGACATTGTTACTTTAGTTCCTTTCTTTTAATAAAAAGAGTGTTTTATATAAAGCAAAAAAAAAAAAAAAAAAGTCCTTCCGGCCAGTGCAGGGAGGAAGAGGTAGCTTTCATATTCCTTACTTTTAAAAAGCAAGCTTATATTAAGAACAAACAATCTTCTTGAAACACCATCAAAAATTTGTAAATGCGCTAGGCCTTTCGAAAGATCTGAGTCTTTCTTCGTCAGGCGCAAAAAAGACGTCCTTCTACTATGAAAGCAGAGGCAAGACTGAAATGAGAGACAAGGGAAAGGAAACAAGCTGAAGAAACAGCCAATAGGAAGTTAGAAATCAACAGCCAATAGGAAAGTAAAAGACAACAGCCTATCACAGAAGAGAATAATCAAAACAAAAGAACACAAAGTAGGAGGGGCAAAAAATGGGAGGGGGAAAATACATATAATCCAATATGGGAACACATGAAATTAAAAATGAATAAATAAATAAATAATATATATTAAAAAAAACAGACTAATAATAATACAAAGATAAATTAAATGGTAGTACTGAAAAGGTTTTTCCAAGCTGCAGAGAGCATTGTGGAATCATATTTATCATTAACAATAACATCACGATTAAGATAAATAGCTAAATTTTCAAGAAAGTCCAATTCAGAGATACTATTGGCATTAGAGATAATTTTAGCATTTTGAAAATTAAAACTATGGCCGGAATCCCAAGAGTTCTTGGCAATAGAAGATTTAGAAAATTCTTGATTGATAACAGAACGCGAGTGTTCTTTTAAGCGGATTTCGAGATTCCTTTTAGTTTGACCAATATAAGATAAATCACAACCATTACAAGGAACTTTATAAATTCCCCATTTACGAAGATCAGGAACAGGAGATTTAGTGGAGGGGAATTTGAATTTATTGACAGGTTTAAAGATAATGTTAAAATTGAAACGCCGTAAAACTTTAGCTAACTTGAAACATAAAGGAGGATAAAAGGGCAGGACAACCAAATTATCAGGTTTGCTTTTGACAGATTTGGAAAGAGTAGAACTATTAGATGGTCTATTGAATTTCTTCACAGCATTATTGATAACAGAAGGATTAAAACCTCTTTTGACAGCAACGGTTTTTAAGTAATTAAGCTCTTCCTTAAGGGATACAGAATCGAAACAAATTTTGAGAGCACGATTTACATACGTGTAAAAAACACCGATTTTTTGGTTGACAGGATGATTTGAGAGAGCATGAGGTGGGTTAGAAACAGAAAAAGGTCTTCTATAAACACAAGTTTTGAAAGAAGAATCGCATTTGGTAACTAAAACATCAAGGAAAGGAAGTTTTAGTTACCAAATGCGATTCTTAATCGTGATGTTATTGTTAATGATAAATATGATTCCACAATGCTCTCTGCAGCTTGGAAAAACCTTTTCAGTACTACCATTTAATTTATCTTTGTATTATTATTAGTCTGTTTTTTTTTAATATATATTATTTATTTATTTATTCATTTTTAATTTCATGTGTTCCCATATTGGATTATATGTATTTTCCCCCTCCCATTTTTTGCCCCTCCTACTTTGTGTTCTTTTGTTTTGATTATTCTCTTCTGTGATAGGCTGTTGTCTTTTACTTTCCTATTGGCTGTTGATTTCTAACTTCCTATTGGCTGTTTCTTCACCTTGTTTCCTTTCCCTTGTCTCTCATTTCAGTCTTGCCTCTGCTTTCATAGTAGAAGGACGTCTTTTTTGCGCCTGACGAAGAAAGACTCAGATCTTTCGAAAGGCCTAGCGCATTTACAAATTTTTGATGGTGTTTCAAGAAGATTGTTTGTTCTTAGTCATTCACACCAGTTTTAACTTATATTCTTTTAAGCTTATATTATTCAAACACACGAAGCTCAATTTAGTGGAAACCGATTATAGGAGATTCAATCGTAATCTTTATCAATATTAAATCATTATGAATGAGAATTTCGCGAAACTAGTCAGCTTTATCCAAGCTACTTTTATTTAAAGTAACTTATATTTGGTTGCCAAATTCGGCGATATCTTGAAATTCCTGCCATTTTAAGACAACATGTTGGAAGAGGCTAACGAGTGAACTAGGTCGAGACCTTAGTAATTCCTGTGCACATGCTCACTCACATCGGAATCGGTTGATATATACAAGTTCTGTCGCAGGCAAAAAATCAGATTTTTCAAAATGTCACCCACATTAGAAATTCAAACTGCTATATCTGATCCATTTTCTAAGATAAAGACAAAACAAAAAATGCTCAGGAATCCTTATATCATGGTCAAATACTTAAGAAAGAAACCTTTTTCAATTTCTAATTCTTTTGCACCATACTTTAAATATAATTTTTTATTTAATTTAATGGCCTCCATTTTGAAACAAGATGGCTGATGAAGCTGGCCAGCGAACTTGGTCGAGACATTACGATATACTATCCACATGCCTTCTTACATCGAAATAGGTTAAAGAATACGCGTGTTATCACGTGATAAATATCAGATCGTTTCAAAATGTCAGCCATGCTAGAAATTCAAAGTGCTATAATTCAACCATTTTTTAAGATATAAAAGAAACAAAAACTGCTCCGGAATCTTTGTATCAAGGTCAAACACATAAAAAAAAAATCTTTTTCATTTTTCAATTTTTTGATAACTCATTTTAAATTTAAAATTAATTTTTTTTTTTAAATGGCAACCCTTTTGAAACAAGATGGCAAATAGAGCTGACCTACGAACTCGGTCGAGACATTGGTATGTACTATGTACACACCAAGTTACATCCAAATCGGTTCATAAATACGCCTCTTATCGCGTGACAAAAATCAGGTTATTTCAAAATATCATCCACAATAGAAATTCAAAGTGCTATAACTCAGCCATTTTTTTAGATATAGAAGAAACAAAAACTGTTCCGGAACCTTTGTATTAAGGTCAAACACATACAAAAAAATCTTTTTCATTTTCCAATTTTTTTGGTACCTCATTTTAAATTTAAAATTTTTAAAAAAAATTTTAATGGCCGCCATTTTGAAACAAAATGGCGGATGAAGCTGGCGAACGAACTCGGTCGAGAAATTGGTACGTATTATGTATACACCAAGGTACATCCAAATCGGTTCATAAATACGCATGTTATCGCGTGACAAATATCAGGTCGTTTCAAAATGTCAGCCCCGCTAGAAATTCAAAGTGCTATAAATCAGCCATTTTTTAAGATATAGACGAAACAAAAACTGCTCCAGAATCTTTGTATCAACGTCAAACACATATAAAAAAAATATCTTTCAATTTTCAATTTTTTGGTACCACATTTCAAATGTAAATTTTTTTAAAAAAACATTAAATGCCCGCCATTTTTAAACAAGATGGCGAATGAAGCTGGCCAACGAACTCGGTCGAGACATGGGTACGTATTATGTATACACCAAGGTACATCCAAATCGATTCATAAATACGCCTGTTATCGTGTGACAAAGATCAGGTCGTTTCAAAATATCAGTCAAACTTGAAATTCAAAGTGCTATAACTCAGCCATTTTTTAAGATATAGACGAAACAAAAAATGCTCCGGAATCTTTGTATCAAGGTCAAACACATAAGAAAAAATATTTTTCAATTTTAAATTTTTTGGTACCACATTTCAAATTTTAAATTTTTAAAATTTTTTTAAATCGCCGCCATTTTGAAACAAGATGGCGGATGAAGCTGGCCAACGAACTCGGTCGCGATATTTGTATGTACTATGTACACACCGAGTTTCATCCAAATACGAGAGTTACAGAATGACAAAGATCAGATATATATATATATATATATCAACTTTTGAACGGAGGGTGGTTTCGGGGTCTGGGGGTCATGATCGATGAAAATGTACCAACATTTTTTGAAATCGCTTTCCTCCGAACGGCTGCAATAGGTAGCTTTTTGTAATGAAAGCTACCTAAAATATTTTAAAAGTTAAAAATGAGGCAAATCCTTTTTGGCATTTTTGCAATTTTTAATTGAACTAGATGATACACGTCAAGATTTGACGGTAAATAACTCGAAAGTTTCATTACAAAAAATTTTGAGTTTTTAATGCGTTGCTTTTAAATTAATTATTGAAAATGTGAAAAAATTCTATATTGCATAAGTTATTCTTATTTCTGTAAAGCGATAGAAGATGCCAACCAAACCTTTTCAATGAAGTCAAAGAATTTTAACTTTATGAATTACAACAAATTATGCTTCTTTTTACCAGAAATTTAACTAAAAATAGTGCGTAGAGTATTTGTTTTTATTTACTGTGGTCTCATATTTTCGAAAAAAAAACAGTATTTATTTTTATTTATTTATTATGATTTAACTACATGACCATTAAAAGCTGCCATGAATTTTATTTTTATCAGTCTCATTCTCTAAAATGCCAATTTTGAAACTTGGTGCAGTTAACGATTTATAATATATAATTTTTATTACTTGAATTTTATTTTACATTTCTATACATTTTTTAGTTAGTTTTCATTACAAAAAGCTACCTATTGCAGCCGTTCGGAGGAAAGCGATTTCAAAAAATTTTGGTATATTTTCATCGATCATGACACCCCCCCCCCCCCCTCCGTTCCAAATTTTTATATATATATATATATATATATATATATATATATATATCTGACATTTGTCACACTGTAACTCTCGAATTTATGAACCGATTTGGATGTAATTCGGTATGTACATAGTAAATACCAATGTCTCGACCGAGTTCGTTGGCCAGCTTCATCCGCCATTTTGTTTCAAAATGGCGGCCATTTAATTTTTTTTTTTTAATTTTAAATTTGAAATGTGGTACCAAAAGTTTGAAAATGGAAAAATATTTTTCTCTTTTGTATTTGACCTTTTTACAAAGATTCCGGAGCAGTTTTTGTTTCGCCTATATCTTAAAAAATGGCTGAGTTATAGCATTTTGAATTTCTAGTGTGGCTGACATTTTGAAACGTCCTGAATTTTGTCACGCGATAAAAGGCGTATTTATGAACCTATATGGATGTAACTTCGTTTGTACATAGTACATACCAATGTCTCGACCGAGTTCGTTGGCCAGCTTCATCCGCCATCTTGTTTAAAAATGGCAACCATTTAAATTTTTAAGAAAAATTTAAATTTGAAATGTGGTACCAAAAAATTGAAAATTGAATAAAATATTTTTTTCTCATGTGTTTGACCTTGATACAAAGATTCAGGAGCAGTTTTTGTTTCGTCTATATCTTAAAAAATGGCTGAGTTACAGTATTTTGAATTTCTAGCGTGGCTGACATTTTGAAACGTCCTGATGTTTGTCACGTGATAACAGGCCTATTTATGAACCGATTTGGATGTACCTTGGTGTGTACATAGTACATACAAATATCTCGACCAAGTTCGTTGGCCAGCTTCATCCGCCATCTTGTATCATAATGGCGGCCATTTAAAAAAATTTTAAAAATATAAAATTTAAAATGAGATACCAAAAAAATTGGAAAATGAAAAAGATTTTTTGTATGTCTTTGATCTTACTACAAAGATTCCGGAACAGTTTTTGTTTCGTCTATATCTAAAAAAAGTCCTTCCGGCCAGTGCCGGGAGGAAGAGGTAGCTTTCATAATCCTTATTTAAAAAAAGCCAACTTATATCATGCAAACACACGAAGCTCAATTTAGTGGAAACCGAATATAGGAGATTAAATACTAATTTTTATCAATATAATGAATGAGAATTTCACGAAATTACTCAGCTTTATCCAAGCTGCTTTTCTTTAAAGTAACTTATATTTGGGTGCTGAATTCGGCAATTTCTTAAAGTGCCTGTCATTTTAAGACAACATGGTGGATGAGGCTAAGCAGAGAAATTGGTCAAGAACTTAGTAATTGCTGTGCACATGCTCACTCACATCGGAATCGGTTAATATATAGTAGTGCTGTCGCATGCAAAAAATCAGATTTTTCAAAATGTCACCCACAATAGAAATTGAAACTGCTATATCTGAGCCATTTTTTAAGGTAAAGACAAACAAAAAATGCTCCTGAATCCTTATGTCAAGATCAAATACTTAAGAAAGAAACCTTTTCAATTTCTAATTTTTTTGCACCTCACTTTAAATATATATATTTTTTTTAATTTAATGGCCGCCATTTTGAAACAAGATGGCTGATGTATCTGGCCAGCGAACTTGGTCGAGGTGTTGATGTATACTATCCACATGCCTTCTTACATCGAAATAGGCGAATACGTGTGTTATCGCGTGACAAATACGAAATCGTTTCAAAATGGTAGCCATGCTAGATATTCAAAGTGCTATAAATCAACCATTTTTTAAGATATCAACAAAAGAACAAATTTTCAGAAACAAAAACTGCTCCGGAATCTTTGTATCAAGGCCAAACACATAAAAAAAATATTTTTCATTTTCAATTTTTTAATACCTCATTTTGAATTTTAAATTTAGTTTTTTTAAAATGACAACCCTTTTGAAACATGATGGCGAATGAAGCTGGCCAACGAACTCGGTCGAGACATTGGTATGTACTATGTACAGACCAAGTTACATCCAAATAGGTTCATAAATACGCCTGTTATCGCGTGACAAAAATCAGTTCGTTTTAAAATGTCAGCCACAAGAGAAATTCAAAATGCTATTACACAGCCATTTTTTTTTTAGATATAGACGAAAGAAAAACTGTTTCGGAATCTTTGTATTAAGGTCAAACACATACAAAAAAAATCTTTTTCATTTTCCAATTTTTTGGTATCTCATTTTATTTTTTTATTTTTTAATTTTTTTAAATGGCCGCCATTTTGAAACAAGTTGGCGGATGAAGCTGGCCAAAGAACTCGGTCGAGATATTTGTATGTACTATGTACACACCAAGGTACATCCAAGTCGGTTCATAAATACGCCTGTTATTACGTGAGAAAAATCAGGACGTTTCAAAATGTCACCCACGCTAGAAATTCAAAATGCTGTAACTCAGCCATTTCTTAAGATACAGACGAAACAAAAACTGCTCCCGAATCTTTTTATCAAGGTCTAGCTTTTGGAAAATCACCCACTTGCTGAACTAATCTTATTGCTCTTTGAACACTAGGTGGGGAAATAAGACTGGGACCTAAGAATCTTGCTTCCGCAAAAGAGTAGGACTAGAGTAAAAGAATAAAAGGCTGCGGACGAAGATGGGCCGCTCACCGCGGCGGTTGAGACATAAGAAGAGTACATAAGAAGAAAATATTTTTTCAATTTTCAATTTTTGGTACCACATTTCAAATTTAAATTTTTCTTAAAAATTTAAATGGCCGCCATTTTTAAACAAGATGGCGGGTGAAGCTAGCCAACGAACCCGGTCGAGACATTGGTATGTACTATGTATAAACGAAGTTACATCCAAATCGGTTCATAAATATGCCTTTTATCGCGTGACAAATTTCAGGACGTTTCAAAATGTCAGCCACGCTAGAAATTCAAAATGCTATAACTCAGCCATTTTTTAAGATATAGACATAACAAAAACTGCTCCGAAATCTTTGTATAAAGCTCAAATACATAAGAAAAAAATATTTTTCCATTTTCAATTTTTTGGTACCACATTTCAAATTTTTAATTAAAAAAAAAAATTTAAATGGCCGCCATTTTGAAACAAAACGGTGGATGAAGCTGGCCAACGAACTCGGTCGAGACATTGGTATGTACTATGTACACACCGAATTACATCCAAATCGGTTCATAAATACGCCTTTTATCGCGTGACAAAATTCAGGACGTTTCAAAATGTCAGCCACGCTAGAAATTCAAAATGCTATAACTCAGCCATTTTTTAAGATATAGACGAAACAAAAACTACTCCGGAATCTTTGTATAAAGGTCAAATACATAAGAAAAAAAATATTTTTCATTTTTAATTTTTTGGTACCACATTTCAAGTTTTAATTTTTTTTTTAAATTTAAATGGCCGCCATTTTGAAACAAAACTGCAGATGAAGCTGGCCAACGAACTCGGTCGAGACATTGGTATGTACTATATACACACCGAATTACATCGAAATTGGTTCATAATTACGGGAGTTACAGTGTGACATAGGTCATATATATATATATATATATATATATATATATCAATTTTGAACGGTGGGTGGTTTCGGGGTCTGGGGGTCATGATCGATGAAAATATACCAAATTTTTTTGAAATCGCTTTCCTCCGAACGGCTGCAATAGGTAGCTTTTTTGTAAAGAAAGCTACCTAAAATGGCTGAGTTATAGCATTTTGAATTTCTATTGTGGCTGACATTTTAAAACGACCTGATTTTTGTCACGCGATAACAGGCGTATTTATGAACCGAATTGGATGTTACTTGGTCTGTACATAATACATACCAATGTCTCGACCCAGTTCGTTGGCCAGCCTCACTCGCCATCTTGTTTCAAAAGAGTTGCCATTAAAAAAAAATTAAATTTGAAATTTAAAATGAGGTATTAAAAAATTTGGAAAATGAAAAAGATTTTTTTATGTGTTTGGCCTTGATACAAAGATTCCGTAGCAGATTTTGTTTCTGAAAATTTGTTCTTTTGGTTATATCTTAAAAAATGGTTGAATTATAGCAGTTTGAATTTCTAGTATGGCTAACATTTTGAAACGATCTTGTATTTGTTACGCGATAACACACGCATTCGCCTATTTCCATGTAAGAAGGCATGTGGATAGTATACATCAATATCTCGACCAAGTACGGTGGCCAGCTTCATCCGCCATCTTGTTTCAAAATGGCGGCCATTAAATTAAAAAATATATATATTTATAGTGAGGTGCAAAAAAATTAGAAATTGAAAAAGGTTTCTTTCTTAAGTATTTGACCTTGATATAAGGATTCAGGAGCATTTTTTGTTTGTCTTCATCTTAAAAAATGGCTCAGATATAGCAGTTTCAATTTCTAATGTGGGTGACATTTTGAAAAATCTGATTTTTGGCCTGCGACAGCACTCGTATCTATGAACCGATTCCGATGTCAGTGAGCATGTGCACAGCAATTACTAAGGACTCGACTAAGTTCACTGGTGAGCCTCATCCACCATGTTGTCTAAAAATGGCAGGCACTTTAAGAAATCGCCGAATTTGGCAGCCAAATATAAGTTACTTTAAATAAAAGCAGCTTGGATAAAGATGACTAATTTCGCGAAATTCTCATTCATAATGATTTGGTATTGATAAAAATTAGTATTGAATCTCCTATATTCGGTTTCCACTAAATTGAGCTTCGTGTGTTTGAATAATATAAGTTGGCTTTTTTAAAATTAGGAATTTGAAAGCTACCTCTTCCTCCCGGCACAGGCCGGAAGGACTTTTAAAATATTAAACCATGGATATCAAGGTAATTTTTTTATTGTTCCTACATGAATATTTTTCTTTCTTTCTGTTTTCTTTTATTAAGGAAAAGCAAGGCAAACTTTTCTTTCTGACACACACACACAAAAATATTCTTGATAATGATCAGAAAATATAACATAAATTGTAGATCAGCTCAATTAATTTAATTGATAATTACATTTAAAAATATTTTTGATTAAATATTTTAGATTAAATATTTTAAATATAAAATTATTATTATTATTTTAAATATTGTTCAGCGTTAAATTTTATTTAATTATAAAGCATTCAAATAATATTATTATTAATAATAATAGTAATAAAAATCATATAACTTCTCCTCCTAATAAAATATGTCATTATTGAAATAGATTATCGCGAAAAAATATTACAGAAATCATTTTGCCGGTCGTTGGGTTCGAATCTGCTATCCACTACAAAATATCAGAACTTTAAACAGCTGCTTTAGACCGCTAGGCCACGGTAAACTCGTTCTCCATCCCTCTACATTGAAGAGGGTTGATGCATGTGCAGATGTCCCGAAATGGATCTATTTAAAATTTTACCTTTGCGTTTTAATACATATACTAATTTTATAGTTTTTGAAGGTTTTACAAAACTGAAAAAGAACTGATGTTATAAAACGTAGATTAAATAAGGCAGTTATTCAATTTATAATACTTCGGAATGCTGAAGCCTAACATGTCCGAAATAAAATGGAAGATTTTAACGAAAGATTATCAAGATTCGGATGAGTTCACTCCGGAAGTGTTACACACTTAGCGCTATTATATATATAATTACACCTTAAAAAATTGTTTGCCTTTTTCTGATCTACAGTAATTTTAGAAAAGTAAAATGAATTTTTTTTTTAACATTTTAAAATGAAAATTGATTTTTTTTTTTTTTTTTTTTTTTTTTTTTTGCAGGAAATGGTTGTATACGGATTGATATTTCACTTCAGAGAAAGTCTTTCTGAGTTTCGCTGAAAATTCGTTTTCGGCGAAAATGCTACCAAAATTTCTTGCGAACGGAAATTTCATTGAATCTATCTGTATTCCAAAAATCTCGTATCTTCCTTCAGAAATTTTGAACATTACTCATTGATTTGAGACGTACCGGCTCAAATGAGACACTCTTTATTTATTGCTATGAACTTCGCAGTTTATAATTACCAGTCAGGACTCACACAAGACGTGAGTGCAAATTATAAAGCAAGAAATTCCTATGTGATTAAACTTTTAAAACGCTTTTCCCGTGCTCATTAAAAGCTGCAGACTTGACAGTAATAGAAAATTTTTAGTTTGAAAAGGCAGAAGTGTTTCGGATACTCATTGAGAAAGCTCTAGTATAACAGATGATCATTCACAAAAATCATTATCTAAAACCTTTTTTAATGAGATGAAATTTGTATAATTAGAAAATCATATTGTGCTGTTGATGAATGAATTATTATTTTTTTTATATGAAAATAAAAAGTTTTAGTCATTGGCACAGAGAGCCAACTTGGCCTGAACGTATAATTACGCACGTAATTAATTAATATTAATGTATATTTATGTGTGTATTAATTACTTTTAAATCAAAGGACATTTTCGTTTTCGTTTTCAATAGGAAGTTTACCGGAATTTGGTTTTGGTCTTAAGTGGGTGCGGGACGCAAAAATAGTAAAATTTTCTTAAAATTTTTCATTACGTTATAATTTTCTCTGTTTTTTTCTGCTTAAAATGGAGTTTAAATGATATTTCTATCTAAACTGGAATAGGAAAATTTAATTTTTTCGTTTTGGTTTGTTTTCAGAATCTAGCTTTCAAGCAGTGGTTGTCATGAAAACGACTTTTTGCGAAAATGCGTTTTTGTTCATGAATTTTTTTTCACCATTTCTCGTATTTAAATTGTTATAAGACAAAAACCGTTAAAGGTAAATTGCTCAAACTTGGAACATGCATTTTTAAATTGTTTTACTTTGATTTATATTCAGCAAATTTGAAAAAAAACAATTACTTTTGAAAATATGATTTAAAAATAAATGTTACGTAATGATTTAAAAATAATTTTTTTTCAAATTTTTAATTTAAATATTTTTAATTTTTATTTAAATTAATATTTTTTGAAATGTTGAATCTAAATTAAAACTTATATATTTCTGTTTATTTAAATGCAAAAAAAAAAAAAAAAAAAAAAAAATGAAATTCTGCAATTAATATTTCGAGTTATTACGATTTTAAACTACCCCACTTTTTTAATAAAATTTAAATTTTAAATTTAAAAAAAATATGAGAAGCTTTATCATGTGATTTTATTTACAAATGATATGGTTAACTATCAAAAAAAATTTCGAAATTTTAACTGAATAAATGAAAATTATTTCAAAATGTGCCCCTGACCCCCTTAAAACCTGTTACGGTACATCCTTAGTTTAAATACTATCTATATTCTATCTAGTATACTATCTATAATTACTGCCTCTTGCACCACTTTTGAATGCGGATTTATTCTATGCTATGTGTATTTTAAATTGTTTTTACAATGTGTGTAAAAAGAAAATTCTTAACATCATTCTAACAGATTTGGAAAGTTTTTCATAATTTATACATCATGCATGTATTTATTTTTCCTTAATTTTGCGCACGAGAATGAGCGGCTTTCTGTATTTTTGTAGAAGTCTTGTTCTTATAAATTATAATTTTTCCCATTACATAGTTACATATTTATCCTGGTACAAATGTAGTTACTTTTATTTTGGAAAGGCAATCTTTAGAAATTAACTTAGGATTTCTATTTTAAGAAATTTAAAATAAGCATTGAAAAATATTTTCAGAAAACAGGAATATAGGCATTGGTTTTTCGACTCCAATAACGCCGTTTTTCACCCATATATTTATTGTTTTAACACGCTCACGCCGGCGCGGTGGGTCACACTCGACTATCTCGGAGCTGCCAAATCTCCGGCTTTTTGGATACCAGTATTTTAACACAGAAAATGTTGTTTTATTTAATTAGAATAATTAGGCGATTTAAAGTAGCAACATTTTCTCTAAAATAATAGTGGTGTGCAAAAAGCCGGAGACTGGACAACTCTGAGACAGTCGAGTGTGACCCACCGTGCCGGCGTGAACGTGTTAAATAGTATAATTGTTTTATAATTCTTTTTTAGTTGCTTCACAATAGTATTCTGAGAGTGAAAGGGCGAGAAAGAACTGAATTTTGCAAAACAATTTATTCCATCTTGACTTCTGTTAAGTTGTCAAGAGTATCATCACCACAGGCTAAATGTGATGTTTTGGATTTTCTTAGGAGTTTTCTATTTCTTTTCAATACCAGGGGATCCAACCGGGTGTTTTCAGGTTCCAGAACTTACTACCATATAAACAGAGTTCTCGCTGACTTTTTACGAATGTTAGCAATTTGGCTAATGAGAAGTAAAAAACATTTGCAAAATAAACAAAAAAATAGCAAAATAAATTCATTGTGAAACAATGAAACTTAACCCCTTCACGTATCCCCCTTTTTTAATATCTTCTCAAGTAACCTAAGTTTTTGAAACTGTTTATAGATCAGTTACTCATCTAAACTTAATTATCCACTACATAAACTAAAAAATAACTGTATTCTAAATGCCTTGCGCAGTCAAGAAAGAAAAATAAAATTTGATTTAACTCAATAAAATGTTATAAAATAAAACTTCCAATCCCAGTTAACTCAGAGTTCCAATATATTATATTCAATATATTCTAAAAAAATCATAATACAAACAAGAAAATGTATCAAAAACTTTAGTTTTCGAGAATTCTTCGGCTTTACATTGAAGTCCATATTTCAAAAGCTAATTCAAAATAGTACTATTGCCCATTGGGCACTATACAACATATTGAAATGACATCTTTGCTTACTGTGGCTTTGGTGGAAGCTAAATTGAATTGATGTGGGGTTAGTATCTCTAAAAATATTGTAAATTGCACAATACGATTGAACATGATAAACGACAGCAATCGTTCAGTAATGTAAATAAGAGTGTATCCTGTAGTGATACACACACAAAAAAGATAAGCAAAAATTGAGCACTTGCAATTTGGCGAGTCTAATCATCCGTTTACTCGTCAAATGAAACATTTTGTCGAGATTTGGCGCAATGGCGAGCGTCTGCGAGAACCCTGCATATAAACAGAATATATGTGAAAACATTTTTTATTTAAACTCAAATAACTTTTTTTACATTTAGCATAGTTCTTTGAATCCCTACTAACCACACTAAATAGTATTTTTATATGAAAATTATCATTTATGCATTCAAGGAATGCTTTGAAATTTTACAAATGCAATAATTCCGAATAATCCTCGTGCCGGACATTAATAGCCGAAGAAGTCGCCAAAGATTTTGCAACTTATAGCAGCCTTATTAATTATGATTATTTCAGATATTAAGCATTTAGTTGAACTACCTATCAGTTGAATTCGTATTTCGTTTATTTTATTATAATTATTTATTCATTTATTGACCGCTGAACTATTTATATTGCTTTACATGCAAAAGGTTTATGCTTCAGTAATAGAGCTGCATGCGACAGAGATAGATTTTTTTTTTTTTATCATGCTTTAAGAAACTTAAAAAATCGGTAAACTTAAAAATAAATAAATAAATAATTAAAACAAAATGCATTTGAAATTACATGTTTTCACTTATTCAGAGGTGGGAAAATTATAATTATGCGATGTTTAGAAAAAAGTAAAGTTGCGAAAAAAAAAGTGGATTCGTGTGGAAATGTGGAAATCGCTACCACTGTCGGCATCACGGCATTCTTACTTGCTCGCATGTTTTTGCTGTGTAATATAGATTTCTCTCTTTCTGCTGTATGTTAAGCTCGTATCTTGTCAGAGATTTTACACGTGTTTTATCTAAAAAGATAAATAAAACATTTGCAAAACAAATAATAATAATAATAAAATATGGCGTTATGAGCGCTAAATCATGAAAAATATGAACTTTACACAACTGAAATTCATTTAAAATTTAAAATTAAATCCATATTTTTAATCTTCTGTGACACATTTGAGACAATAATCAAAGTAAAGTGACACAGAGATGCTATAAACATAGATACTAAATTATATAAAAAAATATTTAAAGATCTCTTTTAAAAAATGGTGTATCAGAAATCCAAAAATCATCCAGTCATTTTAACCTTTGTTTAACACATCTCCTTTTTTATAAAGAAGCAGAAAAAACATTTTCATTTATACAAATACATATGATTTTGAGTTTAAATGCTACATTTTTACCAAGTAGTTTATTTAATAATACGTGCACATTTTAATTTCGTTTAGGTTACAGCTTTGAATTAAAAATATATGTATATATTTTTTTTTGGTTTTGTATTTATTTAGTATATTTATATAATTCATTAAATATGAATAAAATTCTTAATAAATATGAAAATTCTTAAGCACCTGGATAATCATATTAATATGATTTACTTTCGATGTACAAATAATTTAAAAATGACTTGATGCTTTAATATTATAATACAATTTTTCGTTAGATTACCGCACTTTCTTGTTTGTAAGTGGTGCTTTTATATTCATAAAATGCTTATTAAAAGTGGAGTGTGTCAGATACAATGAAGGTAGATTTTTTCTCTTGGACTCTCCTTTTGGTATTTCTCGTGTTTGTGTCATTTATATTACGCTTTTCATAGAATTTAATTAAATAGAGAAGATAAAAAAGGGACATTGACTAAAGTAATTTATATATGTCGAATCATATTTAATTTTAGAAAATAATTCTTTCAAAGATTAATTCTACTTATTACTACGTTTTTCTGAATTTCTAACATAAAACAAATTTTAAATGTAATTTCAGGAGCTATTATGAATTCATCTGAGTACATTATTTTTCTATAAATATATATCTTTTTAAATAATGTATAGTCTGTTCATTTACCTTCGTATTAAAAAAAAAAAAAAAAAAAATCCTTGCCGGCTCGGCCTACAGGCGCAGGTAGATTTCGTAGTTAAGTATTAATTTCACCAACAAAAACTAAATCATGATTAGAGATAAACCCACTTTAACAATTTTATCTGGCTGCTTTTGGCGAGTTTTAATTTCACTTTTATATAAGAGCTGGTTTTATGACAATCATTTTAAGACAGTATACAAAAAATATATTTCCGTGCTCAACAACGCGAAATTTTCTGACAGATTTTTAGATTCATTTTTAAAGGAAAAAAAACATTAAACTTGCTGACGGGATTTTTGAAGAGATTTATAATCGACCCATGTTTTTATTTTTCGTTCAACTAATTAGAACTTGATTTATAAACAATTATTTTCTCAGTAGGACCATATTTTTCGTTTCCAACACAATCGCTTCGAGAAATTCGGTTCAAAATGCCCACTTTGACATCATTTTTTTAAAATATATTCTGCCTCTATCGAAAAATTGATCATTACGGCACATTATATAGTTTCTGAATAAGAGGACCCTACCAATTGGATGTGTTTGAAAGCAAAAATGAATTTAAAAATGAGTTAGGAATTAAGCAGTTTGTATTTGAGTACATCCTTAATGCGATATTTTTTTCTTCAACTTCTATGTATTTTTAATTTGTTTTTGCTGTAAGAATTGTTCCTATCAAAAACTTGTCGATATAAAAGTTGTAGATAATAATAAGAAGATATGTAATAAATTCACGCGGATTTGATATCTTGTGAATTGACGAAGTTAAAAAAATTTTCTCCACCCCCCCCCCCCCCTTCTGTTTTCGTTTTTTTTTTTTTTTTTTTTTTTTTTTTTTCTTGGTAAAATTTGGTCCTATCAAAAAGTTATCCATATAAAAGTTGTAGATAATATTAATAAGATTTATAATAAATTTAATTGGATTTGATAATTGCCGAAGTTATGATTTTTTTCCCCTAAAACCCTATTTTTCCGCCCCTTGAGCCCATAATTATTTTTATCAAAAATCTGTCATACATGATTTTTTAGCCCCTTTTTGGAAGTAATAATAACTTTAAACTGAGTTGATATGTATTATAATTAAGAAATAATGGGGTTTTTTCGTTTTTCACAAAACTCTTCCCTATTTACACTCCCTTGGTCCGATTTTGCAAGTTAACGAACTTGACCGATATTTTATGACCCTTGATTTTATGTATCAATTTAGAAAAAAATTGTACCGAACTATGGAAGTTATCATGTCCATAAAAAAGTGATATATATACATATATATATATATATATATATATATAGATAGATAGATAGATAGATGATATAAAGTTTTTTTCTGGGATGGAGTTGATTTCTAGGGGTCATCATCGGTGTAGTTCTGCAAAACTTTTTCCGAACATAGGGAAGATTACAATAGGTAGTATTTCATACGAAATCTACCAAAAAGCGTCACATTTCGAACGCACTTAATACACAGGGAACATAGAGCTATATAATGTATTATGCAAAAATTTTAAAATAGGGTTAGAGTAGATCATTACTTTTTACATAACGTAACAAAAAAAAAAAAAAAAAAAAAAAAGTTTCATATAAACTAAAATATTATTTAAAAAAAATCATAACAATATTTACAGCGACCTAAAAGGTACACTAATGCTATTAAAAAGAGTTTGATGTTATTAAGGTTATTATAGGGATAGTAATGCATGATATCAAATGATAGCTAAAATAAAAATTCTTCATTACACTACTTTTGCTGTGTATGTTAATTTGTTAAATCCGAATGACAAAGCTTTAGCGAAAATTCTTTATTTCCCTTCTTATTTTCAACATTTTCCAAAATAACCCCATTAAAAAGTCTGTCTGTGTGTCTCCCCGCAAATCTATCCGTTTTCTAACTCTCATAAATATACCCGAATTGCCAGTTTTTATATATATTAACGAGGTTTTAAATAAAATGTTTACCATTGAAAATAAATTCTGTAGAATATGTTATAGTGATTTTACAGAGAGGCAAAAGAAAACTGTTACATTATGGTCTACAAGAAAAAATAGTCTGTGGCGCATTTAAAGATATTACGATGCTATAAACAAATTGTATCTGATATGAATCGCTGGGGCAGACAACAAATTGATTTATGCGCAGTATATTATATGTAGCATTTATATTTCGTTTATAGGTATGCACAAACGAGCTCCATTAATTCATTATATACAGAAAGAACATGTTAGCGGTGTATTTTGATGATGTTACGACACTTAGAACATAATGAAAATGGACAAGTGAGGTGCTACTGCAACTTGCTTTACAATGGATAATTCAGAAATTGAGACTTCAGTGGTAGCATATATATTTAACTAGTTTTTAACGTATGACATGTTGTATATAAATTAGATACATCATATGCATACATGGCTTCACGAAAGAATTAACAAATTACTGGATATAAGCGACAGTTGATGAATAATGATTTTTACTGCGTTATAAGTTTTTTAAATTGTTTTTATAAATATTTCCTTTTATTGTCAGAAAAAATGAAATTTATTAACGTTATTCTAATAGCTATGGAAAGTGTTCCATAATCTATACACAATGCATAATTTTCGATCCTGTTCATTTTGCGCTCGAAAATAATGAGCTGGGAACGTTCAAGGAATCGTATTCTTAAATTGTTCTGATATACCACATTTTTTTCAGCTTTACATAGTTGTGTATTCATCCATGCACAAATGCAATAAAAAATTTTTGAAGACAATTTTTAGAAATTACCTTTGAAAATTACAATACATTCTCATATAGATAAACCATTTTTCCGCATAGATATATGCTTTGATTTTAACATTTTAATGTATTTTATATTCCTTTTAGTAATCCCATCCTAATATTTGTGTTAAATTTTATTTCCTTGATGAAAAATATATCTAATTAGGCATTTCTCAATATCATATACATATCATACCCTAAAAGCTTCTTTCTTTTTAAAATATATTCTTTTACTCGTTAAAAAATCTATGTAGACAATGAAATTTCGCATGAAACAGGATACTGTTAGAATATTATTTTTGCTATGTCGCTCTTAATTCCAGACATTCCAGGAAAAAAGTCTTGCCATCACTAATTAAGTGCTACCGAAAACACTCTTTTGTTCACTCATCGTTGTTCTTTTGCCAGGAAACTTCATTGCTTTACTAGAAATAATTGCATTACCGCGAAAAAAATAATGAAGTAAATTGAACAGGCACAGGGGAATTTGATAAAAGATATTTCCTGTACAATACGTGGATAAATTGAATAAAGACGTTTTATGAAGTACAAAAAGTTCTTTTTGCTAAAGTGGCTTATTTTAAACATAGATACAAAATATTAATTTACAAATACATACTCGCATATGTAGAAAAAGCCTACACCCGTTAAGTCAAACTTCGATATTACGAATTTCCCTTTATCTGGAAAAATATTTTTATCCCTACGCGTTTGCTATTACAATAATATAAATGTTCTTTATCCTAATTTATTTCTCGCTAACAGCTGACATATGCATATCTCTATTATAAAGGACAAGCGTGTCCGTGCGTAATGCTGTCCTCATTTTGAAGGTGGTAACACCAAACCATTAAATTTAACCTTTACTGTAATGTTTTTAAACTTTTAAACATCGCGCATTTTAAAACTTTACACCGTCGAATAGAGAAAAAATATACTTTCATACGAAATTTGTTTGAGAACTGTATCGCAATTTGTTTAAAAAGTGTATCGCTATTTGTTAAATTTTTATAGCTTTTAAAATAATTTCTATGCATGATTTTATAAAAATCTATGCCTATCACGTGCAGGCGATTACGTAGGATAAATCTGATTGTATGTAAATTAATATAAATAACTCCGCATTTGTTTTTACCTAATATGACATAACAAAATTAAAGCATTCATCAATCCGTAAATAGAAAAAAATATGTAAAGAAAAAACAAAAACTCAACACATGTGATAAAACTACACTGCTCAAAACAATTAAAGGATATTGCAGTTTTAGGTAGATTTTGTATCTGGTAAACTGTTTAGCTGGTTGATACATAGTCGACAGACATAGTGGGTTATAGGAGAATAAATTACACATGTTTGGCAGAAAAAAATGCATTTTATTGCGCATTTGTGTACTAAAGGAAAAAAACACAATTTGTGCACTAAAGGAAAAAAACACAATTTGTGCATATGAGAAAAAAAGAATAAGAAAAGGTGTTTTTTTCAAAGAAAATCATTTTCAGTAGGGGGTATGGTTTCCACGTGCGGCCAGCAACGTTGAACACCTTTGAAGCATGGACTCAATGAGGCTATTAATGACGAGTTGGGGTATTCTGCCCCACTCTTCCAGAAGAGCTCTTTCCAGTTCTTGGAGAGTTTGTGGGGGATGTTGGCGGCCAGAAACTCGTCTTCCTAGAGCGTCCCAAACGTGCTCGGTTGGATTCATGTCTGGAGAATACGCTGGCCATTTCATTCGAACGATTCCTTCCTCGAAAAGGAAATCCTCCACCAGGTTTGCACGATGTGGCCTGCAGTTATCGTCCATTAAAATGAAGTTATCTCCGATTGCTGCAGCGGAAGGGACTACAATAGGTCTGAGGATCTCATCCCTATATCGGCGACCAGTCAGAGCTCCATCTCGAATGATGTAGAGGACAGTGCGCCCGTCAATGGAGATGCCACCATACACCAACACGCCTCCACCGCCAAATCTGACACTTTCGTGCACGAACGCAGGATTATTCCTACCGCCACGGTCCCTCCAGGTGAAAATACGCCTATTATCCGGATGCACATAAAAACGGGACTCGTCAGAAAACAGAATATTGCTCCATTCATTTCTCCTCCAGTTGACATGCTCGGTTGCCCACTCCCTGCGGTCACGACGATGCCTTGATGTTAATCTAACACATACCATTGGTCGGCGAGCATACAGACCTACAGCATGGAGCCGGTTCCGGACAGTCTGAGTTGAAATCGTGGTACCTGTAGCCGAGCGAAGGTGTTGTTGGAGAAGAGTAGCGTTCATGGTTCGGTGTCTCAGAGCTGTTAACGCTAAATACCGATCTTCATTGGGCGTTGTTACCCGTCTACGACCTTGCCCTGGTCTTCGGCCACTCTCCAAAAAACGATTCCAAATCCTGGAAATGAGAATTTGTGACACTCCAATGGCTTGCGCTACTTCGGCTTGAGTTTGCCCCCCTTCTAACCTACCAACAATTCTCAAAGCTTCTGAATCTGTCAAATGACTTCGCTGAGACATCGTACTCATCGAAACAAAGCAATCACTGAATGCCGTTCATCCTTGTCTTTATTCTCTTTTATCCAGTTGAAAGTCAAATTTCATTCGCTGCCGCTGAAGCGACGTTTTTGACGTCGAACTCAAAATTTGCATACTCAACAGTTTGAAAACCAGAAAAATTTGCATTTGTGATTCTCTTCTTCTATTTTCGGCAAAAAAAATTTCGTTTATATCTTTATTTTATATAAAACTTCAAATATCCTTTAATAGTTTTGAGCAGTGTATGTTCTTAAAGCAGCAAAAAGATTAGAATAAAAGAGTGCTGATTTTTAATAGTAATATTTTGCTATTAACTCCTGGGGCGAGACCAATAAAAAAAACTCGCGCTTTTAATACAGGGTGGTCATATCAAACTTCCCCGATATATGGACAGTCGTGGAAAAAAAAAAAAGTAAACACCTTCTACTAACTCCTCAACAAAATAGCGTAGAAGAAAATTACTGATACCGAACGATTGGAAATAAAGTCTACTTTTAAATGATGTATATAAAATTTGCTTAGGGGGCGATCTACATATTAAAACAAACCATAACTTCATTTATTTCAATGGCAATACCCAATTCTGACAGCATAAATGAACTCTACACCCTTCAATTAGCCTAGAAACAAATTTTTATGCAATTCGTATCATAAGTTTCCTAGAAATTAATTATTTTAAAACGAGCGTATTTTAAGGGCTGTATCCAAATTGAAGTTAAGTACTCGATTGTTAACCGAGAGAGCCGCCTTCTTGATCAAGGCAATTTACGAAGCCAGTTAGATAACAGGACAGCAGGAGAAATTTCAAAATATCGACTCACTTCTATCATAGACGGCCCCTTAAACCATCATTTTGCCGTTTTTAAGCATAATTTGAAAACTATTTGGAAGAAAATGTGAAATTTTGGATTTTCATAAAGCAGGACTTAATAAATCTAAATCCATCAAAAAAAAAATTGTAGGTTGCAATTCATAATTTTTTCGAATATTAATTTCATAATTCATAATTCATATCATAAAATTATAAAAATTGCGAATTCAGCGTATTTATGTCTGAGTACATTAGCATTATTGCTACACAAAAAATTAGCACATTAGGAGCATAATTTCAGGAGATATAAATAAAAATATGAAAATGTAATTTAACATTAGAAGCACTAAATTTTGAATGTTTATAATTCAAAAACTTATCCTTCAAATGACTTGAAATTTGGTATCTAGGCGTAGTTTGAACCGAAGATTTGAAATATCTCGTTAAAATTGGGTATTGCCATTGAAAAAAATGAAGTTTGGGTTCGTTTTAATATGTAGATGGCCCCCTAAGCAAATTTTATATACATCATTTAAAAGTAGACTATATTTCCAACCGTTCGGTACAAGTAACTTCCGTCTACGATAACTTGTTGAAGAGTTAGTAAGAGGTGTTTACTTTTTTTTCCACGACTGTACACCTAGCGACCTAACCGCTCAACCACTCTAAAGGAAATTTCCGATTTAGTTATTTAAAGGTATGCGCTCGAGATCGCGATGATTTAAAACAATAGATCTCTCACGGTTACCTGTTACAATGAAAATATTTCGAAATTTTCGAATGGCAACACACATTTTTCCCTGCAAAAATTCATCAGCGTATTGAAAAACCATAAATGGCGTTGGAACAATACACATATATCGAAAATATCCGGTGTAATATCGTGGCACTCAATCCTAATCAGTTTCTATGTAACGTAATATTCAGCACTCTAAAACAAATTATTACATTTTTATTTTCACTATGTTTACACAAACACAACTCAAAAACACATTTTAAAACAAATCTTACAACATTATAGAGTTAACAAGTGAAAAAAATAATCGGCTACTGAAAAAAATCTCTTGTAGCTACTTCTTCTTGCCACGCAATGGTCTTTTTTGCAAGTGTTTTCAGTACGTTATAGATATTTGACGTTATAGCTAAAATGATATATTTTAAATATCGAAAGTTTCATTCTTGACGTTTTATTCCTTGATGAGTAAAAAAAAAAAAAAAAATAGTAAAAAATGTTGAGGGAAAATATCAATGTTTCTATCATTTATTTGAAAGCGAAGGGAAGCTCGAAATTTTTGAAAATTATTTGACATTGGAGAAAGAAGTGTATATTTTAAATATTAAATTTTTTATTCTGGCTTTCAGTTTTTATTTTTGCTTGAAGAATATTTTAAATTAGAGTAGAAAAAGGATTCAGTTCAACAGAAATATATAATTTAATCCTGGATCAATGTAGATGGCAGCACTACGTATATTTTTCTTAAAATCGTTCGCAATATTGTAGAAAAAAAAAACCCCACAAATTTGAATTGGAATGTAATATATATTACCTTTTTTCAACCCAATTTTGTTATGTTAGGGCTCAAAAGTCAATCTTGAACTTTTTAAAATCATGTCATGGGCTTATTGATCTTTATTGATTCAGTATTTTTATTGTCTGATTTTTCCTTTATTTAAATTTTTAAGCATATAAAAGAGGATAAATTGAAATTTTGCAATTTTTTTTTCAATTACTAAGCTATTTTTGAGATGAAAGAAATAAATAGAAACTTACAAACTTAGCAATTCGATCTTAATATGTAATACTACACCAATCTCGCAGATGTTTTTGAATTCCTTTGATTTTATAACGTTTTCAATTTCCTCAAAATTTACGAATTTCCAATTTTTAGAACTAATATAAGACAGTTCATGGCGTTACCAAATAATTATTACTAAATAAATATGATGATAATTTTCCAGATGTTACAACATTATAAAAATATTTAATTTATGTTAAATAGTTTTAATTTTACGGAACTTCAACCTTGTAACTTTGAACGGTTGCACAGATGCCATTCTATATCACAAGTTTTTTAAATGCAAATAACTTCTAAAATATTTTATTTTTTATCAAGATATTTTGAAGTTTTCTGTTTGAATATGAATTGAATATGTGTACCAAATTTTATTAAATTCGGTTACTATGTGGCCACGACTATTAAAAAAAATGTTTGCTCATTTTGTGTGTATTGACCCAGTTACTTTCATAAGCTAAATATACATAAAAAAGGTAAAATTGAGAAAAACGTGTGTAATTTTAGCAATTATATATGTGTAATAAATGTGTAAATTCAACTAATTTGCACATTTAGTTTTTAGAGTACAATAACTACCTCGAATACAAAAATTCAGGAATTATAGCTCAATCACGGCGAGGATACGTCCTTCTGTTTATGATGAAACTGTATTTCCAGTATGAACCTTTAAACTAACAATTTTATTTTAAATCACTAGATTAAACTCTGTAAAGTACTACACAGTCAATATTCCCTTTGATTTGGAAACCGGTTTAAAATTACTGTGTTATATCATTCTATATATCTCTATTTAATTCATAATTTTTTTATTTATTTAAAAATACTATTGTTTTCCTGCAGGATATTGCACTGCATACAGTTATAAAATTGTTTTATAATAGAGTTTTATAAAAAGTTTGTGAAAAAAAATATATCATTTTATCATAAATAATACCAGGTAGTAATCTTTATTTAAAATCACATATTCTTTATATTGGAAAATATATAATTGATAACTATAAGAAATGTTTACTTCTAAGTATGTCCTAATTGTAGCTTGTATCTAATAGACAATATTTAAAAGAAAGTTCAGAGAAGATTTATTAGACTACAGACGTAAGATCTAATTAAAATATTTTAATGCTTTCTTTATAAAAGCTTTTGCTATAAACTTTTTAATTATTGAATGAACTAATGAAATTACTTTTTTCAAAAAATAGACGGAATTTTTGTGTCCTAATCGTTGTTTTTCCGATGATTTATAATTAATTGCTGTGTCAAGTTCAACGTTTCGTTTTTCTTGGTTATTTTGCTATGTTTTTTGTCGCATCATTATCTGGTGACATAGGTTTTAAGGTTTTATGTTTTAGCAATTAGGAATAGACAGATGGTGACATTTTTATGTGAGGTTTTTTTATACTAAATCTTATTAAGTGGTTGACTTTTTCGTTATCTGACCTGTTAATGTTTTAGTAGGTTCTTATGTAAATCAAGTTGGAAAGGTCTACAGCAGAAATAGTTACAGTGGTAATATAGGTAAATTACATATTGAAACGGTTTTTTTTTCAAGTTTCTATAAATTTATCTTTGAGATAAATACAATCTCTTCGAATTAAAAGAGAGAGAGAAAATAGTTCATATTTTACAATAGCAAAATATTCGCAAAGAAAAAAGAAAACAGTTATTCGTTTGCGAAATATGTTTTCTTTCTGTATATCTTTTTAAAAAAATCTTAGGAAGCCGCTTCCATACCTTATAAAAAGGCAAATGCTTCTGAATATAATATAACCATGAATAAAAATATAATATAACATAATACGAGTTGCCAACGTTTCCGAAAAAAATATTTATCTTCAGGTACCTTAGAAATTAATAGATTTTCATGCTTTATTTTAGTCTCCTACAGTAAAAATTGGAAGTGTGACCTATATGAGGCATTCTCACCTAAATTTGACTTTTAAGAGCCTGAGTAATAATTTTTATTTAATACATATTCTTGTGGTTTTTTTTAAATTTTGTATACTGGAAAACATCCCATTGTATGAATGTATAACAATATTAACGAGATAAATAAGTTTTGGACGATGCTGGGAGGTCCAAATATACCACGAAAGTCCTATACCATTCCATGTCAGTGATGCTGATTTTTACGATTGGAGCTGTCTGTATAAAATTGTTTCAATAAAAGTAATTCGATGTATTTTTTACCGAAACTAGGATTGTTGTTTTATATAAATATGAAGCAAAATATTAACCTGCACAAAGTTTTGCGGTTGTTATTATTTTTTTTAACCCTGTCCCTGGATTTCAGATTCCTTACCGTCCCTCTTGTTAAAATTACTTAGAAAATCACTTTAGATGCAGACACGGAATTTTTTTCAACTTTTTTCTCTAGCATAAGTATGTTAGAGAAAGAATGGCTAAACTTCTTTGACAGGAAATTTATTTCAAAATTTAAATCAGAATTTAAGTATCAATTTCAAGCATCGTGGTTTTATTGGTAGTTTTACCGTCCGCAAGGTTTATTTATGCTCTTCTCGAGGTATTTTTTTTATTTAATCCAATGTAAATAACTTTTTCTATAAATCAATGAACATTGTGGCTATCACTTAGTCTTAACATGATTTGCCTAAACATAGGTGGTAATTTTCCTTACCATCCCAACTTTACCATCCCTGTTCTGTGGGTACTATGCAAATCCATTATAAGTAAAAATTTAGAAGAAAAAAAAGTTAGAGAGGTAAAACGGTTATGAAAATTAAACCCGCAAGTTTGACTTAAACCTCTGTTAAATTAAAAATATTTTAGCTGATGATCATTTCTTCTTTATTTTGAATCATTAAGGTATTCGTCTATAAGTTTAAATGATTATTTTACTAAGTTTAATTTTACCAGATTTTTATTCCTGTAAGTTAAATTTTGTGAGAATGGCTCACATATGGCATACACTAGAAAAATATGAATTTTTCTGCAAAATGAAATATTCACAGTTTATGTTTTAAAAAAAGTCTTAGGAAGCCACATCTATACCCTATTAAAATGCGAATTAATACTGAATATAATATATCCACGAACAAAATATAGTATAAACCAAAACGAGTTAACCACGATTCCGATCTTTTCTTCTTTAGAAACCTCAGAAACCGATAGATTTTCAAACATTACCTTAGCCTCCTACTGGAAAAATTGGAAGTGGAAAAAAATGCATAAAGGCATGCAAAATGAAAATGCACAATTTTGTGACAGAATGATAAAGATCACCCAGAAACTCTGGACAGGAGACACACGTGCAGATGATAACATGGAACTAATGAAGAAGCAAAAGTCATCTTTCTAATTGAAATTGTATATGTGTTTCATTACCTAATATCTATCACTAATGCAGCTATTTTAAATCAAAAGGACGAATAAGTAAAATAAAAACAGAATGCATTGCATATACGATGAATCTAGAAAAAATCATTTTGAAAATTTAATGATATAATATCTTTTTGAAAAAAGGAATGAATCTACAATTTAAAAATAGTAATTACCTCAAATATACGGTTAATTATAAATCAAAACATAATAGGAAATTTTGAAAATTGCGATAGTTTTATCTATCATCAAGGGTGTAAGTTTATACGTGTATGCGTATATAACAACGCATAGTCTAAATTCATATATAATCCATTTCATTTGTTAATTTGTTATGATTTAATATGTAAAAAGGCATTACATATCTAAAAACGCTCAGTTTTCTTTTTTTTATATTTGAATATATTTTCACTCTTAAAGAGAAGGGTCAATCCATTTCAAGTGGTCCAGAAAATCATCAGTTCGTTGCTTGACCATTTTAAAAAATTCTGAATTTTTTTGTACAACAACCCTAACATGATGGAAGTTCAAAATGACTATTATTTTAATTTTATTAATTTTTGTTTGTGCATGGCGGCCATCTTTGTTTCATTGCATGCAGCATTTTTCTCACATGAAGGGTTTAAGGAATTGTAAATAATTCATTATTTATTTCTCCAATTCAAGTGCGGATTAAAGCAATTTGTACAGAATACATTGGGCTAAAAATGTGGTAATAGAGCAGTTTCCGAAAATAAATCCTTACTGGTGAAATTAAGCATAAAGTTTCAGCTTTTTTCCAAAATTTGTCCGTTTACAAAAGGAAATTTTTCTTGCAAGGAAAACTGTGAACATGACATATTTTTTTTACAAGTAGGCCGAAAGTACTTGTACTCATACGCCAATTTCCAGATCTGGGAATTGCTTTCTCTTCGCTAAAAAAAAAAAATCCCAATTTTTTTAAAAATGTCAAAAATCTCACTATTGCGGCTTTGATATCTCTGGTGGGGCACGAGATAAAAATTTGAAGTTCTGGTTTCTGACAGCATTGTATGGTAGTATTATGCACAATAAATTTCAGGATGAAGATTTAACTACAAGCTGATATATGGCAAGGGCAACATGTCAAAACAATACTGCCAAACTATTGTTTTATTGTAATCACAGCTAAGTATTTATCTCATAATGTCACTTATATTTATGTTTTTGATTATCTTTAAAAAATAGTAACAGAAAATAAAGCCCTTTGCAAAGCTTAGTAATTAATTAAAAAAATAATTATGCCTAAGTCCATACATTTTGTATGGTTTCAGTAATTTTTGTTGTAAGCAATGTTAGTAACTAAAAGAAACCTCAACACTTTTACATAAAGAAAAAAAAAATGTATACAAGGCCTGAGACAAATGCAGAATATTGAAAGAGAAAAAGCTGTTAATGTTGGCATACTTGTTGAGACATGATCAAACGTGTCAAAACACATTCTTGCTTGTTGGTTTAAAAACCACAATTTTTATCTTTTTCAAAATTTTATTTGTAGGAATCAAGTCTCGTCATTTCTTGATAACTTGATTGAAGATCTTCGCCTTTCTGGCTCTTAGAAATAAACTTTGAAATCACTAAGTGCAAGTCTCACTTCATTAATAATTCCTAGCTGACTTCTTATGCAAAAATGTCATTTTTTGCAGTATAAATTTTGAAAGTCTTTACTTTCTGAAAATTACTTGAGGCTGATTCATGGTAACATCGTATAATGTTTCATTTACAGGAACATAATTATGGTAGGAACAAGTTTCAGGGACTGGCACGCAGCATTAAAATTGTGGTTTTTAAACCAACAAGCAGGAATGTGTTTTGACACATTTGATCATGTTTCAACAAGTAGGACAACAATAACAGCTTTTCTCTTTCCCTGTTCTGTTTTTGTCTCAGGTCTTTTATGAAAATATTTTTCTTTATGTAAAAGTGCTGAGGTTTCTTTTAGTTACTAAAATTACAACAAAAATTACTGAAACCATACAAAATGTAGGCCTTAGGCATAATTATTTTTTTAATTAAATGCTAAGCTTTGCATTAGGCCTTATTTTCTGTTACTATTATTTAAAGATAATAAAAAAAAAACTAATGACACTCTAAATTAATGACACTCTGAGATAAATACTTACCTGTGACTGCAACAAAACAATAGCTTGGCGGTATTGTTTTGACATGTTGCCCTTGCCATATCTCAGCTTGTAGTCAAATCTCCATCCTGAAATTTCTTGTGCATAACACTATCATACAATACTCTCAGAAACCAGAACTTCAGATTTTTATCTCGCGCCCCACCAGAGATATCAAAGCCTCAAAAGTGCGATTTTGGACATTTTTGAAACATTTGGGATTTTTTTTACCGAAGAGAAAGCAAGTCTCAGATCTGGAACTTGGCGTGTGAGTACAAATACTTTCGGCCTATTTACAAAAAAAATTATGTCATGTTGACAGTTTTCCTTACTAGAAAAATTTCCTCTTGTAAACGGACAAATTTTGTAAAAAAAACTGAAATTTTATGCTTAAGTTTCACAAATAAGCACTTAGTTTCGGAAAATACTCTATTAACAAATTTTTAGCCCAATGTATTCTGTATAAATTGCTTTAATTCGCACTTGAATTGGAGAAATAAACTATGAATTATTTACAATTGCGTAAACCCTTCATGTAAAAAAATTGCTTCAGACAATGAAACAAAGATGGCCGCCATGCACAAACAAAAATTAATAAAATCAAAATAATAGTCATTTTGAACTTCCATCATGTTAGGGTTGTTGTACAAAAAATTTCAGATTTTTTAAAAATGGTCGAACAACCAGTGCTGGACCACTTGAAATAGATTGACCCAGGAAGAATAAATTGACAGTAGAATATAATCCCCTAAAGAATGTAGAACGTTCTATGTTTATAGTAATTTAAAGTGGAGTTTCTATATTTAAATAGTTTGTAATGTTTTTGAAAAACTTATTTTAAATTAATATAGGCTTTTGTGCATGTAACATAAATAGACTATCATGTTTATGAATATTACATAATTTACATATCACACGTGGAGAAACAAATATAAATAAACTTTTTCTTGGATATAATTTTAATATAGGCTTTTTACATGTAACATAAATAGACTATCATGTTTATAAATGTTACATAACTTACATATCACACGTGCAGAAACAAATATACATAAACGTTTTCTTGGATATACTTTTAATACCAATAATTTAAAGCATTTATAGATTATTTCTGCCAGGAATTAAAAATAAATAAATTTAATATGATTTTTTGAACTGTTTATTTTCCAACTTATCACATTTATTTATACTTTGTATTTATGTTATAGAACACAGAAGAGAACGCAGATTTTGTGTTCAATTGTGTTAATGATTCAATTAAAAATTATCAATTACGAAACCTAAATAAATGTGAATGTTTTTCGCAGAATTAATGCATGTATATATGTATGCATGCATGTATGTATGCGTTTACGCGAATGTATAGTCTTAATTCATACATCATTCTTTTTTTATAAATTGAGCAATTACTTCTTCATGATTGAAATTTCAGATGAGTCATGATATAAATGTTATTGATAACTACGACATGTACAAATAAAAATCTAAACACGTTATAAATAGATGGACTTTTCGAATTTACTCACTGCTTTAACCCATGTAGAACATTAAACGAAATCATTAAAAATACATCTGAAAAATACGTTAAATTGATTTCAAAATTTCATTTTTCTGATGTATGAAACATCTCTACTTTACTATAGCCGGGAGATCCAATGGGACAACAATATAGATATTGCTTAGTGTATAGAACATAGTTCAAAATCATTTTTCATGAAAAATTTATTATATAATTTACATTTAACATTTTCTTACGTTTTACACCAACTGCAACAAAAAATATTTTTATACGTTTTATATCAAATATTTAATTAATTTTTTTTTTATGAATCAATATAAAATACATGATAGAATGAAATAAAGACAGTCTGTGTTCTGAACTATTTTGTAATACATGTTTAGTTCAGTCATTTTACTCCTTTAATAAAGAACATAGGCTCTTCTTTTCTTTGTTTAGAAATGTGAGACAAAAGTTCTCACAAAACTTATCAACTTTTTTTAACTTATCAATTTCTTCTAAATTTCACATATTTATTCATGTTATTGTAAATGTTACGTTACACTATTGTAACAAATTAATGATAATCGCTGAATCACGTGGTAGTAGATAAAAAATACACTACAAAATCATTTAAAAAAATCCCAAAACGTCATTAAATGGTGTACAGTTTTAAAAGAAAATTTATATAATTGAAACAAAACAAATCAAATTTTAAGTTTTATTTCTCCTTTTTTGTTTGTTTTCACGACATGGTAAAATTTTCTCATATTCGTTCGTACTCTCATTAAAAGTAAGATTAAATGACAAAATAGTAAAAAGAAATTTCAAATATATACAGAAAAATACATATATGAATGCTTTAAACCAAAAGAAAGATAGATTAGCTAGGTATCACTAGACAACTTTTTTTTATTTATAACTGACAAATATTAAATGTGTTAAAATTTTAAAAGATTGTTTAGATAAAAAAAAAATCGGAACCTTATTTTTCTTAAGTATATAATAAAAATAATAAGGTAAATTATTATTATTGTTGTTTTTGTTGTTGTTGATGATGTATTTTTTATATAGGTACTTAAAAAATGTATAGCTAAAGTTAAGTACTCCCTTAATTCTTTCAAATAAGAATATTATATATATATATAAATTGCTATAAACGTGGGAAAAATTCTGAAATTCTCAGTAAGCAATTTAATATTTTAATTATAAACTTTTTTTATGACATATTTATAAAATTTGTTGACAGTTCAATTTCTTCAGAACTATCGAATATTATTTTTCTGACAGTTACGTTAAGGAAACGAGATATAACTAGAAATTTCCCTGACACATTTTCATTCAAATGGAAGGATTTTTCGATAAATAGGGAAATTGTTGTAACAGCTGGAAGCAAAATATGTCACTCATTTTACAATTATTATGTTATAATTTTTCCCCTTTCACAAGCATTTAAATTTCTTTTTATTTAATATTTTTAGTTTTAGTTTTAGTTTTAGTTTAGATAATAAAAAATGTTTTACAAATTTTATTTCAATAGAATTAATTGATTATTTAAATGTAAATGAACATTTTGTTTGAAAATGTCCGAATTTCAGTGTAATGGAAGTAGTTTTGTAATCACAAATGAGCATTGTGAGTAGGTGAATATTTATAACCAAAATATTTGTAAGACTATTATTCTTGTAACTACCGGGTGTCCCAAAAAGACTGACTGATTTTAAAATTCAATAACTTGCAAACGGTGACAGTATGCATAAGGTCAAAAGTTTTTTACAGTGATTTTCAATTTTAGTTCGAATTACAAACAATAGATGGCGCTGCGATTAATAGACGCTGAATTCAGGCTGGATTTTTGGTACTTCGTGGCCCGGATAATACATTTCCATCTCCTTTTTCAGCATGGAACAAGAGAAAGGACCAGAAATCGAGCCTGTATTTAGCGGCAATTTCTTACAGCGCCATCTATTGCTTGTAATTCGAACTAAAATCGAAAATCACTGTAATAAAACTTTTGATCTTATGAATAACCCTCCTGCAAGAATTTTTTAAATATCTGTCACCGTTTGCAAGTTATTGAATTTTAAAATCAGTCAGTTCTTTTTGGGACACCCGGTATATGTAACTACTTCAATTCGGATCAGAAATATCAAGTAAACAGAGTAAGCAGTGTACAAATAACTTAATAGTCCAGGTTGCTGTCCAACTGGAATCACTCGTGATTGAATACACTAAACTTAACTCATGATTAGTGGCCGTACTCATTCTTAATAATAGACAGTATAATACGCAGTATACGAGCTTAAATGACAATTTTTGAACAAGTTGAAGATGAAAATCTAAGGGTATGCACTTGTTTATCAGAGAATTATGACAAGTCATCTATCTCAGTTTCGATTATTATAGCGCTTTTAGACAACGTTTCTTAATCTAAAACCCTTGTAAAATGTCAGTTATAAATCTCATATCGCATGCTAAATGCTCTAAGAGAAAGTTTTATTTTATTAATAATTATCTGTAATAGTGTAAAAACCTCCAAGTTTTCATAGAGCTTATTAACTTAATATAAAATACATAGTTTGTTTTATTAATGTGCACTTTTTATATAATGTATATTTTCCTGTAGTGATTAATCCCAGTATAAATGTACAAGATTCGTACTTCTACACATACTGGGATAACAGATCTAATAAGAAAAGTAAAATAAATTAACTCATAGTGATAAATATAATTTTCTTTTACTAAAATGCATTTCAAAGCATGATAATTATATTATTTTAAATAGTTTATTTAAATTTTCTAATCGTTTTTCTTATTTAAAGCATTTTTTAAAAAGTTAGTTAAGGTTTATCTTTCATGATTGTTTCTTTTTTTATCAATTTCGTAAATTCTTATTTCATTACAATATGATATTTACATTTTTAGAAACTTACATTCATTTTTATTTCCAAGTCTTTAAATGTCTTATTCTGTGTAGATATAATTATGTGAGAAGTAAGCAATGCTTAGTCCACACAGTTTATTACCCGTTGATTGATTTTGAGTGGATTCCAACAGTCACACTAGATGAAAGGGCAACCACAAATAATTCCGCTACGTGCCATTTTATTAGAGATTTCAATGAAATTAATGATAAAGACAATTTTGGGAATTGGAATCTATTGGCATTATGCATGATGATACAAAAACCTCAGAAACTGCTCCAGCGCAACACATTTTCAACAAAACTATAAAATTTGTAGGCGGTCGATGTGAAGTTCAGTTGCCCTGGAAAAGGGACTGGAAGGAATTAAACGATAACTTATAATCAATAATTATATACTGTAACAATAATATAACAATAATAAAAAGGAACGCGTAATCGTCGTTTGAGGAATGGCGATGTAACTGGTTATCCCTTTCCTCTATCGCCAACTCGTCAGAAGAAATAGTGTTCGTCACTCGTCAGTTTGACACATTTGATACTTGCGCTTAGCGTAAACCCTTTTATGTCTCACCCCCCCCCCCCATTTAATTCATGTCTCCCCCTTCCCAAACAGCTTCGAATTTTCATTATTTGATCAACAGAGTCAAATTAGTTAATTAGCTACTTAATTAGTTCAGGAAACAATTCCTTTGTTGCATAATTGAATTATATTACCAGATCTGTTACTATTAATCATGGTTTTAGTTTATCTTATATCAACAATTTAATTTGTCATAGTCCTTATGAATGTGCTATTAATCCTGATTCTTCTGAAGATCTGCTTCCTTTTTCTAATCTCATCATTTTACTATTTTATAATAATATTAGCTTCAAAATATCTAATATCTTAAGAAATTATCACTTTAAAGTTGTTTTTAAACCAGCGAATAACCTAACTTTTTCAGAGCTAAATAATAAAATTCCTCCTCAAAGCTTTTGGGGCATTTACAATGTTCAATGCCAATGTGGTTTGTCATATATTGGACAAACTAAACGTCAACTCTGTTACAGAGTCAAGGAACATATAAACTATGTAAAGAAAAGATAATTAAAAAAGTCATCTATGGCTTCTCATAGCTGGCAGGAGGGAGATAATTTCAATTTTGATTCGGTCACTATTATCAAGAAACGTAATACACCTCTTGATTTAGACTTTTTTGAAGCTGTTCATATTCATATATTTAGAAGCTCCTTTGTTAATGATTTTTCTAGTGTACCTTACATCTAAACTTTCTGGGTGGATTTGTTGTGTCCCGATACTTCACTTCCGCTTTGATTTCATTGATCGCTGGAACTTGATGGTCTTTCGGTGCTGTGTTTACAGGCAATTGGATTTTCGTGTTTCATGTAGTGGGGGATGTTGATTTTACAAATTTATTTTATACACTGATGATGTGGATCGCAGTACTCACGAAACATATACGTCTGGTTATGTTCACAGTGCTGAATTTATATATTGTGCGTTCAAACATTGGTTTTAGCGATACCAAAAACATGATCGGAAAATGTGTCTGGATTCAAGGGATAAATTCCATATTTCAAAAACCGGCATGCCATTTTACCTGCAATCACCATATTGTATATACAGAGGCAGTATTCTAGATCACATGCATTTATAAATTTTTGCATATACAGAAAATAATATAAAAAGAAATAAGTCCTCACCTCATTCTTCAGATATAAATGAAACAGACATGAATTAGCACCAAAAAATAGTCCCATGAAAATTCTGATGAAGGTGTAAACGATTTTTTGCAAATAATGAAAAATGCAAACTTGCAAACTTAAAAGCTTACAGTTACTGATCGATTCCACAACATAACCGTGTATCATTAAGTGCTGTCCTCTAGCGGCAAAATAAAAAAATGCAAGGCATGTAATATTACCTAAGTATGTCACTTTGGGACAATTTCCCCTATGCATATTTAATAATTATGTGGAGTTTGCATACATTTGGTATTTAACTCGATTATATGTGGTTTAACAACACTTTTTATTTTAATATAAAATATTAAAATTGCGTAAAAAATCCGATTTTTTTCCTTTTCCTTTTGTTTTCGAAAATGATTACTTTTTTCTGTCACACATACGTATTTCTAGCAAGTGAAGGTACTATATTCTGTGGTGGCGAATTTCGATTTTTATAGCTCATTCGATTCGTCTCATAACAGCAATTAGAAGTGGAAGTAGAAGTGTTTTTACTGTGCTTGTAGCGTCATTTGTTGAACACACTAGGGAGGATGGACACATCACCATAGAGTATCCCCCCAGTGGAAAAGGTGAACGATAAAATGCATGAGAGTAATACAGTATATGAAATATTATAAATAGTCCGGGTGCTACGGTTGAGAAAACTGCAAATCGTGATAAGAATATACCGCTTGGTGAGTATCTACTTTATGTTAATACAATGCATTTCAGAGGGAGAGGAAAGTAGATACTCACCAAGCGGTATATTCTTATCACGATTTGCAGTTTTCACCTTATTTTGGTCGTGTAGCACTCGGACTAAAATGCTTGATACAATGTAATAATTGCCGAAACGTCAGTGAAGGCTTACTGTGGAGACACGAAAAGTTTTGGTTTCCGTTAGTCTGTCTGTCTGTTAGTCTGTCTGTCTGTTCCGCGATAACTGCCGCAAAAAGCATCCGATCGGCTTGAAATTCCCTGGGCATGTTGATGAGCTCCCCGGATTTAGCTGTATAGTTTTGGGTTAAATTTGGTTCATTCGTTCGGAATATACAGAACATTTTATTTTGTGATATAATGCTTTTCTATGGGAAGTCAGACGATTTTCAAATTTTCATTTGTTGAAAGAAATCGCTCATATGAATAATAGATTTAAATGGTAAATTTTGGATGCTGAAATTTTTAAATAAGAGTATTAAATTATTCTTATTTGTTTGCAATTTTGTCAAAACATTTGTCAGAGCTTTTAAATTAGGTGTATAACTTATGATAGCATTTTATACATGTGTTCGAATAATATAAAACATTTTATTTTATGAATTTACTTATATTTCATTTTTTCTTTTAACCGTTGCGTAGCAACAGCATCTCATCTAAAAATATCATAAATGTGAAAGTATGTATGGTTTTTTGAAGTCAAATCAAAGCAAAAGGAATGAATTAATGAATGCCTTTGTATAGATATTTGCATATAGATTTATTTAAACGCAGAAATGAAAACAGTATTTATATACTATATAGAATAATATTTTCATTTATTTATTCAACTATTTGATTATAAATGAAAAAGTTCGTTATTTTCATACAAAATAAACTGACATTATTCTGTTAAATTTTATAAACTTTATTGTTGCCAAAAAAAAAAAAAAATGAATAACAATTTCTCCCAAAGAGTTAATTTTAATTTGTAAGATTTTCACGTGCAAAAGAAAAATGGAATAAGCAAATAAAAAATATAAAAAAAAGGATATATAGGACAGGAATGAATACATATAAACATTTCACACCAAATACCACCTAAAATAGTTTTTGTAGCAGTATTTTCCCTGCACTACGAAGAAAGATTCCTCGATTTACACGATTTTACTTGGCCTTCCTTTTCTCATTCTTTGCGATTTCATTTTCGCAATTGCGTGCATTAATTGGCACAAAATTTTACATTTTTATGACTGAGATATATGTAAGGCCATACAAATAAGAAATTCCGTATTGTCTCCTATAAAATGTGATAAAGTGTTGGTTAATCATATATGTTTTTATTAAGAGGAGCAGAGCTGCCAAGCCTCCGGCGTTCTGGATACCAGTATTTTAATACAGAAAATGTTACTTTATTTAATTGAAACATTTGCGCGATTTAAAAGAACATTTTCTCTAGATAATAGTGATGTGCAAAAAGCTTGAGACTTGGCATGTCTGGTGGGGAGTGAAATGTTTTACTTAATGCACTTATCTCTATTTTAATGCTACGTGAACAACGTCCGTGTAACAGCTTGTAGAGTGTAAAATAAATTAAATTATTAAAATAATCCTTATTACGAAAAATGAAACAGAAAGTCCGGCTAAGGGAAATGAAATGTTAGTTAACCTTTCGTAATTTGACCTGAACATAGGTTTGCGTCAAATTTCAACGGTATTTGTAACATCACGATTTTAAATTAAATGTAGATACTATTAAAAGAAAATCACAAAAAATACTTAAAGGCGCCAAATCATGTTTATCTATTTAACGATGATGAATTATTAACTGTTAGGTTTAGAAGCCCCCCTA
This sequence comes from Maratus speciosus, assembly GCA_963932465.1. NCBI lineage: Eukaryota > Metazoa > Arthropoda > Arachnida > Araneae > Salticidae > Maratus > Maratus speciosus. The sequence continues at coordinate 388,995,009 of OZ010788.1, read as the reverse complement.
CTTTAGGGTGATTTTAGTAAGTTAATGCTATCGAGTACATTTTTTGATATTTAGATTAGATCTTAGATATAAATATTGCAGAATGGTAATCAAAATTATTTTTTTATAAACAAAATTTATAAAGGTATTAGATTTCTAAATTAGATGTTTCAGTTTACATATCCAAAAGTTCTTTATCCATTACATAGATACAGGTATTTGTGGTTAGCAGGCAAGTAAATACTGCTGTATGGATATTAGGATAACGTAAAATGCTTGACCGAATTATTGCTTATCCTTATAAATCGCAGTGTAAAAAGAAATCTAAGATATAGGGTAATCATTAACTCAATCAGTAGAAAATTACAAATGAAAAATAAATTACACAACGGGGGGTTCAGGGGGGCGCCCCCTGAAGAAATTTGCTTTATTATATAAAAATTACTAGAATAAGTAGCTCGTGAGAATTTCAGAATATCCTTACATAACAACGTGTTTAATTTAACGCTTTTAATGTCTGAAACCATCGAAATATTTTTTTCCTTTTATAAATGTTTGTGTAATTTAAATAGTTTAAATTTTGTTTTTGTAGAAAGATTAATATTACGCAAAGTTTGATAAAAACAATGAGTTGCAGAGATGACGTTGAGGCTCTTGATCTGCAGATTTACTAGTAATAATAATATAGAAATAATGCAAAACAGAAATACAAAATCAATATTCAATACAATAATAGGAACTATATAAAATATTATGTACAAATGTGTTATATTACATATTCAGTAACCAAATCTTTAGGAAAGGTAACTTTTCGTCCAGAACGAGTAGTAGGTTGTTTATCAATGGGTGTCGGTTCAGTTGGTACCTCTGGAACAGGAACAAAATTATCTGTAACAACAATGTCTGACAATCGATAGGCGGGTTTCACGCGATCAATCGAAAGTGTTGTTTTTCTGCCATTAATGTCAATAATAAGGTTTTTGGGATTTCTATTTATGACAAGGTGAGGTCCAGTGTATGGTGGTGTAAGAGGACGTAGTATTTTCTCTGATCTTAAAAATACGTGTGTGCAAGTTGACAATGAGGGATTTACAAAGAATTTTGAAGTGTCATGTGAGGAATTGGCAGAGGGACTTAATCGCCGCATTGTTTCGACTAAGTTAGACACATAGTTGGGAATCAATTGGTCCGTCAATTTGTTCTTTTATCTGTTATGAGATCATAGGGTAATCTTAATATTGTACCATGTACTAATTGCGCAGGCGTTGCATTAATGTCATTTTTGAGAGCTCAGCGTAAACCTAGGAGAACAATTGGAAGAATGTCAGTCCATTTAGTGTTATTGTGTGCCTTAAAAGCATCTTTTAAATGTCTGTGATAACGTTCCAAAATTCCATTTGCCTGGGGATGATATGGCGAAGTTCGAATCCGATTGAAACCTATGATGCGCAGAAGTTCCTGAAGCAAGGTCGATTCAAACTTACGGCCTTGATCTGTGGTGATAGTGACTGGGCTTCCAAATCTGGAGATCCAAACCTTTAATAAAGCGCGAGCAGTGGTTTCCGCAGTCATATCAATTGTCGGAATAACTTCAGGACATCTGGTAAATCGATCAATGATAGTTAAACAACATTGATTAACATCAGATGGGGGAAAAGGACCAATGAATTCTAGATGAATGTGGGCATAACGGGCATCAAGTAGGGCGAATGTACCAATAAGAGATTTTGTGTGCTGTGTTATTTTGGCTCTTTGGCAACTATCACAGCTACGAACCATGGATTTAATATCCTTATGCATGCCAGGCCATACGAATCTTTTAGAAATTAAGTTAATAAAAGCTGACATACCGGGATGTGAGAAGAAATGCAAATTGTCAAAAACAAGTTGTCGCATACTTTGAGGAACAAATGGACGGGAATGTTCTTGAGACATGTCACAGTATAAATAGATATCCTCCAGAGGAAAGTAATGTTTTTCTAATTTTAAAGATGTAGTATTAGATTGCAAACGTTTTTGAAGATCCTCATCAGTTGATTGGGCTGAAACAAATTTTTTAAAATCAAGTACAGCCGGAGAAATTTGATTAATTTCGATGCGAGATAGTGCATCGGCAACATGATTTTCTGAACCAATTTTATACCGGATATCGGTAGAAAATTGCGATATATAATCTAGGTGACGTAGTTGTCGATTACTGCATTTTTCAGGATTTTGTTTAAAGGCATGAATTTAGGGTTTCTGATCAGTATAAATTATGAAATTTCTGCCTTCAAGCAGGTGTCGAAATTTTCTTATACTGTAATATATGGCATATAATTCGCGGTCATACGTCGACCAATTTTTCTGAGACTTATTTAGTTTGCCTGAATAAAATGCTATAGGGTCCCATTGATTGTCAGACATTTTCATGACAGAGCCACCAACTGCGACATTTGATACATCAACCCATAAACTTAATTGAGCACCAGGAATAGGAGGTCGTAGAAGCGTTGACCGAGAAATCGCTTCTTTAGATGCCGTAAATGCAAGATTTGCTTCCTCGTCCCATTGTAATGGGTCATTTGAAACCTTGGAACGGGGTTGTTTCTTTTTATATTTGTGGCCTTCTAGAAATTTGACAAGGTGTGCTAAAATGTCAGCAGCTCTGGGAATGAATCGCCTATAAAAGTTGAATATGCCTAAGTATCTACGCAGCTGGGTAAGAGTTGCAGGTCTTGGAAATTTTAAAATGGCTTCAATACGATCAGAAGGATATGAAAGACCATCTTGAGATATTTTAAAGCCTAAAAATTCTAATGAGGGAACGTCAAATGTGCATTTAGAAGGCTTAATCGTAAGACCATAACTATCAAGCCTAGAAAATAGAGCCTTAAGATGTTCAATGTGCTCTTCAAGAGATTTTGATGCAATTAAAATATCATCAACAAAAGCATAAACACCTGGCAAATTCCGAATTACTTCATCAATAAATCTCTGAAATGTGTTCAAAGCGTTGCACAAACCAAATTGCATCCGAGTGCTCTCGAAGAGTCCGAAAGATGTACAGATAGCCGTTTTATGAATGTCCTCGGGAGCAATCAAAATTTGATGGAAAGCTTTAACCAAATCTAAATGGGAAAATATTGTGCGTTCATGCAATTCACTAGTAAAATCAACGATGCTGGGAATGGGATATTTATCTTTTTTAGTTTGGGCATTTAGTGCTCTAAAGTCGCCAACTAGACGCCAGTCATCGCTGTTTTTCTTTGGAACCATGTGCAGTGGCGAAGCGTTATTGCTGTTGATGGGCGCATGTATCCTAAATCCAACATGTGTTGGAATTCCATTTTTGCTATTTTTAAGCGATCAGGAGCAAGACGACGCAGTTTAGCATAAACTGGACGGCCAAAAGTATCAGTATGACATAACTGAATGTTTAACAATTTGGTTTGGGCGAGGAGATTTAATAATGTTTGGGTATGCACTTAAAATTTTAGAAAATATATCATCATTTATAATACAATTAACAGAAAATATATCAGAAGTATGTACAACACAATGCGAATTTAAAGTAGTATTATTATCAAATAAAGAATGTTTTCTAAGATCTGGCTTTAAGTTAAAATAATGTGAAAAATCTGCACCTATCATGGGGGTGGACACATTACATACATAAAAGGGATAAACAAATTGCTTCCTTAAACCCAGATCTATAGATAATAACTTATGCTTCTACACATTAATTAATGTGCCATTTGCAGCAGCAAACGTTTGAATTGGCGGAGTCATTTTATCTGGTTTCGTTGCAGGTATTAAAGAACAATCACTTCCAGTGTCCACTAAAAATCTTAAATTACTTTTGCGGATGAGTACAAAGAGACGACGAGAAGTGGTAGGCTAGGCGTCTGTCGCCGCTACGACTGGCCGTTCTCGTTTCCTGACGAAAAGGTACATAGTGGTACACAACTTTTGGCTTTTGAGTCAAATTTCTTATGATACCCGCAAATGTTTGCAAAACCGAGGCTTTTCTGCCGATGATAAGGTCGAGGTCGGGATCGTGATTGATTCCTCGAACATCGCAAAGAACTCACCTCTTCACGTAAAAGTTTCAGTTCCTTTAACGATTCTGAATCTACTTGGGAGGGGCTGGTTGTAACACTGCTTACCTTTAGAGGGCCTGAGATATCCAGAATTTTGTCAGCAATTTCTGTAGCTTTTACTGGTGTAAGTTCTTGGATGGATGCTAAAATATACTGCGCATTAGAAAGCAATTGTGACAAAAACAATTCCAATAAAAGTGTGTCGGACACATTGTGGTTTTCAGCTCTACGTTGCATAACGCGAAGAATCTCAGAAGGTTTGCGATCGCCAAATTGTTCACCAGTTGATAATCGGCGAATTTCTTGCGATTTAGTTTCACCACAACGCAATATGATTTCATTTTTTAGATTCTTGAAAGGATCTGTACCATCGGGAGAGAGGATGACGTCACGAACTATCATCGCTATGTCTGCTGGTAGATGTGAAACACAATAATTATATTTGGTTTTCGAATCTGTTATTAGTTTCGGCACTGCTAATTCAAATGTGGATTCAACCGTAATAAGCCACAAAGCAGGATCAGTTGGAATAAAAATAGGGATTTTTACCGCAGCTACTTCAGCCATGATGAATCGAAACTGGAAACAAAGAAAAAGCGAAACTACAAGATCATGTCCGGGTCACCAATGTGGTGAGTTGCGTAATAAAAGATGATGTAAAATGTTCATTTACTTGAACGAAGACTCCAATTAATCAACAACGACAATTTAATAAATAAAACTTAACGAAAAGAATGCCGATCCTTTGTTGCACGGCTTACAGTATAGCAGACGCAGATTACAGCAGCGTCACACTTCTGAATCCTAACAGCAACTAGAAGTGGAAGTAGAAATGTTTTTACTGTGCTTGTAGCGCCAGTTGTTGACCACACCAGGGAGGATGGACACATCACCATAATGACATAGGGCCGGGTCAAATTTCAAAATTTCGTTCCTCGAAAAACAGATGTCTTCAAAGAGATAAGTTCGATTTAAGTTTACTAATTGTTTTTACAGTGCCATACATTACCAATAACTACTTTAAGGTTATATTATTGCTGTTATTATAAGAATTTGTAATTGCAGATATAATATTCGTATGCTACTTGACAGGCAGGTTTTCGCAAGTTATGATCTCTTCGTCAAGTTCAGTGTTGCGAGTGGGCTACTTTTTTTAAAATTTAGATTTCTTGATTGGCTAATATTTTCTGAAATGGTAAAATCCCCTTTGTTTTCTCCTTAATTTTTATGTCATTAAATAGGGCGAATTTTATTATTTCAAAAAAGCCGTGCCAATCAAGAAATCTAAATTTTAAAAAAGTAGCCCACTGGCAACAGTGGTCTAGTTTTGTTCATCCTGTCAATACTTTTCACTAATTACGAGCAAAAAGCTTTGTAACCACACATTGTCGGTTCCTTTGCCAGTTTTTCAGTCACTTCGTAACTTGCAGAATGTCTGCGTACGGTTGCACGTACGGTTCTGCTACTGTTTTATTATCGGCAGCTTGCATTATGCAAATTTTTAAACTTTGACCCCGCCCCCTGTCATTATTAAAACTCAATAGCAGATATGAGAGGTAGAAAATTACTTAGCTCGATGAGACGAATCGAATGAGCTACAAAAATCGAATTTCGCCGCCACAGACTATAGTACCTTTACTTGTAAGGTATATAAAAAACAACGAAAAATAAATAATTTCAGATGTTTCATTGTCATACAATTCTTGTCTTGCGTATTTTTCATTTCTAAATGTTTAGTCTGAATTAATATACCACAATATTTGAATTTTATAAAAAAAAAAAAAAAAAATCAGATTTTAGGTAAAAGAAACATAAGAGACGTCATATAATTTTATATTTTTCTTGACGACTGAGTACGTTTTGCTTAACAAATCTGAAATATAGCTTTCAGTATTGTACTGAATTATTAACAGAGTTACTTTTTAGAGTTGTAGCCAGTTTTCTCAAAATATTCAAATCTTAAATTATTCAGTCATAAAAAAAACGAAATACGTTATTATATGATAATATATTTTTATGAGACACAATTTTATGATTTTAAATGGAAAATTTTTATGAGCGTCAAACGTAAAATGTATGTGTTATTGTTTCATTTTTTTTATCTTTGTTATATTTACTTTTTTATCACGAATATGACGTAGGAAATATAAAACAGGATGCACATGTATCCTAATTTCAGTTAATACCCTGAAGAAAATTCAGTAAATAAATTTTCCATTATAGGAATTGTTTATTGCACTAATAAATATTAAATATTATATTACTAAAAAAAGAATGTCACGTGCATATAAAAAATTAATAAATGCAAATAAAATACATGGTATACATTTAAAAAAAGAGAGATGAACTTTAATTTTCATATGCTGCTAATTCCTTGTTGTATACTAAATTTCATATTATTTTTAAAATTTAAATTTACTCCATTGAGTGATTAAATGATATGTAGGAGTCTTAATTTGTAACGATTTTCAATTGAAAACATACTAAAAGCGATAAAACGCATTTTTAGTGCCAGAAAAGGTTGAAAATGTGTGAAATTTAAGGCGTCATATCACGGTAAATTTTTACCGTTTAAAAATGAAAATTATAGTCTTTTACTAGTTAGATAATGGTTAGTTTTTTCTAATTAGAGAGTGTTTTAGAAAAAAATAACACACAATCGGAAAAGAAAATGCTAAAAGATATAGTGTCCGTATAAAGATCCTCATTAACCTAAATTGATGATCTCAAACAAAATGTAAGATTAATATGCATATGTGTAATAATTATTCAAATTAGTGAAAGTCGTCATTCATTTCTTACTGCTGACGAGTACTGATTCAGCGATATTTTTTATCTCGCCCCACACTTTTTCCAGTGTATCCGGTTTCATGCGGTACCCTTATCATTTACTGTTCCTTATAGCTAAAGAAGCATGAATGTAAGGTCCGGGCAACAAGAAAGGCGCTCGATCGTGCAACTGCGTCCTATCCTATGTGCTTTTAAATTCTCAGAAAGGTGTTCGTCATCGTAATGGTAGTGCGAAGCTCATAGTGAGATCTATTGAGCAGGTTATAGTGCCTTTATATATCACGTGTGGGACAACTTTTCTACGTATTACTGGTGTTTAAACAATGTTATTATACCCTAAAATTAAAACAACTATGCAAATATGAAAATCTACGGTTTTGTGTTATTTTTTATGCATAGTTTATATTATAAAACTTATAAATTAATAGATATAGGTATTTATGTGAGTGTCACGCGCAGGACATTTTGTCCGTTTTTCATGGAATGGCCCTGAAACGGACAGTATTACTTAGGTCTAGGATTTTAAATGTGAAGACTTTTAAATCAATTAAAAACGGACAACTTACTTAGGTCTAGTGTTTAAAATTTGGATATTTTTAAACCTATTAAAGGGCCATTCCATATCACGTAGCTTTTAGATATATTACTGCTGTTTTAAACACCTATTGTATCCTTAAAATAAAACAACTATTCTAATATAAAAATCTAGGAGTTCTGGTTATTTTTAATTTATAGTTTATATTTTAACTACTTATAAGTTAATAGATATAAGTATTTATGAAAGAGTCAAGTGCAGGACATTTTCTCCGTTTTTCATGGTATTGCTCTGTAGCACTGAATATAAATAAGAGAAAATCCTTGAAGGGACAGTTTTTGACTTCTTTTTTTTTAAACTAATTATGTTAACATTTTCTTACAGGTCAAAATATTGTCTCATTTGTATAACTTACAGAACCGAGTAAACATATAAATGTTTAAAATTCATAATTATTTTAGAAAATAACTATTTGGATATAAATGGAATTTCATAAAATAGTGAATAACATTTGAAAGATTTTTACAGTCGGAAGTATATCACTAAATCTAACGAATTAGCTATTAGTCAGTGATGAGAAAGCACAGCTTGCATGTATATAGATAGATAGATGTGTATTCAGTGAAACTGCAAAAAATCGGACCATGGATATTTCTACCTCCCGATAACTCGATATTCACGATCCATATGTTTGGTACAATGTTAATACGAAAAAAATTCACAAACACCGAACACTTAAGCAGAAACTTACTTTTGTCCATAACAATCTAAATAATTTTAATTAAAATAAATCTGCAGAAACTGTTTCTTCTTATCAGTGTTTTCTAAAAAATATATTTGTGATTTTCATCCAAATTCTTCGGTTTAGGGCACGGCGCTTCTATGAGTGTCCGGTACAACCGAAGCTCCTGCGGAACTTACAAGGAGAGGGCCAACCTTGTTAATCACAGATTTTGATTATTTTAATATATGTTGTAGGGTAGAGACCCCTTAGTGTCAGGTTCAACTGATTTTATCCAACGCTCCTTTGTTCTTGAGAAACCGGGGGGGGGGGTCTAATAATAGTACATAACTTAAATACATACATTACAACTGCAATGCTAGGTTGGTCGTAACTCAGTTGGTACGGCGTTCGCTGGCTGATCTGCGGGCCCGAGTTCGGTACCCGAACGTGCTACATTTGTTTTTCTCATTTTTTGTTTTATACATATACTTGTAATTATAATTTAATAATTTCAATTACAAATTTTAATATCATACATTAATTATAATTTTATAAAACTTAAATTTATCATTTTTTATTTTTAAACTATTATTTCTCATCCTTTAAAGAGGTTTTAAAAGAAACTGGATCTATTATTGAATGATAAAAATTCCAAAATCGTGGCAAAATCTGTTGTGGTGCCATCTAGTTATGATAAAATAAAAGAATATTCAAATAAGATAAAAATAAAAGCAGAAAGAAGATAAAGGTGAAAGCAAAATAATTGAAAGAGCAAGTATACGTATTACAAATTTAAAAATCTTTAATATGCAAAAAATCGGTTGTAATTTAATTCTGATTCTAATTTTTAATATAATTATGCTTGTTACTTTAAAAACAGAATAATAGTATTATCGCATTGACTTCCTTTGTTAAAACAATGCGTAAATGATGTTTCTTTAAAATCAAAAATTGACGCAATTGAATATCATTGCATCAATAAAGAATATATGAAATACATTTTAAAAGTTATTTTAAAAACATTAACAGTTTTATGATGATTTATACAACTGTTTAGTTAAAAGTAAAAAATTAAACAGGTTAAAATTATAATTGATATACAATATTATAAATTTTAATTGACAATGAGATTGTTAATTATACTTACAGTTATATTTATAAAACAAAAAATGAGAATAACAAATGTAGCGTATTCAGGTATCAAACCCGGGCCCGCGGTTCCGTCGGCAACCACTATACCAACTGAGCTACGATCAAACTATCCTCGCGGTTGCATGGTAACTATTTAAGTTGTGTAGTATTATTAGACAACCCCCCCCCCTTTTTTTCTCAAGAACTAAGGAGTGTTGGATAAAATCCGTTGAATCTGACACTAAGGGGTCTCTAACCTACCACATCTATGATCAAAATCTGTGATTAACAAGGTTGGCCCTCTCCTTGTTAGAGGTGTTATACCGAATCACACGGCTTACTCCTCGAGTCTTTGAGTTGCAGTGACCATGCCGTACAGTAGTGTATTTTGTGCGCTGGAAGAGTGACGCGTGCTGGGAAGTTTTCTTCCTTGGCCGGTAGCAAGTGTCATGGCGAAAACTCATAATGGCTTCTCAGAATTTAGACTGGCAACATGGCTTATCGTAATGTATGTTCTCTTCATCATCCAAGTTAACTTAAAATTTTACTCAGTTGCTTCTGTGTTATTAAAAATCATATTTATTTCTCATACTTATCACTTAAAACTATCTAATGGACACATAAATTGAAAGTATATTTTTAAATGGATTCGTTCTATAGGTGCTATATTCTCAATGATTTTATAAAATATTTTATTTACCACTTATTTTATAATTTTAAAATCATAGTACATAAAAAGCCACTTAAAAATAGGTTTCCAAGTATGAAATATGTATAACCATAGTAACACGACATTCTCTTAAATTAAGATGTGTTTTTACTTTCTTTGGAGTGTCGAGTTATCGTGTTTATAATGTATAATACATCATCAATTCAGCACCCAATGTATTGAATACTCATGATTGCAATATACCATTCCAGTATATGTTAGACCACAAAGCTTTTTTTATCTATTACATATTTAAGCAATGGAGTTATGAACAATGAGGATGAGACATACAGTGTACTGTCTACAAGTTCGAGTGAAGTAACTGAGGACGTTGTCAAAAGATGGCGGCTGATTTTTTAAAATCGGATCTTCAGCTTCTGATTACCGACAGGGCAAACATCCCACCAGTAAAATTGAATAGAAAATTTCGTCTTAATTAAGCGTCTTATTCATGAAATTTTTTCACAAAAATAACGTAAAAATTTCTATTTGTTTTTACTGGTGTCAATATGCCTTGTAAAACTGTCAGTTTGTTTCCCTGGCTGTCACAATATGGCGGAAACGCAGGACGTAACTACCGCCAAATTAAACTCCTACCAGTAAAAATAAAAATCTGTTTCTACCATTATTTATGACTGAAATTGTGTAATAATAACGCGTTTTAAGAAGTTGGAAATTTGTATATAAATTTACTGGTGGAAGTTTCCACCGGCTGTAAACAACTCCTGTGATAGCGGTTACAGTTGAAGCTTCATTATTTAAATGATATGTCAGTTTCTCTTTATTAATAGTTCCATGATTTAAGCCTGCATTTATTTAAAAGCTAAACATTATGTAAGATATATAGAGAAAACAAAATAACATATTCTACAAAAGCTAGTCCATGTAAAATAAAACTACAATAATGTGAGTTAAACTGAAACTTCGTATTATAAAATTTAAAGCTTTGAAAATAATTAAATTCTTTGTATAACAAGTTTTTTTTTCGGTTTTAGATGTACAAAGTTGCTCATTAGTAGCGTATATGGGTCACACTTTTCACTTTTAATAGTGCTTAACCACTTTAGAATTTTTTTTTTCTGTCATGCTTTAAAAATTATGCAACCTTTTGCAAATTAATTTTATATTGAAATCGATTATAGAAACTGAAACAGCAAAATAAACTACTTAAAAGTATAATTTATTAAATTATTATTATTTATGTTAACAAAGAAAAAAAGGAATTTTTACGGCCATATCAATAGACTGGTGTCGAAAAACAAGTGCGAGTAGTGTTGCCAGATGACAGCTAAGGAAAAACAATTAAGAGCCCACTCTAAGCACGCAAAATCACTCTCAAGCATATGTCAAGTCTATTTAAATGTTATTTTCAAACCTTCCGCTTGCTCTTTTATATTTTTAAAGGCTTTTATTTATTTTTTTTTTTATTTGGATAGATCTCTTCTCGGTCTAGTTTTTAATTTTTCGATTTTTAATGCAGATATTTTTTATGATACTTTTTCTAGTTTAAAAATTTGCTTTTTTGTGTGTTACAAAATAATTCAAAATTAGTTTCTGAGTAGCAAAATATTTTGTATCTCCCCAAATTATTCGCACAATCTTTTGACTTTCACGAATAAAAATCTGGTGAAATTAAACTTGCTAAAATAACATTTTAATCTCATAGACGAATGCCTTAATGATTCAAAATAGAAAAAAAGTGGTCATCAGCTAAATTCGTTTTATTTAACTGAGGTTTAATTTAAACTTGCGAGTTAAATTTTCCTTACCCTTTTACCACTATAACTTTTATTTTCTTCTAAATTTTTACTTAGAATGAATTTGCATAGTACCCACAGGATATTCAAAGAAGAATTACCCCATTCCCTGCCATGATCCCCATTTAGGGATCATACATATTTGTTATGTTGCGCCTAGAATTACTAACTTTTTGTTTATTTTTAAAGTTTTGTACTTAAATCATAGTCTGTTGTTAATGTACTTGCTAAAATTTGTTGTGTGATTTAAAAATTATGGATATATATAGCATTTTTTCAAAAAAAAAAAAAAATCTCGTAAATCACACTTTTTCACATCTATCTATTTGTTAAGTGAATATCTGATAATTTATATTGAAATAAATTATTTTTTTCTTATAAAGGTTATCTTCATGTATTTTCTGAACAACACAGTAGGAAAAATGAGCGAATTCTTTACTTCATAGCTTGACAACTTGCAAAATACAATGAACCCCATTTGGGGCTCACGATTATTGCTATATAAAATGATTTGCTATTTACACTAGAAATACAATTTGATCCTTTAATCTCCAGATTTTTGGTGCGATGCGGTAGAATGTGTCCAATCAGAATAGTGACAAAAAGGAATGAGGTGGGGAGATAAATAACAGGTGTTAAGTTTCGAAAAATAACAAAACGGCTGTTTCGAATGAAATTGTGGAAAGCAGCCACTGACAATGAAAGGGGAGGGAAGGGTAACAGGTGTTGAGAACAGGTGATTCTGATACATACATGTTTGTAGGTATTTTAGTGAATTCTGTTTTAATTTTTTTTTTCATTTAGAGAATCTTATCTTATTTGAATAAGACAAGAGTAAGTTGATTTGTTTGTAGTAAGTGAATGTATGGTTTTTATTCGTATTCTTTTATTCGAACTTTGGGGTGGAAAACAGAGAAAATGTGCCGTTTGCAAAAAAAGAAAAAAAATGTTAGGAAACAACGTGTAAAGTGTGATGTTGCTTTACATATACAGGGTTGTTATAATTAAAGTTCGCCTATTCAGAAGATTCTATGGCTCCAAACGAAACAAAATTTCACTAGTACGTAGCTGAAGAGATGCGCTCTGCAAAAATCGAAAAAAAAAATTAGTTAAAATTTTTGTCAATAGGTGGCGCTGCGCCAATATTTAAGCCGATATTTGCAGATTCCTTTATTTTGTTAAAAACAAAATACGGGAAATTTTATTTCACAGTTAGTAAAAGTATATTTTTTCAGCTTCGTTACATCAATTTTGGTCAATCCAGATGAAACACACAAAATCACAAAATTTCACTCAACGCTTGAAAAAGATCACATTTTATTCAAATTTTCAACGAACGACGTCAAAGTGACGTCGCAACTTCGAAAACTTGAAATACCCTTCTAAGCACCTGACGATTTAAAACTTGCTGAGAAAGTGTGTCTGTGAAATTTTTGACACTGGAACAGTTGATTGTTTCTGAAAAGCATTTGAATCTACGGTTTGTAGAGAATGGTAACATTGAAAGAAAAGCCACTTCTTGAAAAGGCACTTCATCATTATTTTATAAAAATAACAGCAACGCAGCTGCAGCTCTTCGAGAATTCCGGAAACTAAAAGATGTTAGACGTGGACCAATGTCGGATCGTGGAGTTCACAAAATGATTAAAAAGTTCGAGGAAACATGAAAACTCGACATTCTTCCTGGCAGAGGACGAAAAAAGGTAGACATTTCTAGCATTGAAGATATTGCTACTTCTGCCGTGGATTTAGCAAGCCAGTCATCATTTGGTAATGCAAGTGTTCCAGGTATTGCGAATGAAGTCGATATGCCGATTTCCACTGTGAGAAAAGTGATGCGTCAATTTTGCGCTACTATCCATACAAGATTCAGAGGGTGCAACAGCTAATACAGGGTGATACCGAAAGTCGGCCATCATTTTCACTACAGTTTCTTGTACGAATGAATGTGGACAATTCTTGGCCCTGGAATATTCTATGGACTGGTGAAGCACATTTTTATTTAAACGGACAAGTGAACACACACAACTGTCGAATTTGGGCGAAAGAGAATCTTAATGTTGTCCAAGAAGTCCCACTGCATGCAGCTAAAGTGACGGTGTGGTGCGGTTTCACAGCGACGTTTATGATAGGGCCATATTTGTTTGAGGAACTAACATCCACAGGACCCATTACATGTTCCGTAAATGGGAGAAGGTATCTCAATATGTTGTCAAATTTTCTGATTTCCGAGCTGCAACAGCGAGGCTGCCTTCAAAATATCGTATTTATAAAAGACGGTGCACCACCGCACATTACTAGTGCAGTTCGGACTTTCTTAACAAGCCATTTTACAGAAGACTGCATCATAAGTAATTATTTTTAAACAGTTTGGCCACCACGATCGCCTGATCAACACCATGCGATTTTTGATTGCGGGATTTTTGAAAGATTCTGTATCTAAAGACAGATGTCAGACAATTTCTGATCTGAAAGACAGTATTAGACTTCATATTCGCTCAATCTCACAGGACAGTTTACGCAATGCTGTAGAAAGCACAATTCTGTGAATGGAATGCGTTATTGAAAATGGTGGAGGATTCATTGAGCATGCGTAATGTTATTCTTCGTCATTTCCTCATTGCCGAGCGACATGTTTTACTTTTGTTGATGCAGATTACATCAAATGAAATTATATTCATTTTTCTGTATTGTTAGGAGTCTTAGGTCAGGCTCCAGAGCTGTCTGATTAGGTGAAGTTTAATTATAACAATTCGCAGTTCCTCGAAGTTTGTTGAAACTTTTATATTTGTGTGCTTCGTCTGGATTGACTGAAATTGATATAATGAATCCTCAAACATCGCCTTAAATATTGGCGCAGCGCCACCTACTGACGGAAAATGTAACTATTTTTTTTTTCAATTTTCGCAGAGCGCATCTCTTCAACTACGTATTAGTGAAATTTTGTTTCGTTTGGAGGCATAGAACCGGCTATAGAGCCTTCTGAATAGGCGAACTTCAATTATAACAACCCTGTACACTGTGTTATTCCATGGCACGCATATGTATATATTTTTGCATGCAATGTACCGTGATCCCCAAATGCGGATCGATTTTTAAATGAAAAAAATCATATTTTTATTTTGTGTATTGTAAAATTTAATGTACTACATTTGTTTACATGTAAAATCAAATTTATTAAAAAAATGAAAAAAAAATGGGCAGTTAATGGGTTAATAACAATGTAGTTTTGGTTTGTTTTTTATTGAACACATACATCAGACTCGTGTGCTTGACCCCAAGGCCCACTTATAAGTCATCGTCGATATACAGGGACGAGATACAATGGAATTTATAACACAGAGAATTTTTACATCCGGGATCTCCACAAAGAGTGTGCAACGGAGCCAGCGGGAGTCAAACCCGTAAGCCTCTTACGCTCTCAAGCGATTAGCAGCGCGCTGTCTTATCCCCTCGTCCACGGAGGCCCCAACAATGTAGTATTTTTAGTACAAAATTTTGGTATAACATTGTGTTCAAGAAGGAATGGATAGGTAAAAAAAAGGGAAGGTATAGGGAAAAAGGGAAGGTAAGGGTAAAAAAAGGATGGTAAGGACGTGACAGTAATGAAAATTACCACCTATGTTTTAGGTAAATCATGTAAAACTAAGGGATTGCCAAAATCTTCATTGATTTTTGGAAACAGTTATTTACATTGGATTAAATAAAAAAAAAATAATGTACCTCGAAAAGTGCAGGAATAAACTTTTTGACAGTAAGACTACCAATAAAGCCCCGATGCTTGAAATTGATATTTAAATGCTGATTTAAATTCTGCAGTAAATTTCATTTCAAAGAATTTCTTACATTCTTTCTCTAGCATACATCTGCATGAAAAAATACTTGAAAAAAATTCTGTCGCTACATCTCAAGTGATTTTAGAAGAGGGACGGCAAGGAATCTAAAACCCAGGGACAGAGTTAAAAAAAAATAACAACAACCGTAAAAATAAAAAAAATAACAACAACCGTAAAAATTTGTGTAGGTTAATTTTTTACTACATATTTATATAAAACAATAGTTCTATAATAGTCCCACAATAGTTAAACAATAGTTTCGAAAAAAATTACATCGAATTACTTTAATTGAAACAATTTTGTACAGACAGCTCCAAACTTTAAAATCTGCTTCAGGTACACGGGACGATAAAGGAATTTCCTGGATATTTGGACCCCCAACATCGTCCAAAACTTATCTCGTTAATATTGTTTTGCAGTCATGCAATGAGATGTTTGTTCCCCAGTGTATGAAAAAAAAACCCACAAGAATAGGTACTAAAATAAAATTTTGATTCAGGGACTTAACAGTCAAAAGTTGTAAGAATGCCTCATATATCGGGTGATCCAGCAGTTTCGGCAGTTTTGAAATGTTCATAATTGGAAAACTATGTACAATATTAGTGTGCGATTTCAGATATATGCTCAGAAACGTGTCAGATTTTTCTTTATAACGAAATTTTCTTTAATAAATAGTTAAACATTTTAGCAACAGGTGGCGCTGCTGTACAACATCGAAAGTATCTATACCATGCCTTTTATAAGCAGATAAGTTAATTGCGCAACATCTTACCTATGATATTGCTCAGATTTCTCTTTAACACGTTGAATTCCAAGTCTATTTTGTCTGTTTTTCCGTTTAGGCCACGAAATAAATCTCCCGTTACGGAATCTATAAGTGTCAGTCACCGATGATTGACGCAGCCCAAACGAAAGATCAATGTCAGTCACCGGTGACTGACGTGGTATTCAACGTGTTAAGGGTCGTTTACGTTCTAATGCTTTTTCGAAGGTTAAAGAAATTGCATTTAAAAGGAATTTTGATTCAAAATTTGATGTGTAACTGGTATGTTTTTGGTTTCTTTGCGTAACAAAGAGTTGTTAGTTAAGCTGTTTTACAAAAAAGATAAACCGGCAAATTTAACCTTTCGTTCTTAACATATAATGCGTGGAGTTAAAACTGGAAAAGGACTGATGAGTATTTCAAATCAAAAGGCTATGATAAAAATGTTTCAAGAAACGGGCTCATTGGAAGATCGTCAAAGAAGCAGGACACCCTGTTGCGTTGTCGATTAGACTGCAGGTTCGGTAAATCCAAATTATTTCATAGTGCACGAAGAATAAAAACGTCTTCATAACTTAGTTCTAATATATTGTAAATAAAATTCGTAACTTGAATGAGTAAACACACTCTACAGTTCAAATTAAACTTCTTTCTTAAAAAACAACTATGTACATTTTATTTACAAATATATAGGTATATTAATTTTATTATTACTCTCATTTGAGAGTTCCATTATTACCGTCAGACCGGTTCAAAACAAACTTTACATCTACATTGAAAAGAAAATCGGAAAACAATAAAAAGGGGGTTGCCACAATGCCGACTAACAGAAAATGGCAAGCATCGCCAAGTTGGCATTCTCAACATCCTGCCCCGGGCTGAACACTTAGTTCAGCATCTATATTAAACAATTTAATAAACATAAGAATATACTTACATACATGACAAATTTTCAGATACATGCTTACATACAGCTACAGATATAAAAGCAAAATAATAAGAATGCTGCAATCTACGAAAGAAAATAAAACACATGAATTGTATGAAAATTAAACAATAATAAGGGTAAATATGAGTACCAAATCAAATTAAATGTTCGATAATAGTTCATATTTTTAGTGTAAGAGTTTTAGTGTCTTTTAGTCCACTAAGTCCAATTCAAGATTATATAGCAATTGCACAGGTCGTTTAAGATCGCCTTTTGCAGTCTGTAATACACATGATCTGATTTTCGAGTCACGACCAAATATGAGTTCTTTAACACGACCACACTTCCACATATGTTTTGGGAGCTTTTCATCATGAATTATCACTATATCGTTAACTTTGAACTGAGGCGATGAATTTATGTTTTTCACTTGAAAAGCAGATCTAAGTTCTAACAAATATTCGTTTCTCCACCTTTTCCAAAAGTGGTCAGTAATTTGTTGCTTATATTTATATTTTCTCGTCAACAAAATCTTATTGGATTTCTCTTGCGTACAGACTGGTAATCCATAAGAAGGTAAGGACATTAATCGTTTACCAACTAAAAAATGAGATGGCGTTAAAGGTGATGGTTCAGCATTTTCTTCGTAGAGATAACATAAGGGACGTGAATTAATCAGAGCTTCAATTTCTGTAAGTATTGTTTCTAGCTCTTCATAACGGAGACAAGTTTTTCCTAGAACCCTTTTTAAAGGTGTTTTGATGATTCTATCTTTCGGTAAAGGTGCTATTTCCACCTTTCCAGGAATAGCATTAAGTTTTCGACATATCATACACGATCTTAAGACGGATTTTACAAATCTTCTTCCCTTTAATATAAAATACCTTTCACGAAGGTGAGCTAAAGTGACAGCTACACCAAAATGGTGCATTCTTTCATGAGCATCCTTAATTAGTAATTTTACAAAATAAGATTTATTAGGAAGTATCCACGGATGTTTTTCCTGCTCTGTAACTTCAGAAAACTGAAGTCTTCCGGATAAAACAAGTAAGTCATTTTCATCGAATTGTGGATTAAGGTTGTACAAAGAAGAATCTTTATTAAGTGGTTTTTTTTGTTTAAGTGCTTCTATTTCAACTTTAAATGAAGTTTCCTGAGTTTGTTTAATCCAGTATTTTTCTGCTGTTTCTATTTCTGAGGTAGTTAAAGGTCCTAAAATTTTAGGGTTTTTCGAATTGGCATTATGAATAAAACGCATTATCCAAGCAGTAATATTATACACGCGATTTAAACTACTGAACTTTGCCATATCAAATACTGGCTTAGGGATAGAGTTTGATTCGTTACACAATAATGTTAAATTTGGTTTTGCTTTCATTTCATTAAAAGCTTCGGGAACCATTTCTATAGCCCTTTTTGAAGGCCACATATCTTCTGATAGTGATAACCAAGGTGGGCCGCACCACCATACATTATTACCCATTAACTTCGATAAGTTTTCCCCTCGCGTAAGCAGATCTGCAGGGTTTTCTTTTCCGGGACAATAATTCCAGTCCTTTGGATCTGTCAATGACTGAATTTCAGTTACACGATTGGAAATAAAGGGTTTCCAGTTTGTAGTAGAACCCTTAATCCAACAGATAGTTATCTCTGAGTCCGACCATAACTTTATATTTAAATTCGAAATATGTAATTTTTTTTTTAAATATTTCCACATTCTAGCGGCAACTACTGCACTGATCAATTCCAGCCGTGGAATAGTTAACTTCTTGAGGGGGGCTATTCTACATTTACTCCAAACAAAACTAGTTTGAATTTCGCCAGTTAATGAAATGGAACGCAAATAAGCAACTGCTCCATACCCTTTGGGACTAGCATCACAGAATATGTGAATTTGTGAATTTTCAGAAATGTTTATCATATTAGGAAAATATTTTCGGGTTATTTCAAATGTGCGTAAATGTACAACTTCTGAACACCAAGTGTTCCACTCGCATTTCAAATCTTCAGGTAATTTATTGTCCCACTCTAAACCTCTTTGCCATGTTTCTTGCAACAAGGCTTTAATACGTATTACAAATGGATTCACAAATCCTAATGGATCATAAATTTTCAGTAACATTTTAAGAACTGTTCGCTTCGTGGGATCATCGATGTAATATTCTTCAAAGGGCTGCGCATCTAACATCAAAATATCAGATTCAGTATTCCATATCAGTCCAAGCACTTTTAAGATACTACCTGTGTTTTCCTCCCTTATACCTAAGTTACCAGATTCCCACATTTCCCTAAGTTTAATAGAATTTGTTTTTAATTTCCTCAAATTCATCCCAGCTTCTTTAAGAATTTCAGAAGCTGTAACTGATAAATAATAAGCTTCGTTATCTAAATCTGATCCGGAAATTAAATCATCGACATAGAGGGAATTATCTAACATATATACAACATTTGGATGTTGATCTCGATATTTCTTTATATGATGTTTAATTGTGGCAGCCAAAATAAATGGTGAGCATGTAACTCCAAATGGTACACGTCTGAATCTTAAAATTTTGAAAAAGTTGTTTGTGTCATTATCGAACCAAAGAAATTTAAGGTAATCTCGGTCTTCTTCAGCTACAGAAATTTGAAGAAAGGCCTTTTCAATATCTGCACAAAACGCAGTATTGAATTTCCTGAAATTAATAATAATTTCTAATAAATCGGGGTTCAAATTTGGGCCACCGTACAAACAATCATTTAATGATTTGCTATTTTCTTTTGAGGAAGCATCAAATACCATTCTAACTTTAGTTGTGGGTTTATCATCTCGCAAGACAGGTCGGTGGGGCATAAAATAACCGCTATTTACAGTTTTATTAGAACATGCTTCCACTATGTTATTTAATTCCTGTTCAATCACAATTTCTTTATATTTCTGCAATAATTCCTTATCTTTAAGCAATTTTCGATTTAAGTTAATAAATCGGTTTCTAGCATTGTTATAATTACTTCCTAAATCTCTTCTATCATCTTTCCATAACAATTTAGCTTCGTATCGGTGCTCAAGAAAATGCAAATTGTTTTCGAATTTTTCGATTATCTCTTTATCTAATTCAGAAATATTTTCTTCAGTGTTCATCCCTAAAGTTTCTAACTCCCACAATGTTTTCAAATCATTTTGAATAGGTTTCATAACCTGAGTGGACAAGACCCCAGCTTGCTTACTCTCACTATTTTTATTTACGTCAATTGTCCCGCAGAGGGAATGCCCAAATAAATTTTCACAGACGAACAATGATTTATTTATGGGGTATGTTTTGTCATTAATTTGATATAAATAATCAGCTCCTATTAATATATCAACATCACTATTTTCCAAATGTTCCCACGTGTCAAGACGAAATTTGGAAAGTTTTCTCTTAATTTTGATTGGAAGAGGAGGAATTTGTATCAGAGAATTAGTTATTAGCGGTGTGACTAATGCTTCAATTATTATACTACGTTTTCTGTTCGTCAAGTGAATTAGCTTTAGCTTAACGACATCATAACATCGTTCTTCAGATTTTCTCGAACCGAAAGTATAGACAATTAATTTTTCCTTTCTAATGACCTCAGGTTTTAATTTTGAAACTAAATTTTCTGTAATAAAAGTTCGATGACTAGCAGAGTCAAATAAACAAAGAGCAGTTTCTGAATTTTCACCCGCTTCCACTTTTACATGAAT
The DNA here is from genome assembly GCA_963932465.1 of Maratus speciosus. NCBI lineage: Eukaryota > Metazoa > Arthropoda > Arachnida > Araneae > Salticidae > Maratus > Maratus speciosus. Next base: position 388,974,069 of record OZ010788.1, on the reverse strand, counting down.
TGTTTGCAATATTACTTCTCTACTGATATTATTTATATTACTTTTACAATGAGATACGGAGGAAATAATGCTACCTGAATTTTTTGATACTTCTGTTTTTTTATTAGAATTACAAAGTATAGTATGATGATATGTTTTACCACACACTTTGCAATTTTCATTCGAAATTTTACAAAAATTCGCGATGTGAAATTTACGGAAGCATTTAAAGCACCTTCCTTCCTTTTTTAATTTTTCTCGCATTTCCGGAATGGTGAAAGACTTACACTTTTCAGTATCGTGATCAGTTTGATTACAAAATATGCAGTTATTTTTAATATTTGTGGTTAAGGCAGAAGCTGATGGAATGAATTTTTTATAATTTTTCTTATAATTTTCCTGCTTCTCAGGGATTTTTTCAAAATGGTTTAATTGGACAGTGGTCTCGCGAGATTCAATTTCATCTTTAATGAAATTTATCAACTCATTAACATCCCAGTCAGTGTTTTTAATTCGTTTTCTATTAAATTCTAGTGCAATATCTGATGGAATAAGTTTCAGAAGAATCGGACATAACAAGTGCCCATATGAACCTGATACAACACCTAAAGAATTAAGATTTCTTATTTGAATTTCGCATTCATCATACAAATCTCTAAAAGCCTTAATGTTACTAGAATTTCGTACTGGTTTCAAATTTAGCAGTTTAGTCATGTGACTATTTATTACCAGGTCATTACGACCAAAACGATTTTTCAATAATTCTATAGCATGAGCATAATTTTCTTTAGTCAGCGAAAAGCCTGCTATAGTATTTGCAGCACTTCCGCCCAAAAGTGACTTTAAGTAGGAAAATTTATCAATCGGAGTTAAATGTTCATTATTGTCAATCGCATTCGAAAACTGACTCCAAAATTCGAGCCATAAACACGAATCACCATAATATTTAGATATATTAAGTTTAGGAAGTTTAATCAAATTTTGATTCAGAATTTTCTGACTTTTTAGTAGAGAACTATTGTTGCTACTACTATCACTCTCAATGTCTGAAGAATCTTGTTTAGTTTCAGGAGTAACTGTGTTATCATTTAAAAATTTGGAAATTTTATATTTCCATTCAATAATATTCTCATTATAAGATTCCGATTTCTCGATTTCTTTTTCAAATTCAGTACTTGGAACCAGTGGTTCAATTTCAGAATTTAATGATTTTAAAGTTTTCATTTTGTCATTCAATTGCTGTTTAAAAAGATCCAGCTGTGATTTTCTATTCTCAAGCTCTAATTCTGGTGTATTATCTAATAAATCCCTTATTTTATCAAATATTTTTGTTGTTTGACTACGAATCGTAGCTCTTTTTTTTTCAATGTTTCGAAATCCATCATAAAATAAAGAATTCAATTTATTCAATACAGTTCAGTTAATAAATATATTCATTATTCTATCTATTCAATATAATTTAATTTGAGGTACTTACCTCAATCGATGATGAAATCCAGACATCCTGGAGCTTTGACGCCAGATAAATGTTGCGTTGTCGATTAGACTGCAGGTTCGGTAAATTCAAATTATTTCATAGTGCACGAAGAATAAAAACGTCTTCATAACTTAGTTCTAATATATTGTAAATAAAATTCGTAACTTGAATGAGTAAACACACTCTACAGTTCAAATTAAACTTCTTTCTTAAAAAACAACTATGTACATTTTATTTACAAATATATAGGTATATTAATTTTATTATTACTCTCATTTGAGAGTTCCATTATTACCGTCAGACCGGTTCAAAACAAACTTTACATCTACATTGAAAAGAAAATCGGAAAACAATAAAAAGGGGGTTGCCACAATGCCGACTAACAGAAAATGGCAAGCATCGCCAAGTTGGCATTCTCAACACACCCCAAACATCTGTTGAAGTCGTAAATTATATAGAACTCGATGTCTATAATCAATCGACATCATTAGCACATGGTGAAACCAGTGCCCGTGCAATTTCACGACGAACTAGAATTTCTTATGGAAGTTATGGCGATCTCTAAGGATCATTCCCAAGAGATATCTGTATAAAATTAAGCATGTGCACGAATTAAAATCAACTGATTTTGTAGCACGTGCGGAATTTGGTAATTGAGTTTTCGCGAAAATGAAGAATGTTGCGGACTGGCTTTCAAATTTTTTGTGGACAGACGAAGCACACTTTTCTCTACGTGGGAGTGTTAATACGCAAAATTGTTGCATATGGTAAAAGAAAAATCTCATGCAATGGTGGAAAAACCTCTTCATGACTTAAAAGTGACAGTCTGGTGCATCTTTACAGCTTTCTTTATCATTCGCCCCTTTTTCTTCGAGGAAATTTCCGTTGGTAGATTGCAAGCAGTTTTCGTGACAGGTTACAGATATGCAGTGCATTTAAAGAATAAAGTCATCCCTTACTTGCAAGACAGAAAAGCGCTCCATTCCGTAGCATTCATGCATGTTGGAGCGCCTCCCCACATCCCTTCTTTTGTCACGACCTACCTGAGGACTTCATTCGGAGATACCCGTTTCCTGAGCCACTCTTTACACGAATGGCCTCTAAGATTTCCAGATCTTACCTCTTGTGACTTTTAGTTATTGGGCTATTTGAAGTCGCATGTGTGCAGATATTGGCCAATGTCATTGGCCCATTTGAAAGATGCTATACATCCTCACGTTTCAGAGATACCGTCTGAACTAGTCTTTAATACTGTGTTGGCTGTTTTCCATTGTTTCACGGCGGTACTTATACATATATGTGATGGATGTCATACTGAAAACTTGTAACCATTGGACAACGATTTTTTGTAGTAAGCTGTATCATATCATAGCAAAACTATACTATCAATTTCAGCGATACCTGTTGGCAAAAAGTGTAACTACTAGAACATAATTTTTTTAATTAAAAAAAGAAATCCCGCAAGTTTCTAAGCATTTTTGTAAAAACCACATCTTATTATTGTTTATAGTTTATTAATTATTAGTATTTCAGAACTCGCGGAACTTCTGGATCACCCGGTATATATTAGTTGCAAATGCAATGCAACTTTTATTTTTCCCTATTCCATGCTGAAATATTTAAAACTTAGGATGTAATTCTAATATTTCAAAAGGGGCCTTTTTCAGTTCAAATTTCTGTATTTTAAATTCTGTATTTTGAATTGTAGTTTACTTTTCGTTACCTTTGTTCTAGTTATAAAAAATCGAAGGATAATACTTACAGAAAAATATATTTTTTTAATGTACAATTTTCATGATTAAATTTTACCAAAAAATGTAGATATTTTGATAGAAGTTTCTGTTTTTTGCTATGAATTTTAATTTAAAAAGAAAACACAAGTTCCATCCATTTGTTAACCAGCTGTTTTTCTTATTTTCTTTCATAATTATTTACGTGTAGAATTTTTTTTAATCTCAGAAAGACAATAGTAAAATACCCAATGGTATTTGATGCTGCTATCTATAATAAAAATATTGAACTAAATCCAAATGATTAAGTGATTGTTAGGTTAGAAGTGCCAGCGCTACGAACCGATTACTCTTTTTGAGTTCAAACCCTGTGATGGAAAGCCTAAATTCATTGTTTCTCTCTATATTCTGTCTTCATTATTTAAACATTGTTTTGAATATTTATCGATCGCATTTTTGACGGGGGTCATATACTTGTATCTATATAAATCAAGATTTGAACGGAGAGTAGTTTTATGGTCTGGGAGTCATGGCCGGCGAAAATAAAACCAAAATGTTCCAGAATTGCATTTCTCCGGACAGCTGCAAAAGGTAGCTTTTTATTTTTTGTAATAAAAGCTAATTAAATTTTAAATTATCTTAGTTGAGTAAGATTTTACCAATAATTTCAGCTTGTATGAAATAATTATAATACACACGTATTTTCAACAATTATTGATTAGAGTAGGGATGTTGCATTGATCATGTATGTTGTGCAGAACTCGCTTTACTATCTTTATTATTTTACTGATTTAAGATCACGTCGCATAAAATGCTTGCCAATTACGAACCTTTTCTCTACGTATATGTTAATTTAAAAATTTTACATATGTGCTTACAGAAGTTTCGATGCAGAAAGTTGCAGGATTCTTTCAACAGAGATAATTTTTAAACAGTCGCAGCTTTTTATCAATTACGCACGAGAACGCAATATTATTACATATATTTCAAGCATGTATTTAACATGTAATATTTTTAAAGAGTTTTTATACCATAAGATGTTCAAATACCAAACTAATATATATATATACATATATTCAAAACTTTTGTGATTTATACAGAGTTCAAAATTAACAGATTTTATAATTCCTTGTACATTTTATAATTATAAAATTTAAGCTTTCACCACACTACATGCAATGTATTTTCTATATTCTGCTTTCTTGTTACCTTTCATTATTTTTTTATAGGAATAAGACGTCATAACAAAATTTTAAAATGTATATCTGACATTTAATATTCTCTCTCCCTCAATATATATGATGTCTGTATGTATTTTTCTTTCTATTTTTCGATGTGCTGATGGAAATACAGGCGCATAGATTAATTTTCTTATAATGAAAACTAAATACTTTAAGAAAATTACTAAATACTTTAAGTTTATTTCAAATCTCTAAACTTAAATTCTAATGCCTCTGGAAAATGTAAACGAACGACAAATTACAAAAAACAGAGTATCTTTTTGGTTCATCTTTTTTTATTCTTTGAAGAAGAAAAAATATTTCTATCCTTTCACATTTATAATAAACTTGCGCAAACGAATTAGAAGGGGAATGTTTGCAGTGAACTAGTTCATTGATCAGGAAGATTCTAGAAATGAAAAAGAAAAAGTAGAATAAAATTTTAAAGAATATACCTATCCAAATTTAAATAGTATTTTAACCGTGAGTAAATATTATCCTGAAAAAAATTAGAAATTTGGATTTTTCGTATTTTGATTAAAAATTAAGTTTAGAGAAATAGTTTCTAATTTCTATTAAAAAATAATAATTAAATTAAACAGACAAATTGTTTTTATAAATTAATAGAGGTTCCATGCAATTGCCTCTCCATACAAGAAATCTAATTATACAGATAAAAAAAAATATTTCACTTTACTACTCAATTAACAGGAATTTCCAAAAATGAGATTTATTTTACATTATTAAATAAAAGTTTTATAATTGCTTTTTAACAATTGGACTGACTGTGGAAATTATTTTACATTTAAAATTACATGATAAGAAATTAAAGTGATTGAAAAGGATAAAGGAATAACTTATGTAGACTATGCACCTAGATTATGAATATAGTACAAATAATTATATAGAAATATAAGTTTTCTACATTGTAGCAATCCAATATTATAAAGAGTGATTCTTGGATGTAAGTAATACACATCCTGGAAAAAGATGATTGTAATAAACAAATCTAATTTTTTTTCATATATTATGGGAGGCAGCGTCACATTGTTTGCGATCTATTTTAGTGTCAATGATTTTTGTATAATTGATAGAATAGATTAAATGGGGCAGAAAATGAAAGCGCCAGTCAGCTCTCACAACAGTGGATGGTGTTGAAAAAAACAACATTTCACATCATGCTGCAATGCTGCCACCTGATTATGATATCAACGTGTTGGAGTAGCATCATCAATTCATTTCACATTACAGCGGAGTGTACACCGTAAAATATTTCTGTAGTAAGACACGCTGGTGCGTGAATTGGCTGGCAGTTTTGTTATATCTGCCGTCAAATCTTTTATACATACTAAGAAATAAATAAATGCATTAAGTCGAAGAATCACGTCGTGTTTTTTACGACATATAACTGGATTAGTACCGTATTTTAATCAGCCATTGGTGAGGTTGTATAGCAGTCGTATCACTTAGTACAAGCACCGCTTTTGGAGGAGTCAATACTGGAAATTTAGCAGCTGTGGACCGATATAATGCTTCAGTTGATTTATTTCATCAACTCTATCGATTGTTGATAGTGATAAGATTGGTAAAGTCCAATCAAACAGGCACTGATTCATGATGAAGTCAAGGCAGATTAGGCCGGATGGGTGGCGAAAAAAAGGCTTATGAAGAAATCTAGTTTTTCCCCAATTAAAACACAGAACGTAGTCATCGGAAACTGTTTATTCCATCATAACATATCAACATAAACAATTCCCACAGCATGAGATTTATAGAGCCATCCTGCTTGAGTACGAACTAGTTATTCATGCGAAAAAGATGTTAAATAACGAATTAATATCCTACGTGACTTAGGACACCAGGTAACAGATTAGGTAAACAATCAAACAGAACAAAAAAACCCCTTCTCAGCTCATGCTCGAACGTTTTATTAGAATACGCGGAAGGATTCCGATTGAAATGCAAACTTCAGGCTAACCAAACTAATTCATGAGCGAGACTCCAAAGAAACTGTCACTCAACCAATGGAGAGCAATCGAGAAACGTCACAGAAATGAATCCCGGCGTTGCTGATGGAAGGATTCCGATGTGAATAGGCTGACGCTCGCCCGGCTGGCGGGAAACTGATATGAAATAAAATAAAAATGGCTTTTATAAACATTAAAAAAAATAAAGTAACTGCGCTCAGAATTTTACAGTTTGGTAGCCGAAAAAAATTAATGAAGAGATTAAAAGATTAGATTAAGTTTTTGAATAAGACTATTATTAAGATACGCGTTTTAAATTTATAGGAATTTAACTAGAAATAAATAATAGAGAGCATTTAAAAAAAGGGGAAGTAATGAATATGCCGGCAATTTAGAATAATTTAAATGAATATCAAAAGTAAAATTTTTATATGACATATATACCAAAGTCCTTGGATATATAATTAGTGGAAAACATGTGATGCTGCTCCCAAACTAATTTATTAAAATACAAACTAAGAATTTATATAACCGCATCAAGTTAAACTTAAATCAAGTTAAGAATTTGCAATATGGCCATTGTGGTTGTTTTAATACTTAATGAGTTCGCACCAGATGCATGCAAATTTAAATTCTATAGAATTAAATAATATAATATAATAATAAATATTAAATTCTATATTCTGTTTTAAATTCTACATTAATAATAAGAAAACTTCTAGCAATACTGTAAGATAGCTATTTCAGACCAAATAACCGATACTAGAACTGAAAACTTACGGGCAGAAAATATTAAATGCAAAACACTACCAATTGTCTCAGAATATTCAGTAGCGATCAGACCATTTCAAAAGAAAGGGAACAAGTTTTAAAACATTTGTTTAATTTAAAAGATAATATTTCTCTATATAAACTAAATTCTACAATTCTTTAATTCTGTATATAGACAAAAAGGCAGCTAATGCGTATCCCTGTGCAATAGGTGTGGGTCATAAATGGGTAATCGTCATAATTATATTGCGACCAGATAAGCAACCTAACGCGATATCTAAATCAATAAAACTCTGAATTATTCTTCTGCTGTGTTTAAAAGAATGCTTGAAGGTCTTTGAAATTTCATATTGAGAAAATATTAGTGTACAAAAGAAAAAACAAAACAAATAAAAACACAATATCAACTAGAATTAAGCATACAATTTTTAAATCTCTAATCTATAACAATTAATTAGTTACATAGAGTAAGTAAGTAACTACAATACATCCACATATTTTTATTACCCAATCATAGTAAAAAGGCTTAAAAAGGTAATTATAATCTCTAGTCTTTTCAGCCAAAACAATACCATTCAACTAAGAATCAAGATAGAATCTGATCTTTACTACAGATTCTCTAGTTGTTGTTTTTTTTTTTTAATATTCTCATTTATTTTCTTCCTTTCGCCTTCCATTTTATAGAAAGACTAAGATATCAAATTACCACGAAAATAAGATATCTGACTTCTTACATGTTATAAGTTTACCAGAAAATAGGGAAACACCAATCAAATATTATTCTAGAATATTCAATAATTTATCTTTAATTACAAAAATTAAACTGAATCAACATAACATGCCCTAATTTGCAAAAAAATAAAGCCTCTTTCTAAATTTAAATAACATGTTTACAAAACATTGTGTGTATATATATTATTATTTTGAAGAGACTTTTCTTAACATTGTAAACATTGGTTATAACATTATGTATAATGCTTAGGGAACTCGTAAATAACATAAATAGTAAGTTATTTTAAACATGCAAGGAAAGCGGATTTTTATATTACTATAACACAAACTAAAAAAATCCCTGCCAGATCGGCCAACAGGCAGAGGTACATTTCGAAGTTAAGTATACTAAGTTCACCAACAAAAACTAAATCATGATTAGAGATTTATCCGCTGTAACAATTTTATCTGGCTGCTTTTGACGAGTTTTTACTTCATTTTTATACAATAGATGGTTTCATCAGAATCATGTTAAGGAGGTATTCAAAAAAATATTTTTTCCATGCTCAACAAATTGAAATTTTCATCACATTTTCAGATTCATTTTTAATAGAAAAAATATTAAACTTGCTGACGTGATTTTTTAAGAGATTTATAAAAGACCTGTGTTTTTATTTTTCGTTCAATTAATTAAAACTTGATTTATGAACAATTATTTTCTCAGTAGGACAATATTTTTCGTTTCTAACAGAATCGCCTCGGGAAACTTCTGTTCAAAATGCCCACTTTGACATCGTTTTTTGAAATATATTCTGCCTCTATCAAAAAATCGATCATTACGGTACATTATATAGTTTCCGAATAAGAGAATCTACCATTTGGATGCGTTTGAGACCAAAAATGAATTTAAAAATGAGTCAGAAAATAAGCAGTTTTGATTTGAATACACCTTTAATAAGATGAATTTTTTCATCAACCGCTATGTTTTTTCAATTTGTTTTTGCTGAAAGAATTGGTCCTATCAAAAACTTGACTATATAAATGTTGTAGACAATATTAAGAAGATATATGATAAATTCATGGGAATTTTATATCATGTAAATTGACGGAGTTATGGATTTTTTCTTCTTCAACCCCTCCCCTCCTCTTTTGTTTTCGTTTTTAATTTTTTTGCGGTACGAATTGCGGTACGAATATGAACTAGCTTAACATAATTAAAATACGCCGCAAACGATATTTCCCCATGTATCATTATGTAATGAAACACTTTTGTGTGGCTTTGCAAATAAGTAATTTCTATTCTTTGCATCGCATATTCTACAGAATGTATATTTCAGCGCTCTTCATAAATGCATGTCAATTTCATTATGTTCGAAAGAAAGTAACGTCATTAAAATGCACTTGAAACTATTTTTTTCCTATTGGCCGTAATCTAACGGAATGCTTTTGATCTGCTCTGTAGTTAAACTATATATCCTATTTTCATAAAATTTCAAATGACTCGAGAAAAATCTGCAGGGATTACATATATTAAATTTCAAACCATCCGGTTTGGTAGTTTTTGCGCTGTTATAAGCGGACAGACGGACAGGCAGACAGGCAGACGGAGAGACGAGCGGACCAGACGACGACTATAGATGCTAAGTATTTATATAATTACGAATTCACTTAAATAGACGCATAAAGAACGCCGGGACTTGGAATTTGTTAATCTATAGTATACAATGAGATTTCATATCTCATAATATATATATATATCTTTTAAAATCTCGAACGTAGAGTTAATTTCTAGAAAGAAAGCCATAAAAGGCTATCATTTTGAGACAAAAGACATGTTTCATCATTTATTACAGCTGCAAGTGTACAATAGATCCCCTAAAACATTCATGTTCTCAGTACAGTTTATGATACTACGTCTGATATTGCATGGAACAGAACAACAACAAAAGATTATTTTTTCGCTCGTATAGTAAATTTAGTAGTGGTAAAGATTGGCGACTACGTCTAGAAACACGAGATTTCATTGTATCACGAGAATCTGACATCCAACGATGCATTTTGTGGAGATCGTAATTTAGTATTTTGTAAATTATTTACGTATCGTATCACTGTGGCAGCAAGCCTTCTACTGTCAACATTTTGAAGTAGTTTCTTTATTTTCTATTCCATTCTTTCTTTCTTTTTTTGTGCAATACAAAACCTTGCGCATCATGATGATTATTGATTTGCAAACCGGAAGACTCTATGACCCTTAGGTATCTTTATATCGCATTTCAGATTTGTTCTGGACTTTTATAAGGTCCGATATAATCAATAAATAAAAAACACATATGATACATGTGGTTTAGGCTACAATCATCATTTTCCGAAAATGAGTTGTAAAATTCCTAATTTCCCTTTGAGTTTACTGTCAAATGGTTCCTTTATCAATTAAAATCTTTTTTAGCATTAAGCTTTTTTTTTAAATAATAATTTAACAGATGATAGAGAATCATTGATTATCTTCAATAATATGATTAACTTATTTTTAGGGTTTCGTTCATCTGACGAAACCCTATTCGTCTCGCTCTTTTGTCTGTCTGCCCTTCACAGTGCCCGTTCTCAGAAACTATATATGTTGGAGACTTGAAATTTTGCATACTTATAGCTGAACACCTCACGTCAAACGCCAAATCATAAAATTTTGAAAAAGTCGTATATTTAACCCGATGGGCTCTAACTTGTGTATTTTTAGCTTTTTTTTTCTAACTGAGCCCCTAATTAAGTTGAAGACTTGAAATTTTGCAAAATTATAGCTAAGCACTTGCGATCAAACAAAAAATTATAATATATAAAAAAAGTCGTATATTTAACCATCTGGGCTCGAACTTGTGTATTTTATGCTGTTTTTTTCTAACTGAGCCCCTAATTAAGTTGAAGACTTGAAATTTTGCTAAATTATAGCTACGCACTTGCCATCAAACGACAAATCTTAAAATTTCCAAGAAGTCTTGAATTTAACCCTCTGGGCTCTAACTTGTGTATTTTAAGCTTTTTCTTTTTTTTTCTTCTTCTTCTTCTAACTGAGCCCCTAATTATCTTGAAGATTTGAAATTTTGCAAAATTATATCTAAACACTAGCGATCAAACGGCAAATCTTAAAATTTCGAAAAAGTGTTATATTTAACTCTCTCGGCTCTAACTTGTATATTTTAATCTTTTTTCTAACTCAGCACCCTAATTAATTTGGGGTTTGAAATTTTGCATACTTATAGCTGAACACTTGCGATCACATGACAAATGATAAAAATTTCAAAAATTCGTATATTTACCCCTCCGGTCTGTAACTTGTGGATTTTAAGCACATTTTCTAACTCACGCCGTAATTAAGTTGAAGACATGAATTTTTACATACTTATAGCAGAATACTTTCGATCACACGAAAAATCATAAAATTTTCAAAAGTCTTATACTATTTACCCCTCCGGGCTCTAACTTGTGTATTTTAAGCAATTTTTCTGACTCAGCCCTTAATTAAGTTGGAGACTTGAAATTTTGCATACTTATAGCAAAACACTTGCGATCACGCGAAATATCATAAATTTTTCAAAAAGTCTTATATTAATTACCCTCCGGGCTCTAACTTGTGTATTTTAAGCAATTTTTTATCCTCCCCCTTTTCACCGTGGTGGGATACTTTTCTAACTTTTGCCAACACCACTTTTACCACTCTTTCATATTATGCACCATAGACTTACATATTTTAGTTCCATTTTTTACTGCCAGGGGGCGTCTACCTATCTCGGGTGTTTTGGGCCCGAATCCCACAACTAATATATCTACGGATAGGTTGTAAAACGGAGTTTCGTTTGGATAGAGGTTTGTTTAGAAGATAGTGCTCCACGTGGTTTCAAAATGTGGAACTAACAGATTCTGCAAAAGGATAAAGTGTGATCCCCTGAGGAAACCCTCTGTGTGATTTGTGATCACACTTACCTAGTTGTTTTTATTTTGTATCATACCACATTTAACATCTAAGTTTTTCAACTGACAGATTAATATAAATGTTCAACAAAAGTTATGCTTCTTTAAATATCGAAAATATATTAGTTTATGGGGTTCCTAATTATAAGGAACGAATTCCTGAATGATGGGTAACTCGGAAGAAGTTATTGTATACATTCTTTGGTGGGTATTTTATACTTCCTTAGATTAGAAAACATTTGTTTCTTTTCAGTTTAGTAACACTGCAAAACCAGAACTCCTTTAAACCTCTTTGTTTTTGGTATGAGTTCAAGTATCTGGTTTTTCACCGAAATAACCTTATGTTAAGGTATCGCACAGAATCCTAAAACTTACCTTTTTTGTAATTGACACTTATGCCATTAAGTTAAAAAAAATATTATTTTCTAATGTAATTTTAAAAGAATTAGGATTTTCTATAATTAGGATAAGTTTTAACATAAACAGAAAACAGAAATTGAATTAAATTTTTTAGATAAGACAAAAAACAACTTATACTTTTTTAAATCTATAAATTTAACGGATTTCGAGCACAGAAAGTGTTTGTTAAAGTGAAAAAATAATTACAGCTTGTGATAAATATTTTGCATGTAAAAACCAAAGTTAATCAGAATAATTTATTTTTAAATTTTAAATTTTATGAGTAAGTGCAATGCAGTTTTCTGAATATTACTTTGCTTTTTATTAGTTCTCATAAACCTGCTGCTATTAAATTATTAAGTAATAATGTAATAACAATTTTAACGGTATATAAAATGACAAACCAAACTGCTTAGAATATCTAACATAAAATTCTATTCCATTGAAATTATAAATAACTTCCGAAAATCGTACTTTTATTTCAATCTAATATGTTTTACCTTATTAGAATGTAACGGTTATTATTTGTTTGGTTTCGTGTTTTCTTGAATAAAGCAGGTTTTGTGCCAAGAATAATGGTGTTTCATTAAATTTTGTTACGTAAAAGGATTGATCTTCGAGATCTGGGATCATTATTTGTAAAAATAATCATTTTTGGAATTCTTGAACTACATTTCAAATGTCAAATTATATATAAACCTCAAAAGATTGAAATTTGTAGTTTTTGTGGAACCTTCAAAGTTATTATCGTAGAGTGGGGCAAAATTGGTAGAAAAATTATTAATTGTCAATTCTGCACTCATGTTTACTTTAAAAAAGTTTAGGAAAAAATATTATTGTATTTGTGCCAATGAGATTATTATCTTTACAAGAAATATTATTAAACATATTTTGTAATGTTAAAACATCTATCTTTTGCTTACATTATGTCGCAGACGGTGTAATGGGTAGGGAGTATTTAAAATGAGTAGTACACTGTAAAAAAAAACCTGTGAAGTTACTAAAGTTTTTCTAGGAAACTTGGATTCCTAGAACTTTTCATGTAACGGCAACAACAAAATTTCATGTAACAGACACACTTTTGCGCCGAAAATCAAAAAATCTGTAAGGTTACTAAGAATTTTTTTGGAAACTGGGATTCCGAGAACTTTTCATGTAACTCCAGCCAGGATTACAAATAAAAGTTTAGTAAGATTACTGAAATTTTAGCAGATTCATTTGTAAAGTTACAGATTTTTGTAGCTTTACAAAAACTAGTTTTGTAGATTTGCAGCTTTTTTCGTACAGTTACAGGTGAAAGTTTAGTAAGCATGTAACTTTACATCTGTAGAACTACAGATTTTTTTTTTTACAGTGTATGCACTGGAAAGTGGGTAGTTGTGAAAAGTCAACTATAACAACCCCACATATTATGGAAATGTGTTTATTTTGTTATCCGAAAGAGTTTTATTTATATTAGCTATAAGTTACTTCTAAAAAATGTAACACTTCCAATTGCTATATTGTTTCCAGTGAGATTGTAAGAGTTTGATATTTCTAAACGGCACAAGTGACGTCATCTTTTAAAACTGTATAGTAATTGTAAAATGGTGATTTTCCAACGAGTTTCCCAATGAAATATTTAATGTCCATAATTGTAATGTTAATCAATATTTTGAGTGTTTTTTTTTCTCTGTGTTGTCTACTATAGTCCAGTTGCTTTGGAATATATCAGGAAAACATTAAATGGAAACTGAGGTTTTTGTAATTTTGTCTAGTATTCCGAGTTAATAAAGACAAAATGCATCCTATTGTTTTAAAAATAGCTAAATGCATTATGAGTTGTATTCAGAGATTGCTCATAAAACTCTTCGACATTCAGCAGTATTTCTATATTTGTAGAAAGCGGTCCACTTCATCAGATTCAGTCATAACTTCTAACGCATTATTACGGAACTCACTTTTTTTGCATAACATTTTACAAAAAAAAAAAAAAAAATATTCTTTTTTATTTGCATGTGAACTCAAATTTGATTGACGTATGGCCTATAACAGACTTTTGTACAGAGAAGAAATGGCATAAAGGATTAAAAAAAAAAACCTTTATGTGAATGCCTGTTCAGGAAGATTTCCTGCTGCATTTAACGTTGAAAGTTGTGTTACATACCCTGTTGAAATATGAGTCTCTCTGAGTTTCAAGAATAATTTTTGAAACCTTTTAAAGAACAGATCCTTTAAAAGTTTCATCTCTTCTGTAAATGTTATAATTTTGGATATTTTTTGAAGATGGCTATCTCCGTACCATGTCTTTAGTATTTTTCTCCAGGAATGCTTCCGAGTGGGGAAAATTTACGCGATATTTGAAAAAAAAATTTCTTCATAACTGTAATAAAAAGCGAAAGTACTTTCCAAGTAATATTAACAGCAAGTTATATTTATGTATCTTCTTCTCGAGAACCAATCAAATAACTTTAACGTATTTTTATCAGTTTTGGCAATAGTAAAAAAAAAAAAAAAACTGTAAATTGAACGTTGGAGACGGAGCAGGTCAAAATAATAGCTGTATTATTTATGCGATTTTTGAAAAAAATGTTTTATCTTTAAATATAATAAAAGAGAAAGTACTTGCGAAGTAATATTAACAGCAACTTATATTTATGTAGCTTCTTCTCGAGAACCACTCAAATAACTTTAATATATTTTTAATAGTTTTGGCAATAGTAAAAAAAAGCTGTAAATTGATCGTTTGGAGACGTAGCAGGACATAAAAATAATAGCTGCATTATTTACGCGATTTTGAGAAAGAAATGTTTTCTTCTCAAATGTAACGTTAAGGGGTCTTGTACCTTTTAAACGCGACGTAATTTAACGAAAAACTCCAAAGTTTGAATTAGTCTATCTTCAAAAACTTTTTATGTATAAACATGAAATTTTGGATATTGATTAAACAGATTATGCTTTGTAATATACTACCAACAGAAATTTATTAACCCTTTACAGAATTTGTGTATTGTTGAAGTCAAAGTAGCTCTTTTTTTACCCCATAAGTCATTGCGCGCATGATATTTTGAGAAAGTATGTATGGATTTACATGAAATTTGGTAAATATACTAAACAAATGTGTGTGTTTAAAATGATCTACATTTAAGTATTTACAGTGGTAATATTTTTAGTTATGACTATTTTTATTCATTGAAAATACAAATTTTTATTTTTTTTTACGAAAATATTTTTTTTATATAGTTAATGAAATAATTTTAGCCAAACAGTAGATCATTTTAAACACACATATATGTTTAGTATCTTTAACAAATTTCATGCAAATCCATACATACTTTCTGAAAATATCATGAGCGCAATGACTTATGGCGTAAAAAAAAGAGCTATTATGATTTCAACAATACACAAATTCTGCAAAGGGTTAATAAATTTCTAATGGTAGCATGTTATAAAGCACAATCTGTTTAATCAATATCCAAAATTTCATGTTTATACATAAAAAGACTTTGAAGATAGACTAATTCAAACTTTGAAGTTTTTCGTTAATTTTCGACGCGTTTAAAAGGTACTAGACCCCTTAATATAAAGGAAATGATTTTACATAAAAACAAACTATCGAAATGTAAATAAATACACAGCAGCTAAGACAGACGAAAAACGATACCTAATTAATAATAAAATAAAAATCATATTGATATCGTTTCAGCATAATATACTGGCAAATACAATGGGTCAATCCATTTCAAGTGGTCCAGCACTGGTTGCTCGACCATTTTTAAAAAATCTGAAATTTTTTTTACAACAACCCTAACATGATGAAAGTTCAAGATGACTATTATTTTAATTTTATTATGTTTTGTTTGTGTATGGTGGCCATCTTTGTTTCATCGTCTGCAGCAATTTTCTCACATGAAGGGTTTACGAAATTGTAAATTATTCATCGTTTATTTCTCCAATTCAAGTGCGGATTGTTGTAAATTGTACAGAATACATTGAGCTAAAAATTTGGTAATAGAGTAGTTTCCGAAACTAACTGCTTATTGGTGAAATTTAAGCATAAAGTTTCAGTTTTTTTCAAAAATTTGTTCGTTTACAAGACGAAATTTTTCAAGCAAGAAAAACTGTCAACATGACATATTTTTTTTTACAAATAGGCCAAAAGTACTTGTACTCACACGTTCCAGACCTGGGACTTCGTTTCTCTTCGCTAAAAAAATTCCCAAATTTTTCAAAAATGTCATAAAATCGGACTTTTTAGGCTTAAATATCTCTGGTGGGGCACGAGATAAAAATCTGAAGTTCTGGTTTCTGAGAGTATTTTATGTTAGTGCTATGCACAAGAAATTTCAGGATGGAGATTTGACTTCAAGCTGAGATATGGCAAGGGCAACATGTCAAAAGAATACTGCCAAACTATTGTTTTGCTGTAGTCACAGTTAAGTATTTATCTCAGAGTGTCATTTAAATTTATTTTTTTGATTATCTTTTAATAATAGTAACAGAAAATAAAGCCTTTTTACAAAGCTTAGCAATTAATTTAAAAAATAATTATGCCTAAGGCCTACATTTTGTATGGTTTCAGTAATTGTTTTTGTAATTTTAGTAACCAAAAGAAACCTCAGCACTTTTATATAAAGAAAAAAAATATTTTTATACAAGACCTGAGACAAAAACAGAATAGGGAAAGAGAAAAGCTGTTAATGTTGGCATACTTGTTGAGACATGATCAAATGTGTCAAAACACATTCCTGCTTGTTGGTTTAAAAACCACAATTTTAATGCTGCTTTCCAGTCCCTGAAACTTGTTCCTACCACAAGTATATTCCTGTAAATGAAACATCATACGATATTACCATGCATCAGCCTCAAGTAAATTTTAGAAAGTAAAGATAGCCAAAGCCCTTTTGAAAATTTATACTTCAGAAAATGACATTTTTGCAGAAGAAGTAAGCTAGGAATTATTAATGAACTGAGACTTGCACATAGTTGATTTCAAAGTTTACTTCTATGAGCCAGCAGGGCCAAGATCTTCAATCAAGTTATCAAGAAATGACAAGACTTGATTCCTACAAATAAAATTTTGAGAAAGATCAAAATTGTGGTTTTTAAACCAACAAGTAAGAATGTGCTTTGACACGTTTGATCATGTCTTAACAAGTATGACAACATTAACAGCTTTTCTCTTTCCCTGGTCTGTTTTTGTTTCAGGTCTTCTATAAAAATATTTTTTTTTTCTTTACGTAAAAGTGCTGAGGTTTCTTTTAGTTACTAAAATTACTTACAACAAAAGTT
This sequence comes from Maratus speciosus, assembly GCA_963932465.1. NCBI lineage: Eukaryota > Metazoa > Arthropoda > Arachnida > Araneae > Salticidae > Maratus > Maratus speciosus. Next base: position 388,956,581 of record OZ010788.1, on the reverse strand, counting down.
ACTGAAACCATACAAAATGTATGGACTTAGGCATAATTATTTTTTAATTAATTGTTAAGCTTTGCAAAGGGCTTTATTTTCTGTTACTATTAATTAAAGATAATCAAAAGCATAAATTTAAGTGACACTCTGAGATAAATACTTAGCTGTGACTGCAACAAAACAATAGTTTGGCAGTATTCTTTTGACATGTTGCCCTTGTCATATCTCAGCTTGTAGTCAAATCTCCATCTTGAAATTTCTTGTGCATAGCACTACCATACAATACTCTTAGAAACCAGAACTTCAGATTTTTATCTCGTGCCCCACCAGAGATATCAAAGCCTAAAAAGTACGATTTTTGACATTTTTGAAAAATTTGGGATTTTTTTTAGCAAAGAGAAACGAAGTCCCAGATCTGGAACTCGGCATGTGAGTACAAGTACTTTTGGCCTATTTGTAAAATAAAATTATGTCATGTTTACAGTTTTCCTTGCTAGAAAAATTTCCTTTTGTATACGGACAAATTTTTGAAAAAAAACTGAAAATTTATGCTTAAATTTCACCAATAAGAATTTATTTCCGGAAACTATTCTATTACCACATTTTTAGCCCAATGTATTCTGTACAAATTTCAACAATCCGCACTTGAATTGGATAAATAAACGATGAATTATTTACAATTCCGTAAACCCTTCTTCTGAGAAAATTGCTTCAGACGATGAAACAAAGACGGCCGCCATGCACAAACAAAAATTAATAAAATTAAAATAATAGTCATTTTAAACTTCCATCATGTTAGGGTTGTTGTACAAAAAATTTCACATTTTTTAAAAATGGTCGAGCAACGAATTAATGATTTTCTGGACCACTTGAAATGGATTGACCCCAATATATTAGAATGCATACTGCAAAGAGCTGATATTTGAAAACAAATTTAAATTTTAACGTGAGAAATGCGAACATTATACTTATTCTTATTTCATCGCTTATAAATTCCCTCAACTGAAACTAGTTTATATTATTAAGTAAACAAAATGACGTCCTTGGAATATATCTGTTATATTCGGTTCAAAATTTATCCACATATTCACTACTGGAAATAGAATTATTGACTTTTGCAGCACCACCAAATATGAAAATAAATTTTATTCTCTAACACATAAAAGGAAATTTTGGCAAGAAATCAAAGTTATTTCCTTTTTCGTTTTTTTCTTTTCTTCTCATATCGATTTATTATCTATGCACAAATAAGAAACAGCATAAACGAGACTATGCCTTTAATTCAATATTGAACGCAAATGGAAAAAAAAAATATATAACATCGGCATATTTTGTTCGACACCAGAAAGATACTTATTTCTTTTAGCGTAAAAAAAAGAAAATGAAGAAAGGCAATGAAAAGGCAATGAAAAATGCAAATTTCACCTGAATTTCATCGATAGCAAAAGAAATTACCACCATTTTTTATGAAAAGGAAAATCCCTTGTGAATAATGTATACCTCTTTAAACATAGATGGTCATAAATTACATCCAATTTATATAGTTGTGCATATTGTTTTATTTATATTAGAGCATTTTACAGAAGTTTTATAAAATAAAGTAAACTTAGAAGATGGAATATTTTTTTCCCATTAAACGTTTGGTCTTTTAAGCATATAGCTTAAGATAGAATTGAGTAATTTCAGCAGGCATAATATTTAATATATAAGCACGAGTAAAAATAGCAGTGACTTGGAAATTGAGACCCATCATGATTTCTGTATCTATAACTGATCAAGACACACTTGTTTCAATTAAATTCAATAAGATATTTAATTGCCTGTGAGTTTCTCACCATTACGTCAACTGTTCAATGCTTTTGCGTTTCAATCGTTACTTAATTAAGACATTCAACTGTAAGTTACTTAAGCCGTCAGTATACTTACAAGACAAAATATTTCTTTTTCTATTAAATGTTTTGTCTTTTAAGCATATAACGTGAGATCGAATTGAATTCTTAGAACAGTCAAAATATTTCGGATATAAGCGCAAGAGTTGATTTTGTGATAATTAAAAATTGAATGCGACAAGTGTACAAAGTGTACTAAATAGAAAATTTAGAATCTGAATAATTTTGGTATGGTAAGTGAGAATGTGTTTACATGTGTGTTGTCTTCTAATAACGATAATTTAATTCTTAGTTTATTGTATTACAAGTAATATTTCATTAAAGTCTGTCATACAAATTATCGACATAGAGGTTTGCATACTGAATATCGATGAAAGTTGGTGCAACAAATAATCTAGGATTAGTTTCAAATGCTATGTACAAAAGGATTTTTTTTTAATTTAAAGTTGTTTTAATAAGATGATAAAGTTTCAAAACTTTTCTGATGTAGAAATTTGACTTTGATAATTAATATAGGTTGCAGTTTGATAATTACATTACATAATGAATAATCGTATATTTAAAATTTCCTGTATGTTAAAATGGAATTTTGTCCTCAGTGAGTGGTAATTCTGTAAGAGCAAAGTCGGACATACTACATGAACAAATGCAAGAAAATGCATTGATTTGTGTTATACTTTTTTCAGTTAAAGATTTTTTACTTAAATTTTTTATTTTATAGTTCAATGAAAATTGAATATTTTAAATACAATACACTTAGTTGTATATTACTTCCATTCTCATTAACTTTTGAAAATTCTTGCTAGTTAAGTAATTACGATTTCAAAAAAGAACTAAATAACTCAAATATTCACTTCTTTAATGGTGCAATATCTAGTTTTCAGTAAAATTAAAAATAAATTCTGGAAGTCAGACATTTATTCCAAAGTTTTAAGTTTGTTGGAGACCACGTATTATTTAATTGTTTTAACGAAACTTGTTTTCTGTTGTTAATAATTATGTTGCCAACATTCCCGATAGATCAAAGTATTGAATTTTGAGATCCATTCTCATTATTTTCAAAGTTGCTTGCTTTTGATGTTTTGCGATAACGTTCAAGCGTAAAAGGTTTACCAAATCTTTAAAACATTGAATTTTATTCTCTAATGCTTTGACTTTAAGAGTAGTAGATATTAAAATATTCAGTTTAAAACGCAATTAAAAAAAAATCTAAAAACTTTTCTTTAGCTTTCTCATTAAATATTTTAATAAATATTTTTAAACAATTAATAACAATTAATGTCATAAAGAAAGATATATATTTTTTCTTACAAAAATACATGGTGTCGACAAAATCCCTTTACAATTCGAAGCATTTTTTAAAAACTGAAAAGAACACATACATGTATGGGAAGGAGTTGAATATTATGATTAAAATTTGAATATTTTTTTCATCAAATAATAAACCTCTATATGTACTCCACTGGTTGTACGAAGCACATCAGGGTAATAATCGTTGACGATTTCCTCCGATACTATTTTACGTTCACTCTTGGATCCAATGCAGGGACGATATCCATGAAATTCTTGTTTCTTTACATTTAATTGTTTAAAAAACGGTATCCCGTGAAACGTCAAGCTCTAATTCTTTCTTCATTTCTTTTGCACTTTACATTTCATTTGATACTGCCCTAACAATTTGCTGTTCTTCATGTTTTGAAAGATTCCGAGGACATCCTGCTCGCTTTTTTGACATTTGCACCTACCTGCGTTGTTGTGGAGTTTCTTACGATCACCAACGCCAGCTTAGAGAACAAATCTCCTTCGTAGTAAGTTAGAATCACCTCTCGAGTGCTAAGGGTTAAACGTTTTGCAGACATTGAATTGACAAACTTACGTTGATAAAGTTTTACGGAAAGCATGGCATCCCGGATTTATGATATCATCTAAGATCACGGGCAACCTTGTAATCATTAGTTTCCTTTTGTAACAACAAAAAGAAACTTTAATATTTTTTTTATGCTGTGTGTGTATACTTTAGCATTGGCAAAAAAAACAACACATTTTCTATATTTTTCGTATACTATTAATTAAATATGTGTTTTTTTTTCCTTTTGTCTTGCTTCAATTATCACTTATATGCCGCACATGTGTTTCTTTTTCACAAAAGTCAAAGAATTTTTTCAGAATTGTCAAATTTTAAGGAATATGTATATTTTTGCATTGCAGCATCCGATGCTATCCCTTACCTGTCACTGTTAGAGTACTGAAGTTAAATCGCAGCTGACGCGCCTGGTACTAGGAAGTAGCTCGTGAGAATGCCGTGGTGATGTTGGCACCACGTCGATATTACATGAAAACATTCAAAATCTGTGGTTCTCTATACGTTTGCCGTCTAGCCGGCGTGTAATTAAGATGAAATAGATACCAATCACGAGTAGTCTCTCGTTCTTTAAGAATCATAGTTGAGAGCATGTTTTGGTGTCAGGTTAAATAGAAAATTTAGTATTGAGCCCGCATAATTTGGTCCGATATTAAGATCGTCCAGGGAGAATAAGTCAACAATATCATATCAATTTTTTGCTTAGTGTTCATCATTATAACCAGAAGAAAGTGACTTGAGTTTAAACTTGAAGCTATATATTATGTCAATATTTATCGCTGATTAACAATTATTAATTGTAGGATTCTTATTCGAGAGGTGCACTTCCACTTCCTAAAATGCTTCAAATAATCTCTTAATTATCAGCCATTAATTTGAAAATAAATACTTTTCTAAAAATTAAGAAATTTACACTTTAATATAGTTCTGATGATTTATGCCGAAAAGAAATCCATACTATTATTAAGTACTAAAAAATTCACACACTTTTGTTGAACTAACTTCCCAGTTATGATGCGTCAAATAGTATAACTATTCATAATTTTGATGAAATAGAAACAAATGACATCTTTTCCAGAATAAAGATTTATTATTATTATTATTGAGCGAAAATTCAACTCAGTCTGTATTAAAACTGATCAAAGGGAAAGCTTAATTTTTCTCATAATATATTACAATTTTTTTTATCATTATTTCCAGTGTGTGTTTTTATCTAAACAAGGTGATAAAGTCGGACTTCCCGGGTTACAGAATACAGGGGAAAATCATCATATACAGGTATATTCTTCCAGAAGTTAAGTTACCTTTTTCTCTTCGTATGTTAAAAGAATATTGATGAATGAGGTATTTTTCGAAAGATTCTGTAAGCGCTTTTTGATATTGTATTGTATATCATTGAAAGACGTTGTTTGATGAAAATAATTTCAATTAAACAACAACAAAAAAAAGTATCAGCATATAAACACAAAGATTGCGGTGGGAAACTTTCGCATGGTTCTATTGTGTTTATTTAATTAATAACGCTAATAGTTTTTTTTTTTTTTTTTTTTTTTTTTTTTTTTTTTTTTTACATTTAATATATTTTCCAGAATGCACACAAACAATACTAAAAGTCATATTTACATGCAAAATAGCAATAATCCGTTCAAATAAAGTTTTGAAATGTATTAAAACTGATATTTTCATATTGTCCTCATATAAAGTGTTAACACCCGATGAAAACAACTATTTACAATCAGACTTTTTGATTCCGTTCATCTCAGTAGATTAAGCTCAAAATTCAATTACGTATAAAATCATGAGACGAAACGCAATTTTTCACCTTGATTCAACATAAAATATATGTGAACTTTAAAACACCCAATAAGGCTCAAACAATTTTTACTATAATCTCTACTTTCGACTCTAGTAATTATTGGCTCTCTCATTTTCAAAAGAAAGTGTTTGTATGAATAAACAACATTTAGTTATTAAAATATTCTCTGATGATGAGCTTGGAAAGCTTGAAAGTACTAAGAGGTTTTAAATAAAATGTATTTTTTAAACTTGTAACATCCTTTTCATTACTTTATTCGCCTTTTAAGTAATACTGTGGGCTTTTTAAAGTTCACATTATATATTTTATGTTCAATCACGTATCTTAACTTCGTGTTTTATTTATAGTTTATTGAATTATTTTGATTGACGATTTTTTAAATTTCGGTATGGAAAAAAAATAGCTGTTATGATTAAAATTTGAGTTGCCATCATTAGAGAAAAGTATATAAAATTAGAAAAAAAAATTAATATTTCGAAAGCTAATTCGAATTTAATAATTCTAATACCACTTTTAAGATCTGCAGATCAATACGGATTTTTGGTGTTAATTTCATCGCAAAGTATTCCGTATTTTAGGAAAATCGCCGTGAAACATAATCAGTTGTTTAATCAGTCGTTTCATAGAATCGTTACATAAATTCGTTTCATTAGGATTTTATATATATAGGGTAGATAAATATAGACAGTGCACAACATGTTTCGGTTTTAAAACTTAAAAATCACGCTTTTACTTTATATAAAATGGCATCCTTAATGACGTCCTTAAATGAATACCACATTTACAATACAGTCTTAAGGTGTCTCAGGAATCTTAATATTGAAAAAAAAACAAATAAAAAAAAGACCATTTTCAACATTTAATATAGTAAAATGTATATGATTAAAAAACGCATTTTTGTTGGGATAAAAGATATAAGTATTTTCTTTCATTTCATGTATTTTAAAAATTGCAAGATGCAGAATTAGTATTTATAGGAGGCTCCAAACTGTCAGGCATTTGGCTAGCAGAAAATTGGTATATAGTTTACAGATTACAAAATAGATTTTGCAATTAGAATGAAATTTTTCGGACATAATTATACTTCAGAGTGTAGTAATTACCCTGAACCTAAATAAATTTGTATTTAAGACTTTTATTTTTAATACAAAGTTGTATTTAGCTAATACAAAAATTATAAAATTTCAACAGTATAATCACCTAAAGAAAATAATTTTTTAACAATAAAAATGAAACTTTAGGTTCAGTTTATACAGACTAATATGAAATATATGTTTTGAAATAAATCATGGCAAAATATTTAAAAGTTTTTGAGATATTCCGCGTTATGCCCAAAAATGTCATTTGGAGAAAAATGACTTCACAGTTTCGGAAACGCAGCTTCAGCTATTGAGCAGGTATAATTTAAAAAGCCATAGCTTCTGTTTTAATAGGAATTTTAATGAAAAATTATATCAAAATGCTCTGAAATTGTAGGAGTTTAACATCTAAAAATATTAAAATTTCGAAAATTTTGAAGCTTTAACCCTTCACTGCATCACGCGTCATATCTGGCACTTACCTAAAAGCATTATAATTTTCATTATGTGTCACGAATTTGGCTAATATTATCACTGTAACTGATCGAGAACAATCCAAAGAATGAAATAACACTTATTTTGTCCATGTCAGGTTGCTGCTTTAGACAAAAAATTAGAATTTGCTCTACGGAAAAAAAAAACAAATTCGATCAAACTATTAAAGTAAGATTTACTTTCATTATTTTTACTGATTACTTAAAAATATTAATATAAAAAAAGTTGCAGGTTGTTAAATAGGTAAAATTAATTAATTTAAGCTCATTAAGTTATAAAATATAGCAATGCAATATTTTAAAATCCTAAATGCGTGCGTATAGCACACACTATAAAATATCAAATTTTAGCTGAAATGTTGAAAACTATTTTTTTTTTTTTTTTACTATTTTTCCCATTATTAGACCGATAAATAGATTTCAAAAATATTTTTTCTTAAAAATAGAAAAAATCATGCATTGAAAGGTTAAGAGCCCTGAGACGACTTAAACAACATCTACCATAAAGTATGAATATGACGTCACTATCTCATAATAATACACAAATCCAGCAAAAAAAGCGATGTCGTCATTCAAGAAACCAGGCAAAAAAATAACTTATCTAATGATTCATATGCCTTCATTTCTTTGTAACTTTAATATAGATACTTGAAATTAAATATAGTTTATAATAGTTCCATTTTTACCAGAAATGTTCATTTATATTTTTTTCAAAATAATACGTATTTTAATTAATTTTTTTTTCTGTTGTTATGGGAAAATGGCAACAAAAAGTTATAATTACTATTTTCCAACTATCTTTTCTTTACTTTCCTCAGAAATGGAGATCTTCATTTAACAGCATAAAACAAATGCGCTAAAGATTACAAAAAAGTAATATCTCAAAAATAAATTTAGATGCAGTTTTCAAACAAATTACTTTTAAAAATACTTTTTTTCCCATTACGACGGTATAAAAATTTACACTGTGAAACAAAAGAACAAAACTTAGAACAAAAAAAAATGCAGTTGAGATTATTTGTATTTAGTAGAATGATACATATGCTTTCTTTTACGGCTGGCTTATATATCGTAACGTTATTTTTTAGAGACGACAGTTAAATTGATGGTCGAAAGAAATAGCATATCAGGCGCTAAAAAAACTGAACAGACAACATCTTGATACAAATTAAAAAGCAGAAAACCAACTCTTAAAAATTCACAAATAATACGTGAAAAGCAGCAAACAGCTGTTTCGAATCTACTAGCGAGATTCTTCTTCAGTTGAAGACACAAAGCAAAGCTGAGCAAAATGAGAGACAAGACGCGCCGGCTTATATACCCAATACAGGTAGTGAATGCTCCAAAAACTACCAATCAGACAGAAGAAGGTGAAACGACTGAGTGACAAGTAGCGACATCTACCGAAGAACGAGAGAAAAATAAACCAAAGAGGGGAAATTAAAATAATGCTTTCCAAATACTTGGAAAATCAGGAGTACTGGATAAGTCATTGACTAAAAAGTGAGAATTTTTTATGATGTGGTAAGCATCCCAAAAAAACAAGATCATGTTTAGAAGAATATTTCTTGTTAATGATGGCTGAGAAAAAATTGGACTTATTTGTCTAAGAGCTAGCAACGTCAAAAAACATGCCATTTTATCAAGGCTCATTTTTTTATATGTTCTTCCATTTTATGGCGTAGTACGTTTGCAACCGGTCTGGCAGTTGGGAGACGTTGCGTTTACCTGTGGCAGAAGGGGTTATACAGGTCAAAAAACTTCAAAATTACGTCATTTTATCAAGGCTCATTTTTTATATGTTCTTCCCTTTTATGGTGTAGAACGTTTGCAACCGGTCTGGCAGTCGGAAGACGTTGCGTTTACCTGTGTCAGAAGGGGTTATGCAGGTCAAAAAACTTCAAAAATATGTCATTTTATCAAGGCTCATTTTTTTATATGTTCTTTCCTTTTATGGTGTAGTACGTTTGCAACCGGTCAGGCAATCGGGAGACGTTGCGTTTACCTGTGGCAGAAGGGGTTATGCAGGTCAAAAAACTTCAAAATTACGTCCTTTTATCAAGGCTAATTTTTTATATGTTTTTCCCTTTTATGGTGTAGTACGTTTGCAATCGATCTGGCAGTCGGGAGACGTTGCGTTTACGTGTGGCAGAAGGGGTTAAGCAGGTCAAAAAACTTCAAAAATAACGTCATTTTATCAAGGCATATTTTTTTGTTGTTGTTCTTCCCTTTTATGGTGTAGTACGTTTGCAACCGGTCTGGCAGTCGGGAGACGTTCCGTTTACCAGCGGGGAAAGGGGTTATGGAAGTGCAAAAACATCAAAATTACGTCATTTTATCAAGGCTAATTTCTTTATATGTTCTTCACTTTTACGGTGTAATACGTTTGCAACCGGTCTGGCAGTCGGGAGACGTTGCGTCTACCTGTGGCAGAACGGGTTATGCAGGTCAAAAAACTTCAAAAATAACGTCATTTTATCAAGGCTAATTTTTTTATATGTTTTTCCCTTTTATGGTGTAGTATGTTTGCAATCGATCTGGCAGTCTGGAGACGTTGCGTTTACCAGCGGGGAAAGCGGTTATGGAAGTGAAAAAACATCAAGATTACGTCATTTTAGCATGATTTTTGTTTATAACATTTGTTTCTACTAATTATTTGTTATATTAATTCATTATTACCAGACGTTCCCAATGTTGCTAAGACCCTGCAAGATCCACATTCATAGGTAACATATTACTTTTTGGCTATCAGACAATCTATAATTAATTTGCAAGACACAAATTCGGTTGGAAAGTTAATGCCAGACGGTTTTAAATATGGCAACGAAAGTGCCTGTTTCAAGAGTGGTTTATATATTAAAAAATATATGTCATCTTTACGTCATTTTATCACGCTTAAAAATCACGAGATATTATTCTTTGGCTATCAGACAAACTATAATTAATTTGCCAGACTCAAATTCGGTTGCAAAGTTAACGCCAGGCATTTTTAAATCTGACAGAGAAAGTGCCGGTTTGAAGAGTGGTTTATAGCTTTAAAAAATATGTCCCCTTCACGTCATTTTAGCAAACTTGAAAATTGCAACATATGCTTCTTTGGCTATGAGATAACTTATAATTTATTTTTAAGACACAATTTCGGTTGATAAGTTAATGCCAGATGGCTTTAAATCTGACAGCGAAAGAGTAATATATTGCAATTTTCAAGCTTGCTAAAATGTAGTGACGGGAACATTTTTTTTAACCTACAAACCACTCTCGAAACAGGCAATTTCGTTGCCATATTTAATGCCGTCTGGCATTAAATTTGCAACCTAATTTGTATCTGGCAAAATAGTTATGGGTTATCTGATGACCAAAGAATAATATCTCGTAATTTTTAAGCTTGATAAAATGTCGTAAATATGATTTATAATTTTTAAACTATAAACCACTCTTGAAACAGACACTTTCGTTGCCATATTTAAAGCCGTCTGGCATTAACTTTGCAACAGAATTTGACTCTGGAAATTTAATTGTGAGTTGTCTGATAGCCAAAAAGTAATATGTTACCTATAAATGTGGATCTCGCAGGGTCTTAGCAACATTAGCAACGTCTGGCAATAATGGATTAATATCACAAATAATTAGTAGAAACAAATGTTATAAACAAAAATCATGCTAGAATGACGTAATTTTGATGTTTTTTCACCTGCGTAACCCCTTCTCTCGCTGGTAAACACAACGTCTCCCGACTGCCAGACCGGTTGCAAACGTATTACACCATAAAATGGAAGAACATATAAAAAAATGAGCCTTGATAAAATAACGTAATTTTGGAGTTTTTTGGCCTGCATAACCCCTTCTGCCGCAGGTAAACGCAACGTCTCCCGACTACCAGACCTGTTGCAAACGTACTACACCATAAAAGGAAAAAACATATTAAAAAATTACCCTTCAAAAAATGACGTAATTTTGAAGTTTTTGGACATGCATAACCCCTTCTGCCACAGGTCCGACGTCTGCAACGTCTCCCGACTGCCAGACCGGTTGCAAACGTACTACACCATAAAAGGGAAGAACATAAAAAAATGAGCGTTGATAAAATGACGTAATTTTGAAGTTTTTGGACATGCATAACTCCTTCAGCCACATGTAAACGCAACGGTTCCTGAATGCCAGACCGGTTGCAAACGTACTACACCATAAAAGGGAAGAACATAAAAAAAAATATCCTTAATAAAATCAGGTGACGAAAACGTTGCTAGCTCTTAGATTATATGTTGAAAAGATCAACAATGTTGAGCAATAGAAGAACGTTTATGCCCCTGATTCTTAACATAACCTTCATGCTCTTTTAAAAGAAATCTAAGAGCACGTTTAGTCTACCCAATATAAGATAGACCACACTAGCAAGAGATTTGGTAAATACCCCAGTTATCTAGGCGGTCAATGGGGGTGTTTAAGATTTGACAAGAGATTTTATTAACAGGAGAAAAAACACAAATGTTTTAATTGCTATTCTAATCTCTTGATACGTAAATGAAAACAAGGGGAGAAGAATCAGGCTTTGCATAATGTCTCATAGCTAAATTTAAATGTCATTAAATCTTAAGTAAATATTTCTATAAAAAATATATTAAATATTTTAGTCTTAAAATAAAAAACTAAATTAAATTATATCTTTAAAGAAACTGTTTGCTTTATTTTATATAATTTCCGAATATAATGACATGTTGAAATATCAAAGCATCTATATTCATTCAAGAAGAAACTAGCAAAATAATAGTTTTCTTTTCTAAATGTTCCGCTTATTTAACAGCTAGAATTTAATTTATTATCTTTTTTTTTTTATAAAGTGTTACTTCCAAATTAAAGAGTTATCGTTTTGCAATAAAATAGTAAGTTCATTATGCATAATTAGATTACAAAAAAATTGATAAAGTGATATTTTCTTTTCAGGGAAAAAAATATTTTTTTTTTCTTAAAACATTAACTCTGTTTACCTAATTTTTTAGGCATTTTTTTTCAATAAACTATGTTTACTTGCGTTTTTATAAGTATGATTATGCATATTGATAATGATTTTTTCCCGTTTAAATATTATAACACTATTTTAGTGCAGTAAAATATTAAATGAAAAAAGTAGCACGGTTAAAAAATGAAAAGGTAATACATTTGCTGGAAATGTTGTATGAGAGTATAAATGAATGTGGACATTATTTTGTCTATTAAAAAGTGGAGGCGTTGAATTTTGTTTTATACTATTTATGTCTAGAGTCCCATTTTGAGACGCTTTGATTATTACTAAATTTGTATTTTTTTCTTCCTCTTTAAAACACGAAAATTGTATGAAATAATTATATAAATGTCTTTATTTGTTAACGAGGGATGGCAGCATAAGATGGATATTTATTTGCTTAAATGAAGGCTTTTTTGGAGTTTATAGATTTTTAATTTTTCAAGATGCCGAAACGTAAAAATTAAGTTTATTTGTGTTTTTTCTATGAAGGATCTAAATAAAAAGTCTTAATCTTAGCTTGTAGATTTCTTTCAAATACGCATTTTTTTAAATTGTAAAATTATACGCTTAGGTCTATTATTACGCAATTCTGTAACGTACAAAATACAATGCGCTAGGCACGAATGGTTACATATTTATTAGCCATTTAGTGGGCGGTTATTTATCTAAAGTCCTTTTCAAGATGCTTACAAAACAAATTATTTTTAAGCCTAAAATACGATTATTATTAGTTTATTATTAATAATACTTTTAATGTTATTAGTCTTTGTAAAGAAATAAATATATTTTTAGTAGCTCATAAAAATACTAACTACAGTATATAATACACACTTTTAAAAGCTTTTCTATATAAATTTAGACAAAACATATAATTATGCGTATTATACTATTAGAAATATTATGCATATTCCCACATTTAGTATGTTTACATTTTAGAAAATAAATACAGCAAACTTCTAACGTTATTTTTTTAGTATTTTTTCAGTTCATTTTACAACATTTGAAAGTGATTTTACCAACAAATTTGAGATACCAAAAGTTAAGGCACAAATAGATCATTTTCCTTCTTAAAGAAGTATTTTATTTCATTTTATTTCTTACCATTGTATAATTACAGAATAAATTAGCGTTGTATTTTTCGCGCAAAAAATGGTAACAACGAGAATATAATCGATGGATAATGTATCGATTTATCTATAACTAGCAAACCCCGCGGCTTTGCTCGCATAACAGTCGAAGTATGCCAAGTGATATTTGCATGACTATTTTTTATTAGAAGAACACGTTTTGAAATAATTCAAAAATTGCAAATTAAGCCACAGTTTTACTAAACTTTGTTATAAAAGTGCAGTAGACATAAATTAAATTTTAATTAATAAGAGCTAAAACTAATCCCAATTAGATGATAATTTAGAAAGTATTTTGAGACTTATGCTCATTTCAGTATTCATTTGAAGTTTTGAATTTTTTAGAAACCATGTTAACACATATACATCTTAAAATTAACCATCATTTCAAATTCCAAGCTTCATGTCTAACAGTCTACCACCTCTCTGGTGTTAGTAGCACCAACATAAAATGCCGAAACAGAGTTGAAATAGAATGTCTCGAAAAATTTTGAAACATAGACTGTCACCATTTATTCACCTTTAATAACATCGGTTGGTATTTCCTAATATTCTACAGAAAACGGTGTTTTTAAAGGCTTTGTTGTTCCTGCCAATCAGGTGGTAGTGACACCGGCATAAAATATATCCCGTATAGGATCAGGGAATATCACTCTTGATTCGCAACCAATAACTTCTGAAATCGGTTTATTTATTCCTGAGATTCCATAGAAATCGTAATTTAGACCGCTTTTAGAATGCTTTTGACTCCTTCCCTTCGCTTCATACCTTTTTAATTTCGAATTTATTTTCGACTGTTCTTAGACGACATTTATATTTTATAAGTGACTACCGTGCTATATTTAAAGTTTCTAGCCTCTTCAGTACCGCAGAAATCGCAATTTAGAAAGTTTTTGGCTCCGGCAACCATCGACATAAAATATAGCTTATATAGTGTTTGAGTAGGTTCTATCACCATCAATTTGCAACCATTATGTTTGAAATCGGATTCGTATTTCATACGATTGTATAAAAATCGTAATTTAGAATGCTTATAGAACGCTTTTTTGCTCACTTTATCCTTTTAAATTTGGAATTTTCTTTCGACAAATCTCAGAAAGCATTTGCATCTTTGAAATATTTACCATTCCTAATTTAAAATGTTAGATCCCCTCAGTAACACAAAAAACGCAATTTAGAACATTTTTTGCTCCTGTAACCCCTAGGTGGCAGTGATAACAATGTAAAATATAGGCTATGTTGGAGCGGGACTATCACCATCAATTTGAAATCATTACTTCTGAAATCTGTTTATATTTCCTGTGATTGCGTAGAAATCACTATTTAGAATGTTTTTAGAACGCTTTTCGTTCATTTTCAATCCTTTTCAGTTTCAAATTTTTAAGGAACTCTTGAGAGTATTTACATCTTGTAAGTAATTACCATGCCAAATTCCAAGTTGCTAGCCCCTTCCGTATCACAAAAATCACAATTTAGAACGTTTTTTTTTAAATGCAACCGCAAGGTGGTAGTGACGCCAACATGAAATAGCTCCTATATTGGAGCAAGGCCATCATCAATTTCCAACCATTATTTTTTAAATCGATAGGGTGCTTTCTGAAATTGCGTAGAAATCGCAATTTAGGACGTTTTTCGTCCATTTTCACACTTTTTAAATTTCGAATTATTTAGGAAATGTTCTTAGAGATCATTTATATCTTATAGGTAACTACCATGGCTAGTTTCAAGTTGCTAGCCCCTGCAGTATTACAAAAAACGCAATTTAGATCGGTTTTTTCTCCTTCACCTCTTTTGTGGTAGTGACACCGACATGAAATACAGCCTATATTGGAGCAAGGGCTGTCACCATCGTTTTCACACCATTATTTTTTAAATCGGTTCGGTACTTCCTGAGATTGCGTAGAAATTGCAATTTAGAAAGATATTAGAACGCTTTTCGCTCATTTTCACCCCTTTTAAATTTCAATTTCTGAGGAAATGTTCTTAGAGATCATTTGTACCTTATAAATAACTGACTTGCCTAATTCCAGGATTGTAGACCCTCCAGTATCACAAAAATCGCAATTTAGAACGGTTTTTGCTTCTGCAACCCCTAGGTGGTAGTGACGCCGACATGAAATAGACCCTACGTTGGAGCAAGGGCTCTCATGATCAATTTCCAACCATTACTTTTGAAATAGGTTGGATAATTTCTGAGATTTCGTAAAAACTGCCATTTAGAACGCTTTTTAGAACTCTTTTCGCGCATTTTCACCCCATTTAAATTCCGAATATTGTAAGAAATATTCTTGGAGATCATTTATACCTTATAAGTAGCTACCATTCCAAATTCCATGTATCTGGGCCCTTCAGTGACACAAAAAGCGAAATTTCGAACGTTTTTTTGCTCCTGCACCCCTTTTAGGGGTAGAGGCACAGACATAAAATAGAGCCTATATTGGAGCGAGGGTTGTCACCATCATTTTGACACCATTATTTTTGAAATCGGTTAAGTACTTCCTGAAATTGCGTAAAAATCGTAATTTAGAATGTTTTTTAGAACGCTTTTCGCGCATTTTCACCCCTTTTTATTTTCGATTTTTTTTAAGAAATGTCCTTAGAGATCATTGTATCTTGTAAGTAACTATCATTCTAAATTTCACGTTTCTAGGCCCTTCAGTAACACAAAAATCGCATTTTTAGAGCGTTTTTTGCTCCTGCACCCCCTTTTGGCCAGTGGCACGGACATAAGATACAGCCTATGTTCCAAGTTGGACTAACACCATCATTTTGATACCATTACTTTTGGAATCGGTTCGGTAATTCCAGAGCTTACTTCCTACAAATAAACAATTTTTACCTCTTTATAATATTAGTTTAGATGTCTATCTATAACATAAAGGTCGAATGGGCGCGATCATTACGTTGACGTGATTTTGACGTTGGCAATACCAATCGATTAAATTTTGCCTTAAATGCAATTGTTTAATCTTCTAAACATCGATCATTTACAAATTTTGGGCCGCCCAATAGGGAAAACAAATGTACTCTTAATTACAATTTGTTTTAAAATGTATCGTAATGAGTTTTAAAAATGTATAAAAATATGTTTGAAAATTGGGTATTTACGTATTATCCAGGCAAGTAGATAGATCGACAAAAATGGGTGTCAATTGCAAATCTTGTTCATCGTTACTATCAACATTTAGAACAGTAATTTAACATTATTAAGGGGACACACTCGCCTTCAAGAAGTCAAAAATGCTAGAAAACTGATTCAATTTCCATACCTTTTTACAAACTAATTAATAATGGAAATTCAATGAATTTCTTTTTTATTGTTAAGTAAAGTATTACCTGTTTCATTAAACAAAACAGATTTATGAAAAATAAAGCAAGTTAAGAAATTGCAACGACCATTTGGAAAACGATTTTTTCAAAGACTAAAATTTAAGACATAAAAAATCGCACAGAATCGATCATACATTACGTACGCCATGAATTAAATATTAATAGTGTTATTACACGTAAAAATTGCAAGCGACAAAAATTGCCTGCGACTCGTCAGATTTCCTGAAACTTGCGTATTATCCACCTGAAACTTACGTATTATCCAAGCATTTCATTGGCTGTTCCGGAAAAGGCTTTTCCATCGTAGAAATCTGACCGCAAATTTTAAATGAAATTTCATTCTTAAACTTTTAATCATCCCACAATATTACTTTTTACACCGTCGTATAGAGAAAAAATGTACTTTTAAATGCAATTTGTTTGAAAGCTGTATCTCAATTTGTTTCTGAGTTATTAAATATTTTTTTGTAGTTTTTATTATTTTTTTGTCCTAGTGGCAACAGAAGTATCCATCTCTGTTGAAAGTAAAGGGAAAATACATATTACTCTTTAGACCAATCAGAAAACGAATAAATTGCGGAATCAACCAATGAAACACTTCAGATATGTTTTTGATTTCCTACCCTGACAGAGGACAATAACCATTTTTCCAAATGGTTAAAAATATTTAAATTAAATAGGAAACTTTTAGTAACCTACTTTTTTCCGTAATTAATATATATCACTGCGCGTATGATTTCGCAAAAGCTGTTAAAATTAATGGGTTGAAATTTTCTAAGTGCATTAATGTTATACCTTTGCATAAAAGGAACTAATATCTTAGCACTATCTTAAATAATAAAAAAATTAATTTAAAATGATACGCTAGGAATTTTACAAATTTTCTTTTTTAATTTTTATTATTGATTATAAATATTATAAATGAAGATAATTAAAAATTTTAGTTCATTATGTTAAGCGAAGCGTTATCTTTAAATTAAAATATATTTATAGTTAATAAATTAAAATGAACACGAGATATCATGCGCGCAGTGATATATAGTACTTACGAAAACAAAACAAAAAAAACAGTAGGTTACTTAATTAAGTTTTTCTAATAAATTTAAATATTTTTCATCAATCTGTTTTGTTTATTTTAACAAGTAATGTTACACATAATAATCCAAAAATGTTAGTTTTTTTGGAAAAAGTTTGGAAATTTAATCAGTTTTCTAGAATTTTTGACCGGTCGAAGGCGAAATGTCTCCCTAAATACAAAACATTGCTAAAATGGCAAATAAAATCCCATAAATTAATAAATTAATAAATAATAAATAATAAATGAGCTATGATAAATAAATAAATAAAATCTATGAACTATAGTAATTATTATTATATTACATACCTTATTTCGTATGATACATTACTTAATTATAATGAGGGTTACTTTAAAAAGTTAAATTGGCTCCCTGCTTTTCATAGTTTTATGACCTGGACGGGATAATACGTAAATACAAAAAATCGTACAGCAATTTGTTTGAAAACTGTACCGAATATTACACATTCATAATAGTTTTTAAATAATTTTCATGCATCAATTCTTTTTAAATCTAGCGTTTCAGACGTCTATACCATAACAAAATTAAAACTTCATCGATAAATAAATAAAATAATAAAATTTAAATAAAACACAAATTTATTATATGTAGTCGAATTACGCCCACACCACTGATACATTCCGAATAAAAAAGGCTGCTGTAAATAGAGGTCTTTTGCAATTTCTTCAGCTGTTAACTCTTGGCAGTAGGCCAATGCGGAAGTATTGCTATAAGTAAATGTCAAATATTTATTAGAATACATAATGTGACTTTTCAAATATAAAATATTTTAATGTTGTTATTGGACAATCTAATAAAATATAGCAAATAAAAAAACCTATTAACGTTTCCAAATACAAAAAAAAAAAAAAAAAAAAAAAAAAAAAAGGTATTTATCTTTTTTATGGAATCGGGAAAGGCCGGCAGGATTCCCTAGTTCTTATAAGAATTTGTTGCTCTCTCATGCATTGGCACTTAAAGTTCTTAAAGATTTTTTTTTCTTGCTATCGCGTAAGTATAGAATAAGTTAGAATCAGATTTTTGGGTGCAAAGAAGGATAACAACGATAATACAATTAATCGGTAACATATCGAATTTTCCCGAATGTTTATCTGTCTATATTATAAAGGTCAAACCTGTCTGTGCGTAACGCTGACGTCATTTTGACGGTGGAAAAAACAAATGATTAAATAACTTTTACTGCTATTTGTTTAAACTTCTAAACATCGCACATTTTAAAAGTTTACTCCGTCGATTAGGGTGTTGTGTTGTGTTGTTTTATGACGACCGTCTACCTATATTAGGGATATAGATCCGGGGAGGATGCCCTCCGTGGGGGTCTTTCTAAAGGAATCTAACCCGTTTTAACGCAAGGTAATCCAAGGTTCGAAGAAAACCACGGATGAGTCTGAACGATTAGGCGGATGGGTGCGATTGGGTTCGAACCCAGCATCTCCTGTTTACCAGCTTCGAGAGTAGAACTTATCGGCCACTGGTGGGTCCAGGCGAAAAGGGAAAAAATGTACATTCAAATGAAATTTGTTTCAAAACTGTATCGCATCTTATTTGAAATATGCATCGGTATTTACTCATTTTTTATTATTTTTTAAATAATTTTTAAATAATTTTTAGGTATGATTTTTTTATCTTTGTATATTGCGTGCAGACGATTACGTAAAATGAAACAGTTTGTACTTAAATTAATAAAAATAGCTCAGCATTTGTTTTCAGCTTATATGACATAACGGAATTAAAACATTCACCAATCAAAAAATAAAACAATAAAATAAAAATAAAATGCAAATTTAAAGCATATGATCCAACTATGTACTTAAACAACTAAAATGATAAAAAAGGCTGATTATAAATAGTGATCTTTGGTAGTATCTCCTTCTATTAACCTCGGACGTTAGGCCAATACAAAACTATCGCTTCTAATAAACTTCAAAACTTTATTTAATTACTATTTTACATATAATTATGATTTTTGGTGTTGTTAGTGCGTATTCTAAAAAGAGAGCATATTAAATGTAAAAAATCTAATAAAGTTATCAAATAAGTAAATAGTTCTCATCTATATTCTGTAACTCGGGAAACTCGAGTATATCCCCTTGTTATTTTAAAGAGAAGTAATTGCACTCTTAGAAATCGGCGGGTATAGGGATGTTGTCCCTTTGTCAGTAGTACTCAATATTGTATTTAAATATAATTGCGGATTGTATTTTTTATTATACTTTAAAATATTTTATTGTTTGTCTATTAAAAAGTGAAGGTGTTGAAAGTTTATTTTTAATTTACTTCTTAAAGATATTTTTTTATTTATTTTTCTCCTTAACCATCGTACAATTACTGAATAAGTTACATTTTTGGAGGCAGAGAATGATAACAATGAGATTACAAACAATGGGTAATACATATTGTTTTACTGAATGTCCATTATTATAAAGACAGATAGGGGCTGTATAAACGTTTGCAGTTTTGAGAATCATTTCTCTTTCTCCATTGTATTGCATAATGTATTTAATTATAATCTTGGATTGTATTTACTTATGATACTTTATATTATTTTATCAAACACACCTTTTCGTTTATGTCAATAGCTCATGAATAAAAATTTTTACTCTTATTTTCTAAAAAGTCATAAGGATTCTGTAAATACAGGTTTCAATTAATTTTTTGAAACCTTTCACTTTAATCTTTCATACGTACATGCGTATGACTTTTGTTTTGATCGCAGTAGTTATTCTATTACAAATGTAAGATATTTCATAACAGTCATAAAGACATGTTAGATGAGCAAGTATACATATCAATGGTAAAAATTACATTTTCATTTTGGTGATACTTGTGAGAAAAGAAAAGATTCTCAAAAATCACGGACGTGGCATAATTATAACAATACACTCAGTGTAATGTTAAAAGTACAATTGTGTCTCATCTGATAGTATAAAGATTGAAAAGATGTTGTCTTTAAGAAGAAAGATGCATGTGGTCAAATTGAAATCAGTAACACATACTGCGGCTGCGACATATAATGATGCAAATTAGATTCTAATTACTGATGGAAATGCTGCTTGTTCTTTATTATGTAGAATGAAATAATAACAATGTTTAAGCAAACATTTGTGTTAAATTTGGACAAATTAAATTAATCATTATGGCGTATATAAACTGAACAGCCAAAACATTATTACCACCAACCTCATAACGCGTTGATCCATTTTTGGCTCGTAAAACAGCTGCAACCGTTCTTGGCATTGATGCCAAGGACAGATTGTACCAGATGTTCAGGCAGCGGTCCCGCAAATTCGAGATATTCTAACATTGGGGTCTTTGAGTTCTTATCGTGACACTCCAAATGTGCTATATTGGATTCTATTGGCTCCCGTAACGTAGGCTGCCAGGACAATAACATTTACATGGAACCGAAAAGCATATGTACAGCTCTGGAATTCAGCTATGTTTCTTGAACTACTCCAGCATAATTCGAGCCTTGAGCCATGGAGCGCGTTGTCCTGTTGGCTGTGGTCGATTTCCAATTGAGACGGCAGACGCCATGTGAGTATGCATCTGATCCGCAATTATCTTCATATAGTCCCCAGCTTTCATGGTCTGTTCTATCCCAACCAAGGGTCCCAAAGACTCTCATAAGAATGAACCCTAAAGCATAATACTACCACCACCAGCCTGTGTATGACCTCTTTTACATTGGGGGAGCAGCAGTTTGCCGGTAAGACGGCCTACCCTGACCCGGCCATCGATGTGCCGAATTAAGAATCGTGATTTGTTCGACCAGGCAACTCTCTCCCACTGATCCATGGTACAGTCACGATGTTTATGGACCCACTGTAGGCATAGTTGGCGATGGCGTTGGTCAATAGAGGCACATGAGTAGGACAATCTCCAAAGTTCTTTTTCCTTGATAACGCATAGACGACCAGCGCCAAAGCATCTAGTGCTCGTTTCACCGTCATTCGTTTAATTTGAAGGAGTACTAAGAACGAAAGGCGACGAACAACCCACAAGTCGTGCATTTTCGGAAATAATCATCCCATACCCAGCGGCCATTGCAATCTGTACTATATCAAAGATCAGCAGCCTTTCTCATCACTCACAGAATACGCGCAAGAATGATTTCTCATATTCCACAGCAGCAATTAAATAACATTCCTACTAGATGCCGAACCCTCCACGTTTATCCCCACACGAATCCAGACAAGTTTATTGTAAAATGTGGCGAAGTTATAATTTTTTGGTTGTTCGATGTAAATTTATTTTAATTTTTTTAAGAACATTAGAAATGTTCCTTGAATCTAAAGTGATAAGTTCAGCAAAACATTGTTTTAATGTTTTTTGTTGTCTAATTTTTCAAACATTTTTCAAACATAGTAATGTATAATATTGACTATAATGTTAGCAAAGAAAAACACGTTGTCTTTTGCAAATGTCGTATATTATTCATAGTTTTTTTTTAAATTAGAAAACGAATACCGTATAAAGTAATTTAAATCAGTAACTTTTATATGACGGCTTTTGTAAGAATGCAAAAATAATTCATATAAAATAATTTTTTGCCTATAACACTTTAATGTAGGTCTATTTAAATCTCATTTAATTTAAATAAACTAGAATTTTACGAAAGAACACTTGATTTAAAAACGGAAGGTATGCCTACAGGTAGATGCTTTTATTTTTTATTTATCATTTCTGCTTTACAGTCATTTTGAGGATATTTAATAGAGCATCTCCTAGAATAATCTTGAACATGTGATATGCAAGGTCGCCATAATTAAACTGACGGAACTCTGCTAGTGTTCTGTAGCGCGATCTAATTGCGAGAATGGCGCCACATTTTGCAGGAAGATTAAACAAGACGGGGGACGAAGGATTCCGCGAAAAAAATTTAGTTTTAAAAAAATCACCGCCAGAGGAATATGTGGCGCTCTGTATTCGAAAAATATAGTTTCAAAAAATGAAGAATCAATACTGAAGTAAAATTACCGTTTATTTAACGAATTTAGCAATTTAATCCAAACTCAAAATGGTAACAGTTTATAAAAAGCTAAAAATTTACATAAACACTGCTAAAGGTTCTTTATCTGCAATTTCACTTACAGAGCCCCAAAGAAAGCAACAGCAGAAGAAGAAGTTCTTTATTCAAATTTCGCGTTACATCAATTGGCCCAGTACCAGATTGTTCGTCTTTAAAAGGCAATGTGTTAATGATAGAAGCAATTTCATTTAAAGTTATCTTTCATAATGTCTCCTTCTTTAGTCAAGCGAGCTCTACTAGTCAAATTCTTTTACCTCAACCAGTGCAATGCGCCAGCCTCTCTTCGTGCTTTTAGAAACCAAAAAAAAATTCGTAAAGGTAATGGGCCTTTGTCAGTTAATGGTTTAAAAGCAATGGTTGAGAGGTTTGAGAAAACAGGTTCTCTAAATGTTCAGTCAGGCATAGGACGAAAACCCGTATCACAGGATACAATCGAAGAAGTGGCAACGGCAATTCTCGACAGAGCACCAGACAATATTGCTACCATTTCCAGCGCTCGTGGGATAGCTCGAAATTTGGATATGCTTTATTGTACGGTATGGAAAATCTTACGAAAAATTACCCACTTCTATCAAGATCAGCCGTATACAAGAGTTACGTCACACCGATATTGATAAGTGATTGACTTTTGCTCTCAATTTTCTTGCCAGAATGGAGTTGGATGATGCTTGGCCCTGGAAAATCTTATGGGGAGACGAGGTCTACTTTTACCTGAAGAAACTGTAAATACCCACAACTGCTGAATTTGGGATGACAAGTTACCAAAGATTCAAAGAAATTCCTTTGCATTCACCAAAGATAACTGTTTGATGTTGTTTCACAGCAGATATGATCATAGGCCCATTCGTTTATGAGAACATTACTCCGACAGGACCTGTAACGTGTTCTGTTACCGGAGATAAATATCGCCAAATGCTAAACAACTTTGATATTCCGGCACTTCAGCAAAGCCAATGTCTGGAGAAAATAATTTTCATTCAAGATGGAGCCCCTCCATACATTGCTTTGCCGGTACAGCAGCTGCTACAACAGAAATTCACAGCCGAAAGAGCCATTAGCCGCTGTTTTCCAACTGCATGGCCACCTCGGTCCCCTGATCTCACACCCTGCGACTTTTGCCTGTGGGGTTACCCAAAGTCCAAGGTCTATCACGGAGGTGTGCAGGACCTGGCTACGTTGAAGGATAACATATCGCGAACTGTACGGGAGATACCTGCAAACATGTTATTATCTGCTGTTGTAAATACTGTGCACAGAATGCAATATGTGGTCCACAAAAACGGCGGCCACATCGAACCTGAGTTGCATGTGCTAAATAAACGGTAATTTTATTTCAGTATTGATTCTTCTTTTTTGAAACTCTCTTTTTCGAATACTCAGCGCCACATATTCCCCTGGCAGTGATTTTTGGAACTAATTTTTTTTCGCGGAATCCTTCGTTCCCCGTCTTTTTTTAATCTTCCTACAAAATTTGGCGTCATTCTTGCAATTAGATCGCGCTACAGAACACTATGAGTACCGTCAGTTTAATTATGGCCATCTTGTATTTAAACAAAACGTTTTACTTTATAAACATTGGAAAAGGTAATTTAGGAAGAACATACGTTTTTCTATATGTTAGAATATGCGTTATTTTGTAAAGAATATGTGTTTTTCTATTCATTAGAATATACGTAATTTTATACGCTAGAATATACTTTATTTTAAAAAGATTATGCTTTAGAATGTACTTTATTTTAAAAAGATTATACGTTAGAATATACGTTAATTTAGAAAAAAATATACATTATTTATTCCAAACGTTGTTGATGCGAATAATTATAACAATATATGTCTATCATTCTATGTAAGTCAATCTCAAAATATGTCTATCCTAAATGTCAGACATTGATGTTAAATAAAATCTGTAGAAAAACAAATAATTAAAATTAATAAAACTATCTAAAACTGTTACACAAAGCGTAATATTTTATAGTTAATTTCATAATTTATATGCCTTAATTTTTTATGATTAATTCGCTTGAGTTAAATTCGACTTTTTTAAATTTCAACCATTTTTTATTATACTATTATATTATATTATTTAATTTTTTTGCACTGGATTTCATCCAAGATCTAAATATTCATTGAAATTATTCTGCTAGGTCAAATAAATAAAACTACCAAATACTAATATACAGGCGTAATATTTTACAACATCTCCGTAATTTATATTAACTAATTATTACGAACTTTTGTCTTAAAATTAAGTCTAATTATATAAATTTCAGTCATTTTTATGTTAATTCTTTTTAAATTATATCCTTATTTTTTTTTTTTTTTTTGCACTGGATATTATCCAAGATATAAATATCTATTGAACTTATTCGTTGTTCATTGTTATTTTTTTTTTCTTTTTAAAGAAAAACAATGATAATATTCATAAAATATATTCTTAACAGTTTGACGATATTTTTCATTCTAAGAGATTTTTTTCAATATTGCGTGACATTAATAATGATTGAAATTCTTTGTGTAAGTAACACGTTACAATTATTGGCATGGTGTATATAAAAAAAAATATTCCATTGTTCTATAAGATATCTTT
Source organism: Maratus speciosus (assembly GCA_963932465.1). NCBI lineage: Eukaryota > Metazoa > Arthropoda > Arachnida > Araneae > Salticidae > Maratus > Maratus speciosus. The sequence goes on along the minus strand of OZ010788.1, from coordinate 388,931,285 downwards.
TTTTACAAAGATATTTAACTAATAATAGTGAAATTACTTTAGAAAAATTGATTTTTGCAAGATGCACATAATGATAAAATTTATTGGCATGTTTTTCTTGCATGACAAAATTATTTTACATATGTGGGAGTTTCATTTCTAAATTTATATATTTGTTTTATTTTTATTAATTCATTTTTTGCTTTCACATTATATTGATACGAATGAAACAAGGTACCACTTTTTTAATTGTGATATTCACAATAGTAAAATCAATTTAGATACAATGTGCCATTTTTTGTTTAATATGGTCCTTTGAAATATCTTAATTGCATACTCGTGAAAAAAAAGATTCCCCTAATAAATCTACGTGTAAACTGTGTTTGTTTTATAATGATTTTCTATAACGTCTACTAGTAAAATTTATACTTACATATTACTTAGACTTAGAGGATCGTCTACAGATATAAATTAAAACAAAAATTAAAATTACAAATACTAAAATCTAATTACTTAATTACATTAATTGCAGGTTGACAAAACCATAGAAATTATAACAAACTTCAAAATTTTCGATACATCAACTAATTTCGGGACCATATTTCGACTTTTCTGTAGCATACACACTCGGATTCCAAACGGACAGTCATTCGGTGACATAATTTTTCAATTAGAAAGATTTAAAGTTCATAACTCATAATGTTAAATTCATATTTAATTGTTACAAAATAGATTTCATTTCGAAAGGGTTTTTAGGCATAACTAAAAACAACATAGAAGAACGAGGTGTAAATTTGTTTTTTCATATTTAAAGCTTCACCAAATCGCTTTCCTTTGGATATATTGTTTATAATTAAAAATGTTTTATTAATTTCAAAATGTATATATTTTAGAGCGAGCATCAATCAATACTAAAATGATTATGAGAGCTACTGCAGCTATGATATGAGAGCTACTGCAGAATCACTTAACGTCAATATTGAGGAATTACTGAACTTATAATGAAAACGACATGATATTGAGAAAGAAATTACAGCAATATAGAGCGTTCTCGATTTAAATCCTTTTTAACTCATACAGGAATATTTCCACCAGTCTGAACTGCAGTCTCAAAATATTTAAGATATACGTATAGTTTTGCTCCAGCGTACATTTAGCAAAATACATATTTTAAAATTCATTTTTAAAAACATTTGGACCACTGCTTTAAATAGGCCGTTGCAATTCTGCCGTTAATTACAGAAAGAGACGTCATCCACCACTGAAATCCTACTCATCAAAATGATATCATTTATGATTAGAAGTAGCATCCATCTCCCACGAGTTGTTTTCAGACAATAGAGAAAAAAAAAATTAGCTGATTTGATCTAAGTTTTTCCTACTAAACGTAAGAGAATGCTTTAAACCTAAGGTAAGTTGTTATGCATTAATACCCATATCTAAATTCATGTGTTTATTGCGCATATTTTTCATCGATTTGTTTGCTTTCGTTAATGATATTAGTCTTGAGATTATCTGTTTTTAAAAAATGGCGCAGTTCCCCTAATTGGACCAATTTGAGTTGTTTAAATTGGCCCAAATATGCTATCATAAATTTCAAAAGAAAATAATGAATGTCGAGTCCTGTACGCTTTTAAAGGAAGCAGCATTTGGCCTTCTAACAGGCATGTTTTTGAAAGTCATCATTTTGAAACTGCTTCTGTACTTATTCCTGACGAGGAGATAGGCACTTAAGATAGATCGGTTGATTCTCGTGCTAGTGAGATTTCGGAGTCAGAGTCAATAATCATGAAACTAACTAAAATTAAGAGAGTAAAAAAAAAAAAAAAAGCAATTTAACAAAATACAACGACCATTTCGAAAATGATTTTTTCAAAGACTAAAATTTAAGACATAAAAAATCGCACGGAGTTCATCATACATTACGTACGCCATGATTAAACATTAATAGTGTTATTACTCGTAAAAATTGCAAGCGACAAAAATCTCCTGCGACTCGTCAGATTTCCTGAAACTTACGTATTATCCATTTGAAACATACGTATTATCCACCTGAAACTTACGTATTATCCACTTGAAACTTACGTATTATCCAAGCATTTCATTGGCTGTTCGGGAAAAGGCTTTTCCATTGTCAGATTTCCTAGAAATCTGACGACCAATTTTAGATGAAATTGCATTCTTAAACTTCTAAACATCCCACAATATTACTTTTTTACACCGTCGTATAGAGAAAAAAAATGTACTTTTAAATGCAATTTGTTTGAAAGCTCTATCTCAATTAGTTTCTGAGTTATTAATTTTTTTGTAGTTTTTATTACTTTTTTGTCATAGTGGCAACAGAAGTATCCATCTCTGTTGAAAGTAAAGGGAAAATACATATTACTGTATAGACCAATCAGAAAACGAATAAAATGCGGATTAAACCAATAAAACGCCTCAGATACGTTTTTGATTTCCTACACTGACAGAAAACAATAACAATTTTTCCAAATGGTTAATAAAATTAAGAGAATAAAAATAAATGATGAAAACGACACAAACAAACAGTCTGGAGGAAAAACACCAGTGACAGCAAAAGTTGTGAAAGATATAGTAAACTAAAAGGAAAGAGAAAATTGTGAATAGATTGTCCCACAAGAAGGCTGTATCTACAAAATCTGCCAAAAAGTCAAAGAATCATTGGAAAGGTTACATTCCTTTCCAAAACCCTTTAAGTCAAAATACAGAGAGATTTAAAAAACAGCTGTATTAACATCTACCCCATATAAAGTAAACCTTGAAATGAAAAAAAAAAAAGGCAAAAAGGAAGCTCTGAAAGCACAAAAGAAATTGGAACGTGAAAATTTAAAAAATAGACGTAATTCAATTGCAAAGAAAACGATTGGACGGGAAGAACTAAAAAAGTAAATAACACTTCTGTTGAAAAAAAAAATCTAATGATTCAGAATCTAAAAAGGAAAATTAAGACAATGATGTTTGGTTTGCCTAATTTGTAAGAAACATGAAATAGCAGAAATGATTTAATGCTCAGATTTCCAAGTATGGTTCCATGTTTTGTGAGCTGGAAACAAAATTAACAAAAAAATTTATGTGTAAGCCTTGCATTACTTTTTACACCATAGTCAAGTAACTGGCAATCAGTTCCATAATTTCTATTCATAATAAATCAGATCTTTGGATTATATTTTCAATACATTTGATTTAAAACAATTACTCTTATTAGATGTAAATTTCCAACTGGGCGAAAATTTACCAATTAGAATAATTGTGTTAAAATTAATCTAGTGCAATTACTCTTATTTCATTATATTTCATTTCTGTTGTTTGATTGTTTCATTAATCGCAAATTTTGCTTTTAATAAAATTAGTTATATTCTTTACTCATTAAAACAGCCTAATATTGTTTGGGCCAATTTAGGAGGCTGGGTGTCCAACTTATGCAACCTGTCTTAAATTTGGACCACTTTTGACAATTTTTTTTTCAAATTAAAATAAATCTTTTTAAAAAGGAATTGTTCTAGAGATTTATTTATTTAATAGATGAATAGATTAACTACGTGTAGTGTTATTTTGCAGATAATCCCAAAATGAAGTGAGTTATATCTGAAAGTAGGTAATGGGGTCCAAACTCGGCGACTCTCCGTTACAAAAGTTGTGTAAACAATTGCATTAATGTTATTTGGAATATAATGTATTTAAAACAAAATTTTAGGCGTTTACATAACAAACGCGAAGTGTTTTCTTTGTTTTTGCGCCATTCCTATCATTTTGCACTTTGCTGTACACATTATGCAGTAAAGAACAAAGGCAAATTTTAAACAAAATAAACTATATTTTATTTAAAGTTAAATATATACAAGAAAACGTATCAAACATAGGAAAGACAATTCGGTCTATCATTTCTAGATTTAATTAAATCTTTTTCTGGTATCTTATTATTTAGTTTAAATTCACTTTTACTTAATTCATAATTAAATATATTTATATTGAAAGTCCTTATTCTTAATTCTCAAACTTTTAACGTAACAAATTAAACATTACTAGCCTTTAACTGAATAAGATTATTGACACTCCTTGTTTATTTTCCTATGCATACAGAATTGCATATATTTACTTAAAATAACCCATTGTGACCGCTATCCTGAATTTGACACAGGTAAATACAATAAAAAACAATCGATATACCATACATTTGAAGATTGTAAATCAAAATAATACCTTGAGACCTATTGTGGGTCGGTTTTTACCTTTCGAGTTTTTTCTTCATTACAGATGTCATCTTCAGGATATGCAGGAATTCTCAAAGTGTCACACGCTCTTATTACGAGGGCAATTTGGAAACTAACCTCCGGTGTGCCGTGATGCTAGTAGTGTGGGTGCCATTGTTAAATCAAACAATTTGAGATTCAGTAAGTTTTCACTTATTGTGGTGAGAGAGTTGTACTACCACGTGTTTGCTAGTTATAAAAATAAAAAACTGTGCCCTGCCATTGAAAAGTCCGTCAACTGCAAGATACAAGGATTGGTTTATTTGGGCAAAAAAAACCTGTCAGCAGTAGACGACCTGTCTGACATCTGGAGTTGTGTTGCTGCACTCTAACAGTGCTTGGCGAATACAAGATTTATTGCGCCAATTCAAATGGTACATGTTTAATGATCCCCTTTATACACCAGGCTTGGCTCCTTCTGATTACGATATGTTCACTGAAATTAAGAAGTGGCTTAATGCACAGCACTTCGCTGACGATAAGGAACGACAAACTTCTGTGTCAAGTTGGTTGAATTCACAGACGTCTGAGTTTTTTGTAGAATGTTGGTAAAAAACCATGACAAATGCTTGAATGTAAATCGTGATTACGTTGAAAAATTGAGGACAGCTGTACCTTTCAGATGTAACCAAAAAAAGTTTTGAATATATGGTTTTCTTTATTTACAGTGAAATAGAGGTTAGTTTCCGAATTGCCGTCGTATTTAAAACATTGGTTTAAAACATTACGTTTTGGTCAAACATAAATATATTTAATCTTAACTCTTGCTATTGTGAGTGTATATAACAACCCCGTTTCATATTGCTGTTCGCTAAAATGCGATATATATCATGCTTCAAGACTAGTGTCAAGTAAACGTGATGATTCCATAGAATGAAGGTAATATAAAATATATTACAGAGAGAAGCCTAAACAACATCAAAAATCGGACAGAATTTCGTATCAAATCGAATAAAGTAATAATTCGTCATAAGCTTCAATATCAAAGATGTTCTCCAATTTCAAATATTACGATAGCGGATCAGAATTCATACCCCTGTTATCTCTAATTGTTACTGTAAAGTGATTGGTGCTAACCAATTAAATTTTTCACCTTACTGGTCTCTCTATTGCTTTATCTCTCTAGATCTTTACGCCAGTGGTTGTAAATATAAGAGTTCTAAAATTCTGCAACGTTTTCAATTAATAAGCGCCTTCGTAATTCCTTGCAGAACTCTATTTCTGTATCGATCGCCCCCTAAAGGAACTAATATAAATTCTTAAATACACTTACACAATTAATATAAAAATTATGACCCATGTAAAATAAAATGTCCTCTACACTTGCATTCAAAATCGTGTAGATATCTCAATTTCATTGGTAGCCTTAAACTATCAATTACGCTGATTTCTACTTTTTACTGAAAAGTAATGTGGGAAGAAATAGTGAATGTTATATCTTCTAACAACACCATCTGCATAAGAATTCACTTTTTAAATTCTAATTTAAATTAATCTAATTTAATTCTAATTAAATTCTAATTTTTTAAATTCTAATTATTTGCTACAGAAGGATTGGGAGGACCATGAACATTCAAATAAAGTTTAGGAATCACTGATATATAGTATTTATAAGACGCCAGACGCTACAGCTTTTTTATTCGGATTTGAATTACATGCAAATATACGTGACTTTTCTCTTGTATGTGAGATTGTTGAAGTTTAAGAAATTTGCAATAACATAATTTGCTTAATTGGGTATTGATCTTATGTGCATAGAGATAACTAGAGGTGATTCAAAATATATGTTTGCACAAATGGTTCAATTGAAATATATCTTTAAAAAAAGCAAGATTAATTTTTGTTTAGTGAACAATACGTTCTGAAATATTAGGTATTGAAAAATATAAAAATTTTAAAGTATTAAAGGATGAATTTACCTCTTAAATAGAATAGCATATTTTGCTGAAAAACAGTTTTTTAAAAATCTCTTTAACGAATTTAACAAATGGAGGACGCATTAATGAATACAATCTATACTAATATTATAAAGAGATAAAAATTGTTTATTTGTAGGAGGTAAGCTCTGGAACTACCGAACCGATTCCAAAAGTAATGGTATCAAAATGATGGTGTTAGTCGAACTTAGAACATAGGTTGTATCTTATGTTCGTGCCACTGGCAAAAAAGGGGTGCAGGAGCAAAAAAACGTTCTAAAAATGAGATTTTTGAGTTACTGAAGGGCCTAGAAATATGAAATTTGGAATATTAGTTACTTATAACATATAAATGATGTCTAAGAACAGTTCTTAAACAATCCGAAATTTAAAAGAGGTGAACATGCACAAAAAGCGTTCGAAAAAACGTTCTAAATGGTAGTTTCAACTCAATCTCAGGAAATACCAAACAGATTTAAAAAATAATGGCGTCAAAATGATGGTGACAACCCTTGCTCCAACATAGGCTACGTTTTATGTAGGTGCCACTACCCCAAAGGGTGTGCAGGAGAAAAACGTCATAAATTGCGGCTTTTGCGTTACGGAAAGGCATAGAATCGTGAATTTTGGAATGATAGTTAGTTATAAGATATCAATGATTTCTAAGGACATTTTCTAAAAAAATCGAAATTCAAAAAAGAGTTGAAAGTGCGCAAAAAGCGTTGTAAAAAACGTTCTAAATTGAAGTTTCTATGCAATCTCAGGAAGTATTGAACCGATTTCAAATATAATGGTGAAAAAATGATGGTGACAGATCTTGCTCTATGATAGGCTATATTTTATACTTTTTTCCACCCCCCCCCCCCCCTAGAGGGGATGCAGGAACAAAATTCGCGAAAAGCGTTCTAAAACCGTTTGAAAAATAATTCTAAATTCAAATTAATCAATCACATCTAAAATCAAATTCACATTAATCAAAAATAATTCTAAAAACGTTTCAAAAACGTTTCAACTGATTTCAAAAATAATGGTAGGAAATTGATGCTGAAAGCTTCTGCTTTAACATAGACGCTATTTTATGTCGGTATCACTATCACCTAGACGTTACCGGAGCAAAAAAAGCGTTCTAAATTTCGATTTTTGTGATCGGTAAAGGCTAGCAACTTAAAATTAGGCAAGGTACATATTTATTAGATATAAATGATATTTAAAAACAGTTTCGAAAAAAATTGGAAATTTAGAAAGGGGTGAAAATGCGCGAAAAGAGTTCTAAAAACTTTCTAAATTGCGATTTCTACTCAATCGCAGGAAATACCAAAGCTATTTCAAAAGTAATGGTTGCAAATCAATGGTGACAGTCCCTGCTATAACATAGGTTATATTTTATGTTGCTGTCACTACCATCTGAGGGTTGCAAAAGCAAAACATGTTCTAATTTGCGTTTTTTTGCACAAATGAGGGGTCTAACACTTTGAAGTATGGCATGGTATTTACTTACAAGATGAAACTGCTTTCTAACAACAGTCGAAAGAAAATTCCAACTTTAAAAAGATGAAGTGAGCGAAAAGCGTAATAAATTACAATTTTTATAAAATCTTATCACATACCAAACCAATTAAAAAAATAATGATGACAAATGGTTGGCGATAGAACCTGCTCAAACATAAGCTATATTTTATGTCTGTGCCACCACCACCAGAGGGTTGCAGGAGCTAAAAACTTTCTAAATTGCGATTTTTGTGATACAGAAAAGGCTAGAAACTTTAACTATGGCATGGTAGTTACTTATGAAATATAAATGCCCTCGAACGACTGTCGAAAATAAATTCGAATTAAAAAAGGTGTGAAGCGAAGGGGAGGTGCGAAAAGTTTTCTAAAAAAGTCCTAAATTACGATTTCTATGCAATTTCAGGGAATATAAACCGATTATAAAAATAATAGTTGCGAATCTATGGTAATCAGAGTCTCTGATCCTACGCAGGCTATATTTTGTTCTTAAAAAGGCCTTTAAAAGCTTTCTAAATTACGTTTCTGTTGAATATTAGGAAATAACAAACCGATTTCAAAATTAATGTTGGCAAATTAATGGTGACATTTCCTATTTCAATATAGTCCTTTATGTTGAGAGAGGTGGTAGGACCTTGAATTTGACATGATGGTTAATTTTAAGATGTAAGAAGATGGTTTCTAGAAAAGTCAAAACTTCAAATGAATACTGAAATGAGCGTATTAATTGAGCATAAAAGTTTCAAAATATTTTCTAAATTATCATTTATTTAGTTTTATAAATTTAAGTCTCAAATAATGATGTTTAGTCAAACTGTGTTTTAAATAGTAATTTTTGATTTATTCCTAAAAGTAATAAGTACCTTTTAATAAAAAAAACCTTTTAATAAAATGAAATATTACCTTTTAATAAAATAAAAATTTAGTTAGTACCTTTTAATAAAAATTAGACATATAAATATCACTTGGCATATTTTAAATATTACGCGAGCAAAGCCGCGAGGTTTGCTAGTTTATACAATAAAGTGATTCATTTTCTGAAAACATCTCGCATGACTTTTTCATTTAAAGGATAATAATAGTTTATTCAAAAATTATTATTAACTATTTTCCTGTGAAGGAAAACAATTTTTACACTTATAATTCAAACTAAAATAAAATTAAAGTTTTATTCACTTACGTAGAGATATATTTAATAAAACATTTAAAAAATGATATGCAGTAAAGCAATACACTGATTTTTAAGTCTAATTAATTTTTCATAAATTCTGTGTTTACATTGTCAGAAATGTATTTAGGATTTAATTATTCCAGTTTAAAGTCTCGAACATATTATTTTACGATCATGAAATGCCGCCTGCTGTTAAGCATAATAAGCATACAGCAAAGAAGTTTAACGTACTGGGTATTCTGTCTTCTCGCGTCCATTAAATTTGATCTAGAAAAATTTTCAACCAGTGTCATTAGGGAGTTGCATAAAATATTTTATGCAAAGTAAACATATCAGTTTAATCTTTTGAAGGATGCAATGATGTTTTAAACTAATTTCGAGAATGAAAACCAGAAATTTATGTTTAAAATTTTAATTCATTATTTAAGTGCCATTCATTTACAACCTGATAAAGAAAACCAAATGACTAAATTTCTTCAGGCATTGCTATTTAGAAATGCTATTTTACAATGTAATTTTATCGTCAGCACAGTAAAGTAAACAATGTATTTTTAGAATCTGGTAAATCGCGTGTAGAATTGTTAATATATATAGAGTGTTACAAATGGTCTTTTATAAAATTAAAAGGTGATAGAGCATACTGTGACAACTATTGTTTGTATGAGGACATGAATGGAATGCTTATAAAGTTTAAAATGAAGTGAATTATTTGAAAATTATCATGAAATTATCATTGTGAAAGATGTAATTGTTACATTATTTGGCGATTTATTGTTTGCTCCGGTTAATAAAAATGTGTCTGGAATCTTGACGAAATAAAAGCTAAGTAACATTCTTTAGTATTTTTCCTTTAAAAAAATAATTATCATTTCTATATAATTTTCCCATCATTATGGATTACAAGAGAAACTACAAGAAGTAATTGTAAAAATGGCTCTATTAGTGATTTAGATGCTATTTGTTTGTTGGCTTCGTCGCCAAAGAATGCTAATTATAAGCTACAAAGTCAGAAGCATGAAATCAGCCGTGCGAACTTCACAATAGTTTTTTAAATGTGCGAGAACATTTTAGATTAAATTTTTATAGTCACATGTAAATTACATAAAAATTTGTTAAAATTGTAATTATGTAGTTAAATATTTATATTTAATGGTAAATGTCTGCCATATACACACATATGATAAAATAATTTGATTTCGGAGATTCGGATCCTATTTTCGTCATAGTATAGAATACCATTACTATGAACACAAGCTGTTTTGTTTTCCTCAAGCACGCTATTTTTATATCCTCGAACTCAGATCAGCTAATATTTTGCATTATGTTATTTTTTAACTTATTGAACATATTGCCAATTTAACTTATCGGAATATTCGCTGCTTTAAAAGTTAAGATCTAAATATTCTTAAGAAGATTTTTGAAATTATGCCTTATTAGTATAAAAAATTCCAACATTTTGCTATAGAAATTGCTTACTGAATTCAATTTATGTTGTTCTTTTCAATTCGCCATTTTTAAAGATTTTTCTGCTTAACTTTATTTTGCTTAACATTTTTTTACGAAAGTTTTGTTAACTCGGGAGAGCTCGCTAGTGAGAATTTCTCTCACGAGACCCAATTGCTTTTCTTTTAATTTACATTAACTTAATATCAACTTTTTTTGCTTGGCTTAGTATTTTATTCACAAAAGAGGTAATATGATTGAAACAACATTTTGAAGTTTTAGTTAAAATGAAAAATGATTTAAATAAGAGTCTTAAAAAAAGTACGACAGTGAGAGAAAATTTCATGCAGCGAGTTCTCCCGGGTTAAACATATTGGACCATTATATACCTTAAGGAATCGTGCCACCCTTCAATTAGCGTATTTACTATATTATTGGAAATTTTGTTTATATTCAATTAGAACTTTAGTCTACGTATCAAATTACAGAATATTAGACAAATTTTGAAATTGGCAATTGCAAAAATTAGGGTTTTTCATTAGGAAGCAAACGAGCAATAGAATATTTATTATTATTTCTTTTCTATCTCAAATTATTTTACTGTCATAAAAAAAATAATTTCAATGTAGTGAAAAAACTTTATGATTCCAATGGTGGCAAATAGAATAATGTCTGCCGACTTATCATTTCAGCCTAGATAAGATAAAATTGCCTTAAATTCCGATCAAAGAAAATGGTCTTGACGCACTCCCTAGCAGCTAACCTTAGCAAGAAATTAAAAGTTATTTTCATAATCTAGGTTATTGACACAATTGGCGGAAGAATAATATCCTCATGAATATAACTGAAACAACAAGCCTATATTTTTGTCGTGTTATTATGCTCTTTAGAAAAATTAAAAAGATATCTGCGTTTCAAGTATTCACCAAAATGCATATTGCTAAAAAAAAAAAATGTACAACTTTATTCATCATTGTCAGTTCCATTTAAGGTATGGAGATTTGTTGGTGAAAGGTCTATAAATGAGTCGACAACAATTTGACATTATTTATTGGAACTTAACTTGGCGAATAATTAACTAGATTTTGTAATTAACTCTGATACATGTGTAATAATATTGTTCCATCTCTTATGATGTTTGACGTCAATCCTCACAATGGAGTCCATTACAGATGAGTAAGAAGATTTTATTGGACACAAGAGGTTTAATTTTCTACAAGATTAAGGTATTGAGTTTTTTTACGAGTTAACTGTTACATGATTGCAGCTGGTCGACAAAATGAAAAAGTCAGTGAAGGTGAAGTAATTTTAATTTTATTCAAATAACACTTTAAAAACTCCTCAATGATTTTTTATATTTCACTTTTCTTTTAAATATAAATGTTAAACACTCTTCTTTGTCTGCAAATAATTTATTAAGTCTTTGGCGGTACCCTGCGATGGTTATTTCTTTTTCTTTTTTTCTGCACAACTTTCACTCTTTTAAGACGACTTTGTTAGATTTATTGGGCTAATCTTCTATAAGCCGGTCACCCGGCATTTAGTGTATTTACTATATTGTTGGATAATTCGTTTATGTTTGAAAGGCATTCCGAAAGGTGAATTTGATTGCAGAAAATTATACATATTTTTTTATAGCGATTACTAAAATTATGGTTTTTATTGTGAAGCAAATGAACAAAAGAAAATTTACTATTATATATTTTTAATCTACAGCTATTTTACTATCACCAAAACAGCATTTACAAAGTAGGGGAAAAATATTTATAATGTCAAGGGTGGCAAAAATTTTATACAAAAATATACAAAAGGTTACATATTTGTTATTTTATCATTTCAGTGTAGATTTATAAAACAGTACCTGCAATTATGATTAGATAAAATTTCCTTCATTAAAAACTGTTGATGTACACACTACCAGCTAAAGTTAGTGACTAATTAACATTATTTTCTTTATCGGAATTACTTAAGCAACAGACTGAAGAAAAATTCAATCCTGAATATAAAGTAAGCAACGGGCCTATTTGTTTCTCCGTGTTTTATGCTCATTAGGAAAATGCAAAGAAAATCCACAGTTCAACTATTCAGCAAAAACCACATTGCTAAACATTTTTAACTAACTTTATGTATCATAACTAACTTTATTTATAGTTCTCTGTTTGATTCAAGGTATAAAGCGTTATTGGAGAAAGATCTATAATTGAAAGAACAGTAATTTGACATTATTTATTGGAACGTAGCTTGGCGAGTAATTAACCTCTTTTTGTAACTAACTTTGGTACATTTCTAACAACATCGCTGCAAGCATTTCTAATGTTTGAAATCAACTCTCATAATGTAGCTGATTATGAAGATTAGAAAGATTTTATGGAATGGAAGCTAAATGTTCATTTTTCTAAAAGATTAAGTCACCGAGTTTATTACCGAGTTAACTGTTGCATGATTATAACTGGTCAAAAAAAAAAAATGAAAAGGAGGTGAAAATTACTTCATTTTAATTTTTTTTCAAATGATTCAGATTAAAAAAACACTGTTTTATCCATCAGTTTTATTTGAAATATGAAAGTTAAACATTCTTTGTTTTCAAATAATTCATTACATTACTGGCTATATTTTCTCTTCTGGACTCCAAAGATGGAAAAGAACAGTAGACTTGCTAGAAGAGGTCTTTTATTACAAAATATAATGAAACATTCAGTGAAATTGCATTTAAGCTACTAGAACCATATATATTGCAAGCTGATAGCCCGAAGTTTAAGATCTAACAAACGGAAATGAGCCAACCGAACGTTATTGCAGTTCCATGGCCAATCATTGCATTCACTGTAATGCACTTTAATTTATTAATGTGGTGATTGTAAAGCATTTTAATTCATATTGTCATAATTGTCTCATTTCCCTACCAAACTCTACACTGTTAAAAATTTCATCGTCAGAAAACAGTCGTTTGAACGGCAGCATTCTATCCGGAAATTCGACCGTATTTAGAGATAACGGTTACTTAATCATATTATATATATATTCCCATATGACCGTAAAAAATATATATATGGTCATTTGACCCTAATTGTATAAAAAGGTCAAAATGCTCATTTGACCGTAAATGTGTAAAAAGGTCAAAATAATCGTTTGACCGTACAATATATATATATATGGTCATTTGACCATATTTTTAGAAAATGGTTATATAACCATATTAAGAATAAATTTGCATTTGACCTTGAAATATACATGGTATGGCCTTTTGACCGTATTTTTAAAAAATGGTTATTTAACTGTATTAGGATTTTATGACTGTAAAATACGGTCACTTGATTGCATTATGGATTTATTAATAATGATACACAGGGTGTTGCCGAATTCGACTGACAAATAAAGAGGGGTGATTGTAGGCATCAAGAGGATGAAAAATTGCCATGCACCTTTCCATGTTCTAAGCCACATTGAGTGAAGGAAAATCGCAAAAATATTTATGAAGGGAGTGATGGTCAGTGAAAAAAATAATAAGTAGAAATGCACTTATTTGACCTAAGCAGAATTACAATGCATAACAGTTCGACATGAGAAAGGTCACGACAAGGCATTTTTATAGGAATTGTTCGAAGTTGAAGCCAAGAAGATAATTGCACAGCAGATATCTACAGAAAGATTTCGGTGCAATGATCTTTAAACATGAAACTTCAAACATTTCCTATAAAAATGCCTCGTATCCTTTGACGTTTAACTGTACTGCATTGTAATCCTACTTATGTCAAATAAGTATTTCTCTATTTATTTGTTCCACTCAATGTTGCACTCTTCATAACTATTTTTGCAGTTTTCTTCCACTTAATGTGGTTTGTGACCACATCATGCTCTATGGTAATTTTTCATCTTCTTGATGATTATTATCAGCCCTCTGAATGTGTAGGCCAAATCCGGCAAAACCCTTACAGGTACATACTAATAAATCCATAATGCAATTAAATGATCGTACATAGATATTTTACAGTCATGTGTTAATAAAATCATAATACAGTTAAATAACCACTATCATCCCTTTGAATTTGTCAGTGAAATTCAGCAACACTTTGGATATGTTCAGTCATTTGACTATAATTTTTAGAACAGTTACTTAACCATATTTTCAGTTTGTTATATAACCTTACAATATATATGTGTGATTTTTTGACTATATTAAAAACAAAACAATCAAAAGTTCATACATATATATCTTACAGTCATAAAACTATAAATTAAAAATGCATGTAATAAATGGAAAATAAAAATTCTGATTTTCATATAACAAGAATATTTGGAAGCACACGTAAAAATGTGTCAAATTGGTCAAATCGATTTTATTCTTTACTAATGTATACATACACAGTCTTTTTTTTAAAAAAAAAATAGCAGTTCTTGTATAATAAATAAATATTAAAAAATATAAAAAGTTAATAGTACATAATGTTGACTATGCCTGATCAGGAGGCAACTTTTCTTTTGGCCATATAACAATAAATTCTTTGCTGCGCTAGACTAGAATTTCTTAATCATACAAAATAGATTATTATCCATGATATAACAAGGGATTTTGTTCATATTATAATGTTATATTTATTAAACAAGAACTTCAATGTACTTAAAAATTTCATATATTTCCAAAGAATAATGTAAAATTAATAAAATTGACCAAAATTTTATAATTATTGCCGAGATTCTTGTTACTTACTTGGAAATTAAGAATTTTTATTTTTTTCTCAACATACAAATCTATCTAAATTTTCTTACTTTCAGTTAAATGTTTAAAACTGCCACTGTCCAGCAAATCAAACTTTTGTAATTTTTTTTTTTTTTTTTTTTTAATGGAAAAATAGTGTTTTGTTATTCTTGCAAAACTTAGTATATAGTTTAAAACTTAGAATACTAATAATAGACTTAGAAACTCTGTATATAGTTAACTTAGCATATATTTTTTAGAGTATCATTGAGAAGTTTATTACAGTGTGTTGGGGTTTTTAACCCTTTATGTCTGAAATTATGAATTCATGAAAATTTCATCTTAGCATTTTTTATGAATTTTTTAAACTACATTAGAAGATTTACACAATCATTTAATAAATTTTTGAAGGATTTTGCCAATTAAAATTAATTAATTAAATTTGAATTTATAGGTATTTTGTGCAATATTTATAACTCCACTTAAATCTTTTATTTAAATTTTTTTTTTTTTTTTTTTTTTAGTATTTTATAGAATTAGGAAATGTAATAAAAAATAATGCTCTTACAATAGAAATATTTCCAAACTTAACCCTCCCCCCCCCTCCCTCATCAATCTTTCAACATCAAGAAAGATGAAAAGATGAGAAAGAATGAAAAAGAAATGATCCATTTAAAATATTTTTGTTTTTTGCAACCAATAATGCTTTTGGATCAAGATAAAGAAAAGTATCTATAACTCATTCTAAATTGTACTACTACTAATCAATGTATTAAATGAATCTTGTAACAAATTATTTTAATGGTACATTACAGTACCATTGGATCCTAAAGGGTTAATGAAATCAGTTATGAATAATAAGGTTGCACAATAAGTTATGAATATTTAGATTTCCAGTTGATGTAGAAAGAATATACAAATTGCTATATTTGTGTTTTTTTAAATGTAATTTATAGGTATAAAAAAATATATTTTTTAATATCTATACATTTGAAAACTTACCATAGATTTTTTTTTTTTAACAAGCCTAGACAAACAAATACAAAAAACTTAAGACAATATCTAAATATTCACAACTTATTTCCTGAATGACTTAATTAGTTACAGCACAACCAGACATTTTGAAGTGTATGAATTTACATTTAGTACTCAAGTGGAATACATGTTTACTTAATGGGTCTTCACAAATAAATATGTAGAAGTTTAGCAGGCTATAAAAACATTTATAAGTAACAAATTATTAATGTCATTTTCTACAACAAAACAATAAAAGATTGATAAATTAAAATGAATAAAATAAATTTAGAATTTTTACTATTTAATAAAACTTCTACATATTAATTAAATACTGACTTTATTAAATCAGTTAAAATGCAATAAAAATATTGCTGTACGAGTATTTAGAGAAAAAAAAAGTACTTAAAAATCAAGATAACTGTTTTTAGTAAATTAAAAAATAAATAAATAAAGATTATTGTGAATCACAAATAATCAAAACAATCAATTAAAACATAGAAATATATTTATTACAATAAATAAATTACATTATATTATAACGCATTGTTATATATTTATACACACAAATTGCTTTTACACATGAATGCATTTTATTTTTTATAAAAATTTGCATTGGCTTGGACATATTACAGAACTATAATTAACTACGAAAACTGATTTTCTGTACTTTGTTTCACACACAGGGTTAATCAGCATTGGGTACCTTAAAGAAAAAGTTAAATGCATTAAACTTGGCTATAGTACAATGATACTTTGATATAATACATTCAAATAACTTTTCTAAGAAAATACAAAAGTAATTTATAGAAAAAGTTTTATAAAACCATATTAAGGCTAAAAAAGGGGAAAGCTGACTAACAGAAACCACAACCCTTAGCTCAATGCATTCTTTGAGCAGTACAGTCTCACGAAAAAGAACTGCATAGGATCAAGTGGGGGTAAAATATGCAGGTTTTTAAATTAAATTCATGAAAAATACAAACTATTTTTTTTTCAATTGTTTTACATAATTAGCGTGTTAGAATTATCAGAAATTTAATAATGAATAATAAAATATTTCCTGTTATATTATTATACTTTGTAGTCATTTTAAAATCGTGGATAAGAAAACTTGGTTGAAATGAGGAGAAAAACTTTAGATTTAAAGTAAATAAGAACTTATTTTCAGCTTATTTATCTATTATATTGCATAAAACACTTAGAATTAACTTTCTGCATTTTTTAATACAGAATAACTTAATAGTTATATTTTATAGCAAAAAAAAAACATAACTGGAATAAAATAGTTAAGATGTTAGGCTTAGCAAACAAATAGCAATTTTGTTTTTACTTTTTTGATAATTTTATTCAGGGTTGTCGGCTTTTAGCCAGGCCAAAAAAAGCCGGCTTGCTTTTTATGGTTTTAACCGCTTAAAAAAAGTCGGCTTTTATATTTCAAAAAGGTGGTTTATAGATAATTCATATAAAATTTGGATTAATTTATTTTTAATACACTTATAAATATTTTCTACGAAAATAATATAAACTTCTATTAAATTTTGTCAAATAAATAAGACTTTATAACTGCTAGAATGAAACTATGAAGGCATTATGTCTGAAAAAAAAAAAATTATGAATATTCAGAAGAATACATTAAATTAGACTAAAGTATTGGTTTGGAATTCTTTATCATAGCTCTATACATACCACACATTTTAAAGATTATATGAAAGAATAAGAGGATGTCACACATTAAAATAGAAACATTCTTACATATACTGATATTTACTTTAAAAATTGATTAAAACTAAATAGCTTATATGTATTTAATATCTGAAATTGTCTTATATAATTGAGCAATAATAAACAATCGATAATATGTAATAAGCAATTGATATTCTGATAACTTATAAAAATGATATATGTAAGGTTTTTCTGCTACTAAGCTGTTATGTAAAGTCTTCCAGATATGTCCATACGGACTAGGCCTGGGCTTTAAATCGATTTAACTCTTAAATCGATTTAAAGCTTACATCGGAAATCCGATTTAACCATTGGACTTAAATCGATTTAAGCTAAAATCGGAAATCGCGATTTAGCTAATGTCTTAAATCGCGATTTAGCCATTATCTTAAATCGCGATTTAGCCCTTGTCTTAAATCGCGATTTAGCCATTGGCTTTAAATCGATTTAAAACAAAATACTGATTCAGAGCTAACATCGGAAAAACGATTTATCTACTTTGATGTATCTACACTTACATGGCAAGCTGTGTTAAATCGATTTAGGAGGATCCGATTTAAGCAAATATCGCAAGCCTCAATGCTTTCCGATTTAAGAAAAATAAGGCAAGCTGGTGTTAAATCGATTTAGGAGGATCTGATTTAAGCAAACATCGCAAGCCTCCATGCTTTCCGATTTAAGAAAAGGCAAGCTGGTGTTAAATCGATTTAGCAGGATCCAATTTAAAAAAACATCGAGCCTCAATCCTCTCCGATTTAAGAAAAAGGTGGTTTAAGAAAACGATGATTTAAGTAAAAATTGATATTTATTTATTTATTTTGTAAACAAGATTCAGAGTTTATGAGATTGGAATGTGTATTTTTCAGAAATTAAGAACTTATATAGTGGAAAGTTGAAAGGAAAAAGTAATGTTTAAATCTTAAAATCCAAATTCATCGAATTTCAATTTATATGCTAATGCAATCTTTTGATGAAAAATTAAGTTTTCAAATATTTGAGTAATATTGCAATATGTATTTTTTTATTTTCCAATATTTTGTAATTAATTAAAATGTTTTAAAGTAGAATCCTTCATTGTTTCAAAAGATTGTTTTCCTGAAATTCATTCAGCATTTATATGATTAAAAATAATAATAATAAAGTTTTATATTTAAAATCCAAACTCATCGACTTGCAGTTTATACTTTTATGCATTTTTATTATGAAAAATTCATTTTTCACACGTTTTAGTACTATTTTAACATTTATTTTTTATTTTCTATTATTTTGTAATTAATGAAATTATTTTAAAGTATAGTCATGCATTGTTTTGTGTATCACTATTTGGCCGTGATCCACATCAAGACTAAATCTTTTACTAATATTTTTTCCCTGAAATTGATTGAGTGTTTATGGTTGGAAAAAAAGAATAAAGTTTCATATTTAAAATCCAAATTCATCGAATCTCAGTTTTTATGTTTATGCATTCTTTTAATGAAACTTTCATTTTTCACATGTTTGGTAATATTTTAATACATATTCTTTATTTTCTATTATTCTGTAATTAAAATATTTTAAAATAGTCATGCATCAGGTTTGACATCCGATTTCAGCGCCAGGCACGCGGATTGAGTATCTTGCAGAAATTGATTCACTATTTACATCCAAATTCATCCATTTTTAGTTTATATTTTTATGCATTACTTTTATGAAAAATTAATTTTCATATGTTTGAGTATTATGGGAATATTTTAGTTTTAATTTATTATTTTGTAATTAATTAAAAATACTTTAATAAAGTTCTGTAATGAGTCAAGTAACTTTATTTTTACAGCAGAATGAGGGAGGGGTGGAGGAGGCATTCATTAGATTTTTCTGCAGATCTGCGATTTTCTGTTTTTTCGATATTTTGTTATCCTTAAAAAGAGATTATTTTAAGATTATATTTTATTACTAATCATAAAGGATGGCAACGGCCGTGAAAAGAAATCAGCAATTTCAGTAATGTGCTCCAACTTTCAATCCTTCTCCATCCGCTATATAAATGTAAGCATTTATGTTAAACAAATCTTATTATAATCTAAAAGTTAAAAAGATGTAAAATTGCACCTTATTTCTCATACCTCCCCCCCCCCTTTATTTTATTTATTATTATTTTTTGTTTACACTACTTTTCTCATCATGATAAATGAATAGTTAAATTCATCATTGAATTCTTTTAATGTGCTTCTGTTTTACCTCAATAACTTTTTAAATCTGTGTTAGTAAAAAAAAAAAAAAAAAAAGTGTGTGTGTAGGTTGTTAGCAATGAAGTGCTATTTGGGTGGGCTAGGGGAAGTCCCCCCCCCCCCCTTAAGGAATTTAGATTGTAGCAGGCATAACAAGTCAGACAAAAAAAAAAAAAATCATTTTCTTTTATATTACTTCTTAATGAATGAGTTTATAGAATGTATTAAAATAGGTCACTAATTTTTAAAATTGAAAAAAAACTAGTGTTTTGGGACATTCAAAGTTTTTTTATGTGTAAAATATACCTCTTTTCAAAGTTATTTGAAAAATTAAAAGCTAAGTATACTAAGTAATACAGGAGGGGGGGGGGGGCACATAAAGACCGTATTTTGTTATTAAAAATTAAAAAATAGGCTTCCAGATTCTAAAAAGTAAAATTAGTGTTAAATCGCGATTTAGCACTAAATCGCGATGTTAGATGGACGATAAATCGATTTAAGAAATTTCTACATCGCCCAGTCCTAATACGGACAGATTAAAATCATAGAATGGACAATGTTGAAAGAGAAATTAGGAAGGATATAACATTTGAGGAAATTTTAGTACATGTAAGTGCATAAAATAAAGAGAAGAATTTAAAAAAAAAATTCTTCAAATAAAACTTGTTGAATTAAATTTTGAAAAGCTAGTGACTATTTAAAATAGTGCATATTCATGCATAAATTAATGCATATGTTACTACATACTACTGTACTAATACATAATATTATTACATAATACTGTTTTAATAGAGAGAAATGACGTTTTTATTCAGTGATTTTAAATTTATGAGAAATAAAATAAGACTTGAATTATTAATATCCCTTAAAATTAGTTAATAAAATATATAACTAAGCAACCATTGTCCTTTTTAATTATATAAAGCAGTAAAAATAAAAAAAGGTGTTAAGTGCAGTATAAACCAGACAAAGCAATTGGTATGGCCTTTTATTCTAATATTAATGTCTTCATTATTGAAAAATTGGGTTATATTGATTTCTACCTCAATTAAATGTCTTTAAAACTAATTAAAAAATACATCAAAATGTGTTGTTTATAATTAAAATTCTTCATTGTATAAAAGCCAATTTTGGCCAAAAAAAGCCGGTTAAAACCAATAAAAGTCACTGGCCTGGCTTTTTTTAATTTTAACCGGCTTTCTTGCAACCCTGATTTTATTACATTTTCTTATGTAACATTTGACATTAAAACAATATAGTGCTGTAGAAATAAGACTTATTAAAAATTAATTTGATAAATTAATATATAGTAAAAGAAAAAAAAACAACTTTAGGATATTATGTTTACTTTATACTAATTGTCATACAAGGAATTTTTAAAGTGATGTGAAAAAATAGAAATGTAAACCCGAAACTACAATTAAAAGTCTTGCCAACAGAGTTATTGATGATTTATGAATTTAGAAGAAAAAAAGTTTATCGAATTTAAATTAGTAATAGTAACAAACTATATGAATTGGAACAAGAATTTTGAACAAGACAACAAATTATATATTTCTTGGGGTCTTAATGAGGAATATATAGTTCAGTACACAAAAGAGAATAGGAGGTCTCTACTTCATATTTCTTTAGAAAGACCCCTGGTATGGAGTGAAATAAGTGTTTTAAAATTCCATTATAAGTAATAATTTGCAATTTTATTGTTAAAATTGTTTTTGAAACGCTGGGAGCAATGTCTGTTTGCGTGTTCTATGTAATTCTTTTGTAGATTAAATATTTTTTGCAATTACTTTACCTCAAATGACCTTATTTTTATCTCTTCACTGTTTATACTACTTTTCCAGAATAATATGGATAACTGCAATAGCCAAAGTTTTGTATTTCATGTTTACAAATGGGCATATTTAAGTTGTATGTCATCATCATGTTGTACAAATCAAATTGCACTTTTATAAACTTGGTGAAAAAAGCTGTAAATTTGCATTTTCTTAGTATCAGAAAATTTTATTAGAAAATTATGATGTGAATTCAACATTACAAAGCCCATTTCTTGTGCCTCAATGAGTTAAAGTAAAGAACTTTTTGAAGAGACCTTCAAAAGAACTCCATTTTTGCTTGGATTCACCTCATTTATATATATATATATTAGGGATGCACCGAATAGTGATTTTGACCGAATACCAAATATTCGGCCAACAGGCGAACCAAATACCGAATCTTCGGCTAGCCGAATAGTAACTGCTAGGCCGAATACTGAATATTCGGCCAGCCGAATAGTAACTATTCGGCCGAATACCGAATATTTGGCTTGTCGAATACTT
The DNA here is from genome assembly GCA_963932465.1 of Maratus speciosus. Lineage (NCBI taxonomy): Eukaryota > Metazoa > Arthropoda > Arachnida > Araneae > Salticidae > Maratus > Maratus speciosus. The sequence goes on along the minus strand of OZ010788.1, from coordinate 388,909,036 downwards.
TTATATTTCAAAGTTTAAAGGCATTAAAATGTTAAATTTTAAAACAATTTTGCATAATATTTAAAACAGAAATTTTTATTCTAATAAACAAGAGCTTTTTTCAAGTAAACTTTATGTTGAAAAAAATCTGCTTTGAGTTATTTACGAAGAGGATAGTTATAAAAAAAATTTTAATTAATAAAATTTTAAATTTCATAGCTTCTTCTGAGAATTAAAACAAATGAATAAAATTTTCTTAAATTCTAAAACAAACATTTTAAAATCAAAGAGAGATTGTGAAAAAATTGGAAGAAAAATTGTACAGGATCATATATTTGCTTGTCAGGAAGAGACTAAAGTAAAAGTTAATAAATAATACAATCGATTCGAATTTTATGTGGTGACAACTTAGCAAGAATAACTGTTCTACTCCCTTTGATTAAGCAAGGAAGTTTTTTAATGCATCCTAGATCGGTGTCTGCAGTGGGCAATCATTTTCAGAGATTGTAAACGTTGTTCTTAAAATCTTAGCAAGAAACAGATTATTTACTGGACAATGCTGAGGAACTTGCATTTGTACATAATTAATTCCTATGAATATCCTCATGATTGGCTAATTTTTTTAAATAATACTTAACAAACATCAAATAAATAATGTAAAAACATTCTCTTTTATTTAAATATGATTTTGTTTCTAATTATTCTGAATATCTTTATAAGTTGACTGTTAAACGTAGAAATTGTATAAGGTTTTAAAATATATGTTTTAAAAGTTTTTTTAAGTATTCAGTTCGGCCGAATGTTTCGATATTCGGCATGCCGAATAATTAGCTATTCGGTCATACCGAATAGGCCGAATACCAAATAGATACCGAATATTCGGTGCATCCCTAATATATGTACTTTTTTTAACTACAAAGAATTTTAAAAAAAAATTCAAAGTCTTTTTCACATACACTCATGCACACATACATTTGTAGAAACAGACAGAAAAAATTTCTAGTTGCCAGTAAAAAACATTTGTTTTTGAATCATATGTGCAAGGGCAAATGCACACCGCAAATTATGAATAAATTAACTTTATAAACTTTAGAAAATTAAAAATCCTTAATACCCTTTGAAACAAAATGAGTATCAATTAGTGTACAAATGATTGATTAAATGATTATCTAGTAACAACTTCAAAGTTTGCACAAAAAATACTAAAAAGAAAGAAAAAAAAAGAGAATAGTTTATTCAATTTCCTAAAATATAAGGCAAGATATGAAAAAAAAATTTCAAACTGTATTTGCCTATATTCTATCACTCTGATTAAAAATACATTACAAAGCATTATATTCAGCCTAAAAATTTCCTTCCCCTAGTAGAAAGTGCATTGTTTTACTAATAACTGAAAAATTCACATGAAAATATTTCCTAACAAATTTAGATATTTATTAATAGTCAAACAGATGCATTAATCATTTGACAAATTTTAGCTTAAATTCTCTATTAGCACTTTTATTTTATAATTCAACACTTGATTTAAAAAAAAGCTTAAACATGGATTTATGCCCCCTTTCCCTCATCAACTCCTAAAATATGCAGCAAGTTTATGGCAAAACAAAATATTTATTACAAAATATCTTGATCTAAATTCAAAATATAACAACTTCTTCGAACTGTTAGATTTAAATCAAATATAAAAAGTAACTGATTAAAATCAAGCTAATAAAATTTAAATTAGAAAATCGTGTTACTGAATATACAATGAAATTTTCTGGCAAAATTTCAAAAATCTAATAATGAGAATTTTTTCCCCAAAAAACGGCAACTTTGTGATTTAGAAAAAATAAAATGTATGTTTATCTTGTGAAATTATTTACAGATTTTGGTTTTATAACACAAATGAAATTGAACTACAATAACGTATAATAAAATAACATTTAAAAATTTCTATTATTGCTTTGAAATATGAGAACTCCCCCCCCCCCCACCCCTCCTAATAACAGAGGTATATCTCTGGAGAAGGAGACAAGAGCAAAGTGCTATGAAAATTGCAATTGTAAAATTATTATTCTATATTTATTAAAGTAATAAAGAATTTCTGAAGCAATACACCATTCCAAATGATTTTACTAACCCAAAAAGTCCCAAGACCTTTTAGGAGTAAAGCTGTTTGCACTAGAAATAGCTTAAACTTACCTTCTGTCTCGCTTCTTCCTTGATTTATTTCCTGCTTTGCGTCCCTTTTAATGAGGGTTCTTGACATCATAACAAATCATTTACTATCAGGGTATGGTGGGGATTCAGTTTCAAAAACAATAACAAATCTTAGAAAATTTGCCTTTATTTCAAGTAGCCATGTCCTAGCTGCTTTCCTCTATTCATCATTTACAAACTAAAAAAAAAAAAAAAAAAAAAAAAAAAAAAATGTAGGGACTATTGTATAATGTATAAAAATAAAATTTAACATAAACAAATTGTTCTAAATAATTAAACTGAAACTACACATGTATGTATATGTATATGCACATATTATGTATGTGTAAATATTGAAAATGACAAACTGTCTTCTTTTAAGTTATTGATTTAAAGAATGTTTAATTACATTGATTTCATATTATAAATCATTTACTCAGAGAATATTTGTGTCGCAATTGTGGTTTATATCTAAAGTTTCAAGGGGACGAGGGACCTTCCTTATAAATCAATTTTATTTTTTTGAAAATTTCACTATAAATATTATTTAAGAATACATTATATGCATTATGGCATGTATTTATCACAAAATAAATAAAATTTATTTTTGAGCAAAAACGGAGTTCTACGCGTCGTCTTAGAAATCTTCGAAATGCCCGCTGCGCGTTCCATATCAATGAAAATCCCCAATATTTTTTATAAAAGTTTGGTTTATATATACAAATAAAAATGTGCATCGAATTTTATATAATTGAATAAAAAGGTAAAAAAAAAAAAAAAAATGAAACATTTTGAAATTTTTTCAAAAAAATTTCAAAAAATTTATTATTATTTTTTTATATATATACCTTTATATTCAAATATATAAAATTCGCGCAGGGGGCATTTTGAGGATTTCTAAGACGACGGCCCCACCAGTGGCTGAGAGGTTCTGCTCTCGAAGCTGGTAGACGGGAGGTGCTGGGTTCGAACCCAATCGCACCCGTTGGCCTAACCGTTTCGGAGTTTTTGTGGTTTTCTTCGAAACCTTGGATTTTCCATGCGTAAATACGGGTTAGGTTCCCTTAGAGACACCCCCACGGAGGGCACTTCCCATAGGGACTATATCCCTCGAGTAGATAACTGGCCGTCAAAAATCAACCCACTCTAAGACGACGTGATGCGTAAAATTCCATTTTTTTTCTCAAAAATAATTTTTTTTGTGATAAATGCATGCCATAATGCATATAATTTGATGCAGAGTTTATTTACATATATATAAACCAAACTTTTATAAAAAAAATATTGGGGATTTTCATTGATATGGAACGCGCAGGGGGCATTTCGGATATTTCTAAGACGAAGCGTAAAATTTTATTTTTTGTAAATTTCACTTTAAATATTACTCAAGGGTACATTATATGCATTATGGCATTATTTATCACAAAAAGTAAATAAATAAAAAATGGTACCTATTTTTGAGAAAAAATTGGAATTTTACTAAAATTCCACTTTCTTCTCAAAAATACCATTAATTTTTTTTTTTTTTTCTGTGATAAATGCATATAATGTACCCTTGAATAATATTTAAAGTGAAATTTACAAAAAAAAAAAAAAAAATTATTTTTAAGGTCCCTCATCCTCTTAAGTTACAAAAACAAACATGTAGAATCATTAAAAATCTAGGTAACTTATGATCAGTAACTGCTTAGTGGCCGCTTTAGCTTTACACATTTTTATTTTTATTTTTTTTTAGCATAAATTAGCTAAATTTTTATATAATAAACTGTACACTTAATAGTAATAAAGAATTACTTTGAAAAATGAATTTAATATTATTTTCAATATTTTTTGCCATTTTTTTCTGGCGTGACAGCTGACAAATAATTTGAATTATGATTTATAATTTTATTACAACTTAATTATAGTGAATAACTAAATAAAAATTATTTATATAACATATAAAATTATTACTTAATCAGTGTTTAGCTTGAATTAATATAAAGTTTCACTAATGATTGCTAAAAAAAAAGTGTATAAGGTTTTTGACACTTTTTGTTAGTTATGACATGTCATGTCAAAAACCTTTTTGATGTCAAAAACCCAACTATGGGTACTTTAAGATATACACCCAAATTAAGGTCTGCAGATTAAGATAATAAATCAGCATGACAGTCCGGACGGAAGAGGGAGAGTGACATTAAGAATATATATATATATATATATATATAGAAGACAAGACAATAGATGGAGCACAAACACCCTACAGTGGTATCTCAGAGATATAAAACGACCAAGAAGACGACCTCAAGTAAGATGGAGTGATGAAATCAGAAAAGTAGCCAGTGTAAACTGGATGACTAAAGTACTAGAAAGAAAACATTGGAAAAATCTGGGGGAGACCTACATCCAGCAGTGGATTGAAAACGGATGATGATGATGATATATATATATAATATGACAATTCACAAATAATCTTCTTTATAATAATAATAAACCACTTTTTAAATTACTGCTAAAAGGACAAAAAGGAATTAAAATTCTTTCAACTTTACAAAGTTTAATATAATCAAAATGTTAAATTCTAGAATACAATTTTAAAATACTTTAAGCATAACCATACATACCACATTTTTTGTTATGAAGACTTATCGAAAACGCAAACTTTAAATTGAGAAGTAGCAAAAAACTTCACCAATTAAATCCTGAAAGCAAATAAATAAACAATCAAAAGCAAATTGGTGAACAATTAAAAGCAAATAGATGAACAGTCTGATAACAGGATATGCATATAAAATGTTATCACTTTAGGGGGAAGGGGGGTCTGGCACATGATATTGTGATATATCTCTAGGGGAAGAGAGATTTGTCTTTTCATACTGTTATCACTTTTTATCCGAACAAAATTTTCTCTTTTAATTTTTAATTTGTTCTTTACATGAAAATAGCCTGATATATATATTTTAGTCTGTTATCTGTTTTTACGAAAATACAAAGTTATTAAAATCATTAAATGACTATAAAATTATTTAACTCCAAAATGTGGAATACTCTAACGTTTGGCATTCCTATTCTATTGTCATATGTGTATGCATATATAATCCGCTGTTTGAGAAACTATTTCTGAAGTTTGAAATTATACTTGTGTTTACTAGTGAAGAAAAGTGAAAAAAAAAAAAAAAAATGTTATTCACCTGTTTTGTTGATAGAAGTTTTGCCTGCCCCTTCCCTCCCCATTTGCAGGGGTATGTGTGCAAGAGGACATATCGTTGAATGCATTATGTAACAAAAAGTTATTATTAAATACTTTTAAATAGTACCTATTTCTTTTAAGTGTTATTTATTTGATATGAAGTTATTTTATATATATAATTGTGATATTTTATTAACTCGTTTTCATTTGAATCCAAAAAGTATCAGAATAATAATGTATAGCTATATCTGTACATCACTGCGAGCAAAAGAAAAAAATGCAAAAATCAAAATAATTTTAGACATTGATAACGATATCATTAGGGAAGGTGGTGGTGGTGGGGTTGGCAGGCTGATAATATATGATATCCAAAAGAGGGAAGGGGGGGGGGGAGTCCAAAGTTATTAAACAGTTGATAATGTTATATATGAGTCCCTAATGAAACTCAATACATTTTTAATTAAATTACTATGGTATACACAAGCTTCTAGTATATTTAGCTAAATCTATGATTCTTCTATATAGGGTAGATGTGCCAGTAATGGACACCCTTAAGGAATTTCTTTCAAAATTATTTTTTTATTAATAGTTATAATTATTATATTCCAGTTTTTTCAATATTATATTAACATATCAACAATATTTAACCATTCTTATAGTCTCATTTCCCAATATGAATCAAAATTTAATTTTAAATAACAGAAATATATCAAAAGCCCAGTAATGGACACCCCATAAAAAGCAATAAATATAATTGTTTTTGTGATTGTATTTAGAACCAGAATTTAATGAATACATACTAATGAAACAAAATGGTTATTTTAAAATAAATTTAACAATTAGGATACCAGTAATTAATAAAATATTTGTGATAATCATGATAGTTTAAAATACTAAATATCAGGCAATTACAGCTATCAAATTATTGAAACAGTGGGGGATTTTAAAGTCAATTTAAAAAAAAAAGTTTTGGAATATTAGTGTTTAGTTTTGTCTCACTATTTTTAACAATTAATCTTCCAGAGACTACTTGATGTATCATTTATAATAATTAATATTACAAATAGGAAAGAAATGATATTGTGAGTTGAATATTTTAAATACTGAATAAAATAATTTAAAAATAAAACTGTAGAATGATATTTGAGGCCACTGATCTGCAGATTCACTAGTTTCATGAATATTACCTATAACTTTCATTAATATTACTTTTTTTTTTTTTTTTTATTTTTTTTTTTTTTTTGTCAGAGATGAATAAGGAAACATTTAAGACAGAAAATAGATTTTTAATAACTTCTATAACTTAATTGTTTTTATTTAAACAGAGAGGGATTAAGCCCTATGAGCCCCACTTTGACTGTGCTCTTAAACAATATTTTCTGCTTCCTGGCTGGTTTGATTGCCAGATTATAAAATATGCAAGGTAATATATATAAAAAAAATAAATAAAATATTAAAATTTTATTAATCCACATAAAATAACTTGAAAGCAGCTATTTATAAAAGTTTTGGTGTTATTACATTTTGTTAAGTATAATTTAAAAATTAAATTTGATTATTTAGGTTTGCAGTTAAGTCAAAATATTTTATGCACTATAAACATTACTGAAATTGCATTTTTAGCAATGTTTACATGGGGTGTCCATTACTGGAAAATGACTAATTAACCGTCCCAGTAATGGACACCCCCTCTTAAAACCTTAAAAATAAATGAAATTTTGTAAATAGCCGTTAGTATATAAAATTCTAAGTTTTCTATTGCTAATCAAACAAAAACATTCAAATTTTGCAAAAAGTAAATAATATATAACTTAATTAAACGAAGCCAGCTCTTAGCCTCTTCATTAAGATTTTCACAGAAAAACAGCGAAACTTTGAAACATTATTTTCTTCTTCCTGATTGGTTTGATTAAAAGTGTCAACAACAACACAGTTTTATAAAACATGCAAGGGGGGAATTATTAAAAAAATAATTAAAGCTAAATATTTATTAGTTATTTTTTTATTAACTAAAAACATCAAGGGGTGTCTATTACTGGAAGGGTGTCCATTACTGGCACATCTACCCTATTTTTTAAAGAATCTTTTAACATTAATTAAATTTTAATTATTTAAATCATATTATTAGCTGGGAAAAACCATGAATTTTGTCAATCAGTTAGAAGATGAAGCGGCAAGTCACGAAAAATAATGCGAAATTTAATAATCGGTCGCAAGGAAAAAATCATGAAATTTATCAGGCAATTACAGGAAGAAAAATTGTAAATTTAGTCATTTGGTAGCAGGAAAAGGGTGAAATTTGTCAACCAGTATTGTAGAGAAAAAAAAAATTGCAAAATTCATCAGGCAATTGCATGAAAAAAAAAAAAAAAACCTACGAGTTTCAAAATATGTTGTAGGACCAAATCCAGAAACTAGCTGTGTTGGCAATTGTCCCGGTAGCAGAAAGTTCGAGACGGGAGACGGGCATCGCAGATTTTCTTCTCTTTTGCAGATTCTTTTTCCATTGAACCATTATTTTGCTTTATATTATGTTTAGTTTTTTATTACTTAATACAAAAACTTAAGATTATTATTAATAAAAAACTATAAAATGCATAAAAACGCTACAGGTAAGTGATTGTTTGATTAATTAACGTTTCAATTGTAAAAGTATTTTACCTGCAGATTATTTTTTGTCTTTGAAATATCTGTCGCAGATACCTGGAGAATTTTCTGCTACTGGGGCAATTGTGAAAAACAAAAACAAAAAAAAAATGTGAAATTCATTGATCAATGGCAATAAAATATTAAATTTCCCGGCTAATTTCAGGAATATATCACAAAATCCAGCAATCGTTTGGGAAGATATCACAAAATTTTACAGATAACAGGGAGCTCTAGACAAACAAGTATAAAATATTATGTTTTTTGAACGGAACACAAAAGTACCTTTTTTGAGAATACCGAGCTTTTTTTATTGAATTCCTACTCGGTAGCAGTTTTATTCTAGAATCAACACTAGTCAATAATGATGTTAATAAAATAAAAGTACTTTTGTTACATGTTTAAGCACCATGAATTAAGCATTGTAAATTTAATAAACTGAAACATACAATAGGGGAGACCGGGGTACAGTGGTCCACTTTTGCAGTTAACATTTTTTTTTTCTCTTTTAACGGAGAGACCAATCTACCTGAAAATATTTTTGAATATTCTTTAAACCTTTCTACATGCCTCATAATTTTCACAGAACATAATTTCCAATACATTTTTCAAAAAAATTTTTTTTACATACACTCGTGAGGTGGACCAGTGTATCCCGTTTCCGGGGTACACTGGTCCACCCACTGGGGCACAGTGGTCCACTATTAGTTATTGTCTAAAATACAATATAAGTCTATTTATAATTAATCTAATTCTTTTTTATTTCCCCTTTACCTCCAAAATAATATAATAATACAAATTTGCAAGTAGCATTTTGAAACAAAAAACATATAAAACTAAAGAATTATCAAAAAATTTATTATATTTTGATTTTGAATATAACAATATAAGATACAGGAGTGATGGCAAACAAATTATTAATTAAGTACAAAAAAATCAGCAAAAATTTAAGACAAATATGATGATGAAAAATTTATTAGAAGATTAAAATAGGATAAAATAGTTTATTATGAGCTGACCATGTGCTCTGAAGTTATAAATAACCAATCCAGTGAGGTCATCTATTACTTATTAGGCTACAGTTATATTTTTCAAATGTAGTAAATACAAAACAAAATATTTCTTAATATGTTAACTCTACAATGCATGATTTTCATTTCTCTCCTTCTCCCCCCCCCCCCCCACGAAAAAAAAAAAAAATGCTATATTGAACAAGAAAACTTACTTTAAAAATCACATGTGAACTGTTATCCATAATTTAGGAGAAAACTAAAGTGTCAGATGGCTACATTATAATGTGAACAACATACAAACTAACATGAAATTTAAAGTGTGCCAAATGCTAATCTATGCATTGTAGCATTAAAAAAATTGTCATTTTTCTTTGTTTACTTTATTTTATAGTTAAATAACTATTTTAAAACAATATTTCTTTATAGAGAATAAGTGATTATTAAATATTTTGAAAATTCTTCATTACAGGAGCAGTATTCATTGTGGACCACTGTACCCCAGCAGTGGCCGGTCCACTGTGCCCCATGTTAAAGTTCAATACATACTGATAAAAATATTATTTAAAGTTTTCTTTTAAGCATATAAGTTTTTAAATTTAATAAAGACCAGTGTTTTACCTTTTCAAAAAAGTTGTTTTATCTTATTTATCCATAACCTTTAATTACCCAATAAAGAAAAGTATGATGATGAAAAATTTTACTTTTAGGAGCTCAAAACAACCAGTCAGGATAAAAGGGTTCATTCTGAGCTAACGATGTGTTCTGAAGGTATAAGTAATCAGTCCAGTGCTCTTATCAATTAGCCTAAAAGAAAAGCTTTAAAAATAACTAAAATATAAGGGGTGGTCCACTGTACCCTGGTCTCCCCTACTTACTATCACATTTCAAGTTTTAAATCATGAGTAGATTTCAACACACAAAATTTGCTTTGCAATAAAATTTACTTGACTAATGTCTATTTCTGGAGATACTTCATTAGTTATAGGGAAAATAGAGCATTGCGAGTTGGGCTGGTGAACTTTGGATGTAAAAGTGGAAGTCAAAAATATTCTTTATATATTAATGAAAATCGCTTACCATATTCACAAACAGAAAATCAGTTTGATATGCCTAAGTGTAAGTAAAAGTATAAAATGTAATTTTTTTCTTCGGGGGGGGGGGGGGGGGGGGTGTACTAAAATAAGTTTTTGAAAATAAAATAACATTTACAAAGTACATTTAACAGTGTAAATAAGGAATTCTTATTTCAGATAAATTGTATATGAATTACATGTTACAGATAAAATTATGCTAGTAATTTTGATAATAAAAACTTATTTTATTGCTAATATTAAAGTATTTAAAGTAATACAATTATACATGAAGCTCTTACAAAAAATTTTAATCAATAAGTAATAAAATATAAAATTTAATATCTTCAATTTTATTTCTAGACATATAAACTGCAAAAGTGGTACACTGTGCCCCAGTCTCCCCTACAGTAATTTGCCCAAACACTTTTTTTTTTTTTTTTTTTTTTTTTTTTTTTTTTAAGAAAAAAAGCATACACTGATCATTATCTATAAAAAAAAACTAACAATAATGATCAGTGTATGCTTTTTTTCTTAAAAAAAAAAAAAAAAAAAAAAAAAAAAAGTGTTTGGGCAAATCACTGTAGGGGAGACTGGGGCACAGTGTACCACTTTTGCAGTTTATATTTTTTTCTCTTTAATGGAAAGTCCAATCTGCCTGAAAATATTCTTGAACAATCCTTAAACATTTTTACATGCCTCAGAATTTTTTCAGAATATAGTTTCAAATACATTTTTCAGAAAAAAAATATTTGCATATGTTCATAAAGTGCACCAGTGTGCCCCAGAAGCAGGGTACACTGGTCTACCCACTGGGGCACAGTGGTCCACTATTAAGCATTATTTGAAATACAATATAAATTTATTTTTTATTATTTTAGTCCTCCTTTATCTCCCCTCTACCTCCAAATAATATAATAATGCAAATTTACAAGTAACATTTTCAAACAGAACATATACAGACAAAACAGAAAAATTATCAAAAGAAAATTATTGTATATTTTAAATAATAACAAATTAAGATACAGGAACGATTGCAAATAAGGTGAAGTTATTAAATAAAATAAAGTCATCGCACATTAAAATTTGCAAATGAAACTCCAAAGTACTTATAAGCCTGAAATTTTCCAGAAATACTTTTTGGGTCTGAGGGCGATTTTATAATAACAGTGATATAAACAACAGATTAATAACCATAAAGTTTTGATTTCAAATTTGTTTTACGTTACATCTAAAATGAGTATGTATTGACAATTGAATTAGTTCAGATAAGTATATTAATTTCAATATAAGACATTAAATAATTTTTATAAAAAGTAAAAAAGTTAGAATTTTATTTTTTCTGAAAAAACAAAAAAAAAGGGGGGGGGGGACTCAGTCCCTAATTATTTAAAAATATTCATACTTTAATATCTCACAGCCGATCTTCATAATCGAATGATGATGTTATGAAGATCGGCTGTGTTAATATTCCTAATGGCATGCAAGATAACTCTGTTCCATGCAATGTCAGGGGAAGGTCAGTACAGGTCATAATTACCAGTATAGGAATGTCCTTGAATGGAGACAGGAGGGGATTAGATTGCAAACCTTGTGTGAAATAGTGTGAGAAAAGAGGGGTGGAGAATTAAAATGTTTTAAGATAGTATAGAATTCAGTACAATGTTTTTAACAGCAGTAATTTGGGCGGTTGAAAAATATAGCTTAATAAAAAATTAATACATTTTTGGTATATATTCTACAGCCTGCAGTTTAAAAATAAAATAAAAATTGATTCACATTTTCAGAAAATCTACTCGCTTGTGGGGAGTAAAATGATTTATTTCCCCACCCCTGTATGGCAAAAACACAATTTTTTTTAACACAAAGAGTTCATTTCAAGAAAAGGTGACTTATTTGCCCTTTAAATTATTCCCACCTATTCATAAAAATTAAAATTTAAGAAAATTCACAGATTTTTTGTCGATTAATTCAATAGGATTGCATTTAAATTTTTGGAACTTCTTGCGTTTTTGCAAAGTGTAAAAGTAGAACGATATACCAGCCTAAAATTTTACCAACCTAAGATTTTTTTTTTCCTGTGATTCATGAAGATATACAACGTAAAACATAAATAATTCGCAAATAAAATTGAAACTTTCCAGAGCAACGCGAAAAATAGCCCACAAAAGAATATAAAATAACATTTGTAATCGAGTGATTTTAAAAATATGAATCAAATATCAAAACAGTTAACTTTGACCTACATGTTTTCCTTGTTATGGTGTCAGCAATTTTGTTGCGAAATGTAAAATGTCTGCGTTAGACGATAAACAATCTAAATTAGATATTTAAACATAACTTTAGAAATAAATCGTGTAAAATAAATATAAATAACATAAAAAAGAACTTACTTTTCACGCAGATCGTTCGGCAAAAATGCTGGAAAGGACGTAGCGTTCGAACATTCTACCGCCATAATAAACACAACAAGTTTCTGTTGTTGCCAGATCTAGATTCTTGAGGAGAAATGTTCTCATTGGTTACAAGCAGGGTACAAGGAAAGTAACGTTGCGTAAAATAACACTCGTTCGACCGGATTCAGGAATCATTGCTAAACGATGATTTTTTTATCATTGGTCGAACGAAATATTTGTAAATAAATGGTGTTCCTACAATTATCTATGAAAATAGTAAAGTGAATGTGAATTATACAGTTGACGCATCATTATTTTACGGAAATTTTTAACAGTGTACTATAAATGATCAACTTGATCAAAGACTTGCTTCTTAATGGCCAAAATTTTGTCCAACGCTTAAAATAATACATTGTCACAATGGTGTTCGCATCGTTTCAGCAATTCAGAATGACATTCTAGGTGAAAGTCCATATTGCTTCAAAATACAAGGTCAAATTCACCATTTCGTTTGGAAAAATGGACCAGCGCAGCACTCATAGCCTGCTACTGTAGAAGAATAAATCCTGAATTTCGTTGTTCTATCGATTTCTTGAAAAAAAAAAAGAACGCACCAACACGTACTGACACCGACGCAAATTATGGTATAGAAATGTGACTGTTACCAAGGTTTAAGTAATGACAATTACAAATTAATGTTATATTTGAATTTTGCTATGGGGGCTGTCCCCAAAAAGATACTGTACAAAACTTAAAATTATTCAATACTAATACCTAAATTTCCCTCTCGATAACAAAAAGGAAGTCATTGGATGAGTAGTTTAAGAATTATGCGTGTTTAAAATCTGGAACTATTAATAAATTTAACGTTTAGTTGTTGGAAAACAAATTGAAATGTGAGTAATTAATTCAAAAACCACTGTATAGAATGAGCTGTAAATTTGCATTTCTATGTTTGAAGTTCCGAGAAATTCATTTTTGTTGAAAAATAAAAAGAATAGAGTTAAAATTTTTCACGAAAAATAATTATGAAATAATATAGTCTTTGAAGTTTCTTTGTGAGAAAAATATGAATTCTATCCTATAAAAGTTTTTTTTTTTTTTTTTTTTTTTTTTTTTTTTTTTTTTTTTTACAGAAATCGATTTATAGGCACTTTTAATATGCGAATACAAAATTAAAGCTCATTCCGCAAAGCAGTTCTTTAGTTATGTTTTTTTAAAAAACTACAAACTTGGCAATTGTTTTGAATAATTAAACAATAATTTAACAGTGGCAAACGCTCTAAGCAATATTGAAATATAACATTTTTTTCGAATAGGTTATTAATACTTAATTAGTTCCAGCGATATGATGATTTGCAGCAGAATTAGCGTGGTTTGATGTGGTGCGGTTTTTTTTTTTTTTTTTTTTTTTTTTTTTTGGATTCATGATAGAAAAAATACAAATTTATTTAAAAAGAACACAAGATTCAAAACTTTCGAATAAAAACGAATGAAACCGTGTTAATCTTGAGGCACGGCGATGTAAATCAAACATTATTTTCTCCGTTTACGATTGCAAATGGCAAATCCTTTCTCTTGTGATTTTGAAGATACGACATGGTGTGCTGCGTTTTTTAACATAGATAACGAGGCTGGACATTGGATATTGAAAGGAACTTCTTCAATTGTCCCACTTAATCTAAATTATCTTCATATCTTAATTCATCTTAATACAAATGTAATTTTTGACTTTAATTTATTTTGGTCTATCAAGCAAAAATGTTCGTTTCAACTTATAGGTATATGTCAACATACAAATGATTTGTTAAAATTTGATAACTCAGTTGTCAGAAAACCGAAATTTGGCTATTTTAACAAGTTTTAAAATGTCACTTTTTTATAACTGATTATTTTCCAAAGAAAATTAATTTAATCAGATTGAAAATAATCCTCATACATGAACAAAAAATCTATAAATGTATAATGCATTAATGAATACGGGCAGTTTTTTAATTATAGCTTCAAGATGTTGCCTTTTTATTTTTAAACAAAATATATTGATGTATTTATAAATGCATTAGAAAATACAATTTAAAAGACAATACGTTTTATGACTTTGTTTAGCTCGAACGACAGAATGTGTTTTACGATTGAAACTTCTGTTGCCTCGAGCCACTATCTACATGATTTATAAATTAGTTGTTTCACAGAGTTAATTGTGATTTTTGGCTAATTTGGCTAATTTACTATTATAAAGTTTTTGTTACATAACATATTTTTTTATTATACAGATAAGATTATTTATATATGTTTCATTGTCCGCTGTTTTTGTGATGCTCTTGAATAGCTCTACACTAAAATTCTGAAAATTACAGAATAGTCTTTATCAAAGATTGAGACCTGTATGCTCGTGAAATCACAATGACATTAGTCTTTGAAAACTCGCATCCCGCTTGACTTATAAGGAATATTTGTCTACCAAGTAACTACTAATTTAGGAAATTTGTTAAGTTAGAAAATTTGTTTTCTACAATATCAGTTGCTTTTGGAATGAAAAATTGTTTCAAAGGGATTTTGTCCAAATAAAAAAAAAAAAATTGGTTTACTAAGTCCACCATTTTAAACAAAAAAAGGTAAATAAATAAAAAAACTTCACACAAAATAATCATCGATCAAATATCAACAATTCTATGCATTTGAACTTTTTTTTTTTTTTTTTTTTTTTTTTTGTTTCAGATGAAAAATCTAAATTTTTTGTGTGGTACAGCGGAATGCTACACATCACACAATATCGAGGAAAAGCGAATGCGAATAAAAATGTCGTTTTTCAAGAAATATTTATAATAATGGGATTTTAAAATTTTCAAAATATTTGTTTTCTTATGAAAACTGTCTTAATTTTACTTAATCCAGATGCACAAAAATCCGTATTTGAAATCGAAAAAGTCGAATATCATATGAAATAAAATTTGATTTGAAATGTACTGTTATTCTGTTTAACTGTTTTCAACTGTTCATTATAATTTATGTTATCATTCATCAAAAGATCAGCAATTTCATACCCATGATAAAAATATTTTTTTTTTTTTTGGTAGCAGGTAAGAAGATAATACATATTGGGCGGGACATGCAGTTTAGTTTTACATTGTTTTTATTTTTAATGGCACTATAAGGTATTAAAAAATATATACTTTCTCTAGAAGTTAAAAAAAAGCAATATACTCTCTTTTCTAAAACTTATTTCTAAAACTTTTTTTTCTCTGAATAAAGTGCCCAATTTTCGTGAGGAAACTTACAAATATCAGCTTTAATCTTAAAATAACATCTACCCTACAAAGTAATAAACATTTTTGGAACAAAAGTTAGTTTCCTGAAAATGTTTTTCTGACATATAATCTGAAAATAATGAGTTCGCGTCGTAATAAAGTCTGTAACAGTCGCCTTTTAAAAGTGAGTCAGTGAATTTTTATTATGATAGCAGGCTCGTCAAAATTCGAGATAAAATATTGTTATTTATATTCGCCCATTTATGGCGAAAACTATGATGAATATAATAATACTTAACACCAAAATTAAAATGCTAGAATAAAAAAAAAAGTACTTTACGTTCTTGATATATTTCAATTTTTTAAAAATGTTAAATATACATTTAAATTATTAATCTGAGCAGATCAGAAATCTGTGATCTAAGGATATCATTTCTTTGCATTAATTATTAAACTTCATACGAATTAATGTTTTGAAAATATTTGAATATTCTTAACACTTTGAAATCTAAGCCCGAGTGCCAATCGGGTTGCCATTTTCGGTAAAGCAAACTAAGCCCGAGAGCCTCTCGGGGTTAACTTTTATCTCTATGAGCTATAAAAACACTTATTATATACATTCTTCGCGTTCTGTATGTTATCTACTAACCTAGTATTTCGGAAACAAATTAGCTAAAAGCACTAAACAGAAGTAATTATATGAAAATATCTGGAATCAGAGCTTAATTCGAAATTATTGTGAACCTTGCGGTGTTGCTCTTTGTGCTTTTAAATGTAGCACACAAAATAAAATTTTATTAAATAAATTTATATACAAATAAAACATATTTTCAGAGAATTGTACAATATATGGAAAAGTTTCTATTGACGTCTATGTAAATTTTTCTGTTTAAAAAATAATGTTTTCTTACAAGGAACTTAAAAATAATGTATAAAACATGCATTCTTTAATAATTTCTGATTAAATATTAATTTTTAGCACATTTAAACATATCCTTGATTATGAATAGGATCATTTTGAATTTTATAATAAAATTTCTTTCAAATACATATCTTCCATTTATTTTTTTTTAAAATCTTATAAAGTACCAAATACCCTCAGTCCAGAAGGAGATATGCGGTTGAAATAGCGCAGGCTTCAAAGTCTTAAAAGAGGATTTATGGTTGTAAAGGATGCTTGTATAAGGCAATTATAAATTATTACGTTATTACCGAATTATTTTAAAAGATAATTTACTAGTTAAGTTTTGACGTGATAAAAATAATATTATTGTCCTTTTTTCTAGTGTTGAATTAATGAAGTTCGTTAAAAAAGTAAGCTTTTCTGAATTCTGAGATAATGTACAGCACTAAAACGTTTTCTTAAACTAAAATAGAGTTTCTATCTCGATCTCGAGAGTTTCTATCTCGCTTTAGACATTACCTATTTATATTATATTTTAGATATAAGTATTTTTTTCCACCTATCATGCATAGAGCTATCCACTTTGTACTGTATAAACAAACAAAAATTAAATTCTAAAACAATTTTTCTATCGTTGTCGTTTATAGATTTTTAAAACAAAACATAAAAATAGTTTTTTGAGTAGATTTTTTATTGAGTTAAGTATTTCTTGGTGAGTTAAGAATTTGGTGGTTTGCGCTTGGTACGATATTTACATAAGTTTTCCCTATTCGGTAAAAATTGTACACATGGGAGTGCAAACGTATATTATGTATCAAAAACTCAATTTTTATACCGATGAACGTTTAAAAAATACAAGAGTATCAGGCTACAAAACATGACCTGCCTCTAAAACATTAGCATCGTCCGTCAGTTATTTCAACATTGATTTAATAGAGTTTGACATTCTGCTAAATTCGGAAATCTCAGGAATCCCATGTTGTGTATTTTTGTATACATCGGACATTTTTACAAGGTCATAAGATATCCCTATTTTACTCACTTTTCAAAAACAAAGTCTTTATTCTCAATGCAGCGCAGCAATGTCTATATTCTACAAATAGCAACGTGCGTTCAATCCTTTGCGGAATTTTAACTTATGGGTAATTTAAAAACGCAATACAAAAAACATGATTTGGAAAATGGATGCTAAAATTGAACTGTAATCTTTGTTATTGATACTTTTTTTTGTGAAATAGTCTGAAATACACAAATAAATACAGACTTGGATCGTAAGGAAAACGTACTTGTATAACAGACGGGTGTTTCAGATAGGGTAGTGGAGTACACAGTGAGACAGCAGCCACTTTGACATACAGTTGTAACGTTTTATTCAAGCTGGCACAAACACATAATGATCTTATCTTATGCAACACGTGGATGTAGTTTCGGCACTTCAGTTACTCGTCCGACAAAATAGTAAATAATTCCTTATTTTATAGTGGTTAATGTTACGTAAACGTTTATTTTAGAGTTTATTTCCTTCAATATGGCATATATTTATTTAACCAAACCTAACTATATCTAGTAATATACTATTTTAGAAAAACGACATAAACTTTTTAAAGCAATGAAATTGATGTAACAGATGTGGCATCCATTTTGTTACAACGTAACGAAAGTACACAGAGAGACACACAGTTGTAGTACAATGTGAGACGTGTCTTATTGTGTACCTACTAGGTGGTTCCGATGTTAAAAAAGTTATTTATTAATAAAATAAGGTTTCTCTCTCTGTCTTTCTCTGTCTCTCTTTCTTGTGTGTGTGTGGGCGTGCGATGACTTGGGAAAATTACTAAACGTAAGAGGCTGAAACTTGCATGAAGGTAGCCCAAGGTCTGTCATTGTCCACCCGTGGCTCATATTTTTAATATTTTGAAAATCTAGAAATATTAATCAGAAATCCTAAACTGCAGAAAATTATTGATAGACTGTAAAAATGCATGATTTATGAAAATATATACATTATGTCACCGTGTACTACTTGTGGTACACAGTGAGACAATTTTCTATACTCCGTTATGCTGCTTCTGTGCTTTTATAAATAACTTTTTTAAAACCATTTATACATTAATGTGTAGCGCATTTGTGTAGCTTAAATATGTAGTACTTTTCTTTTTTTCAAAAGAATAAAAATCGTCGGCATTTGTTAAGTAATATATATTTTCGTCTCACTGTGTACTACCCTCCCCAATGTTTGATTTTCCAATTAGTATCATCCACAAATCGTCTCTACCTGGGGATTTGTTCTCCGTAAAAACGTTTTCTATTGTTGAACATGTAGGAAATTATCTAAAGAATAATCTTACGTAAAAAATAGAAAATTTCTGTTGTTGTTGTTTTTCTTCTAAGGACTACATGTCATAGGAACTATAATTCGCACATAGAATGCTTTAATTGCATTGAACCTAAACTCATTTTAGACAAAAACAAGAAACAACTGATCTTAACCAAACATTATGCTACTAAATACATAAAACTGATATTTACGTGTCTTATATATATTGTACAAAATTAATACTTCTGTCAGATACAAGTGAGCCTTACCAAAATTCAATCTTGGGTTTTTGTAAAAACGCTTAGATAGCCTTAAAAGTAAAATATGTTATTGAAGTTAAAATATGGTCGAAAAAAAGTTTGAGCTATGTTGAAGTTTTTTATGAACAATGAATACGACTATTGTACAGGAATTGGCCGGGAACGAAAATGTTTATTAGACTTTTAAATGCATTTATTATTTAGTATTTCGATATTATTTTATTACTATTTTATTTTTGGTATGAAACTATTTTTATGTATTTATTTATACAAAAAAGAAAAAAAAAAAAAAAAAAAAAAGAAAAAAAAACGCATTGTGTGATATTTTAATGGCTGACTCGTAGGTTTATCATTGTGTTTTCTGCACCAAATGGTTTGAAAACATGGAGAAATGACAACAGGAAAACACACTGGTAAATGATTCAACGGCTAAAATCGGGCTTTCAGGTGTTTTCCACTAAGATATGACTTGGCATACCAATTGCGTTTTAATATGCGAATCGAGTTTTAACCTATTCTGGAATTGCAACCTCCAACTGTATGAGGTGATGATCTGTGCTACCGCCTCATGATCTTTTTTTTTTTTTTTTTTTTTTTTTACAATTTTTATAATATGAATAATAATTACTATGTCTACCATGAGTAAATATTTATGAATTTTCAGCAAATTAGTTTCAGAAATATTATTTCAGGCCAAAAAATATGCTTTGTGTTTTATATTTTTAATTTTGCTTCATAACTATTCTCATATTAAAAATAACAATTATGTGTTGGCACTAATAAACATTTGCAGTCACTTTTTCCTTAGAATGAGGATGCAATCCTTTTTTGTAAAACAATAAAATTTTTTATTTTTAATTGCTTGGATTTTTAATAACGATGATACGAATAATACTTTTCTTTAGCATGTTATATCACTCTCAAAATTTTCTAATGAAGCATGTTATATAATTTCTTCAAAAAAAAAAAAATCCTTAAAATCTAGTACTGAATGAAATTATAACTAATATGCATTTTGGGTTATTCAAGTAGACACAATAACTGGCTTGAATTTTTTTAAATAATTGTAAAACACTGTTTTGAAAAAAAAAAAAAAGATAAATTTTTCAAACCTCTAAATTATATTTTTTAGCATTAATAAAATTTCTCTTTGTTTCCATTTATGTCATCCTACCATCATCCCTGATTTCATATATTTTACATAATGTTAGTAGAAATGAATAAGCTACTCAAGTTCTCTTTTAGTGTAAGCTGATTACGAATGCTTTATATACATAACCCTTACATTGAAATATACAAATGAACATTAGTAATCTCAATACTACTGCTTTGCCTTTTCAAATACTTTCCGAAGAAACAACATTTTCTGCAGATTCTTTATTCATGTTTACTCCATTTAAATAATTAGCATAAAAATTCTAAATTAATGATTGTCCATAATATGTACCAAAAATATGAGACAAATGTGTATTTAGATAAATATGTGAATTTTCAAATTTAATCAAAGTATTCTAATTTATATATAGAAAAAAAAACATTTTTTGACCGTGATTATTTCGAATTCTAAACTTTTGTAAATTATACCCAAACAACTATTTATTTATAAAATAGATTAAAAAAAATGGAAATTGGAAACGAAACTGTTAAAAAAATAAGATGTCTTGCAGAACGGTTGATAAAATTTTCACGCAAGTATCTTGAAATCAATCCTTCATTGTAAATTTGTTTATTAAATATTAGGCAAACCAGAATTTTTTTCGGAATAGAGTGGAAGATGAGCAAATAAAATTTCATTATAATAGTGGTAAATGTATCTGCAGCACAGTTGCCAGATATGGTGCATGATATTATTGAAACGCAGCATTCGTCAGAGAAGTTTCAATGACTTTGAAAAAATATATACTAATCAAAATGGAAATTGTTAGATCATAATTTATGGAAATATACATGATTAGTAGTATTTTTTACGGTGTGGAATTGTTTAGATAAAAATTTATTTTCCTTAAATTTATTTAAAATATCGAAATATACAGAAAATATTTCAAATACGATTGTAATTTGTCTTTAAACTGTGAAATTTACATTTATTACTCAGATTATCTATTGTTTGTAATATATATTTTCGTGGTTTGTGAAAGAACTGCATTACAAAATACTTAAAATATTCAAGCTATTTCTTTTTACATTGAATTTAGGCTGCATTTTATTTAACAACTTGCATATTAAATTTAAAAAAATAACCATAAAATATAAACATAAAAATCTTTATAAGAAATTTAAAAAAAAAAAATCTAAAATTAGATGTTTATCTTCAGGAAAGTCTCTATTTTTACTTTGAATGTTTTGAATAAAAACGGTAAAGACGCAAAGAAAAAATTGCAAGAGGCTATACCTTCACTTCTAATTGATATAAACAAAGTAATTCCGTTAAAATATTTGCAAGTTTCTTTATATGTACATGTATTTTTTTTTTCAAGTAACTGGCCATGAGAAAATTTGAAATTGAATTAAAAATTTTAAATTCAGATAAAATCATAGTTATTTTATTATATATTCAAATGCAAGAAGATTAAATTCTAGGATGAATTCCTAATGTACACGGGGAAAACCATTTTTCATTCTTTTTCTGGGACAATTGTAGCTCATATTTATTAGTACTTCGCTGTTATAGATGCCGTAGCATAATTGAATTTAAAAAAAGCGAGATTTCCCGCAAATTCTGAACAATCACAAAAGTAAAACAGCTACAAATGAAAAAATTCCTAATCCTTTATGGCTTAATACTATTACATATTTTAGTTTAAATATTGTATGGATTATTCCGGTACAGAATAAATAGATTGGTTTGAAATCTATGTATTAAATTGTGGATATTTAAAACATATTGTTTATGCATTTGAAACATTCCTACACTGTAAAAAAAACTGCAAAATCACTAAATTTTTTCTAGGAAATTGGGATTCCGAGAGCATTTTATGTAACAACAACAACAAAAATTCATGTAACAGATAAAACTGGGATAAAATATATCCCCCCGCCCCTCAAGGGGTTAAGTGTTTAATAGCCATTTTTAAACAAATTATATAAATTTTACGACATATAATTTCGGGTACTGAATAATGGTGCTGGCAAACGAAAGTAATGTTTTATTTTTAAATATCTCTATGTTTATTGTTGATAATTATGTACTTTCAATTCACTGAATTAATTTCATTTATTTGTCGGCAGCGACGCTTTATTTAATAAACATATTTTAAAGCATAGTAAACTAGGAACAATTGAGTAAAACGCTTTTTTGTCAAAAAACCAACAACTATTAGTTTATAAAAGCATTTTCAAAATGAAAAATTTTATTTATTTAAACAAGATTCTCATCAGAAAATTTTTACTAAATTTTATATTTTTAACTTTGGAGGGAAATCGTTGAAAAATTGCTTTTCCTTATTTAAAAATAAAATTTTTCGATTACCCCGGTGAGAATTCAATATTTAGAGTCATTTTTGCTTGCCCCTCAAGGGGTTAAAAAACAAACGATTTATAATAACATAAGTAAACTAATAGACTTTCAAAAGAAATTGAAAATACGAGTTTATATAAATACGTTTAAAAACAATTTCCATAAACTACATTTACATGGCAAAATAATCTTTATATCTAAGAATTATGAAGAATTCGGTGTTAAAGTAAATCTAAGATGTTTTTATCTAGTTCAATGAGTATAAAATATTGAAGCAATAATTTTTCATATACTCTTACTATCATTAACTTTGAATGTTATTTTATTTTATGCCGTAAAGTTCAATACTGAAATTTAGTTTATTTCGTTTTTATAACATCACATTTAGTTTAGGCAAGTTATTAATCATTCTAAACTATTGTAGTAATGATTATTGTAACATCTTTTAATGATGTATGCATTTTTTAAATCTAACAAAGCATTCATGATAGTACTAATTCTCTATTTGAATAAAATGAATATATCCGAAACACAATTAACGAAAAGGAAAATTTCTTAACAATCTTGTTTAAAATCTTTATGCTCTTTTCCACTCAAATGCGTTTTTGATTTTAGATTGTCTGTCTGTACATCTCTCCACACTCAGAATTTCGTAAACATGCTCGGATTGATTCAAATTTGTTATTAAATTTAGATTTCATATACATGTTCATCAAACAGATTTGTATCATATACATACTTTACGTAAAGGTATACACAAAAGATTTTGTATACATAAAGATATATCGATGATGTTGTTTACATTTAAATGTGTTAAGGGCTCTGTTTTAGGGCTACACATAATTATTCAAGTGCATTACGATTCATTTAAGATAAATGTTTGTGATGTTTTGACGTTAAGAAATATATTTATCAGTTTAAAAGACTGAATAAACTGAACAAAATACTAACTAAACAAAACACTAAATTAAACAAACTTGAATACAGTTTTACAAAAAAACGTTAAAAACACATTCAGTAAACGTTTCGCCAAGCAACCGAGAGGCCTCTTCGGTACAATAATTTAACCATTCTAAAAACAAACAACAGAACATTTCAAGTACAGTTAAAGTTATTTTTTTTTAAAACAGGAACTATTCACCAATGGAACAGGCTTCATTCAATGTTGGCGAACGTAATTGAGTAAACCAGTGTTCTAGAAACAATCAACCATGATAACTGTTACAACCTGATTTCAAAGTACAAGCGTTCGCAAAAAGTGGGATGTGATCCGTTTCAAAAGAATGCTGCGCTATTTTTGAATTTAGATTTCTCTTTTAAGAGCATTAATATGTTCCTTCAGGTGAATTTCCGTTGATCTACCCGTTTCAGCAATATAAACGCTATCGCAATCTTTACAGGGAATGGGATAAACAACACCGGTGACATCATATTTACATCATATTTAAATTTATGCTTATTAAAAAATAAACTCACTTTCTTAATTGGTATAAAAGATACACCAACATTGAAAGATCTTAAAATACCAGAAATTTTATCAGAAATATTATTATTATAATGGATGCAGAGAAAAACATTTGGTTTATTACGTTGAAAAGGGGGGGGGGGGTGAGGGTTAAAATTAACAAAGTTTAAAGTAGTTTTAAATATTTTTTAGGAAGGCCTATAGAATAGCTATTATGAACCAAATCTTGATAAATTTTACATTTTTCTTTTTCAAAGCCATTTCTAGAACTGCAATACCTAATGAACCTGAAAGCTAAAGTCTTAGTAACAGCCATGACAGCCATGACAGCCATGATCTTAGTAACAGCCAGTTTCATGGCTGAAAGGACAAACTGGAGAAAAATTAGTATATTGACCTGTAGATGTATGTATGTTTACTATAAACAGTAGTTGTAATAGATTGAGATATATCAGTTGTCTGTCTGAGGATTAAAATATCGAGAAATGTTTATTCAGCATTATTTTCAACCACAACTGTAAACTCATTAGCGTTACCAATATAATTAGAAGTTATGAGAATATCATTTAAATCTGCTTCTTTTGAAATGAAAAATATATTTTCGACTAAATTCAAAAATAGTCCCGTATTCTCTTGAAACGGATCACATCCCTCTATTTGCGGATGCTTGTATTTTGAAATTAGGCTGTAACAGTCATCATGGTACATTGTTTCTAGAAGGCTGTTTTACTCAATTACGTTCGCTAACACTGAATGAAGCGTTGTTTTATTGGTGAATAGTTTTTTTTTTTAAATATAACTTTAACTGTACTTGAAATGTTCTGTTGGATGCATTTGCAATGGTTAAATTGTACTGATGAGAACTTGCAGTTGCTTGGCGAAACGTTTACTGAATGTATTGTTAATGTTTTTAGCAAAACTGTATTCAAGTCTGTCTTATTTTATTCATTTGTACTGTTTTAAAAGTTTAAAATTCAGGCGTTAAATGTATGTATATTGCAAATATTTATCATTCTTTAAAGTTACATTGCAACAAATTGTGTATTAACTTGAAGCGTGCCCTGCTTGCTGTATGTCTTCTCGGATGCAATCGAATACCATCTTTGATTTAATATTTACTGAATTGCAATTTTATTATTATTATGTATTTTTTTAAGTAAAATGTATCATGTGATGTGCTGGGTAAATTGTTTACAGGGCAAGGTTACACAAAATAATTTGAACACAGTACCTTCTATTAGAGGTTACTTTTTGTACTGTTTTTCAAACATTGGGATAAAATTTAGTCGTAAACCGAATTAATTTTTCTGTTTTTACAAAATGAAAATAATATTGAAACTGTAAAATTTATTTTACATACAAAATCATACATTGTCAAATATTTATTACTATGTTGACATGACTATATATTGACGATCCAGATATTGAAACTTCTTGAAAGATATATATCTGATACATAACAGCTTGAATTATCAAAATCCGTAATAACATCCAGATCTACATGAGATTTCCCCGCCAGTGCTGGGAGTATTAAGAGATATAATGCTATGCGTTATATTGCAACGTAAAGAATTGTTAGTAGATTTACTTAGCAACAAAGCATTTGTTGCGTGGTTTCCGTAGGGACTTGTAATGCAAGTTGTGATGGTAATTTCATGTTACTAATTGCTTCTTATCAAGTGAATTTAAAGATAACTGAAACAGCCATGCATTTGTTGAGTGTACAAATAAAACTTTTCGTTAACAGATTGTATTTCATTTGCATTAACAGTGGTAACTTCAGATCGAGAGTTTCTTAAGTAACGCTGGATTACTGCTAGTTGTGTGCTTTTATCAAATTTCATAATTTGCCAATGTGATTCACCTAGGGATCAGGGGCAATATACTTTTTACGCTGGATTTTCCAGAACAAATTGGAATCGGATTTTCGTGTTCAATATGCTCTTTCACAAAATTTTGACGATTGTCAAGGATTTCATTTTTTAATGAATCTTACTTTAATTAAAAATATAATAATGTGCAAATTCATGCAAGATTTTTTTTTTTACAATTGAATGTCAATTTTATTGAAAAATTTCGAACGTAATATTTAGCAAATATAATGTACGCTAGGACTTGGTTTTCTTAAGCATAATCATTATTTACATAAAACATTATAACTTGATCTTAGTAGAGTCCATATCTACCCGTTCGTTTGTTTACTTAACATGTATTGCGAAAAGAAAGTCCTAGACCAAAACATTTTAATAAACGTCCTGCATTGATATATAAAACTTTTCCCATGATGTTTGCACATATACCAGACATGCAGTCATTGGAACAATTTCATCACTTAACAATCGGATTGGAAGACTTTGAATTCACTTATAAGTAATGAGTACGTTTTAGTTCTATAAATAATGAACATAAATATCTAAACACAAAAAATATTATAAAGCTATAATGAAGATATTGTGTATTAGTAGATATATATATATGTATTTCAAAAATTTCAATCTGTTTTGTGAAATTAGTATTTAAACAAATAAAATTTGAAGATTAGATTTTATAGAAAAAAGTAAAAACATTCTTTGTAATGTTAAAGATATAAGTAGAAACATGATTGCTTCTGAAATACAGACAGTATTTAAAACTTTGTTATACTATATGGGGAAAATTCATGTAATATTATAAATTATACAATTTGGGTATATTCACACATTAACTATATACGCCCTCATGTTTTTAGATAAATTATGCTTCACAAGATAATTTGTTGTCAACATCTTTTGTGCAAATTTAAATATTTCATGCATTTTAAGATGATTGTTTATATGCTGCGAGGTAATATCTTATCAGAGTAGTTCAGGCAAAGTATAGGATTTCTGATAATGTAAAACATAAAATATATCGATTGAATGAGAATAAATAGTTGGTGGAATGAAGCAAATACGGAATACATGTATTCAATGAGCAAGAATATATAACGGTCGGATTAGTTAATTATTTCTGTCGCGTCATCATCATTGCAGAAGTTTTTATTTATTGAATAACGTGTTATACTCCTTTTGTGAATTTTACAGCCCAAAAATTTTAATAAGTATAAAAGTGTACTTTAAATTGGATTCCAATGATAAAACTGAAATTTTGTTTGAGTGTATTTAAGCATGATGAAATTTAAAAGATTAATGGTAATAGATTACGAATTGTAAATTTAAATATATATTCTGGATCACAAAAGAAATTTTGTGTAAGAGAAAAAAATTGTTTCCACTAACAAAAGCGAAACAGAATTCAAAACAGTTAAAAAACATTTAGGATTACAATGATTATCTTATTATATAAGAAACTGAATTGTACTTTTAAATATTTCAGACATCGGTATTTCCAGGTTTTTGTAAAAATATGTTGTTAAAGGCAATACACAAAATATTAAAGGCCTAGGCTGTTTTTAAATAAAACTTCTGAACCGTCAGAAAATTTTAGTGACCAAGATGTGCAATAAAATCTTTGCATTTTTTACTTTTTTAGTTACTGATTCGTAAAAAGTCATGTGTAATATTTTAATATTATTTCCACTGACTTCTTTTCTTTTATCTTTGTTTAACGGCTTTCTATTCTTCTAGATTTAACCTATAAAAATTTATAAAATAAAATGCATTAATTTTTTTGTAGATTTCGTTAGAAACACTACATATTACATTCTCCCTATATTAAAATTTCTGAAAATTTTTGTAGATATACGCCGATCGTGACATCTAGAACTCAAAACCACCTCCTAGTTCAAAAGTTTATATATATATATATATATATATATATTTTTTTTTCTTTTTAATGGACACGATAACTTCTGGACAAATCTCTTCCTAACTTATACATAATATCAAGTATAAAATCTCGGGGCAGACAATCTCAGTCAAGTTCGTTAACGATCATAATCGGACGAAGGGGTTAGAAATGGGGAAAGTTTGTATGAAAACAGAAAAAAAAACCCGTAACTTAATTATGATACATATCGAATCAGTTTAAAGTTATTATTACTATAGCCTATATATTAATAGCCTAAAATTTATGTTTGACAGATTTTTGATATCATTAAAAATGGCCTCAAGTTACGCAAAAAATTGGGTTTTAGGAAGAAAAAAGTCATTACTTTGCTACTTCACAAGATATCAAATGTACTAAAAAAAGAGTAAAACAAAAAGAATGGTGTGGGGGGGTGTGCTATAGAAGGATAAAAAAAAATAAATATCCGTTAATCCGCCACTTAAGAGATAAAAAAAAAGTATAATTGGCGTGAAGAAATTTTTTGACAACCTCAGATATGCTGTATATATGTTGCATTTAGTTTTACTTTTTACTTTTTTTTATTATTTATTTTTTATTTATTTATTTATTTATTTATTTTTTTGTGATCGAAAGATCAATTGATGTAGAAAATTATGCCATCGTGCAATACTCATTTTTTGTTGAGATGCAAACTTAATTTTCCACTGATCGGTTCTTAATTTGTATTCTTTAAAAAAATCCGTGAATTACATATAATTTTCGGTTAATTATATATCATTTAAACACGAATATTTCTTTTTTGATATCAGTAATTTTTCCAAAACAGAGAAAAATCCCCGACCTAGCAAAAAATTATCCAAAGATCTTCAATCTAAATTTGTATTATCAAAGGGGTGTTTCACCAAATCTGCTGACTAATATTTTTTTTTCGTTTTGGATAAAGTATTAATGCAAATTTCCTTTTTCTCTTCAACCACAAAAAATTCGCGAATCTAAGTTAAAAAAATTTCCGAAAAATTCCCTATTAAAACACAGAAAATGTCTTATCATATGTGTGCTCCGGTAACTTGCTGCATGTACTTTTTACGCTTTTTAACATTTTTTTATAGTGTACGCATAACCACAAGTACTTGGAGCTCGCTATGTATGTATAATTATCTAATTTGGTTTTGCTAGCATGAAAGGGATATAACTCTTTCAGCCTTGAGAATCGTATTCTTTTAGTTTATTTTAGTTAAATTCATACATAAATGGCATACAGAAATCATCTTGTTTCAATATAATGAAAATATTGTCAGAATTACATCCTGCTGTAATACTGAACCAAATTGAATAAGTGCATTGGCCTTTCAAGTATCTTGGACGAGCTGGCTAATCACGTATTCAGATGTTATAGTTCGTTTTCAGACACACAAAAATTTTGTTTTACAGTATGTTAACAATATATTAAATAAATTTGTGTGTTATTTTCTATAGCAGCATTTGGAGTTGTTTAGTGTGAATTTTATTGATGCCCCGTTATACGAGTATTATTGTTCTGTCAGAAGAGTAGATTGATTTATTTTATTTTGCGTAAAATATCTTGCATAAGTTCGTTAATATGGATGATTTGGCAGTATTCGATTGGCAGATTCGAAAATAATGCCCATTTGAAAATAAGAATATCATTATTGTTAATGATGCTATATTTTAAGTTAACTAATAATGCATGCAAAATTTCTTCGATTTCAATAAAATTAAATTTTTAAATAAATTAAAAGTCATTTACTTTGGTAAGTGAGACATACTAAAAGAATTTCGTTAGTATTCAACGTATGATCTGAGCTCGAGCCTCGTATGAGCAAAATACGTATGTATAGCGAGAGAGAGCCAGTGGCCAAATTTTAAACTGTCATTTCAATAATTTTATAAAGTTTTTATCCAGTTGCAACATATACATTAGTTTGTATTTATTAAAGAAATATGGCTGAAATTACCCTACAAAAACAGCCTCTCTAACCAAATTAGCGAACTTTGAAAGACTAAGACCAGTTTTTTTTTTTTTTTTCGTATTAAACCTTGCGTATGTATATTTGAAAAAAGAATGAAAGGGGGGGAAAGGAAATCAATGCACTCTTCCGACTAAGCCGGATAGACTTTTAAAAGCCTACACTAGTCACTCAAAATGACCCGGATGATAATGTTAATCCTATGGGAAAATTAATTTCAAATATATCGCTCGAATTTTGATATTTTCGAATGATTTTCTTTTGCATAGCATAGCTGAGGACGATCTACAACCGAGCTAGGTTTCACTTTTTTTTTATTTTGGTTATAGTTTTTTTTTTATATTAAGATAGTTTAAATTTCAGAACCGGTTCAAACCGGTCCCGAAAGCAAAAGTATTTTTTTAAAAAATATATCAAACCTAAATCAAAAAAGGAAAAACTAGCCCGATTGTAGATCGTCCTCAGATATCCTATGCAAAAGAAAAATCATTCGAAAATATCAAAATTCAAGCGAGATATTTGAAAATAGCTTCTCCATAGTATTAACATTATCATCCGGGTCTTTTTGAGTGACTAGTATACTCTTAAGTCTTTAGATGTCTTTGCAGTTTGTCAACAAATGTCACTTTCGCTTTATACACATTCAGATACTGAACTTTACACTCACTTCGTCCTTTTCTAATTCTATCTCTCCTCCAATTTCTTACCACTTACACCTTCATTTTTACAGCTTCATTCATTAAGTTTTCAACTTTATTACACTATGGATTCGAAGAATAAGTTTAATATCTCTGCTCCTCTAGTGTATCGAACTGGTTCTTTTGGTGCTTTTTTATTTGTTGCTTAAGAATGTTCTATCTTTTTTTTTTTTTTTTTTTTTTTTTTTTTTTTTTTACAAAGGCAGTCCGTTAGAAATTTATTTTTCTGCTGGATAGTTATAATTGAACTTTTACGAAGTGCCGGAAACCTCCGATTATTCTCATGTTAATATCGAAATTGCATTTCATTAGGATTTTGAGAATGATTGATTGGGGAAATTCTAAATTATGCAATGACACTAAATAATTCAAAATGCATCCTAATTCCTAACGTAGACAAGCATATTTCGAATTGTGATGCTTTCTTTTGTTCATGTATTTTACAACTGTTGCATTGGTTTATTCTTAAATAGATTAGAATTTTTCAAATTACTATACTTTTTTTTTATGTAAGAACAAGAAATTTCCGTTAAAAACCAAAAAGAAGCGTGAAATAGTACACTTGTAGATTGCTAAACTCGTGTAATACGACTAAAGGCGATTCTAGGATCAGGTGATATTTCTATCACGAAACTTTAGTTTAAAATTTAAACTTTTATTTTTTTTTTGTAAAAAGCTTGAGATACGATTAAACACACGCATAGAATCCAGATTCATTTTATACTACATATACGTAACAACAAACTACATAAATGTTCTATAAACACATATATAATTTTATAAAAACATTACTGAAGATGTTTAAAATATATAGATTTGTGTTTTTTGTGTGTGTGAATTTGAATTTGTGTATAAAATCCCATGGTGGACATAAAATAAAAAAAAATCATGCTATGCTTTTTAATGTTAAATGTACAGCGCGTGTAGTGCGTCAAAAAAATTCAAAACAAATTATTATTATTTTTAACATTTTTTTTCTAAAACATTACACTGCGGCGCATCACCCGTACATTCAGTCTGAGACGCCGCACTTGTGCGGTAGTTATGCCGCTCTTGTAATAAGAAGCAGAACGAAATTATAAATAAAGATATTTAAAAAAATATTCATATCAGGACTATAATTAACGATGTAATAACAAAATGAAACCAAATGAGTACAATGAAACGTATTAGTAGATTCAAATTAATAATTGTTGCCTACTTTCACTATTAAAATTATCGACTTATTTTTTCATTAAATTTTAATTCTTATTTCAGCAACAACGTAACATCAATGTATTAGAAAGGGAAAAGAAAAAAAGTAAAATTGTGTTTACATAATTTATTTGTTAACCCTTTTGGGACCGGTGGCTTTTACACAAATTTTATTCGATTGGTACTACTTTTTTAAAAGAAGTTACCTTTACTTCAATAATCATGAAAATGCTCTAATTAAACAAAGCAAACATTACTTTTATTTTTTACTGGTGCCAGAAACAAATTTTGTAAGCTCTTTATGAAGGTGCGTATATGCACCTATGGTTCCGAATGGGTTAAGAGACCTGTTTTTTCGACTACAAACAACAGAAGAAGTGTCGAAAAAGCACAGTCTTTATGTAACTAAATTTAAACACATGATGCAACGAAGCCAATTTCACTTCCTCTTTTTTTGGAGTAGTTTGTAAAGTACGTCTGCGTTACGCGTAATCCAATTTTTCATTATTATCATCTTGATCTTTCTTGCCCTTTTTGCTTTTTATTTTCCCCCTTTTCTCCTTTGGTTTTAGTAAACTTGATAACATGCCTAACATGGTTAGTCTGTGCAAAAAGAAAAGGAAAAGTTAATAACACTTAATCATCCCTTACAAAAGTAACTGCAGCATGTATACCGGAATAGAAGTGCGGCATGTATCCCATTTTGTATGGTGCAGACGTCAGCCATCACAGTTACCTGCCATCGCTAAGGGGAATATCGTAACGATACACAGAGTACTCTATACTAACACTACACTTAGTTTTGACTTCGAAATCATCCATTCATTTAGTAATTAGTGTATGAAAAGCATTTAAACATAACGTGTTTAAAAGTTTGGACAGTGAAATCATGCACTTACGTCAAATTAAGGATTGTACTTCTACAAGTAAACATCGAAATGAGATTCACACTATATACTGGTTAAAATAATCTCATTGCGCACCTATACTGTGCGTTTGACGACCATCTATCGATAATTACAAGAAATATAAGGGGTGCGGCATCTATCCCGTATGTGGCGACTCTCCCGGAGTTACCTACTTTGTATACAAAACTGTATTTTCATAAAAAACCGAACGTTTTCGAGCACGCACTTGCTCATCATCAGTATTACAAACGAACACAAATACACAAAGATAAAATCAGTGGAATATATCGTTAACTATTAGTGAATGGAATAGACCATTAAATGAAACACAGTAGGGTAGGGGATTGGGGAGATGCGATACTCACATTTCATTTTGAACTACTCCTAATATTGTATACCGTAATTTTGGAAAATTGTAGGATAACGAATCATTGATTGTTTATCTTTTTGCATAAAATTTCTATGGATTCATTAATTATTGAATTATAATAGGTGGACGTACGTTTAATTATCTTTTAGCTTGATCAAAATGTATTTTGAATGATTCCTCTTATTTTAGACTTGAAAGTGCAGTTTTAGTTCTGTTGAAGTTAATATCTGAAATATGTTCATTCAAACGAGTTTTAAATTTCTTTAACCCTTAAATGCCGGGTGTCGCTTTTCGGCAACCTACCCAATTTAGGCTTATAAATACTATTAGAGTAATATTAAAGCGATAATGCCTAATGTTGCCTATAAAATACATTCAGAAAATATTATTAAATCGATTTTCAACATTTAGATGGCAACACTTGTGCTGTTTAAGAATAAAGATAGATTTATTTTTTCAATTGTTGATACATGTTTTTTTTGTTTGTTGTTGTTGTTTGGAAGCTTGCGAAATATCCTATTTTGTTCTGCAGTGAGCAAGTAAAATTTAATTCTTATCAAAGTTCTTAATATTATTGTGTGTTTAATATTATAGAATTTTATAAAGGAAAATTATTTTTTCAATTAAATACCAGTATTACCGATTAGTAACAAACAGTTTTTTAGCCGTAAACCATACTTAAAACAAAATATGATTTTTTAAAAGTATTTTTCGCATGATTTATTTAAAAAAAGAAAGCCGAAAAACATTTTAAATTATTTTTGAAAACTCAGGCATTTAAGGATTAAGGTCAAACCTATATAATCTTTTACTTTATAAAATTTCTTATCAGTTTCATTTACTTCTTTAGTGACTGGAAATCTATAGAGTCCTGTGGATTCTTCCATCGCCAATGCACCATTTGTTATCATTCAACAAAATTCTCAATTTTACAGGAGGGCTGGGGTGCTATTAAATTTATATCATATTTATTTAAATTATATTTCAATTTTTTGAAAAGTTTAGAGATGTATTTAAATTTATAAAATTTAGTAAATTTTCTTTTTGCATACTTTTGAATCTAGTAAGTTTGAAATGTATATTGATATATTAATATATTTATAAACCTTTCAGACAAGTAATTTTCCTTTGATATAATTTTAATTTTGTCATGTTCACCATTAATATAACTTTCATTACATACTCAAAATTCTCTGTAATGTAAAAAGGATATGCTACTAATTTATAATTTAAAGCTAATGAAGCATTCTTGGATATTGTGTTGTTTTAACGTATATTTTTTTACATCCATAGAGCATTTTCAGAATGTACTCAAGGTTGGTGAATTTGACAAAATTCACCATTAAAAATACCTATAAAACACCTATTAAAATTATAGCAAAGAAAAATGACTATTCTGAAAGGTTTATAAATATATTAATATATCAGTATAAATTTCTAAATTACAATAACAAAAAATATGCAGAAAACATGCTAAATTTTATAAATATTGATATATAACAAAACATTTTGAAAAATTGATATATAATTTAAATAAATACGATATACATTTGATAGTAATACCTCCTGTAAAATTGAGAACTTTGTTAAATGATACGATTGTTTCAGTGCCGACGGTAGAATCCTTTGGAATCTATAGAACTCCAGTCACTAAAAAAGTAAATGAAAATGATAAGAAATATTATAAAATAAAAGACTGTGTAGGTATGACCTCAAAGAAATTTAAAACTCGTTTGAAAGAACATATTTTAGATATTAAATTCAATAGAGCTAAAACTGCACTTTTAAGGTTAAAAGCAGAAGAATCAGTCAAAACACATTTTGATCAAGCTAAAATAATTAACCTATTAGAATTCAATAATTAATGAATCCATAGAAATTTTACGTAAAAAAGATAAAACAATCGATGAATCATTATCCTACAATTTTCATAAAATATGGTTTAAAATCTTTAGAAATAGGTTAAAACGAGATGTGATTATCAAAATCATCCCTACCCCCTCCCTTAACATCGCTGTTTTATTTAATGTTTTGTTCCATATTCTCCAACAGTTAAACGGTATATTTGACTTATTTTATCATTTTGTATTTGTATTCCTTTTTAACCCTGATGATGAGCAAGTGTTTGCTCGAAAGCGCTTGGTTTTTATGAAAATACGGGATTGTATATAAAGGATATATTTAAAACAGCTTCAGTAAAGTTTTTATAAAGTTATATGTGTTTTTAGGACATTTATATAATTTTTAGTCATCTTATTTTTGATTTATCTATTATTATGTGCAAACTCCATTTGGACTAATACATGATACGAAATATTTGCCACTATAATGATTCTATCGGAAAATAACCACTTATTCAACTACTTTTTAAGCCCTTCTGTAATTGTAAAAAAGAAAAAAAAGGTGAAAGTTGATAAGTCACTGAATTTTAGAAGACAGGTAAAATGTACGTAAACCGTATTTGCACTTGCTAAATGCATGTAATGAATTTTAAATATAGTACATAATATTACATACATTTTATGACACTACTTAATCAAAATAGATATTTCGAATTTATACCTTTTATAAAACTCACATTAAAATAAAAAAATGACACAAGAAGAATTTTTTGTAGTTCAATAATTTTATTTATAACCATCATTCAATCAATATCCATAATTTTAATACGAAAAGAAGAAGAATATATTTCTGAACTATATTTTTAAGTACATTACCTTTTTACTTTTTACTTTTTTATTGAAAATTTCTTTTAGAAAATTCCATAATATTTTCTGAATGTTAGTAACACTTTCGACATCTTTCTAGCTGCATGAAAGCATAAGTTATTGTTAAATATTTGCATAAAAGTACTTTTTCAAATAAGTAGATTTTAGTTATAGTGACTTATTAAGAACTTATTTACAGTTAATTACATATTTAACTCTATAATGCTTAAATTGCATATTATAAGAAACTTAAATGAATTGATTTTCTTCTTTTAAGAAAGTTTTCTGACAATAATCATTTCTACTTTAATATTCAAGGGGGTTTATATTAAATAATTTACTTTTTTCACAAAGGAAGAAAACAGAAGTTCTATCATATTTATAAAAAAATAATTAGCATAAGATTTTAGTTTAGCACTGTTATTTCTGCAATGAAAAATAATTTCTCTTTTTATTTGAAATCTACTACTTAGGGAGATTCTCTTTTAATAGCTGGGTGTACACTATTGATTATCAATAAATTACACATGCAAAAAGATATTTTGTAACACTTACATTTGAATAACTTTAAAAGGAATGACGATAGATTTATTTTGGCGATGCAAAAATTATTTAAAAGCATTCAATATGAAATTTTAGATGTATGCCATAACACAACATATAATTTTAAGAATCTTTACATATTTCATAGATACATTTCTATATTTGAACGTGGATGCGTTCAATGTACCGTATATTTATTTATAAGATTCTTTTAAATGTTATCATAATATCAAATTTAACTATTAACTGCATCAATAATACAGAATTTATTATAATGTCCATTTCATTCTTCTTATGGCATAAATCAAGTACGATAATACAGGAAACATTATTTTTATTAGACAGCATATTTTAGTGCAGTTAACGTATTAAGTGGAGTTATATCGTTTTAACATAAAATTATAAAGAAATTTGCTTATGTGTATATTATAGGCAAATATTAAAAAACATTTTCAATGTTAATTATTTATGACACTCAATATTAAGTTTAAAATGAATATGTTTTTTAAACAACATAATACATTTTTGTGAAAATAGATAGCATTAAATTTTATTGCATGAAAAAAAAATTATATTTCAAAATACATAATTAATAAAAACAAACTTTTCCATTTTGTAATTGAAGAAATGTGTAAGTACAAATACAGTTTTGTAACTGTTAACACATTTTTATTTAAAAAGAAAATACATTTAAATATTTTATTTTGAAGAAACTTAAGTAAAAACTTGCATGTAGGATAATAAACATCCGTCAATGTCGAATATTCCTTTTCTTTTCGAATGTAAGAAACCATTAGACTTTAAAGCTCCCGTTGTGGTTACATCTAAAAAATAATTTTTTTATGGAATAGTTAATAACACAGTCTAATATATATATTTTTTCAGAATGCTATTTTTAATTTTTAGGGTTCCGTACTTAAAAATTAAAAACAAAACCATTATAAGATGACTTCTGTGTCTGTCTGTCTATCACAGACTACACAGTAACTACACAGCTTAAACTACACAGTAAAAAAACGACTGTAGATTTGTCAGAACTAACTCGATCACAGAGAATGTGCTGTATCTTTCTTTGGTTTCCTGATTATATTAACATGGAAAATACAGTAGTTGCGTAAAATTAACAGCACAATGTGCTGGCAATTTGGACGCATTTTTTTTTTACAGCACAAACAACTGGCTTCCAAATTACCAGCACGTTGTGCTGTTAATTTTACGCAACTACTGTATTTTGCATGTTAATATAGTAGAAAACCAAAGAAAGATACAGCACATTCACGGTGATCGAGTTTGTGCGCGAGATGAACAGTAATTTGTACTATAAAAATATTGTTTTTTTTTACAGTGTACGCAACGTGGAAAGTTCAAATTGGGGGAAGTAATAAAGACTATTGACCCACATATTTACAGATTAATAAATATTCATAAATAAATTTAGCAAAAATATAGAGGGGCTAATTAAGTCACTTGTGAAAAAAAACTTTTATATATATATATATATCGTGTGGGGTATCGTGTGAAAGCTTTCGTAACGCTGAAATCAAAAATATATTTCATTTAATTTTAGGTATTATATTTTCAAAGTTATGGTGGAAAATGTAGTGGAAAAAATATGTCCCCCCCCAATCTAATTCCGAATCTATTGAAACTAAAATTATGATAAAATTAGAGGTAGTAGACATTAGTTTAAACCTTGAAGGAAAATTATAGCGATTACACTAGGTCTCATAGTTTTTGTGAAAATCGCATTTTTCCGTTACACTCAAATTTCTATTTACAGGCTTCAGCAAAAGTGTTGATCAGAGCTGGAGGTACCTATTGTAGCAGAAGTATAAAAGCATTGTTTATCATCATCGGTAATTAGCCGAGATATTAAACCTCAAGGACACTGACGGTTTGGACATACATAATGACAGGGACGGCCTACTCCATGCTTCATCGTCTTTTAAAGCCTAGATAACAAATTTTAAGGATATATTTATGTAATGCAATGCCCAGTAGCAGTATAAAAGCAATAAACGTTAAATTGTTGAAAACAGTGTAATTTAATGAGAATGAATCACATAAATACTATGGGATTCGCGACTAGTTTCCATTGAGTGGCTCCCTCAATACACCTACTATGTCTTTAAAGGTTAACTAAAAATCTATATGCAATAACAAATATACATTATAGCTATATTTGCTATTATTTAGGTTCTATATATCTTTGAACTTTCATGGTATATCCATTTATACTTTTCTAGTATACAGGGTGATAAGGAAAGTCCCTTTAAACTGAAAATACTTGAGAACGGAGAGAGCTACAGCTATGCAAGTGAGGTAACGGTATAGTAAAGCGAGTATCCCCGATTTACTGAAAACGACAGCAGTGCTCCTAGTGAGGAAGTTTGGAAGATAGCCACTGCAAATGGAAAACGAATAGAGATAGAGCCAAATTTCCAGTTAGAAAGTTTTAAAGCATCAATTAATTAGTAGAATACACATTCGGTTTACATGGATAAGATAAATCTTCGCCTGTTTACCAAAAATGTCCGAAGTCGATGCACTCCATTCTGTGTAAATGTTTGAATGGAATAGTCAGAAGTATGAAGAAATACGCACAATTTCTGCTATAAATGCGTAATTATCTCAATACATTTTGATAACATAACGCAAAAAAAAGAAAGACAAACTGTCTCACAGGGATAAAAAGTTAATATTCAGTATGTTCGAAACGTTCGCCATTGCACACGATACACGTTTGTATTTGTGAGAGTAATTCTGCATGCACATTTCTCAGCATGGTACGTCTATTGCAAGCCTCTTCAATACCACGACATAGATTTAACCCTTTCAAGGGCGATAGCTAGACGGTCTAGGCACCTAATTTTAATTCCAAAACTGACAAATGGTACCAAGAATATTTTAATAAAATTTTGCTTTTGTAATGAAAGGGCAAATTAGCGGGTTTTTGTTTTCCGAGAAATTCATTTGAACATTGTGGTGTTAGTCAATTATTTCATGAGTTTACGAACAGAATTCTTCTGGCCCTGAAAGAATTATTCTAAAATTTTAAATGCATTGGAAATTAAATCTTTACACCCATTATAGCACAGTACAACGTCACAATCTGCAATTATGCGCTGCTATATTTCCGTAATGTGAAAAGGCAAAGTAGAATCGTCGCTCATCGATTTCGGTCATTTTTGGGCATGCAGTCAACAATTTATCTTGTTTGTTACCAAATGTCACTTCGTACCAATTAATTGATGCTCTAAATCTTTCTAATTGGAAAATTTGCTCTACCCCTTTTCGTTTTCGATTTACAATGGCTATCCTCCAAATTTTGCCACTAGGGGTGCTGCTGTCGTTTACATTAGGTCGGGCGTAGTCGCTTTACTGTACCGTTACCTCACTTGTATAGCTGTAGCTCTCTCCGTTCGCAAGTATTTTCAGGTTAAAACGACCTTCCTTTGCACCCTGTATACTATACAGCTATACCCAACCCTAAGTTGTATAGTTTTTATATAAAGTCTTAGTATTCTTTTAGCAACGGTATTTTTTAATAATACACTTACCAATTCATATATTATTGTACGGAACCCTCTGTGAGCGAGTAATACTCGCACTTGACCGTTTTACTATTTTTTGCAGATTTTGTAAAAAGGAGAATTTTTCGTTTTGCGACTAGCTCAAGTAAAATTAGTAAAAGGAAGGAAATAAATTCTTCAAATTTCACAAACACAATGAATAGGGAAAATAAACATCTCAACTAACAATACATTTTAAACTCGAAGTAAATTGATACACTTAAAGCAACAATAGAAAAGTTTCTTTGGAGTGTTCCCATAAAGAGAGCTTTGACAGGTTTTGGTAGTATTTCCGTTCTTTTGTTTGCAAGAACGTTTCCATATATAGAAAATTACGCGATTGAGTAGGAAGAGCAAAGAAACCAGTTAAATCGTTTGAATAAAATAGGTGAACTAAGTAGATGAATTTTTAATTCAGGGATTATTTTTGGAGTTTAAGAGGCTTTTTTTAATGTTTTTTCAACAGTCAAAAAATGAAGCCATAATCACGAAAAAGATAATAAGCATATGGAATTATAATACAAGTTTATGACAACAAAGAAATGCAGAATAGGTTTTACAGAATGTTTATAAAAAAATTAAAAAATAAAATAGGCTGTCTCAAAAATATATGGACTTTTCGAGTTTTTTGCATTTAAATTCGAATTTTCGATCCGTTCCTTTGAATTATCTTGAAAACCGTATTAATTAAGCTTCAAACTGGTGTTTGGAGAATATGTGGCTGAAAAGAGAACCAATTCTGCTCTATGTTTTGCTTTTATTTATGAATAGTAGAAAATTGACGACCATGAGCATATACATCTCGTGCAAGTACTCCCCAAAAGTTTTTAATTGGATTTAGGTCTGGTTTTATAGCTGGCTAGTCTATAACAGTTACTTTATTCTGCGTAAACCAAGCTGTTGTTGAATGACAGATGTGAATCGACGCATTGTCCTCTTGGAATTTTCAGTTATCCCTTCCAAAGATGTTTCCAAATGAAAGTAGATTGCCTTTAAGGATATTTTAATAATCCCCAGAGAACTGTTGATCATTAAAAGAAGCAATATCTTTGTTCCATTGAAAGAAATCGTGCCCCACACCATGAGAGAATCCCATCCTTGTTGTTGGCTAATGTACTCCTGAAATTCTTATCTTAGATCATGCCGATGGTATGCCCAGCCTTCAGGGCCATCCAAATTGGTTTTGTTTTCGTCACTGAAGAAACATTTAACAATTCATCTTCTCAAGGGTTGTTTTCTTAGTTCAAAGAACGCGTGCATTTATATGGTGCACTTTAAGCATACATTCCGCGCACATTCTGCGAGATTCATGAATTTTGCTTGTCCGTATGGAACGGTGAACAGTGGATCTCGTAACAGGAAACGCTAAAGTCTTCGAAATGTCACGAACAAATTTCTCTTGGGTCGAAAAATCTTTCTGTTTTGTCGTAGAGTTACATTTTTTGGTCGACCTGAACGTTGTTTTGCAATCGCATTGCCACTTTTTGATAAAATTTCATAAATTCAGGATCTGTTACTCTGTATTTGTTTAGCAATATCAGAAATTTTAACATTTGAGTCTTTAAACGCAAAATTTGAGCTATATCAGCGACTGAGAATTGACATTTGCGAGGCATTTTCCCACTATTCGATAATTGAAGAATGAGCAGTGATTTTATATTTTGCAGTGGGTACTTCACATGTACAGAACGCAGAAAATCCAATTTTTTTGATACGGTGGAAATAAAAGCAATTCTCTTCATTGTCCATATATTTTTGGGACAGCTTATTTTGAATTTAATATTTTTACAAAAATTCTGTAAAACCTATACTGTATTTATTGTTGTATCAAACATATATTATGATTCAATATGCTTATTATTATTTTCGTGATTATGGCTTCATATTTTGAGCTGCTATTTCAAAAATTCGCTTGTCGATATACTTATTAGATGAATTGTATGTGTAATATTACTTGGGAAAAAATCTTTTGAACAAGATTAGATTTAATTAAAAGAATTGATAATCACTTTAAAAAAAAGTTGTATGGATTATGTTTATCTTTTTTAAAGTCAGTATGAAAATCACAAATAAATCGGCAAGAAAAAAAAAAAAGAATTTCGCCTGATTTAAACTACAAGAGGAAAAAAAAATACGTGATTGCTCTGTGAGTCAAAGTAAATTATTACTAAAATATTAAAAAGGGATTTGTAATTCTTTCTAACAAAGAATTTAATATAATAAAATGAAGGTACAATTAACTAGTATTTTTTGCAGCTTTTTTTTAAACTGACATCCATAGGCAATTTGATATATGATATATAAACACAAAAAAGAAATTTATTTTCCTCAATTCGGGGTTGTTCCATATTATATTTAAGATAATGACAATAAGAAACTTATAGATAAATGTTAAAATTACATTAATTCCTCTTATTAATAAGGTATTAAAATTATTTTTTTTCAATAGCTTGAATAGAGTGTTGTGGTAATTGTAGAGGGAAAACATTTAATATATTTAAATGAGAGATGTATCAACTTACATTTGTGAAACAACATTCTTTTATGAAACGTATTATCAAGAACATTCTAAACACCATTTCGGAATATATAGAGCTTAAAATAGCAAAAAACTTTCGGATTATATCAACTATTTTGATACAAGTACATGTAAAAAATCTAGATGGAGAAGAAACATATACGTATGTGTATAAAATGAATACATATAATGCAATATAATTTTACATGACAGTTGTTACTTGCAGTTTCATAAAAAATGCATAATAAAATAATAAAATAAATATAAACGTCTTTCTATTTCTATTAATTTGAATAATAGTTCTTGTTAGAGATATTAGAATTTGAAAAAAATTAAAACTTATTAGATATTAATATTAAATTTTTTATATGTGTACATTTATTAAAAATACTAAAATATACGTGTATTTTAGGATGTATTTATATGGTTGTATAAATTTTGTAAGGTACGATTGTAAAAATACAGCTAATGCCGCCAAGTAATTTTTCACTTGTGTTTAAAAACTACCGGGAATATTTTTTTATTTTCTTTTTTTTAATGCATAACAGTAATTTAATACAAGGAGTTTTAAAATTTAAATCTTTATAATTCCTACAACACTTCACCAAATAACAAATCGTTTGGTATATGAAACTACCATTTACCGGAAAATCCAAATATTATATCAAACGTAGGTGCTAGTATTGCAAATTGGGATGCTCGGTACAATTTCTATATCTAGACAACACCTAAGCAAAATTTACGTATACCAAAAATTAGTATTCTTTATGCTAATAGATTTGTACCAGTCACATATTTTGTGAGGATATGTGTCACAGTATGAAATGTTCTCTCTTTTTTGGATAACTTTACAAGTGCGGAAACTCTCCTGTTTAATTTTTATCGATGGAACACGACATGTATTCATGGACGTAAGATCCTCACAGTTTTACAACTCTGCTCACTACAATAAGGCAAATATTTATTTTTTTTAAGTTCGGGGAAAATTTAGCATATTAAATTCATAAAAAATTCAAGATGCGAAAAACGGTTTTATTCGTTAAAAGAAAAAAAAACTGATCAGTTTATTGCGCATTTCAGCAATTGATGATATCCAATCTCCACGGGATTCATAAAATGATTTGAAGCAACAGAAGATTTCTTGATTGAATTTCGAAAATAGAATTTGTTGAGATAAGATTGAGTTATAGTCGGATAATATAAAAAGCAATCTTCTGAAAATGAAAACAAGGATCGAAAGTTTTACAACAAAATAAAAATTGGTGATATAACAGGAAAATCTAAAAATGTTTTATAAAATATATTATTTTTTGTAGAAAGTAATGCTATATTTAAAAATGATATATTTAAAAAAACATTTTGCAAAACTTACCATATTTATTTATTTTGAAAGTTGAAATGAAGAAAATTATGCATTGCAAATATTCAAAGTTATAATTTATTAAGCGTATATTGTTAAAAGAAATTTAGGTTACATTT
This sequence comes from Maratus speciosus, assembly GCA_963932465.1. Taxonomy (NCBI): domain Eukaryota; kingdom Metazoa; phylum Arthropoda; class Arachnida; order Araneae; family Salticidae; genus Maratus; species Maratus speciosus. The sequence continues at coordinate 388,865,182 of OZ010788.1, read as the reverse complement.
AAAGTCAAATGTAGCATTATAAATTATTTGCAGTTAACTGTAGATATTCCCTTCGAACTTACGTCTTATCTGAATGTGGCATGGGTGGCATAGATATGAGCGTCGAATTTAAAAAGGCATAATAGGCGATGATGCATATTTAGCTTTTCAGATTTAATAAACGTTTCATTGTAATTTATTTATTTATTTAGCTTTGTTATTATTAGTTTTATTTAACGTTATTTTACATTAGTAACTCCCTGTTTTAAATATGATAAAATCAAATTTTTAATTATAATGTCTAAAATAGAAATGAGACAAATTAAGTAAAAATTTAAAAAGTCAATTATTTGATGATTTAATTTATTGCGCATAAAAAAAAGTCAGATGCACATAAAAGTGAAACATTTATATTTTTTATTAATATTTACGGGAATGATAGTTAGCTTGATATACAAGTAATTTTTATAGAAAAGTTTAGGATAATTTCCTACTCTCGAAGACATGGTGAATAGTGCTGCTATAAATGATAGTCTTCTTCAATAAAACTTTATGTTATTAAGTTATTTTATTTATTAGTCCGAGTTTTACATTTATTATTAACAGAGGATAGATGATTTAAACTAGAGACTGAGCAAAGTTAAAGCGGTGGAAGTGATACCTGCTAATTAAAATGTTCACACAACTTGTAGCTCTTCCATCTTTTATTTATATTTATTGAAAATATAGAAATTTTCATAACATTTTTACATTTCACAGCATTTCATAACATTTATGAGCGTAACATCAAATGTTACACTCATAAAAACAATGCAATATACTTAATCACATTCTGTAAAAATAACATCATAGTTTTCCGAAGTCTGTAATAACTATATTAATACATGGAAATTATTCCAGATAGAAACAATCGCCTTGCATACAATATTTCAAATGAAATTCAAATTTCAAAGTAATTACTTAGAAGGCGCAAAGGCCAACATGGTGAAAAAGATTCCATGCAGGTCTCGAACCCGGGCCATCAGCATAGCGCACTGACGTTCTACCGACTAAAGCCCATTGAACGATACCCAGCCTGGAAATTTTCTCACTATTATATGTTGACAAGGCTACAAACGCAGCACAAGATGGAATATTTATCGCAAGTCACCGACATGGGTCAAACACGAAACTTAATTAAATCCAGCATCGAAAGAAACTATATTAATACATGGAAATTATTCCAGAGAGAAACATTCGGCTTGCATACAATATTTCAAATGAAAATCAAATTTCAAAGTAATTGCTTAAGAGGCGCAAATGGCCAACATAGAGAAAAAGATTCCATACCGGGACTCAAACCCGGTCCATCAGTATAGCGCACTGACGTTCTACCGACTAAACCACATGGAATGATACCTATCCTGGCAAATTTCTCACTCTTATAAGTTATGAAGGTTACAAGCGCAGCACAAGATGATGGACTAAAGTTTCGTGTTTGTTCCATGTCGGTGGATAAATATTCCATTTTCAAAAAATAGTTAGCATATTTACAAGTAAAATTTACGCATTATAAAACAACCCAACCGCTGTTGGTAGGTGTTTTGCCCATTTTGTATGGAAGCAAACTAAAGTTGTCTAACAAAAACACCCATTGTGAAAGCGAGATTCATAAAATCCTCTACAAAGTTAAATTAACCTCGCTTAAATTCTTCTGTTTCAAAAAAGCAGCTAATTTTTGATAAATTTTAGTAATAAAAATAGCTAACATTATTATTTACAAATAAAAACTTAGAGAAACGTATGTAATTTTCCCGAAATGAGAACCATTTTGCGAAATTCACACGGCACTAAAGGAAAAAAGAATCTTGGCAATCATGCCGGAGAGAAAATATGTAAATTCCATTTAATTAAAGAAATTATACGGGATGTATATCATTGATTATGTTATTTTTTATGGATATTCTTACTTTAAGCCCCAGATCTTTAAGACATGAAAGATCAAAATTGTAGAAACTGGGTATTATAACCTGTGGAAATTTTGGATAAAGTTGTAGGGTATATTTATAAGATCAGCCTTGTATTTGAAATATGTTCTTTAATTAATACCAGGCTTTGCACATGTCAAAGCGGTTTAATAAAAAATTATTCCGAAGATCAGAATTATTCCTGGAACGAACAATAAATGCCGGTAACGAAGAGGGAACCTTTGTGTAAAAGAAGGTAACAAAAAAAGCATGTGAAAGAAAAGTGATAACCCCCTTTCATAGCAAGACATACTCTGGAGTGGACACAATCGCCAAAATATATAGTATTTTGGCTTAAAGATGAAAGCAAGGTACAGTTGAGAAAACTGCGTTAATTTTCGTCACGTGTACAAATCTACCCTATATATATAAAATCCTAATGAAACGAATTTATGAAAAGGATATATGAAACGACTGAAATGAAACAAATTTATGAAAGGATATATGAAATGACTGAAATGAAACGAATTTATGAAACGATTCTTTGAAACAACTGATTAAACAACTGACTATGTTTCACATCGATTTCTTCTAAAATATGGAATACTTTGCGATGAAATTAACACCAAAATTCCGTATTGATCCGCAGATCTCAAAACTGGTATTAGAATTTTTAAATTGGAATTAGTTTTCGAAATATTTTTTTCTAATTTTAAATACTTTTTTCTAATGATGGCAACTCAAATTTTAATCATAACAGATACTTTTTTCATATTTCAGAAAAGGTTATTATCTTAAACTAAATTGGCGACCAGTTTGGCCTGTCTTAAAGGTATGCTAAGAAATGGATCATGTTAATTTTATTCATAATTCAATTTACATGAACAATCTTTCGCCAAATCCAATGATTCTGATAGAGAAATCAAGAACTCTGTATTTTCATGTTAGCGAGACGCAGGTGATAAATCGTTATTATGTACTTTTATTCGATTATGTAGTTTTATAAGAAAAAAAAGTTTGATTTTTTAATCAAAATGGAAAACTTTCGGCACAGATGTCATATACGGCCACAAATTAGCGCGATTTTTTTCTGACGCTAATGTCATATACGCAACGGGTACTTAACTGGCGCCAAAGTACCGTTATGCTGTTGATGCTTTCCCGAAATTGTTGTCGGAAAAAATCGCGCCAATATGACATCTGTGCCAAACTTTCATATGAAAGGTGTGAAGGAATCAGACGGTATTTGTAAATGGCAGTTAATGACTTGAACAATTATATAATAGATGAAATGATGGCGATAGAATAATATTTGGCGATTTATCACCTGTGCCTGGCTAACATTAAAGTACCAAAATCGTACTTAGAGTATAAAAAGAGAAGTGGTGCACCCGGAAGTGTTTATGATAGTCACATGACTTAGGATATTGTTATAGAGATTGTTTTAAAATACCGGGAGACAACGACTCTGTATACTTAATTAATTTTATTTTAGCTTCTTTTCAAATATATAACTGATCCTCTTTAATCAAAAACGAAAAAAACCATTGGGTGTCTTAAGAGCAACTGATTCGGCCTTAAATTTTTGCAATCAGAAGGAATTGAATGGAAACCCGTTTATATGGAGAACTGTACAACTTTTTTCAGTATATTTCAATCTTCTCTAATATTTTAAAACCCATCAGATTAGCATGTTTTTAGATCCTGCGGTGTCTGGACGGGGATTGGCGAGCGATACTTGCTGGGGTCAGAGCCCCGTAGTAATTAATATAAAAACAATAGCAGTGTGCGTTTTTTAAATCGTAAGATAAATTTACAGACATGAAATTAGCGTGGGACATCATCTGGACGTTACAGGATTGCCGTACGAAAACTGTACAAGTAAAGTAGATGGTCTATAAAGGGTAAGTCAAATAGCAATGTAGATGAGATAGGGGATGGAAGGTATATTTTCTCTTTATGAATCTTATAAAATAATGACACAAACAGATATCATTTTCAATTTTTCGCCTAATTATCGTTCAAAACTTTAGTCCGATATAAGTAAAATTTCTTATTTTCAAGTACAATAATTTTAAATATATGAGTATTTTTATAAATCGGGGGGGGGGGGGGGGGGTGTCACTTTAAAAGTAAATCTAGAGATTAAAGGTACATTGTATGGGGTTAAAAGGGACACGCATAATAAAAACACTTTATTGATCATTTTTACTGTTTTTTTTTTTTTTTTTTTTTTTTTTTTTTTTTTTTTTTTTTTTTTTTAGATTACATTATTAAAAAATAAACAATATTTATACATATAGAACAATTTAAATTATTGCAAGATACGATGAATCAAAAACAAAAAACTAACATATTTAGGCCTACTTGACATAAAACAAATTTAAATCAGTCGAAAATTTTTAGAAAGATTTAAGTATACCTGCCTCCCCAACAGTTACTGTTTTAGGTAACTTCCTCAGAATATCATTAATAGTCACGTCACTCGTATTAATAGTATCTGAAAATACAAAATGGTTTGATTCTGTTTTTTTTTCCCCTCAAAACAATTACTTCGAATTCGTTGCGAGTGATTTTTCTGGTAATTTTCCCAGCATACATTACTTCTAGACTTTTTTTCTATAAACCGCACTAAACCGATATTATCAATGATTAAATTATCAGAGGTTTAACCTACATCGCCGTCTAGTAAATCGCTATTGGGACTACTAGCACTATCTGGGAAATCTAAAAATACCATACGTCCTTCACTGCCGTTGGGCTTGTTTTGTTTTGATCTAATGGTCCGGCTTTTACATTTGGCTCTCCTGTTGGACTTAAAAGCTAGTTGGGGCTTCTTAGATTTCTTTAAAAAAAATTCTTCTTTCACCTTTTTTTTTTTTTTTTTTTTCTTTTGTTGTTGGGGGTAGTATCAGTTAAAACTGTTGTATATCGCTTTCGAGGTTTGTTAGTAGATAGTTTTCTGGCATCTGCAATTGAAAAAATTCTTATGATTTGATGGGACACAACATTGAACTGACTCTTCCTATATTTTTCAAGTAAATAATTAAGTAGATGGTAGATTAATGGGCTGTCTTTATCATGGATGGATATCCTGCATACGAAATGGTTAGTGATGGAACAGAAAAAGTAGTAGATGATAGATTGATAGGGTTAAAATCTTCCCCTTGAGGCACAGATGTAGGATCTTCATGGATGGGATTAGGTGTGTCCGTAACGTGGGCTTCTAAAAAATCATGTTCATGAAAAGTTTCTGAGTTAAACAGAAACGTTCTTGATTTAAAAAAAAACTGGACAATGTTTTACTTCGAGATAGATCACAATCTATTGATTTTTTAGCAAGCTCACCTACATTATAAATTGCTGTTTTTTCCGGATTGGTAGTTATACAATTATTGGCAGCGAAATTATATGATCGTTTTAGTGACTCACAAATAACAATGTCTAAAGGTTGGAGATTGTGGTTACAGTGAGTCGGGTATATCAACTTAATTATTCCATTATTGCTCAGAAATTTCATTGCCATATTTGTATAATTTTCTTGTACATAATAATGCATACATTCTTTCTACATAAAAAATTAAAAACCATAACTTAAATATTACAAAATCTGAATAATAATTTGTTAGGATAATTATAAACAACTAGGAGATAAAATGGCCAATGGCGTTAGTTATACGGATTATTAAGATATAACAAGTATAGGCATACCTTGAGCCAAAATTTAAACAATCTATATTTTATTTTCTTCCTAAAATTTGTAGTGTTCGTTTCATCCCCACTCTCACCTGTTTTTATGAGACGAAAAATCGGTCACATCTGGGTATGCTAACAGACCTGACACATACGTCAAAGAAGATTCAGATATATTTAATTAGGATTAATTGATAAGCTAGCTGCAAAGTACACACACGCACTTATTGAGCCAAAAATTTTTATATGCATGACAGCGGAATATTTAATTTCCCCTTTCTATTTCTATCTACAGAAAAAAATGAGATATAAATTAATGGTGTAAATAAAATAATTTACAATAAGTGAATTTAAAATGAGGAAAATATTACTTTTAGAAAAAATAAAATAAAGAGAATAATAAATTTTAGAATACTGTAAATGCGTGTGTTTATACATTAAAAATATGGTAAAACTCAATGTTACTAGGACATTATAAAAGTTTGTTATTTAAATGTTTAAATTTTAATATGTGATATATAGAATCTTTTTCAAAAGGTAGACACAAAATAGTTGGGTAATTTTGCAACTGACAATTTCATAAATATTAATTTACAGGCAGATTATTAGTATTAAATCCCACGTTTGCAGATATACATGTTAACTTTGTGCTGACGTCTGATTGATCTTGTAAGTGTTATTTTATGGGCACAAGATTTCCCGACCCTTACACCCTTAGATTTCGTTTATAAAAGATTAGCAAAGCACGTGGTTTTAGTCGCGTAATAGTTGAAATTTACCAAGTGATATATTTCTATGTCTAATTTTTATTAGGAGAAATTATACTTAAAGGAATAATTAAAAAATACTAATTAAGCCACAGTTTGACTAAACATGATTATTGCATCGCATTAGGCAAAAATGAGGCTTAAATAAATAAGAATAACTAAAACTAATTCTAAATAAATGATAATTCAGAAAGTGTTTTGTGCTTTTATGCTCATTTCCTACGCTCATTTCAGTAATCATTTGAAGTTTTGAATTTTTTAGAAAGCGTTCTTAATACGCATTTACATCTTAAAATTAACCTTCATGACAAATTCCCAGCTTCTTGTTTAACGGTCTACTACCTCTCTGATGGTAGTAGCAGTAACATAAAATGCCTATGTTGAAACAGAGAGTGTCACCATTAATTTGCCAACATTAATTTTGAAATCGGTTTGGTGTTTCCTAATATTCCATAGAAAACGTAATTTAGAAAGTTTTTAAAGAATTTTTAGAATGTTTGTTGTTCGTGCAAAATCCAGGTGGTAGTAGCATTATCATAAAATATATCCTATGCAGGATTAGAGACTGTGACCATTGATTCTTAAATAAGGACCCTTTTAGAACGCTTCCCCCCTTCCCTTCGCTTCCCCACTAAATTTCTAATTTGTTCTCGACTGTTCTTAGAGGGCATTTATATTTTATAAGTAACTAGTGCCATATTTAAATTTTCTAATCTCTTCCGTATCTCAGAAATCGCAATTTAGAGCATTTTTTGCTCCTGCAAACATCTGGTGGTACTGGAACCGATGTAAAATATAGCTTATATTTAAGCAAGTTCTATCATCAGCCATTTGAGACCATTCTTTTTAAAATCAGTTTTGCATTTCATAAAATTTCATAAAAATCGTAAATCAGAACGCTTTTCGAACTCTTTTCGCTCACTTCATCCTTTTAAATTTGGTTTTTCTTTCTAAGGTTCTTGGAAAACATTTGAATCATTTAAGTTATTACCATGGCAAACTTCAAAATGTTATCCTCCTCAGAATCACAAAAACACAATTTTTTATATTTTTTGTTACTTAGACACCCAGATGATAGTGGCAATAACATAAAATATAGCCTATGTTGTATCTGGGAGTATGGCCATCAATTTGCATCCATCACTTTTGAAATTGGTTTCATATTTCCTTAGACTGCGTAGAAATTGCAATTCAGAACGTTTTTTGAACGTTTTTCGAGAATTTTTTCATCCTTATCAATTTTGATTTTTTTAGAAACATTTCTTACAGAACATTTATATCTTAAAAGTGCTTATCATGCCAAATTTCAAGTTGATACTCCCTGAAGTATTACAAAAATCCCAATTTAGAAAGTTTTATGCTCCTGCAACCCCAGGCGATAGTGACACAGACATGAAATAGAGCCTATGTTGGAGCAAGGCTCCCACCACCAATTTCAAATCATTACTTTTAAAATCGGTTTGTTGCTTCCTGAGATTTCGCAGAAATTATCATTTAGAACGTTTTTAAAAATGTTTTTCGCACCTTTTCACTCCTTTTAGATTTTTTTAAGAAATGTTTTTAGAAATCATTGATATCTAATAAATAACTACCATGCCAAATTTCATGTATTTAGGCACTTGAGTAACACAAAAATGGCAATTTTAGAAAGTGTTTTGTTCCTGCATTCCCGTTGGGTAGTGGCACCGACATAAACTATAGCCTATCTTAGAGCAAGGTCTGTCGCCGTCGTTTTTACATCATTATCTTTGAAATCGGTTCGGTACTTCCAAGGGTTGCGTAGTAATCGCAATTTAGAACGTTTTATAAGACGCTTTTCTTGCATTTTCACCCCTGTTAGAGATGATTTATAGCTTATAAGTAACTACCATGTCTAATTTCAATTTGTTAGCCTATACAGTATCAGAAAAATCGCAATTCAGAAAATTTTTTGCTCCTTCAATACACAAGTGGTACAGACACCTAGGTAAAATATAGCCTATGTTGGAACAAGGGCTGTCACCATTATTTTGACAATATTATTTTCGAAATCGGTTCAGTACTTCCCTAGATTGAGTAAAAATCGTCATTTAGAACGCTTTTCGCGCATTTTCACTCCTTTTGAATTTCGAATTTTTTAAGAAATGTTCTTAGAGATAATTTATATCTTACTAGCCAATTCAACGGCTTTGTTCGGTTAATAGTTGAAATATAAGTGATATTTGTATGTGTAATTTTTATTAGAAGAAAATATAGTTTTAGGAACAAAAATTACTAATGAAGCCACAGTTTGACTCAACTTCATTATTACTCTGCATTTGACAGAAATGAGACTCAAATTAATAAGAAGAACTAAAACTAATTCTAAATAAATGACGATACAGAACGTATTTTGAAGCTTTTAACTTATTTCATACACTCATTTTAGTATATGAATTTTTGAATTTTTTAGAAAACCATCTTTTTGGTGCGCATTTACATCTTAAAATTAACCGTCAAATTCTAAGCTTCTTATCTACCGGTCTACCAGCTCTCTCTTGGTAGCGACACTAACATAGAATGCCTACGTTGAAACAGAAACTGTCACCATTTTTGACAAAATTAATTTTGAAATCCGTTTGATATTTCGCAATATTCTATAGAAAACGCAACCATTACTTTTGGAATCGGTTCATTATTTTTTCAGATTGCATAGAAATCGTAACTTAGTACTTTTTTAGAACGCTTTTCACTCTTTCCATTCGCTTCACCCCTTTTAAATTTCGAATTTGTTTCCGACGGATCTTAGAGGGCCTTTATATTTTATAAGTAACTACCATGAAATACTTCAAGTTTCTACCCTCTTCCGTATCACAGGTATCGTAATTTGTGTTTTGTTAAAAACGTGTTTTAAACGTGTTTTAAACGTGTTTTGTTCCTGCAACCATCTAGTGGTAGTTGCACGGACATTAAAATATAGCTTATGTTTGAGCAGGTTTTATCACTACCAATTTGCAACCATTATTTTTAAATCGGTTTCATGATTCAGAAGATTGCATAAAAATCATAATTTAGAAAGTTTTTAGAACGCTTTTTGCTCACTTCACCCTTATAAATTTTAAAATTTCTTTCTACGGTGCTTAGAAAGCATTTGCATCTTTTAAGTAATTACCATGCCAAATTGCAAATTGTTAGACTTCCCAGTATCGCAAAAAACGCAATTTAGAAATTTTTGCTTCTGCAACCCTCAGGTGATAATGACAACAACATATCGAAATTCAGAACTTTTTAGAACACTTTTCGCGCATTTTTAGCCCTCTTAAATTTATATTCTTTAGAAATTTTTGATAGAGAACATTTACGTCTTATAAGCAATCGCCAAGCAAATTTCATGTCTGCAGTATCGCAAAAATCACAATTTAGAACGGTTTTTGCTCATGGATCACTCAGGTGGTAGTGACACCGACATGAATTAGAGCCTGTGTTAGAGCAAGGTCTGTCACCATTAATTTCCGACCAGAACTTTTGAAATCGATTTGATTCTTCTGCAGATTGTTTACAAATCGGCATTTAGAACGTTTTCAGAACGCGTTTCGCGTATTTTCATATTTTTAAAATTTTCGATTCTTTTAGAAATATTCTTAGAGATACTTTATATCTTATAAGTAATTGCCATACCACATTTCATGTTTCTAGGCCCTTCAGTAACATATAAAGTTTTTTGCTCCTGCACTCCCTTTGGGGTAGTGAAACCGTCATAAAATGTAGCCTATCATACAGCAAATGCGGTTACCATCATTTTGACACTATATATTTTAAATCGGTTTGGTACCCCCTGAGTTTGCGTAGAAATCGCAATTTAAAACGCTTTTAGAACGCTTTTTGCGGATTTTCACCACTTTTAAATTTCGAATTTTTTAGGAAATGTTCTTAGAGATCATTTATATCTTATAAGAAATTCCATGTTTCTAAGCCCTTTCTAACACAAAAATGGTATTTTTAGAAAGTGTTTTGCTCCTGCACCCCATTTTAGTTAGTAATATCGACATAAGATATGACCTATCTTAGCAGAATTGGGACAAGCACCATCATTTGGATACATTTACTACAGCGCCTAGAAGATACAGTGTGGAAAACGGCTATTCCTATAATGCTTTAAAAAGTGCTAAAAACTTGTATCCCATAAATCTCCAACAATGCTCAGCGGCAATATGCTGATACGAGCGCCATCTCGTAACTCTTTTCAATATAAACCCTGTGTTTTCAAAAATTATAGAATGTTAAATATTGGAAACTATAAATATAAGATATTTTAGTCTGTTATAAGCTAATTTAGTTAAGGAATGACGTGAAATATGTTAAACAGTCTCTTTTAGAATGACTATCGTTTTTAAATCACTACGATGGCGCTACGATCGACATCTTGTTATTCAGCATCGTTGTACATTTATGGGATTCAAATTTTTAGCACTATTTTGTAGCCGTTTTCCGCACTGTATCTTCTAGGCGTTGTATATTTACTTTGGAAATATGTTCGGTAGCTCTAGTGGTTACCCTCTACAAAAAAACAAACAAACATTTTTCACTTATTTATAATATTAATATAGATAAGTAACTACCATTCAAAATTTCATTTTTCTAGGCCCTTAAATAGCACAAAAATCTCAATTTTAGAATGTGATTTACTTCAAGCCCTCCCCCCCCCCCCACACACACCACCACTACTGGTTTGCGTTAGTGGCATGGACATAAGATATAGCCTATGTGGTAACAGGGACTAACACCATCATTTTGATACCATTACTTTTGAAATCATCTCGGTAGTCTAGGGATTACCTCAAACAAACGAACTTTACTTCTTTATAAAATTAGTATAGATTATGACTAAGGTACTTCGCATTCTCGAACTGAAATTACAAATAATCACTTAACTCGTTTTATCATCTTGAACGTAATCACAAACATGTGGCAAGAACATATTTACAAAATGTGTATTTGCAGTATAATAAGGTTAGTCGCACTGAACATTTAACAAAAAGGTAAGCTTGGCACGTTTCGCTATTTTGTAGTCATTTGTGCACTAAGGATAAGCTCCATAACCACGCACAATAAATTCTGTAGTACATTTCAATTATTTTCAACTTGCTTTTCTGTAAAATTTTAACGGAATATCTAAATGCCAAATATTTTACAAATTTCCCAAGCTTTTGAAATGCTATATTTAACCTCACCTGTATCACAAAATTCAGGGAAGTTGCAATGCTTAAATACAATACTTCTGTTTACATTTAAAGTTTTACTATTGTATTGAAAAACATATTCTTTAAATGTATTTATTAGTTATTGGAACGTTTCCTAAATTCGTTTAGACTTTCGAATATATTATTCATTCCTAAAGTACAATAATAAAAAAAAACTGCAGTTAATATACAAATGGCATTAGCAAAACTGTTTATATTATATCATTACGATGTTTTTCAGTGATTGTCCAGAAAATATTTATTATACTTCACATTTTTAAATTTGTTGATGAAACGTTACTTGAATTGTTTGTTAAAAACTTTTGACATACAAAATTGGGTCTACATGCTGTTGTAATTTAAAAATAAATAAATAAACTGATCCGTGGAAAATCTCTATACATTATTTTAAAACAGAATTTTCTATTAACATATTTAAAAAAAGAGAAATTACCTATAATTTCAATTATTTTGTTTAGTGGAAATACTACTATACACTTATTTTAATGGTTGTTAAGAAAGATTAAAGATATAATGTAATTAAAAGGTTTTAATTAATTTTATTAAAATATTTCTTTTCAAAACTTTTTACGTATCAAAATTTTCGTTTTAAATAATTTATTTTGCATATTTAAATATACATTATCAGACCATTGTATGATAAAAATGTGTCTTAAATTTTATTAAATTAAAAAACTTTAACCGGAGAAAATACACAAAATATAAAAATGGAAGGATCATTAATGTCGTATATTTGTGATTTAGGCGAATGCAAATTGAAATAGAACATTATAAAAAGGTAAAATATATTTTCAATGAATTTTCTTTAGCTAAGAATTTTAAACAGAATTTTTAAAAAACATAATGTGGATTTAAATTACTATATTTATCTAATCATAGAACATTTTGCTGAAGTTTACTTTAGTAATATAAAAGAAATTTTAAATTGGATTAAAATATTTGTCAGCGAAATAGTTCAGTTTTACATTAAAACGATATTTTATTTAATAATTAAAAGTTACGTAATTTACAAAACGGTAATTATATAATCTATTACATGATGAACTATTTAGAGAAATATATGAACTTCAATTATTACTCTGATATGCTTTTAAAAATTCTTTATGTATTTAATGGAGAATAAAAAGTAAGATTAGTTTCGAATAAACTTCTAGTAATTGAGAGAATATTTCTTTAAAAAGCACTTCCAATTGCAAATAAAATGTAGATAACTATTGTACTTTTGTATTTATATATAAAAAAAAAACTTCATAGCTAGTTAATTTGCATATGTCAACAGCCGACACACGATTAAAATTATTTCAATAACGTTTTAATGTTAAAAATGTATTAGTATGTCTTTAATTAATATATAAAAATCATCTTCAATTTTCGTTATAACGGAAGTTTCATAACTCATTTCTCTCTAAATTGACAGAACTAATATATATATATATATATTTTTTTTTTCCCCTAAATGTTATTTTCAAGGCGAGAAATATTTATTTTAACGAAGAGCATATAAAAATGCATGTACTATAAAAAATTCTCATTTTAAAAGTTATTTTATAAAGTCTCATATAATATTTTTAATATACAGGGTATCCCCTGTCAACGGTGTCCAATGGCTAATTGTCCAATGGTTAGTGATAAACATATAGTTACAATTACAAAAATGTTTTAAATGAGGAAAAGAAGTATTTTTAAAGCGATTTAGGTCAAGAAAAACATTTATTAAAAAATTACGGAATTTTAATTGTTATACGGTCCCCTGGTCCTATAAGTGATATTTAGTAAAATTTTCCTATTTCTCTAATAAGTAAGACAAAAAAGTCCCATTCAACTAACATAAAATTGACCGAGTTATGACACTTTCAATTTCATGACTTAAACCCCTTTTTCTGTCACTCAAAACAGATGAGTTGGACCAAGCTTTGAGTGGTCGTACACGAAGTGCTTAAAGTATTATAAAGGGCGATCACTCAAAACGATGTCCAATGGCTAATTCCTAAACCGTTGACATATAGTTACAATTATAAAAAATGTTTTAAATAATGTAAAGAAGTATTTTTAAAGCGATTTAACTGAAGATGCTGGCTCTCCTATAAGTTTTACGGTAGTGTTAATTTTTAGTAATTAACTTTGAGATTGGTTAAAATAATTGAAGACGTGAGTTTCAAAACCCACCTTATCGAGAAAATCAAATTTTGGGAAATCGCGCAAAACCTTCAAATGCGTCCATTGGTTTTCATTGAAAATTTGGAGATTGTAGTGTTTGATTGGTACATATTTACCAATAGAATAGATTGATAGAGAAACACGATTTTTGAAATTTCGGATAAGGCGAGTTTCGAAACTGATGTCCTCAATTGTATTTTGACATTTTGTTTTTCTTTTTTTGTAAAGAAATGAGTGTGTTTCTCTTGATGATTTTATTTTTAAAAGTTGTATCATTTTTATACGCTTTTATTTAACTTAGAACGTTCGTATGTATGTCTTCCTAGTTCAAAATTTGTATTCCAATTTTAACTCAGTTTGAAATATCCGATCGAGGTTACATTTTGCATAATTATGTAAAACCAATGACTATGTAATATTAATATGATTTTAGGTGCGTACTATTTATATTTATTTTGCAGGACCACACTAAAAATTTCGTATGTATTACTGCCTACAAACAAAAATTTTAAAATCAAAATCAGTAACATTTATGTAAGGCATTGAGATGCATAATATCATTTCTCCAAATGAAAATGTGTTGCGTTTATATTTCGTATACAGTGCCGCACAAAAGAAGTCAGATGCATTACGATGTATGAGCAGGGATTGCTTAACACTAGAACATCCGGAAATTTTACTCAAGTTTCATAATAATATTTGACATCAAAATTTTTATTTAAAATTATTTGATTGGTTTATTTAACGTAAATCTGCGTGGTTTAAATTTAACTTGTTTTATGAATGAATTTCTGGTTCCAGTGGACATTTAATCATATGGTCGGAATCGGATTTACTCCTTCCGGGCGTTCTAGTGTTAAAATATATTTTAATGATATTATGCTTTTTTCAAATTCAACTTTTTATTTCTTCAACGCAAATATAAAAACTTGTTTGAAAAAAATTTTAGAGACTAAATTCTACTAGCCAAACAAAAAATAAATATTAAATGGAGTAAAAAATTTTGCTGTTGGACAAGGAAAAGGAGGTAAACAACTTTATCTGCACAATAGATGTGCTTAAACGCTTGCGGCCTCAAATTATGCACATACAAATACTTTCTCAGGTTTAAAATGCATATTTTTTTCCCAACGATATTTTGCCAATACGTAATCTGATTCGCCAGAGATTTCTTTCCCCCAGGGACTGCACTAAAACTCAAAAGCATTTGCTAAATTCCCTGGGCGGCCATCCTCATCCTCGCCAGAGGTTTCGGCGTCAAACTGACTAATCTTGACGGTATTAGTGCTTGGCGCAAACCATCAGAGGCAAGTGTTTTGATGGCAAAAGTGATTTATATGCTTTTGAAACTTGCTTAGCAACAAGAGAATTAGCAAGAAATACAGCGAAAAAAAAAAAGTTATAAATTCTTAAATGTTAAATGTCAAAAAATTAATCTACTTATATAATTCAGTAGTCACAATTCTGGTGACGATTCCGGGTCGCGCCGATCCTCGGAAAGGGAAAAAAAACATATCGCGGCCATATTAGGCTTAATCATTCTCATGCCGTATTATAAATCGAATAATTGCTTTAATCTACATTGCATCACATCTTTTCTTCTTCATTTTCTCTAAAACCTTCAAAAACTAAACAATTATAATGTTTTAAGTTCTAAATTAAAAATAAGAGCTACCAACAACATATTAGCGATATAAACAAATGAACCGTTGCCATTCAGAAACACATGTTCCAAATCTAGAAACAAATGAACGACTCTTTGAAGATTCATAAAAAAATATGGTTAACATCTGATTCTGCTTTAAATACACTGCTCAAAACAATTAAAGGATATTTGAAGTTTTATATAAAATAAAGATATAAACGAAATTTTTTTTGCCGAAAATAGAAGAAGAAAATCACAAATGCAAATTTTTCTGGTTTTCAAACTGTGGAGTATGCAAATTTTGAGTTCGACGTCAAAAACGTCGCTTCAGCGGCAGCGAATGAAATTTGACTTTCAACTGGATAAAAGAGAATGAAGACAAGGTTGATCGGCATTCAGTGATTGCTTTGTTTCAATGAGTACGATGTCTCAGCGAAGTCATTTGACAGATTCAGAAGCTTTGAGAATTGTTGGTAGGTTAGAAGCGGGCCAAACTCAAGCCGAAGTAGCGCAAGCCATTGGAGTGTCACAAAGTGTCATTTCCAGGATCTGGAACCGTTTTCTGGAGAGTGGATGTGCAGGCCGAAGACCAGGGCAAGGTCGTAGACGGACAACAACGCCCAATGAAGATCGGTATTTAGCGTTAATAGCTCGGAGACACCGAACCATGAACGCTACTCTTCTCCAACAACACCTTCGCTCGGCTACAGGCACCACGATTTCAACTCAGACTGTCCGAAACCGGCTCCATGATGTAGGTCTGTATGCTCGCCGACCGATGGTATGTGTTAGATTAACATCAAGGCATCGTCGCGACCGCAGGGAGTGGGCAACCGAGCATGTCAACTGGAGGAGAAATGAATGGAGCAATATTCTGTTTTCTGACGAGTCCCGTTTTTCTGTGCATCCGGATAATAGGCGTATTTTCATCTGGAGGGACCGTGGCAGTAGGAATAATCATGCGTTCGTGCACGAAAGTGTCAGATTTGGCGGTGGAGGAGTGTTGGTGTATGGTGGCATCTCCATTGACGGGCGCACTGACCTCTACATCATTCGAGATGGAGCTCTGACTGGTCGCCGATATAGGGATGAGATCCTCAGACCTATTGTAGTCCCTTACGCTGCAGCAATCGGAGATAACTTCATTTTAATGGACGATAACTGCAGGCCACATCGTGCAAACCTGGTGGAGATTTCCTTTTCGAGGAAGGAATCGTTCGAATGGAATGGCCAGCGTGTTCTCCAGACATGAATCCAATCGAGCACGTTTGGGACGCTCTAGGAAGACGAGTTTCTGGCCGCCAACAACCCCCACAAACTCTCCAAGAACTGGAAAGAGCTCTTCTGGAAGAGTGGGGCAGAATACCCCAACTCGTCATTAATAGCCTGATTGAGTCCATGCGTCAAAGGTGTTCAACGTTTCTGGCCGCCCGTGGAAACCATACCCCCTACTGAAAATGATTTTCTTTGAAGAAAACACCTTTTCTTATTCTTTTTTTCTCATATGCACAAATTGTGTTTTTTTCCTTTAGTACACAAATGCGCAATAAAATGCATTTTTTTCTGCCAAACATGTGCAATTTATTCTCATATAACCTACTATGTCTGTCGTCCATGTATCAATCAGCTAAACAGTTTACCAGATACAAAATCCACCTAAAACTGCAATAACCTTTAATTGTTTTGAGCAGTGTATATTTTTAAAAGCATATTAAAGCCTTTAAGTATTTTGAAATGCGTTTTTCATTATTGCTTACATTTATAAGCAGTAATTGTATTTACGACTGTTTACATTTACAAGCAGTCAGTTCACGACCTAAATATGAAAATATTACGTAATTTATTGAATAAATATTTTAAAAAGTATTATCAATGTTTTCAACAAATATTAATAGTTTTAATGATTATCTTCATTCAATTTAAGGATTATTCATCATTATTCATATGAATCATTCATATGAATATTGATTCATATCAAAGATTCATATATTCACTCTTCAGTAGTGGCAACAGTGAAACGTGGTTTCTTTAGGAAAAACGCGCTGATATTTCGCCGCTATTCACTTTGATCTATCTGCAGTTATTTTTTAATATTATAAAACAATTTTTTTTAAATTTTATTATGGATTTTCCGAATGAATCGGTTTTGTAAAGAAGGCACCAATTGGCCAGGAAAAGAACTGCACTTTGGCGATCGTGGTAATCAACGGATTTCTCAGTTTGCCTGATAAACTCAGCTGAGTTTACACCTAATAGAATTAAACACCGATAGGCACAGTTTTTTGTTTATTTTTTATCTAAACTATGCATATTTTAAGTTCATGTTCATTCAGATTTTTAAAAGCATTTATCACTCACAGGAACGTTTCATTATAATAAAGATTTAAAAATGAAAATTACATTTTTTTTTTTAAATTTACTAAATTTTTGTACCGTTAAAAAACATAGCTTTATGTATGTGTATTACTTTGAATGATGCACATAATGGTGTTTTAGTTTTAGCCAAATATATGAATCAAATTTTAAAGTTTCATCTAAAATTAAAAAATAAGCATCTGATTTTTAAAAGAAATGCCACATGTTTTTTTTGTTTTATTTATAAATCTCTTATTTCACCTATGCATATTTTAAGCTGAATTTAATATATTTCCGTGAATTATTTTTTGCTGTTTGAAAAATGAAACAGTTTTTTTGTTTTATTTCAACTATGCATATATTTTAAGTTTACGTGCAAATTACAGTCAAATTATAGTTAAAAGCAGACATGCTTTTTACATTTACAGACATGCCACTTTTCAGCGAATTCATGGAATTCCCCTTTTTCGGCACAATTTATCATCCCTGGGATTGATGCAAATCTGTATTAAAATTTGTTGACATTTTTTGAACGGAAGGCGGGGCGGGGTAGCAGAATTTGAATACACCAAAAATGCAAGTACGAACAGCACCAAATTGACTTTATTTCTATTCTTTTCGCATTCGACCTTCTCTTTCCCATGACCTACTGTGCATTTAGTCCATGTATAGAAACAAACATCATGAAAACAATACATAGCCAGGAGCTTGCAACTATCGTCTGTCTGCTTTGCCTGAAGGATTGCGAAAGTCATCAAAAGTTCGTAGAAAAATGGTGGTTCGTCAAACGAATGTGAATTTCGTCAAAGGATCGCGGAAAAAAACACAATTTTTTTTAAAGGGTCCTTTAGAACGCATATTTCGTCTAAGGATCATGGAATATGTTAATTTCGCAAAAAAAAAAAAAAATCGTGGAAAAAACATGAATTTCATCAGATGATTGCAGAAAAATGTATTATTTCATCAAAGTATCGCGGAAAACGTGAATTTCGTCAAATAATCACGGAAAAAAATATGATTTTCATTAGAGGATTCAGAGAAAGCGAGAATTTTATTGAAAGATTGCAAAAGTGCAAGTTTCAACATAAGATCCTGAAAAAAATGTAAATTTTGAAATCGGGAGATCTTGAAGCTTATTGGTTCATCAGTATCACATGAACCGTTAGTCAGCTAAATTTTGAATACTGTTCTGTTACATAACTAATTTGACGCATACATTCGGATGCACCTGTGCTTCTATCAATGTATTTTGATTGTAAGGTAAGTCTTGCTTGCTCTGCTGTTTATTATTTTTGCTTTTTATTAGGATTTTTGCATTAGCTGTTTAAACTACACCCTTTATTGTCCAATATATCGATTTTTACATGGTTTACCATTTTAGAGACAGAAGATTCAGCCAAAGGCTGCCGAAAAAATTCAAGTCTGAAAACGTCGAGGGTGTATTACCAAACGTCAATAAATTTAAATTTAATTCTGTTAGAAGAGAAGTACCATACCTTGACGATGTTTCAGACCCTGACTAGGATCCCTTTTTCTAAACGTTAAATTATTGATTTTTTTTTTTTTTTTTTTTTTTTTTTTTGTAAATTTTAACTAATTGTTTTTTTTGTGTAAATATTTTAAATTTTTTTGTATGAAACTCCCCTTTTTTTCTGAATCGCCGTCTCATTTATTGGTATTTATTTATATTTATCCTTTTACTTTTATTTTATATTTAATAAATTTTTTGGCAGTTGTGAGCAAGTTTTACCTGCATTCGTAACAAATTTTTCAAGATGGCGGAAAATCTTCGTTTTAAAATCTTTATGTGACTTATAAATCTATGTTTTTACATCATTTTCTATTTTTTGAGCAAAATCATTGATTTATAAATAACATAAAGATTTAAAAATGATGTTTTTCCGCCATCTTGAAAAGATTTTTGGCACATTTTTTTTTGCCACGTGGCAATCTTCCTTGAATTTTGTCAAAGAAACGCGAGAAGTGTAATTCGTCAAAAGGGCGCAGAAAAATCGCGAATTTTTCAACAAATCCCGATTAAAAACGCTCATTTCATCAAAAGGCTGTGAAAAAAACACGAATTTCATCAAAGATGTGCGGAAAAAACGAGAATTTCGCCATAGGGTTAATAATAATAAAATAACACTTTCCCGTCATTTTTGACGTGGCATATACTAGTAATTTAATATATATTTTGATTTAACGATATGTTTTTCCTAATTTTTAATTTAAAATAGATTAATAATCTCAAACAATTTAAAAGTATTAATATTTTTAAAGATTTAAATGTTTAACTTATTTTTTTTTAAACTGCTCTAATGAATATTTGCTGAGAGGAGGGACAGTGGAATTTTCCGAACGGGTAATGTAAAAATAATAATAATTTTTTTATCATTATTATAAAATGACAAATGGAACACAATCTTAAAAAAAGAAAAAGTTTAAAAGAAAAAATGTGAACAGTTATAAGATGTCCGACCTTTAATGGATCTCTGTGCTCTTATAGAGCGTGCTCTAATAGAACAAAATATTAAAATATTGTAACAATTTTGTTATTTTTATTTAGATCATTGAAGTAATCGCACAGGTAGCATCATATAATTCAAATAATTGATGTTTATTGTAAAAGAACATAAAAGTTATACACTGTTAAAAATTTTGTAGTAGGTTGACCCAACTTTTGGTGCTCCAGTAGCTGCTACCATAAGATGGTGAAATCTCACTCGAAGATTTGGAGCTCCGATTAAACCTTAGCTCCAAATGTTGGTTGAAGATTTCACCATCTTGTGGTGGCAGCTACTGGAGAACCAAAAATTGATTCAACATACCACAAAATTTTTAACAGTGTACGAGGATCATTTTCAAAAAAGGACATATGAATTTCCTTAACATATTCAGAGTAGCCATTCAAAAGTTATATATAAAAATATACGCATACTAAAAAAAAACAAAAAAAACATTAAGATGGTACTAAAAAATACTTACAAATTGAGCTTTCTGGTGTCTGTGCTTGGGGCGGGAAGGAGGGGGGGATGTAACAAAATTTCTGTTTTTTTTTACTTATATTTTTAGTACAAGTTGTATATTTTGCTTTAATATGTCACAATGAGCAAAAATCTCAAAATTTAATTGTAATGTTAATTTTACTCTCAATGTTTAATGTTAAATTTCGTATCTGACGATCATTTTTATTTCTAGTAAATTTGAGACCTGACCCCTATTTTGAAGCAAAAAAGATACACCAACTTTAAACATATATTACTCGATGAGTTTTAATCGCAGAGGAATGAGACTCTTTTTGTCTTACATGTTAGTGCAATAGGATATTTTTACTAAATATCACTTATAGGACCGGGGACGGTACAAAAAAATTTATTTCGTAATTTTTTAATAAATGTTTTTCTTGACCCAAATCGCTTTAAAAATACTTCTTTACCTCATTTAAAACCTTTTAGCAATTGGAACTATATATCTATGACTAACGGTTTAGAAATTATCTATTGGACACCGTTGAGAGGGGACACCCTGTATAATTTATCTGTAATTTTTTTCATTCGTTATTTTGTAGTTTTTCATTTTTCTTCTGAACGAAATATTAATTTATTTGTGGTATAATGTGACAGTTATTTCAATTACTGCATAATTAAAACTATCTTCTAATAAGATATGGGCTTCTAAGAAAAGAAAAATATTATTTAACTCTAATCATGTTAAAGCATTATTTTCAATTTAAGAATGATGAAATTGGTATTAAGTTATGGAATTGCATAACATTTTGCCTAAAGTAATTTAAATTTATTGCCAAAGTGTTAAGAAACTAAAATAAAATATTTTTTCATTTGCTTGCCCTGTGAATTTTAATTTAGTTTAATGATAAAATTACAACTTACAATATTAAACATTACTTGAAGTAATTTAAAATTATTATCATTAAACATTTACTTCTAAAATTCTCTGATAACAATTACCTTTTCAATAAATTTTAACAAATCGCATTTGTTTTTCATTTTCTCTAATTTTTTTCTTTTCTTCATTTTTATCCAATGACTATAATAAAACATTCTCCAAGTAACCCAAACAATGTCCCATTATCGTAATGAGAATGATTTTGCCTTTTCTCAAGAGAACTTCCCCCCAGCTCTGATAATAATGTTAAAAGGCCTTGTATATATCATATAAAATGTGTTTTCACAGAAGAATTCTAATAAAAAAGAACTTATCTTGCTTTTTGCGTCAAGAAAACATTGCCGTTTAACCTTTCAGCAATATTTACGCAAATAACATCTATTGAGAAACATTTTATTTAAGATTTTTTTTTAAAGTTAGAAATCTTTTAAATCATGTGAATGAGTGTGTTAAATGATTTTTGTTGATGTTATAGAAACAACTTTTTGTTTTAATCTATTTATTGTTTTAGAAGAAATACTAATATATATATATATATATATATATATATATATATATATATATATATATATATATATATATAACCATTAATTAAACATAACCTCCCACCGTCAATTATTATGAATTAAAGCTGTAAGAATTTAAAAAAAAAAAAAATTAATATAAGAATTATTATGGAATAAAAAGAAAAAAGTGGACACCGACAAAAATTGAAAAGCTTATACATTGAATTACGTTATCAAGGGCACAGAATTCAATGATATAAGCAAAATGGTTGTTTTCTGTGGGAAAAAATAAGCTAAAGCTAAAAATTATTTTCCCCTGTGCCCTAACAACCATTAAAATCAAGTGAATTGATTAAAAATGAAAGCAGAATAGAAACAAATAATATGAAATGGAAGAATCAATAAAACGTATTTAAATATTTATAGGATATAAAATATAAATAATAAACACCATACCGATTAATATTTCAGTATTTTACAAAAATCCACGCGCACATGGCTGCCAGTATATCAAAAAGATTAAGGTGAATAAAACAGTTAAGAAATCACAGTAAATGATACCAAAGGATGCAGTTAATACATTTTGAAATAAAATTTGAAATACCTTGTAAAACACATTTAATCTAATATAAAATAAATAGATATTAATTACATTATTTAAAATGCACTATTAAATTAATTAATAACAGTTTAACAATATCGTCAAAATTTAGCTAAAAATACCCCCTAGTGTATTAAATTATAACTGAAATGGAGCTAGAAAAATTAAAAATTAGATCTATCTAAAAGAGACAAATTTAGTGCTGCCATCTAGTATTACTTCTATTAAACAACTAACGCAAGATAAATATTTGTAAGCATTTGAATATAAATAACTGTGTAAATAATTGTAAGCATTTGAATTTAAATAACTATATAAACAGCAAAACCAAACAAATCCTTATATATAGAAAATTATAAACCGAATATAAACCACACAATGTATTTAAAAACTATTAAAAATATAAAAGCATACAATATATTATATTATCTAACTAATTTAAACTAAACTAAGAATTTAAATAATTCTAGAACATTGATAATATATAGCATATAGCTATATGCTATAAAACAAAATAAATTCAGTAATAATTAATATAAATAATTATTAAAAAAATATAAAAATTATTTTTTAATGAATTATATATCAGATATTTATAAAATGAACAGAAAAAAAATAAAAAAACATGTGGAAGTAAATAGAAGGTTAAATGATACTTAAATACCCATTACTTAAAAAGCACAAATATAGAGTGTGGATTATTTTCAGACATCCATAAAAAACCATAAAGTATGAATGTGGGACATTCAAAAACATTAAACCGATAATAAATATTAAAAAGAATAGAGTAATAATAATAAAAATAATATCCCAATTTTAATGCATACAGTATTACTATATTAATATTAAACATACTTATATGTATATTATTCACTATAAGAATGGCATACTATTAGTAATTAATATGATATTGTCCTTAGTAAATTTAAAATTTAATGACAAATAATTGTAAATTAGATTAATCAATAATTAGGCTAATTATAATATTAATGAAATTCTCCAATTATATATAAAATATCAAATCAACATCCATATAAAATACATAACAAAAAAATAATAATAATACAAGAGCCCCCATTTTTTTTTATAATTAACCACTGCGTATTATCCAGACAACACCACCCTCCTCCGTACTCTAACATCTACCCACCCAACCAACCTATAATATTTTTTTTATATTATTTTACTATATATATATATTACTTAATGATAATCACTTACAATTTAAACACATTTTGTTGTTTGTAATATTTAACATCCAATTTTTCTTCAACTGAAATTTAATAATCTATTCCTTAAAGAATATATATGTTTAATGTAAGCAACGAAACTGATTATAAAATTTGCAATTTTCAGTTTTTCAAATATTGCATACATCAGGTTTATAAATACATTTACTAATAATTATCTTTTATGACACAAATATTTTAAACCGCATAGCCTGGCAGATAGCCCTTCATTGGAGAAATGAAGCCTTGACGTCAAGTGGTTTAAATTATCATTATAAGCACTAAATACGAAATTATTATTGTACTATTTAATTTAACAAATATGTAACTGTTTTTATCCAATTTTAAGTTAAGGAGGTTATACTATTGTTCTGCATATTTTTTTATATGTTTATACAAGTATAATTTTCCAACAGTTGCTTAGATTGTCATAATTCTTCTTTCAATGGAAAGGACTCGTTATGTTGTTGGTCTTCACTCAATTTCATTAGGTTATCAAAAAGAATTTTGTCTTAAATTTTGTTTTCCTGTTTTCCTTTATTTTCTGTGACGCGATTTTCGTAAAAGTTCATCTATCGTCGTGAAGTTTTATTACGATGTTAAGATATTCTGTACTACGTTTAGATTTTAGAATAGTCACCGTATCGTATATAGTTTCAGTTTAAAGGAAGACATTAAAAATCCTAATATGACATCATGAATTTCAGATCAAAAAGAGCGATTTTAGAAAAAGTGAAATTTAAGGAGATGGTGGATGTTATTATTATTTTTTTTCATCATGGAGATGTGAAATTTTATGAAAATGTACATTTCACCGTAAGTATATAGAGCACCTTAAAAGAAATTTCTAATCTTACTATAATTTTAAGATAAAAAAAAAATTAACATTTTAAAACGAAATTTTATAATGGCCCACGAGTCTTAATTTGAGATATTTCCTCGTTTTCACATTTTATTAACTTAAACTGTATTACAAATAAATATGTGCATCGATTTTTTAATCCCTTGAAGAATTAAATTTTTAGTGATTTTTTTCTGAATTGCATGTCGATTTTGAAGATAATTTTCCCTTTTGATAAGTTTAAAATTAAATTAAATTATATAAATTAAGTCGAATTTTAAAATGCATACAAAGTTTCATTGTAAGTAATACTCAGATTCATCATTATTGATTTCATAAATTTTTATAAAAAATTTAAACGAATAGATCATTTTGAAAGTCTTAAAACGTTGAAAAATTAATTTTTAGTAAACGGATTCAAACAACATTAAAAGGACCAAAAAAATTTTGTGCACAAAATTAAAGCCGCTGTAACTTTGCAAATGCTCATCTCATCTGCATGTGGTTTTTCATATATGACTCAGTACAAATTAGAGAATAATAATACACATAAAGAGAAATTTCGATTTTTGGGTCGAATTTTACTTAAATAAACAATTCCCCTTAAAGTGCATGTTGAAAAAATTAAAAGATTATCACCTAAACTCTGTTGGGTGTTCAATATGTAAATGACGTAGAACAAAAGTTTAAAAAATGTTGAATTCCGTTTAAAGTATCTTTTCCTAATATGTATTTATTTGTTCTTAAATTTCGTTTCAATTTTTAGACATTATCCGGGAGCAAGATTTATTATTGCTAGATATTCTGAATTGATTTATTAAAAACTGCAAACAGAATTCGCGTAGCGCGGATTTCCACGTGGCCGTCCTAGATCCTTTCACATTCTTTTCAACACTGACTGCGTTCTGACACTGGAACGGGTCGAGGAAAAGAAAAATAAATTGAATAGCAGTCACCGGATAAATTTAAATGATAAACGCATTAAATAAAAGACATCACTGTAGTCCTCGGACTACTCTCTCAGAAATTGTCAGCCTCTCCATATTTAAAATTTTTATCTTCTCTATTTTTTATTGTAGTACTATGTGCGACGCTTAAACTCTTTCCTCATGGCTCCTCTAGGATTTGCTATACACTTACTCATCTACAGGGAGTGGAGTAGCACTGCTACTAGGAATCCCATTGAACTGCACTGCTGTTCACTGTTCACTGTTCACAACTCATTATGGATTCTTAAACGTATACTTAACAAAAACTGCACGTCCGTTCCCCCACTTACTGAAAAAACTCAACTGCCTATACTGACCAAGAGAAAGCTAATATGCGGGCCAACTCATATGCTAAACAATTTTCCCCTAACCCGACCCTAGCAAGTCAAACTCATCTTAACGATGTCAGCGAAACTGTTCGCAATTTCCTCTCTACACCCCCTCCCCCGATGATCCCCCACCATCCAACCCATTGTCATTCACAATATCATCAAAAAACTCAAAAAACGTAAGACCCCTAGATATGACAAAATTACTAATATCGCTCTTAAAAACCTCCCTCTTAACTGCATTATTTATATTACTGACCTCGCTAACGCTATACTAAAATTTAACTACTTTCCTAAACCGTAGAAAACTTCCATAATCTCTCCTATACCCAAATCAGGAACTAATCTCTCTGACCCTACTAACTATAGAATTATCTTTCTTTTACCTTCTATCAGCAAAGTTGTGGAACGTGCCATTCGTACCCAGTTACAGAATTTCATACAACAAAACAACATTCTTATGCCTGAGCAGTTCGGCTTTCGCCCAAAGCAGTCGACCCCAACATCAGCTACTCAGAGTTGTTCAATTTCTCAGTGAGAAATTCAACGCGAAAATCCCTGCAGCTGCCATTTTTCTTGACGGCGCAAAGGCATTCGATGAGGTCTGTATGAGGGCCTCATTTACAAACTAATTCAGCTCGGATTTTATCCTAGACTAATACACTTAATATACTCATACCTTTGCGACCGCATTTCTCGCGTCCGCATAAACAACATTCTTTCCATTATACTTTTCATCCTAGCGGGCATGGCATCCTTCAGGTGAGCATGTTGGGCCCAGTTTTATTTAACATCTTCTTTAATGACATCCCACGCTCTCTGCACACATACCTCGCCCTTTATGCGGACGACACTTGCATTTATTCTTCAGCTCATCTACCGTACACTCTAGGTATATACCTGCAGACACACATCATTTCATGAACTAGTGTATGTTATGGCGCGTCCTTATTAATGAAAACAAGACCTGTGCAGTATATTTCTCACGCAAACTATTATTCACTAACAGAATAATAATCAATACCACAGCAATCCCTTGGTCTGACCAAGCTAAATAACTTGGGGTCATCCTTGATCGCCGTTTAACTTGGGGCAACAACATTCTTTCTGTTAGAGGGAAAGTCGCTGGAGCTTTCAATTTAATTAAACCTCTTCTAAATTGCAAAACCCTCTCAGTTCATAATAAACGCATTCTTTATAACTCATGCATGCTTCCAATTATTACTTATGGTAGCTCGGTCTGGGGCTTCACCTGCAGGACTTCCATGGACAATTTCAGTCGTCTGCATAACAGAGACTTGCACATAGTTCCTAACGCTTCACTCTACTTACGTAATTTAACTGTCCAAAGAGATATCAAAACCACCACCCTGCGTAAACGCATCAGCGATTTGGCTAAAAAATTCTATAGCAAAATCTCCGATCTTCCAAACGAAATAGTAACTGAGCTTCCTGATTATGACGCCTTCGAGCCCCACCACCGTAAACGCCCTAGGTTCTCTATAATTATGGACAACCAGTAATCTCTGGGTACACCACACTAAGATTAAATATATAGCATAGATTGAAGACCGGGTTCTAAATGCTAAAAAAAAAACTCCAACTGTAAATTTACTGGACTTACTCTTTATTTAAAAGCATCTTTTAAAAAGGTGGTTCAGTTAGCGACAAATGGGAGAGAGAGACCCCCATAATACATGGGACGCCGAAGCGCCTTTTCTTTTTAGACAACTTTACATCTCGAAAGCTGAAACAGAAGAGAAGTTTTT
This sequence comes from Maratus speciosus, assembly GCA_963932465.1. Taxonomy (NCBI): domain Eukaryota; kingdom Metazoa; phylum Arthropoda; class Arachnida; order Araneae; family Salticidae; genus Maratus; species Maratus speciosus. The sequence goes on along the minus strand of OZ010788.1, from coordinate 388,837,251 downwards.
GCAAGAAGTCCAGAAATATTGGCGTTGCACAGAATCGCCAATTTACAAATTTTTGGTGACTGCGCGAAAGTGAATAAAGGCTTTTGTCGATAAACATTACCGCAAAAATGTGGTGACACTACCGGACGGGTGAGGCCGAGATTGCAAGTAAGCGCTTCTAATTAGGATGAGAAAAGTAACAGACAAACCGAAATTGTTTATCTTGAAGATAGGCCTTTGCCCAACTAACTGTTACATGAAATTGCAGACTGCAGATTGCTCGATGAGAAAAATGCTGAAAATCCAGGACATCTGGCGTTTAGCTCGACCACAAAACACGAAAAATACATGCTTCCCATAAGATTCGTTCATTTTTACTTTTTATTGTTAATACATATTCAACGTTCACGTATTAGTAGAGATAAAAATTTCTTATCACTGCGGCGTGGAAAAACATCCAATGCAAGTAAATGCAGACCTTGATACTCGCAGATGTGCCATTTAATTCTTATTTATTTCTTTGCACTGGAAGCGGTAACGGGTAGATACTGATTAAAATAAGAAAGGGAAAAATGAAATGAATATTTGAGCACTTTGAATTAAAGATGTTTTTAGAAAGAAGAAAGAAAACACTTTAATAAAAAGATGGATGGTTTTGAGAAATGAATGTAATCACATATTTCAGTATAGGAAAGAGGGGAGAGGGAGGATAATATAACCTAAAAGTAAGAAAGTTATGTTTTAAATTAATTTTGAATAAAAATGCTAGCTATGGGACAGAAACGCTGTCACAGCGCCTTTCTATCTTCTTTAATGGCTTTTTATATTCTTTCCTATATATATATATAAAGGTATATTCTCACTATATTGGTATATGGGAGAAAAAAAATGTATGGCCCGGAAAAGTCACTTTTTTGGTTAATGTGGCTTACCTCCTTTCAGCTTTTCCTGCCCAAGCTTGGTGAGTGTAACTCTGAACAGTGTTAACCCTTTCTCTCTTCTTAATCCTTATATAGTAGTTTTATTACTACAGTTAGACCATTTTAATTATTCTTTTAAAATATTTTCCGTTTATTTATCTTAAGTCTTAACTTAATTTTAAATTTGTTTCTTTTAAATGCTTAACTATTTAATTCTTCTTTTAAATTCTTAATTTAATTCTGAAGTAGTTCTAAACTAATATTAATTTTTTTCCAATGGCTCCCAAAACATAAGATACTTTAATTCCTAGTCTGGGTGTTAAGCTGTTATCAGCTAGGAAACTCCTTAATGCTGCTCACTTGTTCAGGGAATGAATGTGCTCAAGGCCCTAAAACTGCCCTAAAACTTTCTCTCTTCTTAATTCTTATATAGTAGTTTTATAACTACAGTTAGACAATTTTAATTTTTTTTAAATGATTTTCCGTTTATTTATCTTAAGTCTTAACTTAATTTTAAATTTGTTTCTTTTAAATGCTTAACTATTTAATTCTACTTTTAATTTCTTTATTTAATTCTGAGGTAGTTCTAAACTACAATTAAATTTTCCCCAATGGCTTCCAAAACGTAAGATACTTTAATTCCTAGTCTGGGTGTTAAGCTGTTATCAGCTAGGAAACTCCTCAATGCTGCTCACCTGTTCAGGGAATGAATGTGCTCAAGGCCCTAAAACTGCCCTAAAACTTTCTCTCTTCTTATCCTTATATAGTAGTTTTATAACTACAGTTAGACCATTTTAATTATCTTTTTAAAATATTTTCCGTTTATTTATCTTAAGTCTTAACTTAATTTTAAATTTGTTTCTTTTAAATGCTTAACTATTTAATTCTTCTTTTAATTTCTTAATTTAATTCTGAAGTAGTTCTAAACTACAATTAAATTTTTCCCAATGGCTCCCAAAACATAAGATACTTTAATTCCTAGTCTGGGTGTTAAGCTGTTATCAGCTAGGAAACTCCTCAATGCTGCTCACCTGTTCAGGGAATGAATGTGCTCAAGGCCCTAAAACTGCCCTAAAACTTTCTCTCTTCTTAATTCTTATATATTAGTTTTATAACTACAGTTAGACCATTTTAATTATTCAATATTTTCCGTTTATTTATCTTAAGTCTTAACTTAATTTTAAATTTGTTTCTTTTAAATTCTTAACTATTTAATTCTTTTAATTTCTTAATTTAATTCTAAAGTAGTTCTAAACTACAATTAATTTTTTCCAATGGCTCCCAAAACATAAGATACTTTAAATCCGAGTCTGGGCGTTAAGATGTTATCAGCTAGGAAACAACTCAATGCTGCTCACCTGTTCAGGGAATGAATGTGCTCAAGCCCTTAAAACTGTCGGACGACGCTTGTGACTTCGAGCTTAATATTCGTCCCCGGTGACGGGTGGGAGACTGCCGCATAATTCGAGGAGCACGGCGTTCCGATTGCCCGTACTAGAGCCTTTCACTTTCTTTTTAACTCTGACACTTGACATGATCTAGGGAAAAAGGGATACAGAGGTGCTTTGCATAGTGTAGGGAAAAATTTTAAAGTAAGTTCAGATGTAAAATTTCTTCTTTAAGCTCTTTTTTCCTGAAATAACGGCTTTATCAAAACTAAAGCTGTTTTTCGGTAAATTTACACACACACACACACACACACACACACACACACACACATATATATATATATATATATATATGAATATACAGATAAATATTCATTTATACTAAAATAATTTCTACAAAGGCATTATCAAGGGATATTATGCCATATGATGAAATCTACATGTCTCTATAATTTGCGGTATTTTCTTAAGATGTTTTCAATTACCTTTCTCATTATACTTGAAACGTAAATCAAACAAAACACTTATGTATGATGAAAGCATTTAGTTTTCTGAAACAAGAAGGATTAAAGTCAATATTAGAATGTTGTTTAATTAAGACGATGCTCTTTAATTAAGTTGATTTAGATTAGAAATGAAACGCCAAAAGAGCTGTAACCTGCCTGACTTCAAAATTAGTCATTAAATCCTATAAAGTAAAGTTTAGTGAGATAATTAAAACTGTACCAATAATTCAGTATCCTATTTACAAATCCGTCTTTATCAAGAGTCTCTCAAAATAGTATTTCCATCAAACAGAATTGGCTTAACACAAATATTAAATGACAGTATGCTTGATGGGTAGAAATGTAGCTAGAAGGAAGTCTAAAAGAGAGATAATCTTTCGTTATAAATATCAAATGATAATATTTTTTTTTATTAAAAAGTACATAATATTATTTGATTTTATCTAAACAAGCATATGTGACTTAGGTTATTATAATTTTAATAAGTGTTGTTTTGGTAATTAATATACCATATGATTTCTAACGTGGTTAATATAAAATTTATTAAGTAAAACACGTTCGAAATAAATTAATAATCAAATGCGAAAAAATTCAGGCTTTTCATTCGCATTTTATTATTTTTTTTAAGACAAGTAAAAATGTACGAAATAATATATATAATCGTACATGTGCTAAATTGGATTACGTGAAACCCCGATTTTACGTCCCCCGAATCTACGTTTTTCCCGCATTATACGTTTTTTTCATCAGGTCCCAGTTTTCCCGTATAATTGTAATGTTAATTTAACCCGCATCGTAAGTTTGTTATTTATGGAATTTCCCGCATTTTACGTTTTATCTGGAAAGGAAAAAAAGTAAAAAAAGTTCTAAAATAAGCAATAATTTTTCTTTTTGTGCTTTTTTAAAGTTAATCCACGTTGTTAAAAGTTATGCAATCTATGAAAACAGAAACGCATTCTAAAGACTCCTGTCTTCTAAACTGGTTTCCCCCCTCCTTTGTTGAACACCTGCTGTCGCGGACTGCTCCCTTCGCTCCCCCGGATGTCTGGCGGGGAGCAAAGTAAAGAAACAACACACTTTATTGGTGTAGGGATGAGATGGGCAGAGGAAGAGACACCCCTGTTACCAATCAGATGGGGTGGCTCATTTCTTTCGTCGGGGTGGGAAAGGGGTCCTTACCTTTCATCACATTTTCAAATTCTGTTTCTGTTTAGCACGCGGTGGTCGCATTTCTTTGGTGGTCGCACCTTTTTATGCCAAAATGACGAGTAAAAAACGTAAAAACTTTTCTGTTGCTGAGAAAGCCAAAATTGTTAAAGAATTTGATGAATTCCAAGGAACCAAAGTAGCGTACGCTCAATTGCAAGGAAGTCCCGTGACAACCCTGCAATCCATACTACAGAAAAAAGAATGCATTGGAAAAAAACATCGAGAAAGTCGGAGAAAAAAAATGCCAAGAAACGGAAAACGTTGAAAAAATCGCCGTACGACGAGCTGGAAGGTATCTTATTAAATTGGTTTAAAGAAGCTCGTTCCGTAAATGGCACGCTACTAAGAGAAAAAGCTCTAGAAATCGCCGATAGGCTTGGTGGTTTGTAAGATTTCACAGCTTCAAATGGCTGGATTGACCGAATGAAAAAAAAAAGACATAATCTTGTGTATAGATCGCTTTCGGTAGAATCATCAAGTGTAAATGAAGCTACAATAGAAGATTGGAAGAAAAATCTACCAAATTTGACCAAAGGATACAAGCCAAAGGACATATTCAATGCGGATGAAACCGGACTTTTCTTTAATCTCTTACCGGGTAAAAGTTATGTTGCTAAAGGGACTCCTGCCATGGAGGGAAGATGTCTAAATTGCGTCTTACGGTTTTACTTTGTTGCAATTCTGGTGGAAGTGAGAAGCTGACGCCTGTTGTTGTTGGAAAGTCGCACAACTCACAATGCTTCAAAAACGTGAGAAGTTATCCGACAAAGTACGAAGCAAACAAAAATGCGTGGATAACCAAACCCTTTTCGAAGGCTTTTTGCGCAAACAAAAAAAAAAATAGAAAATGGAGGTTCAGAATCGTAAAATAATTTTGTTCATTGATCAATGCAGTGCACATCCGGTTTTGCAGCTGTCTAATGTGCATGTCGAATTTTTTCCGGCAAATTGCAGCCTTGTGATCTCGGCATTATTCGATCTTTCAAGGTTTTTTATAGAAAGCAACTTGTCCGGAAAGCTGTAGCTGAAATAGAAAATGGAAACCTAAATGACGCCTGCAAGTTAAAGTTAAGTGTTCTAGAGGCTATGCATTTTATTTCTGCGTCGTGGAGAATCATTACACAACAGTGCATTTCCCATTGTTTTGAAGAAAGCGGATTCGTAGCATCTAATGAACCGAGAACAGATGAGGAATCAGTTGTGGTAGAATCGGAGAATGACAACGAAACAGTTATCTATGATTTCGACGATTACATCCCGGAAAATTTAGCAACATGTGAAGCTGAAGAAGCTACTGCTCCATCCGTAGCCGACGTTAAGGACTTTTCGTCCACCGATAAAGATGAAGAAGAAACAACAGAAGCACAGACCGTCCCTTCTTTCAATATTGCATTGAAGAGCTTACGGACAGTGAAAGACTATTTTCTTTCTCATAAAGACCAGGAAAAAAAACTTGCAAAGTATTTCAATCCTGGAAAATGCTTCATTCATTTTGAACTCAATGATTAAAAGAACAATCCACTATTACGGACTATTTTCAACCTAAATGCCAGGATTCGCAACTAAATGTGTTAGTAAAATGATCTTAAAATGATATGTATTATAATGTTATTTCCGTAAAATATATATTGTAATACCTTTTGAAATAGTCATCTTTACTACCTTTAGTTTTTTTCTACGATTTTTTACTTTCTATGTATTTCCCGTATTTTACGTTTTTTTAGTCAGTCCCTTGAGAAACGTAAAATCGGGGTTTCACTGTATATATATCTTTAATCAAATTCAAAATATCCAAGAACTGCTTCTCAGACAATTGTAACAACATACATTTGTTGTACATCTGGAAAGCATATTTAATTACATGCTTTAAATTTTGCTAAGAACAAAAATCATTAAAATGGCAAAAAATACGAATTTTCTTTTATTAAATCCTTCGGGCAATGAAATGTATTCAATTTAAGATTTCGCAATTTCTCAAAAAAAAAAAAAAAAAAAAAAATTATAACAGAAAAAAAAATCTTCAAAAACTTTTGGTTTTAATATGAAAAAAAAAAAATCCATAAAATTTAATCTATTAGATATTGAAGTTCCTTTTAAAAAATTCAAACTCCGACGCCGAGCATCCAACCAGAAACTTTTTGATTAGCAGGCAGATGAGCTAGCACAGAGCTATCAAGCCTGTGCGAAAAACGATTGAAAGTAAGTTTCTGTTTTAAAACCTAAATCGCAAAAATGGTCGGATGTCATTAAATTAATTGATTTAATTAAAATAATATAGGTCTTTTAGAAAATTGTAGGATTTATCGTGAGAACGGAGGTATTCAACTACAAGTATAAAAAATTTCAATTCTCTAACATATACATTTTTTGAAAACGAACTCTGTGGAAGACAGAAGGAGAAGTAACACGATTAGGGTTTCTTCAGATAAACGGAACCCTAAATAATGAACATTTAGTTGAAATGAAAATACTGATTTAATTGTGTATTAAAGTGATTTACATGAAATGCATTTAAACAAGTGTATTTATTTTTTTTATAAAAATACCTTTTAAAAGAAATGAGTTAGTAAAATGCACATATTCATCATCAATTTTTAAACTTTCTTATTGCGATATTCGTTACTGTTGAAATATTGATAACACTGACATAATATCAAGATCGTTCTACAAAAATCAAAGTACTTATTATTACAGAAAAAGTGAATTTGATAAAAATGCTTAAAACCTTTGTAGCAATTCCGAACCCAGATTATAGAAACGAGGACAGAATGTATTAGTTTAATTAAGATGGGAAGAATAAAATCGGGCAGTTTTTAAAAATTTTGAAAGTTTTGGTGAACTTGAAAAATCGAAAAAAAAATGAAACATTTATCAAATAACTTCAAATTCTTTTATTGAAATACCGAAAAACTGAGAAAAATCTTTTTATACGGAATGGGATTTTCGAACATCTGCATTTTGTAATTATTAAGCTATATGTTTTTAGGTTTTATGTTAAGGCAATAAAGGAAGACAATAACGATCGGAAAGTTTTACAAAATAATATACAAAAAATAAGCTATACTTAAAAAAACAAATAATTGTGATATTTTGTAGATTTAATTAAAAAAAAATAAACAATATTTGAAATACATATAAATTTTAACTTAAAACTATTATTATATAAAATTGCATCTTAAAACTGCCGATTTCGATAAATACTCCAATAAAATAGTAAGCCAAAAAAAATAAAGTTATTTTTTACTTTTATATCACCAACACATTATGAACAAAAAATGTTTAATTAAGCTAGTTAAAAGAGTCTTAAAAAACTATAACTTGATTATTTTTTTAACAAAATTATCTTTTTTTTAAGAATTCTGTAAAGAAGCATTTTTCTCGAATTGTTTTATAAAGCATTTGATGTTTTTCAAATAAAAATTAAAAAGTGTGTCATAAAAAAGTACCCAAACTGCAGATTTCTTTGCGAAAAAAAAATATATAAAAATTTAAAATAAATAAATAAATAAAATCTAAATTAATTTTTTTTTTTTACTTAATAAACCATGATTCAAATTTTTATTTTATCTCTAATTAAATTATGCAATAAATTTTAAAAGCTAAATGCTTATAAGGAATTTTTTTTTTTAAATGCCGTAATCGATAAAACTTAAAATGCATCTTTTTTTCTTTTGAACATCTCCAATATTTGGTTAGTTGCACTTAAAGAAATTACATGAAATAAATGTCATTAAATTTTGCCTGCGGATCAATCTTTAAATGCACAAATCATTGTTTTCTTTCATTAGTTATATTACATTTAAGTAATGATTAGAAGTAAATTTATAATTAAATTTCATATTTACAGAATTAAATATCACAAATGGTAAAACAAAATGTCTTTATTTAAACTGGCATATCCATTACATCCGATATTGTTTGAAAAATCAAAACAAAACAAAACAACGTTAATCTAATCTTTAAATATCTTCCATTTCATAATTTTGCTTATGGGTAAATTCAGATTTTATTGTAGAGGAAATTAATAAGAATAACTATTATCTTTATTGAATGTAAGTAATAATTTTAATTTTTGGCAATTAGAATTTGAAATTGTAAGTAAAAATCCTTTTTTATTAAGAGAATAATAAATCAATTTTCCCATAAATGGACAGACAAAAAAAAAAAAAAAAAAAAAAAAAAAAAAACACAGTTTTAATGTATATAGACATGAAAGGAAACTGACCCAAGCATTGGGTAGAGGAGAGGAACTGAGAGGTAACTTCATTATAAAGTAAGAACATGTATGTGAGTAACGCTCGCATCATATTAACAGTGGAAATGCCTCGATGAATAAACTTCATCTTTGAGCATTTTTTCAAGTTCTAAACATTCCATAACTTCTTGTTTTACGCTGGCAAAAAAAAAAGTCTTTCAAATGCAATTTGTTTTAAAACTGCAACTCACTTTACTGATTTTTTATGTTTTTTAGAATAATTTTTATTTCTCTATCGCATATGCAATCTGATTACAGAAGATAATCCCATTTTCACATAAAGATTATATAATTAGTTCATCATTTGCGCCCGTCTAATAATCCATAACGAACGGTATTTCGAAAACACCTGTTAATTTTCCCGAAACGCATTAGAAAGGTAATGGAAACTATTTTTTTATTTGTTGTAAAGTTTTCGGCATGGAAAAATTCCATATTCATGCAGTGTGAAATCCTCTTTCTTAAGAAACTAATGTAACGTAACTATAACGTAAATGTAGTGGTAGATTTAAAATTAACGATATATATAGATTAAATAATAAATATGTAAAATGTTTCACATTGCTAACTAAGCGTAAACCAACAGCGTGAAATATGTACACTGTAAAAAAATACGAGCAGTATTCCTGTAGGAATCGGAAAAATAGTTGCCCTTATCGTACCGGAAATTTTTCCGACCCAGCTCGGAATAAAATCCGTAAAAAAAGGAAACATTCATTAAAACGGTACATTACGGATTTTATTCCGTGCTGGGTCGGAAATTTTTCCGGTTCGATAAGGGCAACTATTTTTCCGATACCTACAGGAAATCTGGTCCCTTTTTTTTTTTTTTTTTTTTACAGTGTACAACCCGGGAATCGAATCCGAGTCTTTGGAATGATACTCCAATGTTCCGCCATTGATCTACGAGGACGATAACCAGACTGGCATCTCTCACTCATAAATATCGGCAAGGCTACAAACGCAGCCCAAGATTTAAAAGTCTTATTATATTTGATATTAATGCCATTCCATATGATATACAGGTCTTTTCATAAACCTATACAGCCTCTAAACCATAGCAGCAACCTACAACCTTGATTTTGTGCATAGCACAATAAAAGATAGTCGCTGATTTACTTATACTAAATTGTTCATAAATCTCTTACATACTAATTATTTCTAAATTTAAATATTAATTGATGCTTAAACGTGTTACATATAAAAATGTTATTTAATTTTAAACGAATCTTGATTCTTCATTATGAAATCTATGCTCTTCTTTATTATATAACATCAAATAAATTTTAAACAAGCGTTTATTTCTACTCAAAAAATGTTTCGTTTTTTCTTATTGTCTGTGTGATTTGAATGATAAAAAACTTTTAAATTTTTAGCTGAAATTAATATTATGCTAAACGAAAGACAAGTATTTTATTGATAAAATTTTACTTTTGCTAAAACAATTAATTATCAGATATTGCGACGTCAGAATGTTTAATTTTATGAGAAAAAAATATGATTCACTGAAATTTTGCTTATAACAGGAAACACAAATATACCTTATCCGAACTAATTAGTTCTGTTAGAACTTCTGTTTAAGTAACGAATTAAAAAAAGGTTTTTTTGGAACTATGTATAAAAAATTTCTACAGTTGATTAACGGGACTAATATATAAAATTTACATTTTCTAATTCTAATGTCGTTGAATTGTCTTCAATTCAGAATATTTAAACATGCCTGATGATAGAGAAAATAACTTAATAGTATACACTACACTTGCGGATTCTTTAAACAGCTAAAGTGCAGTAATAAAGTATATGAAGATTTGTCTGAATAACATTGTCTATCTCATTGCCTATCAATGAATAGAAAAAAACAAGTGAGTAAGTGTGATCAGAGATCGCACAGAGGGTTTCGTTTACTATTCCTTTCAAAATACTTTATCCTTTTGAAAAATCTGTTAGTTCCACATTTCGCAACCAGGAGCACACTCTATTCAAAATAAAACTCTATCCGAACGAAACTCTGTGGTACATACTATCCGTAGATATATTGGTCGAGGGGATTGGGCCCATAGCACCAAAAGTAGGCGCCCTGGCGGTAAAAAGTGGAACTAAAATATGTAAGGCTATGGTGCATAATATGAAAGAATGTTCAAAGGTGTGTCGGCAAAAGTTAGAAAAGTGCTCCCCGGGTGAAAAGGGCGGAGGTTAGAAAAATTGCTTAAAATACACAAGTTAGAGCCCGGAGGAGTAAATAATATAAGACTTTTTGAAAAGTTTATGATTTGTCGTGCGGTCTGAGGTATTCAGCTATACGTATGCAAAAATTCATGACTCCAACTTAATTAGGGGCTTTCTTAGAAAGAATTGCTTAAAATACATATGTGGTAGCTCAAACGGTTAAACGTAAGACTTTTTCAGGATTTTATGATTTGTCGCATGGTGGTGTTCAGCTATAAGTATGTAAAATTTCACGCCTCCAACCTAATTAGGAATTCACTTAGAAAGGATTGTTTAAAATACACATGTGAGATCCCAAAGGGTTAAATTTACAACTTTTTCAAAATTTTATGATTTGTCGTTTGATGTGAGGTCTTCAGCTATCAGTATGCAAAATTTCACGCCTCCAACCTAATTAGGGGATCACATAGAAAGAATTGTTTAAAATACACATTTGGGAGCCCAAAAGGTTAAATGTACGACTTTTTAAAAATTTTATGATTTGTCATTTGATATGAGGTACCCAGCTATAAGTATACAAAATTTCAAGTCTCCAACATGTATAGTTTCTGAGAACGGGCTCTGTGACAGACAGACAGACAGAGGAGCGAGACGAATAGCGTTTCGTCAGATGAACGAAAGCCTAATAATAAAAAATAGCTTAACTATAGTAATATCTTTAGTCTGTATTGTCAGATTTTAAAGGGGTCAATGTACCCTGTTAAAAGAGAAAATAACTATTTTATCTTTTGTTAAAGTACTATCCCAAACTTGTTATTGTGCTTTTTATTCGTTAGAAAATATGTAAATTACTTTTTCCAAATTACATTATTATACGTATTACGTATAAAATCCATTCTTTCCCAAAACTAGAACTTTAGAATTTATCAACCAATATTTTTTCAAAGATTTCCATCTAGCAAAAATATAGTATTTCTCTTTTGAGGGACTTTATATTATATATGTCGTGTTCGATTTTTGGCTTTTCGAGAACCACTCAATACATTTTAATCTGCATTTTCCGCATGGAAGAGGAGAAAGGCCAAAAAATCTAGCCTATATTTAGCGCCCATTGCTTACAGCGCCATCTATTGTTTGTAATTCGAACTAAAATCGAAAATCACTGAAAAAAAAAAAAACTTTTGACCTCATTCATAACCCTCCTGCAAGAATATTTTAAATATATGTCATCGTTTGCAAGTTATTGAATTTTAAAATCAGTCAGTCCGTTTTAGGACACCCGGTACCATTAAAACTGCTAAAACGTAGATTTTAAAAAAAGGAAACTTTAAATAAATCCCTGAGATTCAACAATTTGAACTTATTATAAATGTTGCGCAATTTTATTAAGTAAGTTATAAACACAGAAATCTGACATCACAGAATCATGCAACTGAGTTTAAAGACATCGCACAGATTTAAAAAAAATGCGTAATGTAGCTAGAGTCCCAAAAACTTGATATTTAAATAACATTACTTTTTTAATATTTTAAATTTAGACATTTTAAGAGTTATAATGAGACTTTTCGAACCAAGCGAATAAGTCATCATAGACGTCACAGCAGACATAGAAGTAGCGGTAACGTCAGGTGAAACCCAAATAAAAAATAAATTTACATGCAACTATTACAAAAGAAAACGAAACTTTAAAATAATGATTCATTGGCTGCATAAAATAAAGAAAAGCCACCTCATGTTAAATGCAAAAAAAATGTGTTTTGTTATTTATCAATAAGTTTTGATTAGTTATAATTTAATAAAATTTATTTCTTTATATTCTTCATTAAATTATCATTCCGCTGAGAAGTAATTGTAGTAGTATGTAAGCAAAAAGTGATGTTATCAGTCACGTGAATGGAAAACCGTGACGATTAAGGGGGTCAAAGGAAGATTGCAAATTTTAGAAATTATTGAAAAAAAATAAGATTCAGGAAATTGCCACAGTAAGTTTTGAAATGAAAATCCGAGCAACTAATAACGTTCTTCCTTTCTTTTTCAAGTTTATTCATACTTCCTATATAATTTATTTTCGGCTAAAAACTAAATATTTTGAGATTTTAATTAGACTTTTCTTTTTCATATTCCATATGACTATTATTATTATTATTATTTATTTATTTCGTTACCGACTTGCAATCACTGTAATAAAAAGTGTTTTAACGTGGGAATAATTAAGCAGGTCTTGATCTTAAACTATTAATTTTAATTATATTTGTATTATATTACATCAATGTAATAGGGGAGACTAGGGAGGGTTGACCATACGGGAGGTTTGACCCACCCATCAGTATTCCTATTTAAAAGAATTTCTAAGTTTTATCAATAGGAGTCGACCAAAGACACTGGAATGCTCATAACCCATACTTTGTTTCATGCAGATAATCGATATAGGTGCGGAAAAAATCAATTGTGAATTGCTTTGAATCTAAAAGCTGTGTTTTTTAGAAATATTTCTTCAGATTTAATATTTCTTTTATTAATTCTTTTTTCAGATTAAATATATCATAGAAATTTAAGTAAGTAAGTTTTGAGTAATGCAGATATAGCGGGCTTTCATTCCAGGTATAAAGATTGTACAGTAAGTTAGGCTTAACATAACAATGTGCTGTTATTTAGAAAAAGTCTATGTGGGGAGGGTTGACCAGATGTTTAAGGCTCCCTTAATTAAGTGGTTTTGGAAATCATTTTATTATACATTGTGCATAATGAAGGGTTAATAGCTATATATAAAAAAGAATGTAAATTTATCCTGTAAAGTTAGAGTAAAATGGGGTGATGGAAAAGAAAATGTTTAAAACTGAATAAATAATGACGTGAAAATTGCTATAGTATCCACTGCAAGAAAAAAAAAATGAAATATAAATGGGACAGTTGATAGGAACTTTTTTACATCTAAATATTACTTAATATAGGTAAATAGAAACTGTGGAAAACACGGAAAAGGACTAGAAAGTATGAAATCAGCCTTTCAGGGGCAGTAGTATTTTTATGAAACCACTTAATTTTAATTCCCAAATGCCACAATGGCACCATTATTTTGCAAAAATCTTTTTCATTTAATATGTATGTGAAATATATCCTTTTTCTTATTTCCAAATAAATTTGTTCGTAAATTCCGGTGCCAGTCATTTATTTCAACATTTTAGTACTGATTGTACTTTGCAATTGAAAGGTTTAAAATATGTTAATGATAAATTAATTGCTTATTAAGCTGCAAAAGAACACAGCATTGACAGAAAAACTTTACAAAGGTATGTAAACAAAATTCACCACGATGAATAAAGTGAGATGAAGTCAAACTATGTGACAACTAAACTAGTCAGGTCGAGTGTCACAAAATGTAGGATAAGGAGATAAAAAAGCGGTGCTGTGGCTCCTAAATTCAGACATAATAATACATGAGACCCTATGAAAACGGAACCTGTCTCTAACAGAATACTGTCATAAGTGTTATAATTTCATTTTTCTTGCTGTACATGCTCTGACAAAATCATGCTTAAAACAAAAATTTTCCCTCTGGCTTACAATTACGTCTTAAAAGGTTTGATTAAGTATCATATTTTCAAAAATATTTTTTCATAATAATTAAATCGCGTAGCATATATATATATTATAAACTGATTTTATTTCTCTTCACAAATATTTCAATATAATACAATGTGGATCAAGTCTCGCATATAGTGGGCCAACCCTCCCATATGTGGGAAGCCATAATCCATTATTTTCTCAAGTTTAAAATCAATCATTTTTCAAAGTTATTATATATTACACTTAAATAGAAATTTTATTTTGATAACTGATTGTATAATGAACAAAATGATATATAAAATTTCATTCTACGTTCATTATGTAAAAAAAAAAAAAAAAATCATTTTCTAAAAAGTTTGTCAAACCACTCTAGTCTCGCCTACTTTTAATCACAGTATATTTATGAGAAAATTAGAGAAGTACGGTAAAGGCACGCGAGCACCGATTCTAAGTTTATGTCCAAACTGTGCAAATGTTTTTAATAGTTGGTGCAACATATTTCGGGGACTACCATTTTATTTTATCTACGTCACTGTTCACTCATAAACTTATTCTTCTCTTGGCTGGTTCTGTATGTGAATCTTCGGATAATTACTGCCGCAATAAAAATAATCTTATAATTAGAGATGACTTCTGGAGAAAAAAAAAGCGTTAGATACAAACTTAATATAGAAATTATTAAAAAACAAATTAAAATCGTTTGAAAGAATATAAGAATTACTTTTCTACAATAAAACACAAATTAAACAAATATTTTTCTAAAATTAAAGAGAATAATTAGTACCAAAATAACTGCTAACTATAATGCACATGTTTAAAAATGTTGATTGCTGTTATTACCATTATTACTTAAGTAAAAACTTGGATAATCCATCACTATCATTAACATTTAAACACATTAAATCTTAACAAAAACTTGATTTAAAGTTTGAAAGACGTATAAAAGATTCTTTGTGCGCGAAATATAAAGCGTAATATTAAGGTAAAGCTCTGATCATGAAACTACTCAATATTATTTTACGTAATATTTAGAAAAATCCTTTCAGAATTATAAGATAACAACTATTAACAAATGTGTAATATTTTAAAAGCGTCTTACTTTAGAACGAAATTAGAACGACTTTATGTTTACTTATTATCCTAAGAGAAGCTTTATTGATATATGAAAACAGGAAAATTATTCTTCCTTTGGCAGATCGTCAAGAACTAAAGCATATATCTTCTTAAAAAAATAGCTATGTTGAGATAACGAAGTTTATTAAGTTACATTTTCCAGATGTTTATGAATAATAAATTAATTTAATTTTCCCTTTCAGAAGTACAGGTTTATTTGAACTTATAAGTATCGTTATTTCTATGAAGTTTTATTAAGTTATTACCAAGAATCTGTTATAAAAAAAACATTTACTTTTATAATGCTTGATGCTATATATGAATAAATTTTTATGAAACTATTAGGTTAAATACATTGCATTAGATTGTTTGATTCTACTTGCAGGGTAATATACCGGGTGTCCTAAAAAGGACTGACTGATTTTAAAAATCTATAACTTGCAAACGGTGACAGATATTTAAAAAAATTCTTGCAGGAGGGTTATGCATAAGGTCAAAAGGTTTTTACAGTGACTTTCGATTTTAGTTCGAATTACAAACAATAGATGACGCTGCAATAAATAGACGCTAAATTCAGGCTCGATTTTTGGTCCTATCTCTTCTTCCATGCGGAAAAAGGAGATGGAAATGTATTGAGTGGGTCCCGAAGTGCCAAAAATCGAGCCTGATTTAGCGTCTATTGATCGCAGCGCCATCTATTGTTTGTAATTCGAACTAAAATCGAAAATCACTGTAAAAAAATGTTGACCTTATGCATAACTCTCCTGCAAGAATTTTTCAAATATCTGTCATCGTTTGCAAGTTATTGAATTTTAAAATCAGTCAGTCCTTTTTAGGACACCCGGTATATGTGTATATTAGACCGGAGTGAAAAACAAGAAGTTTTGCATATGGAATCGTAATAGTGCGGAAAAGTTGCTACTCGTCAATACAAGCACAGTGAAAAAAATTTTTTTGAAATCGAAGAATATCTTCCGTTCGCGCATCGCGTTCAAAGTTTTCGAATTTGAACAAAAATTGTACAAATATACGAAAAATCGTAAAAAGGTGTAAACTTTTTCCGATTGAACACATTTTTTTTGTGCATACCATGACCTTGAGATGTAGAATGGAGGAAAAATACCACACTCTCCTCCTTTATCCCCTTCAAACCCCTCAAGGGGGTGAAATTGGCCAATTTTCGTGGAAAATACCGAAATTACAGGAGATGTAAATATTCACGAATCGGTCTCATTTTTCTTTCATAAGGCAACCTTGAGGCTAAAAGTAGGAAACAATCCCCCTCCCCCCTCGAGAGATCAAAATTGTGCAGCTCTTGGCCCGTCCTTCTAAGGATGACTCAGGACTCACCACGGGAAGGTGGCTGCACTGCGAGTCCCACCCACACCCTACTCAACCAACCAACCAAAATGTGGGCGTGGAGAATTATGCAGATGCAGATTCATGTACTGCGAATTCTGATTTAGTGTCAAATTTTATCATGATAGCACAAGACGTGAGGGTAGCTCTTATAAAATCATCACGTCGCTCATGCCCAGACACTTTTGAGGAGGCCTGTGTTACCAGCTTAACACTGCGCTCTACGGCTTGCGTATGACATGGTATGTCTTCCAGATTCAAAGGAAGAGTTGGCTTTTCCCCCTTGGAAATCAAGTCTGCAGTGTCAGCTGAAGAAATGTTTACCAATAGAGGAGGACAGGTAATCTATGTTTGAATTGGTAAGAATTGCTCTGCACTTTTCTTTTTCTCGTTTAATTTTGCTTCTATCAACGATCAGTTATGTATTACTATCAGTAATAAGACCTACGTCTTTTAGCACGCTAGAGGTAATGGCAGCTGTTGTTCTGTCTGACAGGCCAAAGCGATTACTTGTCAAAGCAGTAGCTGGAAGCGACATGCGCATTTATGAAGAGTCTGGGCTCCTTGACAGAGCAGACAAAGATCGTGTGCGCTGAAAATCTAAATCATCCTGATCCTCATTGAAATCAACATTTGTCTCCTCTCTTTCAGGATCAATGCTTGGAACAGGCAAGCTTTGTATTTGTGTGCTAAGCACATCAAGATGACGAGTCTTTCTTTGCAACGATGATGTAAGTTTTTGTGTTTCCTTTTTACGCACCGTCGGTCCTATTTTACCTGATCTAAGGTGTCTTTGTGAGTAAAGAAACATCAGTTCCAATGTAGGTATTTTCCTATCCTTAGGGCAATCGCACCTGACAGCTATATGATTAGGACAAATACACTTGTCAAAGTTTTTCCCTCAAGTGCATTCTAGTGTCATTTCACATTTGCATCTGATATGCCAAATAATGTGTTATACGACTGATGGATGAAATCATTGTACTTCTTCTGTTTCCCAGCCGTGTCTGTCTCTTGGATATGATTTATGAAGAGAATAATAGCGATCGTGTAGTTGTTTCATCTTTTGAACGACTCTTGTGTGACAAACTGTGGGAATCGAAGCCTTCAAATACAGTTACTCAATCTGTTGAGCTACAGTGTTTGCCACTTCTAAAAAGCTCAACTTTCTTCCAAGTTTAAAGTCACCAGACTGCAATAACATGGCATATTGTACTTCATGCCAACATTTGACAACGTCAGCATTGGTGGGAAGAATTGCCGATGGCAGTGGTTTTGGTGCACCAAAAAATGGGCAGCGAGTATGAACGCTTCGAGTGAGCGCCATAATGATAAGAGAAGCTAAATTTTGATCGATGAAACCGTTATCCAATTCAAGCTACGGGATTCTAAACGAAGCCGACAAGAAAAGTTTTCAGCAAGAGCAGCGCTTCTTTTGTAGGCGAGATATATTCTTTTACAAGCCAGACAAGCAGAAACACGCAGCGACGCTGAGGCAAAACTGAGAGAAGCACAGAAATCGTTACCAGGTACGGGTCCTGTGCTAGCTCCTCCCCCACTCCGTTTCTCGGAACTCCAGCGGTGCGCACGCGCAGAGAGCATTACAGTGCACCGAAGAAGAAAGGGGCTGACGAGATGGAGAGGTCGAGTGACCGGACGGCAAACAAACCAAAACATAATGTTTGCCGCAAAAAGTCGCCCCTCGACAGGGTTCAAAGCGGATAGGGGACCTGTCGAGGGGGGGGGGGGGATTGTTTTCGACTTTTAGCCTCAAGGTTGCCTTATGTAAAAAAAAAAAAATCAGGTCGATTCGTCAATATTTACATCTCCTGTAATTTCGGTATTTTCCACGAAAATTAGTCATTTTCACCCCCTTGAGGGGGTTAGAAGGGGATAAAGGAGGAGTGTGTGGTATTTTTACTCCATTCTACATCTCAAGGTCATGGTAGGTACAAAAAAATGTGTTCGATCGGAAAAAGTTTACACCTTTTTACGATTTTTCGTATATTTGTACAATTTTTGTTCAAATTCGAAAACTTTGAACGCGATGCGCGAACGGAAGATATTCTTCGATTTCAAAAATTTTTTTTTCACTGTGCTTGTATTGACGAGTAGCAACTTTTCCGCACTATTGCGATTCGATTTGCAAAACTTTTTGTTTTTCACTCCGGTCTAGTGTATATGTCGTAGGCTAATTGAGAAATCCGGCTCTTTGCAAACAGCCTAGGCTCTTTGCAAAGAGCCAGGCTAATTGGAGAATCCATCTCCCTTTTTCCAATTAGCCTGATATTGTTCAGGCTTATTGCAAAGAGCCTAGAAAGCGTTAGGCTAATTGAAAAATGACCACTTATTATCCGATCAGGGTGATATTTTTAGCTCACAGGCTATCAATGCCTGAGAGCTTATATACCAAATTTGGAGCAAATCGAATATTTCTGCATTAAAAACCCATTAAAAACCCAAACCATTATAGCAACTTTTCCGCACTATTACGATTCCATTTGCAAAACTTCTTGTTTTTCACTCCGGTCTAATATACACATATACCGGGTGTCCTAAAAAGGACTGACTTATTTTAAAATTCAATAACTTGCAAACGATGACAGATATTTGAAAAATTCTTGCAGGAGAGTTATGCATAAGGTCAACATTTTTTTACAGTGATTTTCGATTTTAGTTCGAATTACAAACAATAGATGGCGCTGCGATCAATAGACGCTAAATCAGGCTCGATTTTTGGCACTTCGGGACCCACTCAATACATTTCCATCGCCTTTTTCCGCATGGAAGAAGAGATAGGACCAAAAATCGAGCCTGAATTTAGCGTCTATTTATTGCAGCGTCATCTATTGTTTGCAATTCGAACTAAAATCGAAAGTCACTGTAAAAAACTTTTGACCTTATGCATAACCCTCCTGCAAGAATTTTTTTAAATATCTGTCACCGTTTGCAAGTTATAGATTTTTAAAATCAGTCAGTCCTTTTTAGGACACCCGGTATATTACCCTGCAAGTAGAATCAAACAATCTAATGCAATGTATTTAACCTAATAGTTTCATAAAAATTTATTCATATATAGCATCAAGCATTATAAAAGTAAATGTTTTTTTTATAACAGATTCTTGGTAATAACTTAATAAAACTTCATAGAAATAAAGATACTTATAAGTTCAAATAAACCTGTACTTCTGAAAGGGAAAATTAAATTAATTTATTATTCATAAACATCTGGAAAATGTAACTTAATAAACTTCGTTATCTCAACATAGCTATTTTTTTAAGAAGATATATGCTTTAGTTCTTGACGATCTGCCAAAGGAAGAATAATTTTCCTGTTTTCATATATCAATAAAGCTTCTCTTAGGATAATAAGTAAACATAAAGTCGTTCTAATTTCGTTCTAAAGTAAGACGCTTTTAAAATATTACACATTTGTTAATAGTTGTTATCTTATAATTCTGAAAGGATTTTTCTAAATATTACGTAAAATAATATTGAGTAGTTTCATGATCAGAGCTTTACCTTAATATTACGCTTTATATTTCGCGCACAAAGAATCTTTTATACGTCTTTCAAACTTTAAATCAAGTTTTTGTTAAGATTTAATGTGTTTAAATGTTAATGATAGTGATGGATTATCCAAGTTTTTACTTAAGTAATAATGGTAATAACAGCAATCAACATTTTTAAACATGTGCATTATAGTTAGCAGTTATTTTGGTACTAATTATTTTCTTTAATTTTAGAAAAATATTTGTTTAATTTGTGTTTTATTGTAGAAAAGTAATTCTTATATTCTTTCAAACGATTTTAATTTGTTTTTTAATAATTTCTATATTAAGTTTGTATTTAACGCTTTTTTTTTCTCCAGAAGTCATCTCTAATTATAAGATTATTTTTATTGCGGCAGTAATTATCCGAAGATTCACATACAGAACCAGCCAAGAGAAGAATAAGTTTATGAGTGAACAGTGACGTAGATAAAATAAAATGGTAGTACCCGAAATATGTTGCACCAACTATTAAAAACATTTGCACAGTTTGGACATAAACTTAGAATCGGTGCTCGCGTGCCTTTACCGTACTTCTCTAATTTTCTCATAAATATACTGTGATTAAAAGTAGGCGAGACTAGGGTGGTTTGACAAACTTTTTAGAAAATGATTTTTTTTTTTTTTTTTTTTTTTTTTTTTTTTTTTTTTTTTACATAATGAACGTAGAATGAAATTTTATATATCATTCTGTTCATTATACAATCAGTTATCAAAATAAAATTTCTATTTAAGTGTAATATATAATAACTTTGAAAAATGATTGATTTTAAACTTGAGAAAATAATGGATTATGGCTTCCCACATATGGGAGGGTTGACCCACTATATGCGAGACTTGATCCACTTTGTATTATATTGAAATATTTGTGAAGAGAAATAAAATCAGTTTATAATATATATATATGCTACGCGATTTAATTATTATGAAAAAATATTTTTGAAAATATGATACTTAAACAAACCTTTTAAGACGTAATTGTAAGCCAGAGGGAAAATTTTTGTTTTAAGCATGATTTTGTCTGAGCATTTACAGCAGGAAAAATGAAATTATAACACTTATGACAGTATTCTGTTAGAGACAGGTTCCGTTTTCATAGGGTCTCATGTATTATTATGTCTGAATTTAGGAGCCACAGCACCACTTTTTTATCTCCTTATCCTACATTTTGTGACACTCGACCTGACT
Organism: Maratus speciosus; assembly: GCA_963932465.1. NCBI lineage: Eukaryota > Metazoa > Arthropoda > Arachnida > Araneae > Salticidae > Maratus > Maratus speciosus. The sequence continues at coordinate 388,816,050 of OZ010788.1, read as the reverse complement.
AGTTTAGTTGTCACATAGTTTGACTTCATCTCACTTTATTCATCGTGGTGAATTTTGTTTACATACCTTTGTAAAGTTTTTCTATCAATGCTGTGTTCTTTTGCAGCTTAATAAGCAATTAATTTATCATTAACATATTTTAAACCTTTCAATGGCAAAGTACAATCAGTACTAAAATGTTGAAATAAATGACTGGCACCGGAATTTACGAACAAATTTATTTGGAAATAAGAAAAAGGATATATTTCACATACATATTAAATGAAAAAGATTTTTGCAAAATAATGGTGCCATTGTGGCATTTGGGAATTAAAATTAAGTGGTTTCATAAAAATACTACTGCCCCTGAAAGGCTGATTTCATACTTTCTAGTCCTTTTCCGTGTTTTCCACTGTTTCTATTTACCTATATTAAGTAATATTTAGATGTAAAAAAGTTCCTATCAACTGTCCCATTTATATTTCATTATTTTTTTTCTTGCAGTGGATACTATAGCAATTTTCACGTCATTATTTATTCAGTTTTAAACATTTTCGTTTCCATCACCCCATTTTACTCTAACTTTACAGAATAAATTTACATTCTTTTTTATATATAGCTATTAACCCTTCATTATGCACAATGTATAATAAAATGATTTCCAAAACCACTTAATTAAGGGAGCCTTAAATATCTGGTCAACCCTCCCCACATAGACTTTTTCTAAATAACAGCACATTGTTATGTTAAGCCTAACTTACTGTACAATCTTTATACCTGGAATGAAAGCCCGATATATCTGCATTACTCAAAACTTACTTACTTAAATTTCTATGACATATTTAATCTGAAAAAAGAATTAATAAAAGAAATATTAAATCTGAAGAAATATTTCTAAAAAACACAACTTTTAGATTCAAAGCAATTCACAATTGATTTTTTCAGCACCTATATCGATTATCTGCATGAAACAAAGTATGGTTTATGAGCATTCCAGTGTCTTTGGTCGACTCCTATTGATAAAACTTAGAAATTCTTTTAAATAGGAACACTGATGGGTGGGTCAAACCTCCCGTATGGTCAACCCTCCCTAGTCTCCCCTATTACATTGATGTAATATAATACAAATATAATTAAAATTAATAGTTTAAGATCAAAACCTGCTTAATTATTCCCACGTTAAAACACTTTTTTATTACAGTGATTGCAAGTCGGTAACGAAATAAATAAATAATAATAATAATAATAGTCATATGGAATATGAACAAGAAAAGTCTAATTAAAATCTCAAAATATTTAGTTTTTAGCCGAAAATAAATTATATAGGAAGTATGAATAAACTTGAAAAAGAAAGGAAGAACGTTATTAGTTGCTCGGATTTTCATTTCAAAACTTACTGTGGCAATTTCCTGAATATTATTTTTTTTTCAATAATTTCTAAAATTTGCAATCTTCCTTTGACCCCCTTAATCGTCACGGTTTTCCATTCACGTGACTGATAACATCACTTTTTGCTTACATAATACTACAATTACTTCTCAGCGGAATGATAATTTAATGAAGAATATAAAGAAATAAATTTTATTAAATTATAACTAATCAAAACTTATTGATAAATAACAAAACACAATTTTTTTTTAATTTAACGTGAGGTGGCTTTTCTTTATTTTATGCAGCCAATGAATCATTATTTTAAAGTTTCGTTTTCTTTTGTAATAGTTGCATGTAAATTTATTTTTTATTTGGGTTTCACCTGACGTTACCGCTACTTCTATGTCTGCTGTGACGTCTATGATGACTTATTCGCTTGGTTCGAAAAGTCTCATTATAACTCTTAAAATGTCTAAATTTAAAATATTAAAAAAGTAATGTTATTTAAATATCAAGTTGTTGGGACTCTAGCTACATTACGCATTTTTTTTTTAATCTGTGCGATGTCTTTAAACTCAGTTGCATGATTCTGTGATGTCAGATTTCTGTGTTTACAACTTACTTAATAAAATTGCGCAACATTTATAATAAGTTCAAATTGTTGAATCTCAGGGATTTATTTAAATTTTCCTTTCTTTAAAATCTACGTTTTAGCAGTTTTAATGGTACTGGGTGTCCTAAAACGGACTGACTGATTTTAAAATTCAATAACTTGCAAACGATGACATATATTTAAAATATTCTTGCAGGAGGGTTATGAATGAGGTCAAAAGTTTTTTTTTTTTTTTTCAGTGATTTTCGATTTTAGTTCGAATTACAAACAATAGATGGCGCTGTAAGCAATGGGCGCTAAATATAGGCTCGATTTTTTGGCCTTTCTCCTCTTCCATGCGGAAAATGCAGATTAAAAATATTGAGTGGTTCTCGAAAAGCCAAAAATCGAACCTGAATGTAGCGTCTCTTGATCGCAGCGCCATCTATTGTTTGTAATTCGAACTAAAATCGAAAATCACTGTAAAAATATCTTTTGAGCTCCTACATAACCCTCCTGCAAGAATTTTTTAAATATCTGTCACCTTTTGCAAGTTATTGAATTTTAAAATCTGTCTGTCCTTTTTAGGACACCCGGTATGTAGTGCTTCATACAAAAAACAGAGAATCATATCTACGATGAGTAAAATAATTAGGTCTATTGTCGGGAATTTTGTTTACTAAAAATTCATTACAACACCTTACATCGGTTAGTATTTTTCGCAACTGGTTTGCAAGAGCATGATAAAATGCCACCATGTTACTTATAATCGAGTGATACTGTTGTTTTAGTTTTGGATTAAAAGACAGTAATATTATTACTGGAGTAGATTATGTCTGTTATACAATATGTCGACCGTAGATAAGTTATTACAATACAGCAAAATATATCTAGAATATGAAATTTAGCAGTTGTGTTTAGCTTAGACTGCTACACTTACCCTATAATAAGAAGTGAAATTTAATCCTACAAAATGGCCATTCGCATACGGTTGACCAGTGCAATGGGATTTCACCCAATCCACACAGACACACGCACACAAACTCAAACACACACACACACACACACACATATATATATATATATATATATATATATATATATATATATATATATATATATACTTACTAATAGAGAACAAAAAATATTAACACATCTATTAGGTATTAAAACCTGTAAATATCTGTCAGTCTGTACCGTAACTCTTACGAAACCACAAGGAGTACAGGATCCAGGTCAGTACCATTTGACGCAGAAAAATACAAGAAAGTTATGCTTTCTATTTGTTTAGGAATCCGATTGTAATTAGCTGAGGTATTAAATTAAAACTAATTAATCTCATAAAATTGCTCTTCCGATGATTATTTCTGGGTCTGTCAGAGATTTTTCTCGGGTCTTCGAGCACACGAATGGAAAGCGTTTAGTTTATTTTTCAGAATTTTAATATCGCAATCGCCGGGTCATCCCTGATATTACTAAAAACATAAAATACCCACTTATTTAGAATACCTTTTTTTATGCTATCTATAACGCTTACATGAGTTACTATTAACTCATTTCTTTTTGTAATGCCCGTTTGGGAATTTATTACTTTTTAAAGCTTGGTATTATTGTCTTTAGATACTTCACATTTTATAAGATTAGATGCGTTTAAAACAGTCCGCTTTAATTATAGTTTTAAGTAGATTTATATTTCTTGGTTTGACATATTGTATAGAGAATAGAAATACAAGTCTCGTACGATAAGATATGCTTGAGTGCTTAAAGCACCAGTGTAGCACAGAAGAGTGAACGTAATTATTTTTCCTTAATTTCAGGTGATGCGCTCATTGTGATGAGTAGATGAAATATGCAAGCTAAAAATTTATTTTTTATCTGACGTTGTATACAGAAAAGAGCGACTCGCAATTAGAACAGGATGAGAAAAAAAACTAAATGTTTATGTAAAAACGTTAGAAAAAACTTACCTGGAACTCTTTCGTCATTTCAAGAAATCTGATTAATATGCAGACAGGGTGTTTTTTGAATTTGTAATAATGTCATGCAGACAAGGGCAATTTCTAAGTGCGAAAATGGTATAATTGTACATAAAGTCTCTTTAACCCTTTGTATGACTATGTTGTATAGCTGCAACTTAATTAAAAGTCAATGTTAGTTTTACATTGGCCTTTAAAAGAGTTTTTTTCCTTAATACCTTCCAACACAACTGCTAATATAAATTGTTCATAAAATTCTCAACAGACTGCTATACCGAATTGAATTTTCATACCAAAATTTTATTTATCATTTGAGCAATTTCACAGCTTCATTGCTAAAATGAACTTCAAAAATTTTGTAAACGTAAAAAGGCTGAAGATGTCTAAAAATAGATTTTTCACAAAGGTAAGTTAGTTTACTTTGCGATTGCGAATGAGAAAATGAACACTATTTATTAGAAGTATGTACACCGATGTCTAGAAATTAAGGAGCAGTGGCCAATAATATGCTCACAAAAAATATAAATCTTAAGTAGTATCAATGGAAGATAACGTGCAAAACATTTCCTCAAACTTTATGAACAAACAGTCTGCAGGGTCAATTACGGTCAACTGTTTACATCCGAAATTTTACACATTTACTGAACATTCCTCAATAAGTGACTTACAGATAAATATGAATCAACGTTGACGTTATCTACGTGACGTTTGAAATTTTAAAAAATAAGGAAATCACGGAAAGGTACAAAAAATAATATATACATTTTATGCTTCACGTTCACATTTTTTTTTACCATTTACATAATCAAACTTTAGAAGAAAAGTCTGCAAAGTCAATTAAGGTCGACTATTTACATTCGAAATTTCACACATTTCCTGAACATTTCACATTAACTAACTTAGGAATAAATATGAATCATTATACGTTATCTACGTCATTTTCAAGTTTTTTTTCTATTTACATTACTCAAACTTTATGAAGAAATGTCTGCAGTGTCAATTACGGTCGATTGTTTACATTTGAAATTTCGCATATTTACTAAACATTTGACATTATCTGACTTACAGAGAAATGTAAATCATCGTTTACGTTATCTACGCCATGTTCGAAACATAAAAAAAAGCAAATCACCGAATGTTACAAACAATAATACATAAATTTTATGTTTCACGTTCACATATTTTTTCCATTTACAATTATAATACTCTACTTATAAAGATGCAACATCCTACAGTAACGAAACATTTCTTTTTTTATGATAATATAATTTGAGTGGCAAATATCGCAAGAAAAATTGGTATTAACTGTAAAAAAGGCAATCATGTTAATAATTCAGTATGATACTAAATGTCATTTGTCTGATTTCAGTCTTAAAAAAATGTATTGTCGTTTAGTGGAATATTTAAAAAGATCTTGAATTTCGTAAGCTTTGTTGACTAATGTTATGGAAAAAAGAATTTGCTGAAATAAAACAGAACTAATAACGTTTAATATTTTATTATAAACTTGCGAAATATAAAATATAGACAATAACAGTTTATGAATAATAAACAATTGATATCATATTTTCACATCTAAAAACATTTTATACATTTTTTTTGCATTTTTACCCCGAAAATACATTTTTCTAATTGAAAAACTGCTATGTATAAAAGAAAATTATCTATTTTCTGCACAAAAACATTTATTCATGAAAATAGCAATCGGAGAAAGTAAATCGAATAGAAACAAATTCTTGAATCGTTTTCGTCATTTTAAAATTTTCTATTAGAATGCTATTTTGTTCATCCCAATATGACACACGAAATTTATGGCAAATACATAGACAATACAAGAGATTAATATAAAAAGAGATATCTACATGACACACATTAAACATCTTTAAATACCTTAAAAAGCCTATAAATATATTGATATAAAAAATTAGAACAATTTTTAAAACTCATTTTTAATTTTGTAATTAAACACTACCTTTTACATAACAGACATTGCTATATAATGGTAATCGAGACTGAAAAGAAGAAACAAAAAATGCGGTTATTTTTATTTGTATTTAATTTTTGCTTTTTTAAAATTTTATTTAGCAAGAAAAGTCATAAAATAAACGCAAGGAGTTATGGCACCTAAATAATATCAAATATAGCTATTCTGTATAACTCGTTTTTAATATTATCCTAATCTGTTTATGATGAACGTAATTCGGTACTGACAATAAAAGTAGTGCATATTTAAACTTGATTTTACATTTCAGAAATGTATAATTCAGCATATTAATAAACTTTTCATTTTACTGTTTACCTAAAACAAATGTCTTTTTCAAAGATTAAAATTAGCATTGTGCTAAGTGTGTTTCGAAAGGAGGTCGCAAAGTTGCAAAGCGCCGCTTTGGTGCGTGCCGTGTCTTTCAGATAGGCTTTTAATTAAGTACTAAAGACACAGGTGGTGTATTGAGAGAGCCACTCAATGCAAACTAGCCGCGAATCCCATAGTATTTATGGGATTAATTCTAATTAAATTAATCTGTTTTTAACAATTTGATTTTTATTGTTTTTATACAGTAACTGGGCACTAAATTGAACAAACATGTCATTAAAAGTTGTTATATAAGGTTTAAAAGCCGATGGTACACAGAGTACGCCGCTCCTGTCATTATGTATGTCCATACAGTCCGTGTCTTTAAGAGTTGATATTTCGACTAATTACAGATGATTTTTTCCCAAATCACTATGTGATGTAGAGTAATCACTATAGTTTCCCTGCAAGCTTTAAATTGTCGCCTACTACCTGTAATTTTTTCATAATTTTATTTTCACTAGATTCGTAAACTAGGTGGGGGGGGGGGGGGATATTTTTGCGCTACATTTTCAACGATATCTCTGAAAATATAATACCTAAAATTAAAGGAAATTTATTTTTGAATTCAGAGTTACGAAAGCTTTCACATCATATCCCACACAATATATAACGAAAATATTCATTTTTTCCTGTAACGTAATTAGTCCCTCTACATTTTTACTAAATATATTTGTCAATAGTTAACAATCTGCAAAGATGTGGTCAATAGTCTTTATTACTTCCCCCAATTCGAACTTTCCACGTTCCAAAAATTTACGAGTAAAATGGCTGTGACAGACAAACAGACACAGGAATGATCTTGAAATGGTTCAGTTTTTACTTTTTAATTACGGAACTCTAAAAAATAACAAAAACATTTTTTCCCTTGGAGGTATCTCTTTGGGCGGTTTGTATGTGAACTTATAAAGCATATGTCTAAGTATATGATACGAAAAAGAAAAACTGTTTAACAGATAATGAAATTTAGAAATATAATTATAATTTTTAATTAAATTTTCAACAGCTGCTGAGGGATCTGTGTTCGATTCCTGATTTGGAAATTTTTCACTTTGTTGGTTTACGCTTAGTTAGCAATGTGAAAAATTTCGCGTATTTAATATTCGAAATTTATAAAGTTAAATAAGAAGGAAAATACTGTTTATCGTGCGAATGATACTTTCAAACTTGATCAACAAACGACTCTTGTGAAAAAAAAGCGCCTACAAAATTATACGCTACAAAAAAGCAAAAAAAAAAACGAAAATCCAAAAACAAAAGAAGGTAAAAAAACAAAACATTAAGCATAGTGATAGAAACTTTATTTGTTATTTGAACAGATATGACGTAACGTTTGTGTTTGCAATTGTGATGGGAACTCTCACAAAGCAGACTTTTGAGGGTTATTGTTCCAGGAGCATTTACATAATAAGATTTTTTTTTAAATAATTTATTTATACGAATCCTGTTAAAAATTGCTTTATATCTATTTATGACACATGTTTTATTGGAAATATAAAATAGTGTGTACAAAATTCATGCTCATTACTGAATTAATTTTACAGAATAAAATTTTTCTGGTCTAATTTATTTTACTGCTCTAATCTGAAACTGAAACAAAACTTAGAAATCAAAAGCATTTGAAAATGACTATAAATTGAAATGTAATAAATTTAAACGATTGACAGGTTTTTGTGACTTCCAGCTGTTAAAATATTTCCCCTTTTTGTTGAAAAACGCATACAATTGAATGAAATGTGTCCCTTACATTTGTAGTCACATATCATTTCCTTAAAGTAAATGGCACAAGAATAATATTCTACATTTTAAAAAGAAATTGAATTATGAATAACTGTCACAACTACGTCTTTTAAAATATAGAACTTTCTAATCTTTGAATATTATTATAAAGTTCTGAGATAATATTTTATCTGTATTGTTAAAAAAATATTCTTTTATGACATCTTTAAAAGAATAAGCATTCATTCCACTATGTATTTCGTTTAAAACATGTAGAAATGCTAGTGTAATTAGTTTGGTCTAACTTTTGAAATGTGAAAATAATAATAAAAAAATTATTTTCAATTTTTTCTCTTTCTTTTAAATAATTAGTTACTTTTATTAAATTAAAAATTTTTCGCGATTTGTGTTAAAAGCTAAATAAATAAATAAGGAATAAAGTCCAAACAAATAAATGTAAAATAATATTTTTTTTAGGTGCGATTTGAATGGAAACTATTCAAATAAATATCTAGTAATTCACGATTTCTTTAACATAACCCTCATAGCATGCATGGTCACAGTGACGTCATTGTGACGTCACTGTAAGTCACTGTGGTCACGTCACAACTGTGACCAAAATGCCACCACTAAGCGACGTCACATTGTGACTGATATGTGAACTTCTTAGAAAACTTTTAAAAATTACAAAAATTCTTCAAAACATGTTATTTACCGTAAAAAATATTTTTCTGTCAATTTTAAAAAATTGTGATGTCATTGTTATGACACTACATGTAACGCACGTCTCATTATGTGACAAAAAACCCTACCATGTTGTAAACTCACAGTGTGACAAAACATATGTTAAGATTAAAACTTCCCACTTCAAACAATAAAAATAATTCAGTGTTTGTTCCCGGCTAATATTCCACAACAAAATTAAAAACTTCATCAAAAAATGTACATAAATAAAACACAAATATAATAGACACGTAATCTAACTACTCGCTTAGACTATTAAAACTATTTGAATTAAAAAAACTGTTGTAAATAGTAAAATATTTGGCGATTTTTTCGACTATTAGCTCTTGGAATGTTGCTAATATGAAAGTATCGCTATTGAATTTTAAAACTTTATTTGAATACATAATTGATATTTTTCTTATAGAAATGTTTTTTTGGGGTTATTAGTGGTCAATATAGAAAAATGTATTAACTGTAGAGATTTCAATAATAAGAAAATGTTTTTACCCTGTATTCTATAATCCGGGAAATTGGTTTGTTATCTATAAATTATTGTTATCAGCGGAAATGGCAGAAATTAATATACAGGTGGAGAAAGCAAAGATTTGTTTGTGTGTGGGCATGGGAAGGGACGGAGTTTTGCAATAAAGCAATGTTTTATTATATAAATAAAAACACTTGCATATTTTCAGTAATAAACTTTTCTGCTAGTGTTTAGTTATTTTTAGTAGCAATTCTTAAAAAATAAATTTGGCTACTTGTGTCACACTTTTTAAATAAATTTAACTTTTTCCGAATATAAAATAAAATATAAAAAATATATGTAAAACACGTGGCGTAATTAATTATTCATATTTATTTATATTTTTTTCGTTTCTGGAAATTTATTTTGAAAAATACTGTTATCTTACAAGATGTTTTATTCTACAGGAAATTAAAATAGAAAAAAATGACACTTGCCTGATCCCGCCCCCCCCACTCCCACACTAAAAACATTATTTCTCCAGTTATTTTATTTCTTTTTTATGTTGCATTTACTACCTATAATATAAAATTTAATTTTCTATTTTCAAAAGACCTTGCACTATTGCATATTAAAATGAATTTTAAATACTCTAAAAATTTAAACATTCTTTAATTTGTTACACTCCCAATATTAGTTTAATTATTGTCATATTCGACAGTAGCTTTACAAAACTTAAAACTTGAACTATTTTGAAACACATAAAAAAAAAGTTAAATGCATCAAAAAATTCTAGAAACGAGAAATTTTAATTGGAAGTATGCTTTATGTCATATAAATGTATAAGAACGGAAAAGCCATCTGTTCTTGCTTTCATAAACAAAACAGCGCTAAAAACCGCAGACGATAAAACTATACTGCGTTATATCTTTAGAACAGGCAGATGGAGTTTTTGCTGGACAATAGGTAGCGTTATGAACATGCAGTCTGTCAGATATAAACATTTAACCTAAAAAATTCATAGGAATAATCATCCCAAGATAATACTTTAGACAAAAGTATGAGTTTGAGATATTTACACCAGCTTTGGTGTGGTTTAAATGATTCCAATCATTGCTGTTGTATGTATTATTGAACACATATTTTCTACTTCCAAAATTTGTTCTTCCTAAAACATGGATTACATCGGAATTTAAAGAACGACGTTAAGGGAAAAAAAAAAGGTATGGAAAATATTTTATTCCAGAGTTTGCTTTTCTTTAAATTATAACGATTTTAGTATATTCTTATAGACATTTCATTAACCTAATAAAGTTTAGTAGATTTAATATTTAATTTTTTGAAATAAATAACTGTCTATCAACAATTTTAATCAGATGATTAAAATCAATTATATAAATTTATTTTAATCAGATTTGTTTTCTTTTAAAATATTATAGGATAAAATCACATATTTTCTCAAACTTTAAAATGACATATAAAAATATTATAATCAAAGTTTAACATAATTACCAAATATTTAAATGTATTTAACGTACTAAATAAAAAGGCCTTTTTATGGAATAAAATTTTTTGATAGTCTCAAGCAATTTGCGTTGCATATTTTTATTTAAAAATTAATATATGTTCAGAAGAAAAGAAGATAGTCTATTTAAAAGAAATAAGAATTTTTTTACTTAATGGAGAAGTACTATTTAAAGGATATCATGCAAATGTAGTATTAAGAGGGAAAAATCAGTGTCAATAAATATTATTAGATGTGACAAAAGTTATAAAAATTTATAAAGAGATATCCTTAGTTGGTAAGAACTTTTCAGTTAAACATTATGAACGAAAAGTTTTCAACGTAAACCGGTGTCTCAATTTGTTGATAAATATAGAAATTATGCAACCCAGTGAGGGTTTAAATATGGTTTTATTGAAATATTTTAATTATTAAAATCATATCCATGTACTTGAATGAAGGAAGCTAAAATGTAAAATATATTTTATTATTTTTTTTTCTGGATACTTTTAATATTTTACTTCTTGAATGATTTTATACGCATAAACTTCAAAATAGTTATACTATACACTTTATTAGAAAACTGATTAACTCATATTGAAGCACACCGATTAAATGTTTTTGAAAAATTTTAAAACTTCAATTACATCATTAATATTGTGTAATTAAGTAGATACTAGCAAAATTTTGAAAAAAAAGTTTTTAATTTTTTAAGTAACTAGTTGTCCTTTAAACAGGACATATTAGTAGGACACATAGTAAGGACATATAAAATGCATACATAAAATAATTTTATGAGCAAATATTTTATTTTACTTTAAAAAACTGTTTCTGTTGTACAAAAATACTCTATGATTTCTCCAATAAAAAGATAATAATAACGGTAAAATTCTAGATTATAAGATCACAATTCTTAAAGAATTTTTTAAATAGATTTTTTTCAATTAAATTTTAATTGGTTACTTGTTTTTTTTTTTTTTTTTTTTTTTTTTTTTTTTTTTTTGTTGTTGTTTATATGTTATATTTTTATGTATTTTAAAGACGTCATAACAAGATGCATCCAAAAAATCCTTACCAATTTTATTTTAAAAAATGTTTTATTAGCTGTCCTATTTATAGGACAGCGGTACAATGTGGGTTAAAGGGGGCTTGTTATTTATAATTATCTAATCCTGTAAATAAAATAATAATAGTAATAATGAATCAATGTGTGTTTTTATTTTGTGCTTATGGTTTGAATTTTTATACATTATTCACATAAAAATAGCTAACTATTTTATATTATTTTCATTATTTTTTATTTTACTGCGTCATGTAAAAGTTAATAGTAAATATGGTTACATGCATTTGTAACAGACTGTATATATAAAATTTTCACCACACGTTATTCTAAAACATTTAGAGTAAATTAAAAACTTCATCAAAAATTGTACATAAATAAAACAAATTTAATAAACATGTAATCGAACAGCTCGCTTAAACTACTAAAACTATCAGAATTTATAAAAAAAAAAAAAAAAAAAAAAAAAAAAAAAACTGCTGTAGGTAGCAAAATCTTTGGCGATTTCTTCGACTATAAACTCTTGGAATGTTGCTAATATGAAAGTATCGCTATTGAATTTCAAAACTTTATTTGAATAAATAATTGATATTTTTCATATAAAAATGCTTTTTGGGGTTTTTAGTCAAATGTATTAAAAAGAGGTGCTAGTTCAGTAAAATCAGAGCATGATGACAGAGCTTCATGAGTAAATGTAATATTAGTAATGTGTTTAGTAATGTTATAAGAAAAAAGTATATAATTTGTTAATATGATAAATAAAGTGACATTAATTTTTAAGGATTTTATGAATTACAAATTGAAAAATACAATTAAATAACGACATGATTTAACAATATCTTGTATTTTCTAAAGAAATAAAGTTCTATAATTTTTGCAAGGTCTTGGGCACACTGATTTAGAAATACTGTGGTATGGGGAAGTTTTTTACAAGAAATCTCCGATTGCAACTAAAGGAGAATTTCATTTTTAAAAAAAAGGATGTATTTCGCCCATTTTAAAAAGAGCAGGGTGCTGCAACTTTAAAAAATGGCCTAGATGGAACAGTAAGTAATATCAGAATTAATAAAAACAGCAAATAAATATAATTTAGTTAGTGGCACAAATAACAAAACAAGCAAATATGGTTTGCAGCTCATCTTGCATTTGTACAAAGGAATAATACTATTAATCTCCGACGCTTTGGACAGAAGTGAAGATGACATTTTATGGAATGACGGAGATTCTTCATACACCGATTCATATTACAATAGTGGTACTGATACCTTCAGTGAAAGTGATTTATTATGAGAATTTTTTGTCAAAATTTTAACAAAGATTATTTGTAAATTTTACGTCTATAAAAATATTACCATAAAAAGAAAAATGGTATTTAATAAACAGCACATAGATTGGAAACATTTGATAAGTTACTAACTTTATTATAATGTGTTTTTTTTATACCAGTAATGTTTTAGCATTAGAGTGTACAATATTGTGTAGTAGATTTCCCCGCATAATAGTCGCACTTAGACTTTCAGAATGAAAAATTGGCAAAAAAAGTGCGACTATTACGCGAGTAAATACTGTAGTTTTTGAGCAGATATCATTCTTTCCTTCTTCTTTAGCTCCAATTTGCTGTAAATTTATTATTGAAAAAGCAGAATGAGAAAATATTACCTAATTATTCTTTTACTCTCAAAAGTTTTTTATACTTGCTATGATGTTTATAGAAAAGAAATAATAGATTGGTTAAAGGTGAATTTCGTAAAAGGATCACGAAAAAATGCAAATTTCGTCAAAAGATCATGGAAAAAAGCGAATTTCATCTAAGAATAGCAAATTTTGTCAAAATTTTGTAGAAAAAACGCGAATTTCGTCAATGGACCGCATGAAAGGCGATTTTTTTTTTAAATAAAACGCGCAAATAAGGCGAATTTTGTCAAACGATAGCGAAAAAAAATTTTAATTTCTTCAAAAGGTAGTTGAAAAAAACGTGAATTTAATCTAAGAATCGCAATTTCGTCAAGAGATTGAAAATAAACGTGAATTTCGCCAAAGGATCGCGAAAAAATCCAAATTTCGTCAAAAGATTGTGCAAAAAAGCGAATTTCACCTAGGAATAGCAATTTTGTCAAAAGATTGTAGAAAAAACGCGAATTTAATCAATGGACCGCATAAAAGGCGAAATTTTGTAAATAAATCGCGTAAATAAGGCAAATTTTGTCAAACGATCGCGAAAAAAATCTAAATATCTTCAAAAGGTCGGGGAAAAAAACGTGAATTTCATCTAAGTATCGCAATTTCGTCAAGAGATTGAAGGAAAACGTGAATTTCGTCAAAAGATTGCGAAAAAAATGCAAATTTCGTCAAAAAATCGTGGGAAAAAAGCGAATTTCATCAAAGAATAGCAAATTTTGTCAAAAGATTGTAGAAAAAACGTGAATTTCATCAATGGACCGCATAAAAGGCGAAATTTTGTAAATAAATCGCGCAAAAAGGCGAATTTTGGTCAAACGATCGCGAAAAAATCTAAATTTCTTCAAATGGTCGTGGACAAAAACGTGAATTTCATCTAAGAATCACAATTTCGTCAAGAGATTGAAGAAAAACGTAAATTTCGTCAAAGCATAGTGAAAGAAAGCAAATTTTGTTAAAGCATAGCGAAAAAAAGCGAATTTCGTCAAATGATAGTGAAAAAACATGACATTTTGTCAATAAATCGTACAAATAAGGTGAATTTCACCGAAGGATTTCGAAAAAAACGTAAATTTCGACAAAGTATCGTGAAAAAAACATTCTGAAATTTTTCTGCGAACTTAAGAATTTTCTTTTACTCATAATCACTCCTGCCTCCATTGTCATAGTTCATTGATTGAACTCGAATAGCGATTTCATTTTTCAATAAATGTATTGCATCTTAACGCTGTCACAACATTGTCATTGTAGTCACATATTCGTCACAAAAATAATGACAAAATCGTCACAAATTACACAATTTTCACAAAATTGTCGAAATGTGACTTCACAACATTGTCACTGTCGTCACAGAATCATCACAGTGTTAATGACAATTTCGTCACAAATGACACATATTTCACAAATTGGTCACACCGTGACTTCACAAATTGGTCACAATGTGACGTCACAAATGAGCTCTAAAACGGCCATAACGACCTCACATTCTAGTCACTGTGACTTCACATCGACGTCACGTGACGTCACATCGACGGTCACAAAGTCACAGTGTGACTTCACAACGACGTCGCCGTAACGTCACCATGCCTTACGGGAAGGGTCAGATTAACAATATTCTACCGTTTCAATAAATAAAATGCCATTAATTGTCCATACATTAAATATGAATTTATTTATAATTAAAATATTAAAATTTTACTGTAAAACAGATAATTATTACGTTTTTAAACAATTTACAATTTACGTATACTCTACAATAATTTATTATTGCTTTATGAAAAACAATGACTTTTCATGATGTTTTTTTGTTTGACTTTTCAGCTGGACAGAGAGACATTATAGTTCATGGTTTTTTTTTTTTTTTTTTTTTTTTTTTTTTTTTTTTTTTTCAAATTTCTGCTATGAAATGAGAGTTTAGATTTATTATTTATTTCAAGCGTTGATAAAATATTCTATTATATTGTTTGAATTTAATGATTTTTTTAAAAATAGTTTGATTTGGAATTTAGAGAATGTGACATGGAAAGATAATTTGATCTGGAAAGATCCAATATTTTCTGTAGTTGAATTCCAATATTTCAGAATAGCTCTTATATTCCTTACCTTATGTAACGACAGAATGAGTCTATTAATATTCTTTACCATATTTAATGACAGAAATTTTTCTATTAAGTAAAGCGACGATTACTATTTGCAAATGCTGTTAATAAAAAATTGGAATTGACGTGTTCTTGTGTTTCTGTGAAGAAAACGAACTTTTCATTCATGCGAATGAAATGTGGTAAAAGAATGTAAGAAAATATTTTTGTAGGGTGGTATTGGAAATTTTGAACTGAAATACGTATACAAAATTCCCTAAAAAACAAATTAGTAGCAAAAATATGAACATTTTTCTTGAAAGTATTTTAAATTCAAACTGCTTTATCACCACTTACAATTAGTTATATGATTTGTGTCTTCTGAAATCAATATACATAAATTTATACACCATTTTTAAAATATTATATGACTTACTATTTTATTTAGTATAAAAATTATGCGACATAAAGAGGTTAATTTATTTTTTTTAACTGCTGGAAGCGTCGCTATCAAGTTTGTTTTATTTTATCTAAGGCAAAGTAATATAAATGAATGCAAAGCATATATCATATAACACAATTAAGTATATATTCTGTATGCGTTTAAAAAATACTCTGTAGAAATATATTTGCCTGTGTATGTATGATCGTGTGCACTTGTATGAATAAATATCTTGAAATTTAAACGAAATCACTTTTTCAAGAAGAACAGCTTTAAATTTATTAGGTGTTTTTATTTAGCTACTTCATACATTTTCCACATAGCTCTTTTATCCAGTTCCCCTGTGTCTGTTCAACTTACATCATTCACTTTTTTTTTAATTTAGTTTTCACGGTAATACAATTACTTCTTCTAAAGCAATTAAGTTTCCCGGCAAAAGAAAAACGATAATAACAAAAGGGTGGTTTCGGTAGCACTTAATTAGTGATGGCAAGATCTTTTTCCTGGAATGTCTGGAATTAAGAGCGACATGCCAAAAATATTTTTCTGACAGTATCCTCTTTCATACTATATTCCATTGCGTGCATAGATTTCTTTGTAAGTAATATATAATAAAAAGAGAGAACAATGTAAAGAATGTTATAGAGATTATATTGGAAATGTATAAGCAGATTTTTTTTCAAAGAATAATGAAAAATTATTTATCAATAATAAAACAGCTTAATTATACACATAAGCCCTATCTCTTTAAGACCTGATTTACAGAATTGTGTACATGATCCTAAGTAAAAAGAAAAAATAATTTTCTCTTCTTCTGTGATTTAAAACCGAGGCTGCACCAGTCAATTGTGTGGATCCTCGCTTGACGTAACCTGACATCGGAAATATTTTTAAATATATTTTCAATCAAATATGATCCTATTAATTATGGTTAAATTCGAAGACTTTTAATTTGTGCAAAACTTCTTCTGGTCTTAACGGGATAAAGGAATGTTGCAAAGTTTCAGTTGTATTAGGAAAAGAACAAATTTTGCTGTAATTAGAATGACTGAAATCAGTAATACGTATTTCCTTTTAAATAGAACGTGCACATTTAAGTAAATGCAGCGCAATATTTCAAGACATCAGAGTAAACATTCTCGAAATTAATATATTTATCATAAATATTTCGAATTTTAATGCATGTTTCAGCTAAGATATGCATCTATATCTTTATGTTTACAAATGTGTGTACACGCCTTAGGATATTCAAGGAATACGGTACCACTATTTCAGATCAGAAATCTTTGCCTAATATTTTGTATTCCGATAAAAAACCTTTCTGCCATTAAATGCAAAATTTGTGATAATTTCCTGCAATTAAATAAATCAAATATGTGTCAGAACTGCACACACACTGGTCTCTCTCTTTTTATCTTTCTCTCTATTTATGGATATATACCCATATCCCTAAATATTTTGTAAATCTAACGAGAAAAGGGCTGTATATTAAAACAACAAGAATAGTCCGGTGGCCGAGCCATGTGACCTTGAAATAGGGGCCAACTAATATTTTATGATTGATTCTAGTATTATTTGATATATTGAGTAAAAATATGTGGGGTGCCAGAATGGCAACCTTGGGCAACTTTAAATATTGAAGGTCAAAGTTCTCGAAGTTCACAAAACAGAACTCACCTATTTTATTGCGAATGAGAGGAAGTCGGCTTACCAAAATTAAATATTTTGTAAAAAATAAAAGAAATCAAGATCCAAGTGTCGCCAGAGCTAACGCTATCGACAGATCGGTTTCGGAAGTCTACCTCCATCATCAGTGCCGCTTTGCGTTAGCTTTAGAAACACTAGGATCTTTAATGTCATTTTCTAAGTTCTGATTTAATAAGTTCATGTAGCTGTCGTAAATCTTTTCACCAATACAACATTAAAAGCAAAAACCCATGCACGGGTTTGCCCGAACATTGCTTGCAAACCAAACATACACCTGATTTCAAAAATCCAAAACTTGTATTTAGGGAAAAAAAATCAAAATAAAAGAGAAACATTGGAAAAAATTCACATTCAAAAAACAAATAGTATTAACCTCAATATACAGCAAACTCATAAAAAAAATTGACGACAGCTACATGAACTTATTAAATATCCATTTTAAATAAGGCGACAAGGCGAACCAAATCATGGACTGGAAACTTCCGGAGGAAGCTTCCGCTAGGGAGTTGACCGAGACGACATGGGACGACACCACAAAAAACCACAATCTTAATGTCATTTGTAAAGTGTTTTATATTTTATGAAATGTTTATTATGTTTCATTTTATTTATTTGTTTATCTTTTACAAATAAAACATGTCTGAAGATACCAAGCACTGTTTTTTTAATTGCGATCGTACTGATTCACTAGTGATTGGTGCTAGTGATTGGTGATCGACTAAAGAAAATTGCTGAGAGTAGTAGAGAGCGTGGTGACATCATTCATAGACAAGTTGAACATGGTTTACACGATAGAAGTTTAAAGAATTTGCAATTTCACAAGATTTGTGTAAGCAGTTATACATCCAAGGACCATATTAAACGCGCAGGGAAAAAGAAAAGGGAACAACAGTTTCAAACAACTAGCAGCAGTGAACCCAAGCATACCAGACGATCCTATCAGCGTTTGCAGTTTTCTGTGTACTTTTTGTTGTGGGCAGGAATGTTTGCCACTTGATCCTAAACACCCAGAACGGTGGAAGACTTTCAGAGAATGCAGAACATTGGATAGAAAAAATGGTGACTTATTTAAAAAGAACATTATTCAAGTTTGTCAAAATCGTGGTGACGAATGGGGAGATGAGGTTCGCGTACGTGTTATGGGAGCAATGAGTGATCTACATGCAGCAGAAGGACGGTACCATCTTTCTTGCTACATAAACTTTATGGCCGCTTGAAGTGTTAAGAGCGCACTGAACAAAATTAGTGTTTCAAGCAAAGAGGATGAAGATTTTAGTGCCGTTAACTCCACTATGAACAGTAATCGTAGTCGTATGTGGAATTCTGTAGAGCTGTATGTTACGTACATGACCAATAGTGGTACAAAAAGCCGTAGAACTTTAATTTCTGTTCTTTTAGACTACTTTGGTAATGATCTTGTGATTCTCAGTTCACCAGGAATAGCTAGTATCATTTGCTTCCGTAAAGAAGCAGCACGCATTCTTAATTTTGAGAATTCTGAGGATGATGACTTAAACATGATCAGAATGGTTTCTACAATTAAGTCTGAAATTAAAGCAGTTTCTGTTGAAAAAACGAAGGATTACACTACGGGAATTTGCAAGATGTGATGAAAGCGGCAAGTCAAACATTGATAAGCCTTCTGATGAAGCTAATGCCAAAGGAACATCTGGCTCCATGTCTTATTGGAGACATTGTAACTGGAATTGTGTCAAAAACCTATACTCATCTACAAGTGTCTCTTGGTGTAACACTTCATCACGCTTATTCATCAAGACAACTCATTGACTTGCTGTATAGCTTTGGAATTTGTTGCAGCTACGACGAAGTAATGAGGTGCAAATCATCAGTAGCAACTACAGATTCCCGTAACATGCAATCGGGAAACTTCGAACTACAGGAGGTAAACACATTGAAATCTGATTCAAACGGTAGTAGAGAATTTTGATATACAGGTCTCCTCAGCAAATGGACAGAGATCAACACACTTCCTCTCTATGATAGTATCACAACAGTCTAAGGATAGTGATAAAGTAGAATCTGCTGTTACCATTAAGCGGTTGAAAAAGGCCGAAACAATTGCTCTTAAACTACCCGACATACAAATCCAGCATTACCATGGTACTAATAAACCGTCCATGCCCAACGATGCAGCTAAAAGGTTTATTCAGCCACTATCAGTTTTGGCACGAACAGTTGTGTCACTTAAAACAGCTAGAGCTAGTGATTTCAGATTTTTTAAACAAATGTCAGAAGATCCTAGCAACACACCAGAATATGGGGGCTTCATGACGAAGTGTGCTCGAGAATCACATATATATATCTCCTCAAGAACTAAGACAGTTTACTCACCACTCTTAGAAATGAAGCCAGCCGATCATGAAACTATAATTACCGCTATGTATGAAGCTCAAAGGTTGACACAATCTATGGGGCAGGCATTCACAGTGTTTACGGCAGATCAACAACTGTATCGCTTGGCTGTAGAAGTGTTATGTGTTCATCCAGAAAGATTTAGAAACTTCCATGTACGATTAGGAGGAATGCACACCCTTTGTCATTTGTTGTATGCGCTGGGACATTAATGTCATTTTCTGGCCTGGTAGATGTACTGCAAGTTGAGTTTTCTGGTGTTAAAGCTATGTTGGCTGGAAAGAAGTTTCCACACAATATTCGAGCTTTACATATGACTGTAGAAAACTACTTTCACCTTTGTTCTCTAACGAGGACATAAATGACTTTGATTCTTTAATGATTTGCCTAGAAAATATAGCAAGTAAGAGTAGAACATCAAAACATTTGATAGATTGTCTAATAAAGCCAGTGTTCATCATGTTAATGTTCATACGTGCAGAACGCGATGGTGACTGGCCTTTGCATTTGTGGACACTTCAAGCAATGATACCTTATTTTTTTGCTACAGGACATTGGAACTACGCAATATATTATCTGCGAAGCATCGAACAACTAGACCCCGTTCTTCTTGAAAAGGTCCTAAAGGGTGAGCATGTGGCCCGTCATAGTCCCGGGATATGGAATGGCATATGTACCGACATGCTAATTGAAACAACATTTATGCGCTTTGGTAAAAGTCGTGGTGGAATAAAAGGGATAACTTTGCAACCAAACACGGTGGAGAAGTGGGGACTGTCATTGCATGTTTGTGGTCAACTATCTATAGATGTACAAGATATGATAGATGGTGAAGAATCAAAGAAGGTTCATACGTTTCACAAAGAGGAAAGTACAGCAAGAATTAAATTTGATGAAGATGATAGGCAGAACATAAGACAAAAACTTCAAACGTGTATGAACCCTTTGGTCATTTAAGATCACCCTGATGGTATTTTTAGTATACATAGTGGCCGTATTGGAAACACGAAAGTAAATGTTGTTGCCGTATGCCTCGGAGAAAAGCAACGACAAAAATTTGAGGAATCACTGCCAAAATGATTTTATGTTCCTTTGAAAAAGGAAGTTGTTACTTTGTCAAATAACAAGAAACATATGTTGGTACAACAAACGAGTGTCTATAATACAGAGACTATTTAAGCACGTGCCCTACAACTGATGACACGTAATGCCAAAATATGCAGCCTGCCAACTTTGTTTGGTTACGAATTGTCACCAGTCCCGTCAGCACTGTTTGTTGAATTTGGGGACATGAATCCCGCCTCCCAGAAATCACAATTAAAGAGTCAATTAAGAGTGCAGGTTTCGTCGTGGGGGAAATATGTAAATGCATTAATTATAGATCCTAGTACCCTTTTGTGGCACGTTCATTGGCCAAAGTTTGGTACAATGCAAACATGCATTGATAATGTAATTGCGGTGATCATGAAGCATGTTGCAGAACAGAACATATTCCTTGTATTTGATAGGTACTTCAAGTATAGTCCGAAGAGTGCAACGCGATCAAAAAGAGGAGTTAACAGTACTTCCATGCAATTAAGAGCAGGCACACCTCTCCCAAGTCTCAACAGTATATTGACCCATTCACGCAATAAAGTACAACTAACAACCATGATTTGTACGCAACTATTACAACATAATGGGTTTCTTCCATACAAGTTGGTCGTTACTGGTACTGATACAATCCCAATTGAATTACAAACTCCTGGCGTTGTAATTCCTCGCCTAGATTTGGAAACACACAATGAAGAAGCAGACGTTATAATTGTACAGCAGGCTATTTGTCTATCAAGGTGTGCAACAAACAATATGAAGATTTTATCTGATGACACCGATGTTTCTCTTCTGCTTGTACACTTTTACAGAAAGCTAAATCTTAAATGCAGTATGTGGATGGAGTCTGTTGACAAGGTCAAGCTCTCAGCTATAGCAGCAACAGTTCATAACCTAGGAATCCAAGCAGACTCGTTGTTAGCAATACATTGTCTCACTGGCTGTGATACCACATCACAACTGTCAGCTGTACACGGTCTGGTATTAAATTTACGCATTTAGGTTGTCTAGAATCTTCAATACAACAATGTATAGCACAGTGTACAAACTTCATTGCACATTGCTACGGCTATAAGAAGGAAGTTCACAACATGTCAGATGTTCGATACAAAGTGTGGTTATCTAAGAAAATTCCTCCTAAACATAAGAACCTCCCTCCGACAACAGAAGCATTTGAACTCCATGTAAAATGATGCCATTTGCAAGCTTGCACTTGGAACACAGACGCATCTTCATTTCCTCCACCTTTAAATCCAACTGATTATGGATGGGCAAAGATTGAAAGAACACATTCTTTGGTACCCATTCAACTTCCAAGTAACACAGAGTTTGCACCACTAGAATTGCTAAAAAGTTTAAGATGTAGCTGTTCAAGTGAGAAACCATGTTCAACAGCAAGGTGCAGTTGTGTACATGTAGGTATGTCTTGTAAAGCATTCTGCGTGTGCAAAGGCGGCCAATTGTGTGGCAATTTGAAGACTCATGAAGCTGAATTTGATGAAAGTGACAGTGAAATGTCTTTCTGAATCTGAATAGGTATCCTGTAATCTGATATACATTCTGTATCGTTGTAGAATATTCTTTAATTTTTAAATAAACTTTAAGAAAACTATACACTTCCTATTTATTACTTTTTTTTTACCCGTTTCAAAATATATTTTACGTTGAACCGCTATCTTATAATGTTGCAAAAGTATAATATACTGTTATATTACATTATATTTACATAATAAACATTTATTAAACTAAAAATTTTTGATTTTGGTCTGCCGACTCCCTTTCATTCGCAATAAAATGGGTGAGTTATGTCTTTTGGTCTTAGTGAACTTTAATATTTAAAGTTGCCCAAGGGTGACACTCTGGCACCCCACATATTATGATTCAGTATATCAAATAGTACTAGGATCAATCATAAAACAATAGTTAGACCTTAATTCAAGGTCCAAGCCTATTTTCTCATTTTTCGATCGGACTAGAACATTTTTGTTCTTTTATTCATGCATATTTTGTAAATCTAACCGGGAAAGCATCTTGTATATAAAATCATGTACACTATGTAAATCTAACGGGAAGTGTTACCTGCATACTAAATAAAAAAATCATATTTTCATGTACATTTTGTATAAAATAAATTCCGCTATTTTTCAGTTTACATTCTTTTTCATAAAAGAATTGATATAATAATGTATACTGGGATTCTTAAGCGATATATAATAAAAATGTCAAATAAGTCTATAATTAAACTTTGCTTCATCATAACATTTTAGAACTTTAAACAAGTTTGTTAGACGATAGTTTAAGCAGTTTTATGCTTAGTATACTTAGTAAACAAATTTGTATGATTTATTTTAAAATGGCAGCTTATTCAAATTTATTCCGTCCAAGTTGATTACGTTTTAAAGTTTAAACTTAAAATTATGTAGCAGAATTGAATCTGTTGCAAAGACAGGAAAGAGATTAGTTAATAATGACTTATACTATAAATACACAGTTTCTATCCGTTAATATTTTGTCGCACAAATTTTAAATATCAAATTTTATGTTGTAATGTTAAAAAATTTGAATTTGTCGTCATTCTATTATGAAGTATTTGCGATTAAAATAAGGATATATTTACAGAAACGTTATTTGCGAGAAAAAAAAAACAAAAACTACATAATGTATCATATTTATGTTACAAATATTCGTGCTATTTTATTTTTTTTTTTCATTTCTTTGTTTAAATATATTTTCATTTGGCGCAACTTGACAATAAACCATTCAAGCACCTTAAATCATGGACATTTTGAGCAACTATTGCACGGCGACTATCTCGTTTCGATATTTATATAAACATATAAAACTACATAATGTATCATATTTATGTTACAAATATTCGTGCTATTTTATTTTTTTTTCATTTCTTTGTTTAAATATATTTTCATTTGGCGCAACTTGACAATAAACCATTCAAGCACCTTAAATCATGGACATTTTGAGCAACTATTGCACGGCGACTATCTCGTTTCGATATTTATATAAACATATAAAACTACATAATGTATCATATTTATGTTACAAATATTCGTGCTATTTTATTTTTTTTTCATTTCTTTGTTTAAATATATTTTCATTTGGCGCAACTTGACAATAAACCATTCAAGCACCTTAAATCATGGACATTTTGAGCAACTATTGCACGGCGACTATCTCGTTTCGATATTTATATAAACATATCAAATATTTCTTCAGTGAAGGATGTTTAAGCTGAACGAGGCTATCCAATTGATTCGAAAGGTATAATGCATTACTGCATTTTATATGCATAATTTGCTATAGGATGCTAGTCATTCGTTCAAACCTCCAATTAAAGTTAACAACTTTAGAATTCGATTTAAGTTTTTGGCGCTCTGTACCACTTAGGAACAAAGAAACACTTTTTTATGTTTCTTTGTGTATCATCAATTTCTATGCCGATTAAGAAATTTCTTAAGCATATATATTTGTTTTAATTTCTCTTTTTTTATTTAACGTGTTTATCATACTTTATTATCACATAATAAATAAAGGAATTTTGGATATTATGAAATACCATTTCATTTTTATTTGTAATTCCATATTAATACTTCCTGAAAAATGCAGCATAGCAGCTCCACTGGTTACGCAAAATCTAATCAGCAACAACTTATGTCAACATCAAACTAAATCTGAAGATTTATGAAAATCAGTGCATAAGTTTTTGAGATAGACCTATTGCGGATATCATACAAAATTCTGCATATCTGCGGCACCTGCTGGGCGATTTACACCAATAACTAATCAGAACCAATTAATATCAGAAACTTACTGAATCTTAAGTTTGAGAAAAATTCATGCATTAGTTTTGAGGTACAGCTATTGCGGAAATCGTGTAAAATGTAGCATAGCAGTGCCACTTGTTGAGCTATTTACACCAAAAATTAAACAGCCGTAATTTATATCGGGGGCTAATTGGATCTGAAGTTTGATGAAAATGCGAACATTAGTTCTTGAGATACAACCATTGCAATAATCATGAATAATGCAGCACAGCTACACCACCTATCGGGCGATTTACTCCAAAAAGTAAGCAACAGCAAATTATATTAAGGACTAACTGAATCTGAAGTTTTATGAAAATCCCAGCATTAGTTCTTGAGATATAGCTATTGCGGAAATCGTGATAAATGCAGGATAGCAGAGTCACTTTTTGGACGATTTACACCTAAAAGTAATCAGCACCAATTTATATTAGGGACTAACTGAATCTAGAGTTTTATTAAATTCCGTCTATTAGTTCTTTAGATAGAGCGCCCATGTAATTTGTACCACGTACAGACACACAGACAGGCGGATGGACAGACTCATAGATACTGGACTCGCATACAGACATTTTGTAAAAACATATTTTTCGGGATCTCTGACCCCTCAAACCTGTAAATACTTCGAAAACTGGAATTCGAAAATTTTCACGAATCCCACACATTCTTCATGTAAAGATAGAAGAAAGTAAAAGTTGAGATACATTAAAAGTTAGTAAAGAATAAACGTTGACTATTTCCTAACACATTTTTAATCTTGGAAGTGGAAAGTTAAAAAGTGGAAGAAAAAATACATATCAATATTCAACTCTTAAAAAGTTGCTCTTTCCGGGTATTGGCAACCATTCGGGTAATATGAAATAACGTCATAAGGAATAATAGAATTTCAAGAAATACAACGATTTAAAAGAGCAACCCAAATTTTGTAATGAGCAAACCTTAGTACATCATCTGAAAATCATCAAATTCTTTGAAAATTTATACTCGTTTTAAAACAGCTGTCTAACTGATATTGCATATTACACGACACACCACCTTGAAAATTATAACATCTTCACTCACCAACAATTTAGCATAGAGGAAATCTGACTAACAAAGCAATAAATATAACTGTTCAACTTTATAAACTTGGTTAACATCGTTGTTAATGAAATTTTATAATTAACACGAATTTTATAAAATTAACCTGAAAAAAATCTGCAAAAATTGAGTAAGGTCAGTCTGCTTAAATGAGACACGATTCCCAGTAGTTTTGTCGCATTTAGGGTATATATATATTTTATTATAAAAACGTATATTTCATTAAACAACAAATTACTGAATACTGTACCTTTAGTTCAAAACTAACTTGTTTTGTAGAAATTTAATAATTATCTGTAGTATAAAATCACAGTATAGGATGGTCGCATTTAGGTCATTTTTGTCGCATTTACGGCAGCTAAAACACGTTCATAGTCCTAAATGTAATAATGCATTTTATACATGGCAATTCATCTGAAAAAGTTCATTTAACTATTAATTGCTGTGACAGAAAATTTCCACATTACATCTGCGAGCGGACTGCGAAACCACTCGATTGAAAGATGAATAAAAGGCGCGATTAACTCATAAAAATACTGTTTTTGCACTAAATTGTTTGTACAGTACTATTTCTAATATAATTTCGCTTTTTCAAACGTTTGAAACAATAATACTAGGCTCCAAATGAAGCAAAATTAAGCTGTATCGATAGTTAAACTAGAAATTACAAGTTAAACTGTGAAAATTTAAAAAAATGGAGCTCTAACAGCAGTTAAGTGTTAATTGTAATTATTTTTTGAATTAATTAACCCTTAACCGCTGCGCTGTAAAAGGAATTGTTGCATAACTACTGTGAGCAGTCTCCGAGACCGCTTGATTAAAAGATGAATGAAAGTCTCTATTAACTCACAGGGTATTGTCTCTGTACTAAAGTTTAAGCAAAGGACTATTACAATTGAGCTTTTCATATTCAGAATCTCTAGCAATAATTCAGGGTGTATTGGGGGGGGGGTATTAGTTGTGTGTGTATTAAGAGGAGAGGGTGAGCAAATTTCATATTAAAATTAAATAATGAATGAGTACTTTCCATTAAATGTCACATTGATTTAAAGATAATTTCAGGACAAATACATATAGATGTGAAGGGGTGAGGGGGGGGGGGATACGATATTATTCTTGAAATGTCTATCACGGCGCAGCACCGTGCTGTTTGTCAAATTTACACTGCTAATATGCAAAAGTTATTAGAATGCTACGTATAATACTTAATATAAATAACTGTCAAATAAATAAAGGCGTTCCTAATATTAAAAAAAAAAACTCTTATCCCTCTTTGCCACAGAGTCATGGCCATGACTACAGTTAAATGATTGTCGCAGAAAACATCGTTTAAAATTCGCGGAATTCGCGCGTCATTATTAACACATAATTTATACACCAGTGCGATTTGTGTTTTCGTAACTTCAACGCCGCATACTTATGTTGACAATCTGGTGTTAATGAAATCTGGTGCTCGCATAAACAATTAATGTATTGAAAAATTGTAATTTTAACTTTCCAAAAAATAATTATTATAACGACTATTATGTGGTTTTATTTAAAATAATTAGATTCTATTATTTAAATATTCCATCAAAAAAATAAAAGGATGAAACAACTAGATTTTTTACTTAAAGTTCTAAATAATTCACATACATATACGTCTTGAAATATATGTTGCATGAAATATTAATCCATAGCAATTTAGCTAAAGAATTTTCTATTCTGATTATTTGTATAATTAGTGTATTTTAAGAGAATTTAAAAAGTAGAGAAAATTTCAAAAGTTCAATTTCATTTGAATTTGGTTAAGAATTCAGTAAATGTCATCCTTTTACTACAACACAGACATTTCCTACACAATATTCAGTCGCCGCACTTGCAGCAGAAATCGGAAGAATTGTGCCTCATTTTCAACTAAAGTGCAACTTTAAAATTAAAAATAACAATACAATTAATTTGGTATGAATGTATAAAGGGCTATTTTATTGATTTTTTAAAACACGCAGATTTTTTTCTAAAAAAATGTTTAAAAATTGAATAAGATTTTCTTTAAGACAACTGTAGATAGTTTTCCACTGGAAGGTTGATCGTGGAATTTTTTTTTTTTTTTTATGAAAATAACGTATGTGACAGTAAAATTTATACAAAAAATAAATAAAATTATAAATATAGAAATAAATATAACTAATGACAGAATTCATATAATTAGATAAAGAATTAGTAACATATAAATATAACATATGTTGGAGATTATAAAAACACTTATAATATTTAGATGAAATTTTCAACAAATAAAAACACAGTAGTAATTCTCCAGTTCTTTATTCACATTAAATAAAAGTGAAAAATATAGCTCTTCTTAGCTTTGTTGCCAGATGCAAAAATCAAAACCTCTGCAAAATAAGTGTAATAACAATCTTGAGGTAACTCTCATGAAATGTAAAGAAGTAAAATACTAAGGATAAATGTTAAGCTTTTATATTAATACAAGCGGGGATGATCGAGCTAAGCTCGGTCTAAATTAGCTTTGTGTCCAACACGATATAATATTCTCATTATAGCATTCTCTCTGCATTATTGCTATAAAACACGTTATATTATAACAGTATTTTTTACAAAAACAATCAATGGGAAAACTATGTTCGTACATGTTTCCAAATTTTACATTATTTACTAATTAAAACGAAACGACATTAATCAAAATTACATTTTGAGCTCGACTCAGATTATGATAACCATGTATGTCGAGTACTATTACGAATTTCAAAAAAAATTTCCTTCACATTCTGAAAGACTATTCTTTTTGCCAAATATAGACAAATTTGACGAAATTCATTCATTTGGCGCTAAGTATGTGTTTTGGAACTTGTAATCTTGAAAGTAAATTTTTTGGCAAAATGTCGCAACATGTGGCTTAGCTTAATGGACGGTAGGATACAAAATTTAGTTAAAATCGATTAAACTATTTTATAGATAAAATTAAATTGACCCGCAGTGACCTCAAAATGACACACAAATCGAATTTTCTCGAACATATGACTTAGCCCAATGGGCTTCCCATGACCAGAAACGGTATAATACAAAATTTTGTCAAAATTATTTGATTCGATTTTGACACAATTAGCTTGACACACATTGACTCAAAATGACCCACTAATCGATTTTCTCAAACATGTGACCTAGCCCAATGGCTATCTCATGCCCAGAAGCAGGTATATTACAAAATTTTGTCAAAATGTTTTGAGGCTTTTATAGATTCAATTAGCTTGACACGTGACCCATTGTGATCATAAATGACCCACTAATAGAATTTTCTTGAACATGCGACTAAGCCCAATAGTCTTCTCGAGCCCGAAAATGATCGAGTACAAAATTTAACCAAAATTGTTTGAGTCGTTTTCTAGATAAAATTAGCTTCATCGGTAGTGACCCAAAAATTACCCACTAATCGAAATTTCTTGAACATGTGACACAGATCCAATGATCTTCTCGTGACCGGAAACGGTGTAATACAAAATTTCGTCAAAATCGTTTCAGACATTTTAGATACAATTAACTTGACCCTGACCCATTGTGACACAAAACGACCACTATTCAAATCTGCCCGAAAATGTGACTCAGCTTAATGGTAGGATGCAAAACGGTAGGAAACATAATTTAGTCAAAATCGTTTGCACCGTTTTCTAGATAAAGTTAGCTTGACCCACGGTGACCCAAGAATTACCCACTAACCATATTTTCTCGAACATGTGACCCAGCGTAGTGGGTCATCTCAAGATCCAAAACGGTAGAATACAAAATTCAGTCAAGATGGTTAGATCCGTTTTTTAGAAAAAAATAGCTTGACAGGTAGTGACCCAAAAATGACGAACTAATCGAAATTTCTCGAACATATCACCTAGCCCAATGATCTTTTCGTGCACAGAAACAGCATAATACAAAATTTTATCAAAATAGTTTAAGCTGTTTTTTAGATTCAATTATCTTGACTCTGACCCATAGTAACCCAAAATCCCCCACTAATCAAATTTTCAAGAACGTGAGGCTTAACTCAATCCCCGAAACAATAGAAAAAAAATTATTCAAAATCGTGGGACCAGTTTTCTATATAAAATTAAAGTTTCATTTTCCTAAGACTTCACGCACACAAACATAATGAGGATTTTTTTATTGAAGGGTTTGTATTGTAGAAAAGTACATTTAAAAAATGACAAATGGTTTCTGAAAGTACGAATGATAACGATCTTTTTTTACCCAATATTAAATTTCGGAAAGAGTTCAACAATTGCACAAAAAAACCGGGTATTTATTAATAATTAGCAAATTGAACACAATTTCTGAAAATTTCACAAAACATTAAAATTAAATATTCAATGCGTTGAGGGCTTTTTTTATTTTAAAATATATTATTTATATAAAAATGAGCTAATCTCAATAATGAATGGCTCAATAAACCGCTTTCAATTAGGAATGGATCGGCAAAGCACGGAGTCAAGAGATAGAGATATTGTATTAGAACTTCGTGGGATTATTCATCTATGGAGCTTTACGGGGTTTTTTTAAATATGGATTTAGCGCCATTTATCGTCAATTAATATAAACAAAGGAACTTTTTGTCACAATTGTAGTTTTTTATATAAAAAATATATAGGACGCATTGATTTAATTCAAGATAATTTTTTAAAAACTTCAACTATATAACTTTAAAATTTCATTCGGTATAAATAAAACCAAAATTTACCAATTATCATTATTTCTTTCGTAAGATTTTAACTTAATTTTTCAATTTTAAAGAATTTTGCTTATATCCATTTGAACTTCGCTTGCACTGTTATTAAAATTTATATTTTATATCAAATGTAATTAAAATGTATGGAATAATACAATACCATGTTATGTACTAGATATATTAATTATATCAACGCAAATAAAATTTCTATATTTAATATAATGACATTTGGACATAACTTTGGAATGAAAAAAAAATTGTAATACGTGAAAAAATAATTTTCGGCAATATTATGCAATCATGAAAACATCTTACATTTCAATTAGATCTAGGAGGGGGACTAATTTTTAAGGCAAACAAAATTTTAAAAAAATTAAGGGAATAAGTGTTAAGTTCTTAAAAATTAATAAAACTAAATTAAAAATCTATCAAAGAAATAATAATAACAATATTCAATTTATTTATATTAAAGGAAAATTATCAAATTATATAATGAATCTTTTAAAAATTTATCTCGAATTACATTATTAAATCCTGGATTTTTTTTATAAGAAACTCAAATTTCAGACAAAAGATCTTAATTTATATGGCTGGCCGAAAGATTGTGCTAAAACAATGTTTAAAAAAATAATGCCTTGTGATACAGCTTGTAATTCCGGACTATTAACTTCACTTTTCAAAGAAATCATGAATTGGTATGAAAAGGTGAAAAACGCATTTCGAAATATTTAGAAGCTTTAATATGCTTTTACAAATATTTTAATTAATAGCAGAATCAGCTGTTAACATGTATTTTTTTTTTTATGAAACACTGTTAAAGTCGTTCATTGGTTTCTAGATTTGGAATTTGTATTTCTAAATGGCAACAGTCTTCGTTTGTTTATATCTGGTTATCCGCAGCTAAACATTATAATTGGATAGCTTTTGAAGGTTTTAGAGAAAATGAAGAAGAATGAATATGATACAAAACAGATTTCGTGTATATTCCCATCAGTTGAACAATCAGCTAACTTACAGCCTCAAGAATACTTATGCCTAACATGGCCGCGAGGAGTTGTTTTTCCTGAGGATGAGTCAGAGCCGGAATCGTCACCTTAGTGTATTACATAAATGGATATAAAAAATGTATTACCATTTAACAGTTATAGTAAATAAATACAATACCTATGAAATTCATATCAATTTTTTAAATTACGCAAATAACAGTATAAAGTAATTTAAACCGGAATATATGTCAGAAGTATTTTAACAAACTACTCTGCAGAAAATATTTTTAAAAAATAACAATAAATATTGTGTACATCTTTTATCATAGGTAGGTAATATACATTACAAATTATATCTCAGAAATTATTACATACTGTTATTACACAAAAACGTTTCTCAAAAAAGTATATCTTGTGAATTTAAATAAATAATAAGCACTTTATCCACTTTTTGTAGTATCTTGTTTCTAAACAACACAATTCCAATAGTACTAACTTGTTTGCGCCAAAAGTAATTAAATAAAGAAACAATACATATATAAATATTTATTCTAATGAATGAAGGATAATGACCAGACACTTTCGATTTTAGAGTTTTAGTCCAATATTTACAAAACTGCTTGGCGAATCGTCCTTGTACATAGGGGATGTATTCATCAGTAACAAATATTTTAACCTCAAAACTTTCTGTAAATGTTTAGTTACGAAGGCAACTGGCACAAAACAATAAATCGAACATGAAATAATATTTGCGACGATTCTACAACAGAAAATGAGTGAAGGTGTCTGTAAATGTAGCATATAAAAATGTGGGGCAGTGTACAATTTTTGTATGCATTTGTGTAACAATAACATGCATATTCGTGATGCTGTAAAAGTTTCTGTAAAACATTCAAATATTTCTTCATTGTAACTTTCAGAGTTTTCGACCTAACTTAATACAACTATCCAAAAACTTGACTAGGTATTAAAAATATTACACTGCGTAAAAAACGTTGAAGGACACTAGACTTTTTTCTAAGAAAAGCTCAACTAATTAAGTTAGCGCAAAATTCTTTAGTTGCTTAACATTTTGCAACTAAATGAATATAAAATCATAGTAATCAAACATAAATTACGAAGAGAATTGGATTTTCATAAGATAGTTTCTGTTGCTTACATGAAACTCTGTAAAAAAAAGTAGAAGGACACATAAATATTTTATTTGAAAATTAAAGTATTAGTAAGAAGTTTTCTTTCCATTTGCCTTTATCAGTTGAAATACTCGGTTTGGCATTCAATCATTGCGTGCTTATATTTCACTTTGGCGAAAACTGTTCCAAACTTCGTTAAGTGCATTTCCAAGCTCAACAACACATTCATTTTGTTTTCTTTCATTGTATACGTGACAAACTAATGTCGCCCATACGTTTTCAAATATGTTCAGGTCAGGTTGTTTAGCTGACCGTTGCAAAACATGACTCTTATTTGCGTGGAAACAATTTTTAACACTAATAGCTGTATGAATCACTGTTCCATCTTGTTGAATTATCAAATCTCCTCACCTAAATCTGTACTATGAGGAAGAAATTTAGATCACAACAATCACAGATCAGAATTTAGATCACAATCTAATCTTTATTTTTCTGTCTACCATTCAAAAAGACCAGACTCGTTCTTCCATAATATCCGATTGCTAGCCAGACCACCAAACTTCCTCCTCCCATATGTCGGTTGGAATAAAATTCTTCCTCGTTCTCGATACAAAGCCAACGGAACTGGTATCCATCAGGACCGTATAAATTGAACTTTTCTCATCTGAGTAAATGACAGAAGTCCATTCCGCGCTGCAAGACAATCTAGGCTAGCTGCATGCATTTTTGTCCACTTGGATGGTGTTGTCCTTTCTTTGAAATGAAGACTGGGTATTTTTATATAATTATACACAGTTTGACGTGACACATGTGTTAGTCCTGCTTGTGTTCGGACCTTTTAAATTGTAGAATTTTTATTTTTCTACTCTCGGATAATATCTCTTTCATTACGAGGCGTGAGTTTTAGGTCTTCGTGTCATTATTTTTAGTACCGTGATCCTCTTGTTTATTTTTTTTTTATCTAAATGATGGCTTGGCCTTTTTGAAAATTATTTAAAGGTATTCCTTTAGGCATTCAAAAAAGAAAATGAAAATAAAAATGTAGAAATATGCATTTCTTTGACAAAAACAATAAAATAGTAATGATTATTTATTTTATCTATAGAAGAAGCGTCCGATAAATTCTATTTTTCAAAGCTGTCCTTCTACTTTTTTTTACAGTTAACTATGTTCAATTTTCTATATATTAATTGCTGTAGCAATCAATTTTTTACGTCATAACAAAAGAATGTGTATAAAATGATACCCTTAAAAATATCACAATGTAAATGTGAATCACAATTAAGTAAATTAGAAAAATCGAGTGTCCATTTACTTTTTTTTACGCAGTGTATACTACAATTAAAATAGGGCAACATACAAAAATGCCACTGGAATACCGATAAAACAACAAAGATGTTGATGATTCTGTATGTTTGTAATCGATGTGTGCAAAATCCCTTATCATAGAGCTATTTTTTGAAAGGGACTGTAAAATATAATTCTATATTACCAATATCTTTTGAAACTTTCAAAATATTAGACTGGTCTTTTTATAAATGTTCTTCTATATAGTAGACAAATAAATTATATAAAAAAAATGTTATACTTCCAGCACGTCCAATAAATAATTATTTTACACAAACGCTTTTAAGTCATCGAATATCCAATATAGTCATCCAATGATTCAATTAATTGCGCTGCAATGTCTCTACTGTAATTATCCATGTTTTTGTAAAGTCGCGTTAAATTTGTTTGACAATTTTGGAAACAAAACAAGAAACACATGAACAATTTAAAACAACGTTCATATCCTTACGAATACGCATTGTACTGTTATTCATGCACATAGTATAGAGTGCCCACACATTTATTTGTTTTACAATGACAGAACATCATGAGCATTTTCTCTTACAGGATGATAGTTAATATTATTCGTTTTATTCAAGTTTTTGTTGGAACCCCCATTGCTCTCGTAACTGATTTTGACTGCAAAATATGATGTCAGACATGTTCTTTACATCCTCAAAGTCTATGACACTTTATGAATGTATCTTTACTTGCACATTAGATTGAATGATTGATTTATTAAAATATATCATACAGTCACAGTTTCCACAGAAGAGTGGTGTGCATTCCAATGGCGGGAATTCTGGAATGCTTAAGGAAGTGTTGAAATAAGAAATTTAAGAAATATATATACACGTATACTTTTTTTCGTACATACTATAATGTTACTCTGAATATTCCAAGTTTGCAAATTCTAAAACCAAATTTGTATCTCTTGAGTTATAATTTAAAATAATTTAATAAATTTGAACTAAATAAATCAAGAAAGCTATACCCAGTCGCTAAACTTTAGAATGTTTAAAAAATTGCTTCGGAATTAAATCAGAAGTATAAAATAAATTTCAAACTTACTCAAATATTTACTTATATTTTATTTTTTGCTTATATCTGTATTTAATATATCATTACCTCATATTCTTTCCTTAATATTATTGAAATTTAATCATTCAAAATTAAAATTGCTGTATTAATCGGATTGCTTTATATCTAACTATAGTCTCTAATTTAATGTTAGACCACTGAATGTTTCTGAGAATGCCCGTATTGTGTTATCATATGTACCGTGCAAGTAATATTTGCTAGTGCTAAACATTCAAGCATAATATAACTTATTTAGCTTTCACTTACAATGCGTTTTCCAAAGTCTACATTTTGCATCTTTATTATAGAAATGAGTTTCTGTCCTTTG
Source organism: Maratus speciosus (assembly GCA_963932465.1). Classification (NCBI taxonomy): domain Eukaryota; kingdom Metazoa; phylum Arthropoda; class Arachnida; order Araneae; family Salticidae; genus Maratus; species Maratus speciosus. The sequence continues at coordinate 388,780,473 of OZ010788.1, read as the reverse complement.
AAATTGGATCTGACCACTATGCCTCACAGAAACTCTACATATTCATTGAAATATCTCGAAGTAGTTCCCCATATTCGGAATATAAGTTTTAATTACTAGATCAATTGCAGATACATCTTAATTCATTCTTGTTATCTTTAATGTTAAAGACGATCACATACAAAAGATTGTTTCAAGTTAATTAAATTAAGTAGAAACATTCTCTGTGAAGTTTTGACACTTTATTTTATCATTAGAACAAACATTTTAGCATTATACACTTTGCTTTAGTTAAAATTATACGTTACGTTTCACCAGCATTTACTTTAATTCAATTAAACTCAATATATAAAAAGATGCATTGGAATTATTATAATATAATTTAATGAAAGTTGCAAACTAAATCCACGAAAAGGAATTTTAAATTAGATAAGATTTTAAAATAAACATTAAAAGTAAATATATGAAAAAGTAGACAACCATAAGATTTTAGTTTCATTAGATTCTATATTTAAATTGGTAAAAATGCTTATTACTTTCGCATTTTAGTGCAAAGAAAAACATTCACCTGTGAATATATTAGTAATTGAAATTTAACAATCAAATGGAATACAAAAATAACTAAAATATTTCTTACAGTATTAAAATTCACCGTTAAAAATAATTTTAAGACATACAAAAGCTATTTTATATCATTCTATTGTTATTAAATTTCATTACTTTTTAACCCTTTATCTACTGACGGTACTTATAAGTTATAAGTACCATTAAAATAACGTGTTATAAAATTCATTTAATGCATCGATTTGTTGTAATACAGTTTGGAATGAGTTATAGATACATTATTTTATCTTGTTCCAAAAGCATTATTGGTTACACAAAACAAAAATATTTTTAAAAGAATGATTTCTTTTGCCTTTGCATATTCTCAGATATCTTGGTGATGGGGGAGGGGGGGTGTAGAGAAGTTTTCAATTCGGAAATATTTCTATATTTTTATTGTAAGAACAGTATATTTATACATTTCCTAATTCTGCAAAATACTAAGAAAAATATTTAAAATAAAAGATTTGAGTGGGGTAATAAATCTTGCACAAAATACGTATAAATTCAAATTGAATTAATCCTTCTAAATCGTTCAAACCTTCTAAAATTTATCAAATGATTATGTAAATCTTCTAATGTAGTTTAAAGAATTCACGATAAATGCGTTAGAATATAAAATTTTCATGAATACTTTTTTTAGTACATAAAGGGTTAACATAGTTTGCTCTTAAAATAATATATTCTAATGCTTGTCTAAAAGTCACAAAACTTTTATATATATAAAAGAATATTGTCATGAACATCATCAATGTTTAAAAATTACTTCGAATTAATATGTTTAACTTTTAATAGTTTTTAGTTTCGAGCCCCGAAATTTTCATCAAACATTACAGTTGAATTTTTATTTTAAGTTTTTGAGTTTTCTACAAATATAAACATGCTTTGTTCAAAAACAGAAATATTCACAAGTCCAATTTCAGTTCATTACAAAACATTACATCAATTAAATTCATTACAAAGTTTCTCATTAGGCTTAACCTCAGGAACTACAGGGGTTGGTGGTAGCATATATGCTACCACCAGTGTTTCCAATTTAGTGTATTTTTTTAATTAGGAAATTTCAAATCTTCATTTCTTTGGTTGGACAGTTTTAGTACGCGCAACTTCAAATTATCTAGTTATTCTTAACATTCTGATTTATGTGTCTCCACCAGTGGCTGAGAGGTCCTGCTCTCGACGCTCGTAGACGGAAGGTGCCGGGTTCGGAACCAATCGCTCCCGTCGGCTTAAAAGGTTCGGTGTTTTCGTGGTTTTCTTCGAACCTTTGGAAACCTTGAGTAAATAAAGGTTCGGTTCCCTTGGTAAGACCTCCTCCCACGGAGGGCACCCCCCCCCCCTTGGGCATATATCCCTTGTGCAGATAATCGACCGTCAAAAATAACACACCTAACACTAAATATTTGTGTTTCAATTCTGAAATTTCAGTTTATGTACTATAAAAAGCAACTGTTTTTTCAACAGCTTTCTCAAAATTTAATTAATATAGTTGAATGATTAAATTATTTTGAATATTTTCATATTTTAAACTTTAGTAAATTTTCATTTAGGTTACGACCTGTAAATGCAGAAAAATTCGAATTTTCTTTAATCTAGCTGAAAAATCTTGAATGGATTAATTCTCATATTGAACATACTTACGGAATTTAATACTCTCGCAAAATTTATTTGGGGCGGTGCTTGAATGCTTAATTAAAGTTATACAATCTCTAAGTCAAGAATACCAAAGATTTCTTAAATACTAAATCATTTAACAAATTATAGAGCTTTGGACCCACATACATGAAATAATAGCAGCTAACTCTTTTTGTTTTCTTTACATCATGTAATATAAACTATTGTTTCAGCCGTTTAACGCATACTAAAAATGGTTAGATTGATTCACAGAAGTTCTTGAAATGCAAGAAAATTATTCTTTAATCTTTATAAAACTTAATGCAAAAATGAAAATGTGCAGCAGGCGTACTACCCTTGTAAATTCTGTAAATGACGATGGGCATTGTAGGAATTAAAACTCAAGAGCCATCAAATCAGAGAATTCTCGAATCGGAAGCATAGCCATTTTCCATGGCGCAATTACTTAAAAAAAAAATCAGGAAATCTTAATTTTTTTTGTTTAATTTTGTTGCTATTTACCCTATTTTTAATGATCAATTATTAATATAACATTAAAATTTGTACGAGGTAGCATTTTAAACACTTTTTGTAAGACATAGCATCCATAAATGTAAACGCACATTCAAAAACATTCTGTAACATTCTGCAGCAACATAAAACGTAGTTCTCTTACACTGCTGATTTATACATATTTGTTGTGCTACCATCTACATACCTTTTTACCGAAACAAAATCAGTACAGAACTTTATGCAAGTTACTAGCTGTTTTCGATTTGTTTGAAACATAAAACAAAGAAGTTTATTTAACGTAAACAAATATTTAGACTAGCACATTCTTATAGGAGGCTCTCGACGAACCCCCCTAACCTTTGAGTCTACGAAAAAACTGCTGAACTTACAAAAACTATTGTGAGAAAGAGAGATGACTGTTGATTCCTCTCAAGAACGGCCGTGTGAAACGTCGTTGTTCGACCGAATACCGGATCAGCGGACCTGCGTAAGGCAGAATGTTGCCGGTCAGTTATAATTATCATGTTTAATCTAAATGTAAATACCTCATCCATATATTCAAGAACATGAAAGTTTAAGATTTAGTTAAAAATCTGCCTGGTATTCCTTCTAGACACCGATCCAGTAGAAGTACATTTATTCGACAAAATCAATGTGCATTAAATTTCTACAGATTGGGGGCTGTCGGCCGCGATTTACATGCAAAGTGTGGATTGAACCTGTAAGAAAAAATTTCTGATGTCCTAAAGAAATTCTGATGTCCTTTAGTTGAATGATGTTCTGAAAAGGAAAAAGAAAAGAAAAGTTTGTTTCATCGAATGTTCCGTGAATGATGATCTGAAAAGGATAAATAAAAGAAATCTAGCGGGTCGTCGTACCTTGCTTAGACGTGTCTGCGGGGATATTTTTTCTTTTGCAGAAGGAAGAGTGAATAAGTAATATATCAGATTTTGCTGAATAATGATAGGAAGTTGTCTTTTTTTTTTTTTTTTTTTTTTTTTTTTTTTTTTTTTTGCTTCCTAATAAACTTACATGTTTTCTAGTTCGATTGAAAAAAAAAGTGTTTTAACGATGTATTTTTTTTTTATCTTGTTATTTTTTATGTGAAATGAAAAAAAATATATATTCTGTTCAGGATATTTAGAGGGAAATAAGTTCTTATAAAATTGGTAGTCAATAATAATAATTTTTTTTGTATTAGTGTGTTGTAAAGAAAACATATATATATATATTTTTTTGGTGTAAATATCTGGTACGAAGTAAGTGTGTTGTGTAAAACTGTTACATATTATTATATATGTAAATATATTTGATTTATCGGGTGCTTATATATTATTTATTTATATTCAGATATTTTATTTATGTGTTAATTAGTCAGATATAATTATGGCACACTTAATACGATCCAAAAAGATCGATCTGGTTACTGCGGTAATCGAGTTGGGTTTAAATCCCCCAGATGGTGCTAATAAAAGTCAACTGACTGAATTAATTGTAAAATCCGATGGGTATAATGAGGATCGAGTAAAACATTTGCTAGCGGGGATTGTAAGCGAGAAGGAAGAGAAAGAAAAATTGTTGCAACAAAAAGAAATCGAAAATCGTGAATTTGAATTGAAAAATCTACAATGGGAAAAGACACAAAATACCCAATTGCATAATTCGTTATCTACAATCGCCGGAAAGGGTTCCGATGTTCTAAAATTGCTAAATGGACATAATAATGAGGAAGAAATTAGCCTTTACTTAACCCTTTTCGAACGGTAAGCAAAGCGTCTAGGAATAAAAAAAATGAATGGGTTACATATCTGTTGGCACTGTTACCGCTCGACTTTGTTAGTTTAATAAACCATGAAAGTGAAGAACTATCCAGTGATTACGACTGTGTAAAGAAAATACTTATAAGACGTTTCAAACTTACACCAGAACAATTCAGGCAAAAATTCTTTTTACATAGAAAACAAAATTCAGCGTCATGGAAAGATTTTTCATTTGAAATCGCAAATTTTCTGAATGAATGGTTATCGGGATTACACATATCAACGTTCGAAGAATTAAAAAAATATTTTAATCATTGACCAGATTAGGCGAAAATTGTTCCTAGAAATGAAGGAACACTTTTGTGACGAATTGCAGAAAATTACGAGTGTAGAAGAATTGACAAAATAAATTAGATGATTTTGAAACCGCCAGAATTAACTTACGGAAAAATGAAATTAAGCCACCAAACACGGAATTTAGAAAACGTCAAGGTATTGAAAATAATAGAGCGTTTCATCGAAATGACATTAGTCGCGTACCATATGAGAAAAACTACACACCTACCCCCCCCCCCCCCCCCTCAAAAAAAAAGAATTTAAATACAAAAATCCGTTGTTTCAATTGCAATGACTTTCCTCACCGTTTTAGAGATTGGTCCCTAAAAAAAGAAATTCCTTTCTGATGGAAGTGTAAAATTCCTGGCCACAGGTCTGACCAGTGTACAAATCATTCTCCTAAAAATGCAAACGCTGCCGTAAGCAATAACTCAAATCCGGTTGATAAAATAATAAAAAGCGTGGGGATTTTAGGAAAAAATATGGATGCTTTAATAGATACAGGAAGTGATGTCAATATGTGTAGCAACGTTACTTATACAGCCCTGGGATGACCTAAATTGCGTGAAAATGACTTGGTTTTATCAGGTATTGGTGGTAGTCAAATTACACCCATAGGATTTACGACCGTAAAAATTGAAATAGATGGTTACACAGTGAATGCAGATTTATACGTCGTAAAAAATTTGAGCCATTCTATAATTTTATGAAATAACTTTTTGAAACAGGTAAATTTCCTATATGTCGGAAAAAGTATTGCAAATAGCAGGGAAACGAAAATTGAAGGAAGTTAGGGTCAATTACGCCACTGCTTTACCACAAGAAACAGTCATGACAAAAACCAGACGCGTCATCTATGTCATACCTAGATTTCATGCGATGTTGTGGTCAGAAAAGTAAAACAATCCCACGATAGGAAAAATGATTTCGACAGCTGAATTGGTGAGAAAGGAACAAACTAGTCAAAATGAAACAGCTTGCAACTTTAGTGAAAAAATAAACATGCAATTAAACTCTGATAAATGTTGTTTGTTAGAAAGTGAACAGTGTTCCATCCCACAGTTAGACTCAACGAAAACCACAGATGTTTATTTAGCTGAGACAGCTAATTTTATTAATTTTCAAGAAGTTGAGCTAAATCATATTACAAACAATACTATTAAGAAAGAATTAACGGAATTAATCACTAATTATAAGTCAAACAAGGTTACGGACACAGAGTTAAAAGTAAATATAATATTAACTGATGATATTCCGATTGTGTAACGACCGCGTAGATTAGCATATCCAGAACAGGAATTTGTGGACAAACAAATACAAGAATGGTTGGAAATGGGAATTATAACGGAGAGTAATTCTAATTATGCATCGCGTATTGTGTTAGCGAAAAAGAAAGATAATTCCTGGAGATTGTGTGTAGACTATAGACCCTTAAATAAAAAAAATAATTAGAGATAATTTTCCCTTGCCAAGAATAGAAGACGTTTTAGATAACATTGAGGAAGCGAAGGTTTTCACTACATTGGATTTAAAAAATGATTTTTTTCATATAGACGTAGCAGAGGAGAGTAGGAAATATACAGCATTTGTCACGCATAACTCCCAGTACGAATATTTAAAGCTTCCATTCGGATTATCGATTGGCCCCAGCAATTTCAGAGCTATATCCAAGCTGTTTTTAAACAGCTAATTAAAGAAAACGTAATATTAATTTACTTAGACGATGTCACAGTACTTGCGGAAACTGAAGAAGAAGCGCTTTTAAAACTGAAACGCGTCCTAGAAGTTGCATCGGATTACGGACTTGAATTTAATTTTGCAAAATGCCAATTCATTAAACGGAAAATTGAATTTTTAGGCTATATTATCGAAAACGGATCTACTAGGCCCTTAACCCTTAAACACCCTTAAAACCCTTAACCCTAGGCCCGCAACCTTAAACAATTACACAATTTTCTGAGTTTAACTTCTTATTTCAGAAAATACATCCCACATTATGAACTATTGCGAGACTTTTAAGTGATTTATTAAAAGCGGGAAATACATTTAAATTTGGAATCCTCGAAAAACAAGCTTTTGAGACTCTTAAAAAAAACTAGTTAACCCCCCAGTATTGCATACATTCCGACGAGGCGCTAGACTAGAATCGCACACTGATGCAAGCGCCATAGGTTTTGGTAGTGTCCTACTACAGGAAGATGAGAACAAAAACTTACATCCTATTCCTTACATGAGCCGTAAAACCACACCTAATCAAGCAAAATATTCGAGTTACGAATTGGAAACACTCGCGGTAATAGAATCGGTTAAAAAATTCCGAAACTATTTATTAGGCACGAAATTTAAAATTGTGACAGATTGTTCCGCGTTTCAAAAGACAATGGACAAAAAAGACATTGCGCCAAAAGTAGCCAGATGTGCTTGCAGAAATTTGATTACGAAATTGCCCACCGATCAGCATCCCAAATGAAACATGTAGACGCATTGAGTAGAAATACAGTTCTAATAGTTACCCGATCGAATTATGAATTAACTTTTAAAATAATGAATGCACAACAAGAAGACGAACACATACAAGCGAGAAAAAATTTAATTGAAAAAAATGAAAGTTCAGAATATTTTATAAGAAACGACATCGTATACAAATATGAAAATGACAGAGAACTTTTGATGATTCCTACCAATATGCAAAAGCTAATAATACGCGATGTTCATAACTGAGGTCATTACGCAGTGGCTAAAACTGAAATTATTTTAAAAGAAAATTATTTTATACCCCAATTAAGAAAGCAATTTGAAATCGCCATTGCCAACTGCATAGAGTGTATTCTTTGTAATAAAAAGCAAGTAAAAGGAGAAGGTCTGTTAAACCCGATCCCCAAACAAAATATGCCCCTCGAGACCTATCACATAGATAACATTGGTCCCATGCCTACTACAAATAAAAATTACAATCATATTTTTACTTTTGTGGACGCATTTACTAAATTCGTTTGGCTATACCCCGTTAAAACTACAGCCGCTAAAGAAGTCATCGATAAGTTAACCCGAAAACATATTTTCGGAAATCCATCGCGAAGTATTACCGACAAAGGACCGGCATTCACCTCTGCTGATTTTGAGAAGTATTGTAAGGAAGAGAACATAGAGCATATTCCCATGACAACAGGGATACCTAGAAAAAACGGTCAAATAGAGCGAATGCACAGAATTGTTATCCCAATTTTAGCAGCCCCACCAATGGCTGAGATGTTCTGCTTCTCGAAGCTGGTAGACGGGAGGTGCCGGGTTCGAATCCATTCGCGCCCGTCGACCTAACCGTTTCGGAGTTTTCGTGGTTTTCTTCGAAACCGTGGTTTCCCATGCATAAATACGGGTTAGGTTCCCTTAGAAAGACCCCCACGAAGGGCACTCCCCGCCAGGGCCTATATCCCACGTGTTGATAATCGGCCGTCATAAACACAAACCAAAACCCAATTTTAGCAAAACTTAGCGTAGAAGATCTCACTAAATGGTACAAGTTTGTCGCGCCCGTACAACGCATCATAAATAGTACCGTATCGAGGAGTATAAAATTTACACCTTTTGAATTACTGACAGGAACAAAACTGCGGCAGAAAACCGATCTGCAAATTAAAACGCTGTTAGATGATGAGGAATTAAATTCGTTCATATCGGAAAGAAATTCGAATAGAGAAATAGCTAAGCAGAACATATTAAAAATACAACAGGAAACCATAAAAACGTATAAAAAAAAGCGAAAAAAAGTTAACTCATATAAACTCTGTGATTTGGTGGCCATTCAAAAAACACAGTTTGGGATAGGTATCAAACTAAAGCCTAAGTTTCTTGGTCCCTATGAGATTACTGCAGTAAAAAGAAACGATCGCTACAACGTGAGCAAAGTTGGACACCATGCGGGTCCAAATACGACCTCGACGGCTGCATATCACATGAAACCTTGGACTTCTACTGTCTAAGACGAAAATATTTGAGCTTTAAGTGATTTTTGTGTTTTTTATTTTTTAAACTATGTGTTATTGGTATCTTTTTTTTATTACTATTATGAATAAACTGTGAAAAGAACTGCTTCCAAGTAACAAGCAGAAAAAGTTTACTATTTTTCAAACTCTAAAAATATTGGTTAAGGTCTGAGAACTTTTAAAAAGCAGTATTTAGTGACTGATTTTACTATTATTTTGTTTTATATATTGTTTGTGACTTTTTTTGTGTGTATAATATACGTTCTGGAAAAAGTAGTCCGGTACCAGTCTGGCATATAAGGTAGATGATTGACTGGGAGGACCAAGCCCTGTCAGGTAGGCCGAATTGTGGTGACAGAATTTGAACTCTGTACTGCAAAGACTAGCACATTCTTAGATGAGGCTCTCGACGAACCACCCCAACCTCTGAGTCTACGAAAAAACTGCTGAACTTACAAAAACTATTGTGAGAAAGAGAGATGACTGTTGATTTCTCTCGAAAACGGACGTGTGAATTGTCGTTGTTCAACCGAATATCGGGTCAGCGGACCTGAGTAAGGCAGAATGTTACCGGCCAGTTATAATTATCATGTTTAATCTAAATGTAAATACCCCATCTGTAAATACCTCATCCATATATTCAAGAACATTAAAGTTTAAGATTTAGTTAAAAATCTGCCTGGTATTCCTTCTAGACACCGATCCAGTAGAAGTACATTTATTTGACAAAATCAATGTGCATTAAATTTCTACATAAATATATGAACATTTTAAGAAAACTGAAAAACTATTTCTTGTAATACAGTAGTGATTAGGAGAAAATGGACATGCAATATAAAATAAAATTTACTTATATTAAATATAAACCCTCTAATAAAGAGTATTTTAATAAAATATTCTATAAAAATATGATCTAAAAAATTTACGTATCTTAGTTCCTGTGAAATTGTTTTAACGTATTTATGATAGCATGCCTTATAAAATTAGAAGATATTAAAATTTTCCTCTAACTTCATGAAAAAAAAAAGAAAGAAACAAAGAAAGAAAAGAAATTACGACCTTTTAAACAATTGGATGTTTAATGAATGAAAACTATTAAGATTAAAAAAAAAATTAAAACATTTGATGAGTAATTTAAAATACCTAACAAAATTCATCTTAACTTTTTCGGAGATTTCGATAATAACAGGAAAATTACCATATTCTTAATTTAGGAAAAGAAATTAAGGTTTAATTTTACACATCTCAAAACTTTATGTGAATTCATCTTTGTACTTTAATTATATTGCTTCGATCTCCGTAAATTTTGCCTTAGGAACTTAGTTTAAAATAATTTCAAAACAATTTTTTCACGCCGTATGAATTTTCAAGTTTCTTTATTTTTTATATCTGATAAATAAAATTAAAAATCTATTTCTTTTATCATGCATATTCTTGAAACAAAATTATGTCTTATTTAAACACATGAACAAATGCATGTATTAACAAATTCGTAGATAAATTTATCTAAATATTTTGGGAATATTTTTTTTTCAGCAAAGTGATTGTGTTTTGTTGACATTATGATTGTGTTTTGTTGACATTATTTATTTTGAAGGAAAATTAGTTTTTATTTTACTGCATTTTTTAAAAATAAAAATGTATTTAAGTCAAAATTGAATGAAGGTTTGGAGTTTATGTTTTGTTTCTATTTCCACTCTTTTATTTTATTAGCCAGCGGTATGCTATTTCTTTCTCCCATCTATAAATGTGTCGTCTCCACAAAATAACGTTAAGTTGTACAAGCCAGCCTAAAAAAAAGCATTGCACGGAATAATCTCTACCGGATTTTTTTAAACTTCTAACCATCGCACATTTTCAATTTTTATACCATCGTATTGGAAAAATAAAGTACTTTTAGATGCATTTTATTTGAAAACAGCATCTTCATTTATTTTTGATATATTAATTTTTTTTGTAGTTTTTAGCACCATTTGTCTGGACCACTTGTAATTTTGGTAACTCAAGTACTCCATTTCTGTAGAAAGTAAAGAGACAATAGTTGAAAAATAGCAATTATATCTTTTGGTTGCAATTTGCTCATAAACACTGAAAAGAAATGTAATTAAAATACGTACCATTTTCAAAAGATATAAATGAATGATTTCTGATAAAACATGGTGCTATTATAAACTAAATTTAATTTTAAGTATCTTTATTAATATTACTAACAAATGAAGGCTTATATATCATGAGATAGCCGATTTTTTTTGTCCAGTTTCTTGAATGACAAAATCTCTTTTTTTGGATTTGTGTATTATTCAGCGATAGTCACGTCCTGCTCATATTTTACGATTTGTTTAAGACTGGATCTTAAATGAGGAATTTTTTAGCAGATGTGTATGATGTCATTTTATATAAAATAAAAGCGCGTGTTTGGAGTCTTAATTATATACATATCTTATACAAGTCTTATTTATATACATATATTTTTTTCATCGGAGGCGTCACTAAATTCAGAAAAAGCAGAATTCCTGTTTTCTAGTTTAGTAATATTTCTTTCTCTCCGTCACATTTTTACACATATACGTTTTATTACTTGTTAGAATACATTTAGTTTAGAATCAATCAGTGTTTTAAAAAGTTTGTTTAATAAAAATAAAAAAAAATCTCAAAGAAATTGACTTTCGATACGTTGGCACATGTTCGGCTGGAAATATTGATCCGCTATTTAAGAGAAGCTGCATTAAAACCAAATGAAAAAAAAGAAAAAAATCACAGACTTCATTTATTTAATGCAGCAATAGAGTGACAGATTATAGCTTGCTTGTACTCGCGTAAATATGATTCTTTTGTGTATATTTTAATAACAATATTGTGCATGGCATGTGTCAGACAGATTCTAAAAAAGAGCTATATAGTTATTTAAAGGTAAAATATGACTTTCATACAATCCTGGAAATCTTCTGTATAAGCCAGAGTTTTTGAAAGTCTTGATCTCCAAGACAGAAAACTTAATAAAAATCAATGAACTGCAGGAAATGAAAGAAATGGTGTAGCATGAGTATATGAATATGTATATTACTACTAGGAACAAAATGAGTATATGTATACTAAAAAAAGAAAGTTTCGCTCTGTGTGTGTGTGTGTCTGTTCATGATGTCAAAAAAAATCTACGACACGTACGTGGCTCAAACGTTTCGTGAAAGTACACCAAGCACTCTTCTGGTAGACATGAGGATCATAATTTAAATTTTTTGATTAATAACCGGGATATTAATTACGAATCGCGAAGAGAAAGCAAGTCCCAGATCTGGAACTTGGCGTGTGAGTACAAGTACTTTCGGCCTATTTGAAAAAAAAAAAAATATGTCATGTTCACAGTTTTCCTTGCTAGAAAAATTTCCTTTTGTAAACTGACAAATTTTGGAAAAAAAACTGAAAATTTAGGCTTAAGTTTCCCCAATAATCAGTTAGTTTCCGAAACTACTGTATTACCAAATTTTTAGCCCTATGTATTCTGTACAAATTGTTTTAATCCGCACTTGAATTAGAGAAATAAACGATGAATTATTTACAATTCTGTAAACCTTTCTTGTGAGAAAATTGCTGCAGGCGATGAAACAAAGATGGTCGCCATGCACAAACGAAAATTAATAAAATTAAAATAATAGTCATTTTGAACTTCCATCTTGTTAGGCTGTTGTACAAAAAAATTCGGATTTTTTAAAAATGGTCAAGCAACAAGTAAAGGATTTTCTGGACCACTTGAAATGGATTGACCCGAAAACATATAAGAGGAGCAAACATTCAAACCGTGTTTTCTCACAATGAAATAAAAAATGAGTTATTGTTAGTTTTATGAACTCTGTGTTAAATTGCACAGAAATAACCGGTTGTTTTAACGAAAAAAAATTTTTTTCAGATTATAAACCAATTTTAAAACTTGGCGTTTCAATCAAAGAGTGTTTCCTCCAAATTCAGTCAAACAGTGGTTTCTCCAGTCTGCCAATCACAGTTGTCACTTGATGTGTACTTTCGAAACCTACCATACATATCAGAATTGAAACGGACTGTTTTAGAGAAAAATAAGAGAACTGTTAAGGTTAAAGGCTTCCAGAATTATAGATTTCAAGATCTAAGTGAAGAATATGGTGTAAATCATCTTAAAAAGGGAGTTACTGTTGCCCGTGGTCAAAGGGTTGTTTTAGAATCTCTTCCTCTTAGCCACGCCATATCAGTTGAAAAGAAAAAAAGACGTTGACAAACTTTTGAAGGTAATGTATGGTGAAGAGTGGCAAAATCAACCTGGTGATGTCTTCAAATGGTATAACCACATTATCTATGATTTACCAGCCTGCAATGAAGAAGAAAGGGAAGTGTGGGACTATCTAGATGAAGGTATTGGTCTTAACAATGTGAAGTGGATTTTTGGCAAACGAGTATTTATTTAGTGAATATTTAGTGAATACTACTAGGTACCATAATCTGTCATTTTATTTTATCAATAATCAACTGAATTCAATAATCAAATAAAATAATGCTTTTGTATTATTTGTGAGTTAGAAATTATTTCATTCAAAAAGCTTTTTATCCACTTGTCAAACAATCAAAACATGTTTCCTCTTCTGAATTCGGTCAAAACGTGATTTTTCCAAATATTAAATGCATTTTATTAATTTGTTTTAGGTTTAATATCTTATGTATGCTGGCAGTTCTTTCTAATAATCAGTAATAAAAATATACAATAAAAATTAGAATTAAATACAAGTTATTTTTTAATTTATCAGTTTTTTGTGTTTTTTTGTAAATTTGTATCTAAAGGAGAAAGCATGGTTTGAATGTTTGCTCCACATATGTTTTTCCCTTTACACACCGTCTATCCCCGTTTTCAGAGGGAAATGCATAAAAAAAGTAGGTGAAATTAAAACAGATGAAAACAAAAATTGAGATACTACTAGAAAAAAATTCTCAAGTAAGTTCAATTTTCTATTATGTTGTAAATATTTGTTTTGGTCAATAGTCTGAGCGTATTTTTATTAATTAATTGGCCTCTAATACTTATGTATCGTTTTTTTTTAAATTATCAATCTTTTCGTCCTGTGAAGTTAAGTACCTACAAAATTATTCAAAATCGTCGGTACATTTCTCTTCAATTTACTTATAGTCAGTCTGCATTTAAGGAGTGAGAAACATTGTCAATAACAGCATTCAAGAAAACTTTGTATAAAATTAACAAAAATACATAAAAAGGGACATTAAAAACAATTTAGAGTTTCGTGCCACATTTGCGGTCAATGTCTACAAACAAGTATACTTCGTTATAGCGCGTGGTGTTCAGAAAAATAATAACACTTTGTTTTAAGCCACTTGTAAGTGATTTTGAATATTTAATAATTAGCCTTTTTTCTGGACCTAAAGTTATAATAACTATGACAAAAAGCTTCCATACAGATAATGATACACCGCTACTTCGCGGGAAAAGTGGTATATGTGTTGAGATCGGAGTTCATTTTCCTTTAGTTACTGACCGCAACCATAGAGGACATATCACGAAAGGTCACAACCATAAACATTTAAAAGCTAAATCCGACAGTTTTAGAGTTCGATCAGGGCATTCGCGTGGGTCAAAGCCTTTAATGCGTCGGACAATCGCGGCGGCATCGATATCATTATAGTTTGGACCCGGATGCTGGATAAATACTGGCGTAAAAATTGTCATCAATGTCGACTTGCATATTGAACAATTTTATTTTATGTTCCTAGAAAATTTTTCTGCATTACTTCACAAAGTACTGAATCGATTGGAGCATCACTGTTTGGTGGCAAATGTAAATATTTTGTTAAGAAACTCTCATCAATGATAATTTACATGTTGAATACTCTAAGTCGTATTTTAATAGTGAAATTTTCTTCATCACTGCACAAATTACTGAAACAAATGGAGCATAACTTTTTGCTTGCTTAGGTAAATATTTCTGTAAAGCAAATTTATTGTACTAAAATAACTGGTTCACATTTTTTTTTTCCTTTCCATGAAAATTGTATCTTTTTATTCCCTATAATTTTAAAATTAGACAATATTTAAACAAATATATATCTATTATTTTAGATCACTTCGTGTTTTTTAATTCATGCCAACTAATTGAACATTATTTATAGAATGTCAATATTCAGCTAAAAAAATAAATAAATTAAATGTGAGAATACTAGAGTTAGCTAAATTTGAAATCACATATACAAAATTTAAATGTTCTTACTTTAAATATAATAGATTGCAATACATATGCAGAATATTGCTGAAGATAGAAACTAATGAAATAAACCGTAGGCAAAGAATATAAACTAATTACAAAATAATTAAATTTATCCCTTATTTTTTGTGGGGGGGGGGGAGTACCAATATAATAGAGTTTTAGTATATGTTTCTAAAAAGTACACATTATAATATATTTAATTATTATTTTATTAGAAATAATGTTTTAGATTTTACAGTCACTCTGGGAGTGATAAATTTTTATAAGAATTTTATAATACTAGCCGACCTTGGCGAACAGGTTTGTCTCCCTTAAAATTTATATTTGGGAAAGCATACTAAGCATTGAGTCATGTTACTTTTATTCATAATTTAATTTACTTGGACTCCCTTAAATATAATTAATATAATCCCTTAAGCTAAAATTATTTTTTGTTGCATTAAAATATCCCAATTTGTTGATTTTCTATAAGCAAGTACACCCCATTGGTTTACAATGGAAGTCTAAGGGAATTTGCGAAATATTAGAGCTATCACCCAGCTGGCGACAAACTTGGCGGCATTTGTAGACAACACAGGATCACCCTTATGACAAACCCCCTTATACATATGGAGATGCATTAAATGCCATTCAATAATAAATGAGATGCGTTTCATTCGAGCTTTGCCAGTAAACAATTAACAAATAATCACGATTCCTATGCCACGTACGATAGCGTAATATTTATATAGATTGCTGCCCAAACTATTTTTTATAATTAAAAAGTAGTAAATAATGTATCTGTTTGAAGTTTGTAAAATATCATAGAAACACAATAAGGATTTAACGTTGTGGTTTAACGTTGAATTTATGTCTCTGCTAAAAAATACTCAAAACTTAACGTTTTTATTAAAAAAAGTGTTACGTAATTTATTAAACGTACGCATTCCATTAATACAAACATAAGTTTAATCAGTTTAATGCATGCAGCTAGATGCAATAGACTTGCTATTCTACATCATAGTTTTTAAATACTTCATAAATTTTATATATTTAATGATCGTCATGTAAATTTGAAGCAGCATATTTTTTTACAATAAGTATTTTCATGCGAAATATATTTAAATCACTTTCCAGAATTCTTAGGTAATATCCTTTATTTAGTTAATTAATGTCGAATTTTATTGAGCTACTAATATTGTACAACTAAAAACTCAGAAAAATATAGTGAGCTGATTAAAAATTAGTGAAAATCCCTTTATAATAAAGCTATTTTTAGAAAGCAACTCACTATATCGCCCCTAACTTCGTGAATTTTCGCGATATTTGACTGGACTTTTTAGATACGTTGACCTATATAGCTGACTACCAAATTATGAAATAACAATTTTGAAATCTTTCACGCCTGCGCAGTTAAAAATTATTTCATACAAGTCTCCATATCTAATCAAAATATTCAATATATTCAAGTTTTTGTTGAAGTGTACTGTTGATACTATTCTTGGTAATGTTTTCGTAAAGTTGTGTTAAATTTGGTTGAAAATTCTGTATGCTATAAACAAAAAAACTTTTGAATTTTTCACGTACACAATAACATCTACATGGATATGAATGCTATGCTTACACAAATGCTCAGAAACTTTGAACAGGATCCAAATAATCACTTAACACAGTGACAAACCATTTACATACATAGTGTTACATAGGTGATCTCAAATAATATTTTATTATTAAACTTATTATTAGCCGTCTAATTGCCACCTCGACATTGTTATTTACCGAGAAATATGAAGTCAAACATTTTCTTTACATCCCAGAAGTTCAAGAACAGTTCGTCAATAATGTTGGTAGATATTCTACATACCGCGTACAATCGAAAGCATCCATTCCCTGTCCCTTAACTTTTGGTGGCCAGAGTAAATTATTATTTGTTTTAAATTATCTTTTAAACTTTGCGGTTGTTTTTATTCATTTGCATATTCCAGTATCGCTTGTTTTGTTTAATTTGCTGTAGTCAATTTTTTAAACTGTATTTCTTTCATGAATACACGAACATGAAATTTATTAAGATTTTTATGAAAACATTTGGGACCACTTTTTCACGAATGCTTATTATTGCCACAGTTCAAAGATTGCTTAAAAAAAATACTACAAAATTTTCATCCAATTTTAATTATTTTTCTTTTTTGTGACTCTCATAAAATCATAGTCACTATTAAATCACACATTATTATATTCACACACTAAATTAAAGTTTGCTGTTTGCGTCCAGTATTTTGCAAGGTGTGCTTATGCTATAAATGCGTGGAAATGTAAGTAATATCTATAAAAAAAGAGAAGTTTGCAATTCAAACATTATTTTTTCGTGATTAGACAATAAATGTATATTATCTGATACAGTACTAACTTCTTAAAGTCATTGCTTTAAATATTATTGTAATAAAAGAGAAATTCTTATTGCGTAGAAATGTTTCTGATTATTTCAAAATATGTTAGTATTTTCCATAACGTAAATAAATGCATTAGAATTACAAAGAATATACTGTACTTTAATAATTCTGGTAAACAAAAAACAAAAACAAAAATTGAAAAATAGATTTTGTATGATTTTTCTTTCTCAAAAAGTATTTTACACAAGTAAAGGAAAATAAAACGTGAAAAGCTCCTTTGTTCCTTTTAAAATTTTCAGAACTACAAAAATATATATATTTGAAAATTTACAGAAAATATCTAAGGTTTTTTTTTATTTTTAGTTTTATGTATTGTATTATATTATATTCAGCATGCATATTTGAAATTAGTTGTGGTAAATTAAAAAAAAAAAAAAAATGCAGCAGAAAACGCATTCTCATTATGTTGCAAATAGCATAGCTGAATCTTCAATTTACATTTCATAAATATACTTTTTCATTGATTTATATAAGACATGTATATGTTACTAATTAAGTATTTTTTAAATAATAAACAGCAAAGTTAAATTCATAAAAATAATAAATTTAAAAAATACATGAAATTTTCGAATCTTGGACAGAATTTGATAAAGAATGTACGTTGAAGATTCGAATTTATTGTGTCTTTTGGGGTAAAATAGATATTTTAAAATATTTTTATTCTTCATCCGGACAAATATTAGGGGTAATTCGTATTTTTAACATAATTACAATCTTGTGAATAAACATTTACACTGCTTATTAAAGAACACCCATGGGACGTTTATCATGCGGAGTTCATATCTCGACGGAAATGCAAGTAAACAACCGCGACGTGTAACTAATCCTTTTCCAAGTAATGTTAAGGAAATATATAATACACTGCTTAATGCCTGGTTTATTAGGTACTTGCTGAAAAATTTCTCGACGCTATCTGGGATTAACTTAAGTAGCTTTATTTGCTAAGCTAGAAAATTATTCATCTTGTTTCAAATTTTATATTTAACCGAATTCTTTCTGTCTGAATCATAATATGTACACTTAAAAAAAAAAAATATATGGGTATAATTCTTAAAAGCCATAATAATCATAATATAAATTCTTTAATGGTGTTGATTTTGAATGAAGATCAAAAGTTTTGGTTATATTAAGATGGATAATAGAACATAAATATGAAATTATTTGTATTGAAATAAAGTAAATAGGAAAAAATATGTATTTATATAAACTTGCAAAGTTTAATGATAATAAACAATTGACAATAATATTTCATTCTTTCTGTTTTGAAAAAATAATAACTTCATCGAACAAAATTATTATTACCTTCGTAAAAAATATTTGAAGCCTTTGAAGCCTTTTAGTCATTGTCTTTAGAAAAAACTGTTATACTTACGCTTTTTTAAATTGTGATACATGCATTTTCATAAGTGTTTCATGCTAAATAAAAATATTTTTATGTACAACTGTGGAACATTTGCACTCATGGAGAAAGTCAACCTTACAAATTATACTGTAGAAAATCGCATAAAAAAAAATATGGGTACCAATCGATTGGGAAAATTTTGCATAATTGAAGAGCTGAGTGGAAGAACATGTTATGTTACATTTTCTTAAAAATTATTTTATCTTTTGGACGAAGGTGTTATCAGGTATTCTATCACATGGTAAAGCTAAAATACCAAAGTTCAATTTAGACTTGAAGATTTAAGACATCATTCATTAATATTTAATATTTTAATATTTAAAAAGGCAAATAATATTAATATTTGTTAATATTTAAAAATTATATATGAATAAGGTTTTTCGATAGAGTTTACTACCACACCTGTTAATATTTTAAACACATGGTATCAAACAGAAAATAAATCATTAAAATTGACAACAAAAACTTTGACATCAAATTTCTTCAAATGTAATTTTTGTTACTTAACATGCTTTTCTACTTAGCTCTTCGATTTAACGTAATTGTGATTTGGGGTATTCTACACTCATGTCAAAAATTAAGGTCACAAACATGAAATTTGTGAAAACTGATGAACTATACACTGTGTTGCCACGAAATATGGCACAGTGGTATATTATAATGGGAGAAAGAATATAGCAACATAAAAATATGGAAAACATTTTATTTATTGTGAATTAAGAAACAGGTTATATCAAAAAGTGCAAAATAATGAATCAGAGATAGAGCATTTATCTCGAGAAAAGTCTATCTAATACGGAGTGTGACCACCGTGCACTGCTGTACAAGCCTCACAACGAGCTCTCATACTGTTTATGAGGGTGTCAATAAATGTTTGTGGCAACAAAGCCAATTCTTCCAAAAGCGCGGCTTTTAACTCCTGACGGGTCCTGTGAGAGGTGTTATGTTGTGCAATGGCTTTTACTAGGACATCCCAAACATGTTCAATAGGATTGAAGTCCGGAGACATAGAGGGCCAATTCATACGTCGAATATTCTCTTCTTAAAGAAAATAATCAACAATGTGAGCTCTGTGTGACTTCGCATTATCGTCCATAAACATGATGTTTGGGCCTACAGAGCCGCTAAACAACCTCACAGAGGCTCAAGTACCTCATCCTTAAAGCCCGGCGTCCAATCTTGTGTGTCCCTTTCACTGCATCCAGCAGGAAAGCCCGGTTGTTGTGGAGCCGAAGACATCAGTCTTGGACACAAAAAGAATGGGGGCGTTTTCTTTTAAGTGATGAGTCGAGATTCACCACGCAGAGTGATTCTCATCAAATCTTCATCCGGGGAGAACGTGGAGGTCACTATCATCCCTCCTATGTAAAATAAATCGACAGATTTGGTGACAAAGAAATCCTTGTCTGGGACGGCATAATGTTGGGGAGGCGTACACCACTGCACGTCTTCGATGCGGGTACTGTCAACACACATCGCTATAGCGATAAGTTCCTTGAAGCCTACGTGAGGTTGTTCCTTCGTGCTGTGGGCCCGAACTTCATTTTATGGAAGATAATGCGAAGACGCACAGGGCTTACATTGTTGATGATTTTCTTGAAGAAGAGAGTATTCGCCATATGGATTGGTCCTCGAAGTCTCCGGACCTCAATCCTATTGAACATGTTTGGGATGGTCTAGGAAGAGCCAATGCACAGCAAACACCCTTCCCAGGACCCACCAGGACTTAAAAGACACGCTTTTGGAAGAATGATATTTGTTGCAACAAACATTTATTTACATCCTCATAAACAGTATGAGAGCTCGTTGTGAGGCTTGCACAGCAGTGCACGGTGGTCACATTCCATATTAGACAGACTTTTCAGACAGATAAATACTTTATCTCTGATTTATGATTTAACACTTTTTGATGTACCCTGTTTCTTAATTCACAAATAAAATATTTTCCATATTTTTACGTTGCTACATTCTTTCTTCTATTATTGCAATATACCCCAGTGCCAAATTTCGTGGCAGCACAGTGAATAGTTCACCAGTTTTCACAGATTTTATGTTTGTGACCTTAATTTTGGACATGAGTGTAATTAAAATTGAACAATTTACGTTTTGAAAATGTCAACAACCACTTCAACAATTTACTTATGTTCCTTTGATCAAAGCAGCCCATAAATGCTCATAGTTTATCTTCTCTTTAGTAACTATTTAAATAGTTATAGAAGAATATTTGTTAGAGATGTATGCATGCATTAAGAAAATAAAATTAAGAATTTGTGGGGGAAAGTTTCACACAGACATTGTTCGCAACCTCGTTTTAAGCTTTTCACCTGAACATCATCTCAAATCCCAGTAGATTCAGCTTAAAACATACCAAAAATCAGTGGCCCCACGTATATTAATGACCTAATATAACGAGTGTTCCTGTCGCTAAATGGTAAAAAAGAATAAGCGGTATTCACCTTCGGAATAGTAATTTCTTAGAAAAGAGTTGCTAATATAAAACGTCAAATATAAAATTAAGATTTGCTTTCTTTAAGAGGAATAATAAAGGTCATATAAATGTAAATATTCACATCGTTTCTAGAAGAATGGAACTAATTTTCCACCTAATCCCCCCTCCCCCCCCAAAAAACCCCTCTAAGCTACAACCAGAAATTTTCCCCTAAATCCCATAATTAATGAAGAAAACTCCCAATTAGACATCATCGACCGAGTACATTCATTGATAACAAGGAAAAATTTATTTATTTAAGTTTTAACAAAAAATAAATATATATAAAAAAAATGCTACACATTTTTTAATAGGAATATTTTTCTCAAACAATCGCAGAAATTCTGTGATAAAATAATTAAAATGTTATTATGAAAAAAAAAAAAAAAAAAACATGTAGCCAAAATATAGACTAGTTTAGACTAGTTTAAATCACGACTAAAGAATATGTATTTAAACCTTCTTATATTTGAAAATATTTACATTGAAAAAAATGCCAAATTTCAAAATGTTTTCCATTTAGAAATAATTTAAAAGTTCAAATTTTATAGTAATTTGAAATTAACCAGTCAGTAATCACATAATGTATATAATTTTTTAACATTTCTAAACTCTTAATTAGTAATTTAACATGTTCAGAACCTCTGTAAACTTCCACTTATATTTTTCAAAGAAGAAATCAATAATTGCAAAGAAATATTATTTTCTACCTATTTACCTTCTTTCCAAAATTTTATAATTCTATTTAAAATGTGTTTTAACATCAAACACCCGAAGATAAGTGAGCAGAGTGATTCCAAACTCATGGTACAAACTTTAAGAGTTTATGGAGGACACTGTAACAATAGTTTGGTTTACAGGAATGTCTAGCCGTAAGTGAGGCACAAACACAAGACCAAGATTCCAAAGGAATGTTGATTAACAGCGTCATTGGCACGAGTTATGTTTACAATAAATGTACAAATTTGCATCAACCAAGAGTAATATATACCTTGCAACGTCGATGGAGCGATTGGCGTGCAGATCAAAGATGCTTAGTATTTCCCTCATGCATGTAGCAGCAACAGATATCCAAACGACGAGATCGTCAACAAAGTCAATTGGATTCACATAAACAAGACTCTTCAGATGTCTCCATAACATGTAATCAAAGGTCTATAAATCGGGAAATCGGGACGGATAAGGGGCTGGTATTGCACTCAAAGGCAGGCAATAATTACTGGCAGGAATTTTCTGGCAAAAGATTTTACGTTCGCTATTCGTAAGCGACTGTGGTTTCATCATGATGAAGCAGCCGCTCATTACAACATTGTTATGCACAATTACCTGGATGCCACTTTCAAGGCGTAATGGGTTGGGTATGCACGTTTATGCAACTCCCGGAGAGGCTGGTTGCTTGAATACCCTTTGCTGCTCCACGTGTCTTCCAAATAACTGGCATCTGAATCTGTGCCCCAATCGCTCCGTCGACGCTGCGAGTAATGTGTTACTCTTGGTTGATGAAATTTTCAACACCTACTGTAAACATAACATTAATGACACTGTTAACAAACATTCCTTTCATTTGTCTTCCCTGTGTTTGTGCCTCAACCCGTCTCTTGAGCCCAAGCATCCTTATACAATAAATGATTGGTACCGTTTCCTGTAAACCCTTAAAGTTTGTAACATGAGCTTGGAATTACCGTGTGTTTTGATTAAATTGTTCTTTCATTTTATTAAAACATCTAGAAATCTTTCAGTAATTTAAATACAATAACTATAACTTAGGACATACTAATTCTTCTTAATACGTTAAGCGCCACGTTAGTCACCGGTGACTGACACTAAACTTTCCGTTTAAAACGAGCCATTCACCGATTACTGATGGTCTAAAATATGATATAAAACTAAAAAAATACAGTAGCGCTCAAAAGTATTTTGACAACCTTATATTATCTCTTACTTTATTTAATATAAAAATGTAAAAGAAAATATATTCCCTATAATTGAGGACACTATGACTGCAGTTATTCAAATGTATCAAGTTTCAACTTGTTTGTTTACATTCGGCATCACCGAAGAAATATGACTCCTCCTTAGCTCAAAAGTATTTTAACAATTAGTTTGCATTTATTTCTCGAAGGTGTCAGTGTCGCTATAGCTTCGATTAGTGTTTATATCGACTTATTGTGATTATTTTTAAATGCCGAAATGTAAAAAATATTGAAATGATTCTAGAAAAGCCGCTGTAAATGCATTTAAGAAAGGTAGATTGCAAGCAGAATTAGCTCGTTCTTTTAACGGGTCTAGGCAACTTGTTGTTACATGGAATAATGTTTTTAATAAACAGAAATACATCGAAAATAAGCCTCAAATTGGCCATCCGGAAAAAAAAACTTGCAGTGTTGACTGTATTATAAAAATGATATCTACAAGTGATTGTCGTAAGTCAACTGTAATAATAAAAAATGAATTGAAAGAAAATTACGGCATAGAAATACACGTTTCATCAGTCAAACGACGCCTAAACCGCTATGGTTTACATGGCAGAAGACCAGCAAAAACACGTTTTTATCTACTAAGATTAGGAAGGCTAGAGTTGCATTTGTAAAACGGCATAACCCTTCCAGGGGCAAAACAATTTCATATTTTTTTGTAATTCATATAATTTCATTGTAATCATGTACATTCATGTGTCATGTCAATATTGTACATTCATGTAATTCATTTCATATAATTTCACAATTTGACGGCATATGTACGACTTTAGTATAAAATGTCTTATAATCTAATGAAATATGGACAACTTGATATAAATGCATTTCTGAAAGGTATAAGCCATGTCCTTAGTCAATGATATTTCTTGAATGAAAAGGAGAATTCTCGTTTCCCGCCGTGAATGTATTAAGTTTTTAATAATGAATTGATTTTAGTACTGAATTTTCGAATATTAAAGTGTGACCAACATGCTGTGCACGCCGTATATAGCATAGTCGAGTGTGACTCTCCTGTAGTACACCTTCTATGGAGCAGTCGAGTGTGATGCATGCCGCCTGATATATATAGTCAAGCGTGACCCACCGGTGATGGTCGCAGCCTGATTGGACAGTCGAGCGTGGTCCGCGGCGTGAAATGTTAACAGTTCAAAGAAACATGTAAAAAACATATTTATTGAGATAAAATTTTGATTTTTTTCGTGTTGAGTATGCATAAAATTTGAAAACAAAATCGCAGCCTAACTATCTCATCCAGTTAAAAAAAATTAAATGATTATTATTATTTTTTTTAAAGTGGGGTAATTTAAAATCGTTATACCTCGAGACATTATTTGTCGAATTTCAAAATTTTTCTCGTTTAAATACAGAAAAAAATATAATTTTAATTTTGTTTGAGTTTTTTTTTAAATATTAATTTTACAAATATTAAAAATATAAATTTAAAAAACGATGTAACTTATTTTTTAAAGAATCATATTTTCAAAAGTAAACATTATTTTTTTCAAATTGGCGTATATAAAATTAAAGTAAAATAATAAAAAAAATACTTTTTTTCAAGATTGAACTTTTTTCTTTAACAATCGTTGACTTATAATAATTTAAACACGAGACATGGTGAAAAAAATCCCATTATGCAGAAAAACGCATTTAATGTTTTAAACAATGATTGGCTCCTAGTAAAATGTTTAAATGCTTTTTTAAAAATTGCAAGTGAGTAATAACTCCTTCCTAAAACTTCCGATTCAGTTTAACTTTTGTCATTCCACAGTGTTTCTATACTGTTTTAATGTCCACCAGTTGACTTAAAATATGGCTTTTTCTAACATGCCGAATAACAGTTTTTTCATAATTTTAGCCCTCAGAACTTCAAATTTTATATCGTCGCGAGAGGCCGCTAAAAATGTCTGTTTTCTGGAATAGGGCCAGGCTCGAACCTTACTTATTTCTGAAGGCTCGGTCAGGCCTTACTTTTTGTTTTCATATCGAACCGGGACTGGCTTCCTTCTTGCTAAGTGTCTATAACGCATTTTTTCCCTATGTGATTCCGTCTTAGGAAAATGTACTCTCAAAAAGGTATGTGGATTGACGAACTTTTTCTGTCAATTTTTTACGAACATTTTCTTTGACTAACAATGGCTGGCAATGCGTTTTAAAATTCGATATGCGATTTAAAATTTAAATATTTTTTTGTATGTCACTTTCTGTAAATAAATTATATACCTTATATACAAAAGAATTCACGTACCAGTCTCCTTATAATGGGAAATGGCTGAAGGGGAATATTCAATTCAGATGTATATTTCTTAACTGAACTAAATTTTGGCATGCATGTAGTTAATGGATAGAAATTTATATATCATGTACAGGGCTGCTCAAAGAAATTGGATAATTTCCCGTTTGTATATGAGGACAGCTTAAAAGGGTTTTCAAATGTGTTATATGTTTCCATACGGTTGAATTAAACATAGTAATTTAACTTATTAAACGGTGCAGTTTTGTTACATTATTCTGAATGTGTGGGAAAGTGTTTCATAATCTATACTTAACGAATTTCTTTCTTGTTTATTTATGTATCTGTTTTAACACTTTGAAAAAGAATTTTTCGTTTTCGTTAGGTTATTTTTTCATTCTCTTATATAGTTATCTTATTTTCATATCATAATTTGATATGTCTTAAGATATGCAATGTAAAAGCTATTCTATCATGTAATCTGTGATATTTAAAAATTACATACCACACTTTTACTACATTACACCATACATTTGTCACTTTGGTTCATTTGTTTTTTTCTTTTTACAGTTGAAACTTTTCATGACTGTTAAACAGTCCTTTAATGTTTTCTGTTTCTTTTTTGTCTCCCAATATGCTATTTTTTTTCCGGGCAACAATTAAAATTTCGTCCCTAAAAAATATCGTTCCGTTACATAAGTTAGCCGTAAAACGAAGCAGAAGTATCAGTATAATGTTAAATACTGATAATCTCTACTGCAATTTTTTAAACATCTAAACGTGGCACATTCTCAATTTTTACAACTTCGTATAGGGAAAAAATGTACTTTTAAATACAATTTTTTTGAAAGCCGCATCTCAAATTATTTTTGAGATAGTATTTTTTGTGTAGTTTTTAAAACATTTTCTTTAAAGGTGGCAGCTCAAGTACTCCATTTCTGTTGAAAGTAAAGGGTACATAGTAGATTACTATATCTTTTTGTTGTGATTTTCACATAAAAACTGGAAAAATTAATTAAAATATGTGCTACGCCACGAATATCGTGTGCTATAAAAATGTATTTCAAGTATATATGTGTTTAATTTTTTTTCTCCGCATATGCTTAATTTTCATATCAAAAAGCTGAAATAATGTAATTTTATTAATCCGTGTGTATAAGATTTTCCGAATTTAGAAAAAATATAAATGAATGATTTCTGATAACACATGGAGCTATTATGCACTCTATTTAATTTTCAGTATCCATATTAAGGTTACAAACAAATGAAGGCTTAAATTAGATACCCGATATTTTTGTCGAGTTTCTTGAATGACGATATCGCCTTTGCTGGGTTTGCATATTCTTTCGCAATAGTGACGTCCTATGCATACTATTCTATAGACTTTTTAAAGGCCTGATCGTAAATGTGGAATTCTGCAGCGGATGCAAATGACGTCATTTTATATAAAATAAAACGGAGTATTTTAAGTCTTAAAACTGAAATATGTTTTGTACTATCTATATTTATATGCATTTTTTTCATCGGAGGAGACACTAAATTCTTAAAAAAAAAAGAAAAAAACATAATTCCTATTTTCTATCTTTTTTTGTAACTGTTTATTTTTAACTTATTCAAAAACATTCTTTTCTACTGCTATATGTATTGATTGTTTCAGGATTTTAAAATCTATATTTGTTTTAAAATACGTTTCAATATCATGAATAATGATTATGATTCAAGTTTGCATAACCATTTGTTCGTCTGCCTGTGCTCCAAATCACGTAAATATAATTGAATTGGCATATAATTTTTATAAATTAATGAGGTTCATAATAGAATGCTTGCTATTGAAAATACCCTCGATGATAAAATATACCTTACATAATATGAATTATTTTAGGTTATATTTATTATAAATTTAATAGGCAATCTTTTTCTTCAGGGTTAATTTTTCTGTTTTTTAAAGTGACATATAATTCAGAGAGTCCATTAATATTTAGTCATCACTATTGAATTTAATTTATTTATTTTATGCTCAGTATTCAAATTCAATTTATATAATTATTCAAACATCCCACAAACTCAGAACATTTAAATGAATATATTAGTATTAACGTAAAAGGTATCACCATCGACTAAGAAAGATTGGTTTTGAATAAGTCTTACTTAAGTATCTATAATAAAGTTTTATGAAATTGGATATAGTTCCTCATTTAGTCAGTGCAATTTAATTTACGTACGAAAACAATTGTGATGATTTATACTATGAAATTTCAATTAAAACAAGTAGCTAAGAGTCGAAATACTTGACTGAGTGTCAAAAATATTGTTAATTTAAATGAAATTTCTATAGATTGGCATTAAGTTGCCTATAATTGTATAAACATTTATGAAAAGACTGAGCTTGCATTAAGATTAATATGCAATGGACTTAATTTTTTAATTAATGTAATGAGTATTTGTTAGAAGCGGAATTAATCATAATGCTACATTAGGTTTAAGCGTTACTATGTTAATAATAATTTATTTAATTCTATACAACACTACATTTGTAACGCTTAAATAAGTAATATTTTAATATATAAAATGTTTTTTTAAATATATAAAATTAACTGAAAATGATCACCAAGAATTTTTTTTTGTTCATCAATTTGTTAATCATATTTTGAGTGTGAGTGAATAATAAGTGCAGATAATAAATTATTTAATTTACAGTGTATGTTGTTTAAGGCTTTTTATGCATACATACTAAATAACGTCTGCTAGCATATCACCTTTGGTTGCCATGCCATTGAGAAGGACATCTAAGAATCGACTGGGCGTAGAGACCTAACGTCTAATACAAACATTCCACTGTTTCAGCCTGTTATGCTGCGTTTATATTATGGCGTAGTCGTCTTTCTAGTTCTATGATGTCTGCGCGGGACAGCTTTTCCAACCAATCAAAGTTCTTTATTGGTTATTTACACGACGCTGAATGGTTGGGTCTTGTGGGGTCACAGAACTCTTAAAATTGGAAAAAATGGAAATTAAAAAAGGCCATTTTCACACTTAATTTCTTAAAATGTATAGGATTTAAAACCACAATTTTTATTGGTATAAAAGATATAAGAATGTTCTTTCATTTCATGCCTTTAAAAAATTGCAAGATGCAGAATTAGATTTTATAGGGCGCTCCAATAAAATATTTCGTGCCCAATTATACTTCAAAAGATATTAATTACACCGAGCCTAAATAAATTTGTATTTAAGGCACTTATATATTTTTAATACAAAGTTGTATTTAGCTAATACAAAATTTCGTAAATTTGAATAATTCTAAAAGACAAAACTTCTGTTCTAATGGGAAATTTAAGGAAACAATTACATCAAAATATTCAGAGAATACAGGAGATTAATCAAAAAATTAAATTTTCGAAAAATATGTAGCTTTAAGAGTCCTGAGATACCCTTTAACGCCTGGAACACCAACGGCTAGGACGATAACGCCATAATGTAGATGGATCTTTTGTATCCATTCCTAGAGTATGGTGAACGAACGTGAATGGACTTGCTTGTCTAGCACTTTGGTCATCTCTACGTTATTTTTCTACGATTTTAAAAATCAAATCTTGATTTTCCATCCCCTAAATGTCCTTGCTTACATTAGGTATCAGAAAGTAGGGAAGAGAGGGTTTCGAAAAGTACCTGGTTCGGTTTGGTGGCCATAAGTTGATGACTTTGGATAAGTATAACACACAATCCTGTTCTTTTGAAAATCGTTAAAAACTATTCATTTTTTTAATAATAATTTATTTAATTCTTGAAATGTAAGATTCAATTTGCAAAGATTTTACCAAACGGTATGTTAATACCTAAAATGTTTTTTAAATATACAATTGGAGCTAAATACGATTATCAAGACAGTTTTTTTCTTTTAATTTGTGGATTATATTTTTAATATGAGTGAAGAATCCGTATAATTAATAAATTATATAATTTAATGTGCGTGCATTTTTTAAGACTTATATTCTTATATATAGGGGAGAGTAGCATATTTGGACCGCCGCTTTAATTGGACCGTTGTTATTCTGCCGTTAATTACAGGAAGAGACGCCATCTACCACTGAAATCCTACTCATCAGAATGACGTCACTCATGATTAGAAGAAGCAACCAACTACCACGTGTTGTTTTCAGATAATTTTAAAAAACCTAAAGTTAGCTGTTTTGATCTAATTTTTTCCTACTAAACGTAAGTGAATACGTTAAAACTAAGGTAAGCTGTAATGTTTTCATATACATATATGAATTCATCTGTTTATTGCGAATATTTTTCACGCGGATTTGCTTCATTTTGTTTTTGTTTTTTAGTCTTGAGATTATCTGTTTTTAAAAATGGCGCAGTTTCCGTAATTGGGCCAATTTAAGTTGCTTAAATTGGACCAGATATGCGATCATAAATTTGAAAAGTAAGTAATAAATTTTGCTTTGTAAACTTTTTTTAATTTTTTTTTTATATTCTATAATAAATTGCTATCTCGATGCAAGGGTTTTTTTTTTTTTTTGGATATCTGGTTTAAATTTTTTATACAGTTTAGGCCTATATAAATATAATTTTCTTTTACATGTTTATGGAAAAAATTTTGTTTGCAATTTTTTTTTATCTTGTATGTATTTGTATTTATTTTCTTTGAATTCCTTATTTCTACGGCGTATTTGGTTTACAGAGTTGAATTCAAACATTTTCCACCTGGAGGATATTTGCGATGGCAGACTTTTTACAGTTCTGGAGGGTAGAATTACACTTTTTTGCCATTAAAACGCATAAAATCTCAAACCTAGGCTACGGTGAGGGGAGGCAAAATTCAACACTGTTTGAATATATGAGGGGCTCAGAACCATAGTAGACCAAGTCCACTTAAAAAGAATGAGATAGTTCAATTAGAAGGAGCATAAAATCTGTTTTATCCACTCCCACAGTAAAACAAGTCTGCAAATAGATGACATATATCATAAAGTATGTGAAAACAGACTTGGTTCACTGTGGGAGTGGATAAAATATATTTTATGCACCTTCGAAATGGACCATCTAATTTTTTTCCAAAATGGACTTGTTCTACTATGCTTGTGAACCCCTCATATAATGTTTGCGTTTGATTAATCGTGGTGTATTTCTTTATGGAGTTTTCTATTTTTTAAAATAATTTCTTAGTATAATGTTGAAAATGTTGAGAAATATACAGACAAACTGTCTGGAAGAAAAACACCCTGACAGCAAAAGCTGTTAAAGGTATAGGGA
The DNA here is from genome assembly GCA_963932465.1 of Maratus speciosus. Lineage (NCBI taxonomy): Eukaryota > Metazoa > Arthropoda > Arachnida > Araneae > Salticidae > Maratus > Maratus speciosus. The sequence goes on along the minus strand of OZ010788.1, from coordinate 388,749,662 downwards.
ACAAAAAGGAGGGAGTAAGTTGTGAAGAAATTGATCTTCAAGAAGGCTGCAGCTACAAATCCTCCCCAAAAGCCAAAAAATCATTAGAAATGTTATCTACCTTGCTATATTCAGTTAAATCAAAGTACATAGGGAACCAAAAAAAAAAAAAAGTTTTGTTAACATCTTCGCCATATAAAGTAAATCTTGAAATGAAAAAAAAAAAAAAAAAAACGACAAAAAGGAAGCTATCACAGCACAAAAGCAATTGGAACATCAAGTTTTAAAAAATAGGCGTAATTCAATTAGAAAAAAATGATGGAAGGGAAGAACTGCAAACATAATGTAAAGAAAACTTCTGTTGCAAAATAAAATCTAATAATTCAGAATCTAAAAAGAAAAATCTAGACAATGATGATTGGTTTTGCCTAATTTGTAAGAAAAATCAAATGGCAGAAATGATTCAGTGTTCAGATTGCCCAATACGGTTCCATGTTGTATGCGCTGGAAAAAAAAAAATCAATAAACGAAATTCCTGCGTATGCTTTGAACTCCTTACACGATATTCAAGTAACTGACAATTGGTTCCATAATTTATATTCTAAATTACTGATAATTTTGATTTATATTTTGAATACATTTTGATTTAAAACAATTACTGTTATTTTCAGATATTTAATTACATTATATTTCATTGCTGTTATTTTGTTTCATTGTTTCATTAATCCAAAACTTTGCTTTTAATAAAATTAGTTATATTCCCTAGTCATTAAAACAACCTGATATTATTTGGTCCAATTTAGGAGACTGGTAGTCCAACATAGCTGCTGGTATGCTTTGAACTCCTTACACGATATACTAGTAACTGACAATTGGTTCCATAATTTATATTCTAAATTACTGATAATTTTGATTTATATTTTGAATACATTTTGATTTAAAACAATTACTGTTATTTTCAGATATTTCATTACATTATATTTCATTGCTGTTATTTTGTTTGATTGTTTCATTAATCAAAAACTTTGCTTTTAATAAAATTAGTTATATTCCCTAGTCATTAAAACAACCTGATATTATTTGGTCCAATTTAGGAGACTGGTGGTCCAACATAGGCGAGCAGTTGCTGAATTTGGACCACTTTTGACAATTTTTTCAAATCAAAATAAAATTTAAGATTTTGAAAAAGAAATTGATTTAAAGATTTATTTAGTTAGTAGATGAATAGATTGACCCCGTGTAATGATGTTTTGCAGATATTCCAAAAATTAAGTGAGTTACTCCTGAAAATATGTGAAGTGGTCCAAATTCGGCTACACTCCCCTATATATATATATATATGCCGAAGAGCCAAAATATTATGACCATCCTCGATTTTAGACTTTTTGTTAAATATCTAGAAAAATACATGAGGAATTAACCTGAAACTGAAGGTGTGTAAACAGTATAGTATAGGTCATATATCTTCGCGAAGATTTTTTCATGAAACCCCATAGGGGACCGTTAATAAAAATTGGATGAAAAATGAGCACGTTTACTAAAAAACGTTTCACTGCGCATGAGCGAATGCAATCAACATATAATATGCGTAATGTATTAGATAAGTATGTAGAGCAACGTTTGTGAAAGTCTCAAAATCATACCTTAAAAATTCTGAAAATAATCGTCGACAGAATAAGCTCGAAATCCGTTGTTCCCCAAAAGAATCAAAAAGATAAGGGGTTGTATCAAATATATGTTGATTAGTGCCATGATAGCGTGACAGATTGGGAACAGCGGATTTAGAGCTTATTCTATCGACGATTATTTTCAGAATTTTCAAGCTATGATTTTGAGTCTTTGACAAAGGTTGCTCAATATACTTAGCTAATACATTATGTACACTATATTTTGATTGCATTCGCGCGTGCGCAGTGAAACGTTTCTTAGTAATCTGCTCATTTTTCATCTAATTTTTATTATTTTTTAATTCTGATTACAGAGTATTATGTACAATGTTGTTTGTCATATTTTCTGAAAAGACCTTTTTTTTTATATTAAGAACTCTGCAAATTATAAACAAAAAACTTGGCGAAATTTGGGGCTGTTTTTATAAAAACCTTAATTTCTCTATGAGTATACATGCTACCCCCATAAAAATGAACACAGTATATTACTATAAGCCACTTATTAATAATCTCGTGTTTGAACGCTTTTACTACATTAGTTTTTACAGGGTTATCCAAAAGATATTCGTTCTTTTTTAATTTGTTGGCGGTCCCCTATGGGGTTTCATGAAAAAATCTTCACGGAAATATATGACCTATACTATACTGTTTACACACCTGCAGTTTCAGGTTAATTCCTCATGTATTTTTCTAGATATTTAACAAAACGTCTAAAATCGGGTATGGTCATAATGTTTTGGCTCTTCGGTGTATATATATATATATATTTACTGAATAGCTAAGTTAACTAGGAGAAGACCTATGATTGCCTTTGAGAAATACTTCTAAGAATCGATTGAGAGTACAGACTTAACGTCCAATCGACACCTTCCACCGTCGATGCTTTTTATTATCCTTTAGTGTAGCATGGTGAAATAGCATGAATGGGATTTCATGACAAGTGTGGAGGTATTTTGCTAATTCCACATTATTTTTCTCAGATTCCTAAAATCAAATCTCGGATGCCAATCACCTTAATGTCCCTGTTTTTGGAAGCGGTAAAAAAGTAGTTAGGAGAGACTGCTAAGTTTACCAAGTTTGGTTTATCTGCCGCATCTTAGCGGCCTTGGTTACACATAAACAGGCTAACCCTATCCTTTCAGAATCGCGTAAACACGAAAAAACACCAATTTTAAAATTTAGGAAAATATAAGAGCCAAACAAAATTGTATAATAATCTCACGCTGTGTTTCCGAAAAAAGTTTCTTTATCTTTAAAAATATAAAACTAATATATTTTTCAAGAATAAAAAATACATTTACAAGCACAAAGGTTTATTTTACTGTCATTGATTTTCAGGAACGTTGTTAAGTTTTTTAGTATATTAACAAGTTTTCTCAGCCTTCAAAATATTTTTTTGAGGCTCTATCATTTCCGACATAAACACTTTCCTGTTCAACAAATATGTTTTACAGACAAACATGATAAATTAACAGTTAACATTAACAATAAAATTAATATTATTCTGCTACTCTTGCGTGTATGACTTAGGGGAGACTGGGGCAGAGTTGACACATTTTTTACAAATATATATATATATATTTAATATTGAATCCAGAATAAAGTTTGATATATCATTTTATTAGTTATACAATCAGTTATCAAAATAAAATAGCAACATTAGAATAATATATAAAAGAAATGAAAAATGATTCATTTTAATCATGGAAAAACAATGGTTCAAGGTTCCCCACACTTAGGAGGCTTGACCCACTTTATTTTATATTAAAATATCTGTTGAGGGAAATAAAATAAATTTAAGAAAAGGCAGAATAATTTCATGCTACATGGTTTAATTACTATTAAAAATTATTTAGGAAAATGTGATGGGTAAGCAAACGTGCTTTGACGGAATTCAAGGAGCAGGAGAAAAATTCCGTTTTAAATATCCACTTTTTTTTATACTCGACCTGGTAATACAAGTAACCAGTTAGTTTAGGCTTCATCTCATTGTGTTCATCTAGGTGAAATTTGTCTACGTGCCTTCCTAAAATGTTTTGAACAATGTTTTTTTTTTTTTTTTTTTTTGTGCAGAAGCAGATAGACCTGAGCTATAAGCAAAAATAAGTTATTTAAAAATATCGAAATACAAATGAGAAATATGAAAAGTACATTACTATTCGCTTAGAATTAGCTTGTAATTGTCTTCGCGTGTCTAATGTAAGCTCTTCTCTGCAGATTTGTGAGCTTTTAAAAGGCCTTTTAAGCCTTTTTAAGGTTAAAATTTTAGAGTTTCAGCTGGTACAGGATTCATCAAGGGTGCATTTACTTTAATAATGAGTTTCCGTTAGCAAAACATTTAATTCTGAGAAATTTGAAAAACATTTTAAAACTTGTTCCATAAAGTAATTTTATAGAATTTTTTTTGAAAGAAGAGATTTTTACATCAATCACTTTATTTCAATTCATCATTTTCAAAGGTACTGTATATTGAAACATAAAAGTACCGTTTTATAATGCATTAACTAACCAATGAGCGTTACATTGTACCCATTTTAAAACAAAACAGTGTTTCAGAAGGATTTTGTATAATTTACAACAACTAGAACAAAAAATAGCTGTTATTTTAGGATTAAGGGGACACAGGACCCTTGCGTTTGTCAAAACGATTCAAAACATAGCCTATCTCAAAGTACCAAAAGACAAATAATATGCAATTAAGATTTTTTTCCCTTTCGGCCAAAAGTATATATACTTAACTATTAACCAGAAAAGTATATGTTGTATATACAAAAATAATATTTAAATTGTACTTTACAAATTCATCTCGCATTAAAATCATATGGGCTGCGCGCATGATAAAACTCTGTATTATTCGCATTGCAAAACAATATTTAAACAAAATAGAATGATAACACACCTACTTCTAAATTAAAACCAAAATATACACTAAAATTTTTTTAATTTAATTTTAGTACAAAAAAACTTGAAAATTAAAAGTTTTTCAAGTGCAAAAAAGGTAAATAACAAAAATGTGTGATTTTTTTTTTTTTTTTTTTTTTTTTTTTTTTTTTTTGTAGCATGAAGACTGTAAAAAATGCATATTTGGTTAATTTTTTTAAAGCTATAGATTATATAGTTTATAAGTAAAAATGAGCGAAATCTCCAAATTTACTAATCTTAGAAAACGTGTTTTAAAGTTTCAATATCTACGGTCTTTCAATTGTAGTTATAAGTTAATAATAGTTGATTATAAGTTAATAAATAATACAGATTTTTGAATGAGTTTTTTCATATTGTTGAGAAATATTAAAAATAATTCAGAATAAAACTAAAACCGAAAACTAATTTTTTGAAAATTTCAAGATCCTGTGTCCCCGTAATTTTATAAAAAAAATTCAGCAGTTATGTGTGGAAAATGTTAAGGATTTATTAGGATAGTGTTTGATGTAGTTAACTGTTAATGAATGTTTACGTACTGGATTTTTATTTCTAAAAATTACTAAAAATGTGCATAAGGTCTTTAAAAAGAAAACATATAATAAAATGTTTTTATATTATTGTAATTAATGTTATTATTACAGAAAATAAAACATTAAATACAAAGCTTTGTTTGAAATCGTTACATAATTTTTCATATATATATTTTTTTCATACATACATTAATTTAATAAAAACAAAATACAACATTACATTTAAAAGTTTCATCTCCATGATAAATATTTTAAACATTTTAAATTATTTGAACTAAATATCGCATGTCACAGTAAATAAATTACTAATATTCAATAAACGCAATTAATGTTTATAAAAAACAGTAAGATACGGCATCTTTTCATTCTCATTTTTTAATGTCCTATGTATTTATTTTTTCCCAATTAAATTTGCATTAGTTTTCTTTATTGTATAAAGTAGGATTATATAGTTATATACATTTATATATGCCAATTGCCTAATAGTCAAATGTTGAATAATAATTTCGATTTGCGTGTTCTGTCTAAATGATTGAAAGATTTTACGTTATGTATCTCTATGAATTACATTACAATAGTTTGAAATTTTGAATATTTATTTTCTTTCAGTGTTTTTAAAATGCAATTTTTCCGTGAAAATTTTTTATTTCATTTTTCTGTAAGAAAAATCGTCAAAACTAACATTTTTTTATTTATATAGAAAACAAAAGTTAGAATTTCAATGACAAACATAGCTGGAAAATTAACTATCTACAATTCAAAATATTCTTCATCTCTTTTTATTTCATTGAATATGATTTTTATAATATCATTTTTATAATGATAAAAGTTACCGTTTTTGTTTAATTGAAGATTTATTATTTTTTATAAAGAATATAAATGTTCATTTCCTATATTTATAAAATTTCCAAAAATTTTTATAATGTTATTATAAAATAATTTTTTGTATGTTCGTATGTTAGTTTAATAAGTAAAACTATTTTTAATGGTATCTAACTGTTCTTCTCCAATAAAGGACACCGAATTCATTAAGATCCTAATGTGCTACATAGTTTTGCTCCAGTTACTAACATTCCCTTTTGGTTAGAGAAAGAATTTAAATGAGTAACTTTATTATTTTATTTACTTGAATTCCTATTTATATTATTCATCACTTAATGAATAAAAACATAAAAGGTGCTGTATGAAACAAAAATACATTCAAAAAATAATTTTCCTTTCTGAAAATTTAAAAAGTTTATGCCATATAAGAAGAAATATATAATTGAAAGAAAATACAAAATGAGACACATTTTAATATCTTACTTTTAATATGTATCGGAATTGGACTAAAAGTTATTGCATAAATTTATTTATCTGCGCAGTAAAATGTATCGTTATAATAAAAAAAGAGAGATTTATGCTAAAAGATTTTCTCTTGAATAAATTTTAATAGCAAGTATGATTCATAGGAAGCATGCATGTATGTAAGCATGATTTGCGCATATATTACTTTCATATAATATTTATGTGAATAAACCATGACTTGAATGGAAATTTCTTTTTATAAATAAAGCTATAAATCTGAACATTTATAATATTTGAAATGGTTTTCAAGTATTTATTTTATATGTTATTGCTTATAAATATAAAGCAATAAAATTTAATGCACAACTAAAGAATAAAACATTCCGGGCATTCCGAAAGTATGCAGAATCTTTCAGAAAAGGAATCAATCTACTTTTCTTACATTTTGTGATTTCTGAAATAATAGGCATATTTTGCTATTTTAAATAAATCTATAGTTAAAGAAAATCTCATCGGCATCGTTTCAAAATTTGAAATCGACTGACAAACGTAGAAATACTTATTCCATATAATTTTGCATGTCTTTAAAAAACATTATAATTTTGTTTTAAATGAAATTTTTTATTCAATAAAATTATTAAGAGTGTTTTAGTATTCAAAATAAATATTGTATTATACATTTCAACATGTACTAAGAATTCATTATGATTGCTTTCGAAAAAAATAATCTAGGTTTTCATCAGTATCATTTAGCATTTTTAATGAATTTTTGAACTATGTACATTAAAAGATTTACGCAATCAAAGTTTTAGAAGTATTTAGCCAATTAAAATTAATTAATTAATTTCAGATTTATAGGGATTTTGTGCAACATTTGTAACTCCACAAAAATCTTTTATTTAAAATATTTTCTTAGTATTTTATAGAATTAGAATATGAAAAAATATAATGTTCTTACATTAGAAATGTATAAATATTTTCCAACTAAATATTTTCCGCCACAATCTTCTTGCATCAAAAATGCAAAAAAAGATGCAACTGAAAAAGAAATCATCTTTTTAAAATGATTTTTATTTTGAAAAAACGATTATGATTTTGGAACAAAATAAAATATCTATAACTAATTCTAAACAGCATTGCTGTTAATCGATGTATTAAATTAATTTTATAACCAGTTATTCTAAGGGTACTTTAAAGTCCGTCGGGACATTAAACGTCTGGATATAAAGAGTTAATCATCTTCAAAAATATTCAAAGTGAAGATACGTTATTATAACTTATCAAAATACACAAATCATTCATAAAAAGCACTGATTATTTCATTTCACATTTCTAAGGAAAGTTAATAGTGATTATGTAAGAATAAAACTTTACTGTTTATACATTAAAAAATCATAAAATATTTCAGACAAGTTGCATGACGAACATTAATATTATGCCATTTTGTAACAAGTTTCAAATGTCATTCTATCTTGAAAAGCTCAATTTTTATTCTATTTTAAAAATAATTATTTTTTTTATTAAATATTTTTATTCAATTAACACAATTTTATTTCTCAACTGCGCTAAAACTGTTGCTTGAAGATTTCAAAATGTTTATCAATGTTATTCCACTTTTTAATGACTTTATTTTAAAAGCAACAGATTTTAAACCACTTACATTCTTTCGAAAACTAAAAGACACGTCGTTTTCTGAAGGAAACGTAATGTCGCTTCCTTAAGGGTTTTGTTAAAATACAAGGGCATGAATTCATGCCCTTGTATTTTAACGTATACCTGAAAATGTCTGTTTTATTTCAAATATGAAGTAATATTTTCCCAAACGAAATTATTTCTAAATAATATAAATATTTTTCATTATCATTCCTTCTAATTTTTATGCTATTTTTGACAGAAAACCTCTTACAAACGTGACAGATAGTCATGCTTCAAGTATAATAAAAAATGTTCCATTTGATTTGTTTCAAATATAACGTGATATTTATTTTCATTTGAATACTTTGATTTAAATTTTTCACGTGGAAATTGTTCAGAAAATTAATTGTCGAAGATAAAGTATTATTCCGGGATTTTAATTTCTTGACAACGTTAAAAAAATATGGTTAAATGTTATAGGAAAATTGTCAATTTTATGTGTATGAAAAATATTGAAATTTTGGATTATTAAGCAAAATATTTGAATACAATAAATTAAACATAGCCTATGTTCATTTCTAGGATGTAATCCATATATATCCAAAGATACAAAAGCATTAATTTATTCACTTAGAAGCTGACTTCATTCAAACTTTCGGACACACATTCGTATTTATAATATGTAAGGATACAAGGGCATGAATATCAGTAACTAAAGAAAGTAAATGAATATTGACATCATATTTAAAATGAACAACGGAAATACATTTTACTAATACTGATTAAAAAATGTGAATATAATAAGTTACACACAAATGAGAGTTTTCATTCAAAATTCACTTTTTAATTATCAGGAGAAGACATTTTTGTTTAAAAAAATGAGAAATAAAACGGATTAATGTATTTTTGAGGCTATTTTCTCTTCAAAATTGAAAAAGAAAGTAAATTTCCCGAAAACTAAAAATATATTTTCACACATTTAAGCTTCATGAATGAATTTTTTCCACAGAAACAAAAGCGAAAATTATCTGCCAACATATTGACATTTACAACCAAGTATATAAATGTTACTTCCGGGCCAGTTATTCCGGGCCAGTGGATAGTTATCGTCCCCTATTTATACGAATTGAATTTAAAATAAAATAGTATATTGTGGCCATCACAAAACTTTCTTCTATATAAATCGCGTCAATTAAATCACTTCAATAATACAAGAAATTACGTCAATTTAGCACCAATTCATATCAAATTATATCTGAATTTAAAGTTTCATGAAAATTCGTGCATTAGTTCTTCATATAGTGCAATAGCGGAAATTGTGAAAAATGTAGCATAGCAGCGCCACCTATTGTGCAATTTGCACCAAAACATATACAGCACTAACTGATATCAAGGCATACCTGAATCTGAAGTTTGATGAAAATTCGTGCATTAGTTATTAAGACAGGGCTATAGTGAAAATTCTGAAAAACGCAGCATAGCAGTGCCACCTGTTGAGCGATTTGCACGAAAACATAAACAGCAGTAACTTATATCAAGGTATACATGAATCTGAAGTTTGTTGAAAATCCAAGCATTAGTTCTTGATATAGAGCTATTGCGGAAATCGCAAAAAATGCGGCATAGCAGAGCCACCTGTTGAGCGATTTACACCAAAATGGATAAAACCTCAATTCCTGTCAAGGACTAACTGAATCTGAAGTTTGATGAAAGTCCGTGCCTTACATCTGGAGATTCAGTTATTGTAGAAATCGTGAAGAAAGCTGTATAGCAGCGCCACCTGTTGAGTGATTTACACCATAAACTAATCAGCACCAATTTATATCAGGGGCTAATTGAATATTAATTTTTATTAAATTCCGTTCATTAGTTCTTGAGATAGGGTGCCCACAAAATTTGAGTCACACACAGACAGACATTTTGTAAAAACACGTTTTTCGTGTTCTCTGACACCTAAAACGTGTAAATTCATCGAAAACAGGAATTCGAAAATTTTCATGAATACAATACTTTCTGCTTGTAAAGATAGAAGAAATTAAAAAACACATAATATTTTAATTAATTATTTTTAAATGATGGCAGATTAAACGTTTCACAAACGCGTTTTCAGTAAAAAGTTTTATCGGGTAAAAATGATTTAATAATTTTTATGCAAAGCATTCATTTTAATCATAAAATATTAATATATATTTATTTTAATTTCGTCAAAGTGATGTCATTTTCATTTCACCAGCTTTGAAATCTTAAAATTACCACATACTTTTCTGAAATAACGTTTTGCATCAGTATGCGCATAATTTCAAAATAAAATTTTAGCTTATATCTTAAATACAATTTCTTATTTGAAATTTAGTATTTAATAAAATTAATGTTTCAATGCTTATCTTAATGTACAATAATATTATATTTCATTGAGCGATTTCATATTTTAAATAAATTAAAATACATATTTTTACATGGTTCATGAAGTGAAACATTATTTTTTTTTACCTCGATAAGTATTATTCGATAGGAAAAACTAACCTGTGAAAGTGTCGTCATATTTTAAATCATTAACCTGTTTTCTTTCAGAAAATATTAGCTCTTTATAGCAATTATACAAAATGGCGTGATTTCCACAGACTTTATCATTCGCAAATACATAAGTTTAACTTTCTTTTATAGTACAATCTCCTATAATGCTGCTTTCAGTAAAATTTAATAAATAGTATATGAAAGTCGTTGTAAAAAAGTATACCAAGCAATTTTAATTGGAGATTAGGCTTTACCTGTGACATAGTTTCGTGTAAAGAAGTGTCGAAACCATTATTTAAGCAATAAATTCACCTTTCCCCTCATGTCCACTTTTAATTTTTAAAGGCACCATGATTATTGACATCACAAGAGAAATGTCAGTAAAAAATAGCGGTAATAATCAGTTATTATTTTCTGAAATTTTCTTTCGATTTCAAAACATCTAAATCTATAGTTAAAAATATCTCAGAAAGATAATCGTTGTCTCCCATTGGAGCATAGTCTTACAAATTTCGAACCTTCCATAATCCCAAATTAAACACACCAACCAATATGAAAATGTTTATCCATAATTGTGGTTCTTTTTCCATAAATAGATTTTTTCTGATATTAAAAGCAATAAGCAACTCTATTCCTTCAATATTAGCATTTCGGCTTCGAGAATCTTTGGAGCATGATAAACATATTGCTATTATTAATAGATCTACATCTGTTAAAAGTGTGACACTGTGAAATAAAAATGCAATAAATATTTGAAAGTTAATTGATTTATGTTTCACCCCGTTTGATATTTTTTTAATACCCTTTATCTTTTTTCTTTCGAAGATATGATTTTTTGGTTAATAAACATAATGTTGTATGTTGATTTTTTGATTATAAAAATCAAATCAAATTCATATCTGAAGTGACCTGTTAATAACCATTTTCCTTTAAAAATATTTACTAACATACCTCTTTATATAACATTCTTTGTCACGAAAATATAAATTAAATCAATATCCATGAACGGAATAAATATCTATAAAAGACAAGGCTGTTTATTTAGTCATCTGGATTGAGTCTACTGAACCGATTTTGAAAATTGTTTTTTTTTTAATGAAAGCAGTTCATTTGTGTATGTGCCGGACTTTATATATTTAAAAATAATTCATTTTTTATATTTTAATTTTAATTTTAATTTTAATTTTAAAAGTCTCTTAGGAAATTTCTTCACAATATTGTCAATTGGGTTACTTCCATCGTTACAGAGTAAAAGGAAACGATCGGAATTACTAAAGGGTAATTCCATGTGACTCACGTTACCATTTGACACATTTTTCCTAAAGTAAATTCTATATACATCGAAGAAATATCACATTTACTTTTTAAAAAGTTCTTCATAGATATCTGGGGCATAATAAGAAACTAAGAATAACAATGTAATAAATTTTTAAATGAACAGGTGGTATGCAGATCCTAATTTGGTACTGTGACTCACATTACAAAATAAAGGAAGTCAAGTTTTATGGGTTAATGAAGACCTAGAATTTCTCCTCATTTATCACATCACAGTAAAAAAGAAGTATTTCAAAGAGTAAAACGCACTTTCAATTTATGATATACACAAAAATAATATTGTTTTAATAGTAATTAATTATATCAATCAATATTTTGAGTGTGACTCACGTTACATGGTATTGTGACTCACATTACATTTCCCTCTTTAGCCATTAATCCTTTCACGCGCAATCAATTGAGTTTCTGTAATGTTGAACTCACACCTGAATATTCGAAAAATTTTGTTTCAAAATATAGAAAAGCAATTTTTTTATTTTTTTCCACCAAAGTTAGAAAGATAAATTTTAATTAAATGTTTCTGGAGCAAATGTTGATTAAAATTAGGTGGGATAAAGTATATCCCCCCGCCCCTCAAGAGTCTACAATATAGTTCCCATGTTATGTTCAATTGCCCAAAAGCATTACGGATGTCATTTTCTTATTGCAATTAAAGATAACTGTTTTTTTTTTTTTTTTTTTTTTAAATAGAGAAAGACTTCACGTTTAAAAAAAAAAAAAAAACTCTTTTTACTCATAAAGTTCTTACATTTCGATATTTTTTACATTACGATTATACTGAAATTGAGAAGTTAATATCAAAGGGCTTCAGTGAGCTAAAATAACTGCATAGTAAAAAAGAAATGAGTATCTTCTTCGATAAAATTAAATATTTTAATACGAAGGCGTCGAAAATAATAAATTTCGGAATTTCACTGGGGCAGTCCACATGCAAAATTGTAACTGGCAAAAGTGACGTAAATTTTGAAAATATATTTATTAATAAACTATTGCATGTGAAAATGTTTTAAAATAATGAATATGAATATGAAAAGTACGCATGTAAATTTTCCGACGGTGGAAATGGCGTTATTTTTAGATTTTGTTGTACAAAAAAAAAATATGTTTTGTCATAGTGGCGCAATTTTCGTGGATTTTTCTTTTCGTAATACCAAAGATTAAAGCCTCAATTGATAACATGATAATTTATTATCTATTATTTGACTACTGATTACATGTAGTAATAAAAGTTAATTTTTTAAAAATTTCAATATTTAAGGTTGAACTTTAGTTATAGGGCGATTCCGTGGAGAGTGTCACACACGCAACGCAGGCTTTAATTTGCATTTATTCAATTATTTATTAAATTTTAATGTTAATTCTGATTTTAAGTGGTATGGTAAATAAGTTATTAACATATTTTTAAATTTAAATGTGTGGCAATAAAACTCACAGAAGTATATCATTTAATTTCATTACTCAAAATGTGCTTTTTTTTTCTACTTCAGAAAAAAGCACATTTTGAGTATGAAATTAAATGATACATTTCTGTGAATTTTACTTACACACATTTAAACTAAAAAATATGTTAATAACTTATTTACCATAAAACCTAAAATCAGAATTAACATTAAAATATAATAAATAACTGAATAAATGCAACTTAAAGCCTGCGTTACGCGTGTGACTCTCCGCATGGAATCGCCCTATAGATAACATTTGTTTTATGCGTTAGACCAGCTAGCTCATAATATTGATTATTTATTGTAAATATTTTTGTAGGGTTTTTTATAACTTCAATCTAACAATTATTTTAAATATCTTCATTCTTCGAAATCAATGGGTTCCGACTAGTAAAATATAATAAATATAAATGATAAAATAGAATAACAGTGATGTAAATTTATTCCGCAGTTAATCTTAGAAAAGGAGTATGAAATTTCAAGCTCACGAAAGAAATATAAATCATCCTAAATAGATAAACAAAGATATACAAATAAGAACATTAGAAGTTTTTCTGCTATAAAATGTGATAAATACTTACTTGTATATGCTTTCAATTATCAAAATTTTTTGCTTAATTGATGCATTTATTCTTCTTTAAGTATTACGTAATCGAAGTAACGGGTAACAGCTAGTTGTAAATATTTTGTAAACATTTCTGACATGTTTTTCGTTCTACCTTTTAGTTAATTTTAATTATATTTATGTGTACTTTATTTGTTGCATTACTATTTTCTGTATTTTATTTTATTTTAATGTATGGTACCTTTTAATAGCCTTTCTGCGGATCTGAAATCTTTGTATTTCCACTTTAAATGTTTCAAGTGCCAGGCTTCTCAATATTGCAAATAGTTTCGAATTATACTATTCCACAGTTGATTATCAGGGGTAAAGAGTCTTCAACTGCAGGCACTCTTATGCACCATCATGTCCAATTCTTAGTTTTTTAGAAATAGTTATTATTGTATAAATAAAATATTTAAATATTTGTATGAAAATCTGAACTACTTCTAAAACAAATATTTATTATTATTTCTGATTCTCAGAGATATAACAACTTATCACTGTAAGTATCGACATTCTTTTAACAGCATTTTTTTAGACTTAGAATTGAAATAATGCTATATAAGGTGTTTGTACATAACGGGCGTGTCCACCACGTTACGTAATTAGGTCGACTTGAAACACATATTTTTTAATCAAATAAAGATTACTACAGCAATTATTAATTTCGGATTGCAGTTGAATGGACGCGTTTAACTATGATGTTCGGATTTAGATTCAATTTAATTTAAACTAGCTCTCAAATCAATTGAATCCAAATTTAATAACGTCAATTTAACTTTCGCAATGAAATTTCTTCTCAAGATTATCCCCATGACGGCTTCAATATCGGCGAATTTATACATCTGAAAATACTTTTCTGTAAACTACTTGAAATGTCCTAAAGTCATTACTACTAACTAGAAACCCGTTATTTGCGTAGAATCAACTTATTTATGAACGATGAAAAAACATCTTATTGAGTATGAAACTTGCACGAGTTTTTAAAGAAAAACAAAAAACTAATCACATGAGAAATTTGTCGAAAAGCAAAATTTCAGTCCTAAGCGAGAACTTCAAGCCCTGGGCTTCTTTCGAAATCAATACACCACTCAAATCCACTTCATAATTTCACTCCCATATTTATACCTTGCTAGCTTACTACCTTGAACTAATTAACATAAAAGCCCATGAAACAGCTGCAAAATACAGATCGGGGACTGTCATCGGGACTGTTTCGGGACTGCGAAACAGTCCCGATAGACACAACTTCACTTGTGAAAATATAAGAAATGATGAAATACAGTAGGTCATTTTGTACTAGAACGGCTAAAGCGAGGACACAGTTAAAACAAGCAATTGTCACTTTTAGATTTTTTCATTTAACTACATTGAGATTTTTTCACTTTTTACGAGCTACAATATCAGAATCATTGCTAATACGATCAACACATGTGTTCACTTCAATAAGATTTTCAGCAAAAAGAATTACAAAGAAATCCCTTACGCGATAACTACGCGATAATATGTCTATATTGCAACTGTCTTACAAACTGTTAAAATTTATCATTTTTATGTGTGTGTGTTCGGGCTCTAGGTCATCATGTCTTCTTTAAAATAATAAAGTAGAGTATGCAAGAAAATAGATCCAATTGAATCAAACCGGTTTTCAGGAGAATATCAACTACCTTTCACCAAATAAGATGGACCAAAATACAAGTAAACATACAAGTAAAAAACTTAAAACTAGAATCAAAGAGCATACAACAGACATAAAATGCAACAAGAGAACCACAGCTTTGGCCAGATTATGCAGCAAAGGACATTTACAGATCGATTTTTAAAATAGCAGAAAAATTTATCCGTTGAGATTTTATTTACCATCTATTATCCGGGAATCAATAGAGATACTTTTTCGCAGCGAGAATATTTTCATTGATGCAGTGTCCCTTAAGTTACCTAAAATTTGGAAAGAGATGAAATGCAGGTTTAGTAAAAATAGTAGAAATTATTCCACGCTCACAAAATCCAATTTCATTTCATTTTATGT
This sequence comes from Maratus speciosus, assembly GCA_963932465.1. Classification (NCBI taxonomy): domain Eukaryota; kingdom Metazoa; phylum Arthropoda; class Arachnida; order Araneae; family Salticidae; genus Maratus; species Maratus speciosus. The sequence goes on along the minus strand of OZ010788.1, from coordinate 388,733,718 downwards.
TTGCACTGATTTTCATTATGCATGAAGACTTGTGACATTATATGCTAAGTTATTGTTTTAAAAAAAATTACAAAAATATTTCTATCAAGAATGAGTTTGAAGTTGTCGCCTTTTTTGCGATGAAACGCACGTTAATCTAAATAATGGTATTTGGGATTTTATCAATTTTATAGCATTTTCTAGTTTAGTTTATTTCAGTATAAGTGGTTATCATACATATTTTTATAATTATAAAGACTTTTCAGACATTACATTATATTACATTAAAAGATAAAAACACTAAAAACAATTTAAAATGAAGTTTCGGATTCATTTTGAATCTCTCATCAGCTAATTCCTAACGTAAAAGTGATACTAGTTTTTAAAGTTCAACAAGTAGAAAAACAAATCATTTTTTAAGCAATTTTAAGCATAGATATTCAATCTCACAGTTTAAAGATGTTATTTATGGGGTTCCGTGCAAACAGTGTAATGCACTCTACATAGATGAAACTAACCGTACACTTGAAACGAGACTTAAGGAACATAAACATGCTTTTAGAAATAAAAAGTTCTAAAATTGTTGACCACGCCATGAACACTAATCATTTTCCGAGTTTTGAGAATGCTTATATAATTAGATCAGGTTGCAGCATTTACGCAAGTCATTTTTTTTTTTTTTTGGAAGCTTGGTACACGAGAACTGCCAATTTAGCAATTAACGAGGCTGCATCTCTACCAATAGAATATTCAGTTTTGTTTTAACTATAATTTTTTGGCAACTTGATGTAATGTTTTTCAACTTGTAGAACTTTAAAACCTAGTATGGCTTTTACGTTAGGAATTAGCTGATGAGGGATTCAAAATGAATTCGAAACGTCATTTTAAATTGTTTTTAGTGTTTTTATCTTAATTTAAACCTTCAAAGATACCTCCAAGACATGTACCAGGACAATACGAAGGGATGTCTTCAAAGAATGAAAGTAAGAAGAGAGAGATAAGGCTGTTTCAAATATAACCTCTTTGAATGTTTTTCAACTGAGCCAAGGACAGAAATGCGCATAAAATAAAACATTCATTTCTTTCATTCTTTATTTCCGGAATCTAGGCTTTGTGAACTTTTTCATGTCTCTTATAACACTATTCATCTCATTAATAGCTTCAAATTTACAATGACTATTATAATGTTAGATGAGGTTTTGCAGGAAAAATCTATAATATTATGTAAATTTTTATTAATATAATTAGAACAATTAATATTTATAATTATTTTAGATTTCTGTGTGTTTTTAGAGATTTTTTTATCTTCAAGGTATTAGGAGTAAAGGTTAACACCAGTACCTTTATTATTCCATTGCCCCTCGTGTTAACCGAGTTCTACTGTATTGTTTTCTTTTCAATACAAAGTCTTAACTTCTTCACTTAAAAAAAGTGTTCGAAGATTAATTTATCTATGTGGCCTTACCCCTCTGTAGAAGTAAAACGGGATGATTTTACATTTTTCTAGAAATGAATTTACTAATAAACATGTCATAAACAAATAACATATTTATAACTAGGACTTCCCTCAGAGGGATTAGTCTGATCGATATTACTGAGAACATAGATTTAATAATAACATGTGGAAGCAAAGAAAATTAGATGTTATCTTTAATTGTACATATACTGCGATAAACTGAAATGATGAAAATAAACGAATCGTAGAATTACAAAATCTTATATATAAATTCGCATACACTGTTTAAAAAAATGGGAAATCAAACCATTCAAGACAGCCATGCACGAATATAAAATTGAAAGTACGCAATATATTAAAAGTAAAATAGAAAATGAAACACTAAATTACTTATATCGGAATTTTAACTGTATTAAATGATGTAAAGAGCATAATCAGACGCTCCGCACCAATTTAAGTAACTTTAAATGACAAATATAGGATGTTAAAAAAGAATGGACTATACTTTATATGGTGTGTGCTCCCCCGGAATAGTTAATATTGTACAATATCTGTTTTCCACGGCTGCAATGAGGTTGTCGATAACATTTAAGGAATTCTCTCATCAAAATCTAATATAGTATCAAAGTACCGAATACATCAACAGTGGCATGCAATGCTTCGTTAGAGTGTGTTTTAGATATGCTCGATCGGATTTAAATGATGAGTGTATGATGGCCACTACATACGCTGTATTGTTTTGTTTTCAAACATATTCTGCACAAGTTGAGCTGTATTTAGCATGTATTAAATAAAAGAAATCGGCAATGATTACAACATAAAGTATGACACAAGATCTGAATATATCGTCTGCATAACTTTTGAGCTGTCAAAGTGTCATTTGAAGTAATTTACAAATCCATACATATTTATTCAGGATATCATGCAAGCTAACATACGCCAATATAAACCAGATTACAAAATCTCACCAGAATAAGTTAATATATAAAAAAGCTACTAATGATAATTGAGTATATGACCTTATGATAAAATGTCTAGAAAAATAAATCGGATAAAAAATTCATAACATATTTAAAACGGCACTTCCCTCTGATAGTGGCCTTGGCGAGAGAGAGAAAAGCCTAGAGAAGGAACACTTTAACAAGTACTTTCGGGCAACCTACTCACTGTTTCATACAGACCTTTATTCAATATTTACACAATTTATTTAATGCTACGTGGGTATCTATCAGTTTTGTTGCGTTTAAATCGCATGTTTTGCGGAGAAAATGTAGCGTTATGAAATATTTAAAGTTGCTGTACCTAATAATTCCAAATTAATGGTAATTGAGATTGCTTTCCGTTAATTTCATCTTTTTAAATTTTAAATTTTTTTAGAAACCATTCATAGAGACATTTGTATATTTTAATACTAACCCGAAGCAAAATTTCAAGATTTTGGGCTCAGCAGTAACACAGAAATAGAAAAATTTTGAATGTTTTTTGTTTTTGCACTGTTTTATATAGCGACATTTTTAGAAATTGTTCTATTGCGAGAATTTACGTCATGATATATACAGCCATGTCAATTTTCATGATTATATTCCTAACAGTTCCACGTTTTTCGTTACTTAGACCATCTTTAGATCTTTTTCCGCTTTGTTTAGTCTTTCTATTTTTTAGAATTCGTTCTACAACGAGCATTTACATCTTATTAATTACTACCGTGCCAAAGGTCTAGTTTCTAACCCCAACAGTATCCCAAAAATTTCAGTATTCCAAATAAATCATAGTTTAGAACCTTTCTAGAAATTTTTACGTTTATCCGTCAAATTGAACCTTTTAGAAATCGTTCATTACGAGTATTTACATCTTAAAAGTAACTACCGCACCAAATTTAAAGTTTCTAACCCAATCAATATCGCAGAAATCACAATTTTAGAACTTTTTTGCTCCTGCAGCGATGTAGGTTCTTGCACTGACATAAAATAGTCATTTTTTCGGAGCAGAGATGGCCACCAACATTTTTTTAAGTTGGCTATGTAGCTATGCTAGATAACACCTCACAAACGTACAAGCATTAATAATATTATACACTTTATAATATTATAACGCTTTATAATATTAGCATTAGATGTACAGATACAAAAGCCATTTATCTGTTACAAACTAAAGTACCGGCGTTGCCCAGAATTTGAAGGATGTTTGTTCTGAAAAATCAATTTCAAAATTTAACATACAACACAAAACAAACATTTAAAAAAGCAGTCGAAATGTTGTTGAATGAATCATATGAAAACGCTACATAAAAATGTATAAATGTATATAACAGACGCAAAAGAATACAGTTATAAATGAACTTATTTCAATTTATAATTGGAGCAATAATGTTAAAATACGCCAATATTTCCCTAATCGGGTTTTTATCATGCTTCAATACATTTTTCACACTCATATGACGTTATACTATATCCACCATGCCATTTATATTTCCAATATGATGTAATATTTTCCTCTTTCACGTGGAAACCTTGAAATAGAAAGTTATGAAGTTATATTCACTTTCATTTAAATTCGTCAAACCATTTATTTCATTTTCATATTTCACGTGAATATCTTGCAATAGAAAAGTTATGACGTAATATTCACCTTTTTTTTTAAATTCGCAAACTATTTATTTCATTTTCATTTTTCACGTGGAAATCTTGCAGTAGAAAATTAATTGTTGTAGTAATAATTTTATTGTGTTTTTTAATTGTTGGCAACTGCTATAACGAAAACTGTTTAAATTTCATAAGAAATTGCTGTTAAATTGGTGGTTTTTTATTAATTAAAAATTAACTATAAGTTATTTCGATTCCGGATTACTTTAGTTGTCTCGGCCATGTTTTAATACACATGTACGTATCTCTTCACAATTTTGGCTTCCAAATTGTGGATTTTTTATAGAATTACAAACAAAGAGATAGACAAGTTTTCATTTTTATATATCTCTCTATTCTATAAAAAGTAACTAACGCTGTCACCGCCGCCGCCGCCGCGGTTTTGAATTTTTTGTGACCGGAGGTCTTTCTTCGTTAATATTAAGAAAACTATTGCATACAAATATATAAAAATCGGTGGTATTATAGCGAAATGTTTGTTCAACACACTAATGCATGCAGTTTTCAAATCGAAGAATTATTTTAAGAGATATTTAATGCTAAAGTTGGACAAAATCGTTCAATTAAAAAAAAATTATAAGAGCAAAAGCACCCAATGGCTATGTAGTTTCAGAGATAACACCTCACAAACGTACAAGCATTAATAATATTATATACTTTATAATATTATAACGCTTTATAATATTAGCATTAGATGAACAGATAAAAAAGCAATTTATCTGTTACAAACTAAAGTACCGGCGTTGCCCAGAATTTGAAGGATGTTTGTTCTGAAAAATCAATTTCAAAATTTAACATACAACACAAAACAAACATTAAAAAAAGCAGTCGAAATGTTGTTGAATGAATCATATGAAAATGCTACATAAAAATGTATAAATGTATATAACAGACGCAAAAGAATACAGCTATAAATGAACTTATTTCAATTTATAATTGGAGCAATAATGTTAAAATACGCCAATATTTCCCTAATCAGGTTTTTATCATGCTTCAATACATTTTTCACACTCATATAACGTTATACTATATCCACCATGCCCTTTATATTTCTAATATGACGTATTATTTTCCTCTTTCACGTGGAAACCTTGAAATAGAAAGTTATGAAGTTATCATGGAAGACGGTAGTATTCCGAGTGACGCAGCCTTAAGCCTAAAATCGTATCGTATCGTATCGTAGAATTCGTAGATGGCGGAACTCATATATACAGCTAACTCGACATCAAAGAAAATGCGAAAAGCCGCCTGTTAATAACTCATCAAATATAGGTCCTATTGTTCTGATTTTTTAAAAACAGTCTTATATCTGCAGTCTAATCCTATTCTGAATTTTTTACAATTCTACGTGCAGTATATTTTCAGATCTGTAAACCCATTTTGAAAGCAATTTCGATGGTGTAAGTTTGTCTTTTTTTTTTCTCCGAAACGGTCTAGATTTTTTTAAAAACATTAATATATAAAATGAATCTGTTTTTGACGAAGTGGATAAGACTAACCTAGTATCTTGGAAAACTCTTAATTTTTATATAATCCGCATGAAAAAATGGACTTCTTAGGATCGCGGATTACATGTTATTCTATGGGCTAGCAGACAGAACGTTGCACATCGGTTTTGCGCGGTTTAGGTCACAGTTAAAAATCTGAATATTGGCAATAAATCTTTTTTTAAACTACGAAAACAGTTTATTATGTGCTTTAAAATACTTAGACTGATTTTTTAAAATGGAGCAGTATTTTGTAATTATAGGTATTTTATTTCATTGTTATTCATAGTAAGTAAACATTTTTAAAGGAGAAAATATTTCACATTTTTAAAAAAATTCTCGTATCGAAATTCGATATTTATCGAAAATTCTCGTATCGAAATGAAAATTCATCGCGTTCGCCATAAGACTTCGCCATGTATCACTACGCGATACGCGAAGTTGACTACTGTAACTGAAGAAATAAGAAATATCAAAGATCTTGAAATGGTATTCCAAGGGGAGAAAGTGAGTACAATTTCTAATTATCCAGACAGCATTCTTTGCAACCGATCCTTTCTAATTAGTATAATGTTCTGAATTGTTTTTATTTTCAAAAATACTTATAACTGTTTTCCTTACAAAATAACGTGCATGTGTGGCATAGGTATTTCTTGTGATATGTGAGTGTAATACAGATAGATTACCTATTTAATTTTGAGTTTTCTTTTAAAGAAATTAAACAAAATCTTTCATTTTTAAAGAACGCACAATTTAAATAAAAGGTATGACGAAATCAAAATTAAGATTTCCAATCCCGTTTATAAAATGATTCATTTGCGAATCGTTTCTAATAATATTATAAACGAAAATTGACTTAAAATGACATCTTTCGTTTATTTTTTTTTTTTTTTAATATAACTCTTTTCAGCTTCAAAAATTAAAGCATCGTAGTATTTTATTTTTATAAAATTTAACCTAAAGGGGAAAAAAAATTCTTATTGCCGTTTATCTCTGTAACAAAATAAAAACAGAAGGAAAAAAACAACAACACCTGAAGCATTTCTTTTAGGCTAATTGATTACAGCCATGGGTGCAAGACCTTCAGTCTCAGGACTGATTTCAGTCTTGGACATATTTTTGACTGATAGTAAATTCTACTTCATATACTTAAATTATCACGATTAGCTCAAAATGAACCATTTTATCCTGACTGGTTGTTTTGAGCTCCTAAAAGTAAAAATTTTCATCATGATACTTTTCTTATTTAGTAATTAAAGTTTATAGATAAATAAGATAAAACAGCTTTTTTGCAAAAGTAAGATACTTGTTTTTATTTAATTTTAAAGTTAATATGCTTAAAAGAAAGCTTTAAATAATTTACTTTTAAAAAATATAAAAGTAGCCCCCTTATATAGTATTTGTGGTAATGAAATATTATTGTAAATAAGAACAATTCAGAACATGTTACTATTTAGAAAAGATTGGTTTCACAAAATTTCATTAGCAGCTGCATTGTAGCTGTCATGATAATTAGACTTTGTATAAACTAATAAAGTGATTACTCAGTAACCATTTCAATTAATATATTAATCTGACTCGCATCTTAAATTAAATATTAAGTTTTTATTCTGCTTTCATTAAACCATTCACTATTCTGTAACATTCCGCATATTCCGACTACAAAAACTCTTTTTATCAATTCCACCTATACACTGGAGGGTTGCCGTGCCACTTACAGAGTAGCACGTTTATCGCCTCGTTGTGCAATAGCATTTGAAAGATCACCACACTAACATAAAAAAGTAGCAATAAAAGAAAAACAAAATTAATCAGTTGATTGTAAAAAAACCCGCTCCATTCTCGGTCGGGGGAGGAACATCACAAGAAAAAAAAAACCTTGCGAAATTTGACAGTATGTCAGGGTGGGGGGGGGGGGAGGAATCCAAAACTTCATGAAAATAGTTGTAACTTTTCTAATAAATATGTTACATATAACATATGGTAGTAATAATCAGTATATCTGATGAAAATACAAGTAATTTTTTAAAATAAACTATTTAATGATTTTTTTTTATCCCTATTACTGTATTTGATTAATAGTAGTTCAAGAGCCATAATTTTATATTGTAAAATCCTTAAAAGCACTCTGCAAGCAGTCCTTGTTCAATCACAAAAGCCTGCCACTAAAAAATTTTAATGCAGAAGATGTAATGTATTTCTCAGATGAATTTTCAATGAATTTTTCAGTTAAGAAGCACATGTATTTTACAAATATTGCTATTTCTTGGAACACTAAATATGATACATTATCGCCTTTAACACATTATTTTGGAGTAATGAAAACGTTATTATATTAAAATTTTTTGTAAATGAGTGTTATAATCAGAGCAGCTCATGACAGGTTTTTCTTGCAGCACTAAAATGCATGCTTTTCAAAAGTTTTTTGGTGTTTTTTTATAAATTTTTACCTTATTTAATGGAAGAAAATTCTGCTAAAAATAAGGCAAAGATTTCATTATTAAAAATAGTGAAAAAGAATAAATTGGCCAGCCAGGCATTTAGTGTTCCCAAAACTGTCAGGCATGAGTTACCACTGTTTATAATGATTTTGCCCAGGCATATTTGGATGTTATATTTCAAGGTAATATCTTTAAGGTAATTTAATAATGTGTGATCTATACCTATTATGTAAAATTTCATAATTTGCACATTTTCTGGTTCCAAGGAATGTAATTTAAAGCATGTATACGAAGTAAATTTAATGATGTATGAAATATGATCTATATAATGCAAAATTCTATAATACGCACAACTTCTCATACCAAGGTGTGCATTATAAAGATCTTCTACTGTATTCATATGTGGTTCACACATCAAAAACCTTAAAGATTTAGTATCTGTAAGAGGACATTATTACAACTTTATATTTTTTTCATTCTGTAGCACAAATTACTCAGCTTAGAATTTGCCAATCAAAACATTGCCATCTTGATTTTTTTCCACTGTCTTTATTTACCTCAGAAGTGATTAAGATTTTTTTATATTGCAAATCCTAAAGGTTATAATAGCAAAAAAGCATCTTTAAGCCCTTGGGAATGAGCGACCGGTATACTTGGCCACTTAAGGTGTTCAGAATCCTTCATTATTCTCACCACTTATTTTTAATTGTAAAGTTTACCTTCTTTAATGGGAGCATTTCTATGATTCAATTACAGAAAATTTTCTGTTTTTAAAAACCTGTAGTAAAAGGTTGAAAATTAACCATAGGGCTCTTGTCGCGAAGGGGTTAAACATCTTGAATTACAGTGAACTTTAATAACCCTTGGCTTTAATTGCCAGTACTCTTCCAATTGAGCTATCTGTACGACAGCCCAGCCAACACAATATTCGCTCAGAACAACTATTATCATGACATCAATTGATTGTGTGAAAAATAATTAAAAGTGTACATGATTATATATTTTATTATTAAGCAACAGACTTTGCAGATCCGATTTTCTAAAAAGCTTTAAAGATTGAAATCTCTAGGCTGGAGTGGGAAAGTGGTAATTTTGAGGAATAGGAGGATAATTTATATAGAAGAATTTTCTGTATAAAAATAAAGATTTAAGTTTTTTTAATGTTGGGGAGTAGGGGAAGGGAGAAGAGGTGAAATGTACAGTCGTGGGAAAAAAAAGTAAACACCCTCTCCTAACTCCTTAACAAATTATTATCGTAGACAAAAGTTATTGGTACCGAACGATTGGAAATAAAGTCTATTTTTAAATGATGTATATAAAATTTGCTTAGGGGGCCATCTACATATTAAAACAAATCCAAACTTCATTTTTTTCAATGGCAATACCCATTTTTAACGAGATATTTCAAATCTCCGGTTCAAACTATGCCTAGGCACCAAATTTCAAGTAATTTGAATAATAAGTTTTTGAATTATAAACATTCAAAATTTAGTGCTTCTAATGTTAAATTATATTTTCATATCTCCTGAAATTAGGCTCCTAATGTGCTAATTTTTTGTGTAGCAGTAATACTAACATACCCAAACATAAATACGTTGAATTTGCAATTTTTGTAATTTTATGATATGAATTATGAAATTAATATTCGAAAAAATTATGAATTGTAACCTAAAATTTTTTTGATGGATTTAGATTTATTAAGTCCTGCTTTATGGAAATCCAAAATTTCACATTTTTCTTCCAAATAGTTTTCAAATTATGCGTAAAAAACGGCAAAATTATGGTTTAAGGGGCCGTGACTAGATATTTTGAAATGTCTTACGCTGTCCTGTAATCTAGCAGACTTCATTGACTGCTTGAGTGACGCTTAAGGTGCCTTGATCAAGAAGGGGGCTCTCTCGGTTAACAATCGAGTACCGGACTTCAATTTGGATACAGCCCTTAAGATAAGCTTGTTTTAAAATAATTAATTTCTCGGGAACTTATAGTACGAATTGCATAAAAATTTGTTTTTAGGCTAATTAAATGGTGTAGAATTCATTTATGCTGTAAAAATTGTGTACTGCTATTGAAAAAAACAAAGTTATGGTTCGTTTTAATATGTAGATAACCCCTTAAGCAAATTTTATATACATCATTTAAAAGTAGACTTTATTTCCAATCGTTCGGTACCAGTAACTTTCTTCTACGGTAATTTGTTGAGGAGTTAGTAGGGGGTGTTTACTTTTATTTCCCATGACTGTACATTAGAGAAGTTAGTGCTTATTTATTTATTTATGTTAATGAGCAACAAATGTTGCAGATTTTTTTTTTTTTTTTTTTTTTTTCAAACTAATTTTTGAAAGATTTTATTATTTAGGTAAGCTGGAGAGGTGGGTGCAAAAGCAGAAGTGGAATCTTCGGAGCTCAGAGGATTATTTTATATGATTTATTATTATTGTTAATAAAGAATTTTAAATAGGGATGGTGAAAGATTATTTTATACAAATTAAAGAATGTTTAATTTTTTTGCACTAGGAATGAGAAAAGGGAGAAGCAGAAATTTGTAGTTTTGGATTTAATATAAATGTATGGAATTACTTTTATAAGTGAGCGATCATTGTTATATATATATATAAAGGTTTAAAGAGTAATATTTCTTGCTATTTTTCTTAACAAAGTAATTTTTTTATATAGTAAAATTTAACATAGCTTTTTATATCTCTGAAGCAAACCAACAGAAATACCCTCTAAACATGCATGTTGTACATTACTTCCATATCTTACCAAAGAGTTCTTATAAAAATCTCATTGCACGGTGCTCTTTAAAATTGAAGTATGGTCATCCTTTTTTGCGGGGAGGGAGGGGGAAGAGATTGAAGGTGAATTGAAATCCTGACTATGAATTCTTTGTATTGGTCTTTAATTTTTTTTGTGTGTGCTTATTGTTTTATTTATTTTTTTCAATAACCTCAAAAAAGTAATAATATCAATACAAAAACCCTTAACGGGTTAAAAGTTTGTGACGCAGCACTTTACCTTATGCTCTAAGAATTTTAAATATGGAACTTAAAAATAATGATATCAAATTTTGAGTGACGCTATGCTATTCATTATAATCTCTCTATATATTATTTATTTCATCTTTTTATTTTTTTATAATCGCATGTGCAAAAATTATGTTCAATTTAAAAAAAATGTATAAAAGTTTATTCATTGATGCTTTAACATTTACACCTCTCATAAATTCCAAGTATGAGTTTTAAAAGATATGATATCAAAATTTTAGTGACGCTTTGATGTGGCTTTAAACGATTTGTTTTAAAATTAAATTTAAATTATTTTTGTTTTGGCTAAGATATATTCACACATCTAAATGATAGTTTTAATTTTCCAATATACTTTAAATATGTCACTTTCACTGAATTTATATAATGCATTTAAATGTATTTATTTGAATAAATTGATTTATCCTTTGTCCAATGCTATTAAAAATTTAAAATAAGATTTGCGTAAATAATTTTTTTGCGTCATTGTATCCAAACTAAGGGAAATGTATTCAAATGGATACTATGAGGCAAAAAAATTATTTACGCAAATCTTATTTTAAATTTTTAATAGCATTGGACAAAGGATAAATCAATTTATTCAAATAAATACATTTAAATGCATTATATAAATTCAGTGAAAGTGACATATTTAAAGTATATTGGAAAATTAAAACTATCATTTAGATGTGTGAATATATCTTAGCCAAAACAAAAATAATTTAAATTTAATTTTAAAACAAATCGTTTAAAGCCACATCAAAGCGTCACTAAAATTTTGATATCATATCTTTTAAAACTCATACTTGGAATTTATGAGAGGTGTAAATGTTAAAGCATCAATGAATAAACTTTTATACATTTTTTTTAAATTGAACATAATTTTTGCACATGCGATTATAAAAAAATAAAAAGATGAAATAAATAATATATAGAGAGATTATAATGAATAGCATAGCGTCACTCAAAATTTGATATCATTATTTTTAAGTTCCATATTTAAAATTCTTAGAGCATAAGGTAAAGTGCTGCGTCACAAACTTTTAACCCGTTAAGGGTTTTTGTATTGATATTCACTTTCATTTAAATTCGTCAAACCATTTATTTCATTTTCATATTTCACGTGAATATCTTGCAATAGAAAAGTTATGACGTAATATTCACCTTTTTTTTAAATTCGGCAAACTATTTATTTCATTTTCATTTTTCACGTGGAAATCTTGCAGTAGAAAATTAATTGTTGTAGTAATAATTTTATTGTGTTTTTTAATTGTTGGCAACTGCAATAACGAAAAATGTTTAAATTTGATAAGAAATTGCTGTTAAATTGGTGGTTTTTTATTAATTAAAATTAACTATAAGTTATTTGGATTCCGGATTACTTTAGTTGTCTCGGCCATGTTTTAATACATATGTACGTATCTCTTCACAATTTGGAATGGGAATTTAATCATTTTATTCAATAGAAGATCCCAGTCTGCAGATTTCATTAATTTTTTTAATTTGACTCATTTTTTGAGGTTTTATTTCTATTTTAAATTCAAATATTCAGCATTTTGACAGATATTTTTTACATATTTTAGAAAATGGTATTAATTTAAACTGTTGCCAACTGTATAAACAGCGCAAACAATAATGTTTGTTTCAAATAAAAAAAATTATTTACACGTTACTATTATAAACAGGAAAAAAACCTTCAAATTAGAATTAAATAATTAGGTATAAAAAGCAGGCACTTATTGGAAATTACGCCATAAAAATTATATTTACATGTGAATTTTAAAAGAGAAAGGATATTGTAAAATAAATTCATTAACATGCGTTAGAAATCTGAAATGGAACAAATTACGTCACATTACACTTATTATGCAAAATGAAAAAAAAAATAGTATTGCAAATCAGTTTAAATTTAAAAATTGCGCGAGACAAAATATTAGAGGTTAAATATTAGATTTTTTCAAAATTTTATTATTTGTCGTTTGATGTCAGGTGTTCAGCTATAAGTATGCAAATTTTTATGTTTCCAACTTAATTAGGGGCTGAGTTAGAAAAATTGCTTAAAATACACAAGTTAGAGCCCAGAGGGTTAAATATTAGACTTTTTCAAAATTTTATTATTTGTCGTTTGATGTGAGATGTTCAGCTATAAGTATGCAAAATTTCATGTCTCCAACTTAATTAAATTAGGGGCTGAGTTAGAAAAATTGCTTAAAATACACAAGTTAGAGCCCAGAGGGTTAAATATTAAGCCTTTTTCAAAATTTTATTATTTGTCGTTTGATGTGTGGTGTTTAGCTATAAGTATGCAAACTTTCATGTCTCCAACTTAATTAGGGGGTGAGTTAGAAAAATTGCTTTAAATACACAAGTTAGAGCCCAAAGGTTTAAATATTAAGCCTTTTTCAAAATTTTATTATTTGTCGTTTATTGTGAGATGTTTAGCTATAAGTATGCAAAATTTCATGTCTCCAACTTAATTAAATTAGTAAGTAAGTAAGCACCCACCCTGGGAACCCGCTTTTGGCTTATGGTTAGGTGTAACCCCCAAGCCCAGGGCAGGGAAAAGTTTTACTACCTGCGGAAACAAGCCCAGAACCCCAGTCTCCGGGAAAGAAGACTTCAGAACGACCCGCCTGACACGCCGAAGAGAGCACAAGAGGCAAGTGCCGTGTCACCGGACCGCCTGTGAAAATTTATGATTATTTAAGATGGCGATTCTTTACCAATCACAATTGGCTACCCTATTGTTTCAGGGCGAGCCTAGAAATATATTACGATTATGATTTATATGTTTTGGAATTTACGTACTATTTGAAAAAATTTTAAGTATTTACATTCATCTTTTCATTTGATAAGAAATATTTTTTTCCCTTTTTTTCACCCTTTTAAACAAAAATATTTATACATATTTACAATATTTCTAGTGGTATTTAAGTTCTTAAAAATAAAACAATCTCAAAAACACCCTTCCATACACCACGTGGACCCATGACATGTCCACCACAGGCAGTCAGAAGAGGTAATTATTGAATGTATTTATATTGAATAAAAGAATAATGGCTATTGAGAATATCGTAGTTAGCATAAAGTTTTTTAAGTTGTGCCGGGTCATTAATTATTTTTAGGATGTCCTGAAGGATTGTCGTTTCTGTTCTGTGAAATTTAAACTTCATGAATTTGCAGTTGCCGAAAATGTAATGCATCGGGTCTCCTCGACCACCACATTTACTTAGGTCGTCATCTTTTTTGCCGATATTATAAAGGAAAGACGGGAAGCTGCCGCGGCCTGTTAAAAAGTAAATAGATACTTTATCTTTTGAAATTATTTGGTTCTGAACTTTTGGTACCAGCCCGTGCGTATATCTGCCACCCCCTGAGTGATCCCAGTTGTACTGCCACCTGTCCAGTAATTGGGTTCGAATACATTTTATAAGATAGGACCGAGGCAATTTAACTCCTCGATCCACTGGTAGGTCGCAGTACTGGGCGGCATCATTCGCCAGCTCATCCGCCAGTTCATTACCCGCTATGCCAATGTGGCCTTTTATCCAAGTAATGTAAAAAATTTTATTTTGATTTTGTTTAATTAAATTATGGATGTAATAAATTGAGGGGTTAGTTGGAAATAAATTGTCTAAGGCTTTAATAGTAGATTGACTGTCACTTAATATTTGGAATTTTGTATAAGGGGAGTTAATGGCCCAATTAATTGCCGAAATTATTGCGTGCAGCTCCGCCTGAAAGATTGAATTTTCTGCTCTCAGTTTGACTGTTTTTTCATAAATTTTAATGTTATGATTGTAGGCTACCATTGCATATGCTGTGCCAGAGTCCACCTTAGAACCATCTGTGTAAATCGAAATAAGATTAGTTTTTGTGATAATTTTGTCTGTAACTATTAAGTTATTTAAATGAATTTCCGGATTTATTTCATATTTTAGGATTTTATTTTCTATATCATCTTTACATATTGGTTTGGGTTCTTTAAGTAATAAGTTTTTATTGTGTAAAATATTGTATTTTAGATTTTTATATTCCAGTGTTATTAAGATTGGTGGTATTCCTAATAGGACCTGTAACGTATGTGTTGCAACATTTTTATATGTTTTTTTTTTTTTTTTTTTTTTTTTAATTAAATTAGTGGCTGAGTTAGAAAAATTGCTTAAAATACACAAGTTAGAGCCCAGAGGGTTAAATATTAGACTTTTTCAAAATTTTATTATTGACCGTTTGATGTGTGGTGTTTAGCTATAAGTATGCAAATTTTCAAGTCTCCGACATATATAGTTTCTGAGAACGGGATCTGTGACAGACGGACAAACAGACAGACAAAGGAGCGAGACAGGTAGGGTTTCGTTAGATGAACGAAACTCTAAAAGCATGCTGCGGATGACTGTAATAACATCCTAAAATTACATTACCATCAGCGATCTACCAATCCCGAATTTAGTTTATATTCCTTTCATATATTCTTATTCTTTTGTGCCGCCCTGTAAAATAATTATCAATATTATATACAGTAAAACCTCTGAATAGCGGACACCCCGAGAATGCAGAATTTGTCCTCTATTTAGAGGTGACCACTACTGAGAGTCAAACATGTACAGTTATTTAAGAGTTGGTAATCGAAAAAATGTCCGCTAAATAGAGGTATACGCTAATCGGGTGTGTCCGCTATGGAGGTTTTACCAGTAAAACTTCTGAATAGCGAACACCTCGGGAAGACAGAATTTGTCCTCTATTTGGAGGTGTCCGCTACTGAGAGTAAAAAATGTACAGTTATTCAAGGGTTGGTAATCGAAAAAATGCCCGCTAAATAGAGGTGTCCACTAATCGGGTGAGTCCGTTATGGAGGTTTTACTGCATAATAATATCATCCTTTACAAGAAAATTGCATGCTGTATGATAGACAGATAGACATCCAGAGAAAGATAACCTCCCGGATCAATAAACACTCATGTCTTTTGTTTTAATCATCCACAATTGTATGTCATACAACATGCCAGATTTTATACAACAGGCTAAAAACGGTCACCGTGGTACGGAATACTGTATTATTATTTGTTTGCCCACCAAAACTGGTTGCCACGGGTTGTTGCAAGGTTTGTGATCACGTGGTTGAAACTGATCTATTCAATATTACTGCGTGCGTATTTTTTTTTTATTTGCTTCATGTGTTCAAACCAGAATCTACGAAAACATCAACCGGTGAAAGTGACGCACACCAAATTTCTGTGACGTATGCAGATAAATTGTGCTTTTTTAAGAGTTTTTTCTATATAATTTTTAAACGGTTTGGAACTTATTTTTCATAGTAGGTGCATTCAGTAGGCGACCCTCATAGGTACCTTCTGGTGCAATCAAAAACGAAATCCGACAAATATTTTTTGAGTTATGCTTGACGAAAGGTTTTTATTAGGCTTTTTTTTTAGTAGGACATGGCGTTAATATCCATCGTAGTAGTAAAGTGTCCGGACAGTAATATTTCGCTGAGTATTAGCCTTCGCTTCGCTCAGACAATTATAGCACAGTAACAACCGCAGAGTATATAAGTAAAGTTTCAATAAATTATCCTAATAATTCTGGTTTCAAGAAGCAAATAATATTGTGAATCCGATTTTACCCTACATTCTTCTAACTTCAGAAGCACAGACATGTGACATCTTGTTTCATAAATTATGTGATTGATATCATGTGATCGATGTGAGAGAAAAAATCATTTTTTTTTTAATTATTTAAAAGCAATTACATACATTCATGTTTATATTCAAGATTCCTGTTATAAAGAGATGATTTCCTATTTCCATTTGAATAGTGATTTGGGATTAAAATGCAGTAACTCTGAGTAGTCTTTAAGATCCAGATTTTCAACCAAAAGTTTCACGTAAAAAATTTCATTATGGCGATTATTCCCGTGAGACTATTCTAAATGCTTATGCTAAACAGTAGCAGGATGCATTTACTAGGAGAAAGCTTAAGTGAAGAAAATTTAAACGAAAAAGAATAAAATCAAGGCGATTATTGCATATATTTTTTCTACGTAAGTTTTACTCTAATTTTGTTGAAGATTTTCTAGTATTCCTATAAGTGTGTGAAATATTTACTTATGAAAATAATTAAAATGCAGTTGACCACGTTTTGATACCTCTGAAATAGAACTATAATGTCTGTGTAGTGTATCTATGTATATATAGAAATATAAGTATGAGTGTGTATGTGTGTGTATAAATATACATATATATTTCAGTATGTATACCAATATTCGTTTCAAAAACGCAAAAATTAAAAAAATACATTTATTTAAAAAAAATTACAATAGCGATATGATTGTTAGTCTGGGAACATATGGAGATGCATAGAATTAAAATATTTTACAGTGATTTTACATATATTTTTCAAACACTTTCTTTTTATTCCTAATAGAACTAACTTATGATAGTTGCTTAAACTTTCATAATAATTTTTCAATCCATTTATAAAACTAGTCGGATGTAACAATTCCAAAACTTGTTCTATCTCATACATGTCAATACCTCAAAATTCGTTATCACTGTGGCAAAATTAATTGGGAATCTATGATCATCATGAGGATTCTAAAAAGATGACATTCCGTACATTAGTTCTTGAGATATGACTATCGCTGATATCGTGTAAATCCAGCAGCGCCATCTATAGGGTGATTTACACCACATTCTCATCATCACCAACTTATGTGAACGTCTAACTGAATATGATGTTTGGGGAAAATACGCTCATTAGTTCTTGAGATAAGAGCTATTGCGCAAATCATGACAAACGCAGCATAGCAGCACCAGCTGTTGAGCGATTTACACCAACACATAATCAGCAGCAATATTAATTACGGTATACTTGAATCTGAAGTTTGATGGAAATTCGTAAATTGGTTCATGAGATAGAGTTATTGAGGAAATCGTGCAAAATGCAGCACTACATCGCCACCTACTGGGTGATTTACACCAACATGCATCATTTCATATCAAAGACTAACTGAATCTGAAGTTTTATGAAAATGTGTGCATTAGTTCTTGAGATAGAGCTACTGCGGAAATCCTGTAAATAATTCAAAATGTAGCATAGAAGTGCCACCTGTTGGGCAATTTATACCAAATCGTAAACAACACCAACTGATATCAAGGATTAACTGAATCTGAAGTTTTATAAAAATCCGTGCATTAGTTCTTCAGATAGAGCTATTACGAAAATCCTGCAAAATGCATCATAGCAGCGCCACATGTTGGACGATTTACACCAAAAATTAATCAGTACCAATTTATATCAGATACTGCCTGACTATAAATTTTTATTAAATTCCGTGCATTAGTTCTTGAGATAGAGTGCCCACAAAATTTTTGTCCCATACAGACAGACAGACTCACAGGTTCGCAGACAGAGAATATGTAAAAACGTGTTTTTTCGAATCTTTGACCCCTAAAACGTGCAAATCTGATGAAATTTTTCAGGAATCCAATACTTTCTTCTTGTAAAAATAGAAGAAAGTAAAAAGGATTTTGACTAAATTTACTTGACTCAAAAAGAAAGATAATAAATTTGTTATTGGTACGAATTACAGATCTCTGATTCACAATTTAAAATATCACTTATTTTGAATCTCATTTACTGACTGGATAAAAAATTCAGGGTGTCCGAAAATTCCTGGCGACATTTTAAATGTCAATATAAAATCAAATAAATGTCGTACAGGAAGGCGGTTTGAACTAAAATGTTTCTCAGGATGAAAAGTTTTCTTCGAGCGAATAAAACTAATTAGTTCCAAGTTTTGATCGTATATGGCACCACTATTTGACGTCCGTATGGAGTCGTCCTTCCATTATCACAGCGTCAATATTTATCTGAAAATAAGAAAAAACGTATGTTTGAAAGCAAACATACGGACGCCATGTAGTGGCACCATCTATGATCGAGATTTGGAACAAATTATTTTTATTCGCGTGAAAAAAACTTTTGAACGTGAGAAGCAATTTTGTCCAAACCACACTGCTGTGAGACTGTTATTTGATTTTATATTGAAAATTAAACTATGTCCAGGAATTTTCGGACACACTGCATATATGAACAAATGTTATTGACTGCTTCTGAAATGTTAAAAAAAGGTATCTGTACATATGAATAATTTTGATACCGAAAAGAACAATATAGACCCAATTATTTTTCTATTGAACTACGTTTACAATTTTTAAATTAATTTCAAATCATACAATTATTGACTTCTTTGAAGTTCAGTGAAATTATTTATTTCCTAGAAACTAAGAACGTATTTCAGATTTTGACCTAAGATATATCTTGAGCAGTATTTCATACATTCAGCTTGTAGGAATTGTGCGTTATAAAATATAAAATATCGTTTGTACACTTAATAATTACTCATGCTCATTCCTTACTACTCATTGGCTGTCTGATTTAAAAAAATTATAATAAAACCAATGTACAGTCGATGTAAAAGTATGTATACACATTCCACATGTGGTTTTCATTACTCAGCAGCAAACTGTTGATGCAATAAGCGGTCACAAAAATTGAATTAAAGTAAAGAACAGCAAAATTACTTTTTTTAAGTAAAGTAGTAACTTTAATAGAGAGAAATAACAAAATTTTTAGAACGACCATATAAAGTTGTGGATATAAAAAATGTTGGAATAAAAAATGTTCTACACGCACAAAAATATCCCTGTAAAATTACGGGCAGAGGCCGGCAGCAGAGATTCCAGTCATACACCGTAAAAAAGAAATCCATATCCAATTACCAATCCATATTTTTGCTAACAGATGAGCTAGAACTGTAAATATATGTGGATTGCCCTTAATTTTCTAAGTATCTAAGGGATAAGGCAACTTATTTAATGGATAAGACTGTTTTTCATCAAATAAGGCTCTTGACCGTGAAAACTGAAGGGCAAACGCTTATAAATTTACAATTTTTTTCTGAGAGTGTAGGAATGTAAATCATCTGGAAGTACAAAAATATATACATATATGTTGTCATGCAACCAACCTTCTTTCTAGCCTCTAAAGTAAAGTGAAGTGAAGAGATGCGGTAAGTGAATTGAAGTGAAGAGGGGAAACCGGCAGTTGGGGTGGTGTTCGTCGTATGTGTAGGATACGGGTAGGCATCCGAGGTAATATTGGTTTGCTTTTGAGGAATAATATGGGTAGTTTTGATGGAGTATTGTTATTTATAAATGGTAGTCGAAGTGTATATATCTTTAGACAAGTGTAAATATTTTGTAAATAGGATTCTGTGTTTAGTAAACTTTTAATATACAATTTCTGGTGCCATCCTCGGTTGTCGAGATCACAGCACGCTCTATTTCGAGAACCAGAGATAGTTCTACAAATTAAATAAAAATGTGTTTATTAGATTACGGAGTTTGGATTACGAAATAGAGGTGAGCGATATATTTTACTTTTAATTGTGTAGTTAGATACTGTTAATTTTGTACTAAAATGTTTAAGACCGTAACCAAAGCAGATTTACTTATTGTTCTAAATTGAAATCTAAAGAATATTTAAAAGATAAAGAATTTGTAACGGATTTTATATCGACTACAGTTACAGAGCGGAAAGATGCAGAGGAAGTAAATAAATTGCGTTTGCAACAAGAAACGGGAGACGAAAATTCGTCACATAATGCAGGGGAAAGCACATCAGTATCATTAGATAAACTTATAAAAGCAGTTCAAGATTTGGCAATCTCAGCGTCTACGAAAAACGAAACATGGAATCTGTTCTTTGATTCTTTAGAAAGAGCGTTTAAACATAAAAATGTTCCTAAGGAATATAAATCTAAAATCTTATTGACATTGATATGTGAGAAAGCAGGAAGTGTTCTTGTGAACATTAATGATGAAGATTTGAAAGATTATGATAAAATTAAATCTTTAATTTTGAGAGAATACGAACCATCCCCATTCTCTTGTTTACAAAATTTTATAAACGCTAAAAAAATACCTGGTGAAACACATCAACAGTTTGCTTCGCGATTAAGATCCTGTTTTCTACATTATTGTAAAATTCTTAATGTTTAAGATTTTGATTCTCTTATTAACTTAATAATATCGGATAAAGTTTTCGAAACATTGGATAGTGTGCTTTCAACTCCTATTGCAGTTAAACAGGAGAAAGTTGGCTTTTGCCTGATCAGTTATCAAGAGATTGTGATATTTATTTTACTGCAAATGGCAAATCTTTTGATGAAACAAAATATGAGAAACGACCTACTTATCGTGAAATAAATCATAAAAATGCTGAATATGTTCCGCCACAACTAAGGAAAAATCAAATTCCATCTGAGAACAAATATTTCTCAAAATCACGTGATTGTTATATTTACAATTCGTCTTTTCACCTAGCTAGATTTTGCCCAAACCGGAGAAATAAATATGATAAACCAAATAAACAAAATGACGAGCAGGTCCAGAAAAAGTCTAAACCGCAGGGAGATACAAATAAATTATACTTGAAAGATAATGCAGTAGTCACTTATGTTAATTTCATACATTTACAAACTAACGATCAATTAAATGAAATTAGTTGTTATCCTTTAAAAAAAAATGATCCTTTATATTGATGGAAAGCAAATTGAAGCGATCGAGTATTCAGGTACAGAGATCCCCGGTTGTCGAGACATCACACATGTGTTAGTGAAATAAGAATTATCGCCAAGAATGTCGAGTCTAGATAAATTTCTTTTTTATCCGCTTTCAATAGAAATTTTAAATTATTAATTTTTTTAAGTACGAAGGGCAGAAAGCATCTTTTAAATAAGCAAAAAACACAAATAATTTAAATTTCTCTCAAGAAACAACTAATGCATTGCAAGAAAAGTTAGAAAATAGTAATATTTATGGAGAAAAAGGTGTTTTAATTTACTTTTTTGCAAATTTACTGCCACAACTCGCGAAGAGAAGAGAGGCAAGAACAAATTTGTTACATAATAATTTGGTTTTGGAATGAAATGGAAAACATGTACAGCATTTAAAAAAAAGATACATATTATGACTGCTAGAGATTGCCAAAATATATGTATGCCAAAATGTTATCATCTCATTAGTAGTTTCTAATGAAATGGAATAACCACATTTCGTTTGAACACGACAGTGACTCTATTCACGCCGAAAATTCTACGCTTGTATGATTTTTATGCAGTGGTGTGTATATTTTTTACTAGCTTGTATTAAGTTTTCATTAAAATCCATATAAAAAGTATGGAGATTATTTGCAATAGCTGCGTGTGCAGTTGGAATCAATATAATTTTGCAAATGAACGTAATAACGGCTAAAATTACTTGCAGAAACACATTCGCATCAACTTATGCAGTGATTCTGAAGACAGGAGTAAATACTTCCTAGTAAAAATGATTTTGTAACTATATTTCATTAGGTGACACCAACATTTTTCAACATCCATTTTTTATATATTGTTAGAAATTTTGTAAATATATTTCCTCCAACTTTTGTTTATGATAATTTATTGTTATAACATATTTATAGTTTGTACAAACAATTATTTAATTTTCTAGGATAATAATTCAATATAAATGTTAAAATTTTTGTGTAGAGATATCAATTTGCAACTCACTCTACTGTATAAAACAATATGTAATTGCATCATGTACATATTGCGTTTCTAAGAAAGTTGTTTGAGTATCTTTTGAAGATTCTCGCATTGAGTATTTGTTTTGTTTAGGGAGGCAAATAGATTGAATGGAACAATCTAACCGAAGCAATTATTTACTTGTTCACTTTTAAGATTCAGGAATTAAATCAAATTGTAAATATTATAAGTACCTATGTAACTCAAGTTTTTAGTGATTTATTACTTACAACTTTTAATAATTGGGTAAACATATTCACGTCAAAACACCAAATGCTAGAAGCTTTAATTATATTTGATTAGAAAGTGCATTCATATTTCTAAAATTAAACATTTTACTGCAAGTTCATTCACAGATTTTAAAACTTGTCTTTAATTTAAGAAATATTGTGAAACAATTGGAAATGTAAAATTGGTAAAGATACATTTTTATAAAGTATAACGAAATATTACTATACCGTTTAAGAAACGGCCTTATGTCTCTTTTAGAAAATGCTGTCATTTTTTAATTTTCAAAGCATTGAAACGGTTTTAAATTCTTTGCTTTTAAAAGTAGACATTTTTATAAACTGTATGTAATGATACACATTTTGAAATAACCTAGCAACCGCTTTAGAATAGTTGAAAAATGAAATTGTTTTAATTGAATAAAATTTTTTAATGAAACAAGCATTGCTTTTTAGATCAGATAAAAAATACCCATTTCTGTTTGTCAAAAATACACTTTTCTCTTTAACCCTTTCACCGTCCGAGGGTTTTGCAGTAATTTTATAAGAATGCTTGTAAATCTCAGGATATATATTTTTTAAATCTCAGTTTGATGCTATAATATCTTTAATATCACTACTTTCTATATAAGGTTAAAAAATAAAATTCTGTTAAAAATATTTTGGTCTACAGCCATTTTAACATGATTTCTAGGAACGGAAAAATCCGGGCCAGACGGTTAAAGGGTTAATCAAAAATACACTGTCTATGTTCTGACTGCTTTAAAAAATGTACAATAATGAATTCATGTACAGTTATTTTTTTTTCAATTGTAATCGACAGGGAATAAAAATAATAACATCTTACGAATGACTTCATAACTTGTTTAAAAAATGGGGTTTTGCCTTTTTTGCGAAATTTCATACTTACGCCACTCTAATCTCAACTAAATATATTTCAGTGTCCTTTGTATTACATACTACATTTACTTATGCTCTAAACTAGAAGTTATACAATATCTTCAAAATGAAATGAAATATTTCAAAATGTTTCAAATAATACGTATTTCTTTAGTAAAAATTACCATTTTAATGGGTTTAATTCATGTTACGATACCCTTATAGTCTCGCTTCTCTCTCTGGCCGTCTGTTCGTCACCCACTAGTACTCGGAAACTATTTAAATTTTGAAATGTCTTATATTATTTTAAGTACATGAATTCGTTTTTCTTTTTCGATTTCAAAACATAATCTTAAATTCAGAAAACATCGCAGAGGAACGATAGCGCCGTGGAAAGGCATAAGTCTCCAAAAAGTAGATTGTGGGTTCGAATTTGTCAGGCGGAACATTAAAATTTTCATTTTTATATTATACTTCATTTTCAGAAAATTAATTTTGTGGCAATTTTAAAGGTTTATTTTAATTTTGGGGCAGCGGTAATTTTTTTATTTATTTATTTTTTTTCAGCCAGAGAAAATCTGAAATTTCAATTTTTTAAAAATCCGGAGAACTACACACTTATATTTAGAACAAAATTCGCAATTAGCAACAATTAATGTTGTGCATGTCAGATGATATAACCAAATCCATATTTAATGTAATAATATCCTCATTTTTAGTAATTGATTCGATACAGAGGAATAAATAATGTATTCCTGTGAGATATTTTTTGTTTACTGCTGCCATGAACAGGTAATGTTTTGAAATAATAGAATTCTATGGACATTTTTTTCGAGTTATCTATAAGCATTACGAATACATTCAAAGGTACTTTTTCTTTTTTATTTCGAATTTTAATATATCGCACCCTTGCTTCAAAAGTGTCACAATTAAAAAAAAAAAAAAAAAAAAAAAAAAATCTTACTTTTTTAGGAAATGCGAAAAACTTTTCCCGGTTCTGATAAGGTCAATGGCCATCTTGAAAAAAAAAACTGCTTCCTGGTCGCTGTATTTTCCATGCAATATCTGCTACTTTAGGGTTGGGTTGGGTTGATTTTTGACGGCCAATTATCTACACGAGGGATATAGGCCCGGGGGGAGTGCCCTCCGTGGGGGTCTTTCTAAGGGAACCTAATCCGTATTAACGCATGGAAGATCCACGGCTCGAAGAAAACCACGAAAACTCCGAACGATTAGGCCGACGGGCGCGATTGGGATCGAACCCAGCACCTCCCGTCTACCAGCTTCGAGAGCAGAACCTCTCGGCCACTGGTGGGGCCTGCTACTTTAGGAGATTGTTAGAGGTTTAGAGATTGCTAAAAACCAAGAAAAATGGCAGCCATAACTCAAAAAACCCAAGTTCTGAGTTGTGGCACTTTTGAGGCAAGGGTGCGATGTATTAACATTCATTTTTGGCACCATCTATTGCGTTTTTTTTAAAGTGAAATAATTAATATGGATATTTTCTGAATTATTTCAGCATTTTAAATATGTTTTAAACGTTTTTTTTTTTATTATTTAAAAAATATTATTTTTTATTTTTACCTCCGCTAAGTTTTTGAAATTGATGAATTTAAATATGTTTGGAATTTTTAATTTTATTTAAATTATTTTACTTGTATATATTTTAATTTGATTAAAATATATATATTTAATTATTTTAAAATGTAATGGTGCTGTCGTTTATGTAAGAACTTAATAATTATAATTTAACAGTTTTGATTTATTAATTTAAGGATGAAGTGTTTTAAAAGACATATTAAACAAAACCTTATGTGCGATCTGCGATCACACTCACCCACTTGTTTTATATTCGAGTACCTATGGAATAACTGAATTATCCCACAGATCTTAGATTCTAGTGCAGAACATAGTGAGTAGTATGGACAGCATTCTGGATAATTTTCAATGAAATATACTTAAAATCTTTTATGTAATGAAATTTATCGTTTATGGAAATAACACAATTTTTTTTTCCTAGAAATCGCATTTAAAGATTTTTATTTATATTATTTCTTATATATAAAATTATTTTAGCAGTGTCCATTAAGGTTAATTAAAATTTTTATGTACAAAAAGTATGAAAATATTGCATACAAACGTTGTTTACATTTCTCCCGCCCTTAATGCTCAATTCTGGTATTTTGCTCGTTACTTCCTGTCTATTATATTTGTCATAACACCTCTTCTAGAAATCGTAGAAATAAAATTAAAACAGATTTGGAATCGTAAAACATATTTCCTTCAGATAAAACAATTAAAATCAAAATTCGAAAATTTTCGAAAACGGCCATTTAAATGTAGGTCACCATATTTCATGTTCAAATGCATCATACAATATTGATTTTGCGTGTTAAAAGCTCCATTAATCATTTTGTTTACGAAAAATTTTCATTTAAAACAAACTTTCTACTAAGATAAAGTTTAGTAAAAGTTATATAAAATTATTTGAAATAAATGTTTCTATATTTATCCTCCGATTTCAGATTTTGAAATGATGCCAATCAGAATTTCTTTGAAATATAGATTTATTTAAAACAGTAAAATATGCCTATTATTTCAGAAATCACAAAATGTAAGAACAGTAAATTGATTCCTTTTCGGAAAGATTCTGCGTATTTTCAAAATGCCTGAAATATTTTATGCGTTATGTGTGCATTAAATTTATTGCTTTATTTTTAAAAGCAATAGCATAAAAAAAAATACTTGAAAACCCTTTCAAACATTATAAATGTTCGCATTTATAGCTTTATTTCGATAAAAGAATTTCCATACAATTCATGATTTATTCAGATAGATATTACATAACAATAATATATGCTAGAATCATGCTTACAAACATGTATGCTTCATATGAATCATACTTACTACTAAAATGTATTTGAGAGAAAATGTTTTCTTATAAATTTCTCTAGCATTTTTTGTTTATAATGATGCATTTTATTGCACATATAAAAAATTAATGCAGTAACTTTTAGTTTAATCCCGATACATATTTAGAATAAAAAAATTAAAATGTGTCTCATTTTGTATTTTCTTTCATTTGTATATTTCATGCTGTACGGCATACACTTTTAATATTTTGTGAAAGGAAAATTACTTTTTAAGTGCATTTTTGTCTCTTGCAGCATATTCTAAGTGTTTTTTCATATAGGTGATAAATCATATTTGTAGGGTTTCATATAAATAAAATAATAAAGTTATATATTTACAATTCTTTCTCTAGCCAAAAGGGGAGGCAAGTAACTGGAGGCAAACAATGTAGCACATTGGCGTCGTAATGCATTCGGCGTCCATTATGAAGGAAGAACAGTGCGGTAACATTTGAAATGCTTTTATTATTATTATTATTAAACTAACATGAGAACTATAAAAGAATTTATTTAAATATAACATTATAATAATTCTCAGAAGGAAATGATAAAAAATGATTATATCATTCATAAAGATTTAAAAAAATCTTTAATAACAAAATGGTCACACTTATCGCTATAAACAATAACCCGGGTGTCCACTGATAACTGCGTCCAATAGATATTTCCTAAACTGTATATGACATAGACATATAGTTCTAATTTCAAAAATGTTTTAAATAAGGTAAAAAAAAAAATATTTTAGCATTCGTTTATACCAACAGAAATATTCTTACAATTTACGAAATGTAATATTTTATACAGACTCCGGTCCTTTAAGTGATAAATTGTAAAACATTTCCTATTACACTACTAATTGAGACAAAAAGAGTTTCATTCACTAACACTACAATTGATCGAGTTATGAAACATTAAATTGCATGACTTAATAGCAATTTTATGACTCTAAACACAGATGAGTTTGACCATCTTTCGAGAGATTGTGCACAAAGTGCTTAAAATATTAGAAGAACTTATTTCACACTGCACTGGTATCTGCACTGGTATCTGCGTTTATCTGCACTAGCGTATATCTAGTCCCTACCTACATGTATTACGATACTGTTAATTTTTCTTAATTAAGATTCATACTGGGAAAGATAATTGTATTTTAACATATATTTTATTTCGTAAAGAATTTGGACTGTTGCTTTTCATCATTCATTTAACAAAAATTATGTTACTTTTTTAATTGTATGATATTTTATTTGTCAGCATGGAAATAGATTTTAAATTTAAACTTTTATGTTAATTTGACTCTCAAATAATATTTCTTTTTATTTGACGGTTAGTTTTACTTCTTGTAAATTTGTGAATAACTCCTATTTCACAGCAAAATAGATGCTTCAAATTTAAACAGCTATTATTAATTTAGTTTTTTTTTGTAGAAGAAATGGGACTTTTTTTGTCTTATTTCTTAGAGTAAAAGGATATTTTGACTAAATATAACTTATATCACTAATTATAACTGACTTTCTTATTTTTTTTTTGTTTGTTTTAAGAAATGCTTTTATTAACTCAATTGCTTTAACAATACTTATTTACCTGATTGAAAAGAAATTTGTAATTTGAAATGTATGTCAATGGCTAATGATTCGGTAATTAACTATTGGACACCATTGAGAGTGGACTTCCTGTATTACAGGAAAATATATTTATTGAAATAAAAATAGATCAATAATATTTTTAATTGTAAATACTTAATTTTCCATCTCTATTTGTCGTTTGAATTTTAAAATATATTTTCAATATAAATAATGTAAATGTTAGGTTTCGCATTTTCCATTGCAGAAGAAAAATATGAAAGGAAAAAATTGTTTTTTAAAAAATGAACAAAATAAATATTCGGAATTTCAAAAGCTTTATAGTGTAAAAACTATTCATAGAGTCACGTTGTTTAAAATTTTTGCATCATTTATGTATAACGTTCAAATCCAAATTATTATTCAAAATTCCACGAATTTCGACAAAATCAATTGTTATGTATGAATGCAAAAAACTATAATCATACTTGATAAGAAACAAGTAATATAAACATTTTGTTTTATAAATCAATTCCTACTTAGGTCATCAAAGAAAAATTTAACATCATCCCTTAAGCTAATATTATTTTTTGTTGCATTAAAATATCTCAATTTGTTGATTTTCTATAAGCAAGTAGGTTTACAACGGAAGCCTATGGGAATTTGGCGAAATATTAGAAATATCACCAAGTTGGCGTCATTTTTGGCAACTCTTTTTGTTCGCCAAATTTGGCGATATATCGCCAACAGGGCGACAAACTTGGCGGTATTTGGTGATAGAACAGTGTCTCCCCTATGGTAACCCCCTTATAGATATGAAGATGCATTAAATGCTTCAATAACCAATGGCCGCCATTTTGTTTCCCGTGTAAAATTGAAATTAATTAATTAAAATTTATTTAATGAATTAATATTTGAAAAAACTATATTAACATCAATTGTCATCCAGTACAAGTTTTAAAAAATTATTTCAACTTGATGGGATGAATAATAAGCATTTTATTAACGATTGAAAATTTGAACAAGATATATATATATATATATATATATATATATATATACAGGGTGTCCGGTCTCAACGGTGTCCAATGGCTAATTCCTAAACCGTTAGTCATAGACATATAGTTCCAATTGCAAAAATGTTTTAAATGAGGTAAAGAAGTATTTTTAAAGCGATTTGGGTCACGAAAAGCATTTATTAAAAAGTTACGAAATTTAAATTTTTATACGGTCCCCAGGTCCTATAAGTGATATTTAGGAAAAATATCCTATTGTACTGACAAGTAATACAAAAAAAGTCCCATTCCTCTGCGATTAAAACTGACCGAGTAATAGATGTTTAACCTCTTCAGACCCCAGGGTTTATTTTCATATATTTTCTTACTTCAGTTATGAATTTATATTCGCAAAGTGATAACTAAGAAAGATTGAAAAGCAAAAAAAATAAATTTAATTTTTGTACATAAAATTTGATATATCATATATAACACATGGGACACAATAAATACATTTTTTGATAATTTTTTAGGATATTTTCTTTTGTTTTGAATGGAAAAAAATAATGAAAAATATTAAATAATCATGCATTTAATAAATTTTTATTTTTAATGGGCTCTCCATGTGGTATTTTAACGAATAAAAAAATTATTTACTTTTCGTTTTTGTATATTTCCCTCATTTTTGCTGCAAGACATTTTTAAATCCCATTTTATGGCAGAAAAAAGCACTATAAGAAACCATTTGCTATTTTGCCTTAGTTTGGCTATCTTTGAAGATTCCATTCACACCATTTTCATTTTATTAATCATTATTTATATACAGGGAAAAAAATTGTAAAGATGTGTATCCTATAGGATACTCCAGGTCCGAAGAGGTTAAAGTTGGAGTATCTTTTTTGCTGCAAAATAGGGGTCAGTCACAAATTTACTAGAAATAAAAATAATCGTCAGATATAAAATTTAACATTAAACATTGAGAGTAAGATAACATTACAATTATATTTTGAGATTTTTGTTCATTCTGACATATTAAAACAAAATATACAACTTGTACTAAAAATATAAGAAAAAAACAACAACAAAAAAAAAAAACAGAAATCTTGTTAAATGATTATAAAAGCAACAGTCACAACTCTTTAGAAAATGATACATAGTTAGATTACCTAATCTAAATTTTTTTTTTATGCGTATATTTTTATACATAACTTTTGAATGGCTGCTCTAAATATGCTAAGGAAATTAAAATGTCCCTTTTTGAAAATGATCCTCATATCACTTTTATTTTCTTTTAGATTAAACATCAATTATTTGAATTATATGATTCTACCTGTGCGATTACTTCGATGATTTAAATAAACATAACAAAATTGTTACAATATTTTAATATTTTGTTCTAATAGAGCACAGATTTATCCATTAAAGGTCGGACATCATATAACCGCCCACATTCTCTCTTTTTAATTAACTTTTCTTTTTTTAAGATCTTATTCCTTTTGTCATTTTATTGTAATGATAAAAAAATAATAATAATTATTATTTTTACATTACCCCTTCTGAAAATTCCACTGTCTCTCCCCTCAGAAAATATTCATTAGAGCAGTTATTTTTTTTAATTAAAAAGTAGGGGGAAAATACTGTTAAATCAAAACATATGTTAAATTATTAAATTTTAACATTTAACTTTTAACAATTTATGTATATTATAGTATTATTTTTTTTTGCCGTACTTCTTGGCTAAGCAAGTTTCAAAAACATATAAATCACTTTTGCCATCAAACACTTGCCTCTGCACTTGCCAAGCATGAATACCGCCAAGATGAGTAACTTTGACGCCGAAACCTCTGTCCAATCAGATTACAAATTGGTAAAACATGGTTGGGAAAAATATGCATTTTAAACCTTAGAAAGTATTTGTATGTGCATGATTTGAGGCCGCAAGTGTTTTGGCACATCTATTGTACAAATAAAGTTGTTTATTTCATTTTACTTGTCCAATAGGAAAAATTTTCACCCCATTTAATATTTATTTTTTGTTTAGCAAGTATAAATTGCATTTTGATTTTGATTTCTAAAATATTTTTTTCAAACAAGTGTTTATAAAGAACTAAAAAGTTGAATTTGAAAAAAACATATCATCATCAAAATGTATAATAAGCAATCCCTGTTCATACATCGCAATGTATCTGACATCTTTTGTGCGGCACTGTATAAAAGATATAAACGCAATGCACTTTCATTTGGAAAAATTACATTGTGAATCTTAGTGCCTTACATAAATGTTACTGATTTTAATTTTAAAATTTCTGTTTGTAGGTAATAATATATACGAAATTTTTGGAGTGGTCCTGTAAAATAAATATAAATGGTACGTACCTAAAATCATATTAACATTACATTTTCATTGGATTTACATAATTATGCAAAATTTAATCTTGATCGGATATTTGGAAGTGAGTTAAAATTGGAATACAAATTTTGAATTAGGAAGACATACATACGAACGTCGAAGTTAAAAGCTTATAAAAATAACTTTTTAAAATAAAATCATCAAAAGAAGCACAACTCGCCTTATCCGAAATTTAAAAAATCGTGTTTCTCTATCAATCTACTCTATTGGTATAAATGTATCAATCAAGCACTACAATCTCCAAATTTTCAATGAATACTAACGGACGCATTTAAAGGTTTTACGCGATTTCAAAAAATTTGATTTTCTCGATAAGGCGAGTTTTGAAACTCACTTCTTCAATTATTTTAACCAATCTGTAAGTTAATTACTAAAACTTAACACTACCGTAATATTTATACGGGGCAGCACCTTCAGTTAAATCGCTTTAAAAATACTTCTTTACATTATTTAAAACCTTTTTGTAATTGGAACTATATGTCTTTGACTAACGGTTTAGGAATTAGCCATTGAATATCGTTTGGAGTGGACGCCCTTTATAATACTTTAAGCACTTCGTGTACGACCCCTGAAAGTTTGGTCCAACTCATCTGTTTTCAGTTACAGAAAAGTGGTTTAAGTCATAAAATTGAAAATGTCATAACTCGGTCAATTTTAGGGCTAGATGGATGGGACTTTTTTGCCGTACTTGTTAGCGAAATAGGAAAAGTTTACTAAATATCACTTATAGGACCAGGGGACCGTATAAAAATTTAAATTTCGTAATTTTTAAATAAATGTTTTTCTTGACCTAAATCGCTTTAAAAATAATTCTCTACCTCATTTAAAACATTTTTGTAATTGGAACTATATGTCTATGACTAACGGTTTAGGAATTAGTTATTGGACACCGTTGAGACCGGACACCCTGTATATAAATAAATAAATAAATAAATATATGGAGAGTGTGAACTAATAGTAGGAATTGAAAGAAGGACCTCCTACAAATTGCATCCAGAAAAAATAAATTCCTAGGGCATAGAATAAGCAATTTTTTATGAGGATAAAAATTAACATTTATTGCTCGTGTATTTAAACGTAAATTACTATTTTCTACTAATTAGAAATTTATTTATTGTGGCACATGATATGTGTTTCAAATAAGATAAAATATATTAATTATCTATCATGGAGATCACTTTAAATGCAATGCTTTCCTTTCATTCTAAATTGATGTAGGTATGAATTAGGGTAATTTGGGGTGATATGCCGTGTTGTACATGGTGCCTCATCACATGGTTTTCATATACAAAGGAACTGTAGGAAAATGGCACTTGGTTCTAAGGAAGAAGGCTCCTTAATTTTACTTGGCGTTCTTTTTTTATTATTTAAGGTGTTGCTTTTTTGTTGCTATTTCGTCTTAACCTTCCTGTTATGTGTCTAATATCTTTTACGTGACTTCTTTATGTGCCTATATAAGTAATAAATGGAACACCAATGACATAATTATGATGTTTTTAGAGAGTACTGGTACTTGGCCTTTCTACCAATCATAAATGGCGGTCAGTTTCCGCTTTTTCCCATCAATGGTGATATCGGCGTCTTGTCCAAAACTTTGGGGTGAGCCGACGAAACTTTTTTGGGATAAGATGCAGGCTATTTTCCGTTATGGTAAGATTCCTGTTATTTTCCGTTGGGGTAGGATTCCGGTTATTTTTCGTTACGGTCAAATGCTTGATTGTTTTTTCATTGTTTTAATTTACTGTTGGGTATTAAGTAACGTGCCAAAGATTTTATTCAGATTATTTAAATCAGTGATTAAATCGTGATTTTAATCAACTGACTTAAAAAAATTAAAATCAATAATTATTTAAATGTTTAAAATGACGTATAGAAATATTAAAATCTAAGATGAACATAGTTTGGAAGATTTCTGTATGTATTGTGTCATAAATAAATCTCATTTGCCATATAAACAATTGTTTAATAATTATTCATTTTATCATTGTTAAAAATTTGATGTTAAATGTAGTTATA
The DNA here is from genome assembly GCA_963932465.1 of Maratus speciosus. Lineage (NCBI taxonomy): Eukaryota > Metazoa > Arthropoda > Arachnida > Araneae > Salticidae > Maratus > Maratus speciosus. The sequence continues at coordinate 388,700,054 of OZ010788.1, read as the reverse complement.
AACAATTTTAATAAATATAAATATCGGTAGTATATAATATAGTTTTAGATAACTAGGGATCTTTGGCCCCTACGACCTACGCTCTCCTATCTCCATTCAGATACCACAGACTGGAAAAACACGCTAATTTGATCTTCTTTAAAAATATTAAAGAAGATAAAATAGTAATTATACGACTAATGGTGATCTCCTTTACTGGCGTTTTCATTAATTTACCTTTTGCCGAGGGATTTTAAAGCCGACTGAATTACTGTCGTGACGGCTGTTTTGGTGATTGATTAACTAAGATCAACAATTAAGAATTACAATTAAATATTATCTTGTATAAAACTGCTATGTAAATTTTTTTATAAGGACGCTATAAGAAATTTATTTTAAATAAGAACTTTTAAATATATTGTTTTAAATATAGCGTAATTTTCGACAAAATTTTGTTTCCCATTCAAATAATCAGAAAAAGTAATTTTTAAGGCCAATAAAAGCCACACTAAAAGGGTGCGATGATAGCAACTGCGAATTTGCAGGTGTTTCAAGCGTTTCTATAACGGGATTAGATAAGAAAAAGTCAAAGGCTAAGAAACGAGAATCTTCAACAGACGATGATATGGATGATGATTAAATTCCCTACTAAGATTAGGAAGATGGATATTTTTTTAACTGAATGAGAATGGGTGTTCATAGTGTCTAGCATTGTGCAATAAAACTTCGGAAAATTGTGATTGGATAAAGTGCATTCGATGAAACTTTTGGTTAGATAAAAGTTGCTCAAAGTTCCTGAAAATGTGCAGTTTGTTGCCGATCTGAGATATTGCTGAAAAGAACAAAGGGGCATATGAAAAACACCAACTAAAAAACCTAACTCTAAAGCACATTATCACAGTGTCTTTACCGTAAATGTGTTATAATGCTTTTAAAATAAGCATACTTAAGAGCCACAATTCTTTTAAATGTTAAGTAGAACATAACTTTTTTTTTTTTTTTAAGTTTAGTTTGTTTTTATTAAATTATCGACGTTTGTTACATACATATTTTTGTAATTTCCTAATATTAAGGAAGTTAACAACTTTAGTATGTCTGAAATATTAGAGTTGCTTTTATCCGTCCTATTATGTTTAATACGGTTTCACAAAAATTATTGCTTACATTGAAACTCCACAATGCATATTACCCCTAGACAGTTGGCTATCATAGAGTAACTCCAGGAGAGTCGCCGCATGCGGGATCGATGCCGCACTTCTTGTATTTCTTGTAATTATCGATAGATGGTCCTCAAACTCGCAGTATAGGTGCGCAATGAGATTATTTTAACTAGTGTATAGCGTGAATCCCATTTCGATGTTTACTTGTAGAAGTATAATCTTTAATTTGACGTAAGTGCATGATTTCACTGTCCAAACTTTTAAACACGTTATGTTTAAATACTTTTCATACACTAATTACCAAATGCATGATTTCGAAGTCAAAACTAAATGTAGCGTTTGTATAGAATACTGTGTGTATGGCTACGCCATTCTCCTTAGCGATGGCAGGTAACTGTGATAGCCGATGTCTGCAACATGCAAAACCGGATACATGCTGCACTGCTATTCCGGTGTACATGCCGCAGTTTCTTTTGTACGGGATTTTTAAGTGTTATTAACTTTTCCTTTTCTTTTGGCACAGACTAACCATGTTAGGCATGTTATCAAGTTTACTAAAACCAAAGTAGAAAAAGCGGATAATAAAAAGTAAGAAATGCAAGAAAGATGAAAGTCAAGATGATAATAATGAAAAATTGGATTACGCGTAACGCAGACGTTCTTTTCAAACTACTCCAATAAAAGGAAGTGTAATTGGATTCGTTTCATCATGTGTTTAAATGTAGTTACATAAAGACTGTACTTTTTTGACACTTTTTCTGTAGATTGTAGTCGAAAAAACAGGTCTCTTAACCCATTCGGGACCATAGGTGCATATAAGCACCTTCATAAAGAGCTTACAAAGTTTGTTTCCGGCACCACTAAAATAGACAGGTAATACTTTCCTTGTTTAATTAGATCATTTTCAGGATTATTTAAGTAAAGGTAACTTCTTTTTAAAAAGTGGTATTTACCGAATAAAATTTGTGTAAAATCCAACGGCACCGAAAGGGTTAACAAATAAATTATATAAACACGATTTTACTTTTTTTTCCTTTTCTCTTTTTAATACATTGATGTTACGTTGTTGCTGAAATAGCGATTAAAATTTAATGTAAAAAAATAAGTCGATGATTTTTATAGTGAAAGTAGGCATCAATTATTAATTTGAATCAACTGATACGTTTCATTGTACTCATTTAATTTCATTTTGTTATTACATCGTTAATTATATTCCAGGTATGAATACTTTTTTAAAATATTTTTATTTATCATTTCGTTCTGTTCTTATTACAAGCGTAACTACGGCGGCATAACTACCACACAAGTGCGGCGTCTCAGCCTGAATGTACGGGTGACGCGCCGCAGTGTAACGTTTTAGAAAAAAATGTTAAAAAATATTAATAATTTGTTTTAAATTTTTTGTCGCAGTACACGCGTTGTATATTTAACATTAAATAGCACAGCATGCTTTTTTAAATTTTATGTCCACCATGGGACTTTATACACAAATTTAAAAAAAAAAAATGTGCGGCATAAACCCCGGAATTATCCTACTGCAATATTTGGGTAAAATGCCGAAATGCAAGCATTTACACAAACAAAATTTTCAATGATTTCTATAATATATCTGTAAAATGAAACGGTTTTGAGTCACACGTAAATATATAAATTTTAACACTAAATCAATGAATAACGAGTAAAACTTTTAAACGACTACTTTAAAACGATAAGTCAAAAACTGTCGTCACCAAATCTACCCTATAAATATGAAAATTTATATGAATAATAAAAATGTATATGAATAAAAAACTAGTACGTAAATGTTTACTAATTTTCAACTACGTAGAAAAATAACCTAATAAATATTTTGCAGTTTACACGTATGATTCCGGGATTTACTAAAAAATCAATCCTAAAATAACAGCTAATTTTGTTCTAGTAGTTTAAATTATACACCTAATTTCTGAAACACTGTTTTGTGACTGTAAACAGTTTACATTTTCAACATTTTTTATATGAGTTAAATGGTGAACTCACTGCATTTCAATGGTCAAATAAAACTAAATTTGAAAAAAAAAATACATATTTAATTAAATTTTTTAAAAAGTGCAAAAAAAATTCCATTTTTAAATTCCTGACACTTTTTTAAAAATCGATATTTTTGTCCAATTCTTTAAAAAATATTTTCAAATGTCTATTACACAAGTTTGCGCATGGATTTTTAGATGCATCTAATATCACATTTAATATAATTTTTTTTTTTAATTTGACAGTGAATACAGTGAATAATACAGTGAAAAGCGATGAAATCTAACACAGCTTCATATATGTTTATTTTTTTTTAATAACAAAAAACCTGAAGGCTAATTCCATGCGCACATGTATCACATATATAATAAAAAAAAATACTCAAAAAAAGTTTAAATCTCTATTCCAAGTACAAAAAAAGTCTTATATATTTTAAAACAGGAAAGTGACGAAAATATAAACTTGGAGGAAAAGCCATTTAATTTTTTATTTGTGTCTATAATTGCGCTGGGTGTATTAACAAAAATGTACAATATCTCGCGATATAATCGCCGTATGGGTAATCAATGAGGTTTCAAAAGCAAGCTTTCATTTAATATTAAAAAAAAAGAAAATCGATTTTTTGACCAATTTTTAGGTAATTAATGAAACCCTTAAAATAAAAAACTTATAACTCCCACACCTAAACTTTAGAAACAAGTACTCGTGTTTCAATAGACAGTATGGCCAAGAAAAAAGAAATTAAAATATAGTGATAAATCTAAAATTCTCCTGTTTCAAAAAAAGTTTTTTAAAGCTCATGATACAGTAGAACAAGTTTTATGAAAATTTTCAATGGAGGGTTTCTCAAAATTGAACATTCTGCTAGCAGGAAGTCAGAGCTAAGAAATCTGCATCAATGACGTATTCTGCACCAATAGAAGACATTTTAAACTTAAAATAGGTTTTTAAAACACTGAAAGAAAAAATGCACCGCCTTCATCTAGAACGAAGATGTAGTCATTTTCTAAATCCCTAAACTAGAATATGTATTGACGAGTAATGTAATATAAGTAAACAAGGTAATAAACAAGGCTGTAAATAAGGTAAACATATAAACTGAATATATTCGAATAGATCCAGAATTTCTAGTTTTTAACTTTCTAGATGATGAAACGATATGTTATACTATAAAGCGAAAAAAAATTGTGAGTGTGTATGTAAATTTTATCCTTAAAACGGCTCTAACGATTTTGACTAAATTTTGTATTTTACCATTTTCGAGCACGAGAAAATCATTGGGCTAGGTCACAAGTTTGAGAAATTCGTTTACTGGGCCATTTTGGTCATAATGGGTTAGAGTCAAGCTTATCATATCTAAAAAATGGCTCAAACGATTTTAATTAAATTTTATATCCAACCATTTTGGGGCACGAGAAGCCTATTGGGCTAGGTCACATGTTCGAGAAATTTCGATTAGTGGGTCTTTGGGTCTTGGTGAGTTTGGGTCTCTGTGGGTCAAACTATTTTATCTATACAATTAAATGAAGATAATTTTACACCACTTCGATGATAGCTTTTTCGAATACAGTACATTTCTCACTTAAAACATATAACGTATTTTCTTTCGAACAATCTGATTAGGCATTACAGTGCCTACCTTGGCATCTCATAAGCCAATGCTTCATGAACAATATAATTTTATGGACTGACTCTTTTCTAATTTTGAATATCTCCAAACCTTGATCTCGTGATCGTGAATTTTCATAACTCATGCTTTCAAATCATGGATAATAAAAATACCAGATAATCTGTTAATTTGCTGATCATGCGCGTTATAAAAAAAAAATAAAGTACGTTTAAATTTAAATCCTACATATATATGTATATAACACGTCTTAAAAAATGTATAAACTTTAAATGAAAAAAATGTATTAACCGTATTCATTCTTTGCTCATACTAAAAATATAATCAACAAATATAAGTTAAAAAAAATTTTTTTCTAGATAATCACTTTTAGCTATATCTATACGTTAAAAAAAACTTTATACAGGGTGTCCTAAAAGTTCTCGTATTGATGACATATGTATTTATTATTCGCGAAAGAACAAACATTAAATCGATTATTTTTAGGCTAATAATTAAAGAGCGCTTTTAACATGACGTAGGAAAAAATACTGAGCTTACACTTATAATAAATGTTCAAAATATCCAACGCTTTCTAGAGGACAAAGCCGAACTTAATTGCCTATAATTGTAGAAATGCGTTTTAACATGCTGAGAGTGACTTCTTGTAAGCTTTGAGTAATGGCTATTTTCAGATCATCATGACTATCCTGACTAATGGCTATTTTCAGATCATCATGACTATCCGACTAATGGCTATTTTCACATCAATAATCGTTTGAGGATTATTTGCATAAACTTTTTTCTTTAAATATCCCCACAGAAAAAAGTCCGGGATTCTCAGATCAGGGGATCGAGCGGGCAAAAGATTCTTTTTGAAATGAGTCAATCGCCAAAAAATTCTTCAAGCATGTCCATGGTTTCATCACGTGGATGGATTGTTGAACAATCTTGTTGCAACAAAGAATTTCGTTCATTCACTTCTAACAATACAACAAATTGTTGGATAAGTTTCCTGTATACAAAACTATCACAAGTTGATCCGAAAAACAGAGGTCCAAAATGCGTTTTTGATTCCAATTTTTTGAGAATGTAAAAGATTGGTGCAACAACTTTCGGCGTTCCACTCATGCGCTTGTCTTCCACTGAACCTGTATTATGAAATCTTCGAGGGAGCCGACATAACGAATCTTTACTTGGTATTGCATCATTTCAATATTTATTTCGCCAAACATATTTGCACCATTCAATCGATTTACATTCAAAATAAGTGTAGAGCAGCGCAGTTCTCTGAATGCGTGATGCATATATTTCACTATGACGAACAAAATAACATACAACCTTATTCTCGCACCAATTAAGCGCGAAAAGCACCAAACGAAAAAACCCAAGAAATGATGCAATGATAAGCAGAGGATAAAATTTAATATAGCAAAAAATCGCGGACAATTAGTTCTTTCGGTTGGAGTGCGGGAACTTTTAGGACATACTGAAATGCAAAATAACGTTTGTTAAAACTGCTACAAGATCAGTCTTATTTAGCTAGAATCAAATAAATTATTATTAACATTGCAAATTAAAAACTTACACATTACGATTGATGACACTTCTAATAGAAACTCCATACATTAATTAAAACATTACGTCCATTGAATATGAATCATAATTCAAGCTCATTCTTTACAGAAAATTTTATTCAATTACAGGCAACTTAATAATATTTATCTATGAAAATTTCAATTGAATCAGCAATCTTTTTGACACTCAGTCAAATATTTCAACACTTAACTATTTGTGTTAATTCAAATTTCATAATACCAATCATGACAATTGTTTTCGTATGTAAATTAAATTGCACTGCCTCAATTACTAACGATATGCAATTTCTTAAAACTTTATTAGAGATACTTAAGTAAGACATATCCGAAATCACTATTTCTTTGTCTATGGTGATATCCTTTATGTTAATAGCAATAAATTCATCTAAATGTTCGGAGTTTGTGGGATGTTTGAAAAATTATGGAATTTGAATTTAAATACTGAGCATAAAATAAACAAATTCAATTCAGTAGCAATGATTAAGCATTTTAATGGACTTTCTGAATTATATGTCCTTTTACAAAACAGACAAATTTACGTGGTAAAAAAATATTGTCTATTAAATTTATAACAAATATAATCTAAAACTACTCATATAATATAGATTTAATCGGGTCTGATATTAGACAACTATAAATTGGTGCAAATGTGAGATACACTCAAATACGTACAATTTTTTTACTGTAATAAAATTCGTGTTGTGATGATTTTCTAAGCAATGGATTCTTTCAATTATATCCATTAAGAAAAGTCTCAAAATTGAAAAAAATAAAATAAAATTATTTATTTCAACATATAATGTCACTTTTTTTATAAAACAATCTTTTCAGTCACGTTTAAAATCTTTTGACGTGCAAAACCTAAATAGAAACTTTAATAAATTATACTAATTTTAATAATAATATTAGAAATAAATTCCAATATTAACAATAATATTATTCACTGATGAATGGATAGATGTTTCAGCCTTTAGCATTTTGAAAATATTATAAATTATTTTTTAAATATTAAAATTAAATATTAAAAATTTAATTTCAATCGTAGTAGGAAAATGTAAACCAGTGTTAATGACTAATAAGAGATATGTGGGTCTAATATGAAACATTTATTGTGGCTAATAAAAGAGAGTTTATGTTCTAATATTAAATATATGTGGCTGTAATAATACTCTTTATAACGTCAAACATTCGCCACAAAAAAAGGAGAATGTGTTAATCTTTTACTGTTATTTTGTTTTAAAATTTCAGTTATATTTTTTTATTTTAAACAATAATTATTTTACAGATTTTTAATCGAATGATATGAAATGTTACCTAGTTGATATTACAACCTATTTATACACCGGAAACAAAGTTAAATCCCATGCATCTTTTAACATTTAACATGTTGTGTAGACAAAAACAGAAAAGAAATAGGAGAGTACTTCCACAAAATATTTCAGATGAAGCCAATAAAGTGAATCATCAGACTGTTTAGTAACGTTTGAAAACGTAACAGTAACAAGAAAGAACTAGAAAACAGAAATTCTCCTTTTTCAGAATTTAGTGTCGCCTCCGATGAAAAAAAAAATACATGTATATATAAATAGTACAAAACATATTTCGATTTTAAGACTTAAAGCACACGATTTTATTTTATGTAAAATGACGTCATTTTTATCCGCTTAAGAATTCCACATTTACGATCCGCTCTTAAACATATACAGTAAAGCATGCATAGGGCGTCACTATTGCAGCAAAAGGACGCTGTAGTTAATGAAACTCGACAAAAAAAAGTCGGATATCTAATGATTCATAGACCTTCATTTGTTTGTAACATTAATATAGATACTTAAAATTAAATATAGTTAATAATAGCTCCATATTTTAAAAGAAATCATTCGTTTATATTTTTTTCAAAATAGCGTGTATTTTAACTCTTTCAATACCAAAGCGCCTCAAACGCTCGGTCATCCAAAATACCGAAAGCGCCCGAAATCGCCTGGACGTTTTCAACCCCTCTTTTGTCCTCTGAGCTCATGTCAAGACGCGCGTTGTGGGGTGTGTCTGGAAGATTATCTTCTCTTTGTTAACTTGATTTCAGAAAAGGGATTTTTTCAGGAACCAGATAAGGGAAAATGAAGTAAGTTTATGCTCTTTATTTTGGCTTGAGTTTCTTATTGAAATGAAATTTCCTTTATTTAGATAGATTTCGGTATAAACAATACCTATTACATTTTCCCCTATGTTGAAATTTCTGAAAACTATTTGCAGATCTACGCCAATCACGACCCCTAGAACCCAAAACCATCCAGATTAATAACTTTATCTATCTATCACTTTTTTATGGGTACGATAACGTCCATAATTCTGCACTCCCTTCCAAACTATTACATAAAATCAAGGGGCAGAAATTCTCAGTCAGGTTCATTAAAGGGCAAAATCGGACCGAGGGGGTGAAAATAGGGAGCGGATTTGTAAAAATAGACAAAAAATAAATAAATAAATAAATAAATAAACTTCTTAATTGTACTACATATCAAATCACTTTAAAGTTATTATTACTTCTGGGAAAATGTCCAAAAAATTATGTATAACAGATTTTTGATATCATTAAATATGGGCTCAAGGGGAAGAAGAATGGGGTGTTAAAAAGAAAGCAATTCATAACTTCGTCCATTAAGAACATATCAAATCCACTTAAATTTATTATAAATTTTCTTAATATTATCTATAACTTTTAAATTGGCAAGTTTATAATAGGGCCAACTCTTACAGTAAAAAATAAATAAAAAAAAAAAGTAAAAAAAAAAAGAGGGTTTGAAGAAGAAAAGAATTTACAACTTCGTCAATTCACAAGATATCAAATCCGCTTATTTTTTTTTTTTTTTTATATATAAATCTTCTTAATATTATCTACAACGGCTCATAGAACGAGCCCGTTTTTGTGAAACATTGGAGATGTATGTAGAATATGTGCATAATGACATTTCGCTGTTTTTTTAGACAGCGAAATGTCATATATTTTACTACCGTTGCAACTTTTTTTTTTCTAATTTTGTGCATAATAAATGAGACTTCTTTTATGAAGCTTCTAAGAGCCTATACTAGTCAAGCGAAGAAATTTGAATGCTAATGTTAAACCAATGAGAGATTTCTTTAAGTAATTCTCGCTTTCATGTTAATATTTTCATTTCTTCTCTTTCATATAGGATATCTGAGGTCGGTATCAAATGTTGTGCGCTTGTACTTTTTCGATTTTGATTATAGTTCTTTTTTTTTTACATGCAGACTCCTTTATTTTTCGAACCAGTTAGAACCAGTCCTGAAAGTGAAACTATAGTCATATAAAAAACTGTAAAATTAAAATCTAAAAAGTTCAAACTCACAACAATAGTCAGCGATTTCATGTATCCAATGGAAAAAATCACTCTAAAAGATTAAAATACAAGCGAGAAATTGGTAAATACTTCTTCCATGGGTTTAACATTAGATTTCACGTTTTTTCACGTGAATAGTGTAGCTTCTTAAGGCATCACCTAAGAACGCGAAACTTCCTCACATATTTTTAAACGTAACTGCATAAAATTGGCACGCTGACCATTGAAGCGATTTGGAAATAGAACTGAGTTTTCCATTAAAAAAAAAAAAAAAAAAAAAAAAAAAAAAAAAAAAAAAATGTTGTTCAAAATCTAACGTAGTTTTAACATCTAATGGAATTTTACATTTCATTCTACATTTTATTGTGCTCGTATTGTATTTTTATAACATCATATATTTTATCTGAAACATCCATATTTAGTTACTTTATTATTGCGAATATTTTCTTCTATATTTATCATTTAAAAAATATATTATATTTTTAATTCTTATCTAATCCTGTTCATGTTCTCGTCAGATAATTTGGGCGTGGCTGTGCGTAGATCGTATATAATTAATATTTTAAATAATAATATTTAAATATATTATAAATAATATTTTAATTATAATACTATATTATCCCCCTAATAGCCTTATATCCCCCTAATATTTTAAATAATTTTAGCTTGGTACGAAAAATTTATTATTAGTTGTTGCATACTTTATCATTCCAGGTATTATAAAACCATCCATTTATTATAAAACATCTACTCATTTTAGTTTCATAATTGTGAAATAATTATTTAAAAACAAATTAATGATTATCTAAATTAATTTTTTACTGATATTTTAAAGTAATTATTAAAGTCAACTAGGGGATCGTACCCGGGCTTCCCGGGTTAAAGAATATAGGTGAAAACATTTTTTTTAATTGAAAACTAATAATTTTTTATGTGCAATAATTTTTTTAGATTGACCACTTACATTAAAAAAGCATTTTTCATATGGAAAATACGAATTAGGCAATCAAATATATTTTTGAAATTTATCAAAAGCGATATTTTCTTATTAGCCGCATGCTAAGAGTTATTTGCCGAGATTTTGCAACTTATGGCATCCTTTTATAATCTGATAATTTCAGAGCTTATACATGTCTGGCAAATTTGTGTTTTGTTTATATTATTTTATTTATTTATTCATAGGGAAGTTTTTTACCATGGATATCAGCCGTAAGAAAATGATGAACACTTTATTTTGTTTTAAGGGCAAACGGATTAATCTTTCGTAATCGAGTTCCGCGCGATATAGATAAATTTTAAAAAATATTTCATGCTTTAAAATCGTTTTTAAATCCATAGCCAATCAGTAAACTGAGATGAACTTTGCAATCAAACTCCATTTGAAAAGAAAATCCTATTTGGTGATCTAAAAATTTAAATTGTACGAATATGTTAGATTTGTGTTTTTTCAATATTATTCTTTTATTTGTATATAAAAGAAGTATTAATTTTGTTAATTTGTCTTTCACAAATATGTTAGATTGGTGTTTATTTTAATATTATTCATTTATTTGTTTTTAAAGGAAGTATTAATTTCGTTATGCAAAAATAGTGAGGAACAAATGCTGCAAAATGTTTGTTGCTTTATGTGCATAATGTTTATTATTATTATGTATTGAAACTGGCACGTGATAAGATAAACTTGAAAAAAATTATGCTTAAAAATCATTTTAGAAAATATAATACATCAGTCAATGAATACATTTTTTAAACAAATTGCATTTGAAAGTATTTTTTTTTCCCTATGCGACAAAAATTGAAAATGTACGATGGTCAAAAGATAAAAAAATTGCTGTAGCGAAACTTTCAAGACCGAAATTTGATCGTGAAGTGTTGCCATTCGCAAAATGACGTCAGCGTTACGCACAGATACGTTTATTCTTTATAATATAGATACTTAATCAGTAAAATATAATAAAGATCAGTTATTAGGATGTGGTTACAATTGAGGCTCTTATGCTTGGATTTCCGGAATGAAAACAGCAATATTCATCTTCTCAAAACTTGCATACGCACTTCTCATATCCATATTCATCATTCTAAAAATAATTGTATTTTGTTTGATATTAAAAATCATTTTAACTCAAAACTTGAAGTCGCGATTGTCAGCAACATCTTTTATGTGAACAGACGCACTCTTTACTTGAGATTCTAATCTCAATTCTAGAGAGTCAAAATTTTCGTAATTTATGTTTTTTAAACCCATTTGTGTTAAAATGTTTAGTTTTATCTAAGAAAATGATCGTTTTCTTTAAATATGACTTCATTTTCACTTAAATGAGCATTTCGCCTAGTGTCTGAAACTTAGTATCAGTTCACATGCAGAAGGAAAAACAATATAGAAAATTTATGAGGAAAAATGCGTGTTTTCAAAAGCAGTATGTCATTTTCCGTTATTATGCCCTTAATATAATACTCTGCTCCTAATGGGATTTTCCGCCACTAAACCCTATACAACGATTTTGAATTTTTATCAGAAAATAGCATGAATAAAGTTAAAAATACTTCATTATTTCTCTCTTGTCTGCAATAATGAAAGCTATCTAATTTTCATAATTTTGAAGAAATTTCATAAAATTCTTTTACAATTAAACTATAAAAGTGGGGATATTAAAAAAAAAAAAAAAACAAATAAGGAGATCACATCTACAAAGGAAGAGCTTTCAGTTAAAAAAAATAATATTAAAATTGGTTCAGCAGAAAGATCACGACAGATGACTAAAAAACACACTTGTGTTTTAAATATATAGATTATATAAAATTACAAAAAATTAAATTAAGCAAGTTACGTTATTTTGATAAAATGATAGTATAATGTCCTAAAGAATAGCATTAAAATTTTATTATTCCAGAGAATTTTCGACAAAAACTGCAGGAACACGATATTATTTTAAACCACGAATTATTTGTTTGCTTGTCTAACTTGGCGAAGCAAATCATCCAGGCGAGAATCATCAATTTCTGTAATATAAATCGCTATTATTTGCATGTCACCTCTCTTTATAAAGACACTCTAAAATTTTGTAAAACACTGCGTTTTATCAGTGCGCTATTTCGATTACATTATTTCCAAATGTGAAACATTTTCACCTGTGAAGAATTTAAAAGCAGCTGGTCTGTGAAAATGACGCACTTCTACAAAACATAATTCAGGTTTAAGAATTCAAATACACGCTTTTTTATATAATGACGTCATTTGGATCCGCTAAAGCAATTCACTTTTACAATCCAGTCTTAAATTTCGTCTATAGAAAATTGTGCCTATGACGTCATTATCACGGAATAACAGACAATATTCTTGACATAGCCCATATTTTAATTTTAACTTTTTTTTCAGGTTTTATGGGAAAATGGCAACAAAAAGATACAGTATCTCTTATTTTCGAGTATTTTCCGTTTACTTTCAATGACTTTCAATAGAAATGAGGTACTTTTGTTGCCATGATAAGAAAAATGGTATTAAAAACAACAAAAAAATTAATATCTCAAAAATAATTTGAGATACAGCTTTCAAACAAATTGCATTTAAAAGAGAATTTTTTTTCCTTATACGATGGTGTAAAAATTTAAAATGTGCGATGTTTAGATGTTTAAAAATTTGCAGTAGAGAAAATTGCAAAACCAAAATTTTATTTCAAATTTCAAAGTATTGCCATTCGCAAAATGACGTATGCGTTACGCACAGATATGTTTGTCCTTTATAATATAGATAGTGATTAGTGATTATCTTAGTAAGTACCTTTTTCAATATATATATATATATGCATATATATTTGCTCAATCCTTCTATAAGCATCGATCGAAGGGGGGGGGGGTGGGGGTGGAGGGGGTAAGCATCTGTGCCCGGGGGCCCCAAACTTATAAATAGGTCCCTGCAGAAATAAATTTAAAATTATGTCAAAAAGTAACTCCCTTCTGTTTTTCCCTGTTCATGTTTTTTTTTTTTGTTTGGTAATGTATGTTTTGGAAAAAGTGTACCTTAAATTGCTTTCAAAATATTTAATGACATTTGTTGATGAAAAATAAAATTAAACATTTCAATATGGATATATCCTTAGTATTTGTTTTCAATATTTATTCATAAATGGCAGTATATTTTTAAGAATAAAAAGGTGAAATAAATGTTGTTTGTAGCACAAAGTTGGATTTTCTTGAAATAAAAGGGCGAGTAAGAAAAAGTAAGATATTCTTTTACTTTTTGATCAATCATTTTATAAGTGGTATTTTTTATAAGACGAAACGTTATTTTAGAATACATATGTTTGCATTTTTTCAGGTATCTATTTTTTTGTTCGAATTTGAACCTTTATATACCGTCCCAATTTTGGGACACTAGGCTGGAAAGGATAGGGGTTTTCTCCGTTACTGTCTATGTATTAAATGTATGTTTTATACCATTTATTTTGTTACAAAATGGTTGCATATCATTAGGATTATTATTTGACTGTAAAATTATTATTCGGATTATTATTTGGCTATTCTCTGTTATTACTAGAGGGGGGGGGGGGGTAGGGTCTGGATTCGGATCAAGAACAAGTCCCACCCCTCCCCACACTTAGCTATTGGCTTAGTAAAAATTTATATCATACCGTTTTGTACTAGTTTAATATTTGACAACCTGAGGTTACTAATATATATAAAGTAGAACCTCGATTATCCGACGTAATTTGGACCGTCCCTACATCGGATAATCGAGAATTTATCAATAATCATCTAGTTTAACATTAAAATCATAATCGAACTGCTATTAGGACTATTTAAACGGCTTAACAAATATATAACTTCAAATTATATATGAAAATAATTTTATTTGCTTAGAACAGGGACGTGACACAGGGGGGGGGGGGGGGGGGGTGGAGAGTACAATTATACCGGAATCGGACCTTGCGGGATCTCAAGCTAATTTCCATTGAATTCGAAGAAAGGGGAACCAAAATACTTATCTCTACTCCTGGTTTGGAAAGGAATGCTTGCACATACAAGGAATGTAAAAAAAAAAAAAAAAAAAAAAAAAAAAACCGTTGGAAAAATTTCAGGATATTGACATTGGGTTACAGAGAGTTTCGGTTAATCGAGGGTCGGATAATCAAAGTTCTGTTTTACCATCTATACTAATGTGTAAAACGAAGAATTTCGGACAATTTTCTGAAAGTAAATTGGGGGGTAGACTTATACTCGAGTCAATTACAAAAGCCAAAAAAAAAAAAAAAAAAACCCTTTAAATATTGTAAAAGTCTGATTTTTTATGTGTATAAACAGTAAAATAATATATAAAATATATAAATAATAATAATTTATTATTAAAAAATATTAATGATTTGTTTTTGTTCACTTACTAATTTTTCGCATTAGTAAGTGAAATCTTTTGTTTGATTTTGTGCAAAATTGAAATAAAAAGTTGGGGGGGTGTCGGCGTATATGCGAATATACGCGTATATATACTCTATTAGTAATTATTGATTATTATAAGTTTTTGCTATGCCAATAGCTAAGGGTGTGGAGGAAGGGGGTCTTGTTCTTGAGCCGAACCCAGCCGCCCTCCCCCCTTATAGTAATAATAAAGAAATTTTTATAGTCAAATAATAGCCCGAATATATATAACCTTTCTGTAACAAAATAAATGGCATCAAACATAGATCTAATGCTTAGATAGTAACAGAGAAAACCCCCAATCCTTTCAGGCACTAATGGGTTAATTCGTCTTTCAAAATGCTAAAGGAAAACCTTCCTTATAACTTCAATTTTTGAGACAATTCACGAGGTTTTAAATTTATTTCAATAGTTCTTGCATTTCTAGTTCCGATAAATTCAGACATTTTTTAAATACGTCACTGGATTGACAGCTTCAACATTTCTAATTTCATGCTAAAATGGCAATGTTAAAGAATGGCTGTATGTCAAAATATTTAGAAAACCATAAAATTTAAGTGTCCCTCAATACAAAGCGGTACTAATAAGTTTTACATTCATATCGTAAAGGTAGTTCCATTTATCTGGATAACCTGGAACAATAGATGTTTACATTTTTATTCTAAAGCTCTCTCGGAATTTTGTCCCTTGCAAAAAGGTATTATTCAGTCAGAATTCTTCCCTTTCCTCCATGCTTCCTTTTCTACGCTCGTTTCCTCCTACTCCTAAGATTGATGTGTTCTAAGCTGACATTTCTGCAAAGAAGAGGGGTATGAAATTTTTCGGGCGTTTCGGTTTTCTGAAGGACCAGTATAATTTCAGCCTCGGTAACGAAAGAGTTAATTACATTTTCTTTCAACTGTTATGAGAAAATGACAACAAAAAATATAATTGCTATATTGCAACTATTTTTCCTTTATTTTCTACAGAAATGGAGTACTTCCATTGCCAATATTAAGCAAATGGCTCTAAAAACAACAACAAAAAAAATAATGTTTGAAAAATAAATAGAAATTCCGTTTTCAAACAAATTGCATTTGAAAGTACCTTTTTTCCCCCAACACGACGGTATAAAAATTTAAAATGTGAGATGCTTAGAAGTTTTAAAAAATTCTATAAAGGATTTAATCGTACAATGATACACCTGCTTTGTTTTACGTCTGGCTTATGCAACGGAACTTTCTTTTTTGGAGACGACAGAAAATAAGCTGGGAGAAAGAAATATCATACCGGGGCTAATAAAATGTTTATGTGAACATAAAGTAATGCCGATGCAAACCAGTTCACTTTCGCCTATCCTATCCCCTGAGAGATTCAGCAACTTCTCCATGTTTATTTTATGTTGATTTTTTACATGATATTTAAAAATGCTGAGGTTAAAAAAAAACGGAAAGAGTATATGATAGTTCAAAAATGATTAGAAGGTGAAGATCGGAAATTTAACAAAAAATAAGAAAATATTACACGAGTAAGAAAAATTAAAATATAATTTTTAGGTGTTTAATGTACTTAGATTGATTTCTTGTATAAAGTAGATGAAATCTTTACAATGGTTACGTTTAATATTGCTGCTGCTCCGTCTTTCAGTGAAATCACATTAAGATCGTAGACTAAATGATATTTTTTTTTCAATAGAGGATTTTATAACATTGGAAATTTATAAAAATCTTATATTTTACGTGTTGCAGTTAATTGTTTCTTAGTTTCACACGCTAAATAATCCTTTAAACAATTAGGAAGACAGCTAGTTGCAGTGGGATCTATTTCTATATAAAGAGCATTACAAATTACTCCAAAATAGCTTTTTATCAAAAGGTTGAAAATTTTAGTATTGAATAAAATGCTTTTATTTTATAATTATATATTGTCCTTATAATTTTCAAAATAATTCGTCTAATTTCTATAGTAGCAAATAAAATTTTATGTCATATTTTAGCTTCATTGTAAATTTTAGATTATTGATGGCAACATAATTATTTATTTAACAAATCCTTAACTTATATGACCATTTATTATTTTCTACTGTTATAGTAACGCATTTATGTATTATTTGAATTTAGATAATAGTACAATTCTTTACACAAGTTACTAAAGCGATATATATATATATATATATATATATAGTTTTTAAACAGTTTGTAGCTTCGTAAAATAAAAAAATAGAAATAGAATTTAAAAACCTACTATGAAAGAAAAATTTAATTGCTATTACTTTAAGTATACCGATGCACAAATTTCTGCGAAAAGTTTTACACTTTATTACGAACACTGGACAAATGGTTTTTAAAAAAAATGAAACCGATGAGATTAAGTTTTCGGTATGTATCCAAAAAAATGAAAGTCCATAATTTACATTTAAATGAATACCCAAATGTTTTTTTTTGTTTTATTCGGGTAATAATAAAGTTTAAGACATTCTTGAATTCCATAAGAAAGGCACTCTTACACGTTCTGCATTTGTTCTACATTTTTCAAAGTTCGACGTTCTACATTTTTCAATAGAATCATCGAAGTTGAATCTAAAACTATACACTATATCCCGTGTATCTCACCAACTTATCTCCGAAATGTCTAGCTTATTCTATATTTTTGCAGCAGTCATTACAAACCTACATCTATATATTGAAAGATACGGACTTGATAATCCGAGCACTATCGACTGCAATCCTCAACTGAAGTTTCGGCAAATATTATTATTTTTTTTTTTTATATAAATGTAAATGTCTAATAAGGTATATTTTTTTCAAATGTAATTAATAGAAAAATTGATAAATTTATTAGAATGCTCTCACATTTCCATTATTAATTTTTGCGCAAAACTGAAAGTATTTGCTATTTATATTCACTTTATGACTTGATGGTAAAATTTATTACAGATAAATTACTTATATAACATACGAAGTTTGTTTTAAATTAAACAATAGTTTTTAAATATAAATTTATAAATTCTGCAAAGGGCCTAATTGAGGGGATGTAAGTTAATGTTTGAAAACATGTGAAAAGGAAATTCATATTCTAACCTTCCGAAACAATTTATATTAACAGACGAAACGATAAATAGTAATTTTTTAACCTGGTGGTTTTCTGAATATATTACCAATAAAACTGTACCCGATATCTCGAAGCATTTTCCAAAAACAAACATGACAGGAAGACAGACAAATTGAAGTAAAAATATTTTTCAAATATGTTGGAAAGTGTTAAGAAGATGGCTTGATCTTTTTATCTTCAATCATCGAATCATACTTAATGTGTAAAAATTGTATTGGAAAATATAATTTATATTATTCAAAAGTGAAAAACGTCGTTATCAATAAGTGGACATTTGTATTACATAGAAAAACATGAAGTTTTCTTTTATCGTTTTAAAAAGTTCTGTTTTGCCGTTTAAACATTTCGTGGGCGGTGGTAAATATATGACCCACTTAATTTAAATTACAAAATGCAACAATGGCTCCAGAAATTTGAAACAGATTTTTACCTTTATAACGTATCTGAAGAAAGAGCTTTTACTTATTATGAAACAAATTTGTCCGTAATACCTGGTGTCATTTAATCATTTCAAAATTTTAGCAACTGAATTAATTTGCCCATGATAGGGTTAAAAAAGTTCTGTTTTGTTGGTTAAACAGCTATTTTGATTATGCCCATTCTTCTAATTGCAATTGTAAAATACTTATGAATACATTCAAATTATGTATAATAATTTAAAAAATATATTACAAAATCTTTTTTAGTAAACAGGGTAAGCCATAAGTTTTCATACACAAGGAAAATGAGCATTATGCACATATTTTTTATTTGTGTAGTATGCTACATTGGTGAATATCATAAATAGTAATCTGAATTGGGCTATCATATATTATCGTATAATATCATTTTTTTACTTTTTATTCAAACGAATTTTTAAAGGTGTCTTGGATAGATAAAATTTTAAATCTCACATGCAGGAAAACCCATGGCCCAAACTATATTAAAGTCCTGCAAAAACTCTGTAACCCGATTTGATTTGAATCTGATCCAGTTCGCAGTTCTGTTCGAGTTGAAAGTATGCTATTTTTTTATTACGGGAACTTTAAATATTTCGGTTTCGGGTCGGTTTCGATTTGAGAATTTCTGAATATTTTTTAATCCAGAAAAGCTACACGTTTGAATTTTACTAAGTGTATAAATGTTCATCTTTATATACAAAAGATACAATTGAGACATAATTGTAGTAAAATATGGATTCAATTTATTAATATATGGTTTCCGTTTAAAGTGTGCCAGGTTTGGGCAAGGTTTATGGTTGATGAAATTTGTTTGTCTGGCTCCGATGGGGTATCGGATTGACATTAAGAGGAGCTTTTTGGTAGCAGTTGGGCTTCGTGTTGGGTTGTAACCGATCTGTTCATTACTCTAATCTTAAGTCGTCTCAGGACTCTTATAGCTTCAAAATTTGAATTTTTTCAGACGTTAAACTACTATACATCCTGAACATTTTGATATAATTTTTCACTTGAAATTCCCATTAGAACAGAAGTTATGGCTTTTAGAATTACACCCGCTCAATAGCAGCGTTTCCGAAACTTTGAAGTCATTTTTCACCAAACGACGTTTTTGGGCATAACGCGCAGGATATCTCAAAAACTTCTGAAAGATTTTTCATGAAATTTTCAAAACATATGTTCATGTTAGTCTGCATAAACTGAACCTAAATTGTCCTTTTTATTGTTCATAAGGTGATTATACTGTTGAAATTTTGAAAATTTTGTTTTAGCTAAATACAACTTTGTATTAAAAATATAAAAATGCTTTAAATACAAATTTATTTCAGTTCAGCGCAATTGATATAATCTGAAGTGTAAGTACGCACAAGGTTTTCATTCCAGTTGCAAAATTTACTTTGTAAGCCTGTGCAAAAGCTGTTATATCAGTTTTCTGCTCGTCAAATGTCTAACAGTTTGGAGCCCCCTATAAATGCTAATTTTGCATCTTGCAATTTTTTAAGCGCATGAAATGAAAGAACATAATTATACCTTTAATCTCAATAAAAATTATATTTTAAAATCATATAGATATTAAGATATTATATGTTGAAAATGGCCTTTTTTCCATTTTTTTTCCAATTTTAAGAGTTCTGAAACCCCTTAAATCATTTTCAACTTTCGATAAAAACAAATCATATATTTTTCATTTCACAATATAGCATATTATTAGGAACTTTCGCTTTAAAGTTTTTTAATTAAATCTAATCTATTTCTTTCGCTCTATATATTAAATTTCAAAAAGCGTGGAATATCTTTCTGAAAATGGCAGGATTTCTATATTAATTATTATTATTTTTTTGTTAATTTAATGCTTTGTAACAGAAATATCATTGTTCTTTATTAAAAATTTTAACAAAAATCAAAGAGGAAAATACAAGAATAGTAAAACTGAGAGAATATGTAATTTGAAATAATCATACTTACGGAATATAAGGGAAAATAATAAATCAAGATTGAAAACTCACATAATTCAAAACTTCAATTAAAGCCTGCATAAAGTGCGTTCATATAATGCAAAATACTGCATTGCATTCATTAAGAAAACCCATTAATAATCTCATAAAGAAAAATAAATTTCTTGAATATTCAAGTGTATATCATTTTTAATTAAACGAGAAAGAAAAATCATGCTTCAAGCAAAGTATATAAAACACTTTCCAATAATAACAGAATAATAAAAAAAATGATACAATCAAATAAGGCGTTTAAATAAAATGTATAAAATACATTTTTCCCTATTGACCATAATTTAATGATATTATTCAACCTGTCGCTATAAACGAATTATAAAATCTACAGACTTCATTTACAAAAGCAGCACACATTCTATTTTAAAACTAATCTATACTAATAAAAGAACAAATCGCTCTGTCTGTCTGCATGTGCGTCTGCGATGGCTAGCGAAATGTACTGCTCGTAGAAGTCTGAAAATTTAGCTGAGGATAGTCCAAGACAGGTCCTGGTGCACCTGAAGCTCAGAATTTTAATACTTAAGAGCCCTTTCAAGATTTTATGCCCTAAATTGTTAAAAAATTGCCCCTTTTTTATCCAATCTTCTTCGGAGGACCTTTATCCCTTTAGTTATTCTTGCCTTTCTACTTTCCAGTTATGACATTGGGCCCTTGGGGTCCGTTGCAGGGCCCCTTGAAGTTTTTATACCATAAATTGCTAATAAATTGCCCCTTCGTAATCCGATCTTCATTTTTGGAACTCTTTTTATTTAGTTTTTCGCCATTTTTTATATTCCAGTTAAAATCCTGAGGCACCCTAGGATCCCGCACGACCCGATATGGGGCACCTTGAACATTTTGTATGTCATAAATTTCTTAAACCCTAATTTTCTCACCTTCTCAATGCATAATTTTAAAATTGAGTCTTGGACTCTTCTTCCTAACCCAACACCCTTATATTTTTATTGGGGCCCTAGGACCCATTTTTAAGCATTTATCCAATTTTTTGAACATTTCTTTAAAATATTATTCTAATGATTAATATATACCCTATGTTTAATTTTGACTAAATGAAGATCTAAAACGCTAAGTACTAAAACATTTTAACATGTTTTCATGTTAAGGCCCTGCTCCCAGCTATCAGTTCGACTCTTTTGGGGCCCATATTATAGCTTCTTTAAAAATGGTCCGATTTACTAGCTTTTTTTTTCTAATAACATTTTAGATTCTCCAGCTACTGCATGAATGACAAAAAAAATTCAGACTTCGGCTACCAACAATTTTGAATATCAATCACCTGGGGCCCTTGTTGCATCTTCTAAAAATGATCGGAAATGCTTGCAATTTTCTTTAACATATTTCTAGCATACTCTGACTAATTTAAAAACTAATAAAACGTATATTTACAAGCAGATACATGCTACTTAAGTCTCAGACCCTTTGCACCTCCTTATAGTTTTTGCACCATACATTGTTAATAAATTGCCTCCTCTTAATCCAATCTTCATTTGGAACTATTTTTTCATTTAGTTGTTCTTGTGTTTATTTATTCCAATTAAAATCCTGGGGCACTCTAGGCTTCCATAGTACCGATCCGGGGCCCCCAGATCTTTTTGTGTGGCATGCATTTTTCACCACCTAATTTTCTCGCATTCCCAATGCAATATTTTAAAATTGAATCTTGCACTCTTCTCCCAAGACAAACGCCCTGTTATTTTACTGGGCCCTAGGGTCCTGCTTTAAGCATATCTCCCCTTTTTTGCGATTTTCTTTAAAATTTTATTTTAAGGATTACTTCATAGCTTATGCTTAATTTTGACTAATTGAAGATCTAAAGGGCTAATAACTTAGACCTTTTAACAAATTTTCATGTTAGGGCCCTGCTCTTTACTGTCAGTTGGCTCTCTTTCGGCTCTTTGTTATAGGTCCCTTAAAAACGATCCGATTCACTAGTTTTTTTAATAGCTTCTTAAGTACTCCTGCTACTACATGAATAGCAAAAAAAGAAGATTCTCAGCCTTCAGCTACCACGAATTTTGAATATTAATTGTCTTCTTGGAACCTTTGTTGCAGCTTCTTTAAAAACTATCCGATTCTATTACAATTTTCTTTAACATAATTTCAAAGTCTTACAGCTATAACTACTAAAATTTTTTCTTATACCCAACTACATCCCAGTTAAGACCCTGGCCCCCAGGGGACATTCTTTCTTTATACCTCAGCTACCACTTTTTCCGAAAATTAATCTCCTTTTTTAGCATCAACTTGCGTTTACTCACTACAGCCGTAAATAAAAAATTGAGTTACTTTAAGGTTAACTTTAATTAAGGGATTTCATCCGTTTATTAAATATCTTTTTAATGTTAATAGTAATTCATGAAATTTATAAGGGGGAGGTGGCATCTTTCACCACTTGGGGGCGCATTTTTTCCTCTGATACTAAGGACCCAATTTCAACGGTATTTGGTTCATTCAACTTAGATTATAATTCGGCTACTTTCTGTATTATTAAAATTTATTTTAGACTTCCTTTCTCAACATTTTCTAACATTAATGATGCATTAGTTTTTTGTGATTCCTTCATTACAACGAGGTTCATTACAACAAATGCCGAACAATTCCGGTACATTCTGCCTTGGTAGCGGGGACTCTGGTTACAGTTTCGTTCGGAAAGAAGTTTGTTGGGAACATACTAGATGCTTCGGAAGCCAATGGGGCCTCCGAAATGAGGTTCATTTAAAAGAATTTCAAACGATATAAAATCATACATACTTGAATTATGTTTAAGGTTATTATTTTCGGACCCAGGGTAACGCCGGGTAGGTCTGCTAGTTAGTATATAAAAATAACACATCAGTTTGATAGTATTTAAGTGGTTTACCGCACAGACAGACTGGACTGATGGACAGGCAAACTTAAATCATAAACACTATTTATATATTTTAAAGCGCATTAAAAAACAAATACCGTTCATAAATAATTTAATAGGTAATGGATGTAGAAGTAGATAAGAATGTTTTGAATAAGTTAAAAATAAGCAGTTACAAAAAAAAAAAAAAAAAAAAAAAAAAAAAAATAAAATAAAAAAAAAAAATATATATATATATAAGTAGTATATTTTTTGACAGCCATAAAAAGTTTCTAATGCAAAAAGGCAAAACAAATGAAGGAAAGTGATAATAAAAGTGTGGTATGTAAATTGTAAACATAACATACTAAAAAAATCTACGTTCTAATATATTAAGAACCCCAAAAATATCATATGAAAATCACCTGAGTGAAAAATAAAAAAATAACGTAATGAAAAACACAAATTGTTTTTCAAAATGTTAAAACAAGGACACAAATGAAAAATAACTACTCCATATCTTTTAATTAACGAAAATCCGCTAAACAAAGTCGTTAAAAAAACACTCTTTTTTTTACAATGTCTGAAAGTTTTTTAAAAATACAAAGATACTTAAGCATTTTTAAAAGATTATTATAAGATAAGTTGTTTATTATGTCTTTCTGACAATATTTACGGAAACTAAAACAATATCAACGTTTTTCTGCCGTAGATGCTCTTCTGGTTTACGTTTAAGAATATATAAATTTTGTTTATTGAACTAATTAAAAAATTAAAATGTGCAAAATTGAGGCTGTTAAAGCATCAGTTAATAATTTTTAATTTCTGATAAAACTGAAACACAAATTAAAAATAATGCGTTTATTTTGCAAATAATTACAGCTGCAAAGTTAACTTGCCAAGAGATAAGATTAAGGAGAAATAAAGAAGAGTAAGGGTAGGAAGGAAGACAATATAAAATAATAAATCCAGAGAGGCATTATTTCATATATAAAAACCAACTAAATTGAAAATAATAAGTTTTTTAAAACTATAGACAGGTCATGTTCGTTACTTAGAGTAAAGAGTCAATTTTCTTGCCCGCAGCGTTAGTGAAAGCTATTAAATGCACAGCAAAACAAAATATTATCAGAACCATAAAATTGCAATTTTAGATAATGCAGCTACAAATAGTATACAGTGTGTCCACGTATAACCTGACCGACCTTTATTTTCGCAACCGTTGGTCCTAGATGCGTACTTCCAATTACAAAAATGGTCAAAATTAGGTGCAGGGTTAAGATAAAAAAGTTTGAAGCGAAAAAACTATTTAGTGAAGAATTACAGAATTTAATTTTTATACGGTCCCCCGGTCTTATAAGTTATATTTAGTAAAATTTCCCTGTTACACTGGCAAGTAAGGCAAAAAAAAAGTCCCGTTATTCTACGATTAAAATTGACCGAGTAATAATTGTTTAAATTTGGAGTATACTTTTTGGTGCATATTAGGGGTCATTCACAAATTTAGTAGAAATATAATTTCGTCAGATATATTAAAGAAATGGTTGAGAGTAAAATTAGCATTGCAATATAAATTTGAAATCTTTAATCATTCTGACATATTACTGCAAAATGCACAATTTGTACTGAACATCATAACCGGATAAAAATAACAGATTTTTTGTTAAATAAAAGGAAGAAAAACAACAGCCTCAATTCTTTAAAAAAGATACATATTTTAAAATGCTGTTAGATTACACTGTTTTTCAAATTTTGGGTTGTGGCATGTTTTTTAGCTTTTGAAAATTGATTCTTATGTAATTTTTAGCATTGAATCCGAAAATGACCTTCATTTTAAACCATCACGTCAGTAATTTTCTCAAATCGCAAATTTCAAAGTTAAAAAGCTAACAGTTAAAATTGATCCCCCCCCCCCCTCCCTTCCCAGCCTCATTGGACCCCCGATGTTTAGCTGTAAGAAACCCAGTATAAGCCAAAAAATCTAATAAATTATTGAATTAAATGATGGTTAAAAGTAAAGGTAATTTTTTTATTCATGGTTAAAAAATACATAAAATGTAATTATAAAATTTAAAAAACACAACCGTCGCAGGTTTATGTTATCTATTTTAAAACTCTTTCTTAAACTTCTTGACGGTAATCTATCTGACTTTTTTTTGTGTTATCCTCTAATATAGGTATGTATAATATGGTAAGAGTCGAAAATCATAATAATATTGCATTGTCATCGGATTTAAGTAAGTATGTAAAATTGAACTTCGATCGGACATTTGAAAATAAGTTAAAGTTCTAGTACAAATTTTAAACTGGAAAGACGATCATTAAAAGTTAAATAAAACCTTATGAAAATGACACAATTTTAGTTAAAAGAAATCATAGCCTCAAATCCTTACAAAATAAAACATGTTAAAATACAATTATTTTAACTAATCTGAAACTTAACTAATAAAACTTAATCGTAATATTTGTACGATTTCTTTCAAAGCGCAGATACCTTGAAATAAGTTTAAGTACTTTAAATACGATCCCTGAAAGCATGGCAGAAATAGTCTGTTTTGAGATGCACAAAAGTGGTTTAAGTCGTGCATTTCAAAGTTCCATAACTCGGTCAATTTTAATGTTAGATGAATGGGACTTTTTTTTTGTCTTGCTTGTTAGTGTCACAGTAAAGTTTTACTAAATATCACTTATAGGACCGGGGGACCCTATAAAAATTTAAATTTCGTAATTTTCTAATAAATTATTTTCTTGATCCAAATCGCTTTAAAAATAATTCTTTACCTTATTTAAACCATTTTTGTAATTGGAAGTATGCATCTAGGACCAACGGTTGCGAAAATAAAGGTCGCTCAGTTTATACGTGGACACACTGTATATTATAAAGACTACAATATCCAATCTGGTTTCCCTGGATTTCAAAAGGAAGGTGAAAACATTTTTCATAAAAAACTCTAATATACCACTTATATTTACTATATTCTTTTAGCTTGACCACTAACATCCCCAGAAAGTATTTTCATAAGAAAAATATGAATATTGTTTTTCAAATATTTAAAAATCTATTCAAGTAAAATTTTGAAATTTCTTAAAATCGATACTTTTTTATTAGTTGCATGGCTGGAGTCTTGCCATGCCTATTTAATTTGTGATTTGTTTTTTGGTTTGCTGAGTTTTTTTAACACATTGATGAAATTTTAATTTCGATGTACAATATTATCTGAATACAAATGCTAAACCATTTATAGTATTTTTATGTGCAAACGAGTTAAATCTTTCATAGGAGCATGCGAGATGAAAAAAATAATCATGCTTGGAACTGAATTTAAAGTCGATAAGAAATCAATAAATTTAGTTATTCTTTGCAAAGAAATTGCATTAAAAAAACATATTCGACAGTGTAAAAATTGAAATTGTGCGAAGTTTACGCGTTAAAAAATTGCAGTAAAATCGAAATTTATTGGTTTTTGTCTTGCCATCATCAATATTACGTATAGTTACTCACGGACAGTTTTTTTTCATTAAAATTCAGTTTCTTCATAACAAGAAATAACTTTTATTATGAATATGGTTATATTGTATAATAAATAGCTTTTGTAACCTACGCACTTAACCAAAGTAGATCTGTATATTTAATTTGAAAATACAAAAATTATCTTTCCTAACAATTTTTTGCGCTTGTAGCTGATTAATCAGATTACTTAGGTTAGATTATTGTCTACCACAGTTATCCATGTTATCATATATTTATGAGCGTTCATTAGTTATAATCTGGTAACACTGACTTTTTTTTTCATGGAAATGATTGTTTGAAACATTGTTTTGTGTTTAGTCATATGATGCTTTAAAAATAATAAGTTAAAGCCTAATTTGTAGGTATAGTATTATTTTGAATATCCATGAGATATTGTTTAACACTCATTCAATTATAATTGAGCAATTAAGGAATAAGGTATTCGTTAATATATAAATTATGTAAGTGATCAAAGTTTACTATGTAAATTAAATATAATTAACGTAGAAATTAGCAATATTTTAAATTTTGGATTAATAATATAACAACAATTTCATACCTGTAAATACCTGATCTGAAGGGGGCTTTATATGCTGCCAAGCATGTATTACTTTTGGTTGACGCAATTTTGAACCCCTATTCTAAACAAAGTAGTTGTCAGTTACACTGTCAATAAACATTTCTTTCAAATCTTTCTCTTTTGTTTGTGCATCAACCCGTCATTTGCGCCTACACATTCTAGTACAATAAATGATTATTTCAGAATCCTCTATCAACTCTTAAAGTTTCAACCATTAGTTTAGAATCGCCCTGTATTAAAGCTATTTTAAGGTGTTTGGTGTAAGGGAAATTAAAACTATCAAAGTTTACTATGTAAATTAAATAAAATTAACGTAGAAATTAGCAATATTTTAAATTTTGGATTAATAATATAAAAACAATTTAATACCTGTAAATACCTGTAAATACCTGATCTGAAGGGTAATATGCCTCTATCGACGATGCCAAGCATGTATTACTTTTGGTTGACGCAATTTTGAACACTTATTCTAAACATAGTAGTTGTCAGTAACACTGTTAATAAACATTCCTTCCAAATCTTTCTCTTGTGTTTGTGCATCAACCCGTCATTTGCGCCTACATATTCTTGTACAATAAATTATTGTTGCAGAATCTTCTATCAACTCTTAAAGTTTAAACCATTAGTTTGAATCGGACTGTATTAAAGCTATTTTCAGGTGTTTGGTGTAAGGGAAATTAAAACACATTTAAACCGCATTCGTAAATTTTGGAAAAACGGTAAATCTGGAAAAGAATATTTTTCCAAATATTGATTACTTCATTGAAAAATGTGAATGGAAGTTTGCAGAAGTTTTTAACATGTTAAATTACTAAATAAGAGTTTAGTAATGCAAAAAAATATACATTCTGTGTTTCATACTGATTAATTTAAATCTGCTAAAAAATAGAACTTTTTAATTACTTCTAAATGAACAATATTTTGAAATTTCACAATTGGTTATGTAAATCCTTCCAAATTTTAGATGTGATTTAAAGCAGAGCCCAAAATAATCTATATTTTCGCTACAGGTCATTTAATAATAACAATGTATTAAATTAATCACAGACTTTCTGTGGTTAAAAAATGAAAAGACTACTATTAAAAAGAAATAGTGAAAATTTTCTTTTATATATCTATATTTTATTAAATATTTTAAATAAATAAATGTTTAATTGTTAGTAAAGAATTTTCTCCGTCGGTGCCTATGGGAGTTCTTTTGTTTACAATTTGGCGATTTAAGGGGACTGGAGTGGTGTGATGTAAAGGATCATTTGTATAGTGTTTTTTTTTTGGGGGGGGGGATAATTTATATTCTTGAAGAAATTCTGTAAATGTTTATATTTATTTGACTTTCATAAAGATTTATTCCTCGTAAATATGTATATATATAATAATAATAATAATAAAAAAAATTAATTTTTATATTTGACATTTTATATTAGGCTAAGTCCATGCGGACTTGTCATGTCTGTCACATACTACATTTTTGGCTACCAGTATTTTAGAACGGAAAATTGTGACTTATTTATAGGAGATATCTTATCAATTGAATAATGCGAAGCAAACTTTTCGGAAATAACGGTGGCCAACAAGCATAACGATTTTCAACTGTGTGACAGACATGACAAGTTCGCATGGAATTAGCCATTAGCAAATTTCCTGCTAAGAAATTGCTATTATTTAGGTGAATACCGCTTATTCTTTATCTGCCATTTAGAAACAGTAGCACCCGTTATATTATATCCTTAATATACATTATTGATTTTTGGTATATTTTCTACTGAATTTTGTGTGATATTAGATGTTCTTTGGAGGAAAATCGTAATAAGAGATTGCAAACACTGTGTGTGTAACTTTTATTCGTAAAACCTTAATTTATTTTTCTTAATATATGTAGAAATCTCTAAAAAAATGTCCGTTTATATCTGTTAATTTTTAATGAGTATGTAAACTATGACGTTTTAAGGGCTACTTTGATCAAAGAAGCATAAATAAAATTTTAAATGTGGGTGTTGACATTTGAAAAATCAATATTGTGTAATATTTATCAGATTACCAGCAAATCACAATTACATTAAATATTACACATTTACAATTACATTAAAAATAAGCACGATATTTCCAATCGATTGGTACAATATCTATTTCATGCAATTTTCTACTGCGTAAAAAGTAGGGGATGACGACATTTTTCATCTGCACATTTTCAAAGACTGCACAAAAACATAAAAAATAAGGATTTAACTCTAAATACTTATCAAAGAGCAAAGATCGCATTAAAAAAAAAATTAAGTTTAATAGTTTTTGTCAATGGTAATGGCTACCAGTCTTTAAATGCTTTGAAAATTTATACGAAGTCTATATTAGCAATAATTTTATTCTATGAAGTTCACTTTTTTTCAACAGGAAAGAATGCAGTATTATTGTCAAATGTTTATCATTATTAAACTTTCCAAGTTTATATAAAAATAACATTTTTTCTATTTATTTTATATCATTATGAAGATTTCCATACTTCCCTTAATATAACCAAAAAATGTCGATTTTCACTCAAAATTAGCACCATTAAAAGGATTTTAATAATGATTATTATGACTATTAAGAATTTATACACATATTTTTGTAGTACATTCAATCGCACATATTATGTATCAGACAGAAATAATTCTATAAATATAAAATTTGAATCAAGACGAATAATTTCCTAGTTTAGCAAATAAGTGTGAAGCTACTTAAGTTAATCCCAGGTACCACCAAGAAATTTTTCTGCAAGTGCCTAATAAACCAGGCATTAAGCCCTACATTATATATTTCCTTAACATTACTTGGAATAGGATTAGATATACCGTCGCGGTTGTTTACTTGCATTTCCGTAGAGATATAAACTCCGCATGATAAATGTCTCATGGGTATTCTTTAATAAGCAGTGTAAATGTTTATTCACAAGTTTGTATTTATGTTAAAAATACAATTAACACAAATATTTGTCCAGATAAAGATTAAAAAGAATTTAAAATATCCATTTTGCCCCAAAAGACACAATAAATGCGATTATTCAATATATATTTTGTATCATATTCAGTCCCAGCTTCAAAAAAATTATGTATCTTTTTAAATTCACATGGTGTCTAATAAAGTCTGATATATTTTAATCTATCTATATTATAAAGGACTGGCATATCTGCGCGTAACGCATACGTCATTTTGCGAATGGCAACACTTTGAAATTTGAAATAAAATTTTGATTTTGTAATTTTCTCTGCTGCAAATTTTTATACTTCTAAACATCGCACATTTTAAATTTTTACACCGCCGTATAACGAAAAAAAAATGCTTTTTTAAATGCAATCTGTTTGAAAGCTGTATCTCATTTTAATTTTAAGATATATATATTTTTTTGTAGTTTTTATTACTTTTTTTGTAATCGTGGCAGCTGAAGTACTCCATTTCTGTTGAAAGTAAAGGGGGAAAAATGAAAATAATAGATTGCTGTATGTTTTTGTTGCCATTTTTTCATAAAAAACAAAAGAAAAAAGAAAAAAATGGAAATTAAAATACGTGCTGTGTCAAGAATATCGTCTGTTATAAAACCCAGTGAGTTTTGGCTTTATTTCGTTTTTATTTAGCAAATGATTTTGCCGTGCCGGATCCATTGTGAAATATTAATAAACAATTTGCACATAAAAAATTCAGAATTTTTTTCCGCTAATTTTCTACAACGAAATTAAAGCTTTATTAATAAATAAATAAAAGAATAATATATAAAAAAGCACGAATTGAAACATATATGTAATCGAACAATTTAAATTTTTAGAGCCGAATTGGAAAAATATAGCTTTTAAATGTAATTTGTATGAAATAGAGTTGCTAGGCAACTGTTAAAGTACAAGAGAAAAAATAATCTATATATTGAAAACACAAGATAGCTTTTTTAGACATCTTCCCTTAACTTTCTACTATACTAATTTTGCTACTAATACTTTTTTTAAATGAAAGAAGTTCATTTGTAGATGTCATCGCACTAGCTATTTTTCTAAATATTTTCACTTTTATATTTTTAATTTAATTTGAAAAGTTTTTTTGAAATTTCATCAAAATGGTAGCAATCGTATTATTTCCACTGTTGCAGAAAAAAAGAAATATTGGGGTGTATTTATCCTTATTGATACCATTTACTCATTACAATTAAAAGTAACTTTATTTTAAGTCTGACCAGAAAGTGACGTCACTATTTAAAAAACATTTTCGCTCATAAAGCTAATATTACAATATATTTTCATTCGGCTGATACCGAATTTGAGATACTTGGCTTCAGTAAGTTCCATATTTAAAAGAAAACAATCCTTTTCTTTGATAAAACTATATATTTTTACCCGAATACATCTAAAAGACATCAGTTTCTGGAATTTGTACTTCGCGGTACTGAAATTAGACTCTCAACCCAAAAGAATACATTTTCACATGCAAAGATTTAGCTGACAAACGGAACTTCACGTTTGAAAATCTATCTCTATTATAAAGGAAAAATATGTCCGTGCGTAAGGCTGGCGTCATTTTGAGAATGGCAACGCTTAACGATTAAATGTCGGTTTTGCAATCTTTGCTACTGCAATTTTTTGAATTCCTAAAGATCGCGCATCTTCAGTTTTTACACCCGTTATATAAGGGAAAAAAATCTACTTTCAAATGCAATTTGCTCGAAAACTTTATCTTAATTGATTTATTTATTATGTCTTTTTAAATAATTTTCAAGCATAATGATTTTTAATATATATCCATTGCGTACAGGCTCCATTACGAAATAAGCCATTTACACTAAAAATAATATAAATAATTCAGCATTTGTCCCTGACTATTTTTTTATAGCGAAATTAAAACTTCATCAATCTATTATATTGAAAAGTGACTGTCCGTTTGTATTTCACAGCTGTTCTTCCTAGAATATGGAAAGTTGTGTGATCAAATTAACGCCAGTTATCCGCATGGGTCCGAGGATGTTAAAAGTGATAGTAGAATTTTTAAATTTGATTAGTTTTCGAGATTAAAAAAAAAATTAAGTTATTTTTAATGACATTTCTGTAATGATGGGAACTAAATTAGCTCCATTTTTGAGGATAAAAGAGAGAAAAGGGAAAATGTCAAGGATTATTAGGTATCATTGTTTGAAATCATTTTTAAATTGAAATTAACGTATATTTGAATAAATAGTGAAAAAAAAATTATTGTAGTGTTCAAAATAATTTCTCAAAATACGAACTCACACATATTCAAGCTTCAGGAATCCGTTTATTTTAGGAACACAAATTCGACTCTCGACTGAAACATTGAGATAATTTCTGTTGACGTCAAAAGTAAAAAAATATCGTACGTTATTTTCATTTAATTTAAAGTCGTAAAGTAGATTTTCAACTATTGCCTTAAGATGGCTAATAAAACATTTCAGAAGCGGATATTAAAAATGAAATGTTTTAGCGAGAAAAAAAGTAATCATTTAAATATTAATTTTAATTCATAAATATAAAATGCTTCTAAATAAATTCGTCCAAACAAATTCATTTTTGTATAAGATGACCCAAATGACATCATTTCTACCAACTCCGAAATTCGAAGCAAAACCTTGGAAGAGCGAAAAGCTCAAGGCAAATAAAGTTGTAGTATATGTGCATTTTTATTGGGAAAGTTTTGACTTAAATTGTAAATGTAACTTATTATTTGAAATATTGTATTTAATAAAATTAATATTATAATGGCTTTCTAAATTTACAATAAAGTTGAGATTTTATTTTTCGCAAAACGATCGATTGTCTCATGCAATTCAAAATCAACACAACGGGTTGCTACGTAACTAGTAATAATACAGAAAGAAGTTGTGTGTGAGTGAGTGAGTGAGTGAGTGTGTCGATGGTGTTCTGAAGAGACCACTGCACGTAGAGCTACAAAATTTAGGGAAAAGGTACGTCTATATATGAAGTTTTGCACCTCGAAGCCCGATTTTCGATTTTTTGAATAGATTTTTTTATTTAATTTTTTATGCGATTTTTAGTGCTTTTTTATGTTTCGAGGCGATTTTTCCATATAAGTGAGAAGAATATGGTTTATTTCTTTTAACCCAATATAGTACATTTTGTTCTCTTTTTTAAAAAGTTTATTCGGAATTCGTGCAGCGATTTTTGAATTTTTAGCGAATTTTGTATGCAATTATTGAACAGCATTTAATGCATTTCCATACCTATAAGGAGGTTACCGTAGAGGGACATAGTTCTGTCGCCAAATGCATCCATGTTTGTCGCCAACTTGGCGGTGTATCGCCAAATTTGGCGACCAAAATGAGTCGCCAAAAGTGGCACCAACTTGGCGATATCTCTAATATTTTGCTAAATTCCCATAGACTTCCATTGTAAACCAGTATGGATTACTTTCTTACTGAAAATCAACAAATTGAGATATTTTAATGCAACAAAAACTAATATTAACTTAAGGGATTATATTAATTCGATTTTTCAAGATTAGGAAAAAGAATGCGGTTTCTTTCTTTTAACCCAATATAGTAAATTTTGTTCTCTTTTTAAAAATGTTTATTCGGAATTCGTGCAGCGATTTTTGAATTTTTAGCGAATTTTGTATGCGATTATTGAACAGCATGTAATGCATGTCCATACCTATAAGGGGGGGTGGGGGGGTGTACCGTAGGGGGGATCCAGCTCTGTCACCAAATAACGCCAAGTTTGTCTCCAACTTGGCGATATATTGCCAAATTTGGCGACCAAAATGAGTCGCCAAAAGTGACGCCAACTTGGCGATATCTCTAATATTTCGCCAAATTCCGATAGACTTCCACTGTAAAACAATAGGGTTTACCGGCTTACAGAAAAACAGCAAATTGAGATATTTTAATGCAACAAAAACTAATATTAACTTAAGGGATTATATTAATTACATTTAAGGGAGTCCAAGTAAATTAATTACGAATAAAAATAACATGATCTAATGCTTAGCATGATTTCCAAAACATAAATTTTAAGAGAGACCACAGGTCAAAGGAATTAGATTTGAAACTTTTATCCAATTATAGTAAATTTTGACTTTCGTGATTTTTGAACTTTTTGTGATTTTTAATGCGATTTTTACGTTTCTTCGCGATCTGCTGCCATTTTTTGACATTCCATGTTCGACCTAAAGTACATTCTTCCCTCATTTCAATACAGTTTATTCGGATTTCGTATATCAATTTTCGAATGTTTTGGGAATTTTGTATGTGATTTTTAGCGTATTTTAGTGATTTGCTACTATTTTTCCACATTAGTGAAAGGAATCATTTTGCAATCTTCGAACATAATATATATATTTTTTCTCTTTATATATATATATTATCTATCTATCTATCTATCTATCTATCTATCTATATATATATATAACCATTAATTAAACATAACCTACCGCCGTCAATTATTATGAATTAAAGCTGTAAGTATTAATATATATATATATATATATATATGTATTATAAGAATTATTATGGAAGAAAAAGAAAAAAGTGGACACCGACAAAAATTGAAAAGCTTATATATTGAATTACGTTATCAAGGGCACAGAATTCAATGATATAAGCAAAAACAACCATTAAAAACAAGTGAATTGATTAAAAAGGAAAGCAGAATAGAAACAAATAATATGAAATGGAAGAATCAATAAAACGTATTTAAATATTTATAGGATATAAAATATAAATAATAAACACCATACCGATTAATATTTCAGTATTTTACAAATATCCACGCGCACATGGCTACCAGAATATCATAAAGATTAAGGTGAATAAAACAGTTAAGAAATCACAGTAAATGATACCAAAGGATGCAGTTAATACATTTTGAAATAAAATTTGAAATACCTTGTTAAACACATTTAATATAATATAAAATAAATAGATAGTAATTACATTATTTAAAATGCACTATTAAATTAATTAATAACTGTTTAACAATATCGTCAAAATTTAGCTAAAAATACCCCCTGGTGTATTAAATTATAACTGAAATGGAGTTAGAAAAATTAAAATTTAGAGCATTCTTAAAGAGACAAAATTTGGTGCTGCCATCTAGTATTACTTTTATTAATCAACTGTCGCAAGATAAATATTTGTAAGCATTTGAATGTAAATGACTTTTTAAACAGCAAAACCAAACATATCCTTATATAGAGAGAATTATAAACCTAATATAAACCACACAATGTATTTAAAAAAAACTATTGTTAATAAAATTTAAAAGCATACAATATATTCTATTAGCTAACTTATTTAAACTAAACTAAGAATTTAAATAATTCTAGAACTTTGTTAATATATAGCATATAGCTATATGCTATAAAACAAAAAAAAATTCAGTAATAATTAATATAAATAATTATTAAAAATAATATAAAAATTATTTTTTAATCAATTATATATAAGATATTTATAAAATGAACAGGAAATAAAAAAAACATGTGGAAGTATATAGAAGGTTAAATGATACTTAAATTCCCATTACTTAAAAAGCACAAATATAGAGTGTGGATTATTTTCAGACATCCATAAAAATCCAAAAAGTATGAATGTGGGACATTCAAAAACATTATACCGATAATAAATATTAAAAAGAATAGAGGAATAATAATAAAAATAATTACCCAATTTTAATGCATACAGTATAACTATATTTATATTAAACATACTTATATGTATATTAATCACTATAAGAATGGCATACTATTAGTAATTAATATGATATTGTCCTTATTAAATTAAAATTTAATAACAAATAATTGTAAATTAGATTAATCAATAATTAAGCTAATTATAATATTAATGAAATTCTCCAATTACATATAAAATATCAAATCAACATCCATATAAAATACGTATCAAAAATATAGTAATAATAGAAAAGCCCCCATTTTTTTTATAATTAACCATTGCGTATTATCCAGACAACACCTCCCTCCTCCGTACTCTAACATCTACCCACCCAACCAACCTATAATAATTTTTTATATTATTTTACAATTTTTAATTTTTTATAGATATTTTTTTATTTTATAATTTTTTTTGTAATTTTGTTTACGCATGTGTTAATTTGTTTTAAATGATCATGTAAGAAAAGTACTAATTGTATATTAATGAATATATGAATTTTTTTGGAAAACCATGATTTAATGCATCGTAAATTAGTTTTTTAATATTATTGTTAATTAGAGGAGAAGAACATAAACATTTTATTCTATATAAATGATTAAGTATTATATTCCGAAATACAGAATGATGTAGACAAGATTTAAAATTTGTAAATGTATTAACTGTGAATTTAAATTCTTTACGTTTGTCATATAAATCTGTGATTGTTTTGTTGTCTTTTATTGTAATTTTAAGATCTAAGAAGTTAATTGTATTGTTAGATAAAAGGTTTTCCGTTAATTCCAAATTAGTGGGATAATCAACTGGAAATCGAGTAATTGCAGATTGATCAGTATCAATTAAAATGATGTCATCAATATAACGATATAAATGTAGATTATTATTAGTAAAATTACGTTCATAATGATATAAGTATGAGTCTGAGAGTAAACTGGAAGTACATCCGCCTTGTGGTATACCGACATGCTGTAAATATAAAGTATTATCTTGCAATATATAATTATTATAGATAATGAAGTT
Source organism: Maratus speciosus (assembly GCA_963932465.1). Lineage (NCBI taxonomy): Eukaryota > Metazoa > Arthropoda > Arachnida > Araneae > Salticidae > Maratus > Maratus speciosus. Next base: position 388,662,800 of record OZ010788.1, on the reverse strand, counting down.
AGTTAAAGATTTAAAATATGCAATATCTATATTAGATGGTAATTCCAGTTTTTTATAATACTTTTTAAATAATGCATTTATAATTTTATGTAAATCTAATAGGTCTATATTATTAAAAAGATCTTTGAAGTCATATGTCGTTATATTATAAACACAATGAAGATTTTTTAAAATATTGACAAGTTGATAGCTATTTTTTATACAATGTGTATTATTGTTTGTAGTAAGTACATATAATTGATTAAGAATTTTTAAGAGAAGTGTATTGACTTTATTATTATATGTATTGCAACCAATAGTAACAGTCCTAAATTTAATAGGAGTTTTATGAAATTTGGAAATAAGAACTAAATATGGATAATTAAAATTAGTAGATAAAATATTTAATAGTTTATAATAACTTCGAATTTTACGATTATTTACAATTACATTTTCATTAGTTTTTTGAAATCACTTATTAGAAGAAATACAATCTGTAAGAAGTTGGTGATAATATGATTTACATATAATAGCATAATTGTGAGGAGATTTGTCTACATATGTAATAACGTAGTTTTTTTGTAATTTAGTAATTTGTTGGAAATAATGCTTTGTATTAATAGAAACCAAATCAGCAATATTATTTTTTAAAGCCATAGTTAATTTTTCAATTACCAATATTTTCCATTGATTAAAATATTCAATACGCTTATTATAAGAGATAGAAATTTTATAAATAAAAATATCAATATCATATGTAAACTGTTTGATAATAGATTTAACATTAAATTTAGATGGAAGTCTATATTTAGTACCATAACCCATTAGTTGTTTCAATTTAAAATCATGAACAATATCAAGATTTCCAGTGATTATATGTCCATGATCATTGTTTATGTATTTTTTTAGAGTGGGGTCATTGCATTTACACGGAAAATTACTTGCAGCAGATGTATTTTTTGAAAATGTATTGTAGTTAAAAATCTTTCTTCCAATTGTATTCGGATATTTAAAGGTTTTTGATATATGAAGATTATTGATAGGAAAAAAACAATTTTTATCATTAATTATAGAATTGATATTAATTTTATTAAATTTGTGATTTGAAAAAGTAATTATCATTTGAGTATTCATGTTCTGAATTTTATGTTTTTTTTTTTTTTTTTTTTTTTGTAAATTAATATTTAAAAGATTAACCCTACTCATAATTAGGTCAAAGTAAATATCAGAGAAATGTTTAGAGAAAGATTTACTTAGAAAGACATTTAAATGTTGTACAAGCTATTTCTTTTTAATAGCAAAGATGTTTTTTCGAATTAACAACCAGTTATAATTCTCTAAGTAATTTCTTTGAAGATCATTAATTTGTTTTGTGATAGATTTTTTGGAAACTACAACTGATGATGAACCCTTTCCGCGTTTATTACGTGTTGTTTTAGCATTTAAATTATGATTAAGAGTAGGATAAATTGGAGAATAATCAATATTGTTATTTATAGATGTGAAGACTTTGACAGGTCTGTTAAATACTTCACTGTTAAGTCCATAAGGATAAATTGTGTTATAATATTTCATATATGATGATTCCATATAAAGACGTTCTGATTTATTTTTTAGAATTTGAAGGATTTCAATTGTCGTATTTTTAAATTGATGTTTATGAAAATGTTGAATTTCAGCTGTAGATTGTATATTTTTTGCTTTGTTATTATTAGAGTCTGAACGATGATGATTGATACGTTTATGAATTGGACCTGATGTTTCACCAATATATTTCATATTACATAAGTTGCACTTTATACTATAAATAACATTAAATGCTTTACAAAAACTTGAATAATTAGGATCTGAGACAATTTGTGTCTGAGCAGCGTATGGACATGTCTTGCACCGAGAATCATAGCACTTACGAAAAATAAAGGACGAGGGGTAGAGTATAAATGGTCGCTGATATATATATATATATATATATACTGATTTTCAGAGCTTTTTTGCAATTCCTGCTGTTTTTTGAGGTACCCGGGCAACGCCGGGCAAGTTCGCTAGTGTTTAATAATTCATAAAATTATGAATATAGATTTAAATGAATAACATTAATGTTTAGATAGATTTAAAAAAAAATTATGGCTCTTGTCAATGAATTCCCACATGTGTGCCCTTCGTCGCACGAGTAATATCAAGATGGTAATCGATTTCACACCAGGTACGGGAAAACATATGGGCGTCCATAGCGGCTATTATGGTTGTAATCCTGGCCTTTAGTTCATCAATGTTCGACACTTTCGTCCTGGAAACGGTGTCCTTTAGAAATCCTGAAAGGACAACATCCACCTCTGTTATTTCAGGTTATCCGGGAGGCTACATTACAATCCAACAAAACTTGGAAGGGTTTGGCAGCTTGGAATTGGCAGCTTTTGGCACTTTGCTGGTGGAGAAAAACAAGTTTTTAGGGAAAAGAAAGGCATTGCAGCTCTTTGTATTGTATGATAGGATACTGTGTAAATGTATAGTGAAATGCTTTGGAAATAGAAAATTACTCTTCTATTCCTAAAACAAATGATAAATTTTACCATTTTTAAGATAATTTACAATTCTGACTTTTTAATGCAAATAAATTATTTCATTTATATAGAGATTTTTCAAATATTTTCATATTTTATTGTTTTTATTACGCATTGTTATTATTTTTTACTACACCTGTAACAATTTTGCTAAAAATGTTTTAATATTTTGTTTTGTTTACACCATTTCTTTGATTTTCTAAAATAATAAAAATTTCCAAACCGAAATGTAAAGTCCGAATTATATAAAAAATTCTAAAATGGGTTTGGGTGATAAAGCAGATACAATACATAAATAAATAAAAATAAAATAAAATAAAAATAAAATAAAATTATTATTCAGTAAAAAGGTTGATTATTTAGAACTCTTGTTAAAAGTCAAATTTGTCAGGAAAGATATTGTGACCTCATAAATTTAGTACTTATATCAAAAAATGAAATTTATTAATTGTGTTGTAAGAATTGCTGACATAAAGAAAATAATAATAATAATATGTACTGTCAGAGGTGGTGGAAAATCAAAAAAAAAAAAATGTTGCTTTTGAATTTCAATAACAACACATAAATAATTATGTATGTATAATACGTTTTTGTTTAAGGTTTATTCTAAATTAAAATGCATAACTAAATTCCGTATTTTGTGTTATTATTAAATTTCTAATTATTGTAGATTAATAATTTTTAAATTATATTCGGACCCATGAATGGCGGTTTTCTTGGACAAAATAAATTTTATAGTGAAATAATTTAAATAATAATGATTAATATATTATAAGTTAATATTGAAATATCACTACAAATTAAAATCAACATTTGAGATAATCTGATATAGTAGGGACAATATAACTTTTTGTAACTAGGAAACATAATTCTTTTTTTCACGAAAGAAAAGGATAGCCTTTTTTTGCTTTATAAATGAGATTTGTAAATTCGACAACTTAAGAGACTTAATTCTATGATGAATATATTTAATATCACTGTATTTAGAGTTTATTCTTTCATAACATAGAACGTTTAACATTTAAAGGAAATGTTATTGAAGCACTGTCGTCATTACGTTTTCTGAAATATTTGTGCTTTTTTATTTACTTTTTATAATAACAGAATTAATTTTATTCAATATATTATGATTTCTTAAAATGAAATAGATCTAATGATTGATCAGATAAGGTTAGTGAGGCAACTGGGCCATCATTTTACAATGTGACACTGGAGATTCTGGTAATTCAGCTTCAAAAGGCTAATATTCATTTCAATTAAAGTCTGAACTTTTCTAAATGTGTTCAGTTAGGTTCCCTCTATCCAGCAGAATTGTTCAAAATTACATTTTAATATCTAAAAATAAAATATTATATATTTCATCTTTCTTCCCTCATGGGTCCAGTTGCCCCATAAAAATGGGGCAAGTGGACCAGGAGGGTCTATGTTCCCCACGCTCTTGTATTTTTTTATATTGGGTATCAGGTCCTGTTTGAAAAGTGTAAACAACTAAACAAAATTTAAACCAGACAGATCATGTACATTATATATCAACTAAAGGGCGTTGAAAGGGAAACATTTACTGTCAATGTGTCTAAAAAAAGCGCAAAAATTGAAAATATTAGATTTATTTATACAAAAAACATAAATATTAAGTAAGTATTTATGCACCTTAGTATAGGTAATAAGTATAAAAGTTGCATGGGTATTTTAAGGAAAAAAATAACAAGATAAATTTATAAACAAACAGCTACTTAAGTACTTAAGTATATCATTCTCTTCTTTATTTACCACAATGGAAGTTCGATATTTTCAATAAACCCGTGGAGAATGTAACCATATTTTTTATATCGAATATAAATATTTTTTTATTCGTTTTGATAATTTTCTAATAATCTCACTTTGCCTTATGCATACTTGCCAACTTTTCCTTAAACTTCCGTAAAATGCGAGTTAAATTGACCCAGGTTAAACACGTTTCGTACCAGAAATTTACTAAAGAAACTATTTCAAACAGATTTCATAGAGAAACATCCTTTTAAATTTATAATGATACATCAAATAAATTTTCTGGTTAGTAACGCGTATATATAACCTGGGTCAAATTAACTCACGTTTTACGGAAGTTCAGTTGATTGTTGGCAAGTATGGTTATGTACGCCTCTTCATCTGTATCGTAATATTACGAGCTATAGCTCTCACACTTAAGAAATTTGGTTTGATACCCCCAACATGCTTTTTTTTTTAATTTTATAATGTAATTTTAATAAGGTATTATGTAATTTTCTTTATTACAAGCAAAAATACAATGGAGAAATTAATTTCCCATAGTAAGAGAAACTCTAAAAGATATTTATAACTGTCGGGGAAACTGGATCCCATATGGTCGAGTTACCCCTGATACGTGTTCCAGTTACCCCATTTTTGAAAAAATTATGGGGTAACTGAAATTCCGGCCTTACATTTGAAACATGAAGTAAATATGTATAAATACCTAATAATATTAATGTATTTATGTGTCTAATCTTTAAATAAAAAGATTGTTTAATAAAAGTACTTGCCGTATTTTAATAAAAAGCCGAGGAAGTTCAACCAAATGGACGTTGTTTTTTTTAAAAAAAGAAACCTAAATTTTCGGCAACCTATCACAACAAAGGCAGAGTTATGATTGAGTTGACACAGGTTGTTTTAAGAAGTAGAGATGGGAGTTCAATGTTGAAAAAAAAGCCAAAACTTAAAAAACATCAACGATTTAAAAAATATATAATCTATGACCCAGTTACCGCGTGGGTCCAGTTACCCGAGCTTACCTTACTCGTTTTAATCTCGTTTCATGTATGAATCTATAAATAAAAGGAATTTTTGAAAAATGTCTTTAAATTAATTAAGAATTAAAAAAATGAGCTTGGAATATTCAGCAATTGATGAGCATTTAGCAATAATTTAAATATTGTTGTCTTATGTATCATAGAGCTTAGCTGATAAATGGAGTGAAGAATAATAATAACAACATTTATAAAAAATGTTTAGTATTACTTTTAAATGCTCTCTAAATGTTATTATTTCTGTTTTAAAACAACTTTGAAAATTCTCCAGTGTTAACATACATATTGTGGCTGTTTTTTTCTTTATTTCCACTTTACGTAATAAAAGGACAAATGTGTTTTTCTATTTAAACTAAATTAGAAAACATTTTCTCATAATTTTTTAACAAATCATTAATGAACATGCAATCATAAAAACAAATGACAGCACAGCATGAAATTTTACTGGATAATCATCTTGTCTTTTTTTTTTTTTTAACGTGAAATATATAGCTATAATATAGGACATATAAGAGGTATCTAGCTCTTAGATAGTGTAGACGATTTTCATAAACCTTGAAAATAACTTTTATACATTAAAATAAACTATTTCATAAGTGTTTTAATTTTGAATTAAGACATTAGCGATCATATGTTACTCGTTGAACTTAATTGTTTTAGCATATTTTTTTTTCGAAAGTTAACCGCGTTTCTTTCTTCACATCACCCAGTCCACGAACAATAAGATGGATTGAAACTGATCTTCCCCGGTGTAAACAAATGGGTTACTGCAGACAGAGTAGAAAGTGAAGATTTTAGCGCTCTTGGCTCATTGCGTTTTATCTCGCCAAACCCTCCAAGTTTTGTTGGATTGTAATCTCGCATCCGGGAGGCCAACACTGTAAAGAAAAAAGATGTAAATATTCAAAACTAGTTTTTTGAAAAGCTACCGAAATCTGTTTGCTTACTAAAATGTTACAGCTACACTGTAAAAAAAAAAAAAATCTAAATCTACAAAACAAATTTTTGTAAAGCTATAGAAATCTGCATGCTTAGTACAATTTTATCTGTAACCCTGGATAATTGCATGTTTTTCTATTGCAGTTATATAAAAATCTAGGTATCCCAGGTTCCTAGAAAATTCTTAATAACCTTACAGATATTTTGTTTACAGTGTAACATGAATCTGTTACATATATTTATGTTGTTGCATTTACATAAAAAGTTCTAGGCATCCCAGTTTAGAAGGAAATTCTTAGTAAGCTTACAGTTATTTTTACAGTAAAGGAATTGGGCCACCTCGCCCAATACATGTTCCTGTGAAATGGTCATTCGAAGAACTACGACGATGGTACACCAGTGATGTTGTTTATCAAAATAATCACTTTAAAAAAGAAAAATATATGAGTTAATCTATACATAAATGCCATAAGTTTGTTTATATCTTCATTATTTTATAAATTATTAAACATTAAATTGTGTAGGAACTTTTATAAACTTCGTGTATTATTCTTATGATTTTAACTGTTCATAATTTTAAAAATGTTTAATTAGTTATTTAACATACACATGCCTTATATAAATCAATAAAAAAGTATGAATCGAAGATACATCTGTGCTATTTGCAACATAATGAGAATGTGTTTTCTGTTGTAACATTTTTTTTTTATTATTTACCACAAATAATTCAAATAAATATGCTTAACATAATACAATAGATAAACACAGAAATTAAAAAAAAAAAATCTTCAATTTTCAAATACATTTGTGAAGCAAAAAAAAAAAAAAAAAAAAAAAAAAAAAAAAAAAAAAAAAAATCAGCAAATTTTCAAACACATTTTTGTAGTTCTGAAAATTCTTAAAGAAACAAAGCACCTTCTCACGTTTGATTTTTCTTTACTTGAGTAAAATTCCTTTACTTGAGATAGAGAAATAATAAAAAGGCTATTTTTAAATTTTTATTCTGCTTATGTGTATCAGAATCATTAAGGTACAATGCATTATTTGGCATTCTAATGCATTTATTTACATTTTGGATAATACTAATATATTTTGAAAGAATACGAAACACTGCTACGCAATAAGAATTTTTTTATAATAATATTTAAAGCAAGGACTGTATGAAATTAATACTGTATCAAATAATATAGACATATTTTCTAATTTCGGAAAAAATAATGTTTGCGTTGCAAATTTCTCTTTTTTTCTTATACATATTACTTACATTTACACGCATTTATATCATAAGCCTAAATTGCAAAATAACTGACGCAAACTGCAAACTTTAATTTAGTGTGTGAATAGAATAATGTGTGATTTAACAGCGAGTAAGATTTAATGAGGGTCACAAAAAGGAAAAATAATAAAAATTGGAGAAAATTTCTCAATAAAAAGTATTTTAAAAATAATCTTTGAACCAAGGCAAAAATAAGCTTTCATGACAAAATGGTGACAAATGCTTACATAAAAGGCTTAATACATTTAATGATAATGCATTAATAAATAAAATCCAGTTAAAAAAATGACTGTAGATGGTTAAACAAATAAAAGGAATAATGCAATAAGTACATGGATAAAAACATCTATAAAATTTAAAAGATAATTTAAAACAAATAATAATGTATGACAAAATGAATCATACCATTAAAAATCCTACATTAACAGCTACAGTGACTTCTCACATATACGACTCTCAATTGAACGACTCTCTCGGTTACACGGCGAATTCCCTTGATCCCATCCACGCTTTATGGGAAATAATGCTAAAATTATCTCAGTTACGGGACTGCTTCTCTCACTTATCCAACGCTTTAAGATTGTTCTTAACTACTCTGCTCAACAAGCGCAAAACGTTTTGACACATTTACAAGTTCATTTTTTAACGGAAAGATATAAAATTGGACAGCCTGACCATGGCAGAGCTTTAGAATGGATCTGTGTTTTCCATTTTCTGATCAGTATTCTCTTCAGTTCCAAAGCTAAAATAATAATGCAAATGCTTATTGATTGGTTCTTTCCAAACAAAATGACATCGCAAATGACAGAAAAAATAACTTTTCTGAAATTCATGCTTTAGGTGCTTAGTAATTTAGGTTCAAAAATATGGATCTAAAACTACAAATCCCTTAAAAACACCAATTTAATAACCATTAACCTAAATTAACGCAGTCGCCTATTTAAGAACTTGAAACAAATAAATAACCTACAAATAGTCTTTTTTTTTTGAAAAAGATTTAAGTTAAATACTTATGAAAATATATCAAATTCTTGGTCATGCTGTCTTTTGGGCATTTTTAGGCACTTTGCAATTTTAGATAAAAATAACATTTATTATATGTGGGAATCATCGTAGATGCTACCATTTATTCATTGGCTTTGAACGCAAAAAACATTCAGCTACTAATAAGTGATGTGAGAATGTAAAAATATCGGACATTTTTGTTTTAATGAGAAAAAGAACAGAGGTCCCCGTATGGGGAACCATGGACCGAAGAGGATAAATTACTTTTGAGTTATAAGCAATTTTGATCGCCTGACAAACACATTTTCACCCCTTCTTGACCGGTTATTCTTTGTCGCGCGGAAATTCGGTTCAAAACGTCCACTTTGACACTATTTTCTGAAAGATCCATTGCATTTGCAAATAAAACGGAAAAAACTGCTCGATTACATAATTTCTGAACAACAACACCTGCTAGTTTTATGCATTTCCAAACAAAAATTGGTTAAAACTTACGTCACTGGATTTGAGAATAGACTTAAACAGTTCAGTCGATTTTACATTTCTCACTCAAGAATCGATTTTTATAATCTTTAACCTCTTATCTACTGGCGGTACTTAAAAGTACCATTAAAATAACTTGTTATAAAATTCATTTAATACATCGATTACTTGTAATATAGTTTAGAATGAGTTATAGATACATTACTTTATCTTGTTTCAAAATCATTATTGGTTAAACAAAACAAAAATATTTTCGAAAGGAGGATCTCTTTTACCTTTGCGTCTTTTCAGCTTTTTTAAAGTTGTGGGGGGAGGGGAATTTTTCAATTTGGAAATATTTCTGTTTTTATATTGTAAGAACATTATATTTGTACAATTCCTAATTCTACAAAATACTAAGAAAGAAATTTTAAATAAAAGATTTGAGTTGGGTTATGAATATTGCACAAAATCCCTATAAATTCAAATTTAATTTATCATTCTAAGTCCTTCAATCTTTCTAAAGTTCTTCTAAAATTTATTAAATGATTATGCAAATCTTCTAATGCAGTTTAAACAATCCACGAAAAATACTTTAGACGATAAAATTTTCATGAATTCATAATTCAGTAGATAAAGGGTTAAAGATAAATTATTTACGTTTTCTAGCCTTTATTCTTTTAATATTGTTAAAGTGTTTATCAATAATGATTGACATTTTTATCTACCTTCCTCTTATTAACGAGGGAATCTATGGCAGGAGGATAACTGTATGGAATTCCCTTGTGTCTGCATTTACAAAAGCAAAATTACACCTATCGATCACGCCTTTGTATAATACAAATCGAAAATGGCAATTCCTTACGTCACTAAAAAAAAAAAAAAAATAGTAAAGCAAGAACATATTGGAAACTCATCCCAAGGTAGAATCGAGCCAAAAAAAACGATGCACGTATAGCCCGCAGAGCGAACGGGTGAAAACACATACGTCACAGCGCGCCTCTCGCTCATAGGCTGAATTTTCTACGGAGATGAAGGCACATCACTACAAGCTTCCGAAATAGATGCGTGAAAGGTTAGTCATTTCATTTTCATCATCAATTTTCGTCATCAGAATTTAGACATTATGATATTCATCTCACGGGGGGGGGGGGGGGGGCAGAAAATGTAAATAAAGATAAATTATCCATTTTTGCATAGATAGCGATGGTTCAGATAAAAGTAAAATCTTTAGTAATAGGAAAATCAATAAAACCTCGATGTTTTAAGAATATAAAAAATTGCCATATAGCTACAGAAATTCAAAAAGAGCATGGGTGACATTACAGATTTTCATTGATTTTTTAAAAAATGATGGATTATAAATTTCAAAATTAACAAAGAAAGGTTTTACTCTATAATGGATCAATGTCCATCACATCCAGATGTAAAAAATCTACTAATTCTGTGACAAATAAAAGTTCGGTTTTCGCCTGCAAATTCCACAAGCAGATTACAGCCACCAAATTTAGGGATTATAACGAATTTCAAAGTAAACTAAAGGCGGAGTTTGATTCGTCGTTTTATTTTTGATCGGGAAAAAAAGGAAGCTAATGCAATTTCCATTTTAGATGCTATGCATCTCATTGCATCTGCATAGGAACAGGTTATATCGCAGATAATTAAGAATTGTTTTAGGAAATGTGGTTTTCATGAGACCAAACTGGTAGTTCAACGAATAAACCCAATTTTGAGAGCGTATGGGAATCCTTTAATAGCGAAGACTGGGGTGAAATGTTCATGGACGAAGATATTAATTTCAAAGATTATATATAATGAGTTGAAAACAGTCATCTGTCAGAACTCGGAACTGCTGAAGAAATCATTGAGGATATCAATAATGACGACTTGAGCGAGGGCCATGACGAAGATGAGAGAAATGTTCCTGCTATTGTAATTTTTTCAGAAGCAAGTGCCGCTTTATATATATTAAAAATTATGTCTATAAAAATGATTACTCCCAAAACACCTTAAAAGCTTTATTAGACTTAGGAAAAGGCATTTTGTCTTTTCGTTGACGGCAGAGACAAAAAATAATCACTCCAATTTTTGAGAAAATCTGATCTGTAAATCTTTAAAGTAAATATATTAGTAAGTGAACAATTTTAACATATTTTTTTAAATATTTTATGTTTTATTTTTAGTATATTTTATACATTTTGTTAAAACACATTCTTAGTGCTCAAAATCTTATCGTTTTTAATATAGGTAAAACAATTAATGCATTTAAAGTTTAAAAATTGCATGACAGTCTCTCACTTATACGTCTCTCTCAGTTATACGAATTTTTTCTACGGTTCCCTGAAAGTCGTATAAGTGAGAGGCTACTGTATTTAGAAAATCTCTATTTCGTTTGAAGTAGTTCAATAAAATTCGGCATCAATTCAGAAATATATGTAAATAAAGGCGCATTTCCTAAGCATTCTGGAATGCGATTTAAATATATTTCGCGTGAAAATACTTAATGAAAAAAAAAAAAACATATGCTGCTTCAGATTTATATGACGTACATTAAATATATTAAACTTATAATTCAGTTACATACTATAACATATAGGTTAACAAGTCTATTGCGTCAAAATACTACATGAATTAACCTTAATAAACTTATGTTTGTATTAAATGGACTGCGTATTTTTAATAAATTACATAATACTTTTGTAATCAAAATTTTAACTTTTCAGTATTTTTTAGAAGAGATATAAATTCAACGTTAAAGCTCATTCCTTATTGTGTGCAAATGATATTTTATAAACAGATACATATTTAATACATTTTACATTATAAAAAACATTTTGTACTGCAATATCATAAAAGTCTTCTAAAAAATTATGATATCCACAGAGACAGTAAAATCTAAAATCTTATTTAAAATTGAATAATTAAATAAATTATAATGAAAATTTTTGAAACAGTTACTAAAATGCTGTAAAATAGGTAGATCATACACCCCAAAAATAATAAATAAAGTTTTAAGAAGTACATTTTATTAGCTTACTTTATATTCTTCGGCTCTGTTTGGTTTTATGAGATTCTATCATAAGCAATAGTCTGAATATGTACTGCAACCCAATATATTTAAAGTATGAATATTTAAATTGTACATATGCGATTTCCCATTTAGCTAATTCTATGTTTTTCTCATTTCATTTTATTTATTTTCTTTAGTTTAACTTTCTATAAAGATTTCTATTATCGTCGGCATGAATAAAAAAATACGAAGTGATCTAAAATAATCAGAAATATTTTGAATTCAATAATTTCAAAATTATAGGGAAAAGAATGATGCAGTTTTCATAGAAATGAGGAAAAAAGTGTTAAACAGCTATTTTAGAAATTAAAATTTCTTTAAAAAATATTTTCTGAAACCACCAAAAAATGTTACTCCACTTGTTTCGAATTACACTATTTTAAAAAGTGGTGACAGTCAAATAATCTGAATTTAAAAGTCCCCATCTGGCAACACTGTTTCAATTGCGGATTAAAGCAATTTGTACAAAATACATTGGGCTAAAAATTTGGTAATAGAGTAGTTTCCGAAGCTAACTGCTTATTGGTGAAATTTAAGCATAAAGTTTCAGCTTTTTTTGCAAAATTTGTTCGTTTACAAAAAGAAACAAGAAAAACTGTGAACATGGCATAATTTTTTTTACAAATAAGCCAAAAGTACTTGTACTCACACGCCAAGTTCCAGAACTGGGACTTGCTTTCTCTTCGCTAAAAGTAATTCCAAATTTCTCAAAAATGACAAAATCTGAACTTTCGAGGCTTTGATATATCGGATGGGACACGAGATAAAAATCTGAAGTTCTGGTTTCTGACAGTATTATATGGCATTATATGACAGTATTATATGGCAAAAAATTTCAGTATGGAAACTGACAACAAGCTGAGATATGACTAGGGCAACATGTCAAAACAACACTGCCAAACTATTGTTTTGTTGTAGTCACAGCTAAGTGTTTATCTCAGAGTGTTTATTAAATTTATGTTTTTGATTATTTTAAATAAAAATAACAGAAAACAAAGCCCTTTGCAAAGCTTAGCAATTAACTATAAAATAATTATGCCAAAAGCCATACATTTTGTATGGTTTCAGTAATTTTTGTTGTAAGCAATTTTAGTAACTAGAAGAAACCTCAGCACTTTTACATAAAGAAAAAAATATATACAAGGCCTAATACAAAAACAGAATAGGGAAAGAGAAAAGCTGTTAATGTTGTCATACTTGTTGAGACATGATCAAACTTGTTAAAACACATTCTTCTTGTTGGTTTAAAAACCACAATTTTGACCTTTCTCAAAATTTTATTTGTAGGAACCAAGTCTTTTCATCTCTTGAGAACTATTGAAGATCTCTGCCCTACTGGCTCATAGAAATAAACTTTTAAATTACTATGTGCAAGTATCACTTCATTAATAATTCCTAGCTTACTTCTTATGCAAATATGTCATTTTTCTGCAGTATAAATTTTGAAAGGGTTTGGATATCTTTACTTTCCGAAAATTACTTGAGGCTGATACATGGTAACGTCGTATAATGTTTCATTTAAAGGAACATACTTATGGTAGAACAAGTTTCAGGAACTGACAAGCAGCATTAAAATTGTGGTTTTTAAATCAACAAGCAGGAATGTGTTTGATCATGTCTCAACAAGTATGACTGCATTAACAGCCTTTCTCTTTCCCAATTCTATTTTTGTCTTAGGTCTTGTATATACTTTTTTTCTTTATGTTAAAGTGCTGAGGTTTCTTTTAGTTACTAAAATTACAACAAAAATTACTGAAACCAGACAAAATGTAGGCCTTGGGCATAATTATTTTTTTAATTAATTGTTAAGCTTTGCAAAAGGCTTTATTTTCTGTTACTATTACTTAAAGATAATAAAAAAATTCATTTAAATGACACTCTGAGATAAATACTTATCTGTGACTACAACAAAACAATAGTTTGACAGTATTGTTTTGACATGTTTCCCTTGCCATATCTCAGCTTGTAGTCAAATCTACATCCTGAAATGTCTTGTGCATAACACTACCATACAATACTCTCAGAAACCAGAACTTCAGATTTTTATCTCGTGCCTCAAAAGTGCAACATTTAAGTTTTTTGCAAAAGTGTTTTCGACATTTTTGAAGAATTTGGGATTTTTTTAGCGAAGAGAAAGCAAGTCCCACATCTGGATCTTAGCGTGTGAATACAAGTATTTTCGGCGTATTTGTAAAACAAAATTATGGCATGTTCACAGTTTTCCTTTCTAAAAAAAATCCTCTTGTAAACTGGCAAAATTTGGAAAAAAACTGAAATTTTATACTTAAATTTCACAAATAAGCAGTTAGTTTCGGAAACTACTCAATTACCAAATTTTTAGACCAATGTATTCTGTACAAATTGCTTTAACCCATTCACGCCGAGGCGGTGGGTCACACTCGACTGTCTCAGAGGTAGAAAGTCTCCGGCCTTTTGGATACTAGTATTTTAATACAGAAAATGCTGTTTTATTTAATTAGAGCAATTGGGCGATTTAAAGGAACAACATTTTCTCTAAAATAACAGTGGTGTGCAAAAAGCTGGAGACTTGACAACAGTCTCCGGCAGTCGAGACTGTCTGAGACAGTCCAGTGTGACCCACCGCGCCGGCGTGATCCGGACTTGAATTGGAGAAATAATTTACAATTAGGGCTGTTGTACAAAACATTTCAGATTTTTCAAACACGGTCGAGCAACCAGTGCTGGACCACTTGAAATGGATCACCCGATACTAAAAAAAAAATAAAATAAACGAAAACGCCATAAAATAGAACTTTTTTGAAATGCACATTAAATATTCGAAAATAACCCCCGAAAATATAAAATTCGATTTGAAGTAACTTACAAGAACTTGAAATAAACATTTATATGATAAAATTAATGTATTAAAACTAATACTGAAACATCATAAATTATTTATTGTTTTAATATTGTTAGCGGTTTACAGATCGCTGCTATTTCCTGTCCATTTTAACAGAGTCTGATAGAACGTTTTACTAAACACGTGTGAAATTTTGTTTTGTTTCGAGTACTATCCAAGCAACTTTTTTATATGCGAATTTTAATTAATATATACCACTAAATAAATATTGGTACAAAAACTGTATAATATCAGCAAACAGAATCTTCAGTGTCAGTTGCTTCAAACGTTTGTGACGGTATCTTTTTTTTCTTCTTTTATATACTGTTCTACAGGATTAATTCAAGTTGTAAAATACTTTGTATGTGATATATCCTTTTTAATATATTATAAAACAATTTAAACTGACTAAAATTTTTCCAAAAATAAAAACAATATAAATTAATAATAGCAATATAAATATACAAACAAGATTAAAACGTAAGTATGGGTTAAGAGATCCGTCCCTCGGAGAAAATTTGAAAAATCGAAATCAAATCCTAAAGAGTATGAAAAGTAATTTTAAAAGCACTATGGATACTAATAATAAAATAGATTGTAATTTAAAGGGTTTTCTTAGATAGCATATAAAGAACCTCGTACTTCTTTTGGAATATGAGATAAAATGAAAATAAAAGTTATTGTGCTGATTTTTATTTCTGCGAAATATTAACTTGCATTATATGATCGAAATTTTTGCTTATTTAGATGCAAAACAGTGGCATCTTTTTCCATTTGTTATAATAAAAATTGCTTGGTTACTACAAATAAAAAAAAAATAGTATGGATGAACTTTAACCTTGAAACAAAAGGTCTGAAAACAAAATATTAAAAAAAAATAAGTAAGTTCACTAATTATGTATAGGTTTTATAAAGAAGACATAAACATGGTAAATTGGTCTTTGCTAAATGCTTCGATAATCTTGCTATAATTTTTCGAAGAAAAGCATTTGTATACATTTTTTTCATATACTATCCATTAAATTCTACACATATTTTTATGAGCGTATATATATATATATATATATATATATATATATATATATATATATAGCTCTATCAAAAGTACATGAATTATGAAATCTATGAAAAAGAGGGTGCAAAACAAAAATAAAACCAATAAACATTAATAACTAAAAAAACAATAAACAAACGACTCCTTGCTCGTCTGAAAGTGGGAGGAGACAAAAAACAGGTACCAAAAATAGAAATTGAATCCTCACAGCTTTCGCAAGATATGGCCAACCCACATACTCCAAAAGTGTAAAAAATCATCAAAGAAACTTAAACTTTCAAAAACTTAACGAAACAAAACTGTTTTAACAACATAAATAACCAACCAATTCAAAATCAATAGAACTGAATTTAACTTATAAAACATAATCAAATAAAAATTCTTATATAACTAAATCATTAAGTAATTAAATAATTAAAAACATTGAACATGCGAGAAGGCCACCTTGACCCGTGAAGACTTGAAAAACTTGAGACTTTAAAACATCCACTACGCTCCACATCTCTCTAACAGCAGGAGTTTTAAGCAAGGTCATAATCCAAGTTAGACCAGCGTCAACCAGACTTGTCTTTCCGTCATCCTAATATTCATAATCTCCATTCCATATCACCTCGGGTCTAATTTGAAATTCATCAAAATGCAGACGTTCTTAAAAAGACTTTAGTCCACACCTTTCATGGATTCAAGCAGTTCCATCAGCATGCATTACGGTGTTTGGCCACTTAGCTGTTGCCACTTCATAAAACTCTTTTTAAGCTGATTTACATAATGAAAAATAAACTGATATGGAAATAAATTATTGTAAAAAAGATTAGCAGTAAATTTAAAATTCTGCGAACTCAGAAATTCTTCACTGCTACAAATCCTATAAAATCTGTTAACTTGCCCCCAAATAATGTTGATGAAAACACTTTTACTTATCCCTTAAAAGAAGGGTGTTGCTTTTCGGCAACATACCCAATTTAGGCTCTTAAATACTGTTAGAATAATGTTGAAGCTATAATGCCTAATGTTGCCAATAAAATACATTCTGAAAATATTATTAAATCGATTTTCAACATGTAGATGACAACACTTGTGATGTTTAAGAATAAAGATAGATTTATTTTTTCAATTGTTGCTACCTGCTGTTTTTGTTTTGTTTGGAATCTTGCGAAATACCCTATTTTGTTCTGCAGTGAGCAAGCAAAATTTATTTCTAATTATAGTTCCTAAAATTCTTGTTTGTTTAATATTATAGAGTTTTATCAAGGAGAATTATTTTTTCGATTAAAGACCAGTATTGCCGATTAGTAACAAACTGTTTTTTTAGCCGTAAAACATACTGAAAACAAAATATGATTTTTTTATACCCATAGATTTACTTTATACCCATAGATTTACTTTATGATACATTGAAAAATATATTTTATTTGTTTTGCATTGAGGAGGAGCTTGGAATAAATAGAAATTTTTTCTTATGTAATTTCTGTCTTTTTAATAATTTTATTACATTCAATAGCTCGCTTTTTTACCAGGTATGTGGCAGTGGGATGGGTACTAATTTTTCGAGTTCTGCTGCTAATCCTCTGCTGCTTCTTTTTTTATTATGAATTTAACTATGTTTTAAACAGTAATACGAGTTTTGCAGTTTTATGATATATCGATGGTCTAATCGTATTCGATGACAAAATCTTGGTATCGATTAACGATATCTATCCTCCATGTTTAAAATTAAATGAGGCTTCTGTTGATAGATTACACATTAATTTTTTGAATTTAGATCTATTAATTAAAAATAATATTATATTAGTTAAACTTCTTGATAAACGGGATTTTTTAAATTTTGATACTCAATCAATGCTGCACTGGTTTTCAGATTTAAGTAAAAGGGTTTTCACCAACATTATTTTGGGGTAAGTTAAGATTTTATAGGATTTTTAGCAGTGAAGAATTTTTGAGTTCGCAGAATTTTAAATTTACTGCTAATCTTTTTTACAATAATTTATTTCCATATCAGTTTATTTTATATTATGTAAATCAGCTTAAAAAGAGTTTTATGAAGTGGCAACAGCTAAGCGGCCAAACACCTCAGTGGATGCTGATGGAACTGCTTGAATTATATGAAAGGTGTGGACTAAAGTCTTTTAAGAAAGTCTGCATTTTGATGAATTTCAAATTGAACCTGAAGTGATATGGAATGGAGATTATGAATATTAGGATGACGGAAAGACAAGTCTGGTTGACGCTGGTCTAATTTGGATTATGGCTTTGCTTGAAACTCCTGCTGTTAGAGAGATGTGGAGCGTAGTGGATGTTTTAAATGTATCGAGTTTTTCATGTCTTCACTGTTCAAGGTGGGGATATGGCCTTCTCACATGTTCAATGTTTTTAATTATTTAATTAATTAATGATTTAGTTATATAAGAATTATTATTTGATCATGTTTTATAAGTTAAATTCAGTTCTATTGATTTTGAATTGGTTGGTTGTTTATGTTTTTAAAATAGTTTTGTTTCGTTACGTTTTTGAAAGTTTAAGTTTCTTTGATGATTTTTTACACTTTGGAAGTATGGGGGTTGGCAATATCTTGCGAAACCTGTGAGGATTCAATTTTTATTTTTGGCACCTGTTTTTTGACTCCTCTCACTTTCAGACGAGCAAGGAGTCGTTTGTTCATTGTTTTTTTAGTTATTAATGTCAATTGTTTTTAATGTTATTTTGCACCCTCTTTTTCATAGATTTCATAATTCATGTACTTTATATAGAGCTATATTTATTTAGTGCATATAAGAAGCTGCGTTGCGCCTGATGCACTGGGTTGTTTGTTTGACACCTTTTTAAAAACATTATATATATATACATATAAATTGTTGGAGTTTTAAGTGGCGTGCCAATCCAAAAAGGTACTCCTCTGATGGCAGCGAGATTGCGCTGTCTCATATTTAAATAAAATAGAAAAAGTATGTATCCTTGTGACTTGTACTATGCTGCATTTTATTATTCATAGATAAGTAAAAGAGAAATCGCGTACCTTCAATCGTAAGTTTCGCATTTTCGTAAATCATCGTTGGCATGGCCAGGGATCTACTTGTTGCATGTTACGATATATCTTCTTGCTTCTCGAAAAAATATATTTATTTTTAAAACCTTATTCTGTGAAAATAACTTTGAAGTAGCATCCACGAGGTGTTGTAAAGGTAACGCATATTAATACTAGGGAGTTCCGCCCCCTGCAAGCTACGCTCGCCAACCCCCGTTCAGACACCGCAGAATCTAAAAACACGCTAATCTGATGGGTTTAAAAATATTAGAGAAGATTGAATTATACTGAAAAAAAGCTGTGCAGATCTTCCTGTAAACGGGTTTCCATTCAATTTCCTTTAATTGCAAAAATTTAAGGCAGAATCAGTTGCTGTTTAGACATCCAATGGTTGTTTTCGTTTTTGATTAAAGAGGATCAGTTAAACATTTGAAAAGAAGCTAAAATAAAATGAATTAAGTATACAGAGTCTTTGTCTCCCGGTATTTTAAAACAATCTCTATAACAATTGCCTAAGTCATGTGGCTATCATCAACATTTCCGGGCAGACCACTTCGATTTTTATACTCTAGGTGCCACTTTGGTATTTTAATGTAAGCAAGGCACAGGTGATAAGTAACAAAATATTATTCTATCGCCATCATTTCATCTATATATAGTTCAAGTCATCAACTGCCATAAACAAATACGGTCTGATCCCTTCGCCTTTGATATGGCAGTTTGGCACAGAAGTCATATACGCCCGGTTGATATAGGAGCGACTTCTTTTTCGACGCCAATTTGGGAAAAAGCATTAACAGCATAAAAAACAACATCCGGCGTACCATATCAAGCAAAATAACGATACGTTGGTGCCAATTAAGTACACGTTGCACATATGGCATTGGCGTCAGAAAAATATAACGGCAATATGTTGCAGTATATGGCATATGTGCCGAAAGTTTTCTATTTTGATTAAAAAATCAAAATTATTTTTTCGAATAAAATTAAATAGAAATTGCCATGGTCGCAAAGAATTCTTGGTACTGTTCCGCTAACCGGGTGCAAATCTCGCCAATAGCTTTTTTTCAACTCGCCAGTTAGCATTTTTTTTTTCGAGTGGTAAATTAAAACATTGATTTGAAGGTGAAATTAAATGTCATGGTTTGTTGCAATATTTAATATCTGGCCAGATGGTATATACAACGTAACCAAGTTTAGCATGATTTTTTTTTTACGAAAATTTGGCGAAATCATCTTTTTTGAATACCAGTTGCACATGTATTTTTGGTACTACTTAGTTATCCTGTCGACCAAAAATCTATCACCAAACTATAACATTAAATGCCAATAATGGTTGATCGTAAATGTCACATTCACTTGACTTTAAGCAAGTTACACGTGTTTACGTCATCAAGTGATTTTTATTTTGACGTTTTATTTGTATATTTATTAATGTTATACTAATTTATTTGTTCTTTCGTTATTTAAAATAAAAATTATGTCAATTTGTATAATTTGGCGAGTGCTTTGGCGATTTATATAATTTGGCAAAATTGGTCGACGGAATAACTAAGGAGTACTGTATTTTTTAATTATTTTCTATTATTTTCAAAACGAAATAACAAAAAAAATTATATCTATAGAACAACATAATTTATATAATTTAAAAAAGAAATAAAAGTAAATAAACATTTATTATTAAATAAACAACAATAGCCGGGTTACCATGTCAATCAAAATAATGTCATTTTGGCGCCAATTAGGTACCCCGGTGCATATATGACATCTGTGCCTAATATTTTTCTTTTCGTTTTATTTTTTTAAAAAAAGAAAGAAGTGAAAGCCATCAATTTTAAATGAAAATTTTGTATTTAAAAAAAAATGAATGAAAGGATTATATTTTAAATGAAATTAATGAAATATAAAAAAGAAATGCGACGGGAAAAATGTTTGTCGATTTATCACCTGAGTTCTGCTAACATACAAATACCGAGATCTTGATTTCTCTATCAGAGCCTTTCGATTTGGCGAAAGATTGTTCAAGTAAATTGAATTATGAATAAAAGTAACGTGATACATTTTTTAACATACATTTAAGGGAGGTCAAACTGGTCGCCAAATTAGTTTACAATAATATCCTTTTCTGAAACATGAAAGAAATATCTGTTATGATTAAAATTTGAGTTGCCATCATTAGAAAAGAGTATTTAAAATTAGAAAAAATATTAATATTTCGAAAACTAATTCGAATTTAAAATTCTAATACCAGTTTTGAAATCTGCAGATCAATACGGATTTTTGGTGTTAATTTCATTACAAAGTATTCCATATTTTAGGAGAAATCGCCGTGAAACAACAGTCGTTTCATAGAATCGTTTCATAAATTCGTTTCATTTCAGCCGTTTCATAATATCCGTTTCATAAATTCGTTTCATTAGGATTTGATATATATAAGGTAGATGTGTTATTGGGACGAAAATAACGACTCATTTTTACACTTGAGATATTATATATTTTAGACATTTGGTGTACGAATAAAATACTTGTTATCGGAGTGTCTATATGATTAAGAGTAAGAAATACAGATGTGCGGCGTTAAACAACGAGCCGCCGAAAAAATAAACAAATCCTTAAAAAAGCCTGGTAAAACTTAAGAGTTCAGATGTTACAGTTTTTTACACAAGTGGTCTGCAATATAAGTCATTATAAACGCTGCTGTCATTTTCAGTCAATCGGGCGTAGTCGCTTTACTATGCCGTTACCTCACTTGCATTGCTGTAGCTCTCTTCGTTCACAAGTTATTTCAGGTTAAAGGGACTTCCTTTTGCAACCTGTATACTAGAAAAGTATAAATGTATATACCATGAAAGTTCAAAGACATGTGGAACCTAAATAATAGCAAATATAGCTATTCTGTATATTTGTTATTCCATATAGGTTTTTAGTTAGCCTTTAAAGACATAGTAGGTGTATTGAGGTAGCCACTCAATGGAAACTAGTCGCGAATCCCATTGTATTTATGCGATTCATTCTCATTAAATTAGTTTGTTTTTAACAATTTGACGTTTATTGCTTTTATACTGCTACTGGGGATTGCATTAGATAAATATCTCCTTAAAATTTGTCATCTAGGCTTTAAAAGCCGATGGAGCACAGCGTCCTTGTCAATATGTATGCATAAACCGTCCGTGTCTTTAAGGGTTAATATCTCAGCTAATTACCGATGATTTTTTTCCGAAATTCATGATCAACAATGCTTTTATATTTCTGCTGCGATAGGTACCTTCATGTGTGCTCAACACTTTTGCAGAAGCCCCTTAAATCGAAGTTTGAGTGTAACGGAAAAATGCGATTTTCTCAAAAACTATGTGACCTAGGGTAATCGCTTTACTTTTCCTGCAAGGTTTAAATTAATGTCTACTACCTCTAATGTTTTCATAATTTTAGTTTCATTAGATTCGGAATTAGATGGGGCGGAACATATTTTTGCACTACATTTTCCACCATAACATTGAAAATATAATACCTAAAATTAAATTAAATATATTCTTGATTTCAGCGTTACGAAAGCTTTCACACGATACCCCAGACGATATACAAAGAAAAGATTTTTTTTCAGTTAACTTAATTAGCCCCTCTACGTTTTTTCTAAATATATTTATGAATATTTATTAACCTGTAAATATGTGGATCAATAATATTTATTACTTCCCCCAGTTTGAACTTCCCACGTTCCATAGTTTACGAGTGAAATGGCTGTGACAGACAGACACTGGATTGATCTTATAATGGTACCGTTTTTACTTTTTAAGTACGGAACCCTAATATAACACAAAGGCACGTCACTGAAGGTTGATTTCACAAACATAATTTTTCTCTTTAATCCAAATGAAAATTAAAAAGAGAATAAATTTTCATATTTCCCAACATAACAAAAAATGCTAGGATCGAAATTTCACCTCCAGATTTCTAAAAAAATTATTATAAAATATCGATGAGCCTGATGTATACACCCAGAAGACGTGTAGTTAAAAAATACCAGAACAAATTTTTCATAGATTATTCCTTATTATGAATACCAATAGATAGCCAAGGTGTAAATTGATGATTGATGGAACGTCATCTGCCAATAACCGTTCTACCAATTGATGAGTTAAGACTCATAGCATCATAGCTCAAGAATCAGTCATCATAGGTAAAACGAAAACTCATTAGAAAACTAATTTGGATCTAAAGAATAACCCTTAAAAAATTTACCCTATGAACGTTCGTTTGAATATAATTCCATTTTAAAAAACAATACTATGTAAAAAAAAATGGTGTACGCTGCTGAAGGCAGTGGATTCCCGAGTGTTATATCCCACACAACTTAAAATGTCTAAATTCAACACTGATTTTAAACATATCTAACTTTATTCACCTGGACTTAGACAACTCCTCGTGGGTCAGCTAGTGCATAATTAGAGAAGTACTAGTTCCATTCACTTTTTACTAAGTATGCATTGATTTTGTTCCTGGAAACATACATATCCATATACGCATGTTACATTACTTTTTTCATCCTCTATTTCATTGCTTTTGATTAAGTTTTCAGCCTTGGAGATCAAGACTTTAAAAACTCTTGCTTATACAGAAAATTCCCAGGATTGTATAAAAGTCATATTTTACCTTTAAATAAATATATTACTTTTTTAGAATCTGTCTGACATATACCATGTACAATACCGTTACTTAATTATGCATAAAACAATCATGTTTACGGGAGTACATACGAGCTATAAGCTGGCAATGTAAATTCTGTCACTCTATTGCAGCATTAAATAAATGAAATCTGTGATTTTCTTCTTTTATTTGATTTTAATGCTGATTCACTTAAATAACGGATGAATATTGCCATGTAAATGTATTCCAACCTATTAGCAGTCAATGTCGTTGAGAATTTATTCTTTTTTTTTTCATTAGACAAAATTCTTAAGATACTGATGGTTTCGAAACTAATTTGATTCTAACGAGTAAGGAAATGTAAATGTTTCTAAAAGTGACACAGAGAAAAAATATTATTAAATAAAATAAAAGAGTGTTAATAGAAACAAAAAATCTCAAGTTTCATTCAATTATGACTTTAGTGTTTACTTTCTGAAAAAATTATTAATATAAAAATTACTTTCCTTCAAAATGCATAAATAAATAAATACTGTCCGCAAAATATTTTGAATATAAAAAAAAATGTTCGATAAATATTTAAAAATATATATCTACGATTTATTTAATAAATGTATTTCTTTATATGTTGAAATGCGTCATAATTTTATTTAAAGAATCCACATGATAAAAGAAATAGATTTTTAATTTTATTTATCAGATATAAAAAATAAAGAAACTTGAACATTCTTACCCCGTGAATACATTCTTAAAATAATTTTGAACTAAGTTCCCTAAGGCAAAATTTGATGAGTTCGAAGCAATATAATTAAAATACGAAGATGAATTTACATAATATTTTCAGATGTTTAAAATAAAAACTTAATTTCTTCTCTTAAAATAAGAATGTGGTAATTTTCCTCTTATTATAGAAATCTTTAAAAAAAGTTAAGAGGAATTTTGTTAAGCATTTTAAATTTCTCATCAAATGTTTAAAAAAATGTTTAAATCTAAATACCTTTCAATTGTTATACATTCAATTATTTATAAGGACGTAATTTCTTTTTTTCATGAAGTGAGAAGGAATTTTTAATTTCCCCAAATTTTATATGACATGCTTTCATAAAAACGTTTAAAATATTTTCACTGGAATTAAGAGATGAAATTTTTTTTTAAATCAAAATTTTATGGAATATTTTATTAAAATATTGTCAATTAGATGGTTTATAATAAATATAAATAAATTTTATTTTATGTTACTGTTGAGCAGAAACACTGCTCAACACTCCGAAACATATTTTATACAACATTTATTAGAATACTGTGCATATTATTTCTACTTGTTATTTTATGTATATTTATTTACTGTATTTAAAAGGTTTAATATTGTGTATGCAGATTTTAGTTATGTTTTACCATGGTTTTAGGTGACGGGGGATCTAGAAATGCAATTATCTTGGTTCCACTAATTTTAGGATTTACGAAGAGAGCCCATTGAGTCTGGACTTGTACAATATCCTTGACTAGTTTATGGCTTTATATATTGGTGATATATTTCGCATCTTACATGATGGTGTGGTGTCCCGGGCAGTCGCGAGAGTTCGCTGCTAGTAGTAGGAGGAGCACCCCGAGACCCTGGTGCTCGGTTGTTCCAATGGGAGAAGTGCAGTAAAAAGCCTATTTGAATATCTCTCGGCATTGGCTGGGGGTGCATAATATTATTTAGTGCCCTGCCTCATTATATTAAGAAAACAGCAAGTTTTTTTTATGAGAGAAGTAGTAGTGTCTCTCAGTCAGTAACAAAGTTAGTATCAATGTAGCAGCAAAAGTAGCAGCAGTAAGAGTTAATACTGATCAGTGAGTTCAGCACAGCAGTTCAGTATAGATGCCTAGCAGCGGTGACTTGGTTTAGAGACAGAGATAGTAAATGACAACTCGATTGAGTGACAGGTAAATTCTGCGACTCAATACAGAGTCAAAGTTAGTTGCCGAAATTTTTAAGGAGTGAGTGGTGATGCTATAAGATAATAGAAGTCAGTTATAGACGTAAGTGCTCCTGGAACCAGAGTATTCTACAAATAATGGATGTACCCCCTATTCACAACCCTGCCTGGTATTTTAAAAGATATTTGTAATTTTATTAAATCTTCCTTGATATTTTAAGTGTAAATAGTACGAAGTGTACTTTAGGGAGGTACATGCCGAATTATGGTGATTAACATGAAATGGTCGAAATTGAATAATAAGTGAATAAGTATTTTTGTAAGAATTACAATAACTTTTTATAATTATTCTCGTATGAGAGAGTTTTTTGGGGAATGTTTTATTTTTTAACTTGTAAATATTTTTGTTGTAAATAAACAAATAAATAACTGTTAATCTTAATTATGATTTCGTTTACTTACATCATGAGTCTTTTATAATTTATCTATGCTATTTTTATTTCAGTAATCAATAGCAGCTTTATGCATCTTAATGCAATCTTTCTTTTAATATGTCTATAATTTAGTCCGAAATCTAAACATTCACAACGCTTTGGCGGTTAAAGTATATTCACCGTTCTTTAATTAAGATAATGAGGGTATTATCTTCGAACTAGTCAGGGCATTTAGCAATCACGCAATTAGTTAATTCAATTTTCCTTTGCAACTATGAGGATACAGGTATTTGAGGGGCAAAATTCAGGGTTTTAAAAAACAATTGATTAAAGATGATTAAAAGTTTGGGTCTTCCCCTTCTCAATGGGAGTTTGGGGTGGTTAGTAAAAGGGTTAACGCAGTGTTTTCTATTAAGCCCAGATCATCCAAACAGTTACCAATTAATTTCCAACTAATCTTTCCTGTATAACAAGAAATTGTCTTTCACTTTACTTACATATTTCATAGCTTTAGTTGCATATAAATATTTATTTACCTTGGTTAAACTTCTTTGTTTTGTAACAGTGAACAAAATTAAAACAGCTGGTAATTTGCATAAAGTTCTGTAGTATTTTTGTTTTAGTCAAAAGTATGTAAATGACAGCACCACAAATTTGTATAAGACACCCATGTAATAGAACTTCCTTTTTTATGTTGCTGTAGAAAGTTTCAAAATGTTTTTAAATGTATGTTTATGCTTGTGATTATTATGTCTTGTAATAAATGTTTAAAATGTTTATCTTAGCAGTGCGACCTCGTATAAATTTTACTGTTAGTTTAATAACTAATTATTTACAATGGAAAGAATGGCGACGAAATTTAAATTTAAAAAAATCATATCTCCGAAATCTATTTTTAAAAAAGTGATTGTGCGGATAATAAATGGCTTTGCTTCCGGTTCGAGAATAATCTTGAATTTGATAGCTCTTGAGTTTTAATTTCTACTTTGCACATCGTCATTTACAGAATTTACGAGGTCAGTAAGCCTGCTGCTTATCTGACTTTTCTAACTTTGAAAAGATTAAACAAACATTTTCTCACATTTCAAAGCATTTGAAGAACCAATTTAATCATTTGTAGCATATGGCGATTGAAACAAACATGGAATCATGATATTACATAATGTAATGAAGAAAGAAAGTTAGATGCTATTTTTTCCTGTGTATGGGTCCAAAGCTGTACAATTTGTTATTAAATGATTTAGTATTTCCAAAATCTTCGGGATCCTTGACATACAAAGAATTTTTTTTTTTTTTGGTTAAGCATTTAAGCTCCGCCACAAGTACATTTTTCAAGAGGATTAATATCCGTAAGTTTTTGCGATTTGAGAATTATTAATTCAAGATTTTTGAGCTATATTAAAAAAATACGAATTTTTATGCATTTTTCGTAATACACTAAAGGAAATTTACTAAAAAGTAAAAAAAAAAAAAAAGGAAAATATTCAAAATAAAGTAGTCACACAAGTAGAGGATTTAAATTTTGAGAAAACTCTTGCAAAAACAGATGCTTTATATTACATGCGGACATTGAAGTTTTAATTGAAGCACAAAAATTTGAATGTTAATAAAGTTTAGTGTACTAAAAATGTACAACCAAAGATATTTCCAAAACTTTTCATAAAAAGATAGAAACAATCGTGGTAACTTCGACAATCAAATTGTTCGTCGCACATTGATTCCTATATCATAAGTGCATTGTCGTAAAATGTATCTCTTATAGTGCTAAAATGATATTTATATTTTTTTATACAAGCTAAAAATGTATTTATATTTATTTCGAGAATGTTATTAGATATTTTATACCTATATTCTTATAAAAAAAGATAATGAAATAATTAATTTAGTAAATTTTGAAGAGAACTGAAAATATATTATATTAAATTTTTTTGTTTATACATCGCCTTTTCTTAGTTACAAGTAAAGACAATGGTGGTTAAATATAATGGACAACTTTACTTAATGTGAAATGCATACTGATAAAATGTTTGTCCAAATGATAAAATAAGGTGTCAAAATTTCACTTTGAATATTTCTACTTAATTTAAACAACTTGAAACAATCTTTGGTATGTGAACGTCTTTAACATTAAAGATAACAAGGATGAATTAAGATGTACCTGCAATTGATCTAGTAATTAAAACTTATATTCCGAATATTCAGAACTGCTTCGAGACATTTCAATGAATATTTAGAGTTTCTGTGAGACATAGCGGTCAGATCCAATTTCAAAGGACAGAAGCTCATTTCTATAATTAAAGATGCAAATGCAGACTTTGGAAAACGCATTGTAAGTGAAAGCTGAATAAGTTATATTATGCTTGAATGTTTAGCACTAACAAATATTATTTGAACGGTACATATGATAACACAATATGCGCATTCTCAGAAGCACTTAGTTGTCTAACATTAAATTATAGACTACAGTTAGATTTCAAGCAATCAGATTAATATTTCCATTTTAGTTTTGAATGATTAAACTTGAATAGGATTAGGGCAAGGATTTGAGTAAATGAAATTGTAAATACATATAAGCGAAAAATAAAATGCAAGTGTCCCTATTTGTAAAAATTTGAATTTTACTATATACATTTCTAGTTTAAATCGGAATCTTTTTTAATTGTCTTAAAACTTAGCGACTGTATATAACTTCCTAAATACATTTAGTTCAAATGTATTAAATTATTTTAAATTATAATTTTTAACTCAAGAGATGCACTTTGGTATTCAAATTTGCAAAATTGGATTATTCAGAGTAGCATTGTAGCACGCACGAAATAAAAAAAAGTACATATACGGGGTTTACTTTATTGAATGATCTTATTTTATTGTTGCCAACAGACGAAACTATTGTTCAGAAACTTGTGAAATTATTTGAAGGATATAGTCTAGGAATGGGATTTTGTTTAAGGGGTCTCAGGACTCTTAAAATTGGAAAAAATGAAAAAAAAGATCCTTTTCAACATTTAATATTTTAAAATTTATTTATTTTTACGACACAATTTTAATTGGGAATGAAAGATATAAGTATGTTCTTTCATTTCATGTGTTTAAAAAATTATAAGATGCAGAATTAGCATTTACAGGGGTCTCCAAACTGTTAGACATTTTACGAGCAAAAAATCGGCATAAGAGCTTACGCGCACGATTACAAAATAAGTATTGCAACTAGAATGAAAATTTTGGCGTCTAATTATACTTCAGATTATAATAATTAGCCTGAACCTAAATAAATTTGTATTTAAAGATTTTTTGAATTTTTAATACAAAGTTGTATTTAGGTAATGCAAAATTGAGAAAATTTCAATAGTATAATCACCTAAAAAAATATTGTTTTGAACACTAAAAAGGAAAATTTAGGTTCAGTTTATACAGACTAACATGAAACATATGTCTTGAAAATTTCATGAAAAAATATTCATAAGTTTTTGAGATATCCTGCGCGTTATGCACAAAAACGTCATTTGGAGAAAAATGGCTTCAAAGTTTCCGAAACGACGCTTCAGCTATTGAACGTGTATAAATGTAAAAGCCATAACTTCAGTTATAATAGGAATTTCAAGGAAACAATTATATCAAAATGTTCAGAAAAGATAGGAGGTTAACCTCTTAAAAAACTAAAATTTCGAAAATTTTAAATCTTTAAGAGTCCTGAGACCCCTTAATAAAAAAAAAAAAGGTAGTTCAAAATTTCCCCGCTAGAGGGATTTTTAATGAATTATACATTTAGCATACATTTAAGATATATGACAAATTTTGTTTATTTACCTGATCTTAAAGATAACATTTTATGACATGCTCGTAGTATTTCCCCGAACATTCTGCTGTCAGATGTTGAACATGCTATATTACGATTACAGATGGCACCTGGAAATGATGGCCATCATGTGGAACATCTTCCGTTGAAATAAAAATTGTAAACTACTGTAAATGTATTAAATATGTAATTCATTAAAAAAATGACACCTGGTAGCAAAATTTTGAACAATTTTTTTTTCACTCAAACAAATTTCCATACCTTCATTATGCCCTTTACAAAATTTCTGAACTTTCTGAACAAAAGTTTCTTCTGTAGACAACTTTAAAATAGGGTCTTTTTATTATGGACATTCTGTATATATATGTTTCTTAAAATTACAACTTCAACTTCAACACATCCTTAAGCATTCCGGATTGCCCACCATTGGACTGCATATCATTTGACTGTAGAAACTACGTAAGGCATTTTAGTAATTCAATTTTACTGCTAAATGAGGGATACAAAAAATACAATCAGATGCGCAAGTACAGAAACATAAATGTTCAACAAATAATTACTATAACCGGGCACTTCCGATTTTAAACGTTTTTTGAATATCTGCAGAAATACTCCATAAATCGTCGTGGACTTTGGGAATGTAAATAACGTGTTTGATCTCAAATTTTGCAGTGAAATTTGGTTACGAGAGCAATTAGAGGGGGGGTCCATCAAAATTTTAATAAAACAATTAATATTAACTATCATCCTGTAAGAGAAAATGCTCTGGCAAATGTAACAAATAAATGTGTTGACACTGTACAATATATCTGTACGCATGTACGTGAGAATTGCACTTTTACTCTTAAAGATATAAACCTTTCTTTAAATTGTTCAAATGTTTCTTTTTTATTGCAAGCAGGGTTTTCAAACAAATTTAACGGCCCTTTCCGCAAACTTGGCAAATTGCAGTAAAAGCATTATAGTGGAATTAATTAATTGCTTGAATAAATATATTGATTATTTGATGACGGGAGAGCATTTGTGGCAAATAATGTTTAGTAGCATTTGCGAGACCGATAGCATTCTTTTTTTTTTGTTGTTTGTCAGTATACTATTTAGAATAACATATTATATAAATACCAGTTCAATATTTTGATAGTCGAGAAAGATATTGGTAATTTACTAAGATGAATTTCAGTCACTTTTTTTAAATGTAGATCTATAATAAGGATTTTTTCAGACATTGATAAAGAGCTTGCAGCATCTTTGATATATTTGTTAATATTTCCAATATTACAGTGACATTTTTATATGTTGCCATATTTTAATTGTAGTATAAAACTTTTAATACGCTTAGTCATGTTTTTCGATAGCGATATTAAATTTAGTCAAAAATTCTGCATGCTATTAACAAAATACATTTATTTTTTTTTACAGAAACGTTTATATCTTCACAAATGTGCATTGTGTATGCTATTCTTACACAAATTCAAGGGGGAAAAGGGAAACCCGAACCGTACAGCTCCAAGCTGTAAGCCTGATGGAGTAACATCCTACGGTCGGCGGAAACCCAATTGTTAGTCCATCTTTTGACAGCAGTTTTAAAAAGATTTCATTGGTTGCACAAGGTTTATATTTATGCTTCAGCGACACAAAAATCTCTGAGATTCTCAACATAGCTGCCTGGTACAAAACATGACAATTTATAATAAAATCAAGATATTAGTAAAAAAGAACAACTAAATGATAATAAATAATAATGAACTAAATGATAATAAACTATGACAAAAATGGTAATAATAATTTAAAAAAAATAATGAATATAAATGAAAACTATTTACAATGGAAATAAAGAAGATGACAAAAAAAATTATAAATCATCGTCTGAAGTATTGTCTGAGATTTGGATAAATATTTCTAAAAATGACTTCATTTTTCTCTATAAATCTCATTAGTGATGATATTCTGTTCATGAGAACGGAACTTTCAAAAAGTGTAAAGTGTCTTACATGTGAATTTTTAAAGAAACATTTATATATTTACAAATAGGCATGCTATTCTTACACAGATGGCTACAAAAATTGTATAGTGCCCCTCAATTGTTTTTGCTACAGTCACAGACAATTTCAATCATTTTTTGTTAACGGTTGATTGTAAATACTATTTTATATTTCATTTATTGTTTGACCTAATTGTCCTTGTAACTAAACATTTACTGAAATACTTGAGGTCAAAATATCTATTAATGACAAATATGTCCCCGAAGTTCGAGCACGATTAGTCAAGCAGTTATGTAAATATTTGACAAAACCTCTGAAATCGAAAGTGTCTCGTCATTATCATTAAAACATGAGTTTAAGTGTTTATAAAAAAGTGTATTGTTTATCTATTTATTTATTAGTATAATCTGAATTGTGTTTTATGTAAACCAGAAACTGTAAAAAGCGAAAAACGTGCCACTTACTTACTTAAATTCACAAGATATAATTTTTTTAGAAACGATTTTTTAAAATAAAGTATGTAATAATTTGTGGCGATATAAATTGCAATTTATTATTCTACTTGACTATCACGAAAGATGTGCTTACTAATTATTGTTGTTATTTTAAGCATTTTCTTCACAGTTTGTCAAATTACTTTATACTGTTATTTGTGTGTGTTAAAATTTTTATATGAATATCATAAGTATTATATTAATGTAATATGACTGGTAAACGGTAAAAACTTTTTAACGTTAGATAATATTCACCTTATTCATTATAAATTTTCCAAATTATCTTTAATGTAACCAGAATGTAGCAAATCGTTTTATACCTATGAATATCTACAACATTTTGTCATTCTACAAAGCACTTCTATTTTATATTTCTAATTGTAAATATGTGTGTCAACTTTCCCACTGATACTTCTGACCCAGAGATTATTGGTGTTTCTAAATATAGGTAGGATTCACACTCGTAACTAGTGTTTGATAAAAATGTAGTACTTGATCGTTAAGCTTGTAGAAAATAAAATGATAGATTCAGTGCTGACGTTGACAGAAATCCCAGCTGAACTCATCTGACCACAGCCCCTGTATACGCATAATAATATAAGTGTATTAAGTGGCTTTTCAGAATAATTATTTTCTCAAATCACTCTGTCATCCACACCGTAGCTCATCTGCGAAGAGTCCGGTGCATTATTAATGAGAAGCTCCCTTTAAACCCAAAATTAACCGAACTCAGAAATGTCAGCTGATGTACCACTATTATTAAAATAAAGAAATATTAAACAATTATTATTGAATATATGTATATTCGAGTAAAAACGTGTTTTAAAAAAAGCAATAAACAATATATTGTAACACCGTACATGTTTGCTGAATTAAATAGATTAAAATGGAAATGTATTATACCTATAATTTTTAAATTACTGCTTACAAATTATTTTACCTTTTTTAACCTTCAATTCTAAATAAAAAATTTTAGTATTTTTAATGATTTATATATTTGCAAATTTGATTCATTAAAATATAGGTTTGATTTTAGGATAAGTTACACTAACAACTAAATGTTTTGCCAAATTTGAAACATTCAACCTTACATTCTTATTAACATTATTTTGTTCACAATTAAATTGCCAAAAAGAGAGAATGGAATAAACTGAATTAAAATTCATTATGTGAAAATAACGCATGTTAATCATGTTAAATAAAAAAACAGATAAATTGCAATAAAGAAAAATGATTAAAAAATTTTACCTTCCGGATGAATTGGAGAGCCTTGTTCAGCTTAAACGTTCTTCAGCGAAGAAAGGTTCGAAAGTTTTACATTAATACTAGCACCCGGCGTCGCCAGTGTTAATTATGAAGAGACTCCCGGGTATAATAAATTAAAATGAAATAATACGGCAATAATAACTGATATTTGTGCATTCCTGTCCATAAATCATTATAAAAAGAATCCGAAAATATGGTGTTATTGTATCCCAATCATAGTAAAATCCCCCAGTTTTAAATATCAGAATGCTTTTTTTCTTGGCTAGTGTGACAAAGAAATATATGATTTTTCTGATAAAACGAAGAAAAAAATAAACCAATTGGCGTAGTGTTTAGTAAAATTATCGATGATATAGCATATGCATACATTATAAAGTAAAAATATGTTCGTGAGTAACGCTCATATCATACTGATGGTATCAACCACCTAACCCATAAATTGTGCCTTTACTGTATTTTTTCTTAACTTCTAAACACGCGCAATTTCATGTTTTATATTGAATAGAAAAAATTACATTCAAATGAAATTCATTTGAAAATTATATCTCAATTTTCATATTTTAATAATTTCTGATTTTAATACTGATCATTAAAAATCATAAAACTGAGATACAGTTTTCTGAATTTAATGAATTTTAAAATATTTTCAAGTTTGGGTTTTATTAATTTGCAACCCAAAATTACGAATGATGAACCCATTTGCTTTGAATGCAATACTATAAAAAAACGACATGTCCATGAGTAACGCTTGCATCATATTTTTGGAGGCATTGAATGACCTAACACATAAATTTTGCCTTTACTGCAATTTGTTAACCTCTAAACATCACACATTAGATTTTTTAAACATCTAATGGAAAGCAAAAAGTGCATTAAATGCTATTTGTTTGAAAACTGATTCCCAATTTACTAATTTTTTATGTATTTTATAGTTAATTTTATGCAAGAATATTTTTAAATATCCGTGCAACCAAATTACAAACAAAAGATGAACCCAATTGCTTTTAAAACTGCGTAAATAATTTATAATATGAGAGTTTATTAGTGTAATATTCCATAACTAAATAAACAATCGAAATGGAAACCTCATAAAAAAATAAAATAAGAATTTAACAGATTTCAAATCGAACATTCAAAATTATCACAGTAATGAAAGTTGCTATAAATGAAAAAAAATTACGATTGACCGCTTGTTAGAACGAAAGTACCAAAAATGCCTTTTGATATAGCTTTTCAAGATTCTAAAAAATATAGTAAATGTAAAAAAAAACTTTATGTATTTTAAATTCAAACCGATATTATTTTTCTATTCTGTGAACGGTAGGTATATGGATCACCTTTAACCAAGGATATTCCATAGTGGATTGCTGGTTATTTTTAAACGGAAACATTGATTCATAAAAAATAAGTCTACAGCGAATAACCTGTTAATGGCATCAAATTCCAGAACCTTACAGTACTGATGCCAGTCTTGAAACTTTCTTTAACAACAACAAAAAAAAAACCTTACTCTTAGAAAACATATGCTATGTTTCATTTTCTATTTCATTTATATCGTAGAAAAAAAAAACATATTTTATGTAATCGTATTTAACCCTTTAGAATACACACGCAGAGTATGCGATATCCACAGTACGTACTGTATTTACATTTGCCATCACTGTTTTCCGAAAAGTAGCCTTCAAATTATATCATCCTACATTTTGTAATAAATGTCTGCAGTCAAATAATATGACGATTTTTATTTGAATTTATCGGTGGCAAAGTACCAATCCTGTATACCAAAGAGCTTCTCTAGAGTACGCAGTACGCCGCGCTTGTATTGGAAGGTGAATATAAATCGCAGAATGTTATAATTGCATTTATTGGACTAAAACATTTAGCTAATTGGTATAAATAAAGAAATAGCATGCCAACAAAATAGGAAAGAAAACGTATCAACCGTTTTATAAAATCAGCCTGACATCATATTTATTGAAAGTGACAACATATTTATAGAAAGAGACACCATATTTAGCGAATGGTTTCCTGATATTTTTTCATGAAATAGAAATGCCAATGTTATAGTAAATGTTTTAACTTCAAAATATATTGAAATGAAGTTTTTACGTCTATTCAAATCACTTATCGTTAAAGTTTTATTTTAAATATAAAAAATTCAGTAGTTCAATTACATACCTAATAATCTTGAGGGATTTTTTTGGAGGGGCGTAGCTTCTAATTTTGCTATTGGATAATAAACAACGACAAAAAAATCTGAACAATTTTTATCTTTGTAGGTGCATATGGGTTAATCTTCGATAATCAGGCTGCCCGCAATTTGGCATACATTAACAAATGAGACTTATACCTTTTATGGAGCTTATTACATACAAAAGTATAACACCATTGATGTTTTTCACATGTAACTCGATTACAGAATATTAACATACAGTAATGCTTAACCAGGAATTTCAAGAAAAAACACGTCATCTTGACGTAATTATAGTAAAGTGTTTCAGCTTTGAAAACCAGAATGCTTGTTTTCTTCAGCAAGTATACCTGAAGTATACGATATCTCTGACAATACGGGGGGGAAAGCAACAAAAGCACCCAAATGACCTAGCATTTACTGAAATTTTAAATTCACGTGGTTTAAAAATATATCTTTCACTTTATGAATAATAATAATGATTAATTTCAGAAGATCAAGAATCTCTCTTCAGAATAAAATATCATTAGAAAGTGATGTCAGATAAACAGAAATTGACGCCATATCTAGCAAACGATTTTTTTTTTAAATTATTATCTTTTCCTAAATTGTTTTCTTGATCTTTAAACGCCTGTATTAAAGTAGATGTTTTAATTTAAAAAACATTCAAATTAAAGTGCTACGTCATTTTACCACTCTTATATATAAAGTTTTTATTATATATATTAAAAAAAAATGTTCATTTACTGTTTAGAATGATGTCAATTTCAAAAACACAAAAATATAGCAAGAAAATCTTATTTTTTATTGGCAAATTTAAAAAAAATACACGCGTCATCGTTATTTTATAACATTATTGTGCTATTTTTTAGGCTATGGCAGCAGGAGAGAAACGATTGAATTAGAAAATTTAAAAAGAGATACTTCTATAATGTTAAATTATAGAAGGTGGTAGAAAAAAGGGATAAATAGAGGTCAGATGATTTTTTTTTAAGTAAACTGCGATCTTTTCTACGTTCTAAAACGTATGCACATCAAGTTTCGTGCAAATCGGTCAAACATTGATGATTTGTATTAAGAATATACATACAGAGAATAGCTTTTATATATATAGATTGATACACGATAGTCGTCATGCCATATTGGATCAAAGGCTGTGATACTGTGCTGGAATGGGTTATTGCCAAGTTGTGCCAAACGAAAAGATGATTAAAGAACGAAATGAAAAAAAAATAAATACACGAATATTTGTAACAATTTAAACTTAAATATGATTTGTTATGTTGCTCTAGTAGTCTTTCTCATAAATACGATTTCTGTAAATATATCCTTATTTTAAATCCAAACATTACATAGTAGAACAACGGCAAAATCCGTTTTTTAATATTACAACATGAAAAATGAGAATGAAAATTTGTACAACAAAAACATAAAACATAAAAACTGTCTATTTATAATATAAGTCATTACTAAGTCATCTCTTCCCTATCATTCCAACAAATTCAGTTCTGCTACATAATTTTAAGTTTAAACTTTAAAACGTAATCTGCATGAACAGAATAATTTTGAATAAATTGCCATTTTAAAATTAATGGATCAAATTTGTTTACTGCGTTTACTAAGCATAAAACAGATTAAACTACTGTCTAACAAACTTCTTTAAAGTTCTAAAATGTTACGATGAAGCATAGTTTAATTATAGACTTATGTGACGTTTTTATTTTATATCGTATTAGCATCTCAGTAAACATTATCATATTAAAGCTTTTATGACGAAGAACGAAGGTGAAAAATAATGGCATTAGATTTTATGCAATATGTACACGAATGTAAAGAAAAAAAGTCCTTCCGGCCAGTGCCGGGAGGAAGAGGTAGCTTTCATATTCCTTATTTTAAAAAAGCCAACTTATATTATTCAAACAGACGAAGCTCAATTTAGTGGAAACCGAATATAGAAGATTCAATACTAATTTTTATCAATACTAAATCATTATGAATGAGAATTTCGCGAAATTAGTCAGCTTTATCCAAGCTGCTTTTATTTAAAGTAACCTATATTTGGCTGCCAAATTCGGCGATTTCTTAAAGTGCCTGCCATTTTAAGACAACATGGTGGATGAGGCTAACCAGTGAACTTGGTCGAGACCTTAGAAATTGCTGTGCACATGCTTACTCACATCAGAATCGATTGATATATACGAGTGCTGTCGCAGGCAAAAAATCAGATTTTTCAAAATGTCACCCACATTTATAGTAGGAGAGCTGTTGAACATTTTTGAGTAGGTATTTGAGGCACCCTGAAAATTTATGCAGCACTTCTTTTGTAATGCCTGAATACAAAATCGAATGTCTGGCTGAAGGATCGTGGCCCAAAACCTGTGCCAGACACGTGTCAAGTGCCATTTTTTGACACTACCCAAAAAAATTATTTGAGGCACGCTGAGATTGAAACAGAATAATATTTATACTTAGGAAAAAATATTTTGAAAATGACACTTTAGTCGGCCCAAAACCTGTGCCAGACACGTGTCAAGTGCCATTTTTAACTACCCTAAAAAGGTATTTGAGGCACACTGAGATTGAGGCACAATAATATTTATGCTTAGAAAAAAATATTTTGAAAATGACAGGCACTTTAGTCGGCACAAAAACTGTGCCAGACACGTGTCAAGTGCCATTTTTTGTCTGGCACAGGTTTTGGGCCACGATCCTTCAGCCAGACATTCGGTTTTGTATTCAGGCATTACAAAAGAAGTGTTGCACAAATTTTCAGGGTGCCTCAAATACCTTCCCTAAAATGTTTAACAGCTCTTGGACTATTAGATATTGAAATTGCTATATCTGAGCCATTTTTTAAGATAAAAACAAACAAAAAATGCTCCTGAATCCTTATATCAAGGTCAAATACTTAAGAAAGAAACCTTTTTCAATTTCTAATTTTTTTGCACCTCACATTAAATATAATTTTTTTTTAATTTAATGGCCGCCATTTTGAAACAAGATGGCTGATGAAACTGGCCAGCGAACTTGGTCGAGATATTGATGTATACTATCCACATGCCTTCTTACATCGAAATAGGCGAATACGTGTGTTATCGCTTGACAAATACAAGATCGTTTCAAAATGTTAGCCATGCTAGAAATTCAAAGTGCTATAATTCAACCATTTTTTTAAGAAATAAACAAAAGAACAAATTTTCAGAAACAAAAACTGCTCCGGAATCTTTATATCAAGGCCAAACACATAAAAAATCTTTTTCATTTTCCAATTTTTTTAATACCTCATTTTAAATTTAAAATTTATTTTTTTTTCAAATGGCAACCCTTTTGAAACAAGATGGCAAATGAAGCTGGCCAACGAACTCGGTCGAGACATTGGTATGTACTATGTACAGACCAAGTTACATCCAAATCGGTTCATAAATACGCCTGTTATCGCGTGACAAATGCAGATCGTTTTAAAATTTCAGCCACAATAGAAATTCAAAATGCCATAACTCAACCATTTTTTTTATATATAGACGAAACAAAAACTGTTCCGGAATCTTTGTATTAAGGTCAAACACATACGAAAGAAATCTTTTTCATTTTCCTATTTTTTGGTATCTCATTTTAAATTTAAAATTTTTTTTTTTTTTTTTTTTTTTTGAATGGCCACCATTTTTAAACAAGATGGCAGATGAAGCTGGCCAACGAACTCGGTCGAGATATTGATGTATACTATCCACATGCCTTCTTACATCGAAATAGGCGAATACGTGTGTTATCGCTTGACAAATACAAGATCGTTTCAAAATGTTAGCCATGCTAGAAATTCAAAGTGCTATAATTCAACCATTTTTTAAGAAATAAACAAAAGAACAAATTTTCAGAAACAAAAACTGCTCCGGAATCTTTATATCAAGGCCAAACACATAAAAAATCTTTTTCATTTTCCAATTTTTTTAATACCTCATTTTAAATTTAAAATTTATTTTTTTTTCAAATGGCAACCCTTTTGAAACAAGATGGCAAATGAAGCTGGCCAACGAACTCGGTCGAGACATTGATATGTACTATGTACAGACCAAGTTACATCCAAATCGGTTCATAAATACGCCTGTTATCGCGTGACAAATGCAGATCGTTTTAAAATTTCAGCCACAATAGAAATTCAAAATGCCATAACTCAACCATTTTTTTTATATATAGACGAAACAAAAACTGTTCCGGAATCTTTGTATTAAGGTCAAACACATACGAAAGAAATCTTTTTCATTTTCCTATTTTTTGGTATCTCATTTTAAATTTAATTTTTTTTTTTTTTGAATGGCCACCATTTTTAAACAAGATGGCAGATGAAGCTGGCCAACGAACTCGTTCGAGACATTGGCATGTACTATGTATAAACGAAGTTACATCGAAATCGGTTCATAAATACGCCTTTTATCGCGTGACAAAATTCAGGACGTTTCAAAATGTCAGCCACGCTAGAAATTCAAAATGCTATAACTCAGCCATTTTTTAAGATATAGACGAAACAAAAACAGCTCCGGAATCTTTGTATAAAGGTCAAATACGTAAGAATAAAATATTTTACCATTTTCAATTTTTTGGTACCACATTTCAAATTTTAACATTTTAAAAAAACTTTAAATGGCCGCCATTTTGAAACAAAATGGCGGATGAAGCTGACCAACGAACTCGGTCGAGACATTGATATGTACTATGTACACACCGAATTACATCCAAATCGGTTCATAAATACGAGAGTTACAGTGTGACAAAGGTCATATATATATATATATATATATATATATATATGTCAATTTTGAACGGAGGGTGGTTTCGGGGTCTGGAGGTCATGATCGATGAAAATATTCAAAAAATGTTTGAAATCGCTTTCATCCGAACGGCTGCAATAGGTAGCTTTTAGTAATGAAAGCTACCTAAAAGAGGTTTTTTTTCCTAATATGGAGGTCGTACTTTTCGTTAGATATACATAGTATAGATGATTTTATGCTTAAATATACACGAACATGTGAAAAAATGCTGCTTTAAAAAATATATATAAGCGTGTTTTCTTGTTAGTTTTACAAAGTACTTAGGGACATGCGTATATATCCAAAAATGGAGAGAGAGATAGAAAGAGAGAGATCATTGTGCGAGCAGTTCTAAAACATTTTTTGCGTTATTTATTCGCCGGAAATGGTCTCAAAGTTTGCATATAATCACAGAAAGACTTTTAATCGAATGAGAAAAATTTAGGTAAAGATTTCTGATCCGAAATGATGGCGCAATACCCCTTAAAAGTTCTAAGGAGTGTACAAACTTTAATAAAAATATAGATATAAAAAGGTAAACTTCTTAGTTGATATCTGCATTTTCAAAACACTGTTTTTCGAAATAATATAATATTAAACTTATTAATTCTAAGAACATTTGCACTGATATCTGAAAATAATGTGCTATAACTACATATCTATACATGTTTAATTATATGTATATATGTGTGTCTGTTACTGATTTACAATCATTCTAATTACAATATTTTTGTTCTGTTTCTAATA
Organism: Maratus speciosus; assembly: GCA_963932465.1. Lineage (NCBI taxonomy): Eukaryota > Metazoa > Arthropoda > Arachnida > Araneae > Salticidae > Maratus > Maratus speciosus. The sequence goes on along the minus strand of OZ010788.1, from coordinate 388,621,490 downwards.
CAACTAGAGTCTTTGAAACATTCTTTTATGGCATTTAAGTCCGTTTTAATTAACCCGCTTTATTATTGATAATAATTTTTCTTTATTATGTGGAAAAATCTATTTATTTACTCCCAATATAATCTCTATAACATTTTTCACATTGTTCTTTCTTTTTTATTATATATTGCTTATAAAGATATCTTTTCAGGCAATAAAATATAACATGAATGAGGTTAATGTCATAAAATTATTTTTCGAATGTTTCTCTTAGTTCCAGAAATTCCAGGAAACACACCTTGCCATCACTAATTGAGTGCTACCGAAACCACACTTTTGTTCAATTATCGTTTTTCTTTCACTGGGAAACTTCATTGCTTTAGAAGAAGTAATTGTATTATCGTGAAAATCTGAAAAAAAGAGAATGACGTAAGTTGAATAGACACCGGGGAAATGGATAAAAGAGTTTCCTAGAAAATATGTGATGTAATTAAGTAAATACACCTAATAACTGTAAAGATTTTCTTCCTGAAAAAGTGGCTTATCTTAAAAATTCAAGATACTTAATTATACAAGCGCACACGAACACACATACATATGCAAATATATGTGCATGGAACACTTCTAAAATGGACATAAAATATATTATTAATTGTTTCCTATTATATCTGCTTTACATGCATGTACTTCTCAGACAGTTTTTATTCTGTATAAAATAGTTACTAAATCATATTATAATTCAGTTAGAGTTACTTTATATTTACATACTTACAGATATTATAAAATTTTTTCACACATAAAAATCATGTAGATATCATAAAAATGTACTGAAACTTCTTACGGACGGAAAAATCCAGTCTTTAAAATTAGTCATACGTAGAAAAGTGAAACTTTCTTAGAAATGTTTTTTTTTAATTCACCCTTCTCTCTTTGGCATCTTCAATTTACTGACGTTACCTTCATCGCCTCTCATTTTGAATTTGAAAAATACCGAGAAAAGCACGAGCCAAATTGAAAGGCAATGAAGATAACGTCAGTAAAATGAAGATAGCCCAAACAGAAGGGTGAAAATATTTTTTTTAACAATTCTATCAACGTTACTACGTATGACAGTTTTTGTAGACTGACTTTTACAATCCGTAAGAAGGCTAAGAGCTTTTAAATGTCATGTACATGATTTTTATGTGTGGAGAAAATGTTTTAATGTCTATAAATATATAAATATAAAGTAAAACTATGTAATCATATCATACTTTAAAACTTGTGTATAAATTTATATACAGGGTGTCCGGTCTCAACGGTGTCCAATGGCTAATTCCTAAACCGTTAGTCATAGATATATAGTTCCAATTACAAAAATGTTTAAAATCAGGTAAATAAATATTTTAAAAGCGGTTTGGGTCAATAAAAACATTTCTTAAAAAATTACGAAATTTAAATTTTTATACGGTCCCCCGGTCCTATAAGTTATATTTAGTAAAATTTTTCTTTTACACTGACAAGTAATGCAAAAAAATCCCGTTGTTCTACGATTAAAATTGACCGAGTAATACATGTTTAAAGTTGGAGCATACTTTTTGCAGCAAATTGGGGGTCATTCACAAATTTAGTCGAAATATAATTTCGTCAGATATATTTAAAAATGGTTGAGAGTAAAATTAACATTGCAATATCAATTTGAAATCTTTAGACATTCTGACATATTAATGCAAAATATACAATTTGTAATACACATTTAAGAAGAAAGAAAAAAACAGAATTTTTGTTAAATAAAATGATGCTAAATTAACAGCCTCAATTCTTTACAAAACGATACGTATTTTAAAATATTATTAGATTACACTAGCCTGCAAAAGTTGGGTCATTTTATGATTTTAGCTTTTGATAATTGATTCTTATGTATTCTGTACCGCTGAATCCGGAATTGACCTTGTGATGTAGATCACATATAATTGGATTTTGTAGAACTTAAAAAGTACATTAGTTACTAAATTATTTCGTTTCTTTTAATTAAACTCTTAATTTTCTCTAAGATGCATTTTTACCTTATCGTAAATCACTTTTTGCAGTTAAGGTACTTTTCATTTTATTCGTAAATTTACTACTATAATAATTATAGTTCGCGCTATAATTCATTCACATCTTTGTGAATTTGACATTTCCTCTTGTAACGCAAATATTTATGTACATCTGTCAGTAATAACTTTTAGCCGTTACATATTAAATATTAAAAGAAGTTGATTACACCATCGTTACGTTTTAAATCTTTTGTTTTTAGCATTCAGTTAAGACACTATGATATTGATTATAACTATCATAAATTTTATTTATCCGTTACTCTGCTAAATCAGTTGGCCATAAATTTTAAAAGTATAACACTAGATAGCTAACTTGTTAATTCTTTTCACTCTAGGAATAGATTATAGCTGTAATTTCCCAGAAATATTATTTTGTTTACTTGATCATTTAAATGTGAAGTTCATATCTTTAAGAAAATGTGTTTATCCTTGAAATGAAGCCAAAATCATTAATCGAACAGATAATGTATGTTCGGTGTCAATATTGATATTAGAATGGTTGTTTAAAGGATTTATTGAAAATAAGATTACTCTATTTTTCTCTGGGGTGAGGGAATAAATTCTCAAAATGTTATTGTATAATTCTTAATTTTTGTTTGGCATTAGTCTCGCCAATGATTGCGGCTCTTTTTACCATATTGGCGAATTGTAGATTTTTACATTCCAAGGTAGTAAAACTGTATTGCTTGATTATGTTGGCTCTCTTGGCGATTGGATTCGCAACACTGAACATGTAAACAAATGTTTGCTGTTTTAATGGGCCACCCCTGCTGAAGCTTTTGCTGGATCGTAAAGAAAATAAAACATCTTAAAATGTCAAGCTTTTTCTATTCATGTCTCCTATACTTTCAGGATTGGAACCCAATAATGGGTTTGCGAGAACGTCTTGTACGAATACATACGAACCGGCCGTACATGTCACAGATGTCTTCACTAAATATAAGTATGGGGGGCTTTCGCCCTACCATAGACCTTCATTTTTAGCCATCACATCAAGATTTTTCGCAAATTGTAAATTTCAAAGTTAAAATTTAATCTCCTCCCCAATCTCATCACACCACCCAGCTGTAAGAATCCTAAGATAAGCAAAAATATCGAATAAATTATAGAATCAAATCAAATAAAAAAGTTTTACATATGTTTTATAGTATGAGATTTTCGCTATATTTTAACTTACACATTTGCAAAAAATTCTAACGTGATGGTTAAAAATGAAAGTCATTTTCAGATTTTGTGCTAAAAAGTACGTAAAAATCAATTATCAAAAGTTAAAAAATACAACCATCTCCTCTTCTTTATAGTATCCGATTTTTGTTATTCTTTAAATTCGACAATTTATGATTTGCGAAATATCCTGACATGATGGTTAAAAATTAAGGCAATTTTCGGATTCAGTGCTAAAAAATACATAAAAGTTAAAAAACCCAACAATCTCCGTCTTGTATTATCTAATCTAAAACTTTTTCATAAACTTCTTGGCGGTAATCTATCCGAATGTTTTTGTGATATCCTATAAAATAAGTATAAATGGTAACCACCGAAAATCGTAATAATATTAGATTGTTATCGGATTTGCGCCAGTATGTAAAATGTAATCTCGTTCAGATATTTGAAAGTGGGTTAAAGTTCGAATACAAATTTTGAACTGGAAAAACATACATAAGATCGTTGAAGTAACATAAAAACTTATAAAAATAACATAATTTTATTAAAAGAAATCACAAAAGAAACAGTCTCAAATCCTGACAAAATAAAACATACGTTATTTCAGCCAATCTGAAACTTAATAAATGTTAACTTAATCGTAATACTTGTACGATTTTTTTCAAAGCGCAAATACACATGAAATGAGATCTTCGAATACTTTAAGCACTTGGAATATGACCCCTCAAAGCCAAGCCGAACTCATTTGTTTTCAGAGCAGAAAAGTGGCATAAGTCATGCATTTTTAAAGTTTCATAACTCGCACAATTTTAGTGTCATATGAATGGGACTTTTTTTGTCTTACTTGTCAGTGTAATAGGAAAATTTTACTAAATATAACTTATAGGACAGGGGGACCGTATAAAAATTTAAATTTCGTATTTTTTAAAGAAATGTTTTTATTGACCCAAATCGCTTTTAAAATATTTCTTTACCTGATTTAAAGCATTTTTCTAATTGGAACTATATGTCTATGACTAACGGTTTAAGAATTAGCCATTGGACACCGTTGAGACCGGACACCCTGTATATCGATTTCAGTTGTTATCACAAAACAAAATGCAAATCATATATCTAATTATAAATGGTAATAAAGCAGATTAAAAATAAAATTCTTGAAAGAAAATTGTTCTTATTTTGGCTACTATCATATATTTTTTTTAGAAAATTGTGCATACGTATTGTAGTTCATAGTATTTAGTACCAACCGAGAAAAATATTTTCTTACATTCAGTTGTCGCACTTCCTTTACTGAAATGTAAAGTTCGTTTGTTTCACGGAAACACTAGGAAACTTCAATTTCAATACTTTAGTACAAGCATTTCCCTATAGCAATCTTCGCTTTATTCAATCGCAAATTTTCTTTCAACAAATAAGGTAATGATCACTATTTCAAAATATTGGAATTCAAAAATAGAAAATATTGGAGCCCTGCAAATGAAATTAGCTTTCCCTCTTACACTCTCTGAATTCCAAATCATACGGAAAAGGTGTCTTTAAGTTACTCAAATGATAATAATGATAGAATATTTTATTATATCAGTGGTGGAAAATCGGCGCAGAGGTGGAGCCTATTGACACCACTAAATTTTTATGGTATTATTCAGTTTAATAAAAACTCAAAAATTTGATCATTAGACAAGAGTTAAAATACTACTATAATTTAGTGGTGTCAATAAGCTCCACCTCTGCGCCAATTTTCCACCACTGTTATATGCTAAAATAAATAATAAATCTACCTTTTCTTTCATCGCAGTAATTTGAGAAAAATTCAACTAAAATAAAAGTGTCTTAGTCGTGCTCTATATGTGCATTGTGAAATAAATGCTTTTTCATTAAACTATAATAAATTAATGTAAAATTTTAATTAATGAACTTTATGTATACATAAATAGTTTTAAAACATACAAATTATCCATTTTATAGACAAATTTAAAAATTCTAATAAATGTCTTTTCATATTTGAACTAATACAGGGTTTCTGCAAATTAGTTGGGCAAAAAGAATGATTCATATGACTGGATCTGACAAGAAAACAATTAAAGTACGCATTGTTGTAAGATAGCAAAATACCTCAAGTTTACCATTTTCACAAACGTTCAGTGTGATTTCGATTCGTCGCTCTGTAAATTCCCATCGGTAAATCATTTCTTGCCACAGATTTTTCAACATGTTTCCGTCGATCAAAGTAATTGCAGTGCAGATTCTTGATTTTAGTTAGGGAACAGATGCGGCTAATAGCGGCGGCTTGAACACTTGTTACTTTATAAAACCCCATACACCGAAAATAAGCGGTGAAAAATCTTGTGATCGTGGTGACCATTGAATAACACCTCCGCTCGCTAAGCGATAGCGTCAATTATGGCACCTAACGCCATCTATGAATAAACTTCGGCAATATTACTACTAGTCTGACTTTCAACTTGTTAATTTCATTTATTATTTCGGATCTTCTTTACTTACGAAATTGCACAACTAATTTGTAGACACCCTGTATTTTTGACAAATAATGGCATTCTATTTTTAACCCCTTAACCTCGGACTACGTGTGTAACATATGATCTCATATTCGGGCCTCATCCACAGTACATCGTTCGGGAAAATGTAAATATTAACATGACCCCTGGTACAATGATCGAGTCAAATGTAAATATCATGGGCATAGACCGTGGTGCGACAGTAAAGGCTAACGGGATTACAAATAAAATTTTGTGGTATATCTACCTCGATTATTACATCAGGTTGTAATTACTTATCAAATATTCCACAAAACGAAACCCATTGTATCTTACACATGTATTTACATTCCGTAATTCTTGTGCATTTGGTACAACTTGGACCGATTTTTCGAACCCTGGAACGGCTCGAAAGTTGCACGATCTTGCTTACGTTTTGGACCTAAGCTGTTGAAATGTGGATCGTAGGAACCCTTTCAGCGGCGCCGTTTGCAGTCTGCAAACGGTTAATTATACTGCTCAAAATGCGAAATGTCACCAGTAAATTTTTACTATAATTTCGATCTCATAATATACGTGAAAAAGTCCTTTTGATTATTTTCAACTAAATTTGTTCTTAAATTGCGGTGTGAATTAATTATTTGAATACTTTTGGAGCAGAAATGCTTTGCCCCTGAAAGTTTTAAGGGGTTAATACCGTAGAATATTGTTTTTCTGTCTGTTTTATTAAAGAAATTATGAACAACTAGAAATTTTCTTGACCCATTTTCATTCAAACTGTGCTTAGAAAAGACATGAAAGTTCCTTTTTTGATATACAGAGAAATAGTTGTAAAATCTGGCGAACACCAAAATCTGTCATTTAATTTACACTTTTTTTTTCATTTTATTCATTTTTGAAAGATTTGAATTTCATTGTTTTACTTAGCTTTTACTCAAGTCGTAAAAAAAGGTTTTGAAAATATTAAAAATATTAATTTAATAACAAAAATTAATTATTTAAAGAAAGAGAAATATTTGAAACTTATTTTTTCTTTTTATTTTTTGCACTTTTCAAATGTTAGACTAAACTAATTACAGTAACATCGCTACAATTTTATGAAATACGTCATGAGATGAATGTTTATTTTTTAAAGGATCATAAAAGATTTTTTTTTTAAGATTACAGAAAAAAAATTATGCCAGAACTTTATAATAAAATTCGAAGATTTGAAAATTTCACATTTTAAAAGACATAGTTATGACACTTATTCACAGCTCAATTCGATTTTTAATTGTAGAATATTATTCTTTTGACATTAACGTCAAGAAAATAATATGAATAGAAATGTACCTGACACATTTCCATTCAAATAAAGCGTTTTTCGATAAAAAGGGGAACTGTTTTAACAGCTGGCGAACACAAAAACCGTCTTTTTAAATTTATTACGTTATAATTTATACTCACTTTCACATGCTTTTTATTTTTTTCATTTTAATGTAGATTCAAAGTAGACCATAAAAATTGATTGAAAAGTTTCATTCGGTAAGTTAATTCTGTATGGATATGTAAATAAGGATATTATAAGAATTTTATATTGATCATTTTATATTTTTAAAATAAAATGTGTCTTAAGATGATACAAGGCCATTTTTAACAGCATTTGATAAAATAAATTATAGCTAAAATATCTTACTAGGTATATGTTCCTGTATCTATAACTCACAAAAGCCTGTTCTGTGAGAGTTTCCCTCTCAATAACGAACACAATCAGTACATCTCGCAGGACATTCAGTATTTTATGTCTTATTTAAATTTATAAATTTCATTCTCTGTTAAACTGTTTTTTCTGTATAGTATATTTTACTTAGATATATATTTTATGAGTTTTCATACAAGCCCGTCTAGATATCTCCAAGGGAAAAAAAATGCTATTGATTTATTTCTGAGTTCATTGTAGCTGCTTTAATTAAAAAAAAAAAAAAAAAAAAAAAAAACCCTTACTTATTTTTAGAGAAAACAACCTCAATATAAGTAGAGAAGAAATCGGGCTCCGAACTCGGGAGCAGGCTGGAGGCTGAGGAGGAGGGAGGACAGCTTCCTCCCGAAACCGTCTTCTAAGAGGAGGTGTAAATAAGGAGGAGGGAGGTCGCCTCCTCTCGAGAATGTCTTATAAGAGGAGGGGTAAAATGGGAATAAAAAATTTTGAGAATGGAAGGGGGGGAGGGCGATAAGAATATTTTATGTTATATGTGAGGAGTTAATTGAAGAGGGGGAGGTATTTTTGAAGGGGAATTCTTTGAGATTGAATTTATTTTTACCCAGCAATAGTACTAGGTTCGATTGAATAATTAATTAATTAAAAAGGTAATTGTGAAGGATATTTCCTTCCCATATTCTATTAATACATTTTTACCTTTACTCCCCCCCCCCTTTTTAAAATAAGATTATTTTACTAAATTCCTATATTTTAAATCTGTCTTAAAATCATAAATTAAATTTATTTTCATCGCTCTTTTCCTTTAGAAATACATTCTCGTTTCACACTCTTAATTCTCAAAAAACCGCAAAGAGCAGTCGTATATTAAATGAGGCATGCTACTTTTATCTCGCATAGAAACAACTTACCCAGTACACTTGCATGCTTAATTTGGTTGCTATGCGGGATCTTTCTCATGCCTCCTTTCTTTATTTTTTTTGATTGGGTCTCTACATCTGCACCTTTCCTTTCCAACGTATAAATTCTTATCATAAATTTTGTCTGCAATATTTTATTTTTAATTGCAATGCCTTCAAGCGGCTCGCCACGCCTATTCCCATGATTTGGCAAATCCCCTGTAAAATGCGGCATGTGGTTTTCGGTTCCCCACATTTTCTCGGTTATCCGTTGGCGTTAATATTTCACATGTTGCCCTTTTACCCTTCTCATTGACAATACATTAACGGTTTTGAACACATGTCTCATTTCAATGGGATTCTCGCCAGATTTCTACTGGCTTACTTGTTTTGTAAATTACTGCTCGCCAATAATTGAATGCTCTAAAATGTGATTATAAAATGATTTTCTGTTCCTGATCGTGCATCTGTGAGCATAAAAATGTAGATCGTCCCCTCTCCAGCACCGGCCGTTAGGCTGGTATCCTCGATATGTACGAACCTGGCAATAAAGCACCTTTTACTGGACTTTCTGGATTTTCATCTATTAACTGGCTATATATCCTTTCCCATATTAAAAGGGTATCACCGATGCTACGTGTATATTTATCTCATCTTGTTTTCCAGATAGATGGAGTTTTTTTCATTCAGACTAAAAGTCTGTATAGTAATTAAAAATAATTAATGAGAAAAAATAATTTAGAAATTTTAATGAGGGGACTTAGAATGTTTATAGCGATTTTATTAGTGTAGTATAGTACGAGGTTCGAATAAATTATTAAAAATGGAAATTAATTTAAAATAACAATTAATTAAAAATAATTAATAAGAAAAAATAATTTAGAAATTTTAATGAGGGGATTTAGAATTTTTGAGTTTAAAATTTATTTTTAGTCAAGTGTAGTATGCATTTGAATTTTAAGAATAATTAAAAATGTTCATTAATTAAAAATAGTAATTAAAAATTATAATTAAAAATATGAATGCGAAAATCTAATCAGTGATAAGATTAGCTGATAAAGACTTAGAATTATTCATTTCTCTACAAGTTTTTGCAAGAGATGGTTGGATTTTTGACTGCTAGCTGCCGTATTAGATAAGTATTATCATGCGTGTTTATATAAAAAGGAATTTTAAAATTAAAATGTAATAGTATTTAATAATTTTTCAAATTTTAATAAATTTTAAAACAATAATTTGTAATAGTAAGAAAACTTCAAAGTCCGAATACTACTAACACTAGTTAGCATAAAAATATGACCTATATTCCAAAGTTTTGAAAAATAGTGATTATTTAATTAAAGTTTTTTCTGTTATATTTTATGATATGAATGTTTTGAAATAATAAGAGTAAAAACAATTATCTGTGAAAAACTAACTATGAATTTAAGCATGGTTTTAACAGTGGCAAACTTTTCTGGATATATTTCATAAAAGTATGTTGATTATCATATAAAACCAACGAAATTTATTAAGTTAGTACATTGAAAACATAAGTTATCATGTTAATTTTACAAGTTAGCTCGTTTAGCAATGTCATGTTAGTTTAGTTATGTTACATACCACTGTGAATTCCTGATAAATTAATTATTTGAAACATAAAACTATATCAATTTTTTAGATACTGTAAAAGCACTTATTTTCGCGAGCCGTAATTTTCGCGAAAATGAAGATATCGGTGATTTCGCGAGCTGAAAATTTCGCGAATTTTATATGAACTGAACCGAAAGCTGAAAAATTCCGAAACTACCTAAATAGAACCCCTTCTGCATAAGGCAATTTAAGAAACTTCCTTTTGTCAAAAAAGTTCTTCACCCCCTCTCCTCCCTCCTCTAACCATCGTTCTAAAAATGAATGGCTTCAAAGAAGCTGATATAAATATTGTAAGTGAATGAGCTGCATTCTATTAGTTGTATTCGTGTTTTTTTTTCAAGAAATAGTTGTATAGTATTCAAGAAATAGTTGTAAGTATTCAAGACATTTTTGTGCTTATTTCTTATTTAAGTAACTGTAATCATTAAAGTTTGGATAAGTCAAAAATTTCTGATTTTTTATTACCATTTTAGGCGAAATATACATATATATTTCGCGAGGCTTAAATTTTCGCGATTACGACGGGCTCGCGAAAATAAGTGCTTTTATAGTATTCAGAAAAATATAAGTAATATATTTAGGTAAATGCAATGAGCTTCTCTATTAACTTCTAAGTTGCGTACTAAATGAGTTTTCAAGTCTCGACTTAATAGAAGAAAAGGTCTAATTCAAGTTAAGACATAATCTGTTTGATTGGAGATTTTTTATTCGATTAAAAATGTAGACTCTAGTTTATTAAAATGTTTGCGCATGTGAAGATAAAAGGTTTTGGGTTGTTTTGGTAAACAAATAGTCGTTTAAAAAGCAGTTGGTTGGTTGGTTTATTGTGTAAAGAAACGATATCTAGGATAAATAACTGAAAGGTGGAATGCATTCACTAGACATTTAAAACAGAAAACATTGAAATTTACAAATATATAAAATAAATATACATGCATAGTCAAAAAAAGTATAAATTGACTAACTTGGAAATACCATCGAAATGTTTAAAACATTTGTTTTGTTAGCATATGTATGGAAAAAACATAAATATTTCGTTAATTTGTAATTAAATAAGAAATCATTTTTAAACTTACGATTTTTTTCAAAACATAGTTCATATGCATGTACGTATATAGATACGTATTAAAATTTGTTGGCCTTAAAATATTAATGAAACATTTTTTAATAATTTGAAATGTTTTTCAAAGCATTTTTATGAATTTGTTAAAATTTTTTATACTGTCTTGAAACATTTTACATATACACACACACATATATATATATATATATATATAAATAATTTATTATTAGCTTTGAATTTGATCACGTTTTTAAATTACAGTAACCCACAGTAACAAAAACATGCACACACACACACACACATATATATAATAAAATACATGCATACGTATACACATATACTTATATGAATAAATATTTCTCGTATGTTTGGGAAATAACAATAAAATTTAGAAGTTTTAAATCGTTTGAAAAACGAAATTTTATTTAATAGTGAAATTTTTCTGAAGAAGAATAAAATTGTTATAGTTAAACTTCTTTGGGAATCTTAAATTTATTTATTTATTTTAAACGTTTGTTAATTTTATGTTTGTTGTTTATAATAATGAACGAATAAATTATTTAAAATGGTTACACTAAAGTCACAGAAATTATCTTTTTAATATTTAGTGTTTAATTAATTTAAAAATGATAAAATATAAAAATATATATGTATGTACGTTATCGAATGTTAAGTAGTGTATATTAAAAATTTGAATAGAGTTAAAAAAAAAACTTGATTGTTTCAGTAAAAATTAATGTTTTTACCCAAAAACATGATGAAAAAGATAGAATATGACAATAGTTTCTTAAAATGAATAATGTGTATGCATTTATGAATTATATATTCATGTAAAAAAGTAGCTATAAAACTAAAAAGATAGAAAGCATATTTACGCGAAAAAAGCGTGGGGTCCACTTAGGATAGTGGTTAGCGTGTTGCCCAATAAAAATAAGAAATTGAATCATATGTTTGTGTGTTCGAGCCGTGCGAGAAATTCTATCGATCAAAAGCAATATGTTAATATCAGTAAGCAATTTTCAAGAAGTATCAGTCATTTTCAAAGACGCTTGCCACGCGAGCGAAGGTGCTATATATAAATGACAAGGGTTGCTGTTGTAGTACTACCGACATAGTTTTCTAATTTTTTTTTTTTTTTTCTCAAAAGCCTAATTAAGGAAAAAAAATTGAAGATATTTCACTCACATCACAACACAAATATTTTTTTTCTTTTCTCGCAATGATATTTTATAATTCATTCCTATTCGAAAATTCAGTCTAAATTATTGTTTTCATGCTAACTCATTTTAATCGTTTTTATTTTAAAAAATCTAAAATCCCTCTGAAAAATAACTAAAATATATTAACATTTACCAAAAACGGTTATGCATAGTTAGAATCCACTTCGGTTAAAGCATGTTAGTTTGATAAGGAAATGAAATGCGAAAGACTTAATGGTGTTCTTACATTGTTTTCCCCACAGGTGAAAATGTAGCGCAAGTCGAGTATAGCAATAGGATGGATTTGAAAATAGTTCACTTGTATTTAAAATGACTTTGTTAATTTTTGTATATTTTGTTAAGAATGAATAAAAGTAAAAATAATTTATTTTTAAAAGATTAATTGAATTATTATTTTAATTATTAGAAAAATCAATTAAAGGATATGTGTTAATTGAAATTCTAACTTTAATAATATAAATATATAGCTGAAAATTTAATGTACTTCTACTCACTGAGGTTATCTATCTGGGAAAAACCCATGAATGACTCAGAGCTTGTTAGTCATTTGAAGTATCATCAGATAAGAACTTGTCTTCTCTATTTTTCGAGAAAATGTATGAAGTAGATGTGTTCGTAAAAGGTAAGTGTAATTTTTATGTGAATACTTATTTCTCTTTTACATTTAGAAAATATTTGTTGTTGAAGTATACGCATTTCTAAAACTTAATCAAGAATTTAAAAAGTAGTTAAGTATCTAAATTTAAATATGCGAGATAAATATGTCTTGAAAAGTTAGTTAATATATATAAAAAAATAATTTTGACGAAATTTTTCAAATTCTGGTCATTCTCTTCTCTAACACTATACATTTCCTTAAAAAATTATGCTTACAATACTATCTCAGAATAATGATAAAAATGAACTGCGATTGGTGGGGAAAATTACGTGATCTCTATTTTGTAATGTGTGATATTATGTGTGAAACATAAATGTGAACTAAATCTATATATCACAAACACTGCGCAGAATGACAATGCCAGGTTTTTAAGACACACATAGGAATGTATGTATATATTTCAAAGAGTATAACTAGCAAAACAATTTAAATACATTGATATTAATAATATATTTATTAAAACATCCCGCTTGATTACATGTAAAAACATAATGACACTTATGTGTATAAATAATATTAAGGTTTCAGTGATGACTCATCATGTTAAACGTTTGCAGTGATTTGAAATATTACCTAATAATAACTTGCCTGTTTCTTAATAAATTTGAAAAGAATTATTCTTCTATTTTATATTTATTTTAATTATGAAAATCATTCGAAAAATTTAATTACGCATTAATTAAACTGAAAAATATTAAACGAAAGGCCTGTCATTTTCATTTGAAAGTGATAAATATTTATTTAAATTTTGATGATTAAAGTTACATGATCTAAAAGCACAATCATTTCTTTCGTGTATTAATATTTATAAGAAATGATCTTAAAATAATATTTATTTATATTAAAAAATTTTTGAAGTTTGTGCGGCTTCACATATTTACTAGATTAAAAATTAAATTGGAATTACATTTTTTTATATTAAATTGTACTTAATTAACATGTGTGAAGATCCTATATTTTTAATTACATTCTGTATATTTCCATATGTTCTAAATTCTTAGCAAAATATTTCTAAAAAGTTCCTAAATGAGCATATATATGTGAATTCATTAATAACATTGACTAAACTAAAACGTATAACCGATAAATGTCTAAAATATTTCTTCCAATTCAAAAAGGTAAGTGAAAAATTGTTTTAAAAAAACTGTAATATTTAAAAATACCTTTAGAAAACATCTCATTTCAATGAATAAAATCCTTAAGCAAATTTCTAATTCACTTTTAATTAATATTCAACTACTAACAATTATCTAATCCCTATTCCTCACTGCATTAGCAAATAAACCCTCAAGTAAAGTGAGTCATGTACTTATCATGCGAACTGTTGTGCTTTTAGCCGCTTATCTACATAAGGGTTTTTTCATATGGGGAATACATGGATACATGTAAAATTTGATGTTATATGAAACGAAAACAGCTAATATATATCCCTCTTTAAAAAAAATTATGGGATTGTATAAGTCCCTGAATACTTGTGGTGTGATTTGAAATATTTGCTCAGTATAATTTAAGTTTTATTTTAATTTTGCTTCATACATTGACTAGATTAAAAGATCACTGATAATTAATTTTTTCTTCAAATGTTCGTCAAATTTCCTAGTTACATATATTTTTTCATTCAATAAGTAAAGTTTAGTCATAATGCACTACACAATTTATAACTTTATTTACCTAACTAATGATAGCCTATAATTACTGACCGACTAATACAAAACTTTCAATTCATTTATATATAACCGTGAAATATTTCTGAAAACATGACTGCAATTCGAAAAAATATCTTTAAAAAAACATGTCACTTAAAAGAATAAATTTAACAAAGTGAAAAGAAAGTTCTTTTAAATGACACATTTTAAATTAATCGTTTTTAATCTGACGTAATTTTGACCAAACTATTCTTTCTCTTTTTAATATTCACGTGAAAATACTTGTGTTAGAAATTAAATATTATTTGCGCTTTCCTAACAAAAACAGTTGAAAAGTATCCTCTTAAAATATCAAATAAATGTCTAGCGCAATTTCTAAATTTAAACCGTTTTGCAATATTATTTTGTGTTCATTTTATGAAATAACTTTAATGTGACGTAAATATGACGTAATTTCTCCTATTTAAGACTTCTAACGCATGTTAATAAATTTATTGCTTTACAAATTCCTTTCTCTCTTAAAATTCACGTGTAATTATAGTTTTTATGACATAATTTTTAATAAGTTGCTGCTTTTTGTACATAATTATTTAATTCTAATTCCAAATGTTTTTTCTGTTTATAATAGTCACGTGTAAATAAATTTTTAATTTATTTACACGTATAAATATATATATATTTTTTTTGAAGCAAACATTATTGCTTCCGCTGTTTATACAGTTGGCAACAGTTTAAATTAATATCACTTTCTAAAATCTGTTAAAAATATCTCTAGAAATGCTGAAAATCTGAATTTAAAATAGAAATAAAACCTCAAAAAATGAGTCAAAATAAAAATATTAATGCAATCTGCACTCCGGCAAATTCTAACGCATAAAATGATCTAAAAATGATTAAATTCCTATGAACAGTTTTTGCTCCTATAAAACTTTTTTAGTGGAACGATTTTGTCCAACTTTAGCATTAAATATCTCTTAAAATAATTCTTCGATCTGAAAACTGTCTGCATCAGCGTGTTTATCAAACATTTCTGTATAATACTACCGATTTTCATATTTTTGTATGCATTATTTTTCTTAATATTAACGAAGAAAGACCTCCGGTCACAAAAAATTCAAAACCGGCGGCGGCGGCGGCGGCGGTGACAGCGGTAGTTACTTTTTTTTAGAATAGAGAGATATTTCACATAAAAATATCACATAACACTCAATTCATTAACAAAATTAAATGAAACTCTCGAAAATTTTCTGAAGTTTCTTCATTAAGTTATTTTCTCATTCATATTTTTTAATTTTCATTTTTAATTAATTACTAGTTTTAATTATAAAAATTCGCGACTGCATAGTATAGCTGACTAAAAAGAAATTTCAAACTCTTTCTTAATTAATTTTTCTTGCTCGAAAAATCCTAAGCTCCTTCATTAAAATTTCCAATTCATTAATTTTTAATTACTTTTTAATTAATTAATTATTCATTCGAACCTCATACTATAGCTGAGTAAAAATGAATCCAATCTCGAAAAATTCCCTTTCAAAAATTCTCCCCCCTCTGCAATTAACCCCTCTCTTATAACACGAAATATTCTTATCGCCCTCCCCCCATTCTCAAAAAAATTTTACCCCCATTTTACCCCTGCTCTTATAAGACATTCTCGGGAGGAGGTTGTCCTCCCTCCTCCTCATTTACACCTCCTCTTACAAGACGGTCTCGGTAGGAGGCTGTCCTCCTTCCTCCTCAGACTCCAGCTTCCTCCCGAGGTCGGAGCCCCATTTCTTCTCTACTAATATAAAATCACCTCCCACAATATATATATATATATATATATATATATATATATATATATATATATATAACATCCTAACGCTCAAAGTATGCACTGAAAATACCAAATCTCTACATATTAATGCATATTATATGCTTGATTTTTTTCATATCATTTTTAAGATATGTATTTAAGTAAACGCATTCCATTTTTCAATTTTAATGTAATTCATTTATCTAAGTAATGAAAATAGATTTTTAACTGGAATAAAATTATGGCTATACATCCCCATATTTTACTACAGTATAAAGACAACATTTCAAAAACACAAATGTGGTTTTAACTTCAAAGCACATTGCTTCTATTCTTGCTTATTATCTTAGATTTTATTTATCTATTTTTAAGTTTTTTCCGCAGTTATAGTTAAATGCTGTGTAATAAAAGAAAGAATAAAGGAATATTTTCTTAAATAAAAAAGCCTTCTGAATCAAATCATAATTCAAAAAAATGATTACAACGACTAATTAGAAATGCAGGAAATGTTTGACATTTTTGGATTACATTGTTTGAATCGGAATTTAAATAAAGTATTATTCTTTCAGGAAAAAATACAGAAACATAATAAATTGCATGTGCTAGTTTCTTACAGTATATATATATAATATCCTAACGCTCAAAGTATGCACTGAAAATACAAGCTTTATAGAATTATCTCCAATATATGGAGGCGTGTGTGGTTGTGCTTGACACTTACGCACCTAATTTAGCTTTGTACTTAAAGGGTATAAAACATGACGTTTTGCATGAAATGTTTTTTTTATTTAATTAATTGTAATTATCTGACTATAGTAGCTCGAAATTCTAAAGCACCATTATTTTACGATATCTGCACCACTGTACTGTAAGCACTGAAAATACCGAATCTATACGTATTAATATGTATTATATATTTGATTTTTCCATATCATTTTTAAGATATGTGTTTAAGTAAACGAATTTCATTTTTCAAATCTAGCGTAAGTGCATTTATCCAAGTAATGAGAATAGGTTTTAAACGTGATAAAAGTATGGCTATATGTCCCCATTATTTACTACAATATAAAGACAACGTTTCAAAAAATATCATCGTTGTTCTAACTTCAAATCACATTGTATCTAAATTATTATCGGACATTTTATTAATTTATTTTTATGTTTTTTGGAACAGTTATAGCTAAATTCCATGTTATAAAAGCAAACGGAAAGGAATTATTGCATAAATAAAAAAATCCATCTAAATCAAATCGTAATGTTTTTAATTATTTACCTACATATACAACCCATGGTAAAAAGTATCCGATCAGTGTTATCAGGTTTATGATTTTTGCATTTCGAAGCATATATTTCGCGATTCATGAGCGTATGGGCGTTTTACAATATGCCAAATAAAAGAACACGTATTAAAATATAAATGAAAAGTGAATTCAATATAACAATCATACAATTCATAATTACTGCAGGCAGAAATGTTTTCTGGTGAGAAAAAAATATCCTATCAAGACGTAAGTTGGAAAATAGTAATCGATCACTGAGGAAACAAGTTTTAAATTTGCATATTGAAGACAGATAAGAGAGCTTGCGCATACGTACAATATCCGAATCCTACTTAAAAGAAGAAAGCTTCCAGCTCCGAGATCAAAATCAGCTCTGAAATGCTCGATAATGGCTCGTTGGAAAAACCTGACTCGCGATATAAAAATCCGCATGATTAAATTGTTGCAAGAGGGAAATTCGCAAAGGAAAGTGGCTGCTTTATTAAATTGTGCTCAAAGTACGGTATGCGATATTTGGAAAAAATATCAGTTGACTAACAGCGTGGAAAATGTACCTCGAAATGAACGTCCACGAATGACAACGCCTAGAGATGACATAAAACTTGTGGAAATAGCGAAAATAAAGCGGCGTGCAACCTCAAAACAACTCACTGCCGAATGGCCTAAGTATAACGTAAAGGTATGTGACTGCACTGTACGTAATCGTCTAAATGCAGCAGAAGTTAAATTCTGTAAAGCTAAAATGAAACCTTACTTGGCAAAGCAGCATAGAAAAGAGCCCTTGCAATGGTGTAAAAAACATGTACACTGGCCACTTGATAAATGGAATAAAGTTATTCTTAGCGATGAATCTCGCATATCTCTCGGAACAGGTGATGACTGTGGAACATTTGTTTGAAGGAGAGTTGATGAAAAGTTCAATGATAAATGTGTCAATAAGAAGACTAAATTTTCACATGCATTAACACTTTGGAGTTGTATGACATCACAAGGCGTCGGCAAGTTGTGTATTGAGTTACATACAGTAAACACTGAAATTTACATTGCCATTTTAGAGTTTTTTTTTAATTCCCAGCATCGATCAATGCTTCGGGGATCAAAATGGCTTCTCATTTCAAGATGACAACACAGCTCCCCATTGCACCAAATCAGTGAAAAAATTTCTACAAAATGTAGGTAGTAAACCAATTAAAACCATGACCTGAGCCGCCCAATAGTCCGGATCTTAATCCCATCGAAAATCTGCGGAACATATTAAAAAGAAAAATCGATTTTCGAAGGATCACAAATACCGTAGAACTACGTAAAGCTATAAGGGAATGCTGGTGTTAAATTGCTCCCAATGAGTGTAAAAAGCTTATTGAGTCCATTCCACGAAGAATTTCGGCTGTGATCCGAGATAAAGGTGGATTTACTAAATATTGATTACAGTGATCGGTTATTTTTTTCCTAATCAAAGCGTGATTGGATATTTTTTTTTCTTTGGTGTTTAAATTTCAATCACCATTTTTCTGTTTCTAAATTCATGTATAATGATTTTACCTTATTGCATATTGTTGTTCATTATGTATAATACAAATGTATTATCGCTAATAATCGTTTAATTTTTATGCAGTAAGAATAAATAATCCTTTCTTACAAAAAAATAGTAGGTGTAATGATCGGAAACTTTGTGACAAGGGTTGTACGACTAAATAGAAATGCCGGAAATGTTTGACAATTTTGGGTTAGATTGTTTGGATGGGAATTTAAATAAAGTATTATTATTTTATGAAAAAATACAGAAACATAAAAAATTAAAGTAGTTATTTTCGTTTCAATTTTATAGCATTATCTCCAATCCACGTAGGTGTGTGTGGTTGTGCTTAAAACTTATGCACCTAATTTAGCCTTGTAATTACAGCAGGATATAAAAGATTTTTTACGAAATGTTTTTTAATTAATTAATTTTAATTATCTGAATACAGTAGCTCGAAATTCTAAAGCATTATCCTTTTGCAATATCGGAGCTACTGTATTATAATAAGTGAAATATGATTAAATAAAATAGAATTTAATGAATACGTTTTGTCTTGAAGCCCTTTAAGAAAAAAAATATTTAGGTGTTTACGTGCCAGACACCTTACAATGGATTGGACGATTAAAGAAAATTAGGAATGTTGTTATTTCACAAAAACATTTTCCTATCTTTCAAAAATTTGCTCTTATTTTACGGCTTTTCTTGCTCAATAACATTTAAAAAGAAAAAAAAAATTAAAATTAAAATAACTGCATTAATTTTCGGTTTATTTTATCAATCTCGATTACAATATTATATAGGAAAGTTTTTTTCTAATTTAATGTCAGAATGAAAAATTGAAATTTCAGAATTGTTGAAATTTTTTATATTGAACCGACTCCGCTGATATTTTGGAAGTAAAGAGCACGTCCTCACATTTTAATGTATTTATTGGTTGACAGCACAAGACAGACTACAAAAACATCGAACGAAAAAGTAAGTAAAAAAAAAAAATCACATCCATCTGGAAAACGCAGAACGGCGCCACCTCTCCTTCAACCATACTGGGGCCCGATGACTTTTAAGACATCAATTACATAATATAAATTTTTTTCAGAATACAACAGAAGTTATTTATACAGAATATCACTTAAATAGAACATAATACATACCTCACTGTTACTCAGAAGTTATTAAATATAATACTTACACATAAGAGAAAATTTTGACTAACTTTAACCTTTATACAATAAAATATATTAATGGAATAAACAAATTACTCATTTAAATTTTCACTCATTAGTAGCACCAATTTATAAATACGTCTGGTTATTTCACCATGTCCTTAATTTTACAACACGAACTCTTTCACGACTGCCCTGGTAAATTTGCAGAACTGGACCCATTTTCCATTTCAACGGGTGTAAATTTTCCTCTTTTATAATAACCAAATCATTAATTTGCGTATTTGGATAATTTTTTCTCCATTTGTTTCGTATTTGTAATTGAGTTAGGTAGTCCTTTTGCCACCTTTTCCAAAAGGATTGCGATAATTGCGTACCCAGTTTATAATGTTCTCTAAGGGCAATCCTTTCAGACCGTATGCCAGGCTCCAGTAATGCTTTTAGTTCAGTTCCTATTAGGAAATGTCCAAGGGTAACGGCTGACAAATCCGTTTGATCGTCCGTGACTAGAATTAATGGACGAGAATTCATTACGGCCTCAATTTCGGTTACATATGTATTGAATTCTTCATAACTCAGAATTTGTTGACCGATCATATGCCTTCTCCTATGATATATTTCATAGTTTTTATTGTGGCCTCCCAAAGTCAACAGAAATGAGGTGCGGAAGGAGCGTTTGTTCTCCATTGAATACCTTCATCAGCAAGATATTGTCCAACATTTTGAGATACCCATGTTTTCAATATATGACGCGCTCCAATGTATTTTTTTCCACAATCGCTGTTTAACTCTTCGGGTTCATCTGCGTGCTACATATCTTTTTAACGTAGAAATAAAAGAATTCGCAATTAAATCATATACGGATTCCAGGTGCACAGCATTGGTAATAAAGAAAACAAAGACGCAAACATATATTTTTGCAGGACGAATACCTCTGCCACGTCTAGCACTAACATGAAAAGGACCGACTTAGTCAGTTCCTTTTTTCGAAAACGGTTTGCCTGGATTTACTCTTGAATAAGGTAAATCTGCCATCATTTACTTTAAAAGTTCTGCGCGGTGGCGTATACAAATAAGACAACTTCGGATTATTCGACGTATGGCGACACGGACTGTAATAATCCAATAATTTTGCCACAAGAATGAATGGGTCAATTGCAGTCCACAATATAGGTATTTCAAATGAAAGTAGGTGATTAAAAGCTTAGTAATAATGTGGTCTTTTGTTAATAGAATCGGAAGTTTTACATTATCGCTCAAATTCGAATGCTTTATTCGGCCACCTATTCTAATTAGTCCTTCACTGTCGAAAAATGAGCTCAACTGGCTTAACTTACTCGATGTTTGAAGACACTTCTGTCTTTTTAATGGGTCTATCTCATTATAGAACTCGCTACTTTGAACTGATCTCATAATTACGTTATGTGCTTTATTTAACTCTTTCACTTCCAGATATGGTGTCAAAACATTTGATTTTCTACAGTTGCCAACAAACCTTAAACACCAAGCAACCACTCTGAACAATTTATTCCAACTAGAAAATCTACTCCAAAGATCCTCAACTACATTCGATTTGACAACCATACTTGCGACCAAAATTGTCTTCTCCTCATTTTCTACAGAACTCCTATCCACCTGTTTCACTTTTAACTGTTTAGGCCAATTTTCCTCACTGTTCCGTAACCAATGCGGTCCGTAAAAACACTTCTAGTTGCCAATTAAACTTACGACAGATATGCCTCTAGTTACTAAATCTGCTGGGTTATCCTCACACCTGCAGTGAACCCAGCATTTCGGATCAGTTTTCTCTTGTACTTCCATAACTCTATTGGATACAAACTGTTTCCAACGCTTCGCACATCCTTTGACCCAATACAAAGCTATCTCCGAATCAGTCCAATATACCGTTTTAGTTTTTCAGATCGTCAAAAGTACTATAAATATATTTTCCAATTCGAGCACCAATAAAAACCGCCATTAACTCCAATCGGGGCATCGTGAGTTTCTTCAGAGGATAGACTCTATTTTTCGACATGACAAATGATATTTTTATTCTACCAAATTCATCCCAATAACGAAAATAAGCAACAGCTCCATAAGCAATTGGTGAGGCATCACAAAACACGTGCAATTCAATACCCGTAACTTTATCATTAATATGCCCTAACAAACAATTTCTACAAATTTTTATTTCCTCTGGCCCCCCAATTTCCGAACACCACGCTAACCACTTCTTCCGCAGATCATCCGACAACTCTTGATCCCAATTAATATCTATTTCTCAAATTTCCTGGAACAAACGCTTTAATCTCACAATGAAGGGAGCGGCAACACCAATCGGATCAAAAATCATTGCAGCCACTCTTAACACACCTCGTTTTGTATTTTTTATTGATCCCAAGCTATCTATCAACAGTCTAACCTCTAACAACGTCAAAACATCATCCTCAGGATTCCAGTTCAATCCTAATACCATCAACTGACGCTTTTTACCAACGTTTAATCCATTTTGTTCCCATAATTTTTCCAAATCAGAAGAGTTTGACATTAATTTTCGCAAGTTGAACCCACCTATCCTCAAAATTGAAACAGCATCATGAGATAAATTATATGCCTCATCTATACTTTTAGCACCGGAAAATAAGTCGTCGACATATAAAGATGTATTTAACATATGCACCGATCTAGGTTTATTAATTTCATACTTTCGAATGTGTTTCTTAATAGTTCCACTCAGAATAAAAGATGAAATTTTACACCCGAATGGCAATCTATTCATATGCATAATTTTATAATCTGTTACATTATTGTCAGCAAAACAAAGAAATTTTAAGAATTTGCGGTCTTCTTCTGCTATTTTTATCATTAAAAATGCCTTTTCAATATCACCGTTAAATGGGATCTTAAATTTTCGAAAATTTAATATAATATCTAGTACATTTGGATTTAAATTTGGGCAAGTTTCCAAACAGTCATTTAATGACAGATTTTCTTTCGATTTAGAGCTACAATTATACACAACTCGAACTTTATTCGTCTCTTTATTTGTATTTACAACTGCTCGATGTAGCATAAAATACTCATTATCATCCCTGCCACATTCTTCAATTATTTCCTTACTCATCTGGTCATTTATTATTTGTTTATACTCATTCGCGATCCACTCACTCTTATCAAAACATTTCCTTAAATCATCAAATCTTGTATTAGCTAACGTGAAATTACTCTGCAACGCAACGGGCGAGTCTTTCCATAATAATCGTGTATCATGACGACCGTCATTAAATTTTAGATTATTTTCAAACTGTTCAATAAGACATTCCTCGGTAATAGGTAATTCATACTTATCTCTAATACCCAAATTCTCTAAATCCCATAATTTCTGAACTTAATTTCCCAAACTTAAATTAGCAGATACTATATTTACACAACTTGATTTATTATCCGTTTGCTGACAGCCTTGAAGAGTATATCCAAATATCGTCGGTACACAAGTGAGCGTTTTATTTATTTTCTGAAAGCCACACTTCTTAATAATGTTCCAAAACATATCACCTCCAATTATAATGCTTATTGACTGATCAGTATTTTTACATTGATCGGCTAAAATTATCCCATTGCTTTCCAAAACATCCTGAATTTCTACGTTTGGTACGGTGACTGGTGCCGCAGTTATTGTGTCAGTAATTAATGTTTCTATCTCAATAAATTGCTGACTGTCAGTTCTGCTCGTTAATTTCAATTTAACAACGTCGTAATTTTTTCTTTCGCTTTTTCAAAACCAAAGCAATAAACTGATAATCTTTCTTTTCGAATTGGTTTTAACTTTAAAACATTCGCTAGGGATCGCGTGCACCACGAGTGCTCAGAACCCTTATCATTAAAAGGCAGCCGATTTTAACATTTTTTGTTTCATTGATGGGACTATCAACCACTGAGCATGATAATAATAATAGCACATAATAACAAAATATTAGACTTTGAAACACAAGAATTATAATAACAGAGCAATCTGATTCAGTATTACTATTGCCTACATTCGGAGTTTCCTTTTGAGCATTATTCTTACTACACAAAATATAATTATGAAATTTGCTTTAACAGTATTTGCATTCAAATTTTAATCTACACGAGCGGCTATAATGAACTTTAAAAAAGCATTTAAAGCATCTATTTTCTGATCTTAATTTGTTTTTCCAATCTTCTACTGTTTTATACTCACAAAATTCATGCTCCGTGCTGTCACAAAACACACAGCTCTTTTTCACGTTTGACACATAACTCCCGGTTGCGGTTGATCGTATCTGATCGAATCCTCTATTATTGAACTTTCTAAAATTGCTTTTGTATTCATTGTTACTACTGTCATATTTTATTTTGAAAGCGGCAAATTTTGATGGAACTAAGTACGTTTTTTCTCTCGATTGAATTTCGTTTTCTAGCTACGTAAGTATGTATATCCTCAAATGAATAGTTAATCGGATATTTTCTATTAAACTCTAGAACGAGGTCTTTTGGAATCCTATCCAAAATTATAGGCGGCAACAAACTGCAAAAAATTTCCTTTGTAACACCCAAGGCTTCCAAATATCTAATTTGATTCTCAATTCTATCAAATAATTTTCTTAAGCCAATCTTATGTTGAGAATTATGAACAGCAGGAATTCTCAATAAACCGTTCATGTGTGTTTCTATCAATGTATTTGTATTACCAAACCTATTCTTAAGAATGTTGAGTGCCGCGTCATAATTTTGTTCTGTAATTGCTAGCCCAGCAATTGAACTCGCAGCTTGACCATTTAAATAAGTTTTCAGATAATTTCTGTTTATCTATTTTCGTAAGATTAGGATTTTTATCAATAGCATATTCAAATTGACCATAAAATTCCAACCAATAAGCAGAATCACCATAAAATGGTTTAATATATAATTTTGGCAATTTAACAGTTATTTCATTTATTCAGGGTTTCAGTTCAATTACTCCGGGACCTTTCAATTTTCCAATTTGAATTTTTATTCTCTGTTTCCACAAGCATATATTTTCACAATATTCAGTTGATTTCGCTACATCACTTTCGATATCTTTAGCGGGAATCAAAGCTTCAATTTTTTTTTATTTAATTCATTTAACGCGTTTTCCTTACCTACAATTAACATTAATTTTTCATTTAAAATATCTGCACTAACAGAATCTATTTCTTTAAACAATTCTTTGATGCTGTTTAACAATTTTGTGGCCGCGGTTCTAATTGCTTTCCATTTACTCTTGCTTCTTTCTAGATCAGACATTTTGCTAAATTCAACAATACTACTTAAACAATAACAATTACACAATAAATAAATTTTCTTTCAACATACAACGTAAAATACAATAAACAAGTATCAACAAAGTAACAAATTTTCTTTCTCTACTACACAGCTTTAAAATGACAATACCATTTCTCAAATTCAAATTATCCCAAAACCTAACACCTCTATACGAACAGACAAATTAAAACTTTATTCCTCCATACTTATTTCTGACAAACATTACTACAATACCATACAAGACCTATCGAATCGAAACTAAACTAACACTCACCTCTATCCACAAAATGTTCCGTCATGAATTACGATGTGTAATCCTAGCGCCGAATACATCTCATTTTTAAATCCCAAACACATTTAGTCTTTTAATTTCCTATACTTTCAACTTCCTTAAATACAGAAGGAAATTACCACTAAAAACACAACAATACCATAACCCCATGATCCTGACACCATGAACCGACTCCGCGGATATTTTGGAAGTAAAAAGCACGAGCTCACATTTTAATGTATTTATTGGTTGACGGCACAAAACAGACTACAAAAACTTAGAACGAAAAAGTAAGTAAAAAAAAAAAACAAAAAAAAAAAAAAAAACAAAAAAAAAAAAAAAAAACATACGTCTGGAAAAAGCAGAATGGCGCCAGCTCTTATTCAAACATATATAAACATACTTATAGGGTTTTTAAGGTGTTAAAAATTTTCAGTGTGTGCCATATAGATGAAAAAACTAGATTTTTTCTCTATTTTTTTTAACTTTTTAATGTAGCTCATATTTCCTTAAATCTAATTATATTAATCTCTTACATTTTCGAAATACTTGCAGAAAGTTTCGTGTGTCATGTGTTGATGAACAATATATCATTTTAACAGAAAATTTTAAAATTACATAAAATATTCAAGAATTTGTTTTTATTGGATTTACTTTCTACATTTGATACTTTCATGAATACGTGTTTTTGTGCAGTCGTTTTTATATTTCGAAAATCAACAATTTTATGTCTTACATAGCATTTTTTCAATTAGAGAAATGCATTTTCAAGGTAAAAAAGAAACTGTACGCATTTTTTTCTGCAATTGTATATTCAAATATTTAACGTCACTAATTCAGTTTTATTTCAACATATTTATTATTTTTTTGCAGTTGTTTGTTTGTTCCTTTTTTCCATATCATTATTACACGAACATTGTGAAACTTCATATCTTTTATAATATTCCCCATAACAACAGATTACAATTTTTTTTTTTTTTTTTTTTTGCCCAAATCAGACGAATGACATTCGGTAACATGCTGAATTATTAACGCAATTGCCTTTTTATACAGTTTATGTCTATTTTAGTCGCAATATTTGTCTCTAAAATTATATTACCACAAAGAACGAAATGATTCATTACTTTAGGTTGTTGCATTCTTAAAGTGAGACTTCTTTGTGATTCTAAAACGGAAAAAACAAATTTAACGTGAGACATAAAAAGCATATTTTATTGCTGAAATCCTGTGTATCTCTATGATTTCCATGTTTTATTTTTCGAATATGACGTAGAGAACGCAAATGATGATTTACATTTCTCGGTAAATCAGCTAATATCTTATGAAATGTGCGAAATTTGTCATGTGCACTGTGGGTCATCGTTGATTCCACAGACTTTTCCTTATAATGTTTGAGAAAATAGTTTATATATTAGGTTCTATTGAAATTATTTATTCTTTAACGTTTTTCTTGGTGTAAAAAATACTGTGAATAATCTTTTTTTTTTAAATTAGGAAGGTATAGGTAATGTAGGCATGTATAGATTCTGAATTTTTGTGGTTCTCTTACTGATATGAAACTGGGTGTGCATGTGATGTGTATTTTCAATGTAAAACGGTTAGGCTTAATTAAGTTAATAGTGAATATCCATTATCATAGCCCTATTGACAGAGTGAAACAAAAGGTTATGGTAATAACTTCGTCAGTATATTTATAAAAACTGTAGGCGATAAACAAATTCGTTAATGTCCAAGAAATGCACAAGAAACAATTCACAATTTATTTAGTAAGGAAACATTTTCTAGCATTAATAACATATAAAAGCCGATTTTTTCTACATTGACTGGAAGGGACTACATTTAACATTATTATCCACTTAATGTTTTCTCGTGAGTTCTAATATAATCCTCAATCACAAATTTCTCTTACATAACGATATTTTTATAATTTTCAAATGTATTATAACATTGTAGAAAGAAC
Source organism: Maratus speciosus (assembly GCA_963932465.1). NCBI lineage: Eukaryota > Metazoa > Arthropoda > Arachnida > Araneae > Salticidae > Maratus > Maratus speciosus. Next base: position 388,593,665 of record OZ010788.1, on the reverse strand, counting down.
GGTAAACTGGCAATAACTCACAATCAAAATAATAAAACTTCGTAAAAATCACAATTAAATCAAAACAATGAATAGGACGGGTTTCGAGAACCTTACTACTAGTGCCATCTGTCGCACTCTTGTACTTTCTCCTCCTTTCAATTTCTGTTCATTTGTGACCTTGTCCCTTTACTGACACGTGTTTACAGTAGCTAATAACGGGCTTTTAATTTTCAAGCTCAAAACGCGTTCTATGTATTGTTTTTATTTAATGGTGAATTTTACAAAATTTATATTAATATTATAATATTATTTGAGCTAGTAGTTGTAATTTTTCTGATTAAATAACAATAATGCTACAGTACTAAGTTAGGGTTAAAATACATCTAATAAGATTAAATATAATTAAATAAAAAACTAAAATTATTATTATTCAAAAATTTTCAATGGATTTTTAATGAATGTAACTAACTTAATGTAGATTCAGTTAGATATTTATTAAGTAACCTTATATTAATATTCATATTAAATTCAAAAAATGATAGCATAAAAAACTCAAAACATTAAAATTATTTAATATATTCAGAAATTACTATTTCAGAAATGGCAAATTAAAAAAGAAAATATGCATAGATGAAAACTATATCTAATACATTATAACATGACTGCAATGAACACATAAAGACTGCACTGATTATTCAGAATTTATGTTTATTTAAACTACATTTATGTAGTTTTCGTTTGTTTGAAACATTCAAAATGTTTTATACCTAGTTAGCCTAAGGCAGCCTAAATATGTGGATATATATATATATATATATATATATATATATATATATTTATCAGGAACTTTACGGAAACACGGGGATTGTAATTTTGGACAGACATTTTTTGAATTCAATAGGTAAGAGATTTTATACATTTTTGGTATCTGTTTGTAAATATATATATATATGTATATATATATGGTAAAATCCTCTTGTACTGGCATACCTTTTTAGAATAATCACTTTTTAGTATACACTTCACTCTTTATTATATGTTAAAGTGTAGGAATCTCTGCGCTACAAATATTGCCAAAGTTCATATCAAAATCATACTTTCCAATATTATAATTACACAGGCCTGCGAAATTACAGTTTTTGAAAAATACAAGAGAAGTTTTCGCTGATTTTTATGTTATTTGGTGGGCTGATTTCGAAAATGACCTCCATTCCCCCCCCATCACATCAGAACTTTTTGTAACATCGATGTCGATATTTTTGCTAAAATGAAAAGGACAATTTTGGACAATTTTGCATGTGCTATTTGCAACAGTGATTTTATCCATGTAAATCTATGTAAAAAATTCAATTCTCGGTGAGGCAAATTGATTTTTCAATAATCGATTACTTTGTTATTGGTTTAAACGGTTTAAAACAACTGGGTCTATCGGAATGTTGTGTCGTGTTGGGAAAATCAATTCGTATCAGAAAATTCTATCATTTAAGTTTAGACATTGATTCCGATATCTAATGTCTTATAATTACCTGGCAGAATTTACAGGTACGAATTGATTTTTCCAACACGACAAACTTTCCAATCGACCCAATATTTTTCAAGAAAATGTGACGTGATAGAATTTTTTCATTATTTGTTTTTTAATTAGCACCAAAAAATACATAAAGTTCAGCCATCAATACCCTTGTATTTTTTTCATCGCAGGCCTGTGTTATTTAGCTATGATAGACATATTGTATGCCAGAGAAATTCTACTCCAGTAAGAAGTACTTCATGATAGCCTTTTAATCCGAGATTCGAACAGCAAGTTTACCAATCCAATGGCGAAGAATACTGACAGATACTATTTCCATAAGGTTTTCCCAGCAGCTTTATGTAAACAAATTTCCAGTAAATAAACTCGATTGGTGTATTTAGTATTACGTTCTTGCCAGCACTCTTCGTTTCATTTAAGAAACACTAAGTGTTATCAAAACTGCCAAAACGTAGATCTAAAATAATGAAACTTTAAATAAATACATCAGACTCAACGAATAGAACCCTTTTAAGATGCTGCGAGATTTTATTAATCAGACGATAAACCCAGCTCCTTATCCTTTTATTAGTTCCAAGACCCGTTCGTTAAATTAAAACAAAGCTATCATTGTTAACCACTGCATGTGTTTAAATATATTGGTTGTTGTTATTACTATATTAATTAAATCGAATCTTTCATAATCCATCAGTACCATTAAAATTAAATACATTAAATATTAAGAATTACTTGGAGTAAAATTAGGATGACAAATAAAAGATTGTTTGTGTCCAAAATTTAAAATTTCATATTTAAAGATAAAGCGACACATTTAGCTACGGACTTGAAACTACTCAATATTATTTTTCGTAATACTTCGAAAATTCCTTTCAAAATCATAAGATAACAACCATTAACAAATGTGTAATATTCTAAAAGCGCCTTACTTGAGAACGAAATTAGTTTTACTTTATCTTTACTTATTATACTAAGAGAAGTTTTATTGAGATATGAAAACAGGAAAATTAATCTTCCTTTGGCAGTTCGTCAAGAAAAACAAAATAATTATGTTGAGATAATGAAATTTATAGTTACGTTATCTAGATGTTTATGAATAGTAAATTAATTTAATTTTTCCTCTCAGAACTACAAGTTTATTTCAACTTGTAAATGTTTTTATCTTCATGGAGTTTTATTAGGTTAATGCCAAGAATCTGTTATAAAATAAACATTTTTTTTTTTTTTGTATCACTTGATGCTATATATGAATAATGTTTTATAAAACAATATTTGTTAAAAATATAGTTTAAAATTGCTTACCATATTCGCATGATAATATGTATATATATATATATATATAATATAAAGTTCGTCAAAAATAAAATCCTAAGGTTTTGTTAGATGTAAATTTTCGAAGTAATACTGATCGATAAATTATGTTTTAAGAATGAATGGTTTTTATATAGGATAGTGGTATATATGAAAAAAAATTAATTTACATATTGTTGAGAATGCCAACTTGGCGATGCTTGCCATTTTCTGTTAGTCGGCATTGTGGCAACCCCTTTTTATTGTTTTCCGATTTTCTTTTCAGTGTAGATGTAAAGTTTGTTTTGAACCGGTCTGACGGTAATAATGGAACTCTCAAATGAGAGTAATAATAATATTAATATACCTATATATCTGTAAATAAATGTACATATAAGTTTTTTTAAGAAGAAGTTGGTTAATTTGAACCGCAAAGTGTGTTTACTTATTCAAGTTACGAATTTGATATATATTAGAACTAATTTATGAAGTCGTTTTTATTCTTCGATGCATTATGGAATAATTTGAATTTACCTAACCTGCAATCTCAATGACGACGTATCATTTTTCTGGCGTCAAAGCTCCAGGATGTCTGGATTTCATCATCGATTGAGGTAAGTACCTCAAATTAAATTATATTGAATAAATAGAATTATGAATATATTTATTAACTGAACTGTATCGAATAAATTGAATTCTTTATTTTATGATGGATTACGAAACTTTGAAAAAAAAAAGAGCTACGATTCGTAGTCAAACTACGAAAATATTTGATAAAATAAGGGATTTATTAGATAATACACAAGAATTAGAGCTTGAGAATAGAAAATCACAGCTGGATCTTTTTAAACAGCAATTGAATGACAAAATGAAAACTTTAAAATCATTAAATTCTGAAATTGAACCACTGGTTCCAAGTACTGAATTTGAAAAAGAAATCGAGAAATCGGAATCTTATAATGAGAATATTATTGAATGGAAATATAAAATTTCCAAATTTTTAAATGATAACGCAGTTACTCCTGAAACTAAACAAGATTCTTCAGACATTGAAAGTGATAGTAGTAGCAACAATAGTTCTCTACTAAAAAGTCAGAAAATTCTGAATCAAAATTTGATTAAACTTCCTAAACTTTATATATCTAAATATTATGGTGATTCGTGTTTATGGCTCGAATTTTGGAGTCAGTTTTCGAATGCGATTGACAATAATGAACATTTAACTCCGATTGATAAATTTTCCTACTTAAAGTCACTTTTGGGCGGAAGTGCTGCAAATACTATAGCAGGCTTTTCGCTGACTAAGGAAAATTATGCTCATGCTATAGAATTATTGAAAAATCGTTTTGGTCGTAATGACCTGGTAATAGATAGTCACATGACTAAACTGCTAAATTTGAAACCAGTACGAAATTCTAGTAACATTAAGGCTTTTAGAGATTTGTATGATGAATGCGAAATTCAAATAAGAAATCTAAATTCTTTAGGTGTTGTATCAGGTTCATATGGGCACTTATTATGTCCGATTCTTCTGAAACTTATTCCATCAGATATTGCACTAGAATTTAATAGAAAACGAACTAAAAACACTGACTGGGATGTTAATGAGCTGATAAATTTCATTAAAGATGAAATTGAATCTCGCGAGACCACTGTCCAATTAAACCATTTTGAAAAAATCCCTGAGAAGCAGGAAAATTATAAGAAAAATTATAAAAAATTCATTCCATCAGCTTCTGCTTTAACCACAAATATTAAAAATAACTGCATATTTTGTAATCAAACTGATCACGATACTGAAAAGTGTAAGTCTTTCACCATTCCGGAAATGCGAGAAAAATTGAAAAGGGAAGGAAGGTGCTTTAAATGCTTCCATAAATTTCACATCGCGAATTTTTGTAAAATTTCGAATGAAAACTGCAAAGTTTGTGGTAAAACATATCATCATACTATACTTTGTAATTCTAATAAAAAACAGAAGAATCAAAAAATTCAGGTAGTATTATTTCCTCCGTATCTCCTTGCAAAGGCAATATAAATAATATCAGTAGAGAAGTAATATTGCAAACAATTCATGTAAAAGTGGAAGCGGGTGAAAATTCAGAAACTGCTCTTTGTTTATTTGACTCTGCTAGTCATCGAACTTTTATTACAGAAAATTTAGTTTCAAAATTAAAACCTGAGGTCATTAGAAAGGAAAAATTAATTGTCTATACTTTCGGTTCGAGAAAATCTGAAGAACGATGTTATGATGTTGTTAAGCTAAAGCTAATTCACTTGACGAACAAAAAACGTAGTATAGTAATTGAAGCATTAGTCACACCGCTAATAACTAATTCTTTGATACAAATTCCTCCTCTTCCAATCAAAATTAAGAGAAAACTTTCCAAATTTCGTCTTGACACGTGGGAACATTTGGAAAATAGTGATGTTGATATATTAATAGGAGCTGATTATTTATATCAAATTAATGACAAAACATACCCCATAAATAAATCATTGTTCGTCTGTGAAAATTTATTTGGGCATTCCCTCTGCGGGACAATTGACGTAAATAAAAATAGTGAGAGTAAGCAAGCTGGGGTCTTGTCCACTCAGGGTATGAAACCTATTCAAAATGATTTGAAAACATTGTGGGAGTTAGAAACTTTAGGGATGAACACTGAAGAAAATATTTCTGAATTAGATAAAGAGATAATCGAAAAATTCGAAAACAATTTGCATTTTCTTGAACACCGATACGAAGCTAAATTGTTATGGAAGGATGATAGAAGAGATTTAGGAAGTAATTATAACAATGCTAGAAACCGATTTATTAACTTAAATCGAAAATTGCTTAAAGATAAGGAATTATTGCAGAAATATAAAGAAATTGTGATTGAACAGGAATTAAATAACATAGTGGAAGCATGTTCTAATAAAACTGTAAATAGCGGTTATTTTATGCCCCACCGACCTGTCTTGCGAGATGATAAACCCACAACTAAAGTTAGAATGGTATTTGATGCTTCCTCAAAAGAAAATAGCAAATCATTAAATGATTGTTTGTACGGTGGCCCAAATTTGAACCACGATTTATTAGAAATTATTATTAATTTCAGAAAATTCAATACTGCGTTTTGTGCAGATATTGAAAAGGCCTTTCTTCAAATTTCTGTAGCTGAAGAAGACCGAGATTACCTTAAATTTCTTTGGTTCGATAATGACGCAAACAACTTTTTCAAAATTTTAAGATTTAGACGTGTACCATTTGGCGTTACATGCTCACCATTTATTTTGGCTGTCACAATTAAACATCATATAAAGAAATATCGAGATCAACATCCAAATGTTGTATATATGTTAGATAATTCCCTCTATGTCGATGATTTAATTTCCGGATCAGATTTAGATAACGAAGCTTATTATTTATCAGTTACAGCTTCTGAAATTCTTAAAGAAGCTGGGATGAATTTGAGGAAATTAAAAACAAATTCTATTAAACTTAGGGAAATGTGGGAATCTGGTAACTTAGGTATAAGTGAGGAAAACACAGGTAGTATTTTAAAAGTGCTTGGACTGATATGGAATACTGAATCTGATATTTTGATGTTAGATGCGCAGCCCTTTGAAAAATATTACATCGATGATACCACGAAGCGAACAGTTCTTAAAATGTTACTGAAAATTTATGATCCATTAGGATTTGTGAATCCATTTGTAATACGTATTAAAGCCTTGTTGCAAGAAACATGGCAAAGAGGTTTAGAGTGGGACAATAAATTACGTGAAGATTTGAAATGCGAGTGGAACACTTGGTGTTCAGAAGTTGTACATTTACGCACATTTGAAATAACCCGAAAATATTTTCCTAATATGATAAACATTTCTGAAAATTCACAAATTCACATATTCTGTGATGCTAGTCCCAAAGGGTATGGAGCAGTTGCTTATTTGCGTTCCATTTCATTAACTGGCGAAATTCAAACAAGTTTTGTTTGGAGTAAATGTAGAATAGCCCCCCTCAAGAAGTTAACTATTCCACGGCTGGAATTGATCAGTGCAGTAGTTGCCGCTAGAATGTGGAAATATTTAAAACAAAAATTACATATTTCGAATTTAAATATAAAGTTATGGTCGGACTCAGAAATAACTATTTGTTGGATTAGGGGTTCTACTACAAACTGGAAACCCTTTATTTCCAATCGTGTAACCGAAATTCAGTCATTGACAGATCCAAAGGACTGGAATTATTGTCCCGGAAAAGAAAACCCTGCAGATCTGCTTACGCGAGGGGAAAACTTATCGAAGTTAATGGGTAATAATGTATGGTGGTGCGGCCCACCTTGGTTATCACTATCAGAAGATATGTGGCCCTCAAAAAGGGCTATAGAAATGGTTCCCGAAGCTTTAAATGAAATGAAAGCAAAACCAAATTTAACATTATTGTGTAACGAATCAAGCTCTATTCCTAAGCCAGTATTTGATATGGCAAAGTTCAGTAGTTTAAATCGCGTGTATAATATTACTGCTTGGATAATGCGTTTTATTCATAATGCCAATTCGAAAAATCCTAAAATTTTAGGACCTTTAACTACCTCAGAAATAGAAATTGCAGAAAAATACTGGATTAAACAAACTCAGGAAACTTCATTTAAAGTTGAAATAGAAGCACTTAAACAAAAAAAACCACTTAATAAAGATTCTTCTTTGTACAACCTTAATCCACAATTCGATGAAAATGACTTACTTGTTTTATCCGGAAGACTTCAGTTTTCTGAAGTTACAGAGCAGGAAAAACATCCGTGGATACTTCCTAATAAATCTTATTTTGTAAAATTACTAATTAAGGATGCTCATGAAATAATGTACCATTTTGGTGTAGCTGTCACTTTAGCTCACCTTCGTGAAAGGTATTTTATATTAAAGGGAAGAAGATTTGTAAAATCCGTCTTAAGATCGTGTATGATATGTCGAAAACTTAATGCTATTCCTGGAAAGGTGGAAATAGCACCTTTACCGAAAGATAGAATCATCAAAACACCAGTTTTTGAAACCTCTGGTGTCGATTTTGCCGGTCCGATTTATTATAAAACTTCTGAAGGCACTGGGAAGGCTTATATTGTCGTATTCACATGTGCTGTAACCAGAGCGATTCATCTAGAGTTAGTCACCAATCTAAGTACTGAAACCTTTATCTTAGCACTACGAAGATTTTTCTCTAGGAGAGGTTTCTGCAAAATAATGTACAGTGACAATGCCAAGACATTTTCTAAGGCTGATTTGGTGTTAAAAGATGCTTGGGAAAGAAGTTCTAAGCAAGAAATTTTTGATTACTTGACAAAGAATAAAATAATATGGAAGTTTATAATTCCCACTGCTTCCTGGTGGGGCGGCTTCTGGGAAAGGGTGGTCAGATCAGTTAAAACACCTTTAAAAAAGGTTCTAGGAAAATCTTGTCTCCGTTATGAAGAGCTAGAAACAATACTTACAGAAATTGAAGCTGTGATTAATTCACGTCCCTTATGTTATCTCTACGAAGAAAATGCTGAACCATCATCTTTAACGCCATCTCATTTTTTAGTTGGTAAACGATTAATGTCCTTACCTTCTTATGGATTACCAGTCTGTACGCAAGAGAAATCCAATAAGATTTTGTTGACGAGAAAATATAAATATAAGCAACAAATTACTGACCACTTTTGGAAAAGGTGGAGAAACGAATATTTGTTAGAACTTAGATCTGCTTTTCAAGTGAAAAACACAAATTCATCGCCTCAGTTCAAAGTTAACGATATAGTGATAATTCATGATGAAAAGCTCCCAAAACATATGTGGAAGTGTGGTCGTGTTAAAGAACTCATATTTGGTCGTGACTCTAAAATCAGATCATGTGTATTACAGACTGCAAAAGGCGATCTTAAACGACCTGTGCAATTGCTATATAATCTTGAATTGGACTTAGTGGACTAAAAGACACTAAAACTCTTACACTAAAAATAAGAACTATTATCGAACATTTAATTTGTTTTGTTACTCATATTTACCCTTATTATTGTTTAATTTTCATACAATTCATGTGTTTTATTTTCTTTCGTAGATTGCAGCATTCTTATTATTTTTGCTTTTATATCTGTAGCTGTATGTATCTGAAAATTTGTCATGTATGTAAGTATATTCTTATGTTTATTAAATTGTTTAATATAGATGCTGAACTAAGTGTTCAGCCCGGGGCAGGATGTTGAGAATGCCAACTTGGCGATGCTTGCCATTTTCTGTTAGTCGGCATTGTGGCAACCCCCTTTTTATTGTTTTCCGATTTTCTTTTCAGTGTAGATGTAAAGTTTGTTTTGAACCGGTCTGACGGTAATAATGGAACTCTCAAATGAGAGTAATAATAATATTAATATACCTATATATCTGTAAATAAATGTACATATAAGTTTTTTTAAGAAGAAGTTGTTTAATTTGAACCGCAGAGTGTGTTTACTTATTCAAGTTACGAATTTGATATATATTAGAACTAATTTATGAAGACGTTTTTATTCTTCGATGCATTATGGAATAATTTGAATTTACCGAACCTGCAGTCTGAATGACAACGTATCACATATTTTCTAACGACTAAAAATCACAATAACAAGTTAAATCTAGTATTTAAACCAATAAAAAATAGTTGTTTTCTTTTTTAACATGACAAATTGACCCTATTAAAATGTAGATGCTACAGATTAAATAATATACTATTTTTAAGATTAAATATAATAATTAATTAAATATAGTAATACGATTAATTCTAATAATTTATTATAGATTAAATATATTTATGTTTAATTATTTCTTTCTATTTATTGGCACAGAATGAGATAGACAAGGTTACTCAGAGAAATCTTAATATTTTTTGTTGATGCACCGCATCAGTTTAAAGAATCTGCGCAAAAGGGGAGTATTTACCATTCAATTATTATCTCTGTCATTAGACACTTTTAAGTATTCTTAATTAAAGACCCTTCAGCAACATTAGAATTAGAAATGTAAATTTTATACATTAATATCGTTAATCAACTGTAGAATTTTTTATACATATTCTAAACAAAACCTTTTAAAATTACAGAAGAACTAATTAGTTCAGCTAAGGAATATTTGTGTTACCTGTTATAAGAAAAATAGAGTGAATCTTATTTTTTCTCTGAAAATTGAACGCTTTGACGACCCACTATCAGATGTACAATTGTTTTAATAAAACTAAAATTATATCTCTAAAATCCTTTTCTTCCGTTTAGTATTAAATTAATTTGCGATAAAAGTTTAGTCTTAGAAATACACAGTCAGAGAGAAAAAAAAACATTTTTAAGAATAAATAAATGCTTTTTAAAAATTTATTTGATGTAGATATGCTACAAAAGAGAACTATTTCATAATGAAAAATCGAGATTTGTTTACAACATTAAATTTAAAAAATTAAAAAAACCGACTACGTAAAAAGTGAAATAATTAATTATTTCTGAGTAATGTGAAACTATTTTTATCTTACTTACCTATTTTTATATTTACTTGTATTGGGGACTTTTAAGTTGTGTTTAATTGTTAGTTCCTATCTATAAACAGTGTCCGGAAGAGGCCTATAGATTCGGGTGGAGTGAAAAAAATCGAAAATCGGAAAATCAAAATGTAATACTGCGCAAAAGTTGTGTATGGTCCACAGTAATAAAACAGCGCAGTTTTTTTTTAAATAAATTTTGTCTTCCGGTGCCCTCGGGCCCCCCAATTTTCGCAAAACCCGTCAAAAACACCTTGTAGAAGTTATAAATAAAATTTAAGATTAAGCTGGAAAACAAAAATGTCATACCACGGAAAAGTTGTGTATGGTACGTAATAATATATCTGCACACATTTTTCGAAATCAAGTTTTATCTTTCGGTGACCGCCCCCCCCCCCCCCCAATTGTTGCGAAATTCGTAAAAAAATGCCTTGTACAACTTATAAATCAAAATAACCATAAAGTTGGATATTAAAAATGTCATAACACGAAAAATTTGCGTATGCTACGTAGTAATATGCCTGCACAGTTTTTTCGAAATAGTACAATATCTTCCAGGGGGACGGTCATTCGATATTTCTAAAACATTTCCGTAAAATCCTCTTTATCTGTTGTACATGTATAATAGAATGCATCCCACAAGAAGCAAGAGTGCAATACAAACATTTCATCTGTGAAAAGTATACAAACAATTATAGTTCACGAATGAAAACAAACATTTAACTCTTTTAAAAGTGTTCCAAAAATTTAAAGTTATTAAATCAGTTCGTGCTAGTCGGATGCAACAGGGGACCATACAGTTATAGTGCGCCGATTGGGAAAATGTTGTACAAGTGTGATACCCTTCCCATCGTTTCTTTATAGACTATTCAAGAATAATTATAACCTCGAAACAGTTATTGAAGATATCAGTACCGACCAAAAATACCTGAAGAAAGCGATCCTATCAAGGCCTTGCAAATAGCAGATGGGTTAGCAGATGGGTTATCACCGGCAACATAATTTTGAGACTATGTGGGAACTCCAGATCCAACGTTAAATCTGAAGATATTGGCGAAGTTTGTAGTCAATGTGTGCAGTTTGCAATTAAGTGCAAGCCATCGTTGAGAAATTATTTATTTTTCCAAGGATATGCCCCAGGAAGTTAAAGTTATAATTGAATCATTAATCCAGTGCAATACATTTTTGCCCATCCGGAAAACCTGCTGAGTGGCATGGTATGGTAACTGATGCACGGAAACACATCAACGAACTAGGATTTCGTAGAATCCTTAAACCCCGAAGTGCGAAAACAAATGGGGAAGTTAGGCAGTTCCAAGTTTCTGCAATCAATTTTATCGCAGCAGATTATATTGATCTGATTCAGTGGTATAGGGTAGAAGTTACAGAACCACCTATTTTTACTAATCTTTCATGCGATGATTTAAAGATGTACATTTACAAACGTGATCGTGAAGATATCGTTTCGTTTGCTGAGTTTCCATGCAACACTCAAAATGTAGACAGGTGTGTCAGAATGGTAACTGAAGCTTCAACGAATGGTAACTGAAGTTTGTGGTACTAGCAACATCGATGAATTCATAAGATCCATTATGCAACATTCTGAGACTAAGTCAGATTTTAAGGTTACAAAACTTCAACAGGACCAACAATAAACACCAAGCCGAAACATTTCAAATAATTAGATTTTTGTTTTGAAGAGCATGAACTGATTTAATTGAACTTTAATTTTTTTAACACTTTTAACAGATTTAAATGTCTGTTTTTCATTCTTTAACTTTAATTGTTTGTGTACTTTTAACAGATAAAATGTTTTTATTGCACTCTTGCTTCTTGTGTGATGCATTCTATTATACATGTTCAACAGATAGAAAGGAATTTTTGGCAGTTATTTCAAAATTTTGAATGACCGGGTCCCTGGAAGATATTATGCGATTTCAAAAAACTGCGCAGGTATATTATTACGTACTATGCACAACTTTTCCGTGGTATCACATTTTTATTTTCCAACTTTATGGTTATTTCGATTTATAAGTTACACAAGTCATTTCTGACGAATTTCGCGAAAATTGTGGGGACACGGGCCACCGGAAGATAAAACTTGATTTCAAAAAAATGTGCAGGCATATTACTACGTACCATACACAACCTTTTCGTGGTATGACATTTTTGCTTTCCAGATTTTTCTTTATTTTTGTTTGTAACTTCTACAAGGTGTTTTTGACGAGTTTGACGAAAATTGGGAGGCACGGGGGCACCGGAAGATAAATTTGATATCGAAAAAACTGTGTAGTTTTATTACTGAGAACCATACACAACTTATGCGCGGTATTACATTTTGATTTTCCGATTTTCGGTTTTTTTCACTCCACCCTACTATATGTCTACGATACTTACAGTTGCAGTAAAGCTAGATATCCTACCTGCAAAATTAATATTTAAATTAATAGTTAATATTTAAACGGAACTTCTAACTGTAAAATAGTCAATGAAACATCGTCTTCATTTTGAAAGACCTACCCAATGATATGCCACTCAATATAGTGCGTAAAAAAGTTTTTTCGTCTGTACCGCAATTTTGAATTTATAAAAGCAAAGCCTATCCTATAACCATTGGACGTTTCAGACAAATCGATAGAGACCTCATTCATTAAAATCCATTCAGCTTTTGGGATGTTTCGAGGGTATAAAGAAATCCACACACCCAGATACGCGTGAAACACGTACCCCTTCTTGGCAGTCGGTTAATAATAGACGTAACACGTTTAAGCAGTAATTAAAATTTGGAATTTAGAATTAATTTGTACATAAGAGATTTATGAATAATATCTTAAAAGTAAATCAGCGACTATCATTTAAAAAACTATATATAAAATGAATTTTGAAGATTGATGCTTGGCCTAAAGGGTGTATAGGCTGATAAAAGCACTTCTTTATCATACGAAATGGCATTAATATTAATAAAATTTACAAGCAGAATATTCAAAGTGCTTTATTCTTTTAATTTTATTATTATATATGTGACAACTGCAGAGAACTTCCTGCAGAACGATCGTTTTTTTGAAACTTGAGTCTAAAAATCCTGAATCCAGTAGACCATACATGTGACACTTTAGAAAGACAGCTGGTCCAATAACCTCTCTGTCACTCCAGAGCTAGAATTTTTTTTGTAGAATTTAAAATATTCCCTTAGAATTTATTGGAGCCGTTTATAACATATTTATTAATCGAAGACCAATATTAGCAATTCGGAGAGACTATTCACCAAGATATTGTCGCTTCGCCTAAACTTTCACTTCCAAATATTAAGTCTAACTCGCGGTAGATTTTTTTCCCTATTAAATTCCATAAAACAGCACTGCACAGAAGATGTTTCAAAGTCACGCATTTTTAAGACTATAGACACATGCGAAGTAATTTTTCTCTGAAAAGGTGCCGTATGTTTTAATGTTTTGATCATGTATATAAAAATAACCGTGTGTATCTTTAGTGTATATAACAACACAGAATGAAGAAAATTAATGTTTAATTAGGCATTAATTAAGGCAATTAATCTTTTAATACCATCCTACATGTAAATCATATATTTTAAAGAAAATTTAATTAAATGGATTTTGGAAGGAAGTGAATTGTAGGAACTGAGATAGAACTAGAGACTTTTCTGATTGGTATTAAAAATGTATTAAGTTAATTAAAAAAAGATAACTATCAACTATTTTTGTTACTGACAAGAAAATTTTTTTTTAATCACATCGCACCCAACAATATGTGTTGTAAGAAAAAAATGCATGCATCGACCCATTTAATTTATTTAAGTATCAGTTTATTTTTTATTTATAATGTTTTACTATTTTTAATACGCATATTTTAATTAAATTTATACAATACATATCAATTTTCTGACAAAATATTTCTGTGCATTATTTAAAAAAGTAATTTTCGATCTCCGAAAAATGTCTTCAAATTAAGTAACATATATCTACCTTAATATTTAATCTACCATAACATTTATTTTATACAACAACATTATTTTCTTATGAAACAGGATTTAACAATGAGTGAATATGGGTTTTTTCCATAGCAAAATCTTGACAACAAAAAAAAAAAAGGAAATAGTTTCCATTATTTTCTAAAAGCGGAATCAATATTCATATTTGAAATTCGATTTCTTTCTTTCATAAGGTTGCTTGAAAATGTTGATTAGATTTTATGTCGGGCTGTTAAACGTATTGCACCGCCCCAGTTATGTAAAGGATAATGAAACATATCATTCAATCATTAAATAAAAGGCTTTTTGCTGAAAGTAACTTTTTTTTCATTAACAATCTTTTGCTCGAAATGTGCATATGTTTTTCAATTATAAAATTTTCATACGTCCGTTATAAATTTTCTATACAAAGTAGTATATGTTATTAAATTCAAGCATTATTAAAGACACTGCAAAATGCAACATGTATCTATATATATATATATATATATATTGCGTTTTGCTATCGACTTTTGTGACATTCCAGCGACAGTCGTATATCTCGAAGTAAACGCAGTAGAGTAATCAAGGCCAACCCTGCGTTATCATGAGAATATCGGAGTGCAGTCAGGGTGGCGAGTACAAGAGAGGCTCCATAAACATTGAGAAATTTCCCATGGCATAATTAATAGAGTCATCGTAACTTTAAACGTTGTTTATTGGACAAAAACATATCGAAACATTTCCAGTAGCTTCTCCATCAACTCTCGAATAATCCATCATCCACTTCATAAAAACTTAAGATGTTACAAATATTAGGATCTACACATTAGTGTCGTTCACCGCAAGCGACGTAGATTTATTAAACAACCGGAAAAACGTAAAATTACTCGCTCCATCGGCGATGTAACAGTATAAGTACTCAAAGAAACAGGGCGCGGACAGATAGATTATTAGTGGAAAACCAACTCCAGCAGAGAGATGGTGAGGAACGGGACAGTAGATAGTCTACGATTAGATGGCAAAGGAGACGAACGCGTGACGTCGATAATGAACTCTTTATACGGCGTCAGTATTAAATCGCAATCAATTGCTGGCGGGAGCTTGCAAGGAATTGTGGGAAAAGCACATCATCGAACAAATGCAAAACTTTCGAAACAAAAAGAATTTAGTTTTAGAATAAAATGAAAAAAGTAATTTAATGGGTTTTAAGATTAAACGAAGGGATTAAGGTTTTTTCGAATAATAAAAAAATACGCAGATTTAAATGCATGAAATAAAAGACAAACGATATTAAGATATTATTAAAAATAGGTAAAAAAGGAAAATTATTAAAAATTTGGAATAGTTTTACGAAGATAAAAGGGCGAATTTTTTTATTATTACACATATATATACTGATTTAGAGGAAACTAAGAAGGCTTTAGGTTTACGTATGTGAAGTAATTCAGTATATCAACATAAACAACTACTAGTTCTAAAAATGCCAGTAATCTATAAAAATATTGTTTTTTTACCTTAATTATGCTATCTACATAATCCTTTTTTTTTTTTTTTTTTTTTTTTTTTTTTTTTTTTTTTTTTGTATTTTTAGCAATATAGAATCACATGTATAATTTTCTCTGATGTATCCAAAACTTTTCGAAAATATTAACATTTTTAAATTCATTTCTCAGTAACGCGAATTATATTAATATCATTGTGTGTACAAAAAAGAAAATATGAATGTTTTACTGTTCTATCATGTAGCGAGAGTATAAGATCACTATATCCCAAAGAGTTAAGTAAATTATTTGATTTCATAGTGGAATTTGTTACAAAAAAAATATTACTTAAATTTATAGTTTAATACAAGTATCGCGGCAATATTTTGTTGCTTTAAATAATTTTACTATTTGACAAAAATCATAATCAGATAAAAAAAAATTAAATTCATAAATTCAGATAGTAATTAACCATCCAATATCTCAGAACTAGGTATCTACCCTAGTATAACGTTCTTTTCTCCGATGTACTTAGTATACAGTCTTAATAATTAATATATGATTAATTTGCGAAATCAGTCAAAGAAAATTGTTTATCTTTTAAATTAACTGGGAACTAAACTCGCTGTAAGAGATTTTCAAGAAGACATATCTGTCAATGTAAGGGAGATAACAGAGAATGTTCATCAGACAAGTGTCCGTGCTCTTCGATACTACTCTCATGAGTGTCTTTGTAAAAATGCATGTCTTCAAGAGTGTCTTCAAGTCAATCAAGTCTTCTTCTGCTCTGTATTTTATTAATGCGCCAAAGCAGCCTTTGTGCCATAGCTTTTTCACACCTTTTTTTAAAATAGTTATTTTTGAATATCCATTCATCCTCGCCAAGACTATAAAGGCGGCTTGGGAAATTCATTAGAGAGAGATGTCGGGAGTTACACCAACCTACAGGCGGGGGGAGTTTTCACCTCCCTTATCTTGGATCCGAACCGAAAGTAACCATTGACAGGTTATAGATTTTGTCCTATAAACCGCCTAACCATTTTTATTTAACTCTTATGTCGGGATATTCAGTTGCCGTAGAAGGAGTAATAGGAGATAATACTTTTTACTTTACTATTATACGTATATAATACCACATAAAAAATATAAATCATATAAATATTATATATGAAAGCAGATAAAATTAATGTGGCAAATAATCTCTACAATGGTAATTTGTATTATGTGATTTAAGTATTTCTATTTCATTTGGATTACGAGATATTGAGCTTCAAAGTGTTATTTTCTCTGAATTTACGCTGTAGTGAATTCGATGCTTAGCAAGAAAAATAAGGACGGTTTTTGCAACAGCATTCACTATGGATTATTAGAAGGAGACGATTTATGTGAAAACGGGTTAATCTTCTGTAATCAACTTGAGTGCGATAGAGATGGATTTTTTTTTTAAACATTCTTAAAAATTATTCAAAAAAATATAAAAGAAATCAGTAAATTTAGTTGCAGCTTTCAAACAAATTGCAGTTTAAAAGACAATTTTTTTTGTTTGCCAGCATAAAATAAGAAATTATGCCAATTTTTAGAAGATGAAAAATTGCAGCAAAAACGAAATTTATTCGCCTGGCCCTTTCCACCGTTAATATGACGCGAATGATACTCACGGATATGTTTTTTTACTTTCTAATAGAGATAACTCTCAATTCCCTGCCTATACCCGAATCTTATGTCAGTTTTGCTTAAATACGTGAAATAAATCAGGTCTACGTAAATACGTAAAAACACTAGGGGATCTTTTTTTCTGCATGCCCATTTATGTGAAAATTGATTTATTATTATCTTAACCCATTAAAGATGGATTTATTTTTTTCTTTAAAATGCAAATTTTCCTTTTCACAGCAATTTTCTTGGAATAGCAATTTTCGAATTACTTTATCGCGGAGTTACTGTCACCGAAGAAAGAAAATATTTTCTCCCAAATTACTGGTATGGAAACAACGAACGTATTATCAGCTATGATGTGACCATATGACAACGCCAGTCTTTAATGGGTTAATATAAATTTGATTTTTACTTCATAAAACTATTCACAATAATTTAAATTATTTCAGATAATCAATAAATATATCAAGGCTACTTATTAATTTCCTCTGTAATAAAAATTGATATTAAATTTTGATAAGTGTACAGATAAAAGATGTAAGGTATGTATCTGTGCGGAAAACATGAAAAATGAGTTTGGACAAAACAATAAGAAATGTTTAAAATTTTGTAAAACATACAATTGCGTGTATAAGTTAAAATGTCAAGTATGTAATGTTGCATACATTGATCAAACTTCTACTCAACTGAACAAACACTTCAATAACCATATGTCAGATGTAAGAAATTAAAAAGTTAAAAAAGAGCATGAAGATATAGAAATAAAACACTTCGCAGAACACGGTATAGATAACATTAAAATATCAATTTTAAAAATTGTCCAAAATAAAATTAAAAGAAAAATATATGAAAAGGATAAGATGATTGCACATGACGCTATATCCCTATGGGTTGAACGTTATGTTTGGTGGCTGTAACATTATACAGACCTTTAAAAATCAAGACATGACTGACTCCATCTATGCAAAGATAAAGTGTGATATTAATGGTTATAACGATTATAAAGATGGAAAAAGTAATCGTGATTTAGAGCTTACTAGAGAAAAATTGGTTGGATTGAAAGACGGTGAAAGCATCGTAACAGCTTTAATGAATTGTAGCGGTAATGATAAATTCAAGAGTATCAAATATATAATATTCAATATCAAAAAGAAGTTGATACATAAGGTTTTGATTTTGTTAACGCAAAAAATGTATCTGTACACAGGACACACTATCTAGGAACACATAACATAGTTCTGGGTATTGATCTATTAAAATATAGAATAAACTTAAATAATTGCCAATGTTACTGTAAGTCAAAGTGTGAAAATCAGGAAGATGCGGATAAAGTATATTTCGTTATAGACTACATAGCAGGGTGTTACAGTAATGTAAATTACAAAAGGATTTTTAATAAATATAAGGACATGTTAACAATAAAAAAATTAAATATTGTCAAAGCATTTAAGTATGACAACCCTTTAGGTAGAATGATCTTTAATTATAGTTATTATGCTAAAAACATTAATAGGAACGAAAATGCAGACATTTTATAAATGTAATGAGGATGTGTACAAGAAATATGTAGACAAACATTATGGACATATAATAACTGGAAATCTAAATATCGTACAAAATGTCGAACTGAAAAATCAAATGAGATATGGAGCAAAATACAGGATAAAACGGAATTTCACGAAAAGTAATCAGTTAAACGTTTTAAATATAATATTGAAATCTTTATACAAAAGTTAACTTATAAATACACACTTCCTGGGGAATTATTTGAAGAATGGAAATATCATATTTTAAAGGATCTAGAAGAGACACACGTTAAAAATTTTGAGGGTTTGTCCGAAGAGAAATATATTGATTTAAGAAAAGCTATAAAAAAACTCCAAGATGATTTTATAATAACATATGTTAATAAGTCAAGTACTAACTATGCAATTATCTGTAAAAAATTATATGGAAAAATCTTAAGAGAAAGTTATGAAAATACAAATAATTATGAGTTAATTGGGTCAAAACTTAATGAGGTAGAGAACAGAATGAGGGCAATGTATAAAAAAATTAAAACAAAACAAGATAATTTGAATTTTTCTTATTTGGTTTTAATACCCAAGTTCCATAAATACCCTGTGAAATTTAGAACAGTTACTTATGGTAATAATTCCTATATTCAATGTGCGAATAAAAAATTATTAAAAGTATTGAAGAGAATATTTTTAAAGATTAAAAGTGAGAATTCAACTTTTATAATAAGTAATAGTTATGAACTGTTGGAAAAAGTAAAAAGGTATAAAAATAAGATTACAGGATTCTATGCATATGAATTTGTAGATTCGTTTAACAACATAGAGATTGAGGATTTAAGGGAGAAGATATTGGAGGTGTATAATAGGTATGGTGATTCATACATAGATTTAAGTGAATTTCAAAATTTTTTTCAGTTGGTGGTTCAAGAGAATTTTTTATATAAGGGTAATAAGGTATATAAGCAGTTTAAAGGTATCTCTATGGGGGGGGGGGGGAGTTGCAGTTCAATTTTGGCCGACATGTATCTAGATATATGAAAATAAAAGTCAATTACATAAAGACATAATCAGTTTCAGATATATAGACGACGTTTTGATTGTCGAGCTGAATGGAATGGAGGCTAAACATGAATTTAAATATTATCCAAAAAATTTAGAATTGAAACTTTCCGGTAGTCAAAATAGTTATAATATAAATTATTTGGATGTAAATCTAAAATTAGAAAACAGAAAATTAATTATATCGGTTTATGATAAAAAAGAAAACTTTAACTTTAAAACAATTGTAATATTGAATTTCAAATCAAATGTCCATATATTGGTATTCAGAAACATTTATGCTAACGGTTTAAACAGATTAAACCGATTGACATCAGTTAGAGATATTTTGAAAGAGGATATGATTAAATGGTACGTCATTTCTGTGAAACAGGGTTATTCTGTGAGTCTGGTGAAAAATATGACGTATAATTATGTAAGAACTTGCAAGAACAGAAGTGAATTGATGCCTTTACTCGAAGCGTGTTGTTTGCGGAATGTAGGGGAAACAGATCGCTTTTGATATTGATTCATTTCGGTCGGTCGGTTTCATTTAGTTTTAATCTTGTTTCTTTCGTTTTTTCAGTATGGTATCGACAGGTAAATCTGGGGAATGTTGCATGCTTAAAAACAGTTTTAACCCTGCATTAGCGTGTCATAAGCCACGTAACCTGTCTCCATGTTTAGTTAGTTATTTGTCTTGTTTCTTTTGGTTGATTTTGTTTAAGTTAAAGTTGGTTATAATGTGTTTTTTTAGAGATTGTTATTAAGTTAAAATATAGTTCTTATTTGGTATGGTTCGGTTAATTTTGTGCTTTAAAGTTTACAGTTTGTGGTAACGTTTGAAATTACTATTGGAATTTTTTAAGTATATATATACATATATATATACAGCTTTTGTTGGTGGTCGGTAAAGTAAAGTTTATTTAATGGTTATACATACATACATACATACATACATATATATATACATATATATATATATATATATATATATATATGTATAAATATATATATATATATATATATATATATATATATATATATATATATATATATATATATATATATATATATATATTACCATTTTTGATATTTAATGCTGTAAATATGAAATTTAATTATAAATTTAATTCTAATCATTACTTTAAATGTAATATAAATAATGACAAAAAATAATGATTTGTATATTTAAATCTTAGTCCTCAAGTAAAATTTAATGACCGTTATTACATGTAAATTATTTAATTGAAATTAACCAAATATTGGACATTTTCAAAAGAAGAAAAAAACGATGCATTTAAAGTTTTATCGATAACGACCTTTTTAATAAATGTTTGGCTATAAAGTATTTAGCTCTTAGCATTTATTGCATAATTTAATTGGAGATAAAATAAAGTTTTTAAATGATGCTTTGTTAAGTAAAAAACATTTTTAATTAGAATTTTTGCGAAGTAATCTGCAATTTAGGTATTTTTTATGACACACTTTTAAATTTTTCTTTGAAAAACATCAAATTCTTTATAAAACAATTCAAGAAAAATGCTTCTTTACACAATTCTTAAAAAAAATATCCTTTTTGTTTACGTTATAGTTTTTTAAAGACTTTTTAACTAGCTTAATTAAGCATTTTTTGTTCATAATGTGTCGGTGATATAAAAGTACTGCGATCTTTTTTTCCCTGCTACTACGGAATTTTTTTTTCAAATTGGCAATTTTAAGCTCTGATTTTGAAAAATAATATTTTGAATTAAAAAATTTTATGTATCAATATTATTTAAAACCTTTATTTAAAAGTCTCTAAAAAACACACTCATTTATTTATTTAAGTATGATTTATTTATTTTTTATTATTTTGTAATGTTTTTCAATTGTTATTGGCATTTAATGTCTTCTTTTATTATTTTAACATGCAAGCTAAAAACGTATAGCTTAACAATTGCAAAATATGTTACATTTTCACGTCCTCATCCATAAATAATATTCTTGCTTGATTTTTTTTTTTTTTTTTTTTTTTTTGTGATTTATTCATGCTCATTAGAAATCATGAATTATGATTTCATGAATTATGAAATCATTCATGTCATTAGAAAGAAAAACTTACAAACAAAAATTATCAAATTTTTTGCATCAACTAATTTATCTTTGATTTCAATAAGCCATAATAATAAAATGGATTACGTTTATATGTGTGTGTTTGTCTGTCTCAGTGTATGTAACGTACGTAGATGCTCGAAAATCCCTTTCCATATAAAAATATTTCCTTTTGAAGTTTTTGAATTTTTGAAATTATTTGATAAATGATTCATTTTTTTTCGATTTTTTATGTTCACCGTAAATTTTGGATATTTGTAAAAACTATCAAATTTTATTATTCGCATCCCAATTTAATTAATTCATTCTGTACTCGTTTCCGTAATCTGTGTTCGCAATTCATACAGCGATTTCTTGCATTTTTATCAAATTAACATTTTCTGTAAATATGTCTGCGATTTTTATTGTACGATTTTAGATAGATTTCATAAGAAATACTACCTATTACACTCTCCCCTATGTTAGAATTGCTGAAATATTTTTGCAGATCTACGCCGATCATGACCCCTAGAACACAAAGTCACCTCCAATTCAAAACTTTATATATATATATATGAAACGATTTCACTCGTATCATATAAACATGTATATCTTAAGCACCAGCATACCCACATCATGTACTCAATGAAGAAATCATGTTTTTTTGCAGTCGTACAATCGTGATGGAAGAGTGGAAGGTCAGGCTGTCGTCCATTGGAATGTTTTCCGAAACATAATAATCGAAGCCTATAGATGCATCAAAACTTTTATTAATCGACCATACAATGCACCAAATCCACTAGTTATAGGTGATCCATGTGCGGGCAGTTGCTACGTAGTAAAATGTACCACTAGATGTTACGTATTAGAACAAATGACAAAGATTCAGGAAAAAAACACTCCAGGTGGCGTGGTTTAATTAAGCAAATCAATAATCGTAAAATTCTCTCTTTCCTAGCCCATGCAACGGGTTATATACTTCTGAAAACTGCATGCGTATGAATACAATACACGATAAATGACAAATCCCGTACAAGTAGCCGGAAGGACGCGATAAGAGCAGAATACGATAGGAGTATCTCCAGAGGGGGAGGGGGAAAGGCACGCGTGACGACGATGCGATATCTCTACCTTCGACGTCACATTATTACGCAAACAATGGTTGGCGGGATTTGCAAGGAATTGTGGGAAAAGAACACCAAAGAACAAATGATATTAAAAACATTCGAAAGAAAAAGAATTTATTTTTAGAATACATTGAAAAAAGTAATTTAATGGGTTTTATGAGATGAGGCGAATGGATTAAGTTTTTTAGACTAATAAAACAATACGCAATTTTAAATGCTTGAAATAAAAGACAAAAATATTAAAATATTATTAAAGATAGGTAAAAAAAGGAAAAATGTTAAGAATTTGGAATAGTTTTACTAAGATAAAAGGGCAAAAATTTTATCATTACATATATATATATATGTAATATATATATATGTAATATATATATGTAATATATATATGTAATAATATATATGTAATAATAATATATATATATATATATAGATGGCGCTAAGGGCAATAGGCGCTCAGTCCAAACCGGATTTTTGGTACTTCGGGATCCATTCAATAAATTTTAATCTCTTTTTTTCGCATGAAAGAAGAGAGAGGCCGAAAAATCGAGCCTGGATTTAGCGGATATTGCTTTCAGCTCCATCTATCGATGCTATTTATAACTATAACTGAAAATCGCAGAATAAAAATTCCTGACATCTTACAAAACACTTTTGCAAGAATTTATTTAATATCTGTCACTATTTGCACGTTATGGAATTTAAAAATCCATCAGTCATTTTTAGGACACCCGGTATATATATATATATATATATATATATATATATATATATATATATATATATTTAAAATATTTCTAAACACATTTAGCTTCAGTTGTTATATAGCGGGTGAGCTAAAAGTTCGTTACAACTTTAAAAACTCATTAAAAGAAAGAAATTACGATAAAGGAGGGCGGTTTGCAAGAAAGGGTTCACAAGATAGTTCGATTTTTTTAAACAGAAAAAAAAAGTTAAAAAATCACATGTAAAGGGTGCTGACGACCCGAAACACAATGAACAGGACAATAGTTGTGTTGTAGGATGTTCAGAACGTCATGTTGAACATTTGTTATTGGGACAACAAATGAATGGAGCGTATTGTTGTCCTGTTCATTGTGTTTCGGGTTGTCTTCGCCCTCTAAATGTGAATTTTTTAACCATTTTTTACTGCTAAAAAAATTCGCCTACTTTGTGATCCCTTTCAGTCAAACCGCACTCATTTATCACAATTTCTTCCTTTTTTATGAGTTTTTAAAGTTGTAACGAACTTTTGGCTTACCCGGTATTTAAAAATATATATAATATACAATTATTAATAAGAAAAAAAGTTCAAAATTAATTTTTAACATTCAAAATGAAAATATATATATATATATATAAAAGCCGTTTTCTGTATGTATGTCCTTCATACTGATCTTCAATATTTGACCGATTTGCATGAAACTTGATGTACATACGCTTTAGAACATGGAAAAGATCGCTGTCTACTTAAAAAAAATATGAGATCACTCTTTACCGCTTTTTGCATCCATCTTAAATAATTTAACATTATAGAAATATATCTTTTTTTTTTAAATTTTCTAATTCAATTATTTCTTTCCTGTTCCCACACCATAAAAAATGACACAGTTATTTAAAGAAAATGGTAGCGCGTATACTTTGTTTTTACGGTTACTTTAAAAATTCAGATTTTCTATATAAAAGATTTTCTATGCTATATTTTTGCATTTTTGAAATCGACGTCATTCTAATCAGAAAGCGAAAAATCCCCCTATATATATGTAAAAATTTTAACTAAACGTGCGTTAAAATGGCGTAGTATCTTCATTTGAATAATTTTAAAGTTAAAAAATCTATTTTAATACAGACGCTTGAATTTCAAGAAAACAATTCAGGAAAAAGATAGTATTAAAAAAATCGTTTGCTAGATATGACGCAATTTCTTCAATATGATTTCAAATTGGTACTAAAAACCGGCTTCTACAATTTATTTCCTATTTCTTTGTAATACTGTATCTTTAATTATATCATTTAGATAACTGTTTTAATACTTGAGATGCATTGATAACATTCTTCCATTAAAATCGAATACTCCTATATAAAATACGATTTTTCTACGATTTATATTAAATAGAAATTGTAACATAGTTGCTATATTTTAGAGTAAGCTTTTTTCTTTTTAAACGAAATTTCAGGTCTGACATTACGGTTGAACACTTTTGGAAATTGTCATATTCTTATTTAAAGATTGTGGATTTGGATTTTATGAATGGAAATATGAGTTTCCATTTAAGAATTATCGGCAATGAATCTTTGTATTCATGTGCTAACGATGCCTGATATACTTCCCGTTAACAGAACATTAATAAAAATCAATTTAATTTAAAACACGATGGTATTTTTAATCTTTAGTATATTCATTACGTTTCTCAACAGCTACAGAGAAAAATGTTTTTAGAACATTTGTTTTAGCGATTAGTTAATCATAAATATTTTCACTATATTGCACTTATTTATCTGAGTAGCACATTTCGCACGCTGCGGGGATCTGTTTCTCAGAACATATCTTGAATCAAAGGAAACATATCAGCGAATTTGATCTTCCATTTTAAAGCTATATGGGTCTTTACCTCAAACGTCCTTCCTTATGGCTGAAAACGATTGTCCCTGCGCTGTTATATTTTCTAATGTGGAAGACAAAATTTCGGATTTTAAGGTCCATTTTTTTTAGTTGATCAATTATAGTAGGATTTAGTCTAAGAACGATAAACGGATATGCAATATAATAAAACTATTCCTCAAAAGTTATTTAATTTTTTTAAAAGGCTGACCATTCAGAATTGGTTTCACCTGTTCATAAAACATTTCAGCTAATGCTATAACAACGCATGTACAACAAAATGTTATTATATTAAAACTATTCTAGAAATGTGGGTGCAAAGTAACAGTGCAAATTTCATCAAAATCTATCCAGTAGAATTTTTTTAAAAGGCTAATCTTTTATAATCGGGCTCACCTAAATATTGAAATTTCTTCCATAATTTTATAACAAAGCGAATTAAAACTATATGAAATCTTTTAAAAGCATCCGTTTAAATTATCGAACAAACAATGCAAGTTCCAACGAAATCCATTAAGAAATTTTAAAAAGACTAATTTTCATCATCGGGTTCCACATGATTATCGAATTTTCCCCTATAATTCTAAAACCAATCAGTGTATAAAAATGTTACTCGCCAAAATCTTAACTGAAATATTAATAGTGTAAGTTGAATTAAAATTATTTCAGAAGAACACACTTTATAAGCAGCCGGGATGAGATTCCCACACGAAAACAAACAAAAATTGAAATTTGCCAATTTAGTTATGAAAAGTACACGAAAACAAACAAATACTGAATTATTTACAATGTTTTTGAGCAATTAAGTTAATATTTGTAACTGTGTAGCAGGCATGTTTAAAAAAATTCAAGCATAAAAGTTACTTTAAAAAACATAAAAAATCTGTAAATTGAGATAAACTTTTCGAACAAATTACTGCAGGCGTTTTTTGTTTTCTATTAGACGTTGAAATAATCGGATGTATAATATTTAAAGATCAAATTGCAGAAAAAGCGTAATTTATGGTACGGTTAGGTTGTTGCCACCAAGAATATGATGCTAGGCGTTACTCATAGATATGCCTTTTCTTCATAGTATTGCATTAATAGCAAACGGATGTATCTTTCTTAATTGGGTTGCAGGTATATTTCAAAATATCTCCGTGACTGAAAATTAATTTAAAATGGATAAACAATCTGTAAATTGAGATAAGCTTTTCAAACAACTATTACTGAAAGTACTTTTTGTATTGTATTAGACGTTGGAACAATCAAATGTGCAATGTTTAAAGTTCATATTACAGTAAATGTTAAATTCATGGTTGGGTTAGGTTGTTGCCACCAACAATATGATGCTAGAGTTACTCATAACAATGTTTTTTCTTTATAATATTGCATTGAGAGTAATCAGGTGTATCTTTCGTAATAGGGCTGCATGCAAATTAAAAAATATCCATGCATGATTGAAAATTTCTTTAAAATCTATTCAAATGAGAAAACTGAGATACAATTTTAAAATAAATTTCATCAGAAAGGACTGTTTTTTATTCGACAGTGTGAAAAACGAAATTGTATAATGTTCGGAAGTTTTTTTTTTTTTTTTTTTTTTTTTTTTTTTTTTTTTTTTTTTTTTTTTTTGTAAAGGCACAATTTATGTGTTAGGTCGTTGCCATCATCTGCATAATGCCTACAAACACAATTGTCATTGTGTTTGTAATTTTTTATGCAGAGTGTCCACGTATAACTTGATCGATCTTTATTTTTGCAACCGTTGGTCCTACATGCATACTTCCAATTACAAAATTGGTCAAAATTAAGTGCAGGGTTAAGATAAAAAAAGTTTGAAGCGAAAAAACAATTTAGAGAAGAATTACAGAATCTAAATTTTTATACGGTCCCATGGTCCTATGAGTTATATTTAGAAAATTTCCCTGTTACACTGGCAAGTAAGGCAAAAAAAGTTCCGTTATTCTGCGATTAAAATTGACCGAGTAATAGCTTTTTAAAGTTGGAGTGTATTTTTTTCTTCATATTAGGGGTCATTCACAAATTTAGTAGAAATATAATTTCGTCAGATATATTAAGAAATGGTTGAGAGTAAAATTAACATTGCAATATAAATTTGAAATCTTTAATCATTCTGACATATTACTGCAAAATATACAATTTGTACTGAACATTATAAGAGGATAAAAATAACAGATTTTTTGTTAAATAAAAGGATGAAAACAACAGCCTCAACTCTTTAGAAAGTGATACATATTTAAAAATGCCGTTAAATTACACCGTCTTTGCGTTTAAAATTTTGGGTTGTGGAATGTTTTTTAGCTTTTGAAAATGGATTCCTATGTCTTTTTTAGCATTGAATCCGAAAATGACCTTCATTTTAAGCCATCACATCAGGAATTTTCTCGAATTGCAAATTTCAAAGTTAAAAAGCAAAAAGATAAAATTGATCCACCCTTCCCTCCCAACCTCGTAGGACCCCCGGGCGGTTTAGCTGTAAGAAACCCTGTATAAGCCAAAAAATCTAATAAATTATTGAATTAAATAAAATTAAAATGAATAAAAAAGTCTTACATCTATTTCATAGTATCAGATTTTTCGCTATTTTTTAACCTTGAAATTTACGATTTGCGAAAAATATTGACATGATAGTTAAAAGTGAAGGTAATTTTTTTTATTCAGCGTTAAAAAATACATAAAATGTAATTATAAAGTTAAAAACACAACCATCGCAGGTTTATGTTATCTAGTCTAAAACACTTTCTTAAACTTCTTCATAGTAATCTATCCAATTTTTTTGTGTTATCCTCTAATATAAGTATGTATAAGATGTTAAGAGTCGAAAATTATAATAATATTGCATTGCCATGGGATTTATGTCCGTATGTAAAATTTAACTTCAATCGGACATTTGAAATAAAATTAGAGTACAAATTTTAAACTGGAAAGATGATCATTGCAAGTTAAATAAATCCTTATAAAAATAACATAATTTTAGTTAAAAGAAATAGCCTCAAATTCTTACAAAATAAAACATACGTTAAAATACAATTATTTTAACTAATTTCAAACTTAACTAATAAACATTAATCGTAATATTTGTACGATTTATTTCAAAGCGCAGATACCTTGAAATAAACTTAAATACTTTATATACGACCCCTGAAAGCATGGTCGAAATCATCTGTTTTGATATGCAAAAAATTGGTATAAGTCATGCATTTCAAAGTTTCATAACTCGGTCAATTTTAATGTTACATGAAGAGGACTTTTTTTTTGTTTTACTTTTTAGTGTCATAGCAAAGCTTTGCCAAATATCACTTATAGGACCGGGTGACCGTATAAAAATTTAAATTTCGTAATTTTTTAATAAATATTTTTCTTAACCCAAATCGCTTTAAAAATAATTCTTTACCTTATTTAAAGCATTTTTGTAATTGGAAATATGCATCTAGGACCAACGGTTGCGAAAATAAAGGTCGGTCAGGTTATACGTGGACACACTGTATATTCTAAAGAGGAGCCAATAAAAGAGTCGAAACATGTAAATTTTTAGCATTTTTAATGGGTTTTTGATTGAAATGACGTCATTTAAGCAAATAATTGTATTTTAATATATGTTTTGACATTTGTTTGGAATATATATTATTGTGGTATATAAAATAGTAGGCGTAATTAAAACTATTTTATTTATATTTATATTTCTTATTGGTCTTTTTAACGATTCATGAACGGGAATGCACCAATATCAGTTATTGTGATAGCCGTATTATTTCATTTTAATGTATTTTACCCTGGATGACCCTTATTACTGACGCGGACGAAGTCGGGTAGTTCTGCTAGTCAAGATATAAATATATCAGAATGGACTTATTTTTTTAGAATTTTTTAGAGAAAATCAAATTAAAAATCAGATAATATTATGAACTATTATTTTATACATATCAGTTTTTCATATTTTAACTGAAGATAATCTCTTTTTTAGACTTCATTCTAGTTATAAATCTACCCATCAAACGTACTTCCATTTAATATTTGTGTTAAGCTAATTCTGTTTGATGGAATCATTACTTTAAGAGACTCTTCAGAAAGCTGGATTTGTAAATAGAATACTAAATTATAGGTGTAGTTTTAATTATCATAGTAAAATTTATTTTATAGGTTTTAATGATTAATTTTGAAGTCAGGGACGTTATATCTCCTTTGACGTTTGATTTCCAATCCAAATCATCTTAATTAAACAGCTTCGTCTTGATTAAACAATATTCTAAAATTGTCTTTAATCTCCTATGCCATTTCTTTTTTCACAAAACTATATGCTTTCATCATAGATACGTGTTTTGTTTAATTTACGTTTAAAGTATATTGAGCAAAGTTATTACTAATGTCTTAGGAAAATACCGCAATTTATATAGACATGTATCTTTCATCATATGGCATAAGATTCCTTTTACTTAAACTATTTTAGAGAAACGAATTTGTATATTCATACAAATATATGTATGCAAATTTTCAAAAACTCACTGTAGTTTTAACAAACCTGTTGTTTCAGAAAAAAAAAAATATTTTAATGATTGAATTTTACATCTAAATTGTCTTTAAAATTTTGGCCAAAACTATACAAAGCTTTAAACTGCAGTATCAACTTTTGATGAGACTGTTTAATGAATATTCTTTCGTATTTTCCACGAAATTCTAGATACTATTACTCCCATTTATGAATGGATTATAACTAAAAATAAAACGTGAAATAATTAAACTTGGAAAAAAACTTCCAATCAAACCCAACACCTCCCTATTTAAAATGAAAAGAAACGAAGCCGAAAAATACGATGAATTACAAACAGCAGGAGTCTATAAAATCAAAGCCTCGAATACATAAAATAAGGAAATTACATTCATCGGAATGACTAAGAGAAAAATATATGAAAGATATAAAGAACATATTCGCGACCTAAAATACAATCGCCAAACAACAGCCCTTTCAAGAGCAAATTTAAAAACTGATAGAAAAAATAGCCAAGTATGAAAACCTCTATAACACTCTAATGAGAGAAGCCATAGAGATCAACCTTGACAGAGATAATATATGCAAAGACATTACATATTCAAATATTGACACTCGTTGGCAGAAAATGCTGGAAAGAAGGAAAAAACGAAAAAGAGAAAAGGGAAAAAGAGGGCAGGGCAGTTACAAGATCTCAAATGAAACAGCAAAAGAACGCCATTTGAAACTGAAGTCTCCGAAAGAGGGATGAAAAGAGGAAGGACCCTTTTTTGAGAAAGTAGCCAAAAGGTCTTAGACGATGCATTCATTACTTGTTATATAACATATTTTTAAAGCCTGCTGAAATATATGTTTTTAAATAAAATAAGGAAGTATGTCTTAAAGGTTTTTATGAAAAAGTAAAGAAAATGTATTTCATGGAAATTGATTTTAATATGTATAGAAACAAGATAAAGAATTTTTAAAAAGGTGTCATGATTTTTTTATATATTAATGTAATAACAGATAAGAGAAATGTGTCTATATACTAATGGCTACTACGATAATAATGCCTGAAATACTGGTATAAGATGAATATAAGTATACTACTAGAAAACATGAACTCTGCTTTTTTCAGAATTTACTGTCGCCCCCATGACAAAAAAATATACATATTTATATAAATAGTATAAAACATATTTCAATTTTAATACTTTGAGTACACGCTTTTATTTTATGTAAACTGAGGTCATTCGCATCCGCTTAAGAATTCCACATCTACGATCCACTCTTAAACATCTGCAGAAAAATAGACATAGGACGTCACTATCGCGAAAAAATACACAAATGCAACAAAAAGATGCCGTCATTAAAGAAACTCGACCAAAAACAAAACAAAAAATGGCTGTCTAAGGATTCATAGGCCTTCGTTTGTTTGTAACATTAATATAGATACTTCAAATTAAATGTAGTTTATAATAGCTTGATCTTTAAACAGAAATCATTCGTTTACAATTTTTCAAAACGGCACGTGTTTTAATTACATTCTCTTTCGGTTGTTATGAATAAATGACAAGAAAAATATATAATTACTATTTTACAACTGTTTTTCCTTTACTTTCTACAGAAATGGAGTACTTTCGTTACCAATATTAAGCAAATGGCTCCAAAAACTACCAAAAAAAAAAATAATATTTCAAAAATAAATGCAGATACAGTTTTCAAACAAATTGCATTTAGAAGTACTTTTTCCCAATATGACGATATAAAAAAGGAAAATGTGCGATGCTTAGATGTTTAAAAAATTGCTGTAGAGTATTTAAGCATACTGCTTTGTTTTACGGCTAGCTAAGGTAACGTTATTTTTTGAAGATGACACAAAATAAGCTGGGAGAAAGAAATAGGATACCGCACCGGGGTCTAATAACTGAGTTCATGAAAATTAGTGGGAGAGTAAATTTCGAGAAGTCAGGATTCTATTTATATCACATTAAAGCAGGATAGTTTCATGTATTATTTTCTGAAGCACAATAAAATCCAAATGTTTTATTTTTGTGTTCGTCATTTATAAATAATCACCAGAAAGAGATCCCTTAGGAGATTACTATTGGCAATCCGAACTATATACACAGTGTACATTTATCTACAAATTTGTAGCTGAAACATATTTAGTTGCTTTGTTCTTTCTTTAGAACTCTGGTATTTTAAATACAATTAAAATTTCCGCAACTATTTTCTTCTATTAAGAAGCCATGTTGAAAAATATCATGTTTTAATGCTTCAAGATCAATTTATTCCAGCATTTGTGCGTCAACGAGCTACTTATTCTGTGATTTATTTAAGTTTCGCAAAATGATCTGAATCTCCAGAAATCTTATTTTAACGGTTATTTAACGCAGTGCTATGATAATTAGTTATCTGTGGTTTAGTAGTACTATATATACTCCAGTAGGAGATAGGTTAGAGATTATTTAGATGTAGCCGCATCTTGCACATAAGTGTCAACAGTCTAATTTTCACTGCATCCTGCTTTTGAGCGTAAAAGTTCTCCACTTGCCATATAGCAAGCCAAATATCCATTTAACTGTTTTTGGATCAGAAATTTCCTTTTTAAAAATTGAAACAACATTTCTTCTATGTTAGAAGACCAAGTCAAAAAATGCAGTCTACTTTCTGCGTTGAAATTTGCATCATACTATAAAAATAAAGAACAAATAAATGTCTTTAATATCAATTCTCTAGTCAAATCACGCGATTATTGGCACCGTTCCAGTCTGGCTGAAAGAGTCCCGCACAAGGGAGATTGCACAATATTCCACACTATTCAGTTTTTAATAAATCGATTGAGAGTATCTAACCACAATAACTCTTCCTCTCGGATAATGTCTAAAAATTGCATATAAATTTTAAAAAATAACAAATTTTAAGTAAAGATATTTAAAATCAACTAGAAGTATTTTTTTCTAACATTTTATCCCCAAATTTACATGTTGAATATCAGATGGCGTATTTTAGTAAGGGTGAGGTAGCACAACATATTTTGGAGGGAATCTTTTGTTGTTTTAACACGCTCTTTGAATTGTACTGTTTGTAATATAGCTCACTTTTATGTTAAATTGAGAATGATAGTATTAGAATTTTTAACGCCTTCCTGTTAAGTGAAACTATATACGATAGGGCGGTTATTTTAAACTCCAAAAGCTGTACAACATTACTTAGAACCGTAATGAACTCGATGACGATTTGTCAACTTTTACGAAAGTTATACCCTGTAAAAGAAAAGAAAACAGAGAATGAGATTGAAACAAAAACACGCTTTTCTACATCTTAATGAAATATGCTTGTAACAATATGGTTGTAAAATTAAATGAAGGTATACTGCAGTGAATAAATTTTGAGTTTTGCGTGCGGTAGTGGTGTACTGAATTCCAGCATTTGTGCGTCAACGAGCTACTTATTCTGTGATTTATTTAAGTTTCGCAAAATGATCTGAATCTCCAGAAATCTTATTTTAACGGTTATTTTATGCAGTGCTATGATAATTAGTTATCTGTGGTTTACTAGTACTATAAATACTCCAGTAGGAGATAGATTAGAGATTATTTAGCCGCATCTTGCACGTAAGTGTCAACAGTCTGATTTTCACTGCATCCTGCTTTTGAGCGTAAAAGTTCTCCACGTGCCATATAGCAAGCCAAATATCCATTTAACTGTTTTTGGATCAGAATCTAAGTTTTGAGGTCTGCTCCGTGGTAATGTGCTAAGATTCAATATTTTGTTAAAAGCTTATTGTAATCTGCAGTACTTCTTTTTAAAGTGACATTGCGGTGTTTAAAGTAAATTTTATAGTTAAAGGTTTTTTAGTAAACATTTTATAACGAGCTGAAGTGACTTGCTTTAAATACTGTAGAGTGATCCGAGTGTCCATATCATTTTAAACTAACAGATTTAAGTAGGTTAGTATTTTTGAAAAGAACCCTTTCTCAGTCTTGACACATTGCAAGTTTATATTTAATCTGGCCGCTACACTGCTAGATTACCTTTATTATTTCTTTTGAATAAACTGTTATTGTTAATTTTATGGCATGAAGTGCATTGCCCTGAAGACTACCTCAGAAGCTTAGCATCTTGGAAACCAAACAAGTGGATTTTATGTTATTTGGTCGAAATAATGATCATAACTGTTTGTATAGCTTTCCATGTTAAAAAAATATTTAATTTATTATTATTATTATTATTTGTTTTTTAGATTTTTGCAAACATTTTTTTTTTTAACCTAGCGATCAATTGAGAGTAGATTCAAACATGATAGCATTGCCATCTTTTAAAAATTTTATTTTATAGTTAGTAAAACTCTATGTAAATCAATCAATAAAAATATTATTTATGAATATACGGACATATGGAAATACCAGCATATTAGATTTTTGAAACTTAAAATTTCGATCACTTTTTTTTAGTGAATGCTGAATCGACAAAAAATGCTTTTCAATTTTACGAAACTAATATTTCTACTTCGTCTGGCACAATTTATCTGACAAGTACAGTTTAAAATATTTGCTTTTGCTACACAAACAATTTTAATAATATAATTACATCTTCATTCCTTTAGCTTGCATTTTCAATGATCTTGATAGTCAGAACGTACATTTCACGACTGGATTTCCACCTCTTCAGCTATAAAGAAAATATTCTTGCAGGTTCATTACACAAGACTATGGAAATTTAAGCAACACACTTATTAATTTTTTTAATTCAGTTGGTTCATTGAAGCTTATAAAAAATATTGCTATTAGAATTTATTATTTTTAATAATCAATAATAATTAATCATTTCATGTCACTAAATTCCAATAAAGCAAATCGCACAGTAATAAGTTATATTTTCTAGTTAATAAGACATATTGTATGATACACATAGAATAGAAAATGTGAATGAATAAAAAAGATTTTTATTTAAATATGTCAGGTGACCTTTTAGAAGTAATGAATGCATCAGAAGATGATGATACCGATTTTTAACACAATTTCAACATTCAATGAAAATCAGAAAGTGATAGAATAGATGAAAAAAAAATCCTAGCCTTTTTTTCCTTCTTCAACCACCTCTTTTTGTTTTACTTTTCATTTTTTTTTTTTGTTGGTAAGAGTTGAACTTATCAAAAACTTGTCAGTATAAAAGTTGTAGATACTATTACGAAGATTTATAATAAATTTAATAGGATTTAATATTTTTAGAATCAACGAAGTTATGAATTTTTTTCTCCCTAAATCCCTATTTTTTTCAGCCCTTGATCACATTTTTAATTTTCTTAAAAATCTGTCATACGTAAATTTTTGGACCTTTTCAAGAAGTAATAATAAATTTAAACTGATTTGATGTATTACAATTAAAACATTATGGTATTTTCTCTGTTTTCAGAAAACCCATCCCTGTTTTCTCTCCCTTGGGCCAATTTTGTTCATTTGCAGTCTCCACCGAGATATTTCTCAATGTTTTTGGTGAGTTTGAAGACGATCAGATAATAATTGTGATTTTTATCGTGCAGACAAAACTTAGTACATACATACTCACACATATATATATATTTTTTTTTGGGGGGGGGGTCGGATTGGTTTTGGTTTCCTGGTGACCATAAAATGAAAAGTTATGAAGAAATTTTTTAAAAGCCACATCATGATAACGACTGCAATAGGTAGTATTTCTTATGATATCTACCTAATTGAGAGCTTGATAACAGAACAAGAATATTCTAAAACTGAAGCAACAGGAAGATACTAAAGGGGAAAAAATATATAGGTTGCAATGAATATATGTAAATGGTATTAAAACATTTGGTTGGAAAGTATAATTAATGAAACTCGATGTTATAAATTGATTCATAAATGTTATACAAAGAAAATATTAGATTTTCTAAAACAGCATTGGAAAGCTTTAAATATTTAATTTGCAATATTATTTTAGATATTATGTTTAAATCCGCTAATCAGTATATGTGTCTTATCGTATAGCTAGAAATGGATACTAAATACACATATTTAATTGAAACTAATAAACTTTTAAGACTATTATAATTATTCAAAAATAAAAAGTATTGGCGTCAAAACGGAAATCGCAAATAAAATTTACAATGAATATTTTAATGTTTAAATGTGTTATTTTCAGCCAGTTTTGTAATGACACTTTCTTTATCAGATAGCACATGTTAGAAACTTCTCTAAAGAATATCGTTATTTAAACTCTGTAGTTAGTTTTATATGCGAATTATTACTGACCTATAAAATATATATACGGTGATACTGCTATTAATAACAGATATGTAAATGAATTAATAATAATTCTTTTAAAACAATTCATTACATTGAACATTATTTAAACTAGCCATCACTATGTTCCATTTTTGAATCCCGTCTGGAAATAATACTTTAGAAAGGTCAACGTGTGAGTTATTTTTCACGCATTTTACTATTTATATATTTACAAAGTTTAAAAAAATCGTTAGAAGGCGAATTAGGGAAAAGTAAATAAAAAGATAATTACTAGAAAATGCGGTCTTTATAAACCTGTCGAATGAAATAATTGAAAAATGGAAAATTTCAAACGTTATATTCAGTTTCGTTGCTAACTTTAAACCTACATATTCTTTAAGAAATTGATTATTAAATTTCAGTTAAAGAAAAATTAGATATTAAATAATATAAACAAAAAAATGTGCTTAAAATGTACGTGATTAACATTAAATAAAAAAAATAAAATTTTAATATTTCTTCTAAAACTGTAAACAAATTAAAACAAATAGTTTGTTTCTATAACATCAACAAAAGTCATTTAACACAGCCATGCTGATGTTTGGAAAGATTTCGAACTTTAAAAAAATCTTAAATAAAATATTTGTGAATAGATGTTATTTACGTAAATATTTCTGAAAGGTTAAACGGAAATGTTTTCTTGACGTAAAAAAGCAAGATATGTTCTTTTTTATTAGTAATCTTCTGTGAAAATCCATTTTACATGATATATACAAGGTCTTTAACTTTTGTCTGAGAGCTGGAGGCAATTTCTCTTGAGAAAAGGCAAAGTCATTCTCATTACGATAATGGGGCATTGTTTGGGTTACTTAGAGAATGTTTTATTATAGTCATTGGATAAAAAAATTAAGAAAAGAAAAATTTAGGTAAAATGAAAAAAAAAAAGTTATACAATTTCTTAAAATTTATTGAAAAGGAGAATTTCACAAGTCTTTATCAGAGAATTTTACAAGTTAAATGTTTAATGAAATCAATTTGAAATTATTTCAATTAATCTCTATATATTAAAACACAGTGTAACGAATCCGGTGCGAACCCATCAGCCTTACCAGTCTGTTATTAGATGGAGTCACGTTAGGATTAATTTCGATTTGAGATGTGTATGAGAAAACTTATCTGCCTAAATACAAATATTTTCTACCTGAAATCCCTTCAGTTCAACATAATTTTCTATAAAAGATTCAAAATTAACACAATTTCAATGATTTGCACAGTTGAAAAACCATTTCAGAAATCAAGTTGAATACAAACAGAGCGTAAACAAGGAGGGCTGTAGCGCGTTCACTTTTTGATTGATTGAAAAAAAAGAAACCATGGAGCTATGGAAATTAAAGGACACGGCATAAATGACGTCATTTGCAGCTGTCCTTTCTTCTTACTCATGTGACGTCAGCCGCGGGGAAACAGAAGAAAAAGACCAAGAGGCGTGAAGAACATTTTGAAAATGCTTCTCCTATTCGGGGGGAGTTCTTTTCCGCCGAGATAAGGAAAGGGCAGATGATGTCACTGTTGGTCGAATTACTGTAAATCAGCAAGAAACACCTGTCCGTTCTTTATGACGCCTACTGTACACATGAGCTAGGGAAATTTTATTGGTCTAAGTTTAACAGGTCTGTGATATGATTGGCCTACGTCGCCAAGACTATTCCTGCAATGATCGTTATGACAAAAATGTAGTTGGTCGATTGGTTAACAGAAGTTTTTGTTTGTAAATATGCACTTTACTTATAATACTTCCGTAGATTCGCTTCTGCTGAAATGAGACGCAAAGAACGTACATAGAAAAAAAACATGCTGGATTTTAGAATTGATCGTATTTATTAATCAATATAAATATAATTTCTTTGGGTAGGGGAGGGCGGTAATCGATGAAAATACAATTTCAAAGTGTTATAAAAAATTAGTATTAAATATTAGTATTATTTCAATAGTTGCAGCAGACTTTTTAATTATGCAGTTTTATTGCATATTTGTTATTTTTTTGTTTTATTATGAGATCTTAATTTTGTTATGGTATATCAGCCGGAATGCCTGGTTTACCCAGAAGTATAGTAAATGCTATTAGTGTGTTTATTAGAACATAAACTAGCCGAACTTTGCTCATCTAAATGCTTCCGTATTGTCAGTTATTTTTATCAATTTTTCAAATTTTAAATGAAAAACACAATTTTTATACACCGTCCTAGGACGAGCATTTATACTAGTATTTAATATTTTATGTTGTAATATTATCTTTAAATTAAAATTCGCACTACAAGCAAATGATAAAAAATTTTACGGTAGTTTCTTAACACTTTGTCAATAAATTTAAATAATTACTTTAGGCAAAATTTTATGCAATTACATTATTTAATACAATTTTTATTTTTCTTAAATTGGAAATAAAACTTACTTTAGCATGATTAGATTTAAATAGTCGATGCAATTTTTTAATTCTTAAAAGATTATATGTCCTTAGAAGATAGGTTTATATATGTAATACTTGAAAAAATGTCACGTTGCACCAAAAAATTTGTAATCCGTGAAAAAATGAAAAAAACCAGTTAACAACTGATCAAAACATTTATGAAGGAATCATTCATTAAAAATATTATATGAGACTTGTAAAATGACTTTTAAAAGGGGAATTTTTACTGTACGCTAATTTCTTTATGCTCTTCGTTAAAATAAACACCATTCGCATCGAAATTAACATTTACACAACAGGAAAAAAAAACTATTAATTTAGTCAAATTAGAGATAAATCAACATTCGTTAAGCATGCGTACAACATTCGTTATCATGAAAATTTAAGGTTATTTTCAATGTACAAATTAAAGACCTAATACACATTTTTAACATGAAAAGTTATTGAAATTATTTCAATCCGGATTCGGCTTCTGCCATATGGAAATAAACTATATATTTATATTAATATATAAATATATAAATATTCTTTGTATGAATACGAATTTACTATATTTATCTAATTTTTATTTTTAATTAGATGTTTTTTTTAAAGAACTATTTTATAAATTCCTACAACTTTAATCTAAACCAATCTTACTATTTATTCTTCATTAAATACAAAAAGCCTTTTTAAAAGCATATCTAAACAATAATTGAAGTTCATATATTTTTCTAAATTGTCCATCATTTAATGGATTTTATAGCTACCATTTTGTAAGTTACGTAACTTTTAATAATTAAATCAAATATCGTTTTAAGGTAGAACTGAAATATATCACTAACAAATATTTATATCAGCTTTAAAATATTTTTTATATAAGTATAGTAACTATCAACAATATCTTATATAATTAGATTAATGTAAATTCGCATTATGATTTTAAAAAATGACGTTTAAGAATTCTTAACGGATAAAAATATGCTGAATATCTCTTTTACATTTTTATATGTCTATTTTCGATTTGCATTTGATTGAATCACAAATTTACGATTCTAATGATGCTTCCATTTTTATATTCTTTGAATTTGCTCCTATTAAAGCTTTTTATTTAATGAACTTTAAAATAAATATTTATTATACAACGTTTTTCGAATGTACAATCATATATACAAAATAAATTATTTAAATAGAAAATTTTGATGCGCAAAGTGTTTTCAAAATAAATATTTTAATAAATTTTATTTTAAAAGTTTTAATTACAATATAGCTTTAGTCTTTCTGAACTATTAAAATAAAGATATAATAATATTTCCACTAGACAAAATAATTCCACTAGACAATTAGATTAGTATGTAATTTGTTATTATTTTAAATATGTTAATTAAAAATTCTCTTTCTACGAAATGTTTAGAAATTTTCTACAAAACAGTTTTTTTTCAACGGCATTTAAGACTCAATTTTGTATCCCAGCAATTTTCAACAAATCTTTAAAAAAGCGGTTCTTCAAAAAATAAAAATGCGTACTATAATAAATTGTTTCCGGAGAAGCACCAGAAAATAGTATAATGAAATCTAATGTCTAGTTAATGCCAGTGGTATATCAGCGGAGACCGGGGCTAGTTGGCCACAGGGGCAAATAGGCGCAGTCCTCAGAAACCGCCTGTTTGTCGATAGATTGCGCAATCCGTCACAGAGTACCTTTCTTCTTGCTTTTTACAATTCTTCCTGCTTGTAGTTTTGCAGCGTTACCTACGTCCAGTGGACATTTATTACGATTTTTCTGTTTTTTGCATTCATAAGTAATTTTTTGTTGTTTCATTGATTTTTTAATTTCTAATACTTATTTCTAATACTAACGATTTAACTTGTGCAGTTTTTCTTAGTGTATGATTAACTGTACCTACCCCATATCCGATTTACTTGGATTATTTATGCTTAGATGGTTACATGCCCCTTTTGTGAAGAAATTTATTATGGGTCTAGTAGGCGCATTAAACACTGGGCAAGTTGGCTCCATGTCTGGTGTGTGCTGGTAGCTTGAAAAACAGCAAACACCGATAAAAGTGGTTGCAATGCAAGATTTTGGGCACACGAGGCTTGCCCAAACGGAAATACTAGATTTTTTATTTGTGACAACTGTAACTCTGATGATGATGTTGAGAATAGAAGACGATATTGATGATAGAAATTACTCAATGTTAATGTTTTATTTATTATTTTTATGTCTGTATAATTTAGTATTTACATTGTACGGCGACAACGCCTTTGTTTAAACTTACTGGTAACTGTGTTTCATTTGAGTTTCATTTAAATTTTTATAAAGCGTGTGCCAATTTACCCCACAGGTATATGCAATTTGCCCCATGACGGGGTAGGTTGGCGCACAATTTTTTTCTTTACTTCAGGCTTCCGCTAAACATAAACTACAGAAGCTACAAACTGAAAACTTCGGGTATTTATAGCCCAATGTCTTTTCTTTAAAAGTACAGTTAAAGTTTCATTATAAACTTAAACAAAAAAATAATAAAAATCAATAACTAAAAACTGCGCCTACTAGCCTCGGTCTCCACTACTACAATATTTAATGACTAAATT
This sequence comes from Maratus speciosus, assembly GCA_963932465.1. NCBI lineage: Eukaryota > Metazoa > Arthropoda > Arachnida > Araneae > Salticidae > Maratus > Maratus speciosus. The sequence continues at coordinate 388,552,119 of OZ010788.1, read as the reverse complement.
TTAGGAATGCATGTTTCATTCGAAATTCTAAAAGAATTTAGGAAAGTATTCAAAGTAACCCAGAAATATACTAGAAAAAAGTTCTTTTAATCCAATACTAAAACTGTAAATGTGAACTGAAATTACGTATTTACGTATAGCAGCTTCTGTAAATTTTGTCATCCAGGAGAGATTAAATATAGCATTTGTAAAGCTTTCAGTATCTGAGAAATGTTTGGCTTAGATATATTTTGTTAAAACGTTACATAAATGCTAGTGAAACATAAATTAAATGTGCAAAAAGATTGATTTATTGTGCGTAGTTATAAATTTCAACATAAGTGTACAAGTGACTGTAAAATAGCGAAAGAGAAAAAAGTTTGCTTTTTTGTACAACGTTCAGTACGACTACAGATGCTCCAGTGTAAATATCCTTTTGTAAGTGTGTTTTTTGTCACATGTTTGTGAGCACAGTCACCTCGATAAAACAAGTGAAATCAGTTTTTGTAATTGCAATTCAGGAAAGCGGCGTTCCATGGACCTGATCTTTAATAACCCCCATACACTGAAATGGAGGAGTATAAGGTCGGTGATTGTGGTTTGTCAGACAATCTCGTCTGTATACATTAAATTATTCCTCATTTTTTAACAAATAATTTCCGTACTCCTAGAAAACAGGTTTAATCCGTGAATTCTTCCGTAAAATCTGAAAAAGGGGAAGAAATTCCGTTCATTCCTAACACGCATGCCTATTGGGTCTATTAATCCCAACATACGAATCCATTTTAAAAACAAAAAAGCATAAAATTCTATAAATTAAGATTTCTCATTTAATTTAAAAATAAATAAATATTCTCCAACAACAAAGAAGAGAAACGTTTTCGAATTTAAAAATAAATGACAATTAATTTTCTCATCGATTTAAAAGTATCCACAATTTTTCTTTATTAAGTTATAAAAAAATATTAAATATATTTTGAACGAAAACATTTAAAATAGATACTTTATTTAAAATAATAAATAGAAAAAAAATCGATTTTACTCAAAAAAAATCTAGAAAACAGAAATTTTGCTTTTTCAGAATTTAGTGTCACCCCTATGAAAAAAAAATGTATAGATAAATAGTATAAAGCATATTTCAATTTTAAGACTTACAGTACAAGCTTTTATTTTATGTAAAATGACGTCATATATTGGCATCCGCTTAAGAATTCCACATTTACAATCCACTCTTAAACATCTACAGTAATGTGGGCATGGGACGTCACTATCGCGAAATAATACACAAATGGCAAAAAGATGCCGCCATTAAAGAAACTCGACCAAAAAAACGGTTGTCTAATGATTCAAAGGCATTCCTTTGTTTGTAACATCAGTATAAATAATTAAAATAGACGATTATTTCAGTCGTGACGTCAGTCAACACGTTTTGGTTGGAAATTGACTCCAAACAAACGGTTGCTATGGTGTATTTTCTATTTTGTTTGCATAGTATAACTATACATTATATTTATATCGCAAATCTGACTGTTTTAATACTTGATATGTACCGGTAGCATTTTCTAAGATTTATATTTAAAAAGAAATGGCGCATAGCAACCGCTTGTTTGCAGTCAATTTCCAACCAAAACGTAATGACTGACGTCAAACTGAAAGTGTCTATTAAATATAGTTTATAATAGCTCCATGTTTTAACAGAAATCATTCGATTATATTTTTTCAAAATAGCACGTATTTGAATGACATTTTCTTTCGGTTGTTACGATAAATTGGTAACAAAAATATATAATTAATATTTTACAACTATTTTTTTCCTTCACTTTCTACAGAAATGAAGTACTTGCGTTGCCAATATTAAGCAAATGGCTCCAAAAACTACAAAATAAATAAATAAATAAATAAATAGACATGCAGTTTTCAAGTACATTGCATTTTACAGTTTTTTTTTTCAATACGACGGTATAAAAATTGAAAATGCGCTGCTTTGCTCTACGGCTGGCTTCTGTGAGGAAACGTTATTTTTTGGAGGTGACCAAAATAAGCTGGGAGAAAGAAATAGCATACCGCACCGGGGTCTAATAACTGAGTTCATGAAAATTAGTGGAGAGTAAATTTCGAGAAGTCAGGATTCTATTTATATCACATTAAAGCAGAAAAATATAATATTCATATTTCATATCTAGCAATCTACATAATAGAATTTATAATTCATATTTTTATCGTATTTTAATACTAAAGTATTAAAACACTCGCCACCAATCTCATTAAAGACGAAACCGAAATTAACTTCAAAATTCAAAGCTTATTAAAGAAATTAATCAAGCCATACCCATCTGAGGCGACATATTTACTTCAAACTGTTTCAGTACTGTTCAATTGTAGCCGTGGGGTTAGAGTAGTGGTCTCGTAACACTAAGGAATCTGGTTCGATTCCAAGGTCAGCGACTTTTATTTTATCTTCATTTTCTTCAATTGTCGTATACTTACCTCCTGTAGCTGAGAAAAAAAGAAACGGAAATTAGTCTATTAACAGGAAAATCCTGGTAGTACTCTGCCAAGAAAATTTGAACTGAAGAAAGCATTTGTGAGAGTGTTCTTAACCAGCATATTTTTTTCCCAACCGCGATTTGCTATCTCGTAATCTGATTGGTAAAATCTTTATGACTTTTCTTGGCGAGAATTGTTTTTGGCGAAAACCATGAAAGCAAACAATTTAGATAGGATGGGGGGGGGGAGGAAAAATCTTCTGAATTTCTATAGACTTCTTTTTTCTTACGGGTCTATGGCAAAAGTGATTTTCACAGAAAGAAGATAAATTCCATTAACTAATGAGAAAGGGGTGGGTAGCGTTCTGCTATTTTTTTTTTATAAAGGATGGTAGGTAGATTATTTAATTATTATTACTATAAATAAAAGAAATAGAAGAAAATATTATGTGTATATATATATATACATTTCCAATGCAGGTGTAGCTCCAATTCCATCCTTTCAGATATTTATCTGTTTACATATGAAGCCGGTTTATTGTTGGAAAAAGATTTAAAGATATACAGATATATAGATGATATTTTGGTAGTTAAGCTGAATAACAATAAAGAAATTTATCAATTTAAATGTTATCCAAATACTTTAAATTTAAAGAGCGCATGAGAATATCAAAGCACAGTCCACTACTTGGATGTTAAATTGGAAATTATAAACGAACTTTTAGTAAATAGTATTTACGATAAAAGAAATTATTTTGTTCTTGATACAATAAAAATCTCAAACTTTAATAGTAATGTGCATGTTTCAATTTTTAGAAATGTTATTTAAATGGTTTAAACCGTATTGTAAATTTGTCTTCAAATGTTGATGAAATGGTTGGTGAAATTTGTTCACTTTTACATAAACGCCAGTAAACAAAATTACCCAATACATTTTCTGTATGATTTAACTCTCAATTTTATCAAGAAAAAAAAGCTATCGAAATAAAACATTGCAGTTGTTCGATGATGGTGATATTTCGATATGTGACACCTGACGGAAATTGATTAGCGGTGTGGATATTAACGGATTTCATTTGACGGTCCCAGGTTAGTTTATGGTTTTCATTTTTTTTAATTTTTCATTTGTTTGTTCTTGGCAAGCGAGGGGGGATGTTGTGCATGTCAAACACCTTTAACCCCGCAGCGCAAGCCATTAGCCTGCCCGCTTGTCTCCATATTAAATTCTTGGATTTGTTGTTTATTCTTTTAGTTACAGTTCGTTAGATATATCCATGTTTTAAATTATATGAATTTGGATTTTTTAATATATATATATATATATATATATTTCATCAATAATTAAAGATGCAAAAACACCATAACTCTGGAAAGAAGGTGTATATCATTAAAAATTAACTATAAAAATCGCAAAAGCCTTCAAATATACATGTAATAAACAATTAAATAAAAAAAAACTCGACTGCGTAAAAAGCAAACTAATTAATTATTTCTCATCAATGTGAAACTATTTTTTTTTTAATTCCTACTATTAGCTCACACTCTCGCTATATATATCTTGTTCAAATTTTCAATCGTTTATAAAATACTTACTATTCATCCAATCAAGCTCAAATAATTTTTTTTTAACTTGTAGTGGATGACACTTGATGTTAATTCAGTTTTTTTCAAATAATAATTCATTAATTAAATTAAATTAATTAATTTTCAATAATCGAGAGAGCTTTCTTCTTGATCAAGGTATTTTAAGACCAAGAGAGCCTTCTTCTTGATCAAGGCATTTTAAGCTCCACTCAAGAAGAAAAAAGAAGGGGAGAAAAAAATTTATCTTATTGACTTAAGTAGGAATTGACTTAAAATATTTTTTTATATTACTTGCTTACCTATTTTTTTTTATTTACTTGTATTGATGACTATTAAGTTGTATTTAATTGTTAGTTCTTATCGATAAACACTGTTTTGATGAGGTCTATAGATGTCTATGATGGTCAGAGTTGCAGTAAAGATAGAGATCCTACATACACAACTTCCAGGTTGTATAATATTTTAACAAAGCTTCTAACTGTAAAATAGTCAATGAAACATCGTCTTCATTTTGAAAGCCTTATCCAATGATATGCCACTCAATAGGGTGCGTAAAATTTTTTTTCGTCTCTACCGCCATTTTGTATTTGACGGACGCCATTTTGAATTTATAAAAACAAAACCTAACCTATAACCATCGGACGGTTAAGACAAATCTATAGGGATCATATTCATTAAAATCCATCCAGCCGTTGGGATGTTTTGAGGGTATAAAGAAATCCACATACACAGATACGCGTGAAACACATAACCCTTCTTTTCAGTCGGGTAAAAAACAAAGCACAGGCAAAAAACTGTCTGTTCTTCACAGAGGGAGGACAGATAGACCTAACTCCACCCCCACTGTTAAAAGCTTGCAAGTTTCTGAACACACGTAAATTCTGCATATGGCGCCACTTATGCAATAATTTTCCATTGATTATATATCTACCCTATATATATAAAATCCTAATGAAACGAATTTATGAAACGGAAGTATGAACCGACTGATTAAACAACTGATTATGTTTCACGGCGATTTCTTCTGAAATATGAAATACTTAGTGATGAAATTAAAACCAAAAATTAGTATTGATACGCAGATCTCAAAACTGGTATAAGAATTTTTAAATTCGAATTAGTTTTCGAAATATTGATTTTTTTTTTCTAATTTTAAATACATTTTTGTAATGATGGCAACTGAAATTTTAATCAAAGAAATATATTTTTTTTTATATTTCAGAAAAGGTTGACATGGTAACCGGGCTATTGTTGTTTATTTGATAATAAATGCTTATTTATTTTTATTTCTTTTTACAAATTATATAAATTATTTTGTTCTATGATTATTATTTTTTTTTTATATTTCCTTTAGAAAATAATAGAAAATAATTAAGAAATACAGTACTACTTAGTTATTCCGTCAACCAATTTCGCCAAATTATATAAATCGCCAAAACACTCGCCAAATTATACAAACTGACATAATTTTTATTTTAAATAACAAAAGAACAAATAAATTAGTATAACATTAATAAATATACAAATAAAACGTCGAAATAAAAATCACTTGATGACGTAAACACGTGTAACTTGCTTAAAGTGAAGTGAATGTGACATTTACGATCAACCATTATTGGTATTTAATCTTATAGTTTGGCGATAGATTTTTGCAATGCATATTTTTTGAAATGCATATGTAATTGGTATTTGAAAACGAGGTTTTCGCCAAATTTTCGTAAAAAAATCACGCCAAACCTCGTCAAATATTACCATTCGAAAAAAAAAATGCTAACTGGCGAGTTCAAAAAAAAGCTATTTGCGAGATTTGCATCCTGCTAGCGTAAGAGTGCCTAGAATTCTTTGCGACCATGGCAACTTTTATGTAGTTTTATTCGAAAAAAAAATTGATTTTTTAATCAAAATGGAAAACTTGCGGTCCCATATTGGCGCGATTTTTTTATGACGCCAATGTCATATACGGAACGGGCACATAACTGGCGCCAAAGTATCGTTATTTTGCTTGATATGGTGAGCCGGATGTTGCTGTTTATGCTGTTGATGCGTTCTCCAAATTGGCGTCGTTAAAAAATCACACCAATATGGAACGTATATGACATCTTTGCCAAACTTTCATATGAACGGCGAAGAAATCAGACCGTATTTGTTTATGGCAGTTGACGACTTGAACTATTATAATATAGATGAAATGATGCCGATAGAATAATATTTGACAACTTATCACCTGTGCCTGGCTAACATTAAAGTACCAACATAACACCTAGAGTATGAAAAGCGAAGTGGTCCGCCTGGAACTGTTGATGATAGTCACATGACTTAGGCTATTGTTATAGAGATTGTTTTAAAATACCGGGAGACAAAGACACTTATACTTAATTTATTTTATTTTAGCTTCTTTCCAAATGTTAAACTGATCCTCTTTAATCAAAAACGAAAACAACCATTGTATGTCTTAACAGCAACTGATTCACCCTTAAATTTTTGCAATCAAAGGGAATTGAATGAAAACCCTTTTACAGGGAGATCTTCACAGCTTTTTTCAGTATAATTCATTTTTCTCTAATATTTTTAAAACCCATCAGATTAGCGTGTTTTTAGATTCTGCGGTGTCTGAACGGGGGTTGGCGAGCGTAACTTACAGGGGGCAGAGCCCCCTAGTAATATATATCCCGTAAGGCATGGTGACGTCACGACGACGTCGTTGTGAAGTCACACTGTGATTTTGTGACCGTCGATGTGATGTCACAGTGACTAGAATGTGAGGTCGTTATGGCCGTTTTAGAGGTCGTTTGTGACGTCACATTGTGACTACTCTGTGAAGTCACGGTGTGACAAATTTGTGAAAAGTGTGTCATTTGGGCCTATTTTGGCATTAACTTTGTGACGAACCTGTGACGAAAGTGACAATGCTTTGAAGTCACATTGTGACCAATTTGTGAAATATGCTTCATTTGTGTCGAACTTGTCATAAACACTGTGATGATTTCAAATGAAAATCAAATTTCAAATTAATTGCTTAAAGGGCGCAAAGGCGAACATAGTGAAAAAGATTCCCTGCTGGGACTCGAACCCGGGCCATCACTATAGCGCCCTGACATTCTACCGGCTAAACCACATGGAACGATACCCGGCCTGGAAAATTTCTCACTATTACATGTTGGCAAGGTTACAAACGCAGCACAAGATGGAATATTTATCGTGAGCCACCGACATGGGGTAAACACGAAACTTAATTAAATGGAGCATCGATTGAAACTATATTAATACTTGGAAAATTTTCCAGAGAGAACCATTTGCCTTGCATACAATATTTAAAATGAAAATCAAATTTCAAATTAATTGCTTAAAAGACAATTTTAATTTGAAATTTGATTTTCATTTGAAATACTGTATGCAAGGCGAATGTTTCTCTCTGGAAAAATTTCCAAGTTTTAATATAGTTTCAATCGATATTGGATTTAATTACGTTTCGTGTTTGCTCCATGACGGTGGCTCACGATAAATATTCCATCTTGTGCTGCGTTTGTAGCCTTGCCAACATGTAATAGGGAGAAATTTTCCAGGCTGGGTATCGTTCCATGTGGTTTATTCAGTAGAATGTCAGTGCGCTATATTGATGACCCGGGATCGAGTCCCGGCGTGGAATATTTTTCACTATGTTGGCCTTTGCGCCTTTTAAGCAATTAATTTGAAATTTGATTTTCATTTGAAATATTGTATGCAAGGCGAATGTTTCTCTCTGGAAAAATTTCCATGTAGTAATATTGTGATGATTCTTGTCATAAACACTATGATAATTTTAAATTAAAGTTTTGTTTGAAATATAAAATCTTATCTTTTTACCGTACTTTTTAGCAAGATATCCCTATTTTGGAGTCCTATTCTGCTAAAATATTTTTAATTTTTCATTTAAAAACAATGCTTATCAACTGACATCTTTTTTTATTAAGTTCTAAGCTTGATCTTGAATTCAAGCTTAATATTAAGAATATGTAAGCTTTTAAATTTTTATGTGATTTGTCATTGCTTTACTAAATACGAACATGGAGTCTAACGGACATTAATACAACAGTTATTTATAGAACGACATGATAAGCCCTATTTATTTAAATTTTTTTTTCCCGTATATATTGTATTTTATGAATATGAGCTAATTAGATTTGGTATGTTTTATAGGAAAAGACTGATCTGGGAAATACAAACAACAAGTAAGATATATCATGCGTTAAGCATAGATTATAAAACACTTTCAAACTCTTTTTGAATGTTTTAACAAGACATCGGAGGAAATAACGTAAACAAGATAACTAACTAAACATGAAAACGCATAAAACATTTGAAAAACTGATGTTATCAGTTACCATCCATATCCAAATATGTTTTTCAATTCTTTTAAACAGTCCTGTATTTGATCTGTAGATTGATATATATACTATATAATGGAAAAATTTAGTTTATCAAGGAAACGCATAACAGGTTGAAATTCTCTTTCAGCAATTAATACTAATATATGGAAACATACTTAAGTAATTTTGTACAACCCTGTAGTTTACCTAGAACTTTTATTACACGCCACTATTTAGTTAAAATTTAATTCAAACTAAAACACTCTTAAAACTGTTGAAATCACATTTCCAGAAATTATAATCTATAAACGGCAACGTATCCAATTCTTTGCGTGACCCTGTATATCATTTTATCTATATTCTACAAACATTTCTTAGTAAATTAAATACAGTGCAGCGTAAAAATGCATAACTTATTTAAAAACCACCTTTAAGCAATACCCAGTAACCCTTACGAATACTTTTGTATAGTCCTGTATATGAAATATAGCATATATATATACACCATATACTATGCATAAATGTATTGAATCATAAAAGCGCATATCATGATTAAAAATGCATTTCCAGCAATCATCGCTAATGAACAGTATTTCGGATACAATATAGTATCTGAAATATTTTGTGTGTCCCTGTAAATGCTATATACACTTCGTATTATACATGAAATAATTCATAGTATGTAAACCTCAACGATGTATATCAATTTCATTACATATCAAATAGATTAACATAAATATAGTACGCCGCAAACAATTCCCTCCACCCCTATATCATTATGTATTGGAATTCCTTTTTTAGCCCTGTAAACAAACAATAACTATTCTCTGCATTGCATATTCTACGGAATGCACATTTTAGTGCGCTTCATAAATGCATATCAATTTTATTCTGTTCGAAAGCGTGTAAAATCATTAAAAATCATTTGAAACGATTTTTTTTCCCACAGGCCGTAATGTAATGGAATACTTTTGACTGTCCCTGTAAATGAACTAAACATTCTACAAACTTTATTACAAATAGGGACCTTGCTATGATAAACGTCAATAACATTTAAAAATTTCCGGTCAATCCGAGTATATTTACGCGAGTTAGAGCGCGGACAGTCGGCCAGACAAACCGAAGTCATAAACACTTTTCAACTTTATCGGGCCTGAAAAACACTTTATTTCAAAGCTTAAATATTATTTTTTTATTTTTTAATGCCAATAAAATAAACGTATCGAAAACGTAGAAAATGAGTTTACAATCAAAGAAAATTTTATAAATGATTCTGAATGTCTACAATTAAATGTTAGATTAAAATCACAAACAGCAAAAAAAAAAATGCTTAAATACAATTTAAAAAATAAATATATCAATTTGAAAAACACTAAATAATTAGTGTTTATAATTGTACTATTAAACAATAATAAACTACAATAGATGAATTAAATGCATTTAACAATTTCTCAAAAATCTTTCCATATGTTATAAGGAATTCCTATTATTTTATAATTTTGGCAAATGTTAAATCTGAAAACATTGGTATGAAGATTTAAGATTTTAAATACTAATTTAAAATATTATTAGCAATGAAAAAAAAATTCTTTCAAAAGTAAAAAGACTTTTTCCCAGTATAATGTTAATTTCAAAATTGAAACAGTTTCCTAATATCATTATAATCGAATATCATATTTAACTCCAAAATATTAATGACTATAAATACTGTGTTAGAATCAGTCTCTGCATCAGCTTTTTTTTTCCTTCTAGCGATTGCAGATTAAGATATTTTACAGCATCGAATCGGAAAAGAATTCCAGATCAGTCACATTGCATATAACATACAACAACTATTTAACTCATGATAATAATCTATCAAACGGAAATAAAAAATTTAAATTAAATAAGACATAACTTTTAAGTTCCATAAATAGTTTAATAATATCCGTGTTTTATCCTAAATTATCAGACATATTTCTGACAAAATGACAAAATTGTCAGACATACTTCCCGCGTCAAAAGTTCTGATCCTTATTTTATTCTGCGGTTTAATCGAGCGCAGACGATATTAGCAAGCAGGTACTTATACTGTATTATTATTATTATTATTATTATTATTTTTGTAGACAACAGATTTTTAGAGTTTAAATGCGCAATCATTTTATCTTTATGTGACTGTAATGAAAATTTTCTATTTGAATGAAACACCTGCCTTTTTTCTTTCTTTTCTTTTTTTTTTTTTAAAGTAAAGTTTGTTTTACACGTAAATACAAATTAGGCATCTTCTTAATAAATGAAAAGAGAGTATACAGGATAAAAAAAAAAACTTCTTTGTCAATCTGTCATTTTTTTATATTCATTTTCTGTAGAATAAAACTATTTGTAAAATAGCTTTTTTTAAAGTCGTATCTCTAAAACACGAATTTAAAATACGAATCATTATATCATGGGTCTTGTATAAAATTTGTATAAATATTTTTTCGGAAAATGCTAATTTTATTTAAAAAGTCTGAAAGAAGTAGTATTTTTTAAAAAATAGTTATTTAAAATAGTTAAACACTAACAGGAAAAAATATGACTTGAATGCAAATTCTAAAGCAAGAAATGCATATATGACTAAACTCTGAATACTCTTTCTACGTGCTCATTAAAAGCTACAGACTTAACTGTAATAGAAAATTTTAGTTTGAAACCGCAGAAGTGTTTCGAATACCACTGGTCGACAAGGAAAAAAAAAAAACTTCCTCCCTGCAAACTAAATATGTAAAGTGTACAGATTTAATATTCCTAATTCTAAATATGTTATCCAAATTGCGCCAGTACGTACCATTTTTCCGAGAAACACTTTTATAATAATAACAATCAGCGAAGGATTAAATTGCAATGGTAGATAAAATTGAAATCATAAAAAAAGTATACTTTCACTGTCTTAGATAACAAATTGATAAAATATAGCATGAAAATCTAGTTTGTTGATACTTGTACCGTGCATTTTTCTTTTTATGCCCCGCCCCCCACCTCTTTTTGTGTCCGAATTTACTATTTCCTATCCACTAATATGTTTTCATTCCTTATGTTGCTGTAACTCGGCATGTTTAAAATATTTCTGTTCATTTTCAAAGATTTTTGATGTTCATATTTTTGTCACACTGTAACTTACAATATGGTGGTTTTTTTCGTCACATATGTGACGTGACGTACGTTACATGCAGTGACATAACAGTGACGTCACACTTTTTTTTTAATTACCAGAAAATATAATTTTACATAAATAACATGTTTTGAATATTTTTTGTAATTTTTTAAAGTTTTCTAAGAAGTTCACATCTCAGTCACAATGTGACATCACTGAGTGGTGGCATTTTGGTCACAGATGTGACGTGACCACAGTGACTCACGGTGACTTCACAACGACGTCACCGTGACCATGTATGCTATGAGGGATATTTATCTATACATAGAAACCTCTTTTAAGGGTCACCTGTATTAAGGGCCAATATTTTGAGGAATGAAAAATTTTCCCATAGATATGATGTTAAATTTACACCTAGTAGGGGCCGCACCTACACTTTATAAAGGGCATTTTTCACAGTTGCCTTAAATACTAAACAGGTGTATTCAATTCCTGAACCAAAAGATAAGAGTTCAGCAATTAACTGCACTTGATACATAGAAGGCAGGGGGGAGATTGGGAGGATTTAGTAACAAAATGAAGGGCCACAAACTTTCTCACAAGTGAGACAAACAGATATTCCTCACACTTTGTTTGACCTTTCAACCTGTAGGGGTTGGTTTGGAGGGAAAACTTCACCCTTTGTTGTGGGAACACAAAGGGTAACAGGTTAGCTAGAAAACCTGATTCCACATTTACTAAGACTGTGAATGCATATCGAAGCACAATTTTTACGCTAGAAATTTTATGCTCAGGCTGATCTACAATTTAAAAGTATGAAACTTAAATCAAGTCAAACGGTACATTTGGATTTGAATGACAAAATTAAAGTTAATTGTCATGATCAAGGAACATCTGCACGAAAATTGGCTTCATACTTTAACTGCGGTAAGAATCAAATAAACAATATTGTTTAAAACAAAGAGGGCTTAATGAAAGAATATGCATATTTTAAAAATCGCTGCATAAAAAGTAAGAGAAATAAAAAATTTGGTCACCCCTATTCAAGGGCCACACCTCACAACGGCCATATTTCAATAGAACGGCAGGAAGCCTTTTCAGAAAGGTTTAACTGTATATATATAATTTTACACAATATGTTGGCTCAGAAAATTCGGCGAAGTGAAAATTTCAGAGCAGAAGAGATTTATATGATAAGATTACTTACTGTAACTACAAATTACCGACTTCATTACAAAGATAAGGCAAAAAAATTCCAAATAATTTTAATAAATTTGTTAATTTTTAAATTTAACATATTTTTAAATTTTACAATATTTAAAAAATTTTCTGTTAATTTATAATCGTATTTAATTACAAAAATGATTTAATATGTATTTATTCAACTAAATTATAAATTTTACCTTTATATAATGATTTTAAATTTAATAATTCTTATAATTATGAAACTATGTAAGCTTAATGATTATGTTATTGGAGAGACGGAAATAAAGTTGTCAAGAGTTGGGTAATTGTAGCAGGTTTGATAAAATACTGTAATATAAGAAATAGGAGACATAATTTTATAAAGAAACACGTATAGATTTTTAAAATTTGTGTGATTTTTTGGAAGTAGAAATTTCAAAGGTCAATAACAGGAGCCCGAGCCCTCTACAACTGTTAAATTCTTCTCTAATTCGACAATAGATGCAATCAAATAACAGCTTGGCAAATCTGAAACACAGAATTGCTTCTTCTTGGCTTTGATATGTGAAATGTAACCGAATATTTGTTCGTTATCCGAACATAAAACTCTCTCACGAAAGTGTTCGTTAACCGATCTGTTCGTAAAACTAACAGTTCGTTAACCTATCACCCACTGTATTCCTAAAATATTCTGGATAGTATTAATACTTACCTTTTTAAGTACTTATATCGGGATATTTTAATTCATTTTCTCCAATTCGCGCATTTAGAAATGTCTGAATAAACATGAAGATCCATAAGCTGTAAATGATATTTTTAGTTTTGTAGAAAATATTCGTTCACTGTTAAAAAAAGGGGTTGAAAAAAAAAACTATCTGATATCTAGGCAATCTAAAAAGAGGTTAAAGACATTTAATTATTGGAATTGTGATTATATATAGTTCATTTAATACTTTCATTTTTTTATGTGTAAAAGTTTATTTATAAAGTGGATTATGAAGTAATTTTTTTTTTAAAAATACAAAGTTTTTTGTTTTAAATTTAATTTACAGCGAACGTAAGATATGTTTTCATTTGTCCATTCTATGTTTAAAAGTACTGCATGGGAGAGGGGTGGTGGGAAATGTTAGGAAGTTATAAACGTTGTTGCAAGTTAAAATACCTTCACATAATTTTGGTCACCTAGTCAACACCTTTTTCCGCAATGCAATAAAAACATCTGCGTACACACATTGCCCGATCTATTACTCATATTTTCGTTCGCATGCATTTTTTCGATTGCTTTGAATTTTGCACCGCTTCTAAGTACGGTTGCATGCGAGGATATTTTTCTGCTACCGAGATGTTTCCTTTTTGGCAACTTGCGATAAATATTTCTTTCTGTCATATATATAGATTTATATAATTTATTAAAACATATTATATGCATATATTGTGTTAAAAATGCAAGTTCGATAGAAGAAACATTGCTACAACTCTAATATCTTGTACAAAATCTGACGCTGATACAGTTTTCAGAACATTATGTTGTTATTATTACAGTATATGATTATAACATTGTATTGCTCTATGAGTTTAGCGTTTGATGTAAGGCCATTAAGAAAATATGTCTATTTATTAACGAAATTAAATAAAAGATAGTAAAGCTAAAAGTTGTGTGAACCTTTTTAATTTGCTGGTAGTACTTATCAGACTTTAACTCTGTTCAGTCTCTGGTTTAAGTTTCTTATCCTCTGTTATTAATAAATTGAAATGTCGGACTAATAAACAAAAATGTTGATAACATATAACTTATGGAACATCTTTATCATTTATAAAAGAAATATTCCCCATGCAATTATTATTATGTATTAACGCCTTCTTGTGTAGAAAATTATCTTATATTTTTCTTTAAATTACTTGTATATAATCTAACTATCATTTACATAAATCTTACTTTAAAAAATATGTAATGTTTGACTTTTATGTGTATCTGACTTTAATGTTTTCTTTTAATAAATTACAACATCAAATCCTTAATTATTTATTATGTTAATTTGTATTTGTCTCAATTGTATTTTAGACATCTAAAATAAAAATAAAATTATTTTATCTTTTTCAAAACAGGTGTTTCTCATTAAAAAATCACTGAAATAAAACTAATAATGACAAAGCTAAGTAAATAAAAAAATTGCAATGAAACTTTTCTTAAACCTGAAAGCTAAATATGCCTCATCGCCTATTTCGCCTTGTTAAGTCGACGCCTATGACTATGGTGTCCATGTCACATTCAGATAAGATGTAAGTTTGAAAAAAAACTTATAATGTTACATTAGACTATTTTTTTAAATATATACTTAATAAATTAGTATAATATTTTTTAATGATTCAAATACATGATTTTCTTCAACACGACTTTAAAATGTTATAAATAAATATGGTAACATTTGCAAAGTTCTTCTTAAGTATAGCCTTATTTTTTATAACAATAATAGATTTTATAAAATATTTTTAGATTTTTGTCCAATATAAACCGATTTTTATTTTTTTGTAAAATTTTTGTTCGATGTTTTTCATTTCCACAAGATTACTTTTTTTATATTATCCAACTATAACTCAACCTTATCTCAACAAATTCTATTTCCGAAATTCAATCAAGAAAACTTATGTTGCCTCAAATCATTTTATGAATCCCGTGGAGATTGGATATCATCAATTGCTCAAATGTGCAGTAAACTTATCAGTTTTTTTTTTATTTGAACGAATAAAAAAAGAATTCGCATCTTGAATTTTTTTATTATTTTAATCTGCTGTATTTTCTTAGAAATTAAAAATATATATATTTATATCATTGTAACCGGGAGCAGAATTGTAAAACTGTGAGAATCTAACATGAATACATGTCACATTCCAGCGATAAAAATGTCACAGAAAAATTTACGCACTTGTATACCTGCCCAAAAAAGAGTAGTATAATACTAAATTTGACACATACCATCGTAATAAATGTGAGTAAAACCAATCGATTAGCATAAAGCATAATTGCCAGCTATTATCTAAACTTCCGTAAAATGTAAATTAACTCGATACAGATTAAACACGTTTCTAACCAAAACACTTATTTGATGTATCATTATAATATGATGTTTCTCCAGGAAATGTATTTCAATTATTTTTTTTTTAAATATGTTGTACGAAACGTGTTTAACCTGGGTTAATTTATCTCACATTTTAAGAAAGTTTAGTTGAG
Source organism: Maratus speciosus (assembly GCA_963932465.1). NCBI lineage: Eukaryota > Metazoa > Arthropoda > Arachnida > Araneae > Salticidae > Maratus > Maratus speciosus. The sequence continues at coordinate 388,536,195 of OZ010788.1, read as the reverse complement.
AGTTAGCAGGCATGATAAAGTATACTAATTATTAATAAACTCATAGATTTTGCTTAGGGGTTCTCTGCATATAGAAATCGTACCGAACCTTCAAATTTTCAATACTAGCACCTACTTTTGATATCATATTTGGATTTTCCGGTAAATTGTAGCTTCATATCCGAAACGATTTGTTTAAAAATTATAAATTTTTTTAAATTTAAAACTCCTTATGATAAATTCATTTGTACACATTGTAAAACAATACTGGTGGTTTTCAACAAATACTTGGCGTAATAAGCTGTAATTTGATATTCGTACATTTCAAGTATTATTAAATCACAGGTTACCATTATATATATATATATATAATCAATATTTATTTTTTTAAATCAATGCTTGACAAAAATATGTTGTAACTAATGAGTTTTTTTTTACAAGATTAGGACCTTCAAAAATGCAAATACAAAATTACAACTCATTTTGTGAAATAGTTTTTGAGTTTTGCGTAAAAAAACTACCTGCGTTGCACTCTGTTACAAGACAGTAAAAACGAAATTAACGTTAAAATTTTCAAACTTTAAGCGTCCATTATTCCTAAACTATTTTAACGATTAACTTCTAGTTTGGTATCCAAAGTTAAAATTTACTGAAGTATCCGGATCTATAAAAAATAAACAACGGTAGAATTTTTTTCAAAGTACAATATCCATATGTGAACGATTGCCTATGCAGAACTGAATTAAAAAATTCCATGTTAAAAATAAATGTATGTTATTAACAATATAAGTCTTACTCCAAGCCAAATTCAATTTTTTTGGTAATAAATTTTTAAAAAATATTAAAGAATGATCAAAAGAAAGTTCACTAAATTTATATTCTTTTATGTTTCTTATGATCAGTTTTCAACATGAGTTCGATGTGGGCAACATGAACACCTAAACTATGCTACTGTGCGTTTTATTGCAAAATGTTCTTGACTTGACATCCATTATCAACATTCTGGGTTTGTCATAAAAGTTCATGTTATCCCGGCTTATACACTCTCAGAAATAAAACTCTCCCTTTTGACGATTCAGAAATCCTCGAGCTGTATTTCGTCGTTTTTGACGATCCTTTCCTATTAACATCACGTGACTTTTAACGAAACGTAAACCCTCAAATATTTGACGAAAGTTTTGCCTCATTCACGGTCATACTCAATGCACTTTAAGGAAACATTTCCTCAAATCCTCCTCAAATCCTACGATTTTAGCAAACATATATTTGCGTGTTTATGTTAGTCCTGTAATAATTTATTTTAAAACAGCACTTAGTGCTTTTCAGAAAATACTGAAATATAGGTAGTTATTGTTTCTTCATTAGTTATTTTTTTATCTGTTAGAATTTTTAGGAATGCTTATTAATATTATTATTATTATATTTATATGTTGTCGTTCGTTATGTTTTAATTCGAAAAGAATAAATTTCCTGTGTTTTTCAAAACCATTCAATAAGAAAATTAGGTCAATAAAATTTCAAACTTCTAGGATATCTTTTTTTTTTTTTTTTAAGAAGTATATTATGTTTTCAATCAAATTAAAAATAAACATAATTGATCCCTCTCCTCTTTATAAACAGTAAAGTGTTAAAATCTTATCCTCCTACTCAAAGTGATAAAATCTCACGCAATATGCACTTCACAATTCATTATTTGTGAGCAACAAATTAACCAGACCATATTCTAATCATCCATTGATCAAAGAAAATTTCAGTTGTAAATTATTTAATCAAGCCATATTATAAATATTCATTGATACAAGAAAACCATTCTTTCAGAAAATATAGCAGCCCGATAAAATTGCAATCTACGTTATAAAAATAAAACACGAAGTAGAATTCATTATATCAGTCTAAATGCAGACACTACCAAGTCCCCAGCAGCCAGGTTGGAAGAACAGCGACCTTCCATACGAAAGGTCGTGAGTTCGAATCACGCCGGGGAAAGAGAAATGTGATTTTTTTTTCTTTCCCCGTGTGGAATAATGGAGCTTCCAAACTGATTGAGAGTTGGCGCCACCAGCCCTCTTTTGACGAAACTATTGACGAAATTTATATCGTCAAGCAAGTGAAGAAACTAATTTCATCAATTTGACGAAATGTTCGCTCGGAGCATTTTCCAGGAAACTATTTCGTCAAAAACAAAGAAAATTTCGTGGAATCTGAGTATTCATTTCTGAGAGTGTAAGTAAGATCTAGTCCGGCTTTTTGTATTGTTCTCCCCGTTATCTTAACCACTTCAACGTTTGCCCCGAGATAAGTCGCAGGTAAAAGCACTGTTTCCTATACACGTCGAAGTAGTAAGTTGAAGTAGAGTTTATTACAGTGCGGTAAACGAACATTAAATAAGTTATTATTCTCACCTAAAACGTAATTCATATTGAATATTGTCTCTGAATATTTCATATTTGTTTGTAAGGACACATATACTGCGGTAAATGAAAAATATTTTATGGTGATTAATTTTACTAACATGTTATGGTTAACGCCTAATGGCAATATTACAGATGAACATCTTATTGTATTTCTCTTTAAAAATGTTATATGTAGAATGTGTAGTTATTTTTCAAGGACCCAAAAAATGAGTTTCATTCATATTTTAAAGTCTAGTTAAAACTGGTGATAAAAATATATATCTAATATATCAAGAATACTTTATTATTTAATGCAACACAAAAAACTAAATTCAAATGTATGTAACGAAAAATATTATGATTTTTTTTCATTTGAAGGAGGTTTGTCGGGGTGGGGGTGGGGAATCTGTCAGTTACTTCATTCGAGTTATTCACGAATCCGAATAAAGTTCTTTATGTTTATAAAAATCAGAAGTAAATCAACACATTTTAAAAATTTAAAGAAGAATTTGAAAGAAAGCCAAAATTTATTTTGCTGTCAGAGATATTAGGAAACGTTGTCCAGTAGTTTTCACAGTGTATTAATCAATTTTCTCAACCCTGAATGCAGGTATTTTGGTATATTCAACATACATATGTTCATCATACATATTTTACACACAAACATTATTTATGTTAGCACAAAATTAATATTATTATTTTACTCTTGCACCATATAAATCCAATTACGTATCTGGAAATGTTTAATTGAGAATTGATAGTATCCTAAAAAGGAATAATCCAGTTTGAGAAAACGGGTTAATACGCTATAAAAACTACTTGGAAACATACTCAAAAATCAGTAGCAGAAAAACTTTCTGATAAATTCTTCTTTAAATCACAAAAATATATTTATTTCTGAGGTTTCTATAGATAACGAGCGTTTTCACACATCACGGGGAACTCAGAATAGGTTGACGTTTACCTTCGCTCAAGTTTGATCACGACTCAAAAAGTATGACAACATTAACAGCTTTTCTCTTTCCCCATTCTGTTTTTGTCTCAGGTCTTGTATAAAATTATTTTTCCTTTATGTAAAAGTGCTGAAGTTTCTTTTAGTTACTAAAATTACAACAAAAATAACCGAAACAATACAAAATGTAGGCCATAGGCATAATTATTTTTTTAATTATTTGCTAAGCTTTGCAAAAGGCTTCATTTTCTGTCACTATTATTTAAAGATAATAAAAAAAATAAATTACCTGTGTGAGATAAATATTTCCCTGTGACTACAACAAAACAATAGTTTGGCAGAATAGTTTTGACATGTTTCCCTTGCCATATCTAAGCTTGTAGTCAAATCTCTATCCTTCTTGTGCGTAACGCTACCATACAATACTCTCAGATATTAGAACTTCAGATTTTTATCTCGTGCCCCACCAGAGATATCAAAAGTGCAATTTTTGACATTTTTTAAAAATTTGGGATTTTTTTTAGCGATGAGAAAGCAATTCCCTGATCTGGAAGTTGGCGTGTGAGCACAAGTACTTTCGGTCTATTTGTAAAACAAATTATGTCATGTTGACAGTTTTCCATACTTGAAAAATTTCCTCTTATAAACGGACAAATTTTGAAAAAAAAAAACGACTGAAACTTTATGCTTAAATTTCACCAGTAAGCAGTTAGTTTCTGAAACTATTCTTTTAACAATTTTCTAGCCCAATGTATTCTGTACAAATTGCTTTAATCCTCACTTGAATTGGAGAAATAATTACAATGATGAATTATTTACAATTCCGTAAACTTTTCTCGGGAGAAAATTGCTACAGACGATGAAACAAATATGGCCGCCATGCACAAACAAAAATTAATAAAATTAAAATAATAGTAATTTTGAACTTCCATCATGTTAGAGTTGTTGGACAAAAAATTTCAGATTTTTCAAAAATGGTCGAGCAACCAGTGCTGGACCACTTGAAATGGATTGACCCATACATATAATTAAAAAAATAATGTATGGTTTACTTTATAATTTTAGAAAGGTGAAATATATAGAACAATTGAAAACCGTTAAACGAAGATACAAAAAAAAAAGTCAGTGGATATAATATTAAAAATTTACAAATGAGTTTTTTTACTGCTCATTAACTGAAAATGTAGAAAAATGCAAAGGTTTCTTTGCATTTTTTAGTCACTAAAATGTTTCGACGGTTCAGAAGTGTTACCTAAAAACAGCCTAGGTCTTTGATATTTCATTTATTATCTTTAATAAAATATATTTAAAAAAAAACTCCAAATACTATGAAATAATATTTGGAGTATAATACTAATGAAATATTTAAAGGTACAATTCAGTTTCTTAAATAATAATATAATCATTATAACCCGAAATGTATTTTTTTTCATGAACTATTTTAAACTGGTTAGCTTTTATTTATGAAAACAAATATTTTGTCTTACATAAAAGTTCTTTTGTCCAACAGAATAAATAGTTAAATTTACGATTCGTAATCTTTTTCCATTAATCTATTAAATTCCATCATGCCTCAATATACTCAAAGAAGATTTTTACATTATAATTATTATCCAATTTAAAGTTTATTTTTTATACTTATTAAGATTTTCGGGATGTAAAAGTTACAAAAGAAGTACAACACGTTCTTCAATAAATAAAAAGTTCTGCATTAATGATGACACCGAAGGAATAATTATCTAATCAGACCGTTAGATATTTAAGCTCACATAATACATGTATTATGTATTTTGCTTCAGTCAACCAGCTATTTATACTTGCTCAATCGATACATTTTATGTTTTACATTATTAGAAATCCCATAGTTTGCCTGAACTACGGCTGATAAGAAATTACATCGCAGCATATAAGTAATAATCTTTTAATGCATGAAGCATCTGAATTTTCATAAAAGATGATAGAATCAATTTTTCTGGTAAAGAATAATTTATCTAAAAGCATGAGAGTGTATATAATTAATATGTAAACATACACAAAGTGTACATTCTATAATATTACATGAATTTCACTCATATAATGTAACTAAATTTTAACTACTAAATGAATTTCTGAAGCAATTAAGTTTGAACATATCTCTTTAACATTAGACAGAAAATTTTTACTGTTTTGTATAAAATATAACCTTCAAATTTTATTTGATTAAATATTAATTTCACTAAAAGCGGTTTGAAAATTTTGTGATACATATCTACTAATGCACCATATTTACATGTTTAGATAGTTATGTTTATAAATTATAAAACTAAAGCGTACTTATTACTTATAGGTGAATTCAAAGTTTACCAATCCGGATGCTAAATGGTGAATTTTTTCAATTGACTGCATGTTTAGTGCAAACGTCATGAAAGAAGTTTTATATATCAACACTTGAACATTTCTTAAGACTTTTTAAATAGTGCCTTTCTTTTTCAGTAGATATTAAGTAAGCTAAGTAAGGTAGGTTTTATCACAACTAATTTCAAATTGTGATGCTTTATGTAAATAATCATTATCATAACAAAGGTACGTTCTTCCATACATTATATTGGTAAATATTACGTTCCATAATTTACTCTAAAATTGGCGTTCAACTAAGAGTTTACACATTGTTATATTCTTAATTATAATGGGGACATTAAAAAATAAACTCCTTGACAATCGTTTTAATTGTCTGAGTGAGTAAACACGAAAGCATTGATCAATTTACTCTGGAAAAACCAGTGCAAAAAAAAAAAAGACTTCCACTGATCACTAGAAAACTCAAATCGGCAAATTATGAAAGTCAATAAAAGCACACAACTAACAGTGACCCAGCCTTACTTAACATTCTGTCGATCTGAAGTTACCACTGTTAATGCAAATAATATATCGACTGTTAACGTAACATTTCGTAGTACACTCAACAAACGCTCGGCTGTTTGAATGATATTTAATTCAACTTATTAGAAGACTTTCAATATTCATGACATTTCCCATCACAACTCGCATTACAAAATCCCCACGAAAACAATGCAACAAAGGCCTTTGCCTGCTAAGTATATCTACTAATCATTCTCTGCGTTGTAATATAACGCAAGGCATTATATATCTTAGTAGCCTCTACATTGTCGAGGAAATCTTCTATAGCAGTAAACGTTGTCTAGGGGTTTTTGGATAATTTAAACTGTTATGTATCAGGTGTATATCATTTCAGAAGAATCAATATGTGAGTCATCAATATATAGTACTCAATATTTGACAATGCATTATTTTTTGTGTGAAATAACTTTTACAGCAGGAATAGTTTTTTCATTTTGTATTAAAAGTAAATTTCGTTCATTTTATCTCATTCCTTGAAAAGCAGTTCAAACATAACCTTTCATTGAAGGTACTGCGTTCGAATTATTTGGGTAGCCGTGTCTAGAAGCTCTGAACAATTTGATTAGCACATCATATGATAAATTTCACGTCAAAGACACATAATATCATTAGAATTACTATAAAGTAAATAATATATCAAAGAGGATATTCGATTGTATCCGACATGATATATTTAAGAGCTAACAAAGCATGATTCAAGTGAACACACAATTTTTAGCAATATAATTTTAAACTATGCTATATATATTCTTTAACGCCAAAAAGTCATTAACACTTATCTTAGATGAATCGTAATACATATGAATTATTTTGTGTAGCTCTAAAACAGATGTATAAACCTTATAAGTTTTTTAAAATACTGCATAAAACTCACATACTTTTGGGATGCAAAATATTCTCAAAAATGCAATATCACAAATTCAAGTGATTAATTAATAGATACACGATATAATATGAAAGAAAAAGCATAACACAAGGAACGTCAGACATCAAAAGATGATTATGGAACACTCTTATCGAGAGAGGGCGAATTTAAAAAAGAAACTGTAAGAAATGCTCCGTTACATTGGCTTTATCTCAAAATGAAGTTTGAATATCCGTTAAATGCCAAAAAAAAAAGGTTTCAGCAAGACTTCTAAGTTAATACCAGTATTTTCCTTTTTTACAAATGTATTATATTATTGACGTGAAAGAATTGCCGTGATCTAATAAGCATATTATTTGTTCAACTGAATAATGAATGTTGTATAATATTAAAAAGCTAACAGATATATTCATTTACAGTTATAAGCCAAGTGAATCTTTAAGCACGGTGTAAGACTAAATCCCCCATATATATATTCATTATTTATTTTTGCTCGAGTGGAACATTCGCATATTACATGAGGTGTCCTAATTATAACTGGAAAATTTTCACAAATAAAGAAAAAAACATATAAGGTAATTTGGGGGAAGACACAAATTTGCTCCTATTACTTTTATGTGTCAACAAATGGAAAAAACGATCGGCTGGTGTGAGGAGCCTTATCCCAGTCTGTACGTGGTTTGTGAATTTATCTTAATTTGTCGCCTGTAATTGCTGTTATTTTTGGATCTCGTGAGCATTTAACCGAGTGAGTAAAGCCCTTATAATATTTCGTTGCTCATATCAAATGTTTATAGACGAATGTTTAATTTTAAATGAGATATTAGTAATACAAGTGAGGTTCACATTCTGTTATTCACACAAGCCAAGCAGAAGCGGTCATAATCTTGCAGCAATACAGAAATAAGTGTGTGTGGTATTTTCGCCCTATACTTGGGGGAAGAAGCAACATGGTTCAGAAATAAGCTAAAATGAAGACAAAAATTAATTAATTATTTTCTGTCTGCTAAATCACATTATCCATTACTTACAGACACGTGATCTCTCATTTTTCAAACCATTAAAAACATATTGGTGACAAGTCCTGAACGCCTAGATCCACAGCAAACCATATCGTAAACTTTCAAGACTTCAGTTTTTATCTCTTCTGGTTACAGCTTGGAACAAGTCGACCACAGTAGGAAATGTCACTTCTCAGTTTTCAATTACAGGGATTTATACCTATCACCCAAAAGCACTCCCAGAACATGGGTTTGTTATCTCTGAAGGTTCCATTAATGAGAGAGATGTTGTTCCACAAGCAGCGCATGTGACAATAGGCCAGCAATTACTTCCACCAACATATCATGTGGGACTACATCAGCAGTTACTTCAACAGTAAATCTTGGGATAGTGCACTGTCATCAGCAGTTGCCTCCACCAGCACAGAAAAAGGCATTCCTGTTTAGAAGCAATCAGTCCTATTCCTCATATCAGATAACCTAAAACACCTGGGCGTAAGAAAGAAGCAGAATATGTCTTAACTGCATCAGAGAGAAGAAAACTATGCGGTAAAAGGATAAAGAAAATCTGGAAAGGTAAAATAAACAAAAAGAAACCCTCGAAAAAATAGAAGTAAAAGAGACGTGCAAGCGCGTCTTCCTCAAGTGAAGAAAATTCCTCTGGATACCAGTGGTAACAGTTTTGATGGGGATAATAATGATGATTATTGTACTGCACGCAAATGATACTTTTACTTTTGCGCTAAAAAAGGGTCTCAAGTTCTGTTGGATTCAGTGCATCAAATGGAAGAAATGGTTATACGAAGATTGCAATTGTGATCATTTGTACTAAGTGAAATTATGTGCATACTTGTACCATTATTAGTTTTAGCAAAGTAAATTTGAATAAAAATTTTTTTCAGTTTACAGATTTGTTTGTTTGACCATAGTTATTCTTAATACACAGGTAATGTTCCAATATTAGTCTTATTGTTCTTATTTTCTGTGGTGTGGCATCTTCCCTGTATATATGGGAGAACATGCCACGATCACATGAGTTTATTTAAAGTTAAATTTTTCAATCATTTAATCAGTGGGAAAGCAATTAATGAGTGTACATAACCAATAAAATATTACAGAGCATGGTGGTATATTCTTCTTAATCTTATCATTTTAATTCTGTCTCTGCCTAGCAAAACATCACATTATGCGGCGTCTTTCCGCGAATCACCTTAGATAATTATTAATATCAAAATTGATGATCATGTTTTAATTTTTATCCGAAGTTTAAAGTGAAAAGCTATTACGGCATATGGATATGCGAGTATCCACGATGTTGATGGATAAGAACTTAGTAAAAGTGTATGATAGCTATACTAAATGTAACAATTAAATCTTATTCTCATATTAATTTATGTAAAACCTATTATTTTCAATTCATTAGTAATAAATTATTATACTTCAGATTGTATATCAAAATTACGTATCAATACCTTTCCCAAAAGCCAGTTACTTTTCCGTCGTCTATTTTTTCCCCACGAAAGATGTGTGTGTGGAGACTGGGTTTTACTACTTTCAGCGATAACTGTGAGCACTCATATTCGTGAAAATGCTATTGTGACTGTGAAAAATTCAAAAGTGTTTTGCTTATAGCATGTAGAGCTTTCAACCAAATTTAACACAACTTTCCGAAAACTTGCCAAAGAATAGTAGCAACAGTATACTGCAATTGAAACATGAATATATTGAATATTTGATGAGGCATGGGCATTTTTATGAGATAATTTTTAACTACGCATTCGCAGAAGATTTCAAAATTTTTATTTCATAATTTAATAAACAGTATTTTTGGGGCAATTTCTATAAAAAAGTTCAGTCAAATGTTGTGAAAACTTACAAAGATATTGTGAGCTGATTGAAAATTTGTGGAAAATCCCTTATAAGAAAACTAATTTTAGGAAGCAAATCACTATATCGACCCTACCTTTGTGAATGTTCGCGATATTTGGCTGAACTTTTTATATAAGTTGCCTTAAATAGCTGGCTACCAAATTGTATAATAAAAATTTTAGGATCTTCCACGCATGCACAGATAAAAATTATTACATTCAAATGCCCATATCTCATCAAATGTTCAATATATTCATGTTTTAATTGCAGTATGCTTTTGCTACTGTTCTTTGTCCGGTTTTTGGAAGGTTGTGTTAAATTTGGTTGAAAACTCTGTATGCTATAACCAAAAAACTTTTGAATTTTTCACAAAAACGTTAACATCTTCACGAATATGAGTGCTTTGCACTCATATTCGCTTTGCACTTACACAAATGCATACAAACGTTGAACAGGACCCAAATAGTCATTTACCACAGTGACAAACCATTTCCAGCCTTCCTCTCTTACATAGGTGATTGCAAATGTTATTTTATTATTAAATTTATTTTTAGCCCCCTAATACCCGATAAATCTTAATATATAAAATCAATGATAAATCTTAAAATATAAAATCAAACTTGTACTTTACATCCTAGAAGTTCAAGAATAATTCGCCAATAATGTTGGTAGATATTCGACAAAACGTGTGCAATCGAAAGCATCCAGTCACTGTACCTTAACTTTTGGAGGGCAGTGTATTTTCTCAAAATAGTGCACGACTGCGGACTCTATCAGTGAAGATCCGATATCCGTCAACGTTTTTTTTTCACGTCTTTTGAAACCCCTTAAATCAAACTGTTCGAATAACGAAAAAGTAAAAATGCGCAGTTAAATTTCATACTTTTACTTTCGAACTACGGAATCTGTTTTAAAAAACGCATTCAAATCCGGCATGTGCCTCACTTTACGCGATATGGAAAAAAACGAAAAAATACTCTTTTATTTTGTAAACTATCTTCTCTATGAAGATGCTACATGTTTAAAAAATACGAATATTAATGCTTTAAAACATTTGTCACTATATTCACTGTATTATATCTCGGGACACTTTTTCTAGTATAAAAGTAACCAAATGTCTGTATTGTAACACTTTTTTACATAATCTTCGAACGTGCAATTTATATCAAATATAAACATATTAAAACATTCGGACGATTAGAAAAAATCTGCTAGTAAACATCTGCTCAATAGTCGCTACTTGCTTAGTAAATAAATACGCGAATGACTTTTGCTCAAATTTTTACAACTAATTATTGAAATATCTGAATGAAAAAGAACATTTGGAGTATTTAAAAGCATTATATTTCTAACTCATAAAATGTTTCAAGAGTTTGGACAATAAGAATTATTTTATTTTTCATTTTAAAAGATATAATATGATAAAAAGTCAGGAGAAAACATGTGGGCGTACGCTACCAAATCAATGGGACCACACACATTATGTTTGTTTGGAAAAAAATTGTTAAACATGATTTAATGCATATTTAATGTTATCCGGTCAATGCCGGGTGGGTCAGCTAATTAATAGATAAAAGATTACTTCGAAAAGTCACAGTTAAAGTTATGGGATTTTTGAAGTATTTAGGAATATTAGGAACATGTGTACATGTACATACGTTTATTTATTATTAAATCATTTAAATTCCAGAAAGTGTTCATACTTTACGTAAAGGTAAGGTGTCTTAATTATCAGCGCGATGTTAGTATCGTTATCATATATTCATTATGTAAATGTTTCAATGCGATCATAAATTCCCATTAACAAATTGCGAAATATAAAGTTAAATATTGTTATATCAAATTTTCAATCATAAAGTACCGTATTTCAGAAACATTTATTGACCATTACATCAGCTGTTCCTCAATTTATTCATCTATGTTACCTACAGTCATGTGTTACAGAGAATAGTGCCTCTGTTTATCTTTGCAGCATTTGCTTACATTGTTATGGGTATACATCATTTTACGTAATATTTACACATAAATAAACTAAAATGGCATTAGCGTTTACATCTTTATTATTTAAACATGCAGGTAAAGTCAATAATTTAAGAATATATTTTACCTAATTGCAACATATGCTTTTAACCAGTTTACAACATGGAATATAGTCTTTAATTTATGTATTTATGTTTTTAGAGTTTTGAATAAAAAAGATTTCAAGTGCAACTTTTACCATTTCTTCTGTATGTGAATGAACTTACATGAAGGGTGATGGGTTATTCAAGAAAAGAAAACTTCAAAAAAAATAATGAAATATACATATTTTTGTAAATTTATTCAAAATAAATAATACTAGGGGGCTCGGCCCCTTGCTTGCTGACGCTCGCAAACCCCCGTGAAATGCTACGCAATTCATAATGGGATCGCTACGCGATCACAGATCGTTTTGCTTGCTCACCACTATTTGTGTCAACTCTAGCTGGAATGAGTTCTATCATAAATCATTATAACATATTAAATTTACAAATATCTTTAATGTATAAAAAAAATAATGGAAAACTTTGTTGAAAATGTAAATAAAAATGTATTTAAAAATCTTGGAAATAGAATTAATTTAAAACCTCAGTGAAAACACAATAAAAAATACTTTTAGTTGGGCCGCTATGCGATCCGAGCAAATAACATATGAAATTTACAAATATTTTTAATGTATAAAATGTCATGCAAAACTTTATCGAAAATGTAAATAAAAATGCATTTAGGTAGTGCTGCCAATGGGCATAAAACATTTTAACATTATGAAATTTACAAATTTTTAAACTGAAAAATAATTCATAAAAAAGTAATTGAAAATTTTCTTGAAAATATAAATAAAAGTGCATTTATCAAAAGTTTGGCCTTGTGACTTGTTGATCAGCATTGAGAACGCCGTTTAAATTTAAATGGCATGTTAGTGTCAGATGGGGTCCTTCTTCTTTTATTTTGCCTATACTTTTGAAAATCCCGTCTTAAATTCATCTAAAACTATAATAAGAAGCTATAAAAGATGGTACGTATCACGCTAACGAACTGTAAACAAAACTTATTCCCCTGTGTCTAAATACAATCTTGGATCAAAACGCAGATTACGTATCACGCTAACTAACTATAAACAAAACTTATTCTCCTGTGTCTAAATACAATCTTGGATCAAAAAGCTTATTAGCTGAATTTCTCACGTCACCGTAAAACGGACCAATAGCAATTGTCATTCATGCACCCCTCGAACGGTTTGTGTTAAAAGAGAGATTCTGTCTGGATTTTCATTTGCTGAGTTGGTTGGGACATGTGACCGTAACTTAATCATTGAAAATCGTCGTTGTGGCTATTACCAAATAGCAAACTACAAATACAGCCTTTTTTGGCGCTACGTAAGAGAAATATATATATATATATATATGTATAGATTTTCAAATTTTCTCATAAAAACTTCATAAAACTGCTCTCTAAAATTATAATTTAAATAGTATGTTTTATATTTCTATGTTTTCAATTGTTGTAGTGAATATGAAACACAAAATTAAGTTCACACAATCTAATATGACATAACAACTTGTAATTATTTTTTAAGTTAAATGCAAAGTTATATCTCTGTATGTTATAAACTTTATTAGCCAATCCGCTTCAAATTGTATTTATCGTCGTGTTATTCTTTGAAATTTTTTATTATGTTTAATAACATGTACTAAGACATCACTATTATAATATTAAGCATTTTTTGTACGTTTCGTCACATAACTATAGGATGTGATAAATATAGATTTACAGAAATAAAATCTTGAAATAAAACTAACGATCAGTATATACTCCTTTATTATAGGAGCATTAGCACGATAATAAAACATCGATTTTAAATTTATCGATGAAATCGAAATTTCCATAAGCACTTTCTGGCAACATTTTATTTTTCTTTTAGTATTTTAAAACGACATCAGATTGTTATATCTTAAAGAAGTATAAATGAATGTTTCAAATGCATAAACAATTTGTTTTAAATTAGCACCATTTAATGCATACATTTGAAAGCAATTTATTTAATCTATACAAGAATAAGTCATACAATAATATAATCAAAATATGTAATATAAATAAAACATAAAAAATTGGAAATGCTTTCATTGGTCACCGTTTCACTTTTGTGTTTGTTTAGAATATTTTGAGAGAAAGCTCACTTTGTTAAGACTTAATTATGCCGCGACCTCTATAACAAAGAAGTACCAATAAATATGTGCTACAATTGTCTCAGAAAAAGGACGAAAAATGTTTTTGCCTGTATACATTACGAATTTATCCTCGAATTTGAACTTGTTATTTTTGAATATATATAATGATGCTTTTATCTGAATTTAAAATTCTTCATTAAGTTTCAAAAATATTTTATGACCACTTCAAAAAAATTTTCTAATATGTCTTTAACGAAACTTACAAATATTTTAACGGAATTAATTTCTTATCAATTAGAAATGAAACTATAGTCAATTGCATAATTTTTTCTTTGTATCTTTACGATGTTTATTCAAAACTTTCAAGGCAAAAATTAAAAAAATTCTGAAGAAAAATATCTTATTGCAGATTTCTTTATTTTTATTTCTGATAATGATTTTTATATTGGTATTTTATCGTTCATTTTTGAAGTTCAATTACCTCTATCACAAATAACAGACGAAGTAGGTATTTGATGTAAATTTCACAGTTTTATGGAACAATTTCATTCACATTTCAAATATTTTCTGCATATTTCTATATTTTATAAAAATTAACGGGAATTAAATTGTCATATAAACATTTCTACACTCTAAAAAATGTCAATAAAATGTAATTTTCCATTAATATGATTGAACAATTTTATTTTCGATTTGTAGGTATTCCCTAAAAGTCGTCGACACTACTCCGACGTATTCTGCATTTTAATGAAATCGTGCAGCATTTCTGGTAACTGTCCAGCAGATACATTTTCTGCTATTATAACGAAATTTTATTTGCTAATCTTCCACTCTGATTCCAAAAACATTTCCGATCCATCCTAATATTTATTAAACATATTTACAATCTATGATGGATCTCATGGAAATTCCGTGACATTTTTGTCAATCGTGCTTCTAGAAATTTCAGTTTTTTGACAGTTTCATTTCCAATTTCCCCTTTTTTGATCTATCTTAGATTCTTAGATTTATCTTAGATTCTTTGATCTATAGTTGTTTGGGTATAATTAACAAAATTTGAAAATTAGATATAATCACTGTCACAAAATGTTTACTTTCTATATATGAAATGAAATATTTGATACAATTTAAAATTAGCATATTTATCTAAATAAACGTTTGATAGGTGGTTTTTGGTATGCATTATAAACAATGACTAAGCCTTTTTATGCTACGTATTTAAATGGAGTAAACATGAATGGGGAATTTGAAGTAAATGTTGTCTTTTCGGAGAAGTTTATGAAAAGGCATAATGGCAAAGTATTAGTATTGATATTACTAAAGTTCATTGTATATTTCGAGGTAAGGATTATCTATGAAGCATTTGTAATCAGCTTACATTAAATAAGAACTTGAGTAGCTTATTCATTTCTACTGACGTTTATATAAAATATGTGTGAGCAGGGACGGTGTTAAGATGACACAAAAAGAAACAAAATGAAATTTAATTGTTGCTACCAAAATATAATTTAGAGGTTTGAAAGATGCATTTGATATTTCCACAGAGACTAAAGAGGCTTTATTCTTAATTTAGTTCAGAACTGAGTTTTACATGCATTTAAAAGAATTCAAACCAGTTTTTTTTTTCCTACTTCAATAACAAAAGTCTATATTATTTAAAATTTAATTCAGTAGATTTTTTCAGAAGAAATTATACATAAAGTTGCATAAGAAAATGTTGAGGGAGGTATAGTATGCTAAATAAAAATATTATTCGTATCTACGTTATTAAAAATCCAAGGGAGTAAAAATAGAGATTTTTAGTTCTAATTATTATTTTGTTTATAAAAAAATGCATCCTCATTCTAATGAAAAACTAATTATAAATGTTCTTTCAGTACCAACACATTATCGGTGTCTTTAATATGACAATAGTTATAAAGTAAATTTAAAAACTAAATACAAATATTATTTTTTGTGTAAATTGGTATTTCGTAAACTACTTTGCTAATAATTCATATATATTTACTGATGGTAGTCATAATAATTTAATAAATTGTAAAACAGTATTATTTTGTTCAAAATGTTGTATAAAATAAATGTTAAATAAAAAGTATGGTATCTCTCTATTCTAAAAAAAAAAGTAACTACCGCTGTCACCGCCGCCGCCAGTTTTGAATATTTTGTGACCAGAGGTCTTTCTTCGTTAATATTAAGAAAAATAATGAATACAAAGAATGCATACAATATGAAAATCCGTAGTTTTATACAGAAATGTGTGATAAACACACTGATGCAGACAGTTTTCAAATCGAAGAATTATTTTAAGAGATATTTAATGTTAAAGTTGGACAAAATCGTTCCACTAAAAAAAGCTTTATAGGAGCAAAAACTATTCATGGGAATTTAATCATTTTTAGATCATTTTATACGTTTGAAGAGCCGGTGTACAGACTGTATTTCTTTTTTTTAATTTGACCCATTGTTTGAGGTTTGATTTCTATTTAAAATTCAAATTTTCAGCATTTCTAGAGATATTTTTTACATTATTTTAGAAAATGGTATTAATTTATACTGTTGCCAAATGTATAAACAGCGCAAACAACAATATTTGCTTCAAATTAAAAATTTATTTACACGTGACTATTATAAACAGAAAAAAATCCTTTGGAACTGGAATTAAATAATTATGCACAAAAAGCAAGAACTTATTAAAAATTACGTCATAAAAAGTATACACGTGAATTTAAAAAGAAAAAGGATATTGTAAAATAATAAATTCATTAACATGCGTTAAAAGTCTTAAATAGGAGAAATTACGTCATATTTACGTCACATTTCAGTTATTACATAAAATGAACACAAAATAATATTGCAAAACAGTTTAAATTTAGAAATTGCGCTAGACATTTATTTGATATTTTGAGAGGATCTTTTCAACTATTTTTGTTAGGAAAGCGCAAATAATATTTCATTTCTAACAAAAGTATTTTCTGGTCAAAATTACGTCAAATTAAAAACGATTAATTTAAAATGTCTCATTTAAAAGAACTTTCTTTTCGCTTAGTTAAAAAATACCAGGAGACAAAGACTCTGTTTACTTAATTCCTTTTATATTAGCCTACTTTGAAATGTTGTCACACGTGTCTACGTCATCAAGTTATTTTTATTTCGACGTTTGATTTGTATTTTTATTAATGTTGTACTAATTTATTTGTTCTTTCGTTATTTAAAATAAAAATTATGTCAATTTGTATAATTTGGCGAGTGGTTTGGCGATTTATATAATTTGGCAAAATTGGTCGACGGGATAATTAAGTTTTACCGCAGCGGATTTGGCGTTAAAATTCCCCAATCAAAGAGAAATGAATAGAAATCCGTTTATAGGGAGATCGCCACTGTTTTTTAAATTATAATTCAATCTTTCGAAATCTTTTTAAAGCCGATCAAATTAGGGTGCATTTAGAGTCTGCGGTGTCTGGACGGGGGTTGGCGAGCGTAGCTCGTAGGGGGCCGAGCCCCCTAGTACTATGCTAATAAAGTAATAAAGAAAGAATGCTCATGCGCTATATATTTTTAAACGCACATCGGTATAATAATTGAATTGTTGATACATAACATATGGCGCCAAGTGTAATCCACGAACTTTTTAACTCACAAATTTGGAAAAATCCATTAAAAAACTATTTTTATGTTGTTGTTTTGTTTTTGTTTTTTTTAAAGATAAAACGACTTTTTAAATCGACCCTTGATAGAAAAGTTACTTTAGAATTTATATTTAAATATTTTTATATTTTGTATTTTTATCAAAAGAAGAATTTTATGCATGATAGGTGAAAACAAAATATAAAGTGATTATGTCTAAAACATTTTTTTTTTCATTTTCGAGATAGAGACTCTTTTAGTAAATGTTTTAGAGCTGTACGAATTCTTAGAACTGAGGAACGCTTATGTTTTAATTATACTTCATTATTTCAACACCAGAAAAAATGTCAATCGTATTACTTTTATCACGTGTGAACTTAATTTTTTATAATAGCCCGGTAATAAAATAATAAGTTATAACTGTCTCGTATACTACACTGTAAATTTGCCAGCACAACACGACCACAGTTGAATGTACTGTATGTTTCTTCGGTTTCCTGACTATTTAAACATGAAAAATACAGTAGTTGCGTAAAATTAACAGTACAATGTACTGGCAATTTTGGACGCATTTGGACCACAGCACAAACTACTGGCCTCCAAATTGCCAGTACATTGTGCTGTTAATTGTACGCAACTACTGTATTTTCCATGTTTAAATTGTCAGGAAACCAAAGAAAGATACAGTACATTCAACTGTGATCGAGTTTGTGCGGAAGATGAACAGTATTTTGTACTGTAAAAATCTCTTTTTTTTTTTTTTTTTACAGTGTACGACCTTAAATCCTTTTTTTAATATTTAAAATTTTGCTAAGCATTAATTCTGGTGAAGTTTAATAATTAATGTAAAGAAATATTATTCATAGGTCAGAGACTTTATCTGTTCACATTAATAATTTTACAGTAAATTTAATATTTTAAGAATTATAACATATTTTTTTTAATAAAAATTTTATTGCAACATTATTTTTCGTGTTAAGTAATATTATACCATTTTCGCCATAACTCGGCGAATATGAATAACATTATTTTATCTCGAATGTTGTGGAGCCTGTTATCATAATAAAAATTCACTGAGTCACTTTTAAAAGGTGACTATTACAGACTTTATTACGACGCGAACTCATTATTTTCAGATTATTTGTCAGAAAAACATTCTTCGGGAAACTAACTTTTGTTCTGAAACTGTTTATTACTTTGTAGGGTAGATTTATTTTTAGATTAAAGCTGATATATGTAAGTTGCTTCACGAAACTGTACACTTTAATGAGAAAAAAGAGTTTAAAAAAAAATAAGAGGGTATATCGAGTTTTTGCTTACTGCAAGAGAAAATATTTATTTAAAGCTTTATAGTCTCATGAAAAAATAAAAACAATATAAATCGCAATGGTATATTACACACAATATCTAGTATCATCTTATCTGCCATCAAACAATGCAATTTTTATCATAGCTAAGAAATTGCTGATCTTTCAAAGAATGATAAAATAAATTATAATGAACATTTCACAAACGTTAAAAACAAGTAATATAAATGTTATTTCAGTAATATATTACATATTTCCAAAAACCTACATTTGAAAAACTGGAAATTTTACTCGGATTTTTGTGCGACAGGAACAAGTTAGAAACAAGAACGTTTTAAAAGGAAAACACTATTTTGAAAAATTCAAAATCTTTTTTTTTATTAAATTTTATTAAAAAACTTCATTTGAAGTTGCTTTTCCTCGATATTGTGTAGCGTGTAGCCCTCCGCTGTACCACAAGAAATTTTGAGTGATTTCATCTAAAACCGAAAACAAAATCAGTTTAAATGCATAGAATTGTTCATATTTCATCGACGATTTTTTTTACTGCGGTTTTTTAATTTACTGTTTTTAAAAAATGGTCAACTTATTAAACCTCAATGACAGTTTAAAAAAAATCAGATTTTCAAAAATAAAACACTGTACAACAACTAGAAATTGTTTCATAAAAAAAGTAAAATCGGTTCATTAGTTGCCTAGGTATATTGGGTTCCGACTTCAAAGAATGTTTAGAGAAAATCGCTTTTCAAAGCAGTACAGCTAGCTCAAACAATGTGCAGCAAGAATTGTTATAACTTCTATGTGCGTGTCAATTTAAGAAAAATAATTTCTAAAGATCATTTGTAAAATGTAAGGCATTTGGAAATTGAAAACAAAAAGATATAGAGATAGAAATACGTTTTAAAAAGGTAAAAAAAAACTCGCCAAAAAATTTAAGGTATGTAATTTTCTTTACACAAAATTATGTTTAACGGTTTCTGAAGTTCAACTGTGGACATATATCATCCCTTATGTTGGTATAACGAATCTTCAGGGCTAATTAATAAGGAATGCAATCAATGTTATACATTTATTTAAAAAAAGTTTAAAATTAAATGTTTTATAACATTTTAAATAAAAATGTTATTTGAATTAAAAGAAAACTGAAATTACATTTGGTCATGTTGATAAATTTGAATATTTTCAAGTTTTTTTTTTTACTATATTTATGTTTTACTTAAACATATTGGATTCAAGTAGTATGAAAAAAAACTAAACCTACGGCTGTAGAATCCATGAAGGATCAGGGCCTACAGTGCCCAATTCTGTTTACTTGACCCTGGGCCTCGAGGTTTTCGATGGAGCAGAACTCGCGACCTGTAGCGTGCCAAACAGGCGTACTGACCACTAGACCGCTACCGGGCTTCTCAAGCAGTATGAAAAATCAGAAAATTCGCTACTATCCTCAAGTGATAATAGAAAGATATTATAAGACAATATTTTTGGGATACAATTTAACGTAATGGCATAATTGTTTTCTGAAACAATTCTTATTCGAAAAGAAACCGATATTTCAAAAAAAAAAAATCATAATTTAAAATTAGTATTTATGTGACACTCAGAAACTCCATATAAGTCAACAGGATGCGAGTTTTCAAAGACAACTAATGTTATTGTAAAATTGCGCGATACAGTTACGCTTATAGGTCTCCATTCAAAAAAAAAAAAAAAAAAAAAAAAAAAAAAAAAAAAATCATTAATTTTCAGAATTTTAGTGATCTACAATTCTAGAGCATGAAAAATGGATCTTCAAACCAATGGACCTTCAAAAGTACATAATTAATGTCATATATATAATAATATTTAAAAAACAATCTGTTACACGACCAAACTTTATAATACCAAATAGCTTGAAATGGTATACCTAAATAACATTGTGAAACAACAAGGTTTTATCAACTATTATATAGAGAGCGATTCCAGGAAATAAAAAAAAAAGTTTAAATCCTGAAACACATTCTGTCGTTCGCTCAAAACAAAACCATAAAACATATTACCATTTTAATTGTATTTTATCTCATACATTTATAAATAAAGGTATATATATTTAAAAAGCTAAAAAGGCAGCAGTTTGAAGCTATAATTAAAAAAACAGTTCATATTCACATAATGCAGTTACAGTTTTTGAATCAGTTTTGAGAATTCTTTTCTCTCTGATTAATTTCGTTTTCTCTGGAAAATAAAGACTTATTCACAAAGACATATTTTAAAATTTAACAAATGATTTGCGCGTTGTCATGTACTAAATATGTGAAAAAAATCTTTCATTTGAGAATCCAAATGAAATTAAAGTAAAAAGTTTCATTCTTGTACAGAGTGTATTAAGATATAATAAAAATTTAGATAATTTGGTACAATTGGAGAAGTTCCTTTTCGATGTTCAAAGTAGGACCTCATTATCTACGTAAGTATACGCGGTATCGAGGCCAACGAAAAAGACCGCGGTGCATCCCTCATATCTTTTATTGCAGACCGCTAGAATGACGTCGTTCTCTTTTCATACACCTGCATTTTTGCTTGCAAGCATCACATGACTCCAGCAGTTTGTAAAAAAAGATACGCGTAATAACCGTGGTAGCCCCCTTTTTTTTTTCGTTAGAATGGACGCAGCACAACAAGACGTATGTTCAAAATCACAAAAGAGATGATTGTTTCATTTCTTTCATTTGCAATCTGAAGCGGGAAAAATTAATGTTGAGCATAACGGGTGTCCCAAAAACGACCGACGATTTTGGGACCCGGTACATTCTAAGAAATTTTAGATCTTTTAAGGAAGTTCGTCAGTAGACTTTTATGAATGTTGAAAAATAATCGTGAAAATAGTTAACAGTATATTGTTGTTCAAAATAACTTACCTGTAAGCAAATAATAGAAATTGCCTTTTTTAACCAGTTCTGAACGCTGTATTCCACTATCGAAGAATTTTTTGTTTCCAAGGCAACAAGGCATTCCATGGTAATCATATCGAATGAGTTTAGTATCGGGCCTAAGAGCAAGATTGTACTGGCGAATGAGACCCACTCCATAACCTTAATCTTCTTTCTTCGCATCAATGCTGAGTGACGTCAGTTTCGGCCTCGACAGAGCGCCAATCGCTGTCAGCCTCATCTGTTGTTTGAAATTCAAACTAAAATGAAGAATCACAGTAAAAAATTCCTGACATCATATATAACACTCCTGCAATAATTTATTAAATATCTGTCACCGTTTCCAAGTTATTGATTTTTAAAATCGTCGGTCATTTTGAAACACCCGGTATATCGCCGTGCTCCAAGATTTACACGCTTTTATAAGTAGAGTATTTTATTTGAAACTTTTAAATCTCGTGTTCTTTTAAATAAATGCAATTTTGTTTCTATCATGGACAGTGCATAACCCTGCAATAATTCTGGAGCAATTTATCATATTTAATGTGACTGGTACCAATTAATTAGTAATAACATCAACGAAAAATATGCTATATTTAAATATTGCTTAGGGATTTGTTTAAAATTTTAAACTGCTATTATTAAAACGATTGCAAACTTAGTAGTTTTTCTTACAATAACTCAAGAACAGATTAAAGAAATTGGCTGTCATTTTTAATTCACATATTTAAAGTTTCTAAAAATTTTTTTTTTCCGTGAAAAACTTCTATAGAATAGAATTCATATTTTTATCTAAAATAAACTTCAAAGAACATAATTTTTCGTAATTATTTTTTGTGAAAAATATGAAATATATTTCTCGAAGCTTGAAACATAAAGATCCAAATTTTCACTCCATTCCATAAAAAGGTTTTGAATTAACTACTCACATTTCAATGTATTTTGCAACGATTAAAAATTAAATTAACATTAATATTTCCACATTTTAAACCTACATAATTCCTAACTACTTATCGAATTACTTCCTTTTGTAATCGGGAGGAGACTTTATCTAAAACTTCTAATGTGATATAAATATTAGGTATTTTTTATAAAAAAAAAACTGGTAAGTTTGGTACAATTACTTTATGTAGATGACGCCGTAAGCAAAATCTTAGCATAGTATTAGAGTGTAGATGAAATTAATTTTTTTGATACCAGTCACGTTTTTATACGCTGGTTAGCGACAGTGTCAGTATGTGGTGGTGAGTTGTTTTTTCAAGAATTGAAGCAACGAAATTTGGGATTTATTCTCATACATTATATTGTGGAGTTCGAAAATGAAGAATATATTTAAATAGACAGACGATGTTATACGACCTAAAGTTATAGTCTAAGAGCTAGCAACGTCAAAAAACACGTGATTTTATCAAGGCTCATTTTTTATATGTTCTTCCCTTTTATGGTGTAGTACGTTTGCAACCGGTCTGGCAGTCCGGAGACGTTGCGTTTACCTCTAGCAGAAGGGGTTATGCCGGTGAAAAAACTTCAAAATTACGTCATTTAATCAAGACTTATTTTTTTATATGTTCTTTCTTTTTATGGTGTAGTACGTTTGCTACCGGTCAGGCTGTCCGGAGACGTTGTGCTTACCAGTGGCAAAAGGGGTTATGCAGGTCAAAAAACTTCAAAATTATGTCATTTTATCAAGGTTCATTTTTTTATATGTTCTTCCATTTTATGGTGTAGTACGTTTGCAACAGGTCTGGCAGTCGGGAAACGTTGCGTTTACCAGTGGCAGAAGAGGTTATGCAGGTCAAAAAACTTCAAAATTACGCCATTTTATCAAGGTCATTTTTTATATGTTCTTCCCTTTTATGGTGTAGTACGTTTGCAACCGGTCTGGCAGTCAGGAGACGTTGCATTTACCTGTGGCAGAAGGGGTTATGCAGGTCAAAAAACTTCAAAATTACGTAATTTTAGCAGGATTTTTGTTTGTAACATTTGTTTATACTAACTATTTGTGATATTAATCCATTAATGCCAGACGTTACCAATGTCTCTAAGACCCTGCCAGATCCACATTTATAGATAACATATTACTCTTTGGCTATCAGACGATCTATAATTAATTTGCAAGACATAGTTTCGGTTGCAAAGTTAATGCCAGACTGCTTTAAATATGCCAACGAAAGTGCCTGTTTCAAGAGTGGTTTATAATTTAAAAATTAAAAGTCATCTTTACGTCATTTTATCAAGCTTAAAAATTACAAGATATTACTCTTTGTCTAGCAGACAACCTATAATTAATTTGCAAGACACAAATTCGGTTGCAAAGTTAATGCAAGACGGATTTAAATATTTCAACGAGAGTGCCTATTTCAAGAGTGGTTTATTGTTTAAAAATTATAAGTCATCTTTACGTCATTTTATTAAGCTTTAAAATTACAATATATTACAATTTGTGTAGCAGACAACCTATAATTAATTTGCCAGACACAAATTCGGTTGCAAAGTTAATGCCAGGCGGCTTTAAATATGGCAACCGAAGTGCCTGTTTCAAGAGTGGTTTATTGTTTAAAAATTATAAGTCATCTTTAGATCATTTTATCAAGCATAAAAATTACAAGATATTACATAATTTTTAAATTATAAACCACTCTTGAAACAGGCACTTCGGTTGCCATATTTAAAGCCGTCTGGCATTAACTTTGCAACCGAATTTGTGTCTGACAAATTAATTATAGGTTGCCTGCTACGCAAAGTGTAATATCTTGTAATTTTTAAGCTTGATAAAATGACGTAAAGATGACTTATAATTTTTAAACTATAAACCATTCTTGAAACAGGCACTTTCGTTGCCATATTTAAAGCCGTCTGGCATTAACTTTGCAACCGAATTTGTGTCTGGCAAATTAATTATAGGTTGTCTGATAGCCAAAGAGTAATATCTTGTAATTTTTATGCTTGATAAAATGACGTAAAGATGACTTATAATTTTAAAACTATAAACCACTCTTAAAAATTCACTTCGGTTGCCATATTTAAGCCCGTCTGGCATTAACTTTGCAACCGAATTTGTGTCTGGCAAATTAATTATAGTTTGTCTGCTACACAAAGAGTAATATCTTGTAATTTTTATGCTTGATAAAATGACGTAAAGATGACTTATAATTTTTAAACAATAAACCACTCTTCAAACAGGCACTTTCGTTGCCATATTTAAAGCCGTCTGGCATTAACTTTGCAACCTTGTGTCTGGCAAATTAATTATAGGTTGTCTGATAGCCAAAGAGTAATATCTTGTAATTTTTATGCTTGATAAAATGACGTAAATATAACTTATAATTTTTAAACTATAAACCACTCTTGAGACAGGCACTTCGGTTGACATATTTAAAGCCATCTGGCATTAACTTTGCAACCGAATTTGTGTCTGGCAAATTAATTACAGGTTGTCTGATAGCCAAAGAGTAATATCTTGTAAGTTTTGGCTTTATAAAATGACGTAAAGATGACTTATAATTTTTAAACTATAAACCACTCTTGAAACAGGCACTTCGGTTGACATATTTAATGCCATCTGGCATTAACTTTGCAACCGAATTTGTGTCTGGCAAATTAATTACAGGTTGTCTGCTAGACAAAGAGTAATAAGATATCTATAAATGTGGATCTGGCAGGGTCTTAGCGACATTGGTAACGTCTGGCAATAATGGATTAATATCACAAATAGTTAGTATAAACAAATGTTACAAACAAAAATTCTACTAAAATGACGTAATTTTGGAGTTATTTGACCTGTATAACCCCTTTTGCCACAGGTAAACGCAACGTCTCCGGACTTCCAAACCGGTTGCAAACGTACTACACCATAAAAGGCATGAACATATAAAAAAAATGAGCCTAGATAAAATGACGTAATTTTGAAGTTTTTTAACCTGCATAACCCCTTCTGCCACAGTTATACACAACGTCTCCGGACTGCCAGACCGGTTGCAAACGTACTACACCATAAAAGGGAAGAACATATAAAAAAATGAGCCTTGATAAAATGACGTAATTTTGAAGTTTTTTGACCTGCATAACCCCTTCTACCACTGGTAAACGTAACGTCTCCGAACTGCCAGACCGGTTGCAAACGTACTGCACCGTAAAAGGGAAGAACATATAAAAAAATGAGCCATGATAAAATCAGGTGACGAAAACGTTGCTAGCTCATTGACTATTAGTTACGTTTATGTACATGTACTCGTTATTCTTTAGACAGTTAACATATATTAAACAAAAGGAACATATAAAATCTTTAAGGATAAGGTGAAATTTCTTCACTTCACTTTGAGCTAGTCTGGTGTGTCAATCCCAAAACTTTCTTCTATCTCATACATGTTAATACTTTCTAAAAAATGCAGCATGTAAGCATCGCCGGTATTATGATTTATACCAAAATCTAATTATCAACAACTTTGACAACTTCTAATTTATGAATTTCGCAATTTATGAAATTCCGTGCATTAGATATTTAGATAAAACTATTGCGAAAATTGTTAAAAAATCTGCGTAGAAGCGCCACCTGTTGGGCGATTTTCACAATAAACTATTTAGGACCAATTTGTACCAGGAAGTAACTAAAGCGGAAGCTTGACGAAACGCCATGCATTAGTTCTTGAGATACAGCTATTGCAGAAATCGTAAAAAATGCAACACAGCAGCGCCACCTGTTGGGCGATTTACACCAAAAATTAAACAGCACTAATTTATATCACGGACTAGATCACCCCAACCTAGGCACCAACCAGAATCTGGCATAGGTGTTAAAAACCTAGGCAGGAAATTCCCTTCCATGACTCAGCCAAAGCCACAACCAGGGCAACAGACCCAGAAAACCAGCAGGTAGAGAAAAATTAAATATAATACATAATAAAAAAAGTAAGTGCCCCGACACTTACAAAGAAAAACATAATGGTATACAGAAATTTAGGACATTTACAATTTTTGACATATGTCTCAAGCTGTTAAAACAAGGCAAGCAGGATTTATAGACAATTTTTTACAATAATGCAATTGTCATTAAAATAAATTCCCAATCATATATAAAAACTAAAAATATATCCAAACTTGAATTTAACAAATCAAATATCAGCAATTCTGATACAACTTTGTAGTTTTTAAAATGTTCAAAAACCATAAAAGCCAGTCCACAAAGTTCATAAAGTCATATAATGTTCAGAATTTATACCTTATGAATGAAAATTTTGTATTTAAATCATTGTAGATTCTACGCAGTGTTCCATAGTTAGATCTCGTCAGAAGAACACATCTTAAGTTCCACTCAAGTGTTCTATTGCGTATCATAGGAAAACAGTCCCTTGAAACACGACAACTCTGAAATAAGTAATGAGGTGTATCACCACGTTTCCCACATGTACATCTGTCGTTCTGTCGTTTACCAATTTTATATAAATACGCCGGAAACGCGTGGCCACTAATAAAGTATACTACGATTTGAGAATCACAAAAAAAATCTAGGCTAACGTCCTGCAAAACTCTGTATGTGTCTCGATCTTTGTCTGAATAAGACCAACAAGTCTGCCATTCTTTAATATTTTTCGTACGAAAATGGGATTTTAATACGCAGATAGGTATCGAAAGCTTTTCTTCTGAATCAAAAGTGTTATTTAAAATAACAGACTTTGCCTTTTCGTCGGCACGTTCGTTTCCCGCAATTCCTACATGCGACTTTATCCATCCAATATGTACCATCTTATTCCTCAAAAGACGAAGACTTGTAAAAAGTTCAAATAATATATCGTTGCTGGGAAAAAGTTGGCGAAGAGCAGACACTGAAGACAAACTATCTGTGTAAATATAAAGCTGACGATAAGAAACTACATTGAACTATCTAATTGCCTCGAGGATGGCGTAGAGCTCCGCTTGAAAAACGGTATTATACTTACATAATCGTATTCTCTTAGTAAAAATTTCCACATTTTGGAAATATACTACAAATGCTGCCGCCACTCCCCCCGGCATTCTAGAACCATCTGTATAGGCAATCGGAAAGTTTCTGTTAGGAACATACTTAATAACAGGTGCAATAAAGTTGATGTTATGCTTATCGTAAAAATTTGGATAGCTATATGTTGGCAGATTTTTTTAAACATCCTCGGAGTGTATCCGGTTGCCATCAATTTCCAATGAAATATCACCATGAATTATGTTGTGTAAATGGCTCAGTATCTATTGGCAATACTTCCGCTAAGACGCACAGCGCTTCCGTCGAGGTTGATCGATAAATTCTTATTAATGTCAATAGACAAATCCTCTGACACGACGAAAGCCTTCTTAAACCGTGAATTTTCAAATCTTTATACCATACTTCATGGCCATAGGATAGTTGTCTTTTAAGCACTGTCTCATACCAGATCTTTAGAAGCTGCGATGTCTTGAATTCTCACCTTTCTTACATTACAATTGAAGGAAATAAGTTTACACCTTACCATATCAATGGGATCCAACCAATTAAATCTACTATCCAATAAAAATCCTAGATATGTAATGTTATCCTTCACTGGAATTGATGTGCCTTGACATTTGACAATCGGTTTTCTCTTCTTCATAGTGTTTTTTCCAAAAAGCATAGACTCTGTTTTAGTCAAATTTAAATGTAAATTAAGCTCCTGGCACACATTCGAAAAAACATTGATTGAGATATTAATTTTGTTTTCTAAAGCCGCTCTGGTGTTGGAACCTTCCACTACCACGGAATCATCCGCATAGGATATCAAATCAAGTTGATGTTCGCTGCTTCTGTTAATTAAACGATCTGCTACCAAAGTCCAAATCAAGGGGCCCAGACATGATCCCTGCGGACAACCCTTAAACAGTCTAAACCATCTTATACCATGTATAAATCTAAAACCAATTAATCTTACCGATATATAATTTTTTTAAAAACTCTTTAGGTATTCATACAATGGAAGATTATTTATTATTTCCGCTGCTATATTCCAAACTAAAACATCGAAGGCACTTGCTATGTCGAAGGACACCGCTGCACAGTATTTAAAATCTTTCAGAGCAATAACAATTTTCTTTTTAAGCGTATCCATTGCTGTCACCGTGCTTCTTCTTTCCCTGAAGCCGTGTTGTCTATCATCTAAGTAATAAGCAGCCTCCAGCTTAGTTAAGATTCTTACTTTGATCATACGCTCATATATCTTTGCAATTATAGGCAATAAGGTAATGTGTCTATATGACTTATAATGTCCTTCAGGTCTATTTCTTTTTCTAAAGAAGATTACTACCCCCCTTTCTCCAACGACTTGGAAAATGGGCAAAACGCAGACAGGTATTAAACAACTGCAACATAAAAACTGTAAATCTTTTACATAAATTCTTGATGATCAAGGCATCCACTTCATCATATCCCAGGGCCTTATTATTATGTTGCTGTTTCAGTTCAAAGGCTAATTCTTTCCTTGTAAACTTATTATAATCAGGGTCGGTTTGGTAATCTTTAATGCTCGTAAAAGAGTGAACATGATCAGGTACATCCTCTATAGCAAAGTGCTCTGTCATCAGATTATGTGCTACCTCATTATAGGAATAAAAAACATTTGAATTTTCAAGCGTTGAGAAAGCCATATCTTCATATCTAAACTTCTTCCCTGATACAAATTTGAAAAGGTTACCGTAAACTTCATCTGTTTTCGAACAATATTCTAACCAACCCTTTCTCTTCGCTTTTATTACCTCTCTTTTATACTGTTTTCTAATATTGACATATGATTCTCTATAATGTACGTTCTCCAAGTTGCCTCTATATCTCTTATAACATGCTGACACTTTATTTCTCAAAACTCTGAGCTCCGAAGTATACCAAGAGACTGACGGCTTATGAGAAAGTTCGCCTTTTTTAAAAACCCTGTCCATGCAATAATGCAAGTAGTCACTAAATCCATCAATCCACTCTTCTAGTGACGTCTGATCACGTACTCGATCAAGTGTAGAAGACATTTCTTCATATTTCTTAACAAACTCCTTATTAAATCTTGCCATCGACTTGTTCTTTGTGTTATAACGCTCATGTGTACGACGTATTGGAACAAGACATAATTCAAACACTATGTAATGGTGATCCGAATACGAGAAAAGTGAATCATCAACTTTCCAGTTCTTCAAATGTGGTAAAATATCTACGCCCAACAGGGTGAGATCAGGTCTTCCTAAATGATCGTCCTGGACATATGTATGCGGAGCTGTGACGTCATTAGCAATTCTTAAATCAGAAGATATAATATAGTCCGCAAATATTTCAGTTCTTTCATTTTCTCTGGCATAACCAAGCATCTTAAATGGAACATTAAAGTCACCTCCAATGACAATGTGTGCTGCTTGTTGATAGTACACCATCCAGGGTGACATGTCATTATCAAAATTTCCAGAGGGCAGAGCATACACAGACCCCAAAATAACTGGACCACTCTCCAAAGTTACAGTTATAAAAACAGAGTTATTTGTCTCAAACCCTTTCACAATTGCATAAACCTTATCAGTGCATAAAATACAAGCAGAGAAGGAAGCCGAAGGAAAGCACAGCCAGCCCGGAGGAAGACCAGCAAAAAGACCATTATATGTATAAGGATCCTGACATAAAAAGAAATTAGCACCACTAATCTCCGCATATGATGCCAAAGCATCATTTATATCATGGCTTAAGTGAATCTGAAGTTTGATGAATATTCGTGCATTTTTTCTTGAGTTAGAGTTATTGCGATAATTATGAGTAATGCAGCACAGCAGCGCCATCTGTTGGGCAATTTTCACCAAAAAGTAATCAGCTCCAAACTATATCATGGACTAACTGAATCTGAAGTTTTTTGAAAATCCGCGCGGAAGTTCTTCAGATATAACTATTACATTTCTTCAGAAACAAATTAAATATCTTAATTAATGTTAACACAATTATTCTAATTGGTAAAAAAATCATGTTATTTAAGCCTGTTGAAAAGGTCTGTATAATATATTTATTATTATTGAACTTATGCATAAAAATCCTTGTTAGTGATACAGAGTTACGATGTATTTATGACTGAAAAAGCAGACGGGTTTCATATAAAAACAACAATCCCTACTGTATGACCTATCATCTTTTAAATCTTCCCAAAGACCTTTTGTGACACCCTTTATATATGGAAATTGTGAAAGTGAGTTACCGGATTCTAAAAATGTATTGTTTACTAAGCTGATGATAAAAGTACTTTGTAAATTAACGTTTCTAATAGGCAATGCAACTAGAAAATAAATAATCATTGGTTTTCCTTTTCATGTTGTAAGTGTTCGCCCCACCAGGTGGTCCGAAACCGACCCCTTGAGTGGGGGAAGAGACTTGGTGCACGGCCGAGTACGTTGTACACGAATGTGAAGGGGCTGGATGGGGACGATTCACAGCCTCCAAGAGTGTCTCACGGTCGTCAGGCCTCAAGTCCGGGGGGTCATGGTTAACGGACGGTGGGCATAGCGGGAGATGCGCTCCACCCCCCGGCACCCGGGTTCTCTAGACAAGCCGGATAGCGACGCAACATAAATCGATCTCATTGCCGGTCTAAGGGCCGTACGATGTCGCTGAGCAAAGACTAGCTAATGTGATAGGACTCCACCCACCAATTGTCAAAGAGGGAGACTAAGGGGAGAGAGCGGATTTTGTAGAACAGGGTCTTGGTGAATCACTAGTGACGACGGGGCTCGCGGGATCGCCATGCAGGGTCTCCCGGAGCAACCGAAGGATGTGGATTTCGGACAGCGCCGGATGTGCTATTTGCGTCAGGAGGCTCTTCCCGCCGAGTTATCCGCGGCTGGAGCAGTTGTGAGCCGACCCTAAGGTGGATAGAGTTTGGTGGCGCCCTCGTCGACCAGGTAGCGGTCACAGAGGTATGCCAGTATGGCTCTGGTTGTCCGATGTCATGCCGTAAACTTTGGGAGGAGGTCGGTCGGCAGGTCCGCCATTAATTGAATAATATCACCGCTGGGAACCGGGCAGGAGAATCGCCGACTAACCCGGCGGCCCTTCGAACCTTGGGTGAACTCCTGGTCCGATCTACGTCCTGCGTGCCTGTGCGCTACTGGAGATATTCGCGCCCAGTGGTGAGGATCTAGCGGTGTCTAAAACTAACTTTCGAACGCAACTAACAGGTTGCGGTCGGTCACTTCACGGGGTCAGGAGCATTCGCACTTGTGTACCCTTGACGGCCGTGAGGTAAGGTAGCGGGAGTCGGACTTCTGCCGGTCTCCCGCAGCTTCTTCACCCTCAGATGGAGTCAAGTTTTGGGGGTCCGGCGGGACTCCGGACCCTTCAACCCCCTAGCGAGGGGGGGTCTATCCCGTCTAGAGGGAGCTTTCCGTGCCCCACTGGGATCGCTAACGGCACCTAGTCTGGCCTATCATGACTCCCAGCGTTGAGCCACGAGGGGTTCCGCAGGTTGAGTGGTGAGAATGGGCAAAAAAATCCTAGAAAGGCGATGTCTTTGTCGTCAGAGGAAGATTTACCTTGTCACCTCGGGGTCCTTCAAAGGCGCCTTCGTGATCCCCTGAGCAAGGCGTCGTCTTTGGCGTCAGGTGCGATTTTCTTTGACCCACGTCAGCTTCCTAGTTAGGGACATCTTCCTCTCCTATCGGTTGGCTCGCATAAATGTCTTTTCCGAAAAATGGTATTTGATCTTATGAGCTCTCCGTAAAGTAACTCCGACTGTGGAAACCTCGTGTAGGTTCGTGGGCCTGACTCCTTTGTCGGTGTTCGTTTCCTGCGGGCTGTCGGAACGTACCGGGTCTGGAACAATGAGAAAGGACCATTTGACTCTTCTAGCTGCGTGGCGAGGATTGTAGTACGCGACCAACTCATCTTTCTTTCGAGAATAACCGGCGTGACGTGCGCCTCTCTGACCGGAGTTTTTGTGAGTGGCGGTCTTGATGGGTCATTCCTGGAGGCGACCTTTGGGACGCGTCACGGGGTTTGGCTCTCGGATCGTCCCGAGCAGGAACAAATGGGCCTGCAAGAGCCTGTAACCAGGAGATGGGACACTTGTCTTATCAGTTGTAAAAAAATGGCTCTTAAATAATGAATTACCAAATTTTAAACATAAATTTATTGTTTTCTTTCTCTAAATTAGTTAAAAACATTATTGCATATTTCATAAGTCATTGATATGTTCACTCTGCATAAAATATTTTATGCAACTTCCTAATGACACTGGTTGAAAATTTTCTAGAGCAAACTTAATGGACGTGAAAAGACAGAATACCCAGTTCATTAAACATCTTTACTTTATCCTTATTTTGCTTAACAGCAGGCGGCAGTTTATGATCATAAAATAATATGGTGGAGACTCTAAATTGCAATAATGAAATCCTAAATACATTTTTGATAATGTAAACACAGAATTTATGAAAAATTAATTACACTTAAAAATTACTGATTCGTTTAATCCATATTTTTCATTAAGTGTCTTATTAAAATTTATATCTGCTTAACTGAATAATGCTTTAAAATTTCATAAAAAATTAGAATTACAATTGCAAAAAGGGTTTTACTTTACAGTGAAACATTTAACAATAATGTTTCAATAATCTACCAGAATCTTTTAAATGAAACAAAAATCATGCAAGACGTTATCAGAAAATGAACATTACAATTTTTGTATTATTTGTAATACATTATTGCTTCCTCCATAAATATATGTTTGTTAAAATTAATAACTTAAAAAATAAAAATTACAACTTAGAGATTTCTATAAAACTGTTTTTTTTTTTTTTTTAATATTATAATATTGAAGAGCCAACTTCATCGTTTAGTTCTTTAAAATTTCTATCATTTTAACCCTTAAATGCCTGACTTTTCAAAAATCATTTTAGTAATGTTTTTCGGCTTCCATTTTTTAAATAAATCATGGTAAATATACTTTAAAAAATCATATTTTGTTTTATGTATGGTTTACGGCTAAAAATCATTTTGTTACTAATCGGCAATACTGGTCTTTAATTGAAAAATAATTTTATCTGATAAAATTCTATAATGTTAAACGCACAAGAATTTTCAGAACTACCATAAGAAATAAATTTTACTTGCTCACGGCAGAACAAAATAGGGTATTTCGCAAGCTTCCTAACAAAACAAAGAGAACATGCAGCAGCATTTGAAAAAATAAATCCTTATTCTTAAACAGTATAAGTGTTGCCATCTACATGTTGAAAATATATTTAATATTATTTTCAGAATGTATTTAATTGGCAACATTAGGCATTATAGCTTAAATACTATTCTAATAGTATTTTAGAAGCCTAAATTGGATATGTTGCCGAAAGGCAACACCCGGCATTTAAGGGTTAAATACCTAATATATTTGAGAACGGGTTTGTAGAACTAAAGAAAAAATAATCTTGCTTTATATATCTTTAGATTAGCTACACTCTGGGATATCATCACGTTCGTAGGAGTATTAAAGTCTAACATTTGTTGAATCTTTACAAGCAGCAGTAGGCCTCGGTATCGTTATATACACCCACAATAACAAGAAATAGGATAAAATATATTTATCTTTGTTCAAAATCGGGGCATTAGTAAACTATATCTGAAATAATGAGAGCGAGTGCCACCTTGAAAATTCCTGCATATCCTGTAGACCATCTACGACCAAGAAAACCTCGAAACAGAAAACCCAATCCGGAACAGGTCTCAAGGTATTGTTTTGACTTATTATGTTCAAATTAAATGTGTATATTGTTTTTTACTTTCTTTTATCTGTACAAGAAGAAAATATTGGATTCGTGAAAATTTTCGAATTCCGGATTTCGACGGATTTATATGTTTTAGTGGTCAGAGATCACGAAAAACATGTTTTTACAAAATGTATGTCTGTGAGTCTATCTGTTTGTGTGTGTGTGACACAAATGTTGTGGGCACTCTATCTTAAGAACTAATGAACGAAATTTAATAAAACTTTAGAATCAGTTAGTCCCTGATACAAATTGGAGCAGATTCTTATTGCTGTAAATCGTATCTCGATATCCGTAAATCGTATCAGGTGGCGCTGATAAGCTGCATTATTCATGATTTCCACAATACCTATATCTCAAGAATTAAAGCACGGAATTTCAGAAAACTTCAGATAAAGTTAATCCTTAATATAATTTGGTGTGGTTAACTTTTATGTGTAAATCGTCCAATAGGTGGAGCTGTTATCCTGCATTATTCATGTATAGCAATAGCTCTATCTCAGAAACTGAGTTAAATTGGTGTAAATATATTTGATTATGTAATTGATGTAATGTAACTTGATATAAATTGCCTAAAAGTTACCACTGCTATGCAGAACATTTCACGATTTATCAGTAAGTATTAACATGTATGAGATAGAAGAATGTTTTAGGTTATCCACATCCGACTAGTTTTAATTGTTCATACCTGTGTCAAGTTTAGGATAGCGGTATAAATGAGTTATTTTAAGTAATTCTGTAAAAATTTGAATGTATAAGAAAATAATCAATGAGCACCAATAAAAGTAATTAGTTAAACGGTAGCAGTGTTGAAGTTATTACAATAAAAATATTTTGAGATAATATTTTGAGAATTAAGAGTAAGGCCTTCCAATATAAATATTTTTAATTGTGAATTAATTAAAAGTGAATTTAACGTAAATAATGAGATATCGGAATAGATTTAATGAAATCTAGAAATGTTAGTTCGAACGGTTTTTGCATTAATTACAGTTGATATGTTTCCTTTTATATATTTAACTATAAATAATTTGTAATTAATTTAGTTTGAAATTTTCATTCTTTCTTTAGTTGCATCATATGTACAGATAGGATGCAAAATTATAGTAATGGCGCCAAGAAAAAAAACAAAGAAAAACAGTCCGCGTTTGTTACGTATATGTGTAATATTTGTGTTAAATTTAAATACTTTATATTCCCAATAACATTGAAGCAATTGTTTACAAAAATTGTGTCTACATTTAAAAATCTATTTTAAAATATGTATGGGATTAATGTACGCTGGAGAAACATGATAAGAACATCTTATGTATTTCGAAACTTCAGTTCGGAGACAGGATAAGCGCTTTCTGACTTCAAAGCAGTTCAAAATATAGCTTAATAACAATATCGGAATGTATTGTTTAACCCCTTCGGGACCGGTGGCTTTTACACAAATTTTATTCGGTTAGTACCGCTTTTTTTTTACAAAAGTTACCTTTACTTAAACTATCACGAAAACGCTCTGATTAAAGCAACTAAATATTACTTTTCATTTTTACCAAAGTAATATTTTGACTATGTAAATGATTGTTACAGCAAAGATTGTTACTTCAAAGAATTGTTACTTAAATTAATTTTTGATAAAAGTAAGCATTCCGAGACTGTCATTTTTAATTTCTTACGTATTGCCTATAAGTTTTTTTTTTAAATAATACAGTGAAATTGATTTCATGCAATTTTTAAAATATGAAATGCCATTTTCG
Source organism: Maratus speciosus (assembly GCA_963932465.1). NCBI lineage: Eukaryota > Metazoa > Arthropoda > Arachnida > Araneae > Salticidae > Maratus > Maratus speciosus. The sequence continues at coordinate 388,499,719 of OZ010788.1, read as the reverse complement.
CGAAAATGTTGTTTCTACATGTGATTAATTAGACTTCCACTAGTAAATCAAACCATGATTTATTATCCAAACATTAACATTTCAAGGCTTCTAATAAAGTTATATTTTTAAATATTTTATGCTAAATCGAGAACTCTCTATATTGTTTCAATGTTTTTCTCTATCGCTTGATCTTTTCAATGTAAGGTCGACATTTCCAAATCTCGAGGGTATTTCATAACTCTCATATGACAGCGCAAAATCGTTTTTCTATAGATAAACAGTCGCTTTGAAATGTATATATTTTTTAATTAATTTAATGTTAAATGTAAGCAATAATTCTTTTCAAAATAAACCGATTTACCAAAGATTTAAATATGCAAATACAAAATTATATCTCATTCCACCTAGTTTTTAGTTTTTCCTAAAAACTTTTCGCCTAGAATCTGTTTTGCAACAATTAAAAATTAATTTAACATTAAGATTTATGAACTTAACCTTCCTAATTGCGAAAATACTTTCCGTTTATTCTACTGAAAAGTCGAAACATGATATAAAAAATAGGTCGTGGTATAGAAATTGTTAAAGTGTGTTTCAATTTTTATAGGTAAGTGATCCTTCAAGTAATGTAATTAAGTAAATAGATATTAACATTTAATATTTTAATGTTTGTTAAAATTTCTAAAAGTTGACTTTATTCTAAGAAATACCCATTTATAGATAACCCATATCCTAAAAAGAACCCATTTATGCCTATTGTCCCATTTTTGGGACGATTCGAATTTTAATATTGTTTTTTAATAATTTTCTTTTTCTTTATAACATAAAAATTGTATGAAATGATTATCTATAAATGTCTTTATCTGTTACCTAAAGATGACAGCATAATATTGATATTTATTTGCTTAAATTCAGGCCTTTTTTCGAAGATTATAGATTTTTCATTTTTAAAGATGGGGCAATGTAAAAAGTAAGTCTATTTGTGTTTTTTCAACGAAGGATGCAAATAAATAAGTCATAATCTTAGCTTGTAGACGTCTTTGAAGTATGTATTTTTTTAAATTGTGAATTTATATGTTCAAGCCTTATTTTTAAGAATTTTTATAACGGATAAGATATAGGCTGCTAGACACGAAAGGCCATATATTTTTATTAGCCATTTAGAGGACATTTATTTATGTAAAGTCCTCTTCAATATGATTATGAAATAAATTGTTGTTAAGCCTCAAATACGGTTAGACTTAGTTTATTATTACTAACACGTATAATGGTATTAGTCTTTGTAAATAAATAAGTTCATAAAATGCAAATGATATGATATACAATTTAAAAGCTTATTTAATATAAATTTAGGCAAAACCTATAATTGTGCATATTATATTACAAAGAATATTCATAATCCCATATTTAATATGTTTACATTTTATCAAATAAATACAAAAATTTAGTGTATTTCTTTTTTTACCCGACTGAAAAGAAGGGTTCTGTGTTTCACGCGTATCTGGGTATGTGGATTTCTTTATACACTCGAAACAGCCCAACGGTTGGATGGATATAATGAATGAAGTCTCTATCCATTCGTCTTAACGGCCCGATGGTTACAGGCTAGGTTTTGTTTTTATAAATTCAAAATGGCGGTAGAGACGAAAAAAAAATTACGCACCCTATTATGTGGCATATCATTGGATAGGTCTTTCAAAATGAAGACGATGTTTCATTGACTATTTCACAGTCAGAAGCTCCGTTAAAATATTATACAACCTGGAATTTGTGTATGTAGGATCTCTAGCTTTACTGCAACTCTAACCATCGTAGACATCTATAGACCTCATCAAAACAGTGTTTATAGATAGGAACTAACAATTAAACACAACTTAAAAGTCATCAATACAAGTAAATAAAAAAAATAGCTAAGTAATATAAAAAAGTAATATAAAAAAATATTTTAAGTCAATTCCTACTTAGGCCAATAACAGAATTTTTTTCTCCCAGTCTTCTTTCCTTTGGAGTGGCGCTTAAAATGTCTTGATCAAGAAGAGATCTCTCTCGATAATTTAAAATTAATTAATTTAATTTAATTAATAAATTAATATTTGAAAAAAACTGGATTAACATCAAGTGTCATCTACTACAAGTTTAAAAAAAATTATTTGAGCTTGATTGGGTGAATAATAAGTATTTTATTATCGATTGAAAATTTGAGCAATATATATGTAGCGAGAGTGTGAGTTAATTGTAGGAATTGAAAAAAAATAGTTTCACATTGATTAGAAATAATTAATTAGTTTGCTTTTCGTTTTTTTTAATATTTCATTGTTTATTTATTTTTCCAGTTCATTTTCAACATTTTAAACTGATTTTAACAAGAAATTTGAGTAAATAAAAACTCAGGCAGAAATGGGTTAAGTATAAATTCCATTAGTAGACGTTATTACTAATCGTCAAAAAACAGTCGTAGTTTTACATGTGAATTTGCAACAGGGTTAGTAGGGGCATCTTTTTTTCACGAGTTAAAATTAAGACATTCTAAAACACCTTATTTTAAAATTATTTGCACGTTGTACCTAAATTGCTTTATTCATACTAGATACCACAATAAAAAAGTGGTATCTCTTTTTAGCATATCAATATAATGTGAAGGAATAAAAGTGAAAAGATTTACAAATACAGACAGGAAGAAATGAATTACCCACAAACAATAAAGTAATTTTTTTAGACAATGAAAACATGCCAAGAAATTTTATCGTTATGTGTACCGTGCAAACATTTGAAAAAGTCTTAATTAACGAACGTTGTTAATTAAAATCCTCAATTAAAAAAATGAAAAATGTTCATAATTCAACGAAAGCTTTGATTTTAATTGAACCGCAACGATTTGCTGCCAGTAGCGGGAGGGTTTAACATAATTTAGAAGGGGTCTAACATAATTTAGAAGCGATAAATGAACTGCGTGTTTTGAAAGTCGCCTGTACTTTATAATCTAACGAGCCTAAAAACTTTAAAATTACGCACGTAGCAGCAAAAAAAAGAAATTCTCCTACAGAATTTATAATTTTTTTCTCGAAAATTTCATTTAGAAGCGGAAAAATCCATTAAAAATCGATTTATATAAATGATTTTATTTCTCTTTCAAAGACAAGCAGTAGAACACAGGTGTTCGAGAAATATTTCATGGCGAGACAACTGACGCCTAGGGTACTGTAATTTATTGGCGGCCTAGAATTCGTTTTACAAATATTGTATTTATAGATTTAATTTTTATCATATATGTGTAACTTTTCACGCTGATTCCGAATATGTAATTTTCGTTCCTGTCCGCGAAAACGTTAAAAGAGTAAAACCACAGATAATTTTTTGAAGTATAAAATTCTTACAAAAACTGTATTTAAAGAATTCAAATTTGTGCATATATGCCAGTTTTTCGTCACTGATTCCGAATATGTAATTTTTGTAAAAATCGATTAAGAATTTTTTTTATTTTCTCCAAAAATTGCTCTTTAAAAAGAAAAAGAAATGCTTTTCTATGACACGTTATTTAAATCTATGAGTTTCTCCACTAATTATCATTATTTTAAATCCGATTTTTTATTATAGACTATATAAAATGAACATATTGCCCCTTTTATTTATGTCACAATTATGTAACAATTTATTATGTCACAATTATTAGTTATCACAATTTAAGAATACTAATTTCAGCAAAAATAAAGAAATTAAAATTAAAAAAATTAACCAAATCATCGATTTTAAAATTTCAGATATTTTATAACATTTAAAAATGTTTAAGAAATGTGTGTGGGGGGGAAGGGAATTGGATTTTAATTTTTTTTTTACCTCTCCGGACTCTAACTTGTGTATTTTAAGCAATTTTTCTAACTCAGTCACTAATTAAACTACAGCGAGATTCGACATCATTTGAAGGCATGACCGAAGGGGGTATCTGATTGAGCCCGAAATTTTGCTGGAGTCTATTTCGATCCTATGTGCGATCTATGATCACACTTACCCACTTGTTTACATACATGATGCAAATATTAGAAGTATGTTATTTGCACAAAAAAATTTAATTATTAAATGTAACATTCTAATAAGAAATGCAATATTGAAAAAAAATCTTTTAAATTTAAAAAGGCCATCGAACTGTTAAGAATGTTTTTCATGTATATTAACAACGTTTTCTTTTAAAACAAAGTAACAATGAAAAAATAATAAGTTCAGTGAATATTTATATCTTGGATGCAATCCAGTGCAAGCAAAAATAAGCCTGTGATTTAAAAAAAAATTACATAAAAATGGCTGAAATTTACATAATTAGACTTAATTTCAAGACAAAAATTCATAATAATTAGTCAACATAAATTATGAAAATGCTGTAAAATATTACGTCTCTATATTAGTATATGGTAGTTTTATTTATTCGAATTAGTCGAATAATTTCAATGGATATTTAGATCTTGGATAATATCCAAGTAAGCAAAAAAAGTAAGAGTATAATAAAGAAATGGCTGAAACATTAAATAAGTAAAATCTGTATCAAGCCAAGTAATGATAAAAATTAAACCATATAAGTTATGCAAATGCTGTAAAATATTACGTTTGTATATCAGGAATATATATATTTATTTATTTTAATATGGTTATATTTAGCATCAATATGTGACATTAATAACAGACATATATTCGGACAGAGATACATAGAATGCTAGACATATATTGCTATAAATATTCGCATTAACAACGTTTTGAAAATGACTGCAAAAATAGAAATGTAAAGAAAAAACATCTATCTATAGGCATGCTTGCCGTTTCTAAATCAAGTTTTCTTTCGTAAAATTATGTTTAATTGGAAGTAAATGATATTTAAATGGACTTACATTAAAGTATTAAAGGCGAAAAATACTTTTACTTTCTAATTATTTTTATCCTCATAAAATCCGACATATAAAAGTTACCACTTATTTTAAAATCCTTAATTTTGAAACTGATTCATTTCCTATTTATTTCCTGTATTCATCTCATATACAGCATTAATTTTCGTATCGTCATTTTAAAATTACGAATACTAAAGAAAATTTGATAAAGACAACGTTTTTTTCATTGTGAACATTATATTCTTTGATTACTATGCTTAATCTTTGAAAAATTATAACACCCCAACAAACAATATCACAATAATATAATAATAATATAAAACAAACATACTACAATATGTAATATAACACACACAAATAACGCCTGCATTCAACAGTTAACAGTAGATAAAAATATTATACAGACATACATAAAATAAATCCAACTGGAGTGAAAAAATAGCCAGAGCCACGTATCGAACCCGGAACCACAGCATTTGAGGCTGTCGCACTAATCACTGAGCTACTCCGGTCGATACCTGGCTCTGCAATTTTTCACTAATAAACCATGTTTGCGAAACCACCAGCCATCTATACGGCAGCTTTGGATGACCGGACAATGATGAACAGATTTTACTATTACATCGACCTACGATATACAATAAAACACACATACTACAATCTATAATATAACACACACAAATAACGCCTGTATTCAACAGTTAACAGTATATATAAATATTATACAGACATATTTACAATAAATACAATAAACCCAACAGGAGTGAAAAACTGTAAAGAAAATTCTTTCTCTTACAACAAAAGTTGCTGGCCTCCCGGATGCCAACAAAGCTGTTATAACATTTACAAATTGCTTTCTTTAAGGATGCTGTAAAAATTCTCAATTCTAGGGAAAGTCGCGTTGCTGATGAGTGAATGGTGTACGTAACATAAAGAATTCGATTTTAAGATCACTTGTTACTAAATTCGATTTCACACCATCGGTGCTTGAAAAATTACATAAGAAACTGCAAGAAAAATCAATTTTTTTTTTTTTTTTTTTTTTTTTTTTTTTTTTTTTGCCTTTATCAATTTAGTTCTTATCAAATACATTTAAATCAACCCTAATGATTCATTTAATAAATAAAAATGTAACATAAATGTATGATTAAACATTATCATTATTTCAATATATATAATAATAAACAAACATATATTCTCAGTAAATATAATCTAAAGGTTATCATTAGATGTCGCAATATACGTTACAGATTTCAATTTGTTCTTAAATACCACATCATTTCAATCTTTATACCATCAGATGGGACATATTTGTATTTTTAACCTTACACAGAGTGTATTGTTATAATTTTAAGACATGCGTGAAATTTGTGAAACTTCTCTGTCCTCATATATGTTACCGAAATTAAAATATAATTTTTCTTATTCATATGCATAATTGTTCATATAATATATCTTTATTACTGTGTTGAAATATCTTGCATTTCTAACAGAATATACGTTTTCAATATAACGTTACTCATAACGTATCACTTGAAACTGTCTCAAACTAGCGGTTGCTAGATTTAATTTCTTACTAAATATCAATCGTAAAGATCTTGTTACTGCATATAACGTATTAAAACACATTGCCTTTAGAAATAGCTCTAAGAAAGATCTATATTAGAAAAAGATAAGAGAAAAAAACAGCACAATAACCGTTAGTTTGGAATCAGTTTCCAAGCAAATGTCACGACTGAATCCGTTCACAATTGTTGAGATCAAAACAAATTTCATGCACCCGCTCGCGTAAAAATTGATTTGAAATTTTCAAAAAAATGATTGAAAACTATAATATATTTACAGAATTCTTATTTTATATTATGATTTATTTTAACAAAAAAAGTATATATTTTTAATTTATGAGCTATCGACATAAACATAAACATTTGTTTGATACAAATATATAGTAAATAATATATAACATTATAAGAAAACACAATCCACAACTATAGTTAAATACAGCATGCAAAACTAAGGAGAAATAGACAGGATTCCCCTAACTGCCAATGCTTGAGAGAGCACCAACTTTTCTTTATAATAAATAGGGGGATCCTAAGTTTCTAACATGCGCTTCCCGGATTCCATAATATAGATGAAAATTAATTTTTGTAATAGAAAACATTAAAAGATTTTTTTTTATGTTTAATGCTTTTTAAGATTGTTCAATAACAACACTATAAGTAATTTTTACATGAATAAACGGTCAAGTGCGAGTATTACTCGCGCGCAGAGGGTTCCGCACAATAATATATGAATTAGTAAATGTATTATTAAAAAAATACCGTTTCCAAAAGAATAATAAGACTTTGTAAAAACTATGCAATGTAGGGTTGGGTATAGCTGTATAGTATACAGGGTGCAAAGGAAAGTCTCTTTAACCTGAAAATACTTGCGAACGGAGAGAGATACAGCTATACGAGTGAGGTAACGGTATAGTAAAGAGACTGCGCCGGACCTAATGCAAACGACAGCAGCACCCCTTGTGGAGAAATTTGGAAGATAGCGATTGAAAATCGAAAACGAAAAGAGCTAGAACAATTTTTCCAATTAGAAAGTTTTACAGCATAAATTAATTAGTACGAAACGGCATTTGGTTCACACGGGTAAGATAAATCGTCGACTGCATACCCAAAAATGTCCGAAATCGATGAGCGTCGATTCTACTTTGCCTATTCACATTGCGGAAATGTAGCAGTTCACAATTGCAGATTGTGACGTTGTACTGTGCTGTAATGTCTGCAGCCTGATTTAATTTCCAATACATTTAAAATTTTAGAATAACCCTTTAAGGGCCAGAAGAATTTTGTTCGTAATAATTGACTGACACCAGAATATTTAATCGAATTTCTCAGAAAATAAAAACCTGCTAATTTGCACTTTCATTACAAAAGCAAAAATTAATTAAAATATTCTTGACATTTGTCAGTTTTGGAATTAAAATTAGGTGACTAGACTGTCTAGCCACCGGCCTTGAAAGGGTTAAATCTATGTCGTCGTATTGGAGAGGCTTGCAATAGACGTTCCATCCTGAGAAATGCGCATGCAGAATTACTCTCACGATTACAAACGTGTATCGTGAGCAATGGTGAACTTTTCGAATATACTGAATAATAACTTTTTATCACTGTGATACAGTTTGTCTTATTTTTTTGTGTTATCAAAATGTATTGAGATAATGTTGTGTTTTGTTTTCAAAATATATTGAGATAAGTACGTATTTATAGCTTAAATTGTGCGTATTTCTTCATACTTCTGACTATTCCGTTCAAACGTTTAGACAAAATGGAGTGCGTCGATTTCGGACATTTTTGGGGTAAACAGGCGAAGATTAATCTTATCCATGAAAACCAAATGTCGTGTTCTATTAATTAATTGATGCTCTAAAACTTTCTAATTGGAAATTTTGCTCTATCTATTTTCGTTTACGATTTGCAGCGGCTATCTCCCAAATTTCGCCATTAAGGGGAACTTCTGCTGTCGTTTTCATTAAATCACGCGTAGTCGCTTTACTATACCGTTACCTCATATGCATAGCTGTAGCTCCATCCGTTCAGAAATATTTTCAGGTTAAAAGGACTTTCCTTTGCACCCTGTATACCAAAAAAGAATAAATGGATATACCATGAAAGTTCAAAGATATATGGAACCTAAATAATAGCAAATATAGCTATTCTGTATATTTGTTATTCCATATAGGTTTTTAGTTAACCTTTAAAGACATAGTAGGTGTAGAACTTAATTAGCTCCTCTACATTTTTCCTAAATATATTTATGAATATTTATTAATCTGTAAATATGTGGGTCAATAGTCTATATTACTTCACCCAATTTGAACTTTCCACATTGCGTAGTTTGCGAGTAAAATGGTTGTGACAGACAGACACAGGAGTGATCTTATAATGGCTCCGTTTTTACTTTTTAAGTACGGAACCCTAAAAATCGGAATTATGTATTCCAATAAAGATTTGAAAATTATTAAATTCAGTGCTTCGTATTGGATTCCTGCCGACAGTTAACAGCTGAAGAAATTGGCAAAGAAAAAAGATCTATTTACAGCAGCCTTTTTTATTCAGAATATTTCAGTGGTGTGAGCCTAATTCGATTTCGGGTATTAAATTCGTGTTTTATTTAAATTTTATTATTTTATTTATTTATTGATGAAGTTTTAATTTCGTTATGGTAAAACACCGGGAACGATAGATTTAAAAATACTTCATATTTGAAAATTATTTTTAAAATTACTAGGGGACTCTGCCCCCTACGAGCTACGCTCATGAACCCCCGTTCAGACACCGCAGACTCTAACAGCACGATAATTTAATCGGCTTTAAAAATATTTCGGAAGATTGAATTATAATTTGAATCTGAGAATTATAATCTGGCGTAATTTTCACCAAACTTTTCTTTTTCATTTTAATATTCACGTAAAAATACTTTTGTTAGAAATGAAATATTATGATCATCATAAAATATCAAATAAATGTCTCAAGCAATTTTTAAATTTAAACTGTTTTGCAATATTATTTTTTGTTCATTTTATATAATAAGTGCAATGTGACGTAAGTTCTCCTATTTAAGACTTCTAACGCATGTTTATGAATTTATTATTTTACAATATTCTGTCTCTTTTAAAATTCACGTGTAATTATAATTTTTATGACATAATTGTCAATGAGTTCCCGCTTTTTATATTTTCTGTATATAATAGTCACGTGTAAAATAAATTTTTAATTTGAAGTAAACATTATTTTTTGCGCTGTTTATACAACTGACAACAGTTTAAATTAATAACATTTTCTAAAATTTGTAAAAGATATCTCTCGAAATGCTGAAAATTTGAATTTAAAATTGAAATAAAACCTCAAAAAATGAGTCAAATAAGAAAAATAAATACAATCTGCACACCGGGAACTTATAACGTATAAAATGATCTAAAAATGATTAAATTCTCATGTATAGTTTTTGCTCTAATAAAACTTTTTTAATGGAACGATTTTCTCCAACTTTAGCATTAAATATCTCTTAAAATAATTCTTCGATTTGAAAACTGTCTGCATCAGCGTGTTTATCAAACATTTCTCTATAATACCACCGATTTTCATATTTTTGTATGCAACAGTTGTTTTAATATTAACGATGAAAGGCCATGCTTAGGCATTCAAATTGGATGTGGATTTACCCGGAATATCTACGCAGATTTTCATTGGTCCATTTCCAAATCAAAACTTTTTTTTATATATAGAAAGATAATGAATGAGTAATTTGCGATACAGTTTTCAAACAAATTGCTATAAAATTTTCTGTATTTAGGTATTATCCGGGCAAGGTCAGATAAAAATGTTAAAAGCATAATGCCAATTATACTAAATACAGTAACCCTTAATGTAACTATGTATTGTATCATACATAATAAGATCTGTAATATAGTAATCTATAATAATAAAGAAAGAAGTTTGTGTGTGAGTGAGTGAGTGTGTCGACGGTGTTCTGAAGAGACCACTGCACGTAGAGCTACAACATTTGTGGAAAAGGTACGTCTATATATGAAGTTTTGCACCTCGAAGCCCGATTTTCGATTTTTTGATTCGATTTTTTTTAATTTAATTTTTTATGCGATTTTTAGCGTTTTTTTTATGTTTCGAGGCGATTTTTCCATATAAGTGAGAAGAATATGGTTTCTTTCTTTTAACCCAATGTAGTAAATTTTGTTCTCTTTTCAAAAAAGTTTATTCGGAATGCGTTCAGCGATTTTTGAATTTTTAGCGAATTTTTTATGCAATTATTGAACAGCATTTAATGTATTTAATAAGGAGGTTACCGTAGAGGGACACAGTTCTGTCGCCAAACGCCGCCAAGTTTATCGCCAACTGGGCTGTATATCGCCAAATTTGGCGACCAAAATGAGTCGCCAAAAGTGACGCCAACTTGGCGATATCTCTAATATTTCGCCAAATTCCCATAGACTTCCATTGTAAACCAATATGGATTACTTGCTTACAGAAAATGGACAAATTGAAATATTTTAATTTCAACAAAAACTAATATTAACTTAAGGGATTATATTAATATATTTAAGGGAATCCAAGTAAATTAAATTGTGAATAAAAGTAACATAATACAATGCTTAGATTATTGTATTTTATTGATATTTTCGACAAAAGGTTTGCCAGTGGTCATTTTGGTGAAAATTATAGTTGATAAATGAATTGAAATGGCTATATCCGTTAGAAAATAATGTAAACAACTCGCAAATTAAAAGAAAATAACTGTTATTTGTTTAATTAAAAAAAAAATCAAAAACCTTTTTAATGCGAGATAAAATTTATAAAATGAAAATATTTAATTTAAATATGAAAGGAATGTTTATAAAACTTAAAAAATAAATTAGTATGAAAGAAGCAATTGATACATTATTTGGCGATTTTTCGCTTCGACAGGTTAATAAAAATGTGCCTGAAAAAACTTGAAAAAATAAAATTTAAGTAACAGTCTTTTAGTCCTTCTTTATTTTCTTATTCAATTTAATTATCATTTTTATGTAATTTTCCCATCGTATGTCTTACAGGAGAAAGGCTTTATTTGTGAGTTACATGCTAATTAATTATTACCTTGGTCGCCAAACAATGCAATTTTAAGCCACAAAGGCAGAAGCGTGAAATAAGCCAGGCGAAGGTCGCAATAATTTTTTTTAAGTATAAGAGAACATTTCGGAGTAAATCTTTATATTCAAATGTAAATTATATAAAAAGGAGTTAAAATTATAACTATGTAGTCAAGTATTTAAATTTTAATGTAAAAATGTGCCATATACACACATATTTTATAATCTTCGATAATCAAGCCACCACCAAATGACATATTTACTATATTATTGAAAGTTTTGTTGGCACAGATGTCATATACGCTCCATGGTACAAAATGGGCTCCAAAATGGCGTTATTTTGCCTGACATGGTAACTCGGCTATTGTTGTTTATTTATTAATAAGTTGTTTATTTACTTTTATTTTCTTTTTTACAGTTATATAAACTGTTTTGTTCTATAGACATTAATTAAACTTTTTATTATTTATTGCTGTTTCCTTTTAAAATAATCTATCTATAATAATAAAGAAAGAAGTTTGTGTGTGAGTGAGTGAGTGAGTGTGTCGACGGTGTTCTGAAGAGACCACTGCACGTAGAGATACAAAATTTTGGGAAAAGGTACGCCTATATATGAAGTTTTGCACCTCGAAGCCCGATTTTCGATTTTTTTATTATATTTTTTTATTTAATTTTTTATGCGATTATTAGCGTTTTTTTATGTTTTGAGGCGATTTTTCCATATAAGTGAGAAGAATATGGTTTCTTTCTTTTAACCCAATGTAGTAAATTTTGTTCTCTTTTGAAAAAAGTTTATTCGGAATTCGTGCAGCGATTTTTGACTTTTTAGCGAATTTTTTATGCAATTATTGAGCAGCATTTAATGCATTTAATAAGGAGGTTACCGTAGAGGGACACAGCTCTGTCACCAAACGCCGCCAAGTTTATCGCCAACTTGGCGGTATATAGCCAAATTTGGCGACCAAGATGAGTCGCCCACAGTAACGCCAACTTGGCGATATCTCTAATATTTCGCCAAATTCCCATAGACTTCCATTGTAAACCAATATGGATTACTTGCTTACAGGAAATGAACAAATTGAAATATTTTAATGCAACTAAAACTAATATTAACTTAAGGGATTATATTACTTATATTTAAGGGAATCCAAGTAAATTAAATTGTGAACACAAAGGCAGAAGCGTGAAATAAGCCAGGCGAAGGTCGCAATAATTTTTTTTTAAGTATAGGAGAACATTTCGGAGTAAATCTTTATATTCAAATGTAAATTATATAAAAAGGAGTTAAAATTATAACTATGTAGTCAAGTATTTAAATTTTAATGTAAAATGTGCATATATACACATATTTTAAAATCTTCGATAATCAAGCCACCACCGAATGACATATTTACTATATTATTGAAAGTTTTGTTGGCACAGGTGTCATATACGCTCCATGGTACAAAATGGGCTCCAAAATGGCGTTATTTTGCCTGACATGGTAACTCGGATATTGTTGTTTATTTATTAATAAGTTGTTTATTTACTTTTATTTTCTTTTTTACAGTTATATAAACTGTTTTGTTCTATAGACATTAATTAAACATTTTATTATTTATTGCTATTTCCTTTTAAAATAATAGAAATTAATTTTAAAATATATGTGTAACTGGTATTCAAAAGCGATGTTTTCACCAAATTGGCGTGAAAAAAAATCACGCCAAAACCGGTACGTATCTATGCCTAATAATTATTTACATTATTGTGATTACTTAGTATCAGGCAACAGATTGAAGAGTATTTGGTATATTTTTGAAATATGAGCTTTGGTGAGTTAGAGAAAATGGCCTTCGCGAGTGAAGTGAATTTTACGTATATTTACTGGCAAACTATTTATTTTTCATATACATATAAGCATTTTTTTTCAATATTTATTTTATTTATTTATATAAAGAAGAGCTATTTATCTACCTTTAAATACGAACAGAAATAATTTGTGGTTCTACCTGATTATCCCGTAGACCAAAAAAAATATCGCCAAACTATAAGATTAAATGCCAATAATGGGTGATCGTAAATGTCAAATTTACTTGACATTAAACACTTTACACATGTTTGTTACGTCATCAGGTGATTTTTAATTCGATATTTACGTTTCTTCGCGATCTGCTGCAATTTTTTGACATTCCATTTTTGACCTATAATACTAAAGTAATTTCTACCTTCATTTCAATAAAGTTTATTCGGATTTCGTATAACAATTTTCGAATTTTTCGGGTATTTTTATGTGATTTTTAGTGTATTTTAGCGATTTTCTACCAATTTTCCACATTAGTGAAAGACGTTGATAGAAGTTGAATCAACTTTCAATCTTCGAGCACAATATATAATTTTTCTTTCTCTTTTCGAAATTTGTGCAGCGATTTAAAATTTTTTCGCAATATCTTATTGTGATTTTCAGAGGTTTTTCGCGATTCGTGCAGTTTTTTTATGTACCCGGGCAACGCCGGCAAGTTAGCTAGTAATAATAATAATACTTAATATAATTTATAGCTTTTGTTTATATATACAGGGTGTCCCTAAACTCATGGTACATACGCTAGGGGTGATAGAACACATCAAGACGAGTAATAGTAAATAGGAAACCAAGGGTCCCAAACGTATTCCGAAGGAGATAGGCGCCTTTAAAGTTTAGGGTTCAAAATTTCAAATGATTATAAAAAACGGAAAAAATTATCGATTCTTTTGCGGTTTTCACTAAAACTATTTTTCATGTGAGTATTTTCTTGAAAATAAAATTTAAAGATACAGATCAAAAAATGCCGATAGAGGGCGCTTTAGACTTTGGAGTAACCAACAACTATTTTTTACCGTTATTTTTTTATTCTCATTACATGCTTTCAAAAACTTAGACTTAAACTTAAATTTTGAGCTCAAAATCTGAATCGTTGGGAGAGGTTACGTAGCGCAAACTGAACTGTGTTCAGGAGTTAAAATTTCAAATGATTATAAAAAACGGAAAAATTGGTCGATTCTTTTGCGGTTTTCACTAAAACTATTCTTTATGTCAGTATTTTCTTGAAAATAAATTTTAAAGATACAGTTGAAAAAATGCCGATACAGAGCGCTTTAGGCTTTGGAGTAACCAACAACTATTTTTTACCATTATTTTTTGTATCTCATTACATAATTTCAAAAGTTTAGACCATATTTTAATACTATATTTTAAAATTAGAAATATATTTTAAAGTATGCATACGTTTTCAAGTCTTAATTTTACCACTCTGAATAAATTATGTGTAGTTAATTATTCCAGCAAAATTATCATTTGAAAAGTAATATAAAAAAGACATGTGAAAATTTAATGTCACTAATAATAAAAAGTTCTTAAAAAAATTTCAATGCAATTTTGTTGTAAACAAAGCAAAAGTCTGTAATAAATATGCTTTATACTTAATACTGTTTTAAGTGAAATAGGCTGAGTTTCAGATAGATTAAACAGACAATTTAAACAAAATAGACAATTAAAATAAAAAGTCACACTAGAAAATAATGATCCCGAAATTTGTAATATATTATGAGAAAATTTAAACTTTTCTTGTGATAACATTAAATACTGAATTACTCAGAGTTGAATTTTCGCTTAGTTAAAAAATTATTATTATTCTACAAAAGAAGAAACTTGTTTCTAATACCTCCAAACGATGAATATTTGAACTTGGTAAGTTTGTGTATTAAAAGAGGGTGATTTTTTTAAATACTTAACAGAATATAGATTTTTTTTCAATATGGAGAAAACTAGGAACTGTATAAAAGTGTAAATTTCGTAATTTTTACAAATTTTTCTTCTATTGTGAAATTAAATGTTAATAACAAAGAAAATATTTGAAACATTTTAGGAATTGAGAGTGCACCTCTACAAGTAATAGTCTACAATTCATAATTGTTGATTAGCTAAAAAAAATTGACATATTATACAGTTTCATGTTTAAACTCAATTCACCCGCTTTTGGTTATAATCATGAGCATTTAATGAAAAAATAGATATGATGTTGATAACATATGCTCCCTGGACGATCTTAATATCAGATCAAATTCTGTAGGCTTAGTCTCAAAGGCAGATTTTCATTATTACCGGGAACCAAAACATGACATCAAGTTTGATCTTTAAAGAGCTATAGAATACTCGCGATTGCTATCGTTTCCCCGTCTAACTAAATCCCGGCGAGACGGCAAAGGTATGTAGGACTACTGATTTTGCGTGCATGCCTGTAACATCGACAGGGTGCTAACAGCAGCACGGCATTCCCACGAGACACCTTCCACATTATCAGGCGCACCAGATGCTATTTAACTTCCGTGCTCATATAAAGACTGATAATGGATAGCATCCTATGCTGTTGCCACAAAAATAGATACATTAATTGCTATTGTTAAATTTTTTTTTTTACTTATAAGAAAACTTTCTTGATAAAAAACTTAATTGATAAGGAAGATGCTCTGTGCCGATGTCCATCAAATCGTGAATGAAATGCGAATTTAATGGAAACCGTCTCTGTACTAGATAAAGCAAAGTCTGAACGAAAAAGTATCCAAGAGGAAAACGTCCATGATTATCTCGTTGACATTCGTCATTCAACCAATGTTGTAGATATATAGTTTTATTATTTGATTCAAAAACCCTTCAAATTATATTCCTAATATTCTACACCTTCCCATACATATATGTATTCATTTGAATTTGTAAAAGAAGCTTCGAATTGTAAAGAGACTTTGTGGACCTCATGTATTTTTTTGTAAGAAAATATATATTTTTCTTTCTATACATTATTTTTTCATATTTATTAAAATATGCCACGAGAGAATTAAAGAGAACATTGTAAAAAAATTCTTATTTGTATTTTAAATAAATAGTATAAATTCTGCTAAACTTAAAATTAAATGATTAAATGAAAAATTTCAATGTTTTAAAGATTTAGTAAATCTTTTACGTTTAAAAGATATCTCAAAACTTCAAAAGCAAGCAACTTTGAAAATAATGAGACAGGATCTCCGAATTCAATACTTTGATCTAACGGGAACGTTGGTAACATAATTATTACTAACAGGAAACAAGTTTCGCTGAAACGATTAAATAATAGCGATCCAACGAATTTAAAACTTTGGAATAAATGACTGAGTTCCAGAATTTATTTTTCATTTTGTTGAAAACTAGATATTGCATCATTAAAGAAGTATATATTTGAGTTGACCGAATTTATTTAGTTCCTATTTGAACTCCTCATTACCTAACTGGCAAAAATTTTCAAAAGTTAATGTGAATGGAAGTAATATACAACTAAGTGTATAGTATTTAAAATATTCAATTTTCTCCGAAATATAAAATGAAAAATTTAGGTAAAAAGTCTTTAACAGATAAAAGTATAAGACAAACGATTGAAATTTCTTGTATTTGTTCATGTCATATGTATGAATTTAGGTATACAGAATTACCATTCACAAACTGCGAAATTCCGTTTTAACATATGGGAAATTTTAAATACGTGATTACTCATTATGTAACGCAGGGAGCGAATATTCCAAGCTCCAACTCGTTAATGGCGAGCAAATATCTAAGGTTGGCGAGTAAGTTTTGTCTTTTAATATGTTGTGTTTTAAATCAAACTATATGCGCTCAGAATATCGTGCCTCAATGGAGCGACATGCGGATCATCTAGGTCTATTGTGCTTAGCTGAGAAATGTGGATATTTTAACAAAGCACGGCAATTAAAAACAAAGCAGGTAATTTATCCATTTTATTGCTGAAACAATGAAGTTAGATTTAGAAGAAAAATTAAAAAAGAGTTCATATATCAACATTCTGGTTGACGATACCACCAACAGATCAGATGTTGAACATTCAAAAGTGTATGTTCAAAGTGGTTGCAAGAGATAATAATATCAAAGAGGATATTTTAGAAGCAGTAGAGCTG
Organism: Maratus speciosus; assembly: GCA_963932465.1. Taxonomy (NCBI): domain Eukaryota; kingdom Metazoa; phylum Arthropoda; class Arachnida; order Araneae; family Salticidae; genus Maratus; species Maratus speciosus. The sequence continues at coordinate 388,482,271 of OZ010788.1, read as the reverse complement.
CCCAATTCTATTTCATCCAGTTATTTTCACAGCCATAACTGATTTTATAGATAAGAATACAGATCCAAATGAATATAGAAAAAGGATTTATATTGTAGGCTTCGGTACTGATGGTGCTCCAAATACGGTTGGATACGAATCAGGAATGGCTATGAAAAAGAAAATCAAATTGTGCTAAATTAATAAACATTTACTGCCTCGCACAACATTTGCAGTTGGCTGTTTTGGATGCATGTGGTGAAGTGGGATATCTGAAAACATTTGATTCAGCGGTTAGGAGCATTTTTTAATGTTACCATATTTCGGCTAAAAGACCTCGCATGTTAAAAGAAACAAGAGAAGTTCTAGGAAAAAAAATTCTTAAACAGAGTGATTTTCACATCTTTAGATGATTATCCATCAAAGAAAGTGCTGAGAAAGCTCTTTTGCAAGCCATCATTAACAGGGTGTTCACGTAAAAGACAATGATAGTGCTAAAGCTAAGGTTTTGCTCAAAAGATTGAAGGATTATAAATTTCTTTAAATTTTTTACTTTTTCTTGGATTTCTACAGGAAATTGGTCCCTTTAAGTGTGACATTAAAAAATAAGGACTTTGTCATTTCATCCGGAAATAAAAATTGAACATTGCATCTCAGTTCTGCCAGTTCTCAAATCTAGTGTTGCACCAAACAAACATGAGTTTTTGGACCAACTATCCGTCTCAGGGATAATCAAGGTTGTACAGCTGGCAAATATTAACAAGTTGGAAATTGCACGTCAACGATGGCAAATGAGGTGCATTTGTACTACAAGTAGTTTTATAAAAAATTTTTGCACCGCATATTGTACTGAATGTATATTTTAGCGCACTCCATTAAATGCATATCAATTTCATTCTGTTCGAAAGGCTGTAACATCATTAAAATGCACTTGAAATAATCTGTCCCCATTCCCGTAATGTAACGGAAAACTTTTCACTGTCCTTGTAATTAAACTATTGATCCAATTTTCATAAAATTTTAAATGACTTGGCAGAATTTTGCAAAAATGATACATTTAAAATTTCAGACCATTCGGTTGGGTAGTTTTTGCTCTGTTATATGCGGACAAACGGACATACAGACGGACTAAACGACGACTATAGTTGCTACGTATTTATATAATTGCGAACGCACCTAAAATGGGAAGGGAGAGTTTCAGATTTTATAAGGGAGATTAATTAAACATGAAAGATATACATCACAGAAAGACTGCAATCTATGTCAACAGATGTGTTAACATCGCTGCATGTTTTTGACACTTTGGGTTGGACTCCCAAAGGAAAAATTCTTGAATTTGGGTTAGAAGAAATAAAAAAGCTTTTCCTGTATTTGAACCCAATTGTCTGTAATGCAAAAGTGGGTATTGTATTGGCAGAGTGGGCAGAATTTAAGTTTATGTGCCCTTCACTAACACTGAAAGATATGCTGGAGAAGTTTTACAGTGAAAAGTACTCAGCAAGATTCCCCAGTTTGCTGCAGATTCCAACAATTTGTGCTGTTCTACGAACGAGAGGCTTCATCTATCACAACAGATTCAAGACTGCATACAGGAACTCTCTGAAGACTGAGACACTGGATGCTTTACTCAGAATTTCTATTAATGGATATAAATGTTATTTCAGTGCAGAAAAGCAAGGCTACACAAACATGAAGTTCTAAATGTATACAAATAAAGTAAGTGTCAAGTAAGAAGTACAGGAATCTTTTCTTTCATGACCTTTTAATGGTATGCGACAATTTCTTAACCATTGAAACCTTATGGGAACATTATTTTGAGTTAATATTATTTTTTTCTTTTTCAGTAAATATGTTTCGATTTTTCAATTTCATCATTCTTTTCTGATGTCGGTCACCAGAAAGATCTTCATACTACATCGGTTAACACTTTAAAATTTGTTCATATTTCTCATGAATGTAAAATTTTCCTGATTTAAAAGACAGCTCCTTCTAACAACGGTCAACTTATATTCAGTTTGTCATAAATAGTTCATTTTCTGGGCAAGTGTAGTGACTGACATTGCAGTCTGAATGAATGTAAAGTAATGGAGAGCGAATGTTTTAGACTAGCGAGCACAATTTGAACTGAAATTTCATGCTCTGATGTAATGTAATTATCAAAGTAAAGTTTTCTGCATGATGAAGTAGCCGTATAATGCCGAGATAGATTGTCTTCTTATTTTTCTGTAAAACATGTCTCCTTATATTGTAGGTAATCTTTAAAATTCTATGAACATTAAAATTTCTACATGCGAAAATTTTTCATATTTTACATCACATGTAAAATACTTTAAATTAAGAGAAATGGCTTTTTATACATAGAATTTGAAACTAAATCTAGCCTAATGGGCGAACCAATTATCTTCATCGGTATCCCGGACGAAACACTGTCTACCGATATTTTAACTTTTCAATGAATATTTTTGTTAAAATTTTTAACATGATATAAAAAATGTTATATTATAAGTAATACAATAAATTAAGAATTTAATTATCATTATTAGGAGATATTAATGACAAATAGTGGACTTTCGGTTTAAATGATACTGTAACCTTAGTAAATAAGAGACATTTCTGACTTTTGTTAGTTCAGGAGAAAAAACTCGCAGCAATACATAATGCCTAAAAATATGCATCATAAAAAGCATTAATATTGGGCCTATGTGAAGATAGGCGTATGTGATCGCAGAGTACTAGGTACGTAATATGCAATAATATGCAAATATCAAGAAAATGTACAAAAAGAACACATGTTTTAATGAAAACCGAAGGCAAAAGATTAATAAACAGAAAAAAACACTTAGACGACAACACAAATCGGGAAAATGACGCAATAGTTAGAAATCAGTAGAGAATTAAAAATATTACATAGATCAATCAAAATTAATGTCTCAATCAAGATATGTTTAATGCAGGCATGATGAGCCTCAATTCTCTTGTAACTGCAATTTTTACTTGTGCTTATTTCCGTGATATTATGTTTGTTCTAAAAATTATATTTCATGCTATATGCTTTAAAAATCAAACATTTAATTAAAAAAATATTCTATCTTCTAAGTACTTTATTTTATAAATCTCTTCGAAAATATGCTATAAAATATTTAAAAAATATATACGAAAATGTATAGCTTGTACATATAATATATGAAAATTTATGTTTAAAGGCGCATTGATTATTCACAAAGGATTTTCCTTTTCATAATGAATGATGTCATTTGTTTTCGCTATCTGTGAAATTCAGGCAAAATTTGCAATATTTTTCTTCGTCTTTTCATCGAATTTCTTCATTTACTTTTTTTTACTCGAACAGAAATAAATATCTTCCTTTTCTCGAAGAAAATATGCCGATGCTGTATTTTTTTCCAATTGCTTTCGATATTGAATTAAATGCGTAGTCTCGTTTCAGGTACTTCTTATTTGTATATAGACAATAAATCGATATGATATAAAAAGAAACAGCAAAAAGGAAAGAACTTTGATTTCTTGCCAAAATTTCCTTTTATGTGTTAGAGAATAAAATTTATTTTCATAATATGTGGTGCTAAAAAAGTCAGGAATTCTAATACTAGTACTGAATATGTGAATAGATTCCAGGTGAATATAAAACTTACTTTCTATATGCGTTATTTTTGTTTACATTATAATGTGAATTATTTTCAGATTAAGAAATGGATAAGCAAATAAAAATAATATCTAGATTGTTCGCATTTCCTACTTTAAAATTTAAATTTATTTCCAATTATCAGTTATTATGATTCTAATACATTGCAGTCCCTAATATATTATATTTTGTGATTGAGAAATTTTGCTTGTACCATTCCAGTGACACATTTTCTGAGTGATCATTAATACATTTGACAAATAATAATACTGATATTTAAGTACATTTGCTTGGAAGCTATAGAGGTTATTCTAATATGATTTTTATTTTATTGGTAATTAGCTATCGTTTTGTAACTGCTTTAGCTGTTTTGGAATGAATTACATTTCTATCGTTTAATTATCTGTAAAACCCATTTCTTTTTAAAAAATCTACAGTTAAGAAGAAAAGATCGATTTTTTATAATTCGGATAATTATTGCAACTATTATTTTTATGTCTTGCTCCGTCTCCTTACGTTCTATTTGACTATTGGCAAATTTATTTAAAATCCCTTAAATAACTTTCATGTTTATCGAGAAGAAGCTACATAAATATCAGATGGTGTTAATATTACTTCGCAAATACTGTATCTTTTTATTACAAGAATATAATGCAATTACTAAACTGATTATGGCAATGATGTAGCATAAGACAGGTCCAGGGTGTGATTATTTTCAGCACAAAAATTTAAGGGCACAAGCAAATTTGTGGCTTAAGGGGTCTCAGGACTCTTACAGCTTTAAAATTTCCAAAATTTTATTTTTTTTAGATGTTAAACTCCTATCTCTTCTGAACATTTTGATATAATTGTTTCCTTGAAATTCAGATTATAACAGAAGTTATGGCTTTTAGAATTGTACCAGCTCAATAACTGAAGCGGCGTTTCCGAAACTTTGAAGTCATTTTCCTGCAAATGACGCTTTTGAGCATAATGCGCACGATATCTCAAAAACTTCTGAATATCTTTTCATGAAATTTTCAAAACATATGTTTCATGTTAGTCTGTATAAACTTAATCTATATTATAATAAAACACTCATACTACAATATATATTAAAACACACATACACACATAAATAACGCCTGAATGTGTGTATGTGTGTTTTAATATATATTGTAGTATGAGTGTTTTATTATAATTATCTTAGATCGATGTAATAGTAAAATCTATTCATCGTTGTCCAGTCATCCAAGGCTGTCGTATAGATGGATGGTGACTTCCCGAACATGGTTTATAAGTGAGAAAATGCAGACTCAGGCATCGGCCGGAGTAGCTCAGTGGTTAGAGCAGCAGTCTTGTATACTGTGGTCCCGGCTTCGATTCCTGGCTCTGGCTAATTTTTCACTCCAGTTGGGTTTATTGTATTTATTGTTTGTATGTCTGTATAATATTTATATATACCTTTAACCTATATTGTTCAAACAAATATTTTTAAAAGTGATTATATTGTTGAAATTTTCTAAATTTTGCATTAGCTAAATACAACTTTGTATGAGAAATATAAAAATGCTTTAAATACAAATTTATTTAGGTTCATGGTAATTATTATAATCTCAAGTATAAGTAGTCACTAAAATTTTCATTCTAGTTGCAAAGTTCATTTTGTAATCCTGCGCGTAATCTGTTATGCCAATTTTCTGCTCGTCAAATGTCTGACAGTTTGGAGCCTCCTGTAAATGCTAATTCTGCATCTTGCAATTTTTTAAGTACATGAAATGAAAGAACATTCTTATATCTTTCATCCCAATAAAAATTGCGTCTTAAAATCGAACGCATTTTAATATATTAAATTTTCAAAATTGTCTTATTTTTTTCATTTTTTCCAATTTTAAGAGTCCTGAGACCCCTTAAATGAACAGCACGTTAAACAATAATATTCACTAAAGAACAGCAGTTTTAGTTGACTCAGGCAGGCAAATCACACGTTAGGGGAGTGAGTGATACGAAAAAATATATATATACCGTTCCTTTTTTAGTTAATTATTCTGAAAATGAATTTCGTTCGTAATATTAAAATTTATACTTCTTCAAAACTTGTTCTAAATAATATTTTGAATTTGTAATCTTATTTACGTAAATTAAAATATATTTTAATCAAAGTATTTTAACTTATCTTAGATGACAAATCGTTTCCATGCCATTTTTACATCTAATTCTCCATTCTGAAATTGTTATTTATTCTATTGTTATTTTAGACATTGATGTACATGTAACATAATATCAGTAAAAAAAAAATCACAAAACATTTGGAGACTGATGTAGGAAATATATACTTTTCAAACATACCTTTACAGATTCCCGTTTCATTTGTATTTATTTTAGATAATAAAATAACAATTTCAATCTTGCTATTTCTCTGTTAATTAGAATCTCGCTCACAGTCAATTAAATTCAATTACGAAAGTCAATATTAAGCTTACAAAATACGCTTGCATTAGACAGTAAAACCTGTGTAAAATGAAGCTTTTCATAACTGAATCCTATGTAAAACAGAAAATTATCATCAGAGGAAGAAATGCCATCCTATATTACCTTTTGGGATCAAAATCTTTATAAAAAGGAAATTTTCTTTGTCCTTATCATTACGTTTGTTCGTCGTTTGTTAAGTCGTTTCGTACAGAATTAAAGGTACTTTTTATTTAAAGAATGGTGTCTGAAAAAAAAACCGCTTTAGACATACGTAGGAAATGTAAATTGCTAAAATGTTTAAAATGGGGCAGGAAAAAAAATATGTGGATGAAACAGCACAATGAATTTTGAGATTTTATATTTTTATACTGCCCTTGGGTCGTCTATGTTACATATAGTAAAATGTTCTCATAAGTGAAATAGTAATCATTGCAATCTTCTGCGACCAAAACTCGCTGACTTATTATAGTTTGAATTTTAAGTAATTTTAGAGCTTTTCAGCATTAAAAACGGATAGTAGGATTTAGTGCAGGGAAAATCAGAATTTTTTTTTAATTCAAAATATTGCAATTCAATGAGTTTTACCTGTAAAAGAATGGGATTATTGTAGGAACCTTGTGGTAAGTGGATGAATGGAATTATTGTAACATGCTTTATTGTAGTCACATAAGAATTTTTTTAATATAATTTGTCGTTCTCAGAAATAGTAAAAAATTTAGTGTAACTTTTTAAAAATTAATGACATAAAGTATTTCATCAGCATAATCTTAAATTCTACCTTATTGTAGACAATTTTGAAATGCATTTTGCATACGTATCTACAATATTGAAAAAATTAAATCAAGTTTCAATATTTTGAGATCACCCCGTATACTTCCATGCATCCATTTAAAATAATTTAATATTATAATGATATAACATGTATTTGTTACTTAAATTTTTATAGCGACGTTAGTGATGACAATGATTAAAGACCACAAAATATCAATTTAATTGTTTAGTAATGTTTCATCTAATTTTTCGTATACCTCCTAGATAAGTATGTTGATTAAAGTTACACTATAATTACAATTACCATTCGGAAATATTTATTGAAAACATATTATCAGAGATACAACTGAGATACATATGTTTTATAATGTAACTTTATGCTTTATAGCTAAATAAATGTGGAAATTGAGTTCAAATTCTGAATTAGAAGTTCTAATATGCAAACTGATATTAAAAATAAGCTAGCTGAACCAAATAGGGCCAAGTTAAGCTTTATGATCAAAATAAACTGTGTTAAATCAGAGTTAACATTTAAAATGTTTTTAGATGTAATATTTATACAAAGTTTTACAATAATTAATCATGGATAATTCTGTAGTTGTTTAGTTTTACCAGGAAAGTGGAAAACAAAACAAAAAAAGGCACTTTAAAGTGGCTTCATTAGTATTTTTAAAAATGCCATAATTTTCTAAATGCATGATTTTACTTTAATAAACAGCTTTTTCCAGGTATTACATCAAATAGTACAAAATTAAGAGTTCTCCTAGTAATAGAATATTCTATGTCTGCTCTGGTTATAGGATGTCGTTTCGATCAGCAAAAATTCCTGATTTTATTTATCCTTCACTCTATTGATCTTTCAATACCACCATTTTGATAGATTACATAGATTTCAGCAAATATTGGCACATAAAGTGTTTAATTATTAGCGTTGGTAATGTTAATATGCGATGAAAATGTTGCATCCTTTAATAACACCTATAATTGCAATTACCATTCTAATAGGGCCTGACTTTTATAGGGGTTTATGTTTTTCACATATTTTACTTTCAAACACATATAGCGTTAAAAATACTGAATATTTCAATATACATTCTAAAAGATCGTTACATATACTCGAACAACATGCAAAGATTGTAAAATTCAATCATTAATTTATTATGATTTCAAATGAAAGTTTCATTTCTGTTTTTAACGTGACGTCTTTAAAGAGTCAATGGTCCGAAAAGGACGATTACTCCGGCATCGTTTATGATCAAAGCTGCCCGCATATGCCTGGACGCATAAACTGTCAGATGTATACTGTCTGTTTCGGCTGCAGACAGTTTCCTACAAGATAAAAGTTGATGGCCAAGATAAAACCATGGCCTTATTTGATTAAAGTGCCTTATAACTAATTTAAACTTAGCTAAATCAAGGATTCGTAATTGAAGTTCTGTCTGTGAAGTTTAGAGAAATTATCTTACCGCAGCTGAAATTTAATCTTAAGGGAATGCCGAATTCTAAATGTTGCACAAAAAAAAAAAAAAAAACACTCAAGTTTTTGAGAGTCTGTATAGATTATTAAAATTCGTGACTTCTCTAAAAAACTAGTATGTTGTGGCCATCACAAAACTTTCTTCTATATAAATCACGTCAATTAAATCATTTAAATAGTATAAGAAATTACATCAATTTAGAACCAATTCGTATCAAAGTATACCTGAATTCGAAGTTTGATGAAAATTCGTGCATTAGTTATTGGGATAGAGCTGTAGGGGAAATTCTGAAAAATTAAGCATAGTAGCGCCACCTGTTGAGCGATTTGCACCAAAACACAAACAGCACTAATTCGTATTAAGGTATACCAGAATCTGAAGTTTGATGAAAATCGGCGCATTAGTTCTGGAACTAGAGCTATTGTGGAAATCACAAAAAATGCAGCACAGCAGTGCCACCTGTTGAGCGATTTACACGAAAAGGCACAAAACATCATTTCATGTCAAGAACTAACTGAATCTGAAGTTTGATGAAAATCCGTGCATTAGTCCTGGACATTGAGCTATTGTGGAAATCGTGAAAAATGCTGCATAGCAGCGCCACCTGTTGAGCGATTTACACCAAAGCATAAACAGCACTAATTCATATCCAGGTATAACTGAATCTGAAGTTTGTTGAAAACCCAAGTATTGGTTCTTGAGATAGAGCTATTGCGGAAATTTTAAAAAAAATGCAGCATAGCACCGCCACTTGTTGAGCGATTTACACCAAAAGGAGCAAAACGTCAATTCATGTCACGCACTAACTGAATCTGAAGTTTGATGAAAATCCGTGCATTATTTCTTGAAATTGAGCTATTACGAATATCGTGTAAATGCATCAAAATGCAGCATAGCAGCGCCATCTGTTGGGCGATTTGCACCAAAACGTTACCAGCACAAATTCATATCAAGGATTAACGGAATCTGAAGTTTTATAAAAATCCGTGCATTAGTTCTTGAGATAGAGCTTTTGCGGAAATCCTGAAAAATGCTACATAGCAGCGCCACCTGCAGGGCGATTTACACCAAAAACTAATCAGCACCAATCTATATTAGGGACTACCTGAATATAAATTTTTATTAAATTCCGTGCATTAGTTCTTGAGATAGAGCGCCCACAAAATTTGTGTCACATACAGACAGACAGACGGACGGACAGAGACAGACAGACAGACAGACAGACTCACAGACAGACATTTTGTAAAAACATGTTTTTTGGAATCTCTGACCCATAAAACGTTAAATCCGTCGAAAACTGGAATTCGAAAATTTTCATGAAACCAATACTTTCTTCTTGTCAAGACAGAAGAAAGTAAAAAGTCATACAGAGGTTATTGTATGTTTAAATGGTTTAAATGACAGTATAACTGTTAGCGTTCTTGAAGCAATTACTTTTGTGCTTCGTTTTCTGTAACAGTTAACGTTAATGAAAAAAAAAAACGAATATTCGTAAAAAATGGGTGTAAACCCAACAAATTTCTATTCTTACAAAATTTTAAATATAGGTTTTGGCCATGCATTTTGACCGTATTTTTAGCTCTCAAAATATTTAATTTTTTTTCCTTCAGAAATCATCTGTACACCCATAAAAGTAATTTAAAATTGACATTGCGTTCAAAATACACTTTTTATCCATTGTATTTGAAGAAATGACTTGTAGAGTTACATTAATCATGCCACATACTGAATTTAAAAAATCGAATAAAACTGCGTTATTACCCCTGTCTTACTAAGTTTTATATTTATGATAAATTACATTGTAATTGTTACAGTCGTTACTGTGATATCATATATATTTGGACCGTAATTGTCCACGGTGTTTCCATTAGAATTTGATCTTTAATGACGAAGAAAAGTGATCAACAAAAGTTAAAAAAATCGACAGGTTATTGTTTCTGGTTTAATAAGGTATTTTCTAAATTGTCCATATAATTTGCATTAGAAATTCGATCTTTAGTTACTCACTCGACAGATCGAATTTCAAAAATCCAGTCAAGTTGTTATCTCTGTCTTACTAACCTGTATGTTTGTGGTAAATTATATTGCAGTTTATCGAGCTATTTACAAAAGCTTCTGTTCATTTCATTTTCAGATTCAAGTGGATACATAGCTTTGCTTAATTTCGGCTCACTGGACATAGTGAAGATTAAAATAATGCATTAATTCGAATAAAGAAATAAGCTAATGCCTCCAGATAAGGAAGAAAAACTTGACACGCGTCACGAAAACGTCGCACAAAGCAGAGGAAAAAAAAAGACAAAAACTTTGAACAACTTACGCGTTTCGTTTTCCTTGGCTCGTGTAATAAATTATTATTAGAAAATAAGAATTAATAATTCCACGAACCAACTAATTCGAAATATGTAAGTTTTTTAATTTTTTTTCTTTATTCTGCCTGCTATGCGTGACATTTTCGTGACGCGTGTCAAATTCTTTTCTTTTCCTTATCTAGGGGGCGTTGGATAATCCCAATATATTTTTTCCATTAGGAAGCATAAAACTGTTAACCTTATAAAGCTTAATTTTTCAAAGAAATTACAGGATTTTCAAGAGTATTAGCCTTGCGATTTTCGCTAGACCTGTTTAAATTTTGATAAAATCTCTATGGGTTGTAAAATTGGTCAAAGATAGACAACTCCAAGCTGTCCGACCGAGTAGAATGGTTTGGGAATAAAAGGATGCTTTTATAAACTTACTTCCCTTTTTCAACGCTTCGGCAAATATGGATAAATCACCGCGTTTGCTATCCTACTGCTCATTAAACAAGAAGCTTTACAAACTGGCAATTCGTTTCCAAGTTAAATTGTTTGTGTTGAGACAGAAATTAGAAGCATTAACGATCATAAATTAACTAATCCATCATAACAAAGTCTCCAAATAAGCGTTTGTCAAGATGAATTATCCCATTATTTTAATACGATCTCCATACTGAGAAAATAGTTTTGCTTAGAAAAACAGGACATATCATAGAGCTACCGAGGTCATGACCTGCCTTATTAAATGTTTATTGTTTCTTCCATTTTTAAATCTGCTCAGAAATTGAATTATTAATATTAACCCCATTCTCAGATGCCTATGTCTGAAAAATTGACACTGTGTACCACTTCCTGGGTTTTAAACAATATTTAAAGCTTAAGCTTCTATGGCACATTATATAATATATACAGGGTGATGCAAAATGAAGGGAATTGATAATGTATTTTGTACCATTCATTTTTGCATCAGTATGTATTTAGGCTTAATCCAGTTCTTTGTAAAATTTATCTTACTTTTAATTTAAAAAGAGAAAAATTTCTATTTAAAACTTTTTGATAAACAACGAATATCACAAGGTAATCATATATATACGTAGATAAGAAAGTAATAGGTTCTAAGTAGTTTTGTAATATGAAGCAAAAAAAAAAAAACTGCGTAAAAGAACCTTTTTATAACTAACAAGTAATATCTGCGTCAAATGTTTTTTTTTTTTTTTTTTTTTTTTTTTTTTTTTAAATAACTACGCAAAATTTATTAGCATAAAGACGGCATCTAGATTTCAGGGATTATATTTCAAATGATTTAGTTCATTTTACTTCAATAATATGCTTAAAAAAAGATATAATTTTGAAAATGAAACTAACATTTACAATCGACTAAATGTAAAAAAAAAAAAAAAAAAAAAAAAAAAAAAAAAAAAAAAACGCAAATTCGTTGATCATTCTGATCGTTTTTAGCACAGATATTACAGAACGGATATTAATGGGGCATTCACTGTTAAATAAATTTTCAAGAATTGTTTTAGTATATATTGTTTTCCGTTGCTTACATATAGACGAGATCTAAAAACGCATAGCATTAAACAATGCCGCGATCACTAAAACGCATGTATAAGAGCTTATCTCCCCATGTAAAAATAACTTAATGCACTAACCTTGTTGTATTGGAATGTGAAAATTATTTGGGATTCTATAATGTCGCGATCACTATTACTCATATATGAGAGCTTTGCGTTAAGCAAAAAAATAAAATAAAATAGTCACTGGATGTAGGAACCTTGTTGTATCACAATCTCAAAAATAGAAGAATTTCAGCAATGCATGGTCGCAATAATGTACAAATGTGCATTTCACACCTAAGAATAGGAGAATATTGTCACTGTATGCTGTAACCTCGTTGTATAGAAATCTCAAATTTACAAGATATTTGATAATGTTGCAATAACTATCATGCATGCATGTGCACATGAAAACGCAAAAAATATCAATGAATGCAAGAACGTTGCTGTGCAAGAATATCTAAAGCACATAAAGTCCAGTAATGACACAATCACTATAATATTTAATATAATTTTAAACTTCTAGGATTGGAAAACGAGCTTTTCAGGATATTAGAAATCTTTCCTCTGAATGTTAGGATAACAGAGCTACTATATCCGGAATTTGATACATTTGAAATCATATTGTGAAACAACATACACTGTTAAAATTTTTGCAGCATTCTGGCAGGTCATTCGACCGTTTTTTGAAAAAACGGTTTCATAACCATAATTTAACTATATTCTGACCATAAAGTGACCAATAATATGGTCAGAAAAGTATTAAAATTACGGTTGTGTAACCATTTTCGGAAAAAACGGTCAAATGACCTGCCAGAATGCTGCAAATTTTTAACAGTGTAGTGTTATTTTACGCCAATCTTGGTTGTGCATCTGATTAAGAATGTTTAGCCTTTTTAAAAATTTATTAATTATACAGTAGCGCTCAAAAGTATTTTGACAAATATAATAATTGACTTAATTAAAAACAATAAAAAAATACAAAAATTATTCATTTATTTTATTTAACCATATTCAATGCTTTACAGAATTTTAGTACATTAACTATCATTCGCTAGATAATAACGTGAAACCCATGAAAAATTAGAAAAATGATAAATCAAAAGTATTTTGACATTGTAATAAAAAATCGTTTTAACATAACAATTATCAAATATATTAATGTGTTCGTCAATATCTTGTTGTCAGAGCACAGCTCCGGCTTCCCTGCAAAAATTACACTTATTGTTAACACGATAGCGTCCAAAATATTTGACGCATCGACACAAAAAATGAGCTGGACGTTGGTAGTGCCAAAATCTCGGCGCGTATTGAAAATCATAAATATTCGTCAACCCTAACAGCCTGAAATTTCGGCTCAAAATTTTCCCATAGAGATAACATTGCGAGTTTAATTCTATATATTTGAAAGATCAGCCTTTCTTTTTTTAGCATGTACCTTGAGCTGTTTTTTTTTTTGCACCAATTTTAATAATTCTTTTTTTTTTGTAATGATAGCTGTTTCTTTGTAGATTGCCCGCACTAGCTATTTTTTTTAAATATTCCCATTTTTATACTTAAATTTAAAATTAAAAAAAAATTCTATGAATTTGTTTCAAAATGGTAGCAATTGGATTTCTTAAATTGTTGTAAAGAAAGGAAAAATAATAAGGTTTGCTTATCTTTATTGATGCCATTTTCTCATAAAATATAAATAAACTTTCTGAAAAAATTGAACAGAAAATGACGTCATGCTTTAATAAAATACACATGTTTTCCGCAAAAAGCTATTATAATTCAATTCTTTTTCATTCATTGAGTTTGAGACGCTTGGTGAAATGCTTCAATGAGGCAAAATGACATCATATTTAAATGAAAACTATCATTTTCTCTGATAAAAGTAAATAGTTTACTACGAACGTCTCTAAAAGATATAAATTTCTGGAATTTTACTCACTGATACAGAGATTAGAATCGCAAGTCAAGAGTGCGAATGTTCACATGCAAATTCGCAGTTGACAAACATGATTTCAAGTTTAGAAATATATGTATTAATCACATATTGCGGAGTGTAATATTTTTGAAATCGTGAATGTAAATATAAGAGATGCGTATGCAAATTATGAGACGTTGAAAATAACATTAAGTTTAGATTTTACGCAAAAAATAATTACATGATTGACTTAAGGTGAAGTCATTTTTTAAAATATTCAATCGGCAATTTTAAACGGCACAGATGTCATATACGCCCATATTGGCGCGATTTTTTTCTGACGCCAATGTCATATACGCAACGTGTACATAACTGGCGCCAAAGTGTCGTTATTTTGCTTGATATGGTAATCCGGATGTTATTGTTTGTGCTGTTGAAGTTTTCGCCGAATTGACGTGGAAAAAAAGTCGCACCAATATGCGGCGTATATGACATCTGTGCCTTTTAAGCATAACAGCCTCAATGGGTAATTTCATCCAAATTATATACCTTGGTTAGGTATAATAAATAATACAGTTTAATTTTTAATATTTTGAACAGTCGAAGTGTATGGAATTAGTATTTTGGTAACTTCAAGTTAAAAATAATATTTGTTTTAAGATACTAAGTAGTAACCTATGTATGAGTTCTTTTTTAAAAAAATTCTTTCGTGGAAATTCTACGAGATTCATCCCGTTATTAATTAAAACATTAGCTCCATTGTTGTAAATTATGCATTTTAACTTCATACGGATCATTATAGACTCGAATGTTGAAGTCGATGTTCGTACATTGGTGACCTGAGATATAGATTGTCCCCCCTCCCTTTTTCAGAAGTTTTACATTCTACGCATGTAACAACCACTATTTTTTTTCGAACTTTTCATTCTTTGTAAGCTTCCAGATCGATGGAATTCATTTTGAATTTTAAATTAAGAGAAACGAAAAGAAAGTCGAATACGGAAAATATGATTTTGGACATTAGTCGAATGGCTACGAGTGATACTCAAAGAAATCGAAAAAAATATAATGTCATGTATGCATTACTTATATGTATGTATTCCTATGTATCTATGTTTGTATTCAGACGAATGTATGTTTCTATTGGGAAATTTCCGTAATCGGGTTTGTAGACAATTTCATAATTTACTGAGCATTGTTTGATGTGCAAATTTAACAATTTGCTAGCGGTCCCAATTACTGAAGATTACTGATTTTTTTTTTAATTCATCGTAAGTGAATATGTTTCAACGGAAATGCAAGTGAACATTCTGAAGTAAATGATATAAGCATTTTTTTTTTGTCAATATGTACACTAGAAAACAAAAATATGTAGATTACAAAATAAACAATTCCTGTACGGGTTGGAAAAGGTAGCTTCCCTATTTCTTGGTTTTGAGATTTTAGCTAATTTTACTGGAGAAAACGATGTTAAAATGCGAAGAACCCGGTTAGAGAAGAATCATCAGTACTGAATTTCAATGGAAATTTCGCCAAATTCGTCAGATACAGCTAAATTGGCTTAATTTGTGACGACATATTTTTGGTCACCAAATTTGGCGATATTTTGTCCAAATGTCACGAAGCTTAGCGATAAATGCGCCGTTAATGTATATGACTGTGATCGCTTATGCTTATGTTCGGAGAAATGGATACAGCAATGAAAGATAATTCGTGAGAAATCATATTCACTGAAAGTCATAAATCAATCCCTGATTTTTTTTAATCTGTTGCCTAGATTTAGTGTATATTTTAAGAAATATACACATTTTATATGTGCAACGTAATACACAGAAAATGACGGTTAAAAGAAAGTAATTCAAATGTATTGAGTTATTCAGCCTTATTCTATGTGGAAATGTCGCATAAAAATAACCCAGGTGCTTCCGAATATTTTCAGAATAACGATATAACAACAACTCAGATGAATAAAGGTATCAAGTTTGATAGAAGAGTACAGCAGACTATATATGAGTGTGTGTTACATACGTATTACAAACCTTTACCTGTTGCCATATTAAATAAGTGCCAGACAAGCATTGTCTTTGAAGGAGCTTTGAAGTTTTCTGCCGCTAACTCGATGGATCAGGTTTTCAAAGATTGGAGCTAAATTAAAAAAATCAAAATCTCTCAAATACATCCGGGGGTAATTCTTTATCTTTGCCGTAGAGTCTCTTATCCAATGGTTTATCTTTACTTTTAACATTTCTGAATTATTCTTCTAAAGAACAACAATTTATGCTGCCTTCAGTTATGCACTGAACAGCTTTTGTCTTTGCAAACAAAGGTTACAAATTTCTCTAAATCAACTTTTATTATCGGAAACGGAAAAGCTGTAAAATGTACAAAAATCAAAGAAATTAGTAAAACAATCATAGAGCAGTTAGGATCAGAAGCTATCATTCTTTTGGCACTAACAGGCACTGTTAATGTCAAAGACAAGGTAACTCACTCAGTGCTTAAAGAACCAACGTGTTTTAAATAGTTCGCTAATTTAAAAAGTCAGCAATAAATCTACAACTCACAATGGATACTGTGTTATTCCTCATTATTGACGAATTTTCAATGATAGGATGTCGTCTTATGGCTGACCTTGAACAAAGATGCCGCGAAGGTAAAATAGATAGCATTTAGACTTTTAGAGGGTTATTTGTTTAAATCCTTGGACGTATTAGGTAGTTACATCGCGTAAAAGACATCCCTCTATATAAGAGACATTCTTTAAAAGTCATTTTGATTCTTCGCGGACAAAAAATGCTTAGAGCTTTTAAAAAATGTTTCACATTAACAATCACATTGAGACAAAATGACGATCAGCAGACACATTTCCGAAAGACTCTGAACTACTTTGCGTGAGTCAAGTTTTTGACTACATCTCACCCCTTATGCAACGACGCAAAGTTGTACTGCTTTCGGCTAATTTGAATGATTTGAAGGTGCCATATATGTCTTTTTCTCAAAACCAAACAAGCTAAGGAATATAATCAAGAAGTACTTCTTAAATCAAAGCGGGGCTAATAAACAAGAATTTTAGCAGATCACAATGATTAAATAGCAAGATGGAGTGAAGATGATCACGTGTCTGGACTTCAGTCTAGACTTTCCTCAGCAGCTGGATGCAGGGTCATGCATTATGCTGCATACCAATATCTGAACGGAGTGACGATTGGTAAACGTAAGTACAATAAACGATATTGCCTATAGCCCACGTTTTGAACCTCGAGGCTTGCCACAGGCCATAATATTTCATTTTATTGTGTATCATGAGCCATTTCTGACTGTAATTTGTTTTAATCAAAGATATTTGTAAACATTGGAAAGAAGAAAAAGCCTCATTCTCACGAAGTTAGTTACCTTAACTTTAACTGTTGCATACCTTGCCTCCATACATAGATCCTGTAGTTTAACATTGTCAAAAACTGCTGTGGATATTCATCTAAAGGTGTTACCGCATAAAACAATTATGCAGGGCTCCCAAATGGTCCGCCAACTGAATATCAATAAATTTTAATAGAAAATTTTATGGTAGATTTGCGCTAGAATTAACTTCCAAAGGTGATTCCGAGGCGGTTTGTAAGGAAAATCTAAAAAGAAAATTTCTCTAAAAAAATATTGGTATCCAGTTGGCGGACTATTTGGGAGCCCTGCTTATGTCATTTTTACTGTAGTTTGTCATTTAGAGAAAGTTCTAATGGAAGCAATTTTCGCTAAGGACAGGCTTTACCTAAATTAGAAGTATGGGAGCACTTGCTGACAGATTAGCATTTGTGCATTACCCGAGGCAACTGACGACTGAGTTAAACACTTTAAAATGAAGTATCGACGATTGTTATTTCAAACTTACTTTTATACTATTAAACAGTAATCTAGAAAATAAAACATTTTTTTAAATATCTTAAAAGTTTACGCGCCTCCATGCTCCGACATTTCGGCCGGACGGATACTAGTAGCATATCCTCTGAACTTTATGAAAGCCTCAAAACGCGCGGTCATCGATTCGACTAACGTTTGTTTTCGATCAAAAGGAATTACGGTCCCACTCCTTTTTAAGATCTTCGTATAAAGCCTTCTTATTTGAATAATTTTGGCATCTTATTCTATATCTAATTCCTTCCACAGATGCTCTATGGGGTTCAAATCAGGACTTTGACTTGGCCACTCTAGACTCTTGATTTTTCTGCGTTTCATAAAATCTCTTATGTACTTGGATTTGTGTTTCGGGTCATTATCTTGCTGAAAATACCACTTATCAGGCATGTTTTGTTCAGCATATGGTAGCATATGTGTCTTTAATATATCAGCTAGCATAAAACGATTCGTATTCTCCTCAATTCGAACTAAGGCCTCAACTCCGCTGCGAGAAAAACAACTCCAAACCATCACATTGCCGCCTCCATGTTTGACGGTGGGCATTTGGTCTCGAACATCAAATTTTTTTATGATGTCCAATGTACTCGATTCCATCAGAAGACACTAAATTAAACTTGCTTTCTTCGCTCTACAAAACATTAGACCACTCTACACGTGCCCACGATTTATGCCGTTTTGCGAATTGAAGTTTAACCTTCCCATTCTTAGCGGATATCAAAGGATTTTTTGCTGGTCTTCGGCCATGTAAACCATAGAGGTTTAGGTGTCGTTTGACAGTTGAAACGTGTATATCCATGCCGTAAGATTCTTTCATTTTTTTTTTATTACTACAGCCGACTTACGACAAATCACTTGTAGATATCTTTTTCATAGTACAGTCATCATTGCAAGTTGTTTTTTTCGGACGGCCACTTTGAGGGTTATTTTCGATAAATTTCCGTTTATTTAAAGCTTTATTCCATGTACTAACAATCTGTCGAGATACGTTAAAAGAACGAGCAACTTCTGCTTGTGTCCTTCCTTGCTTAAGTGCATTTACAACGACTTTTCTAAAATCACTGCGTTTTGGCATTTAAAAATAATCACAATCAGTCAATATAAACACTAATCAAAGCTATAGAAGAACTGACGCCTCCAACAATTAAATGCAAACTAAATGTCAAAACGCTTTTGAGCTAAGGAGGAGTCCTATTTCTTCGCTGGCGCCGAATGTAAACAAACAAGTTGAAATTTGCTACCTTTGAATAACCGCAGTCATATTGTTCTTAATGATAGGGAATATATTTTCTTTTACATTTTTTTATTAAACAAAATAAGAGCGAATATAATGGTGTCAAAATACTTTTGATCGCTACTGTATTTCAATCAATCTACAAAGAATCTAAAGAACAACGAATGTCAGTTTGACTATATGGAAAATTCTGAGAACTTTTCGGGAGAAATTTCTTAATTGAATCTACAGGCAACTGGTGTAGTTTAGACAGTATAACTTAACTCAAAATGTATTATCGTGTAGCAATAACCTTTTTGTCTATTTTGGGAGGAAAACATTTAATTAAATTATTCTTGTGTACAAAAAATTAAAACGAACAGTAAGCTAAAAGAACAGACATTGAGTAAAAGAATTCACAATTTAATTTACCTCAATGAACTTTTCAGTATCATAATGAGTATATATATATATAAATTGGTATTATCCAATTAATTAAAAAAATGGGTTGTTTAAACTTGGTTACCATCAATATATATTAACACTGTTGAGAATTTTCGAAATACTCTTAGTTAAAATTTAATATACTAACGTTCTTCTTCGTCTAATAAATATACAGAATGATGAGTGCTAAGAAAAATAAAATCATCTTTACATAATATCATCTGCCATTTCTGAGACATAAAAATATTTGTTTACAGGAGCTATAAAATCATGTCCATGTTACAATGAAAGCAGATGACAAAGTATGTTTATATTTAAAAAATATGACAAGAATGAAACAATTTTATAATGCCCTTATGTACAGCGTATTTTAATAGTTTCCTTTCAATTTAAATATTAAGAAACATAGGGTAACCGCGCCAGTAGTTAATAACATTCCAGCAGTTGATCAAATTATTAAAATATTGAGACATTTCAGGCCGAAATGAGTTTTACACCTGGCACTAGACAAATAATTTTTGTTTGAATGTTGGAGTACCTGTTGTCTCATTGTTGTCAGCTGTATGCTATAAGAGGAGCCATTTTATGAATTGTTTTTGATAGAAAATGTAAACATTTAGTTTTATATTAGTTTGAGACAATTACAGTAAGTTAACAGTCCAAGCATAATATTTTAAAGATTAATTTTTGAATTTTCAACTGATTTCTTCGATTGATCAACAACTGGGAAAATTATAGAAACTATTAATAAGAAATTAAAGAAACTATTTATTTATAATTTTGCTGCTATTTAATTTCAGCAGATTTCATTTTTGCCCATTATAGGACATTCATTAAAGGTTGTACCAATCATGTTAGTTTACTTCTAAAACTTAAAAGGAAGGAAATAATAATAATAATAATAATAATAAAAAGCACCGTAGCACTGACCTTATTTGATCAACTACTGACTGTCTAACCTTTATTATTCTTGGAAAATGTCCCAAAGCAAAATGTTCGGTTATTCTCTTTGAGTTAGTAAAAATTAAGAAATTAACCATTTATCTGATGTCAAACATTAACGATTCCTGGCGGAAGTTTAAATCTCCACTACTTTTCTCCCCGCCAAAAGTTAGTTGTATTATTAAGAGTTTTGTATTATTGAGAGTTTCGACAAGCACAATCTAATGCATTTTAGCTTTTAGTTACAAAGCAAAAAAAGTATGACCCTAATCTTCTAAGGAGAGGCTTCTCGTCTCATTAATATATCATTTTAAAAAGAAAATCAACATTCATTTTTTAGGTGCGTTCGTAATTATATAAATACGTAGAACTAATAGTCGTCATTCAGTCCGTCTGTCTGTCCGTCCGTCCGCATATAATAGAGCAAAAACTACCCAACCGAATGGTCTGAAACTTTAAATATATGATTGTTGTAAAATTTTGTCGAGCCATTTCGAATTTTATGAAAATCGGATGTATAGTTAAATTACAGGGACAGTCAAATTTTTTCTTTACATTACGGCCAATGGGAAAAATTTTTGCACGTGCATTTTAATGATGTTAAAGCTTTCCGAATGGTCTCAAATTTTAAACATATAATTATTGCGACATTTTGTCGAGCCATTTCAAATTTTATGAAAATCGGATGTATAGTTTAATTACTGGGACAGTCAAAACTTTTTCTTTACATTAAAGCCAATGGGAAAAATTATTCCAAGTGCATTTTAATGATGTTACAGCTTTCCGAATGGGCTGAAATTTTAAATATATAATTGCTGCAAAATTTTGTCGAGCCATTTCAAATTTCATGAAAATCGGATGTATAGCTTAATTACAGGGACAGTCAAAAGTTTTCCGTTACATTAAGGGGAATGGGAAAAAATTATTGCAAGTGCATTTTAATGATGTTACAGACTATGCACTTATGAATTGCAAATAAATACACATTCAGTGCAATATGGGGTGCAAAAAATAATTATAAAATTAGTTATAGTACGAACGCACCTCATTTGCCACGTTTGACGAGCAATTTCCAACTTGTATTTATAAATGAAGCAGTTTACTGGAATTGAATCAATACATCGCCATTTTTTTAAACCTTAAAAATAAATTTAATAAGTGAAAATCAGCAGGCAAAATTTGGGGTGTGTTATGTTTTTTGCTTTGATAATTTATTCTTATACATTTTGCATTGCTGAATCCAAAAAGTACCTACATTTTTAATCATCACGTCAAGTTTTTTCACAAATCGTAAATTTCAAAGTTAAAAAGTAAAAAAATTGAAAAATCTGGTACTATTAAATATATCTGATGATCGTATTTTTTAGCTTTTGATAATTGATTCTTATGTATTTTGTAGTGCTAAATTAGAAAATGACCTTGGTTTTCTACCATTATGTTAGAATTTTTTTGTAGTGCTAAATTAGAAAATGACCTTATTTTTCTACCATTATGTTAGAAGTTTTTTGCAAATCGCAAAGTTTTAAATTTTTAAAAAGTCGAAATATTGCGAAAATCTAAAGTTATAAAATAGATGTAAAACTTTTTTTCATAATAATTTACTCATCTTTTGGCTCATACTATGCATTTTTACATCTAAACGTGTAAAATATTGTGTATATAAAATCCTTACAATTGTATTCCATGTGTGGAAGTTCCTTCGAATCACGCATGGTCTGTCCCTTTTATATTCTCTATGGGGTTCTTGTCGGCGTCCTCTTTTCTTTTGGCATTTCATATGGCTAAAAATTTGTCACAGATGTATTTAAAACATTTGCCATCTTTTGGTAAGACTCTGAATTTTGCTTTGACACATTTCCCTATCTTTTTACTTTTTAACTTTGAAATTTACGACTTGCAAAATTTCATGACGTGATGGTTAAAAATGAAGTTCATTTCCGAATTCGATGCTGAAAAATACAGAAAAATTAATTAACAAAACTTAAAAAACACAACCATCACATCTACCTTATAGTATCAGAGTTTCGCTACTTTTTTTTTTACTTTTTAGCTTTGAAAAGTACGATTTGCAAAAAATACTGACGTCTGATGGTTAAAAATAAAGGTCATGATTCAGTGCCGAAAAATGCATAAAAATCAGTTATCAAAAGTTAAAAAACACAAAAATAGCGGTTTACGATTTTTGTCTCGTACATTTCAAGAAAGATGACAAAAAAAAATGCAGTGCATTTTGATACAAATTAATTTTGCAGCGAGCGAAGCAGCGAGCAACAATATTATAATAAATACTATTGCAAAACTTTCAAATTTTCAAATTTTATAGAATGGTGTTTAGTTTGAAATAAAATCGCAAGATATATTATATCAGAAGAAGTAAAATATTTATTTATTTATTTATTTAATTATTTATTTTGCTAAAACGAATAAATTTAAATCTATTTTTTACCATTCTATGTGACAAAAGTGTACGAAAATTCTTTCTCAAGTTTTCTCCTTATAATAGCAGGTATAGAAGAATGTACAGAGCAATTTTATGTCAAAATTTAATTATTGATAAATATGTTATAATAACGCTATCCACACTGATATTAGAAACTTTGATCTTTCCTGTAAATGACATATGGGAACTTATTTCATAAATAACACCCAAGAATTTTCCAAAATCTCTTGTTTCGTTACCGATATCTTTTATAACTTTTCAATAATACCCACAAAAACTATTCAACATGTTTAAGAAGTTGAAGTTTATAATATTCACTGATTTAAATATTCATAATTTCTCTTTAAAGTAGAGCAATGGTATTTGCATTCGAATAGTAATTTAAAATTATAATGCAGTGAATATAAGTACTCAAAGATCAAGATAATCATGCGTTCCAAGGGGAAAAATCATATGTAGATTATCCCCATGAAAAGATTTTAAATGCTTATGGTAATAAGGTAGCAAAATGATTTTATTAGAAGAAAGCTTAAGTAGAAGATATTTAGACGAATAAAGAACTAAGGATATTATTTCCTCAGATTTTACCTTTGTTACTTTTATTTTAATACTTTGAGAAAGAGATTTGATTAAAATATGGAATTATTTTTATGCGTGTATGTCTGTTCGTGATCGTACTGGATACCTTTTTTACATAATTAAATAGTTTAAAAGTAAGTAAAACATGTTTTAGTAGTTTTGTTTTATAAAAAATACACAATCTCTCCCTTTTTTAATTTATTAAATATTATTTTTTAATTTTATAACTAAAAAAATATGCCGACCAACAAAGCTCTATTCATACAAGCCACACGAAATATTTAAAACCAAAAACACATTATAGTATTTATTATAATTTAAATCTCTTATTTGAATATTTTCGATAATTTTAAATATGAGAATTGTGCCAATAATACTAAAGTTAAGAAATTCAAAATTTTAAACTTTCACAAATAAAACAATTCGAGTTAATGTTATTTTTTTTTCTATGGGACATAAATGTTTGTTTTTTCAGAGATATATGCCACAGATGCATACAATTGAACTATTTTTTATAACATATTTATTTTATTAAGTAAGCAGTTCTTTTTAATTCTAATAGCGTTTATTATATTCATTTAACTTTGCTTAACAAAATTTTAATTGATTTATAAATAATTGGGCCGGAATAAAACTGTTTACCTGAAACAAATTGAAAGTAAATTTCTTACGACTCTCTGAGATATAGAATTTCAGAAATCGTTTATTTAGATCACTACTTGCTTCCTAAATAAGAGTAAGTTATTTTTAATTTAAAATATACTCAATGATCCGCCAATCATTGTCCCTCACACTCATTTCTCTATACATATTAATAAATTGACATTAAAGCCACGATTTAAAACCTCTATGCTATTTTCAGTGAACATGGGACTTAAGAATATGGTACATATGTATGGTACGCAGTGTATTTCATATACAAACAAGTGGAGCAATCAAGGTTAAACAAATTACTTTAATCCATTTCTTTAATCCTTAAATTTATTCTTATTCGAAATATTATTGAAATTATTTTCATTTTATGAATAATTAAAATTTTGAATCTAATATTTATTCATGTATAATAAATGTCCGTCCACGAAATCCGACAGTTTGAATGCCTAAAATAATGTACTGTTTATTGGATAATGTGGATTTTCAGTTATAAAACTAAAATATTTGACAGTTATTCTGTTAAAAATCACGTGCTTTGTTATGTAATTAAGAAACAAAATAAAAGAAAATTAAATGTTTTAAGCCTCTAAGCTTGGTGCGTTTCGTTGACAAAGTGTTGTTTCCGTTATTTTTCAAACATGTTAATGATTTTAAATTATTTTAAATATGAGAACTATGCCAATAATATTAAAGTTAAGAAATTTTAAATGTCCACAAAGAAAAAAAATCCTATTATTTTTATTTTTTCTATAGAAAGTTTGCTTATTTCTGAAATATATGCTAGATATGCATACAATTGAACGATTTTCTATAACACATTTTTTTAAAAATAGTTCATTTTTCATTCTAATAGAATTTATTATATTTATTTAACTTTGAGGAACAAAATTTTAACTGAATTTTAAATAATTGTTGTCGGACTAAAACTGCTTGCCTCAAATACACAGAAAGTAAATTTCTTACAACTCTCGTGGATATAGAATTTTAAAAATCGTTTATTTTCATCATTATTTGCTACATACGAGTAAAAAAAAGAAACACTGAATCAAAGGCTGCAGATTACTTTCAATATGATTAAAAATTGGATATTTAATAAGCATAATGTAGCAGAAAGTGAAAACACAAAGCCGAAGAGATGTTTAACAACTTATATTATTTGAAAAATGATTTTAATTCAAATCGTTCTTGACAACTTTGTAACTTTTCGATAGTATTCTTTATCAGTTAATACGTAACTACAAATATAAATGAGATGCGCAATCTGTGGATATTTTATTAATGTAATATGTGGATTATTGCTAACACTTTTTCAACTTTCGCACATTTATATTGCACAGGTAAAGTGATTTTTAGGTGCGTTCGTAATTATATAAATACGTAGAACTTATAGTCGTCGTTCGGTCCGTCTGTCTGTCCGTCTGTCCGAATATAACAGAGCAAAAACTACCCAAACGAATTGTCTGAAATTTTAAATATATAATTGTGGTAAAATTTTGGTGAGTCATTTCAAATTTTATGAAAATTGGATGTATAGTTTAATAAAAAGGGACAGTCAAAAGTTTTCCGTTACATTACTGCCGATGGGAAAAATTATTGCGAGTGCATTTTAATGATGTTACAGCCTTTCGAACAGAAATAAATGAATATCCACTTATGAAGCGCACTAAAATATATATTAAGTGCAATAAGCGGTGCAAAAAATATTTATAAAAACAGTTCTAGTGCAAACGCACCTCATTTCCCATCCGTTTAACGATCAATTTCCAACTTGTTACTTTAAAATATGCTCAATGATTATAAACCAATCAGTATAACTCACCTTCATTTCTCTATACACATTATTGAATAAACATTAAATGCATGAATCAAAATATCTATGCTACTTTCAGAGCATATTTAAATTAAGATTATGGTACATCTAGTCCCGGGATCCTCAAAATATGGTACGCGTACCAGTACTGGCAAGTGAATCTCTGTTTACTGGTACGCGAAAGTCTGATACTGATACGTAAAATGAAATAAAAATTACAGCATGGGAAATCAAAAAGCATCTCAATCCCACCTCTGCCCCTCCTCTTTTTTGATGTGTGATTTCACCGGCTCAGTGATGTTTGCTCTCTGTTGCTGCTTTGAAATTTTTTAGATAAATGGAACTCATATTCCATGGGTGTGTTGAGTTGAACTTTCATACGCCCTGAAAAAATTTTTTCTGCTATTACTATATGGTATGTGTATATATTGCGTATTTCATACTTTCAAACTTCCATCTCGCATTAATAAGCAGTTTACTTTCAGAAGGTATATAAATTTCTTATGTAGGTTATTCACTTATTAAATTTTCTTATGTGTATTTTACTACTGATATAAACATAGTGTCTATATAACAAAAAAAAAATGGCAGTCAAAGCGACTTCATATGCGTATTTTTCCATGTTTGACAGTTATGCAGTAGTTTTATGTTTAAATACATTTTTATTTATCTCCCAAAAATGATAAACTTTATATGCACTCAAAAATATAAAGTCAATATAATCACCAATTTAATAATATAATCATGTAAAACAGTAAAATCTGCTCAGACGGAAGCGCAAAACACTGAAAAAATATTTCGTTTTAGACATTCCGTTTACACCGGTTTTTCTGTATTGACTTTGAGTTTACCACCTGGTGGTACATGGAAGTATGAACGTATATTTAGTGGTACTTCGAGCTAAAAGTTTAGGAACCCCTGATTTAGACTAAACGAATAATTTTAATCCATTTTTTAACAAGGAAGTTAATTTCTATTCGAAGTATTATTACAATATTTTTCATTTTGTGAATAATTAAAATTTTTAACTAAATATTTATTCATGTATAATAAATGTCCGTTCATAAAATCAGAATGATTGAATGCTTAAAATGATGTAATGTTTCGGGAATAATGAGGATTTTCGGTGATAAAATTTAAACATTTCAAGCTATTCCTTAAAAAACCCCGTGCTTTGTACGCAATTAAAAAACAAAATAAAAGAAAGTGAAATGTTTTTAAACCTCTGAAGAAACCCTTTTGCGTTTTGAGCATTCTGTGTTGTTTCCCTTATTTTTCAAACACATTAAAGTTTAAAAGATTTTGTTTGTTAAAGAAAGAAAAATTAATGTACAACGTTTTATTATGAGAAAATTCTTTTATAAAATATAATGACAAACTTTTTTATATATTTTTTGTTTTTGTTCAATGATTTTTTAACAGTTTGAAAATGAACCAGTAGCACATAACATATAAATGTATATATATATATATGATGGTGATATGCATCTTAAAAGATCAATTAAGTCATATGTCAGCAATAACGTTATGTGTGTTATATAGGTTGCATTGCCAGTATATGTCGGCCAGTTTGCTGTATATCTTCGGAGGGAACTGTGGGCAGGAAATAACAAAAAATTTAATTCTATTGAAAAACTATAACTTTCCAAAAATAATTAATAATATTTTACTTTAACGTTCATACTTCCTTCAACAATCACTCTTTTCTTCTTTAGGAATAAAAAAGATAATCATTCCATATTTTTAGTAAGAAAATCGTTCTTTTGCTTCCAAATGAGATAGTTATTTTCACATAGAATATTTTTGAATATATAGGATTAATAAAATATTTTTCTACCAACATATTTCCTTTTTTTATGCATGCATAGATAACACAATTAGAGCTGTTTTGAATATTGACATATCTCATGAAAATGTGCGTCATAAAATGATAGGTTTGGAGCACGGTTTGGACTTAACTAGAAAAAGTTTCTTTTGTCAGTCTATTTCAAATTTTGAAACGACGCCAATAAAAATTTATGAATTGTAACTATATGCAAAGGGTAAACAATGCATTTGATTTTCGAAATCATAAAATATATGGAAAAGAGACTGAATTATTTGTATATATTCAGAAAGATCAGGAATTTTTTTGCTTTATCCATTCATTTAAATTTATTACTTTATATATTTTTTAAGGCATAATATGTATATATATAATAGATTTCTTAAGCGTTTAAAGTATTATGAATTTACATATTTATTGCTAAATTTATTTAAAACGGATATAGTTCAGGAAATATAACATGAAAAGAAAATATGACGGAAGCATGCTTGCTTTAAAATAGGTTTCTTTAAGTGGAAGTATTTGCTTAAAGATTCCTTTAATGTTACCTACTTTATTGCATTATTAAAATCTTTAATGTTATAAAAGTTTCTAGTTGAACCACAGCTTCTCCTGTTAAAAAAATTTCAATAAGATCTTATACATAATTTTATCCCATTCTTCTTTTATACCATAATATATTTCTAAAGTATTCTTCAACGGAGAATTATTATTTTTTTTTTATTGCGTAAACATATACAGAAATTTTCATTTAATTTTGATTGAATATTTATAAAAAATGGTTTCTGAAACTAATTATATTTTCGCAATATTTTACTTTTTAATCGAGAAATATAATGAAGCAGCGTAACTAGATATTTACAGAATTTTCATCCAAATATTACGTGTTTTTTTTCCTTTTATTATCTTAAACAATGTTTTTTCTTTGTTTTCTTTTAAGAAAGGAAATATATAAATATAAAAGTTTCAAGTAGAAGTCTTTTAATATCAAAAACAATAACAAATATTAGTTTCGATTTCTTTTTTAAATACTTAAAATATATGTGATTAAAATTAGAATATCACAAAACGTTTCATTATAAAAATATATTTTGAATTTTGTAGGATCTTTAGAAATTAAACTTTCTGTGTCTAAAACAATAACAAGCGACAGTTTAGCAACTACAAATATTTTTCTACACTTATTTATGCATGTACATATTTATTTAAATAAATAGGAATCCTTTTGCGCGTCCCTTCAAAATGAACAATAATTACTATGAACATTGAACAAAACGTGCATTACCTACATTAAACACGTTGTTGTGCGCTTAAGAGAATTCATTATGTTTGAAATATCATAGCATCATTAAAATGTACCGCAAACAATTTTTACCAACAGACCATAAAATGATGGAATGCTTTTGTCCATCCCCCTAAGCGAACTATAAGTGGTAAATAAATCATAATAGCTCTAAATTACCAACTGGTCGAAAATTTCCGGACCAGGATTCGAACCAGGGATCACCTGGCTGAAGCCGCCAGTGCTCTGCAATCTTAGAATAATTGTGTTAAAATTAATCTAGTATATGTGGTAATTATTCTACACTCCTGAAAATCATGCTCAAATGCATCTTCTTGCATGCTCTCGTGCAGGGATGCTCTATTGCATCAAAGTAAACGAACTATGTATGGTAATTATTCTATACACTTGAAAATCATATTCAAATGCATCTTCTTGCATGTTCTCGTGCAGGGATGCTTTTGTGCATCTCTCTAAATAAACTATATATGGTAATTATTCTATACTTCTGAAAATCATATTCAAAGAATCTCCTTGCATGTTCTCGTGCAGGGATGCTTTTGTGCATCCGTCTAAACAAACTATATATGGTAATTAGTCTATAACCCTGAAAATCAAATTCAAATACATCTTCTTGCATGTTCTCGTGCAGGGATGCTTTTGAGCATCCCTGTAAATCAAATATAAACGGTAATTATTCTATACTCCTGAAAATCAAATTCAAGTCAATATTCGTGGATGTTTTCTTACATGGATGTTTTTCTGTAACCCTGTAAACGAACTAACCATGGCAGTTATTCTATACTCTTGAAAAATGTTCTCGTGCATCTAAGTAATGCATACCAATGTCATTAATTTCGAAGTATTATAACATAAAAAAATTCACAGCAAAATATTTTTCTCCATCGACCATAATGTAACGTAATTATTTCGAGTGTCTGTGTAATCAAACTGTAAATGCTGCACACTTTATTTAAGCCGAAAGTAGTTAGAACATGACCAGAAGGACAGACGGACATGCAAACCCAATTCATGAACGCTTTCAGCAATGACGGAAAGTGTGAAAAAGAGAAAATATTTAGTTTGAAAGTCTACTATCTCCTTAATAAAATACATACAAAACGCTCTAAAAAAAATTCATTCGCAAAAGAAAGACTACTTATCCTCTGTACATAGAATACTTAAAATTAAAACAAAGTGAAAGAAAAGCTGGGATTGTTAAGTTAAATTATCTTTCAAAAATGAATTACTATTTTATAACTTTTTTGTTTCATTTTCACATACTTTTTAACTGAAGAACGTTAATAATTTTTCATTCAAATAAATTTTTTTACTGTAGCGTGCTTTTTGAAATCAACCAATATGTGTTATAAAATATAAGATTTACCACAAAAGTTTCTTAGAAAAGTTATTTATTGTAAGCCTTATTTCATTTATTTTCGGAGAAAAATTAACATTCGTCACGATTACTTATTATATTTTTATTCTGTACTAGTGTATTCAATCACTCGAAAATTTGTATGCGTAACTTTCATACATTATATCAATAAAAATCTACATGCAACCATTGGCTAATATTTTTGACTGAGTAAATGTAATAATCTCAGGTTTTCGTGAACGATTAAGATATTATGTAGTAAAATTAATCCTAAAATAGTAGCAAATTTTCTATTAATTATAAATCATGCACATCCTTTCTAGGAAAAAACTCTTTTCGAAAATGAATGGATAATAGCATTTACATTATTAGCTAATATATCAGCCTACGCTTTTCTTCTTTCACTAAAAAGCAGGATTAAACATAATCCGGTAAAACTGATTGTTAATTCTGAAGATTTTTTTTTTTTTTTTTTTTTTCGGTAAGTGCTAGGAAACTTATTCTGGGAATAAGATTTATATGTTTTTTCAAAGAAGGTTTTATCTAAGTTGAATATTTTGGTAAGTTGATTTCAAATCATAATGTATGATAATGAAAGTTTTAACTAAGCTGTATTTTTTCAATATTCTAACTTAAGTAAATATAATATATTAAAAAGTATTAAGGGAAGAGAAAATTTAAAAATTATTCTTGATTATTTATTTTATTTCAACAATAACTCTCAAAGGAAGTGTTCTGTACCATGTATTCAATAAATTTCTGAATAAATAAATTAAAAGTAATAAAACATAAAACTATTTTTTAAGCTATAATTTCTATTCTTTTTAAATTGTTAGATGTTCCATGTGTGTTAATTTTCAAATTACTTATTATTATTATTATTATTTATGCGGAAAAAATTTTGATTATAAATGGTACTAAGAATCGCTTTCTCTCAGCTGTAACAGGAATACCGTTCATTTATATCTGTAGTGAATAATGCAGTTTACCATAGGAACTAAGATTCTGCTCCTTCGTATGTCATCACACTGGCAGTTTTATTATCTAAACGATTAAATTTATCATACATACAAAATCAGCGAAGCTAAAATGAGTTTCAGAATGACTCGTTGCCTTTCGAACTTACAATTACGTAGTAGTGAGGTGTTAATCGTGGTCGCAAGGGTAATAATGATAATTGTTGTCTAAATCCATAAAACTCAAGTAGGTACAAGGTCATTTTTCATATTAAAATGTAGATCTCTGAATTTAAAAGTGAAAAATACTTATATTCAAAATGCCCAAACAAAAATATAAGGAATCTAAAGATTTTTACGTCAATAAAATGAGTACGCATTCTGGTAAAGAAGAAAAATTAGGTTTATGAGATTTTCAATAAAATATAAGAAAAATATGAGAAATGCCAGAAAATATTAAGATGTGAGGAAAAACATAAGCATATAACAGTTAATAAAATCAAGATCGAACGAAATAAATTTTTATTTCCATACTATATACATAAAATCATATGGTGAATTATTTGTAATTTTTTTTTTCAAACGTTTTGTGAAATGCATCATATGCAGCTATTCTCTAAACGAAATTAGTATGCTACTATAGTCACCAGCATGAACATTCAATTCAAGTTAGCTTTTGTTTAACGCTTATATACTGAGGGTACTTATATGTACCTTTGAAATGACTTGTTTGATCGATTAGTTGCAATTCAGTTTAGAATGAGTTATCGATACATCACTTTATCTTGTTCAAAACCATTATTGGTTACACAAAACAAAATTATATTTTTAAAAGGATGATTTTATTTGCCTTAGCATCTTTTCAGCTTTCTTGGTGCTGTGGGATAAGGGGGAGATTTCTCAATTCCGAAATATTTCTATATTTCTATTGTAAGAACATTATATTTGTACATTTCCTAATTCTACAAAATACTAAGAAAAATATCTAAAATAAAAGATTTGAGAGGGGTTATAAATATTTCACAAAATCCCTATAAATTCAAATTTAATTACTGCTTCGAAATCCTTCAATCCTCTTAAAATCCTTCTGAAATTTATTTAAAGATTATGTAAACTTTCTAATGTAGTTTAAACGATTCACGAAAAATGCTTTAGAAGATAAAATTTTCACGAATTCATAATTCAGTATATAAACGGTTAAAACATAGTCTTGTTTCAGCTCGGTAGGAATAAACGAAATAAAATAAAATTAGAATAATGCAGTGTGATCGAAATTCTTTCTTTGATGACAAAATTTTATATTAATTCACCGTTATATAAAGATAAACATGTGAATCTGTCCCCAAAACTTTTGGAAGACTAACCAAGTTTTCCAAGTTTGTCACCAATTTTATTGAGCAACGTTACATTTTTTTTTTTTTTTTTTTTTTTTTTTTTTTTTTTTTTTTTTACAGTGCGGCCGCCGTATGCAGTTAGGCTTCTGTAGAAAATCTTCTCTTGTAGCGAATATTCACGTTACTATGTCGAGACAGTAAATTACCATGTCGAGAAAGTTTTATTAAACGTACAGATTTAGTACTCTTTAGAAAGTTCTAAGTACGTGTATTTTGTATCTCTTTATTCTAAAAAAAAAGTAACTAACGCTGTCACTGCCGTCGCCGCCACCGCCGGTTTTGAAGTTTTTGTAACCGGTGGTATTTCTTCGTTAATATGAAGAAACATATTGCATACAAAAATATGAAAATTCGTGGTGTTATAAAGAATTGTTTGATAAACACGCTGATGCAGACAGTTTTCAAATCGAAGAATTGTTTTAAGAGATATTTAATGTTAAAGTTGGCCAAAATCGTTCCATTAAAAATGTTTTATAGTAGCAAAAACTATACGTAGGAAATTAATCATTTTTAGATCATTTTATACATTATAAGTCCCCGGTGTGCAGACTACATTTAGTTTTTTTTAATTTGACCTATTTTTTTTTAGGTTTTATTTCTATCTTAAATTCAAATTTTCAGCATTTCGAGACATATTTTTTTACAACTTTTAGAAAACGATATTATTTTAAATTGCTGCCAAATTTAACCTTTAACTGCTGTGACAAAAATTGTCGCATAGCTGCTGTGAGCGGTCTGTCAGACCGCTTAATCTAAGGATAAGTAAAATGCTACATCAACTCTCAAAATAGTATTTCTGTATGTAACTTTATGTACAGGACTATTATAATTAAAATTCAACTTTTCAAAAGTCGATAGTGATAGTAATAGGGCATCAAACGAAACAAAATTTAAGCAGTATCTATATTTGAACTGAAAATAATAAGTTAAGCTGTGAAAATTGAAAAACGCAGCGATCTGTGAGACCGCTAACAGCAGTTAAGGGTTGAAAACAGCACAAAGAATAATATTTCCTTCAAATTAAAAATTTATTTACACGTGGCAATTATAAACAAAAAAAAAACTTTCAAATGAGAATTAAATAATTAAGTATTAAAAGGAGTGAAATATTCATAATTAAAAAATTGATAATTACAGTATTAATAAAAATTGCCAATCCATAATATTGCTAAACAGTTTAAATTTAAAAATATACTTGCACGAGACATTTATTTCATACTTTGAGATAATCTTTTAAAACTAATTTATATATAAATATATATATATATATATATATATATATATATATATTGCGCAATCGTATCAATGAAACGCATCTCATTGGTTATTGAATAGCATTTAATGCATTGCCATACCTATAAGGGGGTTACCATAGGGAGGACCCTGTTCTGTCGCCAAATACTGCTACAAAATTAGTTGCCAGCCAAAAGTGACGCCAATTTGGCGATATGTCTAGTATTTCGCAAAATTCCCATTGACTTCCATTGTAAACACAATAGGGTTTACTTTCTTACAGAAAATCAACTTGTTGACGTATTTTTAATTAATGCAGATGTTATTGAAGCGGCTACAAGAGTCGTATTTCACTCGTGTTGCGAATTCGAAGACAGCGCAAATAATATTTTCTTTCTAACAACAAAAGTATTTTCACGTGAATATTAAGAAGGAAATGAAAACTTTGGTAAAAATTACGTCAGATTTAAAATGATACATCAAATTAGTGTGCTTTTATAGTTTTCGGTGTCTGAACGGAAGTTGGCAAGCGTAGCTCGTAGGGGGCAGAGCCCCCTAGTGCTTTAACAAACGCTAAAAGTGTACATGAAAACAGTTCATTGAAAATGTTTTAGATTTGATCACAGTCATGACATGTTGTTCTCAGAACGGGTATAATAAAATGTCACAAAAGTGTCGGTTTTTTTCAGTTCACACATTCTTAATAGTAATAATACTTTAATCGCATAGTATATGTGATAAGAAACAATATTTTATATTACAGTCAGAATGAAAATGTTTAAAAAATAAATTATCCGGGTGTACTAAAATCATACTTTTTATTCTTATCGTTGTATTTTTTAAATTACTCTAATAATAGTGTTGTTATATTAGAAAAATCATGAATTTAACATATATAAAACATGAATTTAACATATACATATATAAAAGTAGGCCTATATTGTGTTTGAAAGAATTGTCTTTAAAGTTTTAATGGTTACAAAATATTTTGCTTATAATTATAAATATTTTATTTTGCAGGCTTACAGTTTTCTATATATTTTTTGTTGATATGTTCCCTTCTGATGTATTTTTTTTTTCGTTTCCGTTAGACTTAAAGGAAACGCATATTAATTAGATCAAACACACACGATATTTACAAAGGTGAAAATAAAATTATGAAAAAGGTGAAAATATTTTGTTAAATAGTATTCATACAGAGTATGGGATACTGTATTCAATAATTCTTACCTAAATAAAATTATAATACTTATCATGACATATAAATAATGATTTTTTACATACAATTACACAAAAAACAACTTTGACGGACACCAACTACATTGACATTGTCAAGAAGAATCTTCTCTTCTTGATTCAGAATCTACTCTACTGATTGAAGAATCTACTCTTCAATCAAGAATCTTCTAAAAATCACGAGTCAAAAGCACTTATTAAAACATTTCTGCAATTTGACAGATACGATACACAGTGATGATCTTCATTAACCCCCGATCATTGTTATTTCACATTCTCTACATTTTTAATATATTTTGTATAGTGCAACAAATTATATTAGTTTAAAGCATGAAGAAATATGTCATTTTAATTATCATTTTATCGTTTATATATGCATT
Source organism: Maratus speciosus (assembly GCA_963932465.1). Taxonomy (NCBI): domain Eukaryota; kingdom Metazoa; phylum Arthropoda; class Arachnida; order Araneae; family Salticidae; genus Maratus; species Maratus speciosus. The sequence goes on along the minus strand of OZ010788.1, from coordinate 388,446,512 downwards.
TAAATTTCATGGTACATCACTATATGTATTATTTTTAAAATAATGTATATTGTAAAATAGAATGTCTTAACGGGATTAAATTTTAATTCTAATTTTATAGTTAACAGAAATATACTTTAATGAAAATAGTGGCCATGTGTATTTATAGAAATAATTTTAAACATTCTGAAATCGAGAAATCCTATTTTGAATAGAAATTTCACATCAATCTTTCTAATATCCAATTTATCTAAAATATTTCTACTTATTATTCCTTTATGGTTAGGTTTGCATCCTTATATGCATCCAATATTTTCCGGAAGATTAAAATTTACATTATACAACTATTGAACAAGTGCTTACAAATTTAACATGCTTTAAAACGATAATGGGTACAAACAATCGAATACTTAAAGTCTTCCGAAATATACGATAGATTTAATGTTCCCGAAAGTTTTGAAATCGAATTATCAATTTATTGGTATTCTCCAGATGTTACTTATATCTTTATTGCTGACAATGCAACAGAATTTTGAAGCAATTGGTGATTCAAACAATGGAGATAAATATTGCTGTTACATTGTAACATAAATAATTTGAGACAGTAAGATCGAACATTTTATTGCCTGCATTTTCTATTTTCGGAATCAGGATTTATTTATCTGAACGTAATCGAAGTTTGTAGATACTTCTATATAAAAAACAAAACACGTTTTTAAAATATCCCGATGTTCTGAAAAACTCATTGTATGAAAAATAACAACTACACATACACCAAAATATGACACTGTACTTTAACGGAAATATTTGCTCAAAAACACGAATTTCAGTCAAGCAATGAGGTGCGATTTTCAAGATGAACATTGAATGCTTATAAAAGTGTGTTTTTAAAAAACTATTTTTATTTTTATACTTATGCAGGGTTTGTTAGTGTCCTTGAATTTCCAGACTAAGAAATTTTTTGGTACTAGTATTTTTTTATGGAAAATCTGCCCTTAAATAAGGCTAAATTTCGTCCGTTAAAACTAGATTTATTTTTCTACTAAAAAATACTGATATTTGGCCTTTAAAATAAGAAACCCTGTTATGTACGAACCCTGTTATGTATTTATTTGAAAACTTTCAAAACGATGTCAAAGTTCCTGTTTTTCGTAAAGACGCAACATCGCTTATAGTGATAAAAACTAATCTCTAAATTACTCTATTTATTTTTGTTGTTAGATAATATGAGACTATGAAAATTAATATTTTCCTGGTGTTTCTTTGTGTAAGCAAAGCAAGTCTGTAATTGTCTAATAATTATCTAAAATTCCGTGCCCAATTAAATATGCCATGTTTCATTAAGTGTACATATAACATTTAGAATATTTACCCACAAAGTCATTTTATCCACTTGAAAAGAAGTTTAGTCCGAAATCATCATTTAAATGTCGATCTTTTAAATTGAATTCAAAAGATTTCATTTGATGTTTCAAAATAAATGAGTTCCTAAAGAGTATATAGTGTCTACCAAATACACTGGTATCCAAAATTAAGGACCAATCACAAAATGTTGATTTTCAAGTACGCGAATACCCAAAAGGAAATAATATAATTCGAATAATTACTATCTCTACAGCACAGCTAGTCCATACAACATCTCATTCATGTCACACGTAGTCACAAGTATCACAGTCACTACGGTGAAGCAAAAAAATAATAAATTCCATACATCTCATTATGAGTCTCAAATGATCACTATATCTGACTCCACCGAGGCGTCACTGTGACTGCTGCATTGTAACAAGTCACCATGTGACTTTACAATGTAGTTAAATTGTGACTCTCATGTGACTGTTATCTGTAGACTCAATTTCAAAGTCATCGTGAATGCTACATCGTGATATGTTACCAAATAATGTCACATTAAAGACACATGACGACTTTCAGGTGACAGAGAGACTACTGGGACGTCACCATTGTGCTCTTTTGTGAAAAGTCACCATGTGACTATAATGTGATATTATTTGGTGACTTATCAAAATGCAACGTTCATGATGACTTTGAAATTGAGTCCAAAAATGACAGTCACATGAGAGTCACAACGTAACTACATTGTAAAGTCACCTGGTGACTCGTCACAAAGCAGCAGTCACATTAACGTCTCAGTCGAGTCACACATAGTGATTATTTGAGACTGATAATGAGACGTTTGGAATTTCCTATTTTTTGTTTCACCGTAGTAACTGTGACACTTGTGACCATGCGTGACATGAATGAGATGCTATATGGACTAGCTGTGCTGTAGGGGTAGTAATTATTTGAATTATATTATTTCCTTTTGAATATTAGCTTACTTAAAAATTAGCATTTAGTGACTGGTCTTTAATTGTGGATACCAGTGTAGTTAGGCTGTACACAAAAAGCATGAAGGTAAATTACTGAAACAAAGTAGTAATAATGATATAAACATATTTTTGTAATTACATTTGATCGTATAATGAATTTCGTTTCTATAACGTAACAGCAAAATGTATAACAAAATCTCTTGTCTTAATTAAAATTTAAAATTACATATAAAATACGTTTACTGCTTTTAAAAACTTTATTATTTTATGAAATTACAAAACATTATAAACTAGTATGTTGTGGCCATCACAAAGCTTTCTTCTATCTCATACATGATAATACTTCAAAATTCGCTATCACAGTGGCAAATTAAATGGCAATCTGTGCTCATCATGAGAATTCTAAAAAGTTGAAATTCCGTGCATCAATTCTCGAGGTACGACTGTCGCTGAAATCGTGTAAATCCAGCAAAATGCAGCATTGCAACGCCACCTATTGTGTTATTTACACCCGAACCTAATTATCATCAACTTATGTCAATGTCTAACTGAATATGAAGTTTGAGGAAAATTCGTACATTAGTTCTTCTGATAGAACTATTGCGCAAATCATGACAAATGCAACATAGCAGCGCCACCTGTTGAGCGATTTACACCAACACATAATCAGCAACAATATTTATCAAATTATACTTAAATCTGAAGTTTGATGAAAATTCGGTCATTAGTTCTTGAGATAGAGCTATTGAAAAAATAGTGCAAAATGCAGCACAGCAGCGCCACCTATTGGGAGATTTACACCAACACGTAGTCAGCAACATTTCATATCAAAGAGTAACTGAATCTGAAGTTTGATGAAAATGTGCCCATTAGTTCTTGAGATAGAACTGTTGCAGAAATCGTGTAAATCCTGCAAAATGTAGCATAGCAGCGCCACCTGTTGGGCGATTTACACCAAAACGTAAACAGCATCCATTCATGTCAAGGACTAACGGAACGAAGTTTTATGAAAATCCGTGCATTAGTTCTTGAGATACAGCTATGGCGGAAACCAAGAAAAATGCAGCATAGCAGCACCACCTGTAAAGCGATTTACACCAAAAACTAATCAGCACCAATTTATATCAGGTACTACCTGAATATAAATTTTTATTAAATTCCATGCATTAGTTCTTAAGATAGAGTGCCCACAAAATTTGTGTCACACACAGACAGACAGACCCACAGACTCACAGACAGAAATTTTGTAAAAACATGCTTTTCGGATTCTCTGACCCCTAAAACGTGTAAATCCGTCGAAAACCTGAATTCGAAAATTTTCATGAATCCAGTACTTTCTTCTTGTAAAGATAGAAGAAAGTAAAATACATTAGAAATAAAATCCATCACAAACAAATGATTCTTTTGAATTGCTTATGCGTATATTTTATGAAGGAGAAATTGATTCCTAAATCAGGGTACTATTTTGCACTTTATGCGGGAAAAAAATTAATTTTTATTAATTCTAGTCGACTTTCAATTGTTTGCTACGCATTGTATGAATAATCAGCTATAAGTAACAGAACTTCCTCACTCAAAACGTTAATTGAAAATATACATTTCTGACGTGCTTTGGAATGGAATATTTCTTACTGTTATTAATAAAACTTTGACATATTTATTATACAATTTTCAATCAAATCTCGTTTAAATATTTCAAACTTTTTCAAGCGGTTTTCATAAATATGTCTTTTACTATTTTTTACTGCCATACTATTTTTTTAGTGTTGAATAATAAGGTATCTTCTTATCTTTAGAGTAAATGTGCGTAAAATTATATCGTGTTACTGACAGTGGATATTAAAATTAATCCTTTTCTTTATTGTTAGGGATAATTTTATTTCAGTTTAAACAAAATTTATTTATAAACAGCGTTTATATAAGAGAAGTTAAAATTTTAACTTACCATCTTTAAAATTATGAAAAAAAGATCAAATAAAACTAAATTACAATTCTGTAAGAATTTGATTTATTTTCGATAAACTTACTAAATATCTTCCCTCCGTGTAATGAATTTTATTACTAAAGGCGTGGATATAAGAAATAATTCCTCGTTACAATCATCTAAGTATATGGAAACACGTACTTAAAGAAGTACTTAAAAACACGAAAAAGAAGAGAAAGTTTGACTTAATTTTGTGAATAGAAATTAAGTAGAAAAAAAAATTAGGTAGGACATAAGGAATTATGTATTATGTTATGTTGAGGTTGTTAGTAAGATAATTTAATAGCCATTTTGAAAACTTTTCATAATTTTTTTATTTAAATTTATCTGTAGATTATAAACTGGTGTAAAATGAAAAAAAAAAAACCCTACAAGGAATATGAATAAGAAATTATGTTAAAATATTTTTTCTTTGGATTTTTTAAATTGTAGAATAAAACTATAGCATTAGAGAATATGTAAGGATGAATGTATTTCTATTGACAAAAATTTTATTTTCGTATTATCTTTTTGTATTTTTTTATCATCTAAGCGAAAAACAATCATCTAAGTATTCTTTTAAAATGCATTAACCCCTTCAAGGGCGATGGTTCATTTTTGGACCACCTAATTTTAATTCCTAAATATTACATTGACACCAGAATATTGGAATAAAAAATTTCCTTTTATTAAGTACGCGAACAAAATCTTTTGCTTAATTTGGAATAAATTTGTTTTTAAATTATGGTGTCGTTCACGCATTTCAGAATTTTACGAACAGAAGTACCTAGCCGCTGAAATGGTTAAAACTCCTATTGAAAATTCTGTAGTGTATATCTACAAGGTTTAGTTTACTGTTTGATAAAGCAAAAGCTTTTTCTAAGCCTATAATAACAGATAAATATTTAAATCAATAGTAAACAATTCTAAAATCTAATACTAATCAAATATTTAAAAAATAATATATTATGTTAAGAATACAGTTTTTTTTTCATTCAATATAACACATTTTCCTAGCAATGCTTTTTGGCGCAGCATGTCCCTAATGGGACTTTGCGCCATAAAACTCTATTCAACCAACCAATCAAGCAATGTTTATTTTCGCATAGTAATATAAAATATGCAAGTAAGCCCTGAAAGGTATATTTTTATTAATTATACTTTAATATAGTATTATATTCTTTTAAAATAGATGATAATTTGTAATATTCTATAATCGTTGTTCATATATATAATAACTTTGAATCAAAATGTATCTTAAAGGTTCATATAAAGATGTTAAATCAAAATTCTTAATAAAGATGGCATGTACTAATATAGTACATTAATTATTATATGAAAAAATATGTAGTAAAGCTATCGGTATACAGAATCCACTAAGAAATCTCAGAATATTAAAAAACCTAAACAGATTAATGTTATAATATCCTAAATTTATAAAATATTCGAATAAATTAAAAGTGGAAAAAATGAATTTCAAAAAGTGGAGGAACAACATTTAAAAAAAGGAAAAATTTAAAGAGGGAAAAATTTTCTAAAGGAATGCTAAGAAAAATGAATATCATGAATAGCAAGAATATTAACAACATTTATTTATTATATATATAAGTCATTCAGAGACAATAAATTATTACTTTTCTGTATTCTTTCTCCTCAATTTTAGACGATCTTCTATAAATAGCGTTGAATTTCAAATAAAGAAAAATAAGGATATTAATTTATGATATTTATTAATATCTTTGACAGTACGTTGGAAAAATCAGAGAAACTGCCTCGAAATAAAAGTGAATACATTTAAAACTGTATTACTGAATATATTTATTTATAATATGGTGTGTAGATAAAAAAATGTCCCAGTTATAAATTTTTATATTATCAACTGTAAGCGTTATAGAGTGTTGGTTCTATGTCAAAAATAAAGAGCAACTCAGATTGTTTTAGGTATACGCATGCGCCAGCACTGATTTCTTATTTACTCACTTGGAATGTTACATATGCAAAATTTACATATATACAGTTACATATGCGACTATTAAGCCTAAAGCGTATTGCGTTCTGTAATTTACTAAGAATGGATCTGTATTTTCAATTCAACGTGCGTTTCGTTTGAAGTTTATCTGTGATCCTAATGATTTTAGAGAGTTGAGAAACAGAATTGAAGAAGCTATTGATTCCATTACTCCGGACTTGTTAACCGAAGTGTGGGAAGACTTGGACTTTAGGTTGGATGAGTGCTTTGTAAAAAAAGATGTACATATTGAACATTTGTAAGAAAACTCGGTTAGTTTACCTTCAATTTGTTTTAAATAGCCTAAATTAAATTTTTGTAATATACCATTGGAAGTGATGCATTCTTTTATGGACAACCTGCATTTCCATCACCTTTTTTTAATAATTATAAAGAAATGCACTAATGCTGAAATAGGAGAAGGAGCTGCCATTGCTATATGAAGTCATGCAGAGCATGGGAATTGTACACTTTTTGAGCAATTGTGCAATTTTCATCTTTATTGCATGGCGTATCAGACATTCAAGACACCAATAAACATTACATATTTAAATAATCTGACATACATTAATAGAATTTGATTTTATAAAGTCAGACATAGTTGACATATAAGTATTAGCATAACATTTTCTGCTACACGAGATTGCTATGCTATTTATTTCATAGTTTCCTTTCACAATAACATAAATTATTCAACATAAAAAATTACAAGAAACTGTTTAGTCATTCCACCGTTTTTATGTACAGGGTGCAATATGTTATCTATCGCCGACCTTTAATTTCTCAACCGTTGGTCATAGACGCATAGTTCCAGTTTCAAAAACGTTTCAAATGAGGTAAATATTCCTGTTATGACATTATTTAAAGTAAAAAATCAATTTTATAAAAATTACGAAATCTAACTTTTTATACGGTCCCCAAGTCCCTATAGTTATATTTAGTAAAAGTTTACACATATCATAACAGATATAACACAAAAAGTTTGACATCTGTACTACAAAAATTGACACAGTTATTAAATTTCAAAGTTTTAGATTTTTGCACATGATTTTGTGTTTCACTGAGGGATCAGTTAAAAGATGGATTAAAGTAATTCGAGATCAAAATCAGGGTGCAATTACGCTGCCATTTAGCTAATCCTTAGTGAGTATGTTTTATTTTCTGGTTGTCGATTCTACCTACATTGACGTTTGAATGTTGTTCGATTCATAAAAGTTAGTTCAAATTTTTAGATGAAATAACTCTCTTTGGTGATTCCTCGATTTGGCGATAAATGCTAAAGGTGGTTTCGTCGTAAAAAGAACATTGCACGCTGACTTTGATCTCGAATTACTTTAATTCATCTTTTAACTGATCCCTCAATAAAAGACAAAATCATGTGCGAAAATCTCAAACTTTGAAATTTAATAACTGTGCCAATTTTTGTAGTACAGATGTCAAACTTTTTGTGTTATATCTGTTATGATATGTGTAAACTTTTACTAAATATAACTGTAGGGACTGGGGGACCGTATAAAATGTTAGATTTCGTAATTTTTATAAAATTGATTTTTTACTTTAAATAATGCCACAACATGAATATTTAGCTCATTTGAAACGTTTTTGTAATTGGAACTATATGTCTACGGCCAACGGTTGAGAAATTAAAAGTCGGCGATAGATAACATTGCACCCTGTATAACGGTTGCTGATTTCCTACCTGACAAATGAAAATGCGTCATATTATGGTCAATGAACAGTTATTTTTAATAACAGTTAAATGACAAACCAAATTTCAGTAAAATGTTTATAATGTGGAAACCAAATGTTATATAATTGATTTCTTTTATATTCTTAAATATAAACAAATTAAAATATAAACTTAAAAACGTTACCTGGTTAATATATTGTCCCATTAAATATGGTAGGCTTTGTGCCATATCTGATTTGCATAAATTAAGCGAACCTAGTGTCAGTTGTGTGACAATAAAATTAAAAAAAATTACTTAAAAATGTAATCAACGTTGTTTAATTATATTACGTTTCCACAACCTCGAAAAGTATCAAGTAATTCTTTTCGTAACAAGAGAAAAAAAAATGTTAATCCTTTCGGTGTAATATTATTCTTTGAATTATGAAAAATGCATTTGGAAAGTTTTATTTAATAGGAAAAGTTTTACAAAAGAAATGGAAAGCGTTTCTAGAAATATAATTAAACTCCGTGGATCTTGCATGGATCTAAATATGTAAAACATATTTAGAATTTTGTTAATAAAAATTCATACTAGATAACATAATTTGAACTATAAATTTAAATATAGAGTTACGGAATTACAACTTTTGATAACAATCATTTTTAAAACATTGTATGAAAGTTCAGAGTTAAGTATTCTGTTGTTCGAAACGCGTTAAATCAATTTTTAAGTTATTATCTTAAAACATGAATAAAAATTTCTTTGCAAGATAATAAATGGTATCTTTATAATACTAAGACATATTAAATGATTTTTGTGTTGATTGTGATATAATCTATCGTATTAAATATATTTGGTCATGGGTTTCCACATCAAAATTACAGTCTGTCTCAAAAATTTAGGCAATATCAGAAAATGCAGTGTATATTGTATAAAATTAGAGAAAAATGTATTGTTTTCTAATTGGATTCTGTAAAATTATTCCAATAAATCCTATCAAAATAAATAAACGTGTACACTATTATAACATTAATAAAAATATATAAAAATATGTAATAATACAATGTCTCAGATATTTAAGCACAATATGAAGCACATTTTTTAACACTTTTACATGATGCTATTTATTAAACGTAGTCCTCTGAATTTAAATAACTTGAAATAATCGCGCTTAATCAATTAGTTTTTGAAACATTATTGGCGGTCATACCATGCTTTTTCAATGGTCACTATTATTACTTTAGTAGAGTCATACTGCATTCCACTTTTATATACTTCACGGGTTGTGATATTCCAAATTGTGTCAAATGAGTTTATGTCTCGGTTTTAGCCTGACCTATGAAACGTTATAATTTATCACGGAAAGTCGCTGTTTTGAAGTATGCGAGTTGTGAATTGAGCCTTGCCATAGTAAACTCTCCATCCAGGACCCCTTAAAGAAGTGATGGTGAATCTTTTTGAGTATGTGTGCCAAAAATTTCAAAATTATTATATACCAACATTCTAACGTGCCAGAAGCATTTTAACTTATATAAAATCAATAATTAATTTTGATAGTTATAATTTTTGTTTAAATATTTTTACACTTATACTAAATTAGATTCGTAACTTATTTATTATGCTGTATTTACTGAATAATATAGCCATGTTCCATCGAATTGCGTATTAATATATAAACGAGTTTTTCTTTTATTGTACACTTCCGAATGAGATCATTATTAGTTCTTCAGGTAGAAGCAGGTTCAATAGATGCATAATTATTTACACTATCAATTATGATTAAATTTTCAAAATTAAAACCTAAATGTAATAAAACCTAACTTAAAACCCTAAGCCTAAATAAAATAAAACCTAATCTGAATTAGAAAAATGACAATTAGGACTATGCAAACTATCTCTTACAACTCAATTTTCAAAAACGAAACCTTTGAAATTTAATGAAGAAGCAAAATTATTTGAAAAACACTATTAAGTTGAATGGTTTAGCGTGAAAATTAAGCTACAGCGTGCCTTATAATACCTTTAGAATACTTTAATTCATTCAAAAGTAATGAGTTGTTGTAAAGTAAATTATATACCTGTTACACAAAACTAAACTTTTTGTAAAAAAAAAAAAAAAAAAACATAAAATGGATTGTTCTCCATAAACTAAACGTAATCTATAGGTTTTTTCGCATACCAGAGACGCTTTCAGGCGTGCCAAGTTCGGCACACGTGCCATAAGTTCGCCATCCCTGTCCTAAGGTGTCACCAAAGGAAATGAGATCTTGCTCCAGTGTCTTTTGATATTTTGTGGAATTTTGATGAGAAAAATCAGGGATAATTGGCCATTAAATCCAATCGCTTCCTAAGCCCTTAGAAAATTGTCGTCTACTAAAACCTATACGCAACTGTTTCCTGAGTTCATTCCAATAGCAATTACAGCCATGAAGGGCCATTTATATCTCATTTATTTTCATCGCTAAATGATACGAAGAACCGCCTTTTCCTGTAAAACACCTACTTTCAATCCCAATCCATTCTGGACTAGTTATGGTGTGATTTTAGGCAAAATTTTCGAAACTTTTCTTTAGGTAGATTTCATAAAAAAAATACTAAATACATTCTCCCCTATATTGGAATTTCTGAAAAACATTTGCAGATCTACGCCGATCATGACCCCTATAACACAAATCGACCCCAGATCAAAATTTTATATAGGTATATACATATATAGATATATATATATATTGTATATTAGGGTGGTTCTTAAAAAATAAACTTTTAAATTTTGTATGGGATACCCTCAGATTTTGTTCTATGTATAAAATAAAGACTTCCACAAAAATTTCAAAATTTTAAAACAAGTTTTAGGGGTGGCTACCAAGGTTTGAATGTTTAAAAAAAATAAATATTGACATATTTTGTAATCTAATTATAAATTATTAATACAAATCAATAGTCATTGCCAAATTAAGTAATGGTATGATATTAGGCTGTAAAGACTGCCATTTGTTTCAAGTTTCAACATATTTACACAGTGTATTGTCCAAACACTGATAGGAGTATTTCATATCTACACTCTATTTCACCTCAACTTGACAGCAATGTAATAGGCAGAGACAGTAACTTCTCGCTATGAAAAAAATATATATATTCTTAATCTTGAATAGATAAATGCGTACAGGTTTATAAGATAATATTTATAAATTATGGAATTTAATTTTTTGATATTTGTAAAATGTCGTACTAAATGGTTATATTCGTATCAACAGCCGACCAAGCAGAGCCCAAAACTTAAAAAAAGAGTTTTCGGCAAGCATTCATTTGACTGTTCACTGGGATGGCAAAATTTTAAAAGACATTTCATGATCGGAAACTGTAAACAAGATACCTATTATAGTTTCAGGTAAAGAAATTGACCAGTTACTTGCTGTTCCAAATCTTCAATCAGGAACAGGCGAGGCAATCGCTTCTGCTGTTAACGAAATTAACGAAACATTGGAGTCATGGGGACTACAGAACAAGTAAAATGTATGAATTTTGATATAACCTTTCTTAATAACGGATTATCAAGAGAAGCTTGTGCTCTTCTGGAACAGACTATGAACAAAGAAATGCTTTGGCTTGCCATCATCATATCCTGGAATCCTGGTTTTTGTTCTTCATCTGTTGTATGAAGTTTATTTTATTCCTCAATGAGTGCTAACTCAATTTCAGCTACATCATTAACAACTTTGACTGAAGTTGCTAGTGTCTTACACGTCTTGTAGATTTCTTCTTCATCCCAATTAGTCACATCTGTTTCAAAAAAGGTCTGAGGATAAATCCATAATTAAAAATAAAACCTCAGAGTGCTGCATGTTAGAAAATATTTTAAGTCCTTTTGGAGAATGACATCAGGATCAGCCTGTGTACATTTCAAGGGTTCATAATTTTCTTCGTTTTTCAAAGCACGCAACTTTTACTTTCAGAAAAGACATTATTATCGAAAAATGAAAAAAACAACTGGTTCTTCTGTCAAGTACAGAAATTCCTAAGAACTTCTTCATAGCACACAAAGAAATTATTTTATTTACATTTTCGTACTTTTTCAAGCTCTTAAGGAGCAATAAATCATTGGGTCTGATACCAGCTGTGAATGTAGATTTTTACCACAAACGAACAAACTTGACGAACTCCAGATTATTCTGCTTAGAGAGTTCAAACTGATCTCTATATAAATAAATCTTGATCAAGTATATGTCCTTCATCATCCATGGAGCTCGATGCAATCCCCCTGGGGCTTGAAATTGAACACATCTTTCGGGCACTCCTCCTAGAAAAATGATGGCCAGCTCTATCAGTTCCTTGTAATCGTCCCTGGGTTGAAAATCATTAAGATGATTTTGAGCAAATTCTATTATTTCAGATATGTTATCTGTTATTCTTTTCATTGATTAAATTGTCAGTTGTGGAAGTCTGAAATATGCGATGATCGATACAAATCCACTAAATTTAAATCGTTTGAATAACAGTATCTCTGGTCTGGAGTGACTTAACAACAATTTCCTCCAGCATAATTTCAAGGATGTCATGATGGCAAACCAAAGCATTTCTTTTTCATAATCTGTTCTAGAAGAGCAGAAGCTTCTCTTGATAATTCGGTATTAACAAATGTTATATAAAATCTCATATATTTTACTTGCTCTGTAGTACACACGATTCCAATGCTTCATTAACAGCAGAAGCGATTACCTCACCTGCTCCTGATAGAAGATTTGGAACAGGAAGTAACTGGTCAATATATTTACCTGCAACTATTATGGTTTACTAAATGGCAACTATACCAATTTACAGTTTCGGATCCTGAAATGTCTTCTAAAATTTTGCCATCCCAGTAAACAACCAAATGAACACTTGTTGAAAACTTTTTTTTTAAGGTTTGGGCTCTGCTTGCTAGGATTTTCATACAATTATGGCCATTTAATATGACATGTTACGTATATCATAAAATCAAATTCTATAATTTATAAACATTATCTTATAAATTTAAAACCACGCATTTTAGCTATTTAAGATAAAAAAAAAATAAAGGATTATTTTCAAGGACGAATGTTACTGTCTCTGCCTTTCACATTGCAATCAAGTTGAGGTGAAATAAAGCGTAGACATGAAATACTCCTGTCTGTGTTTGGACAATACATTGTGTAATTATGTTGAAACTTGAAATAAATGACAGTCTTTATAACCTAATACCATACCATGACTGAATTTGGCAATGACAATGGATTTACATTAATAATTTATAATTAGATTACAAAATATGTCAATTTTTAGTTTTTTTAAACATTCAAACCTTTGTAGCGACTCCCAAAACATGTTTTAAAATTTTAAAATTTTTGTGGAAATCTTTATTTTGTACATAGAACAAAATATGGGGGTGCCCCATACAAAATTTAAAAGTTTATTTTTTAAGGACCACCCTACTGTATATATATATATGCAAATACATATTGTATACATATATTGTATATTTATATATATATATATGTAAACGTATATATATATATATATAACTTTTTTATGGACTCTATAATTTCCATAATTCTGCACAAATCTCTTCGAAACTGACATATAAAATCAAGCGGCAGAAAATCTCGGTCAAATTTGTTAATAGGCATAATCGGATCAAGGCGGTGAAAATAGGGAGGGGTTTTGTGAAAATCGGAAAAAAAACCTTAACTGCTAAATTATAATGCACATTAAATCAGCTTAAAGTTGTTGTTACTCATAGGAAAAAGGCAAAAAATTTATGTATCACAAATATTTGATAAAATTAAAAATATGCTCAAGTCTCGAAGAAAATAGGGTTTTAGGGAGAAAGAAATACGGCTTTAGGAAGAAAAAAATTCATGACTTCGCCAATTTTATCGCTATCAAATTCACTTATCTGTATTATAAATCTTCTAAATACTATCTACATCTTTTATATTGACAGTTTTTGATAGGACCAACGAAAAAGCGAAAAAAAATGTGTGTGGTGTGGGGGGGGGGGGAGAGAGTGTTGTTGAAGAAGAAAAAATTCAAGAACTCGTCGATTCACAAGATATCCAATCCGTTTAAATTTCTTATACATCTTCTTAATATTATCTACAACTTTTAGAACGACAAGTTTTGGAAAAAAACAACTCTTGCAGCAAAAACAAATTAAAAGTAGGGGTTCACGAAAAAAATTATCATATTATGGTTAAATTATCATATTATGTACTCAAATCCAAAGTGCTTATTTTCTGACTCATTTTTAAATCACATTTTTGTTCTCAAACGCATCCAATGGGCAGGTTCTCTTACTCAAAATTTATATAATATACCGTATTGGTCTATTTTTTGATAAAGTCAGAATATGTTTTAAAAAATGCTGTCAAATGGGCATTTTTAAACGAATTCCTTGAAGCGATAGTTCTGGAAACGAAAACAAATGGTCTTGCTGAGAAAATAATTGTTTGTAAATCAATTTCTAATTAATTGAATGAAAAATAAAAACATAGGTCGCTTATAAATGTCTTGAAAAATCACGTCAGCAAGGTTAATGTTTTTACTTTTAAAAAGAAGTCTGAAAATGCGTCAGAAAATTTTGACTTGTTGAGCGTGGAAAAATATTTTTTTAACACCGTCCTAGCATGATTCTGATAAAAACCAGCTCTTACAGAAAAATGAAATAGAAAATTCGTCAAAAGCGACTGTGGTGTGTTCACATTACTTTTTTTTTTTTTTTTTTTTTTTTTTTTTTTTTTTGTGCACCCCGTTTTTTCGCGACTACGATGTTGTTTTCTGGGAAACCACATCATTTTCCTTCGCTGAACCGCGGCAAAGACAAAATTTTCCACCGTGCCTCTCTTCGTATTTTTGTGCAACGCGCATGCGTCACACCGCTTCCCATTCTTCTATTCTATTTTTAGTGGCCCACGTCATAAAAAGTTTGTGTTTCGTTAAGCCAATGAAGTTTAGTTTTGCTTTTTGTGACTTTTTATTTTGTTTCTTCTCTTTTAATACGTTCTCTCGCGTCAATTTATGTTAACTAATGCATTTAAATCTCATTTGGCGGCACTTTTGTAGGTCCTCTTTATGTAGTATAAATACTAATGCAGTTATGTTTTCAACAGAATATTTAAGAAATTTCATATTTCATAATTAATTTGTTGACGATGTAATTTCTCCGTTTTTGGGATTCGAGGCATAGCCGTTGTTCCAAAACTTCTAATTAGGACGTTCATCTAATTTGATGCCATCGCTTATATTAAATTCAAATTGCTGACCTTTAATTTGTTATTCGCAGAATGAAAGCTCAAAAATATAAAAATGAATCTGATTTGTCAAGAATTTTCTCATCAAATCTCATCATGCATAATTTCTATGCTACAGGATTTAAAGTGGATTGTCCCGGGAAAGTGTTTTGCAATGTGCGGTGACCATCCATAAAAATATTTTATATGACTTTCTCTTTATCTGTCTACAATAAAAAATAAAGCAGGATTCTTTTCTACTTACTTGTCTTCATTCACGGTCCGTTGTGTCTCAATTTTCCAAAGCTTTAAATAAGAACATTGCATATTTATTCTTATTTATTTTGCTGCCAAAATGTTTTTGACCTAAAAGAACAATAAAAATGTATGCGGTATGTTCACAGCACACATGTGTTCCACTAACTTTTCACAATAGCAACGTGTCTTAAATTTATTTGATTTACAACTGCTCCTTCTTTCCATGATATATATAATTTAATTAAGCCACATCAAATAAATTTCGTAACATGACAGCGAGCAGATAAAATTTATAAACTTTGTTTATCTCTAATCTTGATTTACTTTCAGTTGGTAAACTTAGTACTTAACTTCTAAATATACCTCCGCCTGTCGAAAAGGCAGGGATTCTTTTTCTTTAAGATATTTTCATTCTCTTATGCGTCCACGTATTGTGTGCGAGAAATTGGCGCAATTTTAATTTGTCCTGTGTACATATTTTGTTTTCACACTAATGTTTAAATTTCTTTTACAGCTTTATCACTTACGCCAGGAATTTGGTTTTCGGTCGAAATTGTTGTTAATAGCAAATAATGAATATATTCACCGCACTGAACTCGTTGCAATTCTCGAAATTTCGCTTAATAGGTTATTTTTAGGGTTCCGTACTTAAAAAGTAAAAACGGAAGCATTATAAGATCACTCCTGTGTCTGTATGTCTGTATGTCACAGCCCTTTTACTCGCAAACTACGCAACGTGTAAAGTTCAAATTCGGGGAAGTAATATAGATTATTGACTCACATATTTACAGATTAATAAATGCTCATAAATATATTTAGGAAAAATGTAGAGGGGCTAATTAAGTTACTTGAAAAAAAAAAATTCTTTTCGTTGTATATCGTGTGGGATATCGTGTGAAAGCTTTCGTAATGCTGAGATCAAAAATATATTTCATTTAATTTTAGGTATTATATTTTCAAAGTTATGGTATAAAATGTAGTGCAAAAATATGTTCACCACCATCTAATTCCATCCATAATCCACCATCTAATCATTCTATTGAAACTAAAATTACACAAAAAATAGGGGTAGTAGATATTAATTTAAACCTTGCAGGAAAATTATAGCCTAGGTCACATAGTTTTTGAGAAAATCGCATATTTCCGTTACACCCAAATTCCGATTTACGGGCTTTAGCAAAACTGTTGAGCAGGGCTGAAGGTACCAATCATAGCAGAAGTATAAAAGCATTGTTGATCATGAATTTCGGAAAAAATCGTCGGTATTTAGCCGAGATATTAACCCTTAAAGACACGGACTGTTTGGACATACATAATAACAGGGACGGCGTACTCTATGCTCCATTGGCTTTTAAAGCATAGATAACAAATTTTAAGGATATATTTATGTAATGCAATGCCCAGTAGAAGTATAAAAGCAATAAACCTCAAATTGTTAAAAACAGACTTAACTAAAAACCTATATGGAATAACAAATATACAGAATAGCTATATTTGCTATTATTTAGTTCCTATATATCTTTGAACTTTCATGGTAGTGATGGGGGATTTCGATTTTTTTAATCGATTTAATCGATACTATGGCCAACTCGATTTAATCGATACTATGAATTTTTTAATCGATGTCTCTAAGACAAACTAAGGTAATATCATTTTCATTTTCCTTCAAAAATTGAAGATAAAGTAGTTGGATGTGCCAATCCCAAAACTTTCATCTGCCTCATAAATGTTAAAACTTCAAAATTCGCTATCACAGTGTCAAATTTAAATGATAACCTATCATCATGAGGATTTAAAAAGGATAGGTTCGTTGAAGTATGTGCATTTTAAAAGAAAATATAAGCATTGCATTTTCCTAACAAATCATTGAATTTCGGCCCACACCCTCTTAGGCTAATGTCAGACAAACGTCTTTTTGCACGTTTTTTTCCCTCTTACGCCATCCCTACACCTTCGCTATCATGAGTAGGGACGGTGTAAGAGCGAAAAAAAAGCGTGCAAAAAGACGTTCGTCTGATATTAGCCTAGTTATCCGCAACGGAAAATCCCAATTCAAAAAGCATAAAAGCGGCAGCTGTTGGGCAGTATACACCCAAGCCTAATAAGGATCTATTTATCTGAAAGTGTAACAGAATGTGAAGTTTTTGATTAAATTCCGTGCATTAGTTTTGAGATATGGCTATCACGAATATCATGCAAAAAAAAAAAAGCAGTATAGCCTGTTACATGATTAACACGAACTCAGGAACAACTTATGTCAATGACACATAGTATTAAGTTTGATGAAATTCCGGTCATTACTTCTTGAGATATTATCGCTAATATCGTGTAAATTCTGAAAAACAGTATTAAATTCAGGGGCTAGTACGGGTGGCCAACCCCCCCCCCCCCGGAACATTGAAATGTCCCGCATGAAGATTTGAGATTTTATGCTTAATGGACAGGAGTCCAATTCTCCCCCCCCCCCCCGAAACTCTAGAATGTCCCTCTCCAGAACTATAGAAATCCCTTCCGGAGTAAAATGCTTGAATTCAACACTGCTAAAAAAAAAGCAGCATGGCAGCACAACCTGTTATATCATTTACACGAAAACCTAATAATGAACAGAATATTAAGTTTGATGAAATTCCGTTCATTAGTTCTTGAGATATGATCCCTAAAATCGTTTAAATCCAGAAAAATGTGTTGAATTCCGGGGGTAGCCCGGAGGGACATGCCCCCCCCCCCGTGCAACATTCAAATGTCCCCCCAGAAGCTTTGAGATTTTATGCTTAATGCACAAAAGTCCAATCCCTTTCCCCTCTGAACTGTCGCTCTCTGGATCCGCAGAAATCCCTCCCGGAGAAAATTGTCTGAATTCAACACTGCTGATAAAATCTGCATAACAACGCCCCCTGTTGGGTGATTTAGACCGAAATCTAATATGCAACAATTTATGCCAACGTCTAACTGAATGTGAAGGTTGATGAAAATCCGTGCATTAGTTCTTGAGATAGAGCTATTGCGAAAATCGGGGAAAATGCAGCATAGCAGCGCCACCTGCCGGTAGCTTTACATCAAATAGTAATCAGCACCAATTTATATGAAAGTCTAATTAAATCTAAAGTTTCAACAGATTCCATGCATTAGTTCCTGAAATAGACCGCCCACAATTTTTTGTCAGAGACAAACAAATAGACAGACTGACAGACAGACAATATATAAAAATAGTCAAATCGTATTCCAGACAAGATCTTCTAAAACTATAAATCCTTCGAAAACCGGAAGTCGAAATTTTTCACGAATCCAACGCTTTCTTTTTCTAAAGACAAAAGAAAGCAAGAAAAAATTAACGCATCGATTCTGCCCGTAAATTAAGATCAGAAATGGCGAATCGATTCAGTTTCGATTCGATGCCGATGTCGATCTTTAGATGCGGGCAGAATCGCTTATTTTTGATTTACTTCAATTCTTTAGATTCCGGCGAATCGATTCAGTTCAGATTCCATGCCGATTTTTAGATGCGGGTGAACAAATCGCATCGCGCATGATCCACGATTCGGGTTGAATAGATTCCTCCAATTTTACTGTTTTAGTGGCAGAATTGCTGTAAAATTTTGTATAAGAGCCTTTTTTTTTTTTCTTTATAGGTTCAGTGTTGAATGGCGGGTTGATTTCTAGACTGCTCCGGTCGAGATGGGGGGGGGGGGGAGATTTTAGAGTTCCGTAAGGGGGGATGCAGATTTGTCCATTAAAATGCATAAAATCTCAAAACTTTCGGGAGGGACATTCCAATGTTCCCCCGGGTCACTCCCTGAATTCAATACTAGGTTAAATCGTTATACTTTTGTTTAGAAGCCTAGTTATTTGGGCTACTAGTTTATTATGTTGTATTTTTCAAGTTCGTCCCTTCTAATCCTTTCCGTACCCCCCCCCCTTCCTCCCCAATCTTAATTTACAGGGCCGTTCCAAATATGCATGCTATTTTAAAAATGCCCAATTCTCGTTCTATTTTATTATAAATCCACATTTTGAAACCTTGACTAAAGATACATTTGAGGTCACCCCTCCCACCGTTTGAGACATTACCTGTCCCCCGGGGGGCATATTTATTGTTTATTCCAAACCATCTCGTGTAACATATTGTTGGAAAGCTTTTAATGTCCTCTTTTATTTCCTGTCGCCCCCCCCCCCCCACTAGTTACACGCTCTTGGCACTTTTTAGTTCATAGGCTATCAAAGCCTGAGATCTAATGTGCCCGTCGGTTTTGTATGTATGTATGTACGTACGTAACGCGATAACTCTTGATAGAAATATCCGATTTGCTTAAATTTTTTTTTCTATGTTCATTCTGCTAAGGCGCTTCCCTGATTAGTTTTGGGGGCTCATTGGTTAAGTATAAAGGGGGAACGGGGACTAATCCACCCCTTAGCTTAGATAAATGGGTTTTTCATGCAGAATTATCAGATTTTCTTCAAATTTTGGTATACCGGTTAATTTTGATAACGAGTTTCTCTGATTATATTTGAAGGTTCATTGTTATGGTCTAAAGGGGGGGAGGGGGGACGAGGGGATAATACCCTCTCTAATTTAGATAGATGGGTTTTGCTATCCGATTTACTTCCAATTTGGTATACCAGTTTATTCTGATAAGGCGCTTCCCTAATTAGATTTGGAAGTTCATTGGTTAAATATGAAGGGGGGAACAGGGGGCTAATACCCCTTAATTTAGATAAATGGATTTTGCTATCCGATTTGCTTCAAATTTGCTATACCGATTTATTTCGATAAGGCGCTTCCCTGATGACATTTGGAGGGTCATTGGTTAAGTATAAAGAGGGGAACGGGGAGAGGCAATCCCCCCCCCTTAGTTTATTTTTCGAGGGGCGTTATTCTTTGAAATAAGAGCATAATATACAGTTAGTGTGAATAGCCTGTGAGCTCAATGCCATCAGTTTAACTGGGCACTTTTCTTTTTAGCTCACAGGCTATCAAAGCCTGAGAGCTAATGTGCTCGCAGTTTCTGTATGTATGTACATACGTAACGCGATAACTATCGATAGAAATATCCGATTTGCTTCAAATTTTTTTTTCTAGGTTCATTCTCATAAGGCGCTTCCCTGATTAGTTTTGGGGTTTCATTGGTTAAGCATAAAGTACGGGGGTACAGGGACTATTCTTCCCCCCCCACTTAGAGAAATGTGTTTTTCATGCAGAATTATCAGATTTACTACAATTTTGATATACCGGTCAATCCTGATAAGACGCGCTTCCCTTATTAAATTTGGAGGTTCATTGTTTAAATATAAAGGTAGCAACAGGGGCTAACCCCCCTTAATTTAGATAGATGGGTTTTTCTATCTGATTTGCTTCAAATTTGGTAACCAGTTTATTCTGATAAAGCGCTTCCCTGATTAGATTTGGAGGCTTATTGTTTAAGTATAGAGATGTGACAGGGAGGGGGGTTGATTCCCCTTAATTTATTTTTCGAAAGGCATTCTTTGAAGTAAGAGTATAAAATACACTTAGCATGAATAGACTGTGATCTCAATGCCATCAGTTTAACTCGATACTTTTCTTTTTTATTTATTATTGTTTCAGTGAGTGCACTCTGCATGTCAGCGAATGAGTCAATAACTGTTTATAGTTTTTAGATTACTGCTAGAAAAAAAAAGAAACATATAATCAAGGAATATACTTTTATTTATTTGTTAACCAGAGAAAAGTATGTTATTTCATTGTTAATGGGTCTAGGATGAGAACATTTTTTTTCTTAAAATCTGAAAATTTGGTAAACATTAAAAAGAAAGATATTTATAAACTGTAAATGAGATAAGGAGATATATATTTTAAAAAGGGAAAGAAATTTTAGTTAAATATATTATTAAAAGGAGAATTTTGATTATTAATTGGGGGATAATTAGTATGTGATAATTGGTTAATTACATTCATCACAGCTATTTTAAAAAAAGATTTGCAATATTTGCATTTCCCCCACGATTATAGGAGACCTTAAAAAGACTGAAAAACCATTTAACTTTTTAAATAAATTTAGAGCCTTCAAAATTTCGCTCATCTGCGCATTTTTAAGAAGTTTATACACGTTTTAGGGAGTTTATAGGAAGTAAGTCCCCATCTGTTTGGTTGAAGGAAATAAGAGTAGAAAGTACATCTTTTCCGGATGAAAAAAAAATCATTTCTTTCTTTTTTTTTATATGACCGAGATCTTTTTTAAAGATAAATTTAAATATAATATAAATTATTATCAAAATTACATCTTAAAAATAATAATTTTAAAAGTTAGAAAACCTTATTATTTGACTCAAAGGTCTGTAGTAGCTTACTTCTGGGCCGCTAACATTGTCTAGGGCCCCAATAAATGGAGGTGAGGGGTGAGAGATAGTCGTTACGGCCCTGTTGATTCCCTAAGTTTTGGAATTACTATTTTTCAGCTTACCTGTGTGAATCTGTGAACATCGAAATATCGATTCAAGTATCGATTCTAGAATATGGGAATCGATTCTTATTGCGATCGATTCTGTTTTATACGATGTCGATTTTAATCGATTCTCAAATTTTCCAGAATCGCCCATCACTATTTCATGGTATATCCATTTATACATTTTTAGTATACAAGATGCAAAAGAAAGTCCCTTTAACCTGAAAATACTTGTGAACGGAGAGAGCTACAGCTATGCAAGTGAGGTAACGGTATAGTAAAGCGACTACGCCCGATTTAATGAAAATAACAGCAGCGCCCCTTAGGGGCGAAATTTGGGAGATAGCCGCGGCAAATCGTAAACGAAAAGAGATAGGGCAAAATTTCCGGTTAGAAAGTTTTAGAGCATCAATTAATTAATAGAATACGACATTTGGTTTACACGGATAAGATAAATCTTTGCCTGTTTACCCAAAAATGTCCGAAATCGATGCACTCCATTTTGTGTAAACGTTTGAATGGAATAGTCAGAAGTATGAAGAACTGCGCACAATTTATGCTATAAATACGTACTTATCTCAATACATTTTGATAACATCACACACATACACACACACACAAATAAGACAAACTGTCTCACAGTGATAAAAAGTTAATATTCAGTATGTTCGAAAAGTTCGCCATTGCTTGCGATATACGTTTGTATTTGTGAGAGTAATTCTGCATGCACATTTCTCAGCATGGAACGTCTATTGCAAGCCTCTCCAGCACGACGACTTAGATTTAACCCTTTCAAGGGAAGTGTCTAGACGATCTAGTCATCTAATTTTAACTCCAAAACTGACAAATGCAAATCAGCGGGTTATTGTTTTCTGAGAAATTCGTTTGAATATTTATTGTAAAATTTTAAAAGCATTGGAGATTAAATCTTTACAGACATTACAGCACAGTACAATGTCAAAGACTGCAATTGTGCACTGCAACATTTCCGGAATGTGAATATGCAAAGTAGAATCGTCGCTCATCGATTTCGGACCTTTTTGGGTATGCCGCGATATTTCGTACCCGTGCGATTATTTCGTACAATTTATCATACCCGTGTGAACCAAATGTCGTTTTGTTCTAATTAATTTATGCTATAAATCTTTATAATTGGAAAATTTGCTCTACCTCTCTTCGTTTTCGATTTGCAATGGCTATCTTCCAAATTTTGCCACGAAGGGTGCTGCTGTCGTTTGCATAAGATCGGGCGTAGTCGCTTTACTGCACCGTTACCTCACTCGTATAGCTGTAGCTCTCTCCGTTTGCAAGTATTTTCAGGTTAAAGGGACTTTCCTTTGCACCCTGTATACTATACAGTTAGACCGAACCCTACATTGTATAGTTTTTGCAAAGTCTTATTATTCTTTTAGCAACGGTATTTTTTTAATAATACATTTACTAATTCATATATTATTGTACGGAACGCTCTGTTCGCGAGTAATACTCGCACTTGACCGTTTATTAGGGTTCCGTACTTAAAACGTAAAAACGGAACCATTATAAGATCACTCCTGTGTCTGTCTGTCTGTCACAGCCCTTTTACTCGCAAACTAAGCAAAGTGGAAAGTTCAAATTGGGTGAAGTAATATAGACTATGGACTCACATATGTACAGATTAATATATATTCATAAATATAATTAGAAGAAATGTAGTGGGTCTAATTAAGTTACTTGAGAAATAAATATTTTCTTTGTATATCGTGTGGGGTATCGTGTGAAAGCTTTTGTAACGCTGATATCAAAAATATATTTCATTTAATTTTAGGTATTATATTTTCATAGTTATGGTGCAAAATGATGTTCAAAAATATGTTCCCCACCATCTAATTCCGAATCTATTGAAACTAAAATTACGAAAAAATTAGAGGTTGTAGACATCAACTTAAACATTGCAGGAAAATTATAGCGATTACCCTAGGTCTCATAGTTTTTGTGAAAATCGCATTTTCCCGTTACACTCAAATTTCGATTTACGGGCATTAGCAAAAATGTTCAGCAGAGCTGGAGGTAGCAATCATAGCAGAAGTATAAAAGCATTGTTGATCATGAATTTTGGAAAAATCGTAGGCAATCAGCTGAGATATTAACCCTTAAAGACACGGACGGTTTGGACATACATAATGACAGGGACGGCGTACTCTATGCTCCATCGGCTTTTAAATCCTAGATAACAAATTTTAAGGATATATTTATGTAATGCAATGCCCGGTAGCAGAATAAAAGCAATAAACGTGAAATTGTTAAAAACAGACTAATTTAATGAGAATTAATCACATAAAGACTATGGGATTTGAGACTAGTTTCCATTGAGTGGCTGTCTCAATACACCTTCTATGTCTTTAAAGGTTAAGTAAAAACCTATATGGAATAACAAATATACAGAATAGCTATATTTGCTATTATTTAGTTTCCATATATCTTTGAATTTTCATGGTATATCCATTTATACATTTTTAGTATACAAGGTGCAAAAAAAAAATTCCCTTTAACCTGAAATTACTTGTGAACGGAGAGAGCTACAGCTGTGCAAGTGAGGTAACGGTATAGTAAAGTGACTACGCCCGATTTAATGAAGACGACAGCAGCTCCCTTTAGTGGCGAAATTTGGAAGATAGCCACTTCAAATCGAAAACGAAAAGAGATAGAGCAAAATTTCCAGTTAGAAAGTTTTAGAGCATCAATTAATTAATAGAATAGGACATTTGGTTTACATGGATAAGATAAATCTTCGCCTGTTTACCCAAAAATGCCCGAAATCGATGCACTTGATTTTGTGTAAACGTTTGAATGGAAAAGTCAAAAGTATGAAGAAATACGCACAATTCATGCTGTAAATACGTACTTATCTCAGTACAGTTTGATAACATCACACACACAAAAAAATAAGACAAACTGTCTCACAGTGATAAAAAGTTAATATTCGGTATGTTCGAAAAGTTCGCCGTCGCCACGATACACGTTTGTATTCGTGAGAGTAATTCTGCATGCACATTTCTCAGCATGGAACGTCTATTGCAAGCCTCTCCAATACGGCGACTTGGATTTAACCATTTCAAGGACGGTGGCTAGATGGTCTAGTCACCTAATTTTAATTACAAAACTGACAAATGGCACCAAGAATATTTTAACAAAATTTTGCTTTAGTAATGAAAGTGCAAATCAGCGGGTTTTTATTTTCTGTGAAATTCGTTTGAAAATTCTGGTGTCAGTCAATTATTACGAATAGAATTCTCCTGGCCCTGAAAGAGTTATTCTAAAATTTTAAATGCATTGGAAATTAAATCTTTACAGCACAGTACAATGTCACAGTCTGCAATTGTGCACTGCTACATTTCCGGAATGTGTGCAAAGTAGAATCATCGCTCATCGATTTCGGGCATTTTTGGGTATGCAGTGACGATTTATCTTACCCGTGTGAACCAAATGTCGTTTCGTTCTAATTAATTTATGCTATAAAACTGTATAATTGGAAAATTTGCTCTTTTTGTTTTCGGAAAATTTTGTTTTCGATTTGCAATGGCTATCTTCCAAATTTCGCCACTAGGTGTGCTTCTGTCTTTTGCATTAGTTCGGGCGTAGTCGCTTTAGTGTATCGTTACCTCGCTCGTATAGCTGTAGCTCTCCCCGTTCGCTAGTATTTTCAGATTAAAGTTACTTTCCTTTGCACCCTGTATACTATACAGCTATACCCAAACCTTCATTGTATAGTTTTTACAATGTCTTATTATTCTTTTAGCAACGGTATTTTTTTTAATAATACATTTACTAAATCATATATGATTGTACAGAACTCTCTGTTCGCCAGTAATACTCGCACGTGACCGTTTAGTTTATTTTAACTAAAATAAATCCTAAAATATTACTTTTTTTTTTTACTTTTTTGTGAATTTCACAGCCTTTAGCCTGTTATAAAATAAACAGAAATTGAATATTAAAATTTATAGTCTTCGAGAAAAAAGTTAGTTTTGTTGTTGAAACCAATCCAGGATTTAAAATATATATATATATTGTGCCTAAACTTTTAAGAGAGTGGTTTCGTAACAAAAATATAAAAATCCGTCCTTTTTAGAGAAATATATATGATATAATTTCTCTACTGTTCTTCGTCTCAATTACTTTTTGTGTATTTATTGTGAAACTATTCGCTATGTTTCCCCTTCCAATTTTATTATCATATTTTTGTGTGGGACTAAACTTTTGATAGGTACTGTATGACTGATAAGGATCTTGCACAAATTACATGGTAAAAGGATCACTATCACTTCTTTTTTATTTTTTAAAAGCACAAACTGTAGTTTTTTCTTTTTCTTTACAGTAGAATTTAAAAATATAAATGTATCGAATAAGAATACATGACTGCAAAGAACTAAGCTTAATTAAACATACATTTTTTTTCGAAACTTCGGAGAAACTCAATCTAATCTGCTAGACATAAGAAAACTCATAAAAATGTATCAAAAAATATCATTCCTCCATCCTGTTGATAAAAATGATTCAGAAAGATTTGATGCAGATTAAATAAAATGATCTGCACGGAGATATTAGTTGTTTTTGGTGTTTTAACATAGTCTTTTCTCACTAATTTATAAAATTCATGAATGCTTATTGTCTTAATATCGCTCTTAGGACTCACAACTCTCATATTTGAAGAATGATAAAGAATTATATAATAAGAGAAGAATTATATAATAAGAAATAAAGAATTAAAGTGTATTACTTCGATGCTAGTTTCCTCTTTTATTTTTTGCTGATATTTACATTTGGTAAAGATATATAGCGTCTTCCATAAACCTCCCTGCGCTATAGTTTTTGAAATGAGCTTGTTCACGTCATACTTTTTACAACACCACAAATGTTTATCGATATTATAAAGGACAAACAAATCTGTGCGTAACGCATACGTCATTTTGCGAATGGCAACACTTTGAAATTTGAAATGAAAATTCGGTTTTTTCAATTTTTGCTACTGCAATATTTTAAACTTTTAAATATCGCACATCATAAAGTTTTACACCGTCGAATAGGGGAAAAAAATGTACTTTTATATGCAATTTGTTTGAAACCTTTATCTTAATTTATTTTTGAGATTTTTTTTTTTTTGTAGTTTTTAATACATTTTTTGTGATTGTGGCAACTGAAGAACTCCATTTTTGTTGAAAGTAAAGGGAAAATAATCACGAAGGAAAGAAAATAATATATTACTGTACCTTTTTGTTGCCATTTTCACATAAAAACTGAAAAAAACTTGAATTAAAATGCGTTCTATGTCAGCGATATTTTAAATTTCTAAACATCGCACATTTTCAAATTTTCAACCATAAAATAGAGAAAAAAATCTACTTTCAAATGCAATTTGTTTGAAAATTGTATCTTAATTGGCTGAGTTATTATGGTTTTTAAAATAACTAGCCTCCCGTGGCGACCAGTTTGGTCTCCCTTAAATGTATGCTAGGCATTGTATCATGTTACTTTTATTCATAATTTAATTTACTTGCTCAATCCTTCCCCAAATTGGAAGATTCTGATAGAGAAATCGATAACTTCCTACTTTTATGTTAGTCGAGCACAGGTGATAAATCGCCAGACAGCGCATTTTTTCATATTTCATGGATTCAGGTCAAAATATAATCCTTTCACTCATTTCATTTAGAAGGGATAACTTTAATTTAAAAATGAAACTTTTAAAATTCATGACTTTCATTAAAAAATAATTCTTTAAAAAAAGAAAAATGAATAAATAATACCATAAACCATTTAATTTCAACATCAAAGCATTGTTTTAATTTACCCCTCGATAAATAACAAATGCTATTGGCGAGAATTGCGCCCTGCTAACATAAAAGTACGAACTCCTTGCGATCATGGCAACTTTTATGTAGATTTATTCGAAAAAAATAATATTTTGATTAAATAGGTTGCCAGAAAATGCGTTGCCAAATTTCTTTTCTCGCCATGGACCTTTTCTCTATTTCGCCAAGTACCTATACTGGAAAAGTACCTTCATTTATTTATTTATTTATTGCATTTTAAATGAGAGGAATAAAAGACGGCACAGGTGTCATATACGCACCACGTTGGCGCAATTTTTTTTTTTTTTTTTTAACGCCAATGTCATATACGCATCGGGGTAATTAAATGGCCTCAAAGTGTTATTTTGCTTCATATGGTAACCCGGATGTTGTTGTTTATTTATTAATAGTTTATTTACTTTTATTTTATTTTAGAAAATAATATAAATAGTTTTGTTCTATAGTTATTAATTAAACATTGTATTTATTTATTTTTATTCCCTTTTTAAAAATATTATACAATAATCAATGAGGTGCTTTAATTCGGGCGTTGCCATTAAACAATTAACAAATAATCGCGATTTCTGTGCCACGTGCGATAGCGTAATTTATATATATTTTTTTTCAAGCATAAATTATTTTTTAATTTATCTGTATGACGTGTAGCTCGATTAAGAAAGATTAATCCACTTGCCCTTAAAACAATGTAAAAAGTTTCGCATTTGTTCCCGTCTAATGTTCCATAACAAAAGTAAAACTGCCTCTATAGAAAAATAAATAAAATAATGTAAATAAGAAACAAATTTAACAGACATGTGATTGAACCCCGCGCTTAAAGCACTGAAGTGATCCGAAAGATTGTCGTAAGTCGCAAAATCTTGGGCTAATAACTCCACGAGCCGTTAATTCCCAAATTGGCTCAACAGATCCCAGCAATCGGATTGGCTAAAACTGATATTTATATATTAGATAATTATATTTATTTTCTTATGAAGTAGTGTAATGTAAAATAGAAGGCAATTATAATGACTTAAATTGATTTATTTTCTTAAATTTGATCAAAATCACAGTAAAGTAATCCAAAATATTAATTTTTACAAAGGATCAGATTGCTGAGATCGGATGAGCCATTTTGGGAATTAACGGCTCGTAATAACTCCTGGCATGCGGTGACATGTGAAAGTATCGATTTTAATAAATTTTAAAACTTTAATGAATTGCATAATTGATATTTTTCATATAAAAATACTTTTTGATGTTAGTGGGTAATCTAAAATATATATTACATGTAAAAAAAAAAAAAATAATTAAAGTTAAAAAAAATGGTTTTCACCTATACTCTTTAACCCGAGGAGCTCGGGTTCGATCGCCTACATTTATTAATGGTGTTACAGATGCAAGATATTTCATAATAATAATAAAAGGAAATAAGTTAGAAAAGCGTTCACACATATCAAGTAGTGAAAAATAAATTTTAGTAATATATGGAAAATGTAAAAAATATCCAAAAATATATGTTTAAAGAAGTTAAATACTAAATATGAAACAATAAGAAAAATCCTTAAGCAGGATTTATTGCATTAAGACACACACACACACAAAAAAAAAAAAAATAAATTAAATAAATAAATAAAAATGCAGAAAATTTATTATTTAAAAAAAAATGTTATTTCGAAAAAAATTTCAATTTTATATCCTAGGGAAAGGTGGCCAAAAATTATCCTAGTAGGCAAAACGATTTACATAGGTTCTCTTCCAGGCAGGTCGCGCTATCTACAGCGTAACGCATATACCAGTAGTGTCAAATGAAGAAGAAGCAATTCAGGCGATTGCAGTATTAAACGTCGGAAAAGAATCCGTTGAAAAAGTGGTTTTTATAACATGTGTTATAAGATAAGCACTAAATTTCATATTTATTTAGATATGCCGTCAAATATGACTTGGTTTACTTAATAAAGTATGCTTTTAGATGTGAATTACATTTACTTGCAATGTTTGTTATGTTTCTCGGCGTCATTCAGTTATATGACGTAACATAGACGGCCATGTTGCCGGGTAAAATGATCCATTATGTGGATCGTTTTACTACCATTTAATTGGCTGAAGAAAACCCTTTACCGAGTCCTAGGA
Source organism: Maratus speciosus (assembly GCA_963932465.1). NCBI lineage: Eukaryota > Metazoa > Arthropoda > Arachnida > Araneae > Salticidae > Maratus > Maratus speciosus. The sequence continues at coordinate 388,416,680 of OZ010788.1, read as the reverse complement.
TTGATGAGAGCCAGATGTGCGACTGTTCGAAATCTTTCTCTTTGAGTCCACGTGTTATCCTACCGATCATAATTTTCAAGTGTTCCATTTTATGTTTTTTTTTTTCAAAAGTATTTGTAACACTTTTTTATTTTAAAATTTACATAAAATAAATTATGTATGCTATTTTATTGTAAAACTTGTTTTATTTCATTATGTATTGTGATAATTACTTTTATATCCTTTATTTTGTCGATAAAAAAAAAATTTACAATTATTATTAAATGAAGGATCATTTTGCCCTTGGGTGAGAGTAAAATGCTCTTTTGGACGCTTTTCCAAAAATCTATTTTTTTTTCATTACTCAATTTGGATTTAAAATATTATTAAAATATGTTTATAATGCAAAATATAGTGTAAAACATATTAGAATAGGGCCAAAGTTTCATTTAAACAGTTATGTTATTTTAAATAAGATTTTCCCTTAACGGGATCAATTTAGGCCCCCTTCCCGTATATTTCTTTTATTTAAAGTAAAATTATGCAAATGAAATCTTTAACAATACATTATTTTTTCGTAATTCAGTCTGCCATATTCTCTTTTGCTGCACTTTGTGCTTTTATCTATACTAATTTAATTTTTTAAATCTTCAGTTCATTTTACTTGATCATCAAATAATTATCTCGAGTTATTATACTAAATATTTATCTTTTGACTATGTGAAACGAAACAAAATAATCACTCAAGGTAACACATAAAAAATACACTATTTATTAAATTGAATTTTTAAATCTTGACTTACTCCGTTGATATACCTACTTGCATCAGCGAGCTCGCTTCTTGACTGCAATTGAAATTTGATCTTGGAAATTCTGTGGAAGCGAAAAGTTCATGAATGATACTTTTTTTTTTGCTTCCAAAATCTATTAAATGCATGCTGTAAATGAACATTTCTACTAATAATTAATAAAATAAATCCAGCGCAATATGAAGCTCAATTACTGAAATATTTATAATGCAATATTAGAAAGAAAACTTGATGATGTGTTTGTGATAACTGACGGTTTGTAATAAATATGATAAATGTTGTAGATTTCCTCATACCTATTATCAGCATAATCAAATTCATCATTCTCCCATTCATAACTTTTCCGTAAATTAATATAACCTTTATCTAAGTGATATTATATTATGTTTTATTAGGTGCATACCTTTTAACTACCATAAAGCGGAAAAAATTAATAATTTTATTTAATCTAACTTTTTATTTATTTATTTTTTTTATTAGAGATTAATTTCTTTTTTTGTAAATTATTTTTTACAACAATTAAACATCCATTGGAAAATTTATGTTTCTGTTAAATGTGTTTACACATAATAGACTGAAAGCTTCTTGACAACTGAAAACAATATATAATTAAATTTCATAAATATATTTCCAAATACATTACCAAAGTTAATACCAAAATCATACAAAATTTCTAAAGATAAGTATTTCTTTACTTAATAACTTGTTTCATATCTTGAAACGATGCCAGAACCCTGGTAAATTACGTTTTAACTTAGCGTAACTAAATACTCTTTTCATTTTAGAAATGATAAATTAATACAAAGCTGAATCTACGTTTTATGTATTTTCAGCAGAATAAGAATGCTTTCCGTTTTATCTAAAACAGCATATGGTTTATGGCTTTCTTCTTTAGGCGTATTATTTTAATAAATTGAAACTTCATAAACTAAATAGCAGAGTATATTATTTACTGATTTTTTTTTTCATTTAGTTGTACACAAATTGTGAAATCTCCATAAAAAGAAAAATAAAAGAAAAACCTGAGGATACCATAGTCAATTTAAATATAAATATTTCTGTTATTAAGGGAAACGATTGAATAGAAAACAACCTTTATTTTTTCATAAAATATTATATATTTTAGAGCATTGATCACGTACATGTAAGCTCACAAATTCGTATACATATATATATTCGTATATATATATTTTTAGATTGGGGTCATTGCATTTACACAGAATATTACTTGCAGCAGATGTATTTTTTGAAAATGTATTGTAGTTAAAAATCTTTCGACCAATTGTATTCGGATATTTAATGGTTTTTGATATGTGAAGATTATTAATAGGAAAATAACAGTTTTTATCATTAATTATAAAATTGATATTAATTTTATTAAATATATGATTTGAAAAAGTTATTATCATTGGAGTATTCGTGTTTTGAATTTTATGCTTTTTTTGTAAATTAATATTTAAAGGATTAACCCTAGTCATAATGAGATCAAAATAAATATCGGAGAAAAGTTTAGAGAAATATTTACTTAGAAATACATTTAAATGTTGTACAATCTGTTTCCTTTTAATAGCAAATATGTTTTTTCGAATTAATAACCAGTTATAATGCTTTAAATATTTACTTTGAAGATCATTAATTTGTTTAGTGATATATTTTTTGGAAACTACAACTGATGATGAACCTATTCCACGTTTGTTCCGTGTTGTTTTACAATTTAAATTATGATTAAGAGTAGGATAAATTGGGTTGGGTTGATTTTTGACGGCCAATTATCTACACGAGGGATATAGGCCCGTAGGATAAATTGGAGAATAATCAATAGTGTTATTTATAGATGGGAAGACTTTGACAGGTCAATTAAATATTTCACTATTAAGTCCATAAGGATAAATTGTGTTGTAATATTTCATGTATGATGACTCCATATAAAGCAGTTCTGATTTATCTTTTAGAATTTGAAGGATTTCAATTGTCGTATTTTTAAATTGATGTTTATGAAAATGTTGAATTTCAGCTGTAGACTGTATATTTTTTGCTTTGTTTTTATTAGAGTCTGAACGATGTGGATTGATACGTTTATGAATTGGACCTGAAGTTTCACCTATACATTTCATGTTACATAAGTTGCACTTTATACAATAAATAACATTAAATGCTTTACAAAAATTTGAATAATTAGGATCTGAGACAATTTGTCTCTGAGAAGCGTATGACATGTCTTGCACCGAGCATCTAAACACTTACGAAAAAGTAAAGGACGAGGGGGAGAGTATAAATGGTCACTGGATGACGATCCAGGAACAACCCCATTATTGTTCCTGTACCGGGCACTACACTGCATAGATTCTAAGTGTATCTTGCCAGGATCGAGATGTTTACTAAGAACTGCCATATAAAATTTTTTTGGGAAAATGCAATAATTGCAAAAAATAAAAAAAATATAATAATATAAAAATCAATAATAAATGAAATAAAATTAGTCTTGATTAAATTTAATATTAAATATCATGAGTATGAAATATAAATTTATATACAATATGTACAAATCAGAGTAGCAGTACTCCAAAACCACCTTTAATATTTCCAAAACCAAGTAATGATAACCCTAAGTGCATAAACTACAAAAGCAAGAAACCATTGGACTTGGAATAATTGGAATAACCGCATCTAAAATCCAAAACCTAGAACGACAATAATCATGCAAAGACGACCAAAAAACGCTATCCCATCGACTTCTCAGATCAAAGTAATATAAATATAAATGACTAAAGCATATTAACATTAAAACTATCAATAGAAATGTTTATTGCTACCATATTGATGTATATATATATATAAAAAGAATAGCTCATACAGAATAAAATTATGAAAAGCAATAGCAAAAAAAAAATTAATCTAAAAAATGGAAAATATATAGGACAATATCATACAATAACAACACGAAAATACATATAAAATACATAACTAGAAAGGTAAAAATCATAAAATGAATCTTTGCGATGATAAAAATGAAACATTTAATGGAATTTCCTAAGAGAGGTGTCAGATAACTACAAAGTAAAAATCATATAGACAATACACAAAGATTATGCGCCATACAGCAAATATCTAAGCGCATAATATTTAAAAGATGGCTAAAACATTTAGCTAGGTATATATATAAATGTATATAAGATACCAATATTAAGGGGGAAAAATTCAAAATGAATTGTTGCATTCAAAATGAAAAGATATAATAAAAAAATCATAAAGAGCTTACATTCATAATTATATGCGCAAATGCAGCATAATAATTTGAATGCTAATATATAACCATTAATTTAACATTACCGACCATCATCAAAAAACGCAATATTGTGAATGAAATGGATACCACAATCCTATAATATACAACTGTATGTATAAAATAGAGTTTATTACAAGAATTAATATGGAAGAAAAAAAGAAGAAAATGGATAAAAAAAAATAATTGAAAAATATATTGAATTACGTTTTCAAGAGTACAGAATTCAATAATATAAGTAAATCGGTTGTTTTCTGTGAGAAAAAAAGCTAAAAGCTGAATTTTTTTTTCTCCTGTACTCAAACAACCAATATGACCAAGAGAATATTTTCAAGATGAAAACAGAATAATATAAAATGGCATGAAATGGAATAAACAATACAATTTTTTAAATATTTAATTTATAGCATAAAAAATAGACATAATACACAACATACCGAATAAAATCCCAGTTGTTTTCAAAATATCCTTCTGCACATGGTATCCAAAAGCACAACAAGATTAATGGGAATTAAACAGTTAAGTTAACATAGAAATTAAAACCTATGGATTCAGCTAATTCAATTTGAAATACCGTGATAAATTCAATCAATATAATATAATTAGAAAATAATTACATTATTAAAATACCTAAAAACACTTTTAAATTGTTTAATTTTTATTTTACAATATTGCCAATATTCAGCGTTCAATAACACATGGTGTAAAAAATTTAAATTATTACTCAAATATAAGATTTAAAAGACAAAATTTTGGTGCAGCCATCTATTGTGTTATTTTAAAACTATTATTACTATTCAAATGTCACAAGATGAACATAATAAAAGACAATGAATTTAAAATATATCAACTGCATTATCACACAAATCCTAATGTATAAATAATACCATACTATATATCATTATTAAAAAAAAATTGAATAAATTAAATGTTAATAAAATGCTTTCAATATATTCTATTACCTTACCCATTTAAACTGCACTGAGAATTTAAATAATTTTATAACATTGATAATATATAATATAGCTATATGCTATAACATAAAATAAATTATATATAATAAAAATATAAAAAACTTTAATAATTGCTATTAAATATAAAAATTAACTAGTATGTTGCGGCCATCACAAAACTTTCTTCTATATAAATCACGTCAATTAAATAATTTAAATAGTACAAGAAATTACACCCATTTAGCACCAATTCATATCAAAATATATCTGAATTTGAAATTTGATGAAAATTCGTGCATTAGTTATTGAGATAGAGCTATAGGAGAAAATCTGAAAAATGCAGCATAGCAGCGCCACTTGTTGAGCGATTTGTACCAAAACATAAACAGCACAAACTCATATCGAGGTATACCGGAATTTGAAGTTTGCTGAAAACACACGCATTGGTTCTTGAGATACAGGTATTGCGGAAATCATAAAAAATCACCATAGCAGCGCCACCTGTTGAGCGATTTACACCAAAAGGTGCAAAACGTCAATTCATGTCACGGACTAACTGAATCTGAAGTTCGATGAAAATCCGCGCATTAGTTCTAGAGATTGAGCTATTGTGGAAATCATGTAAAATGCTGCATAACAGCGCCACCTGTTGAGCGATTTACACCAAAACATAAACAGCACTAATTCATATCCAGGTATACCTGAATCTGAAGTTTGTTGAAAACCGAAGCATTAGTTCTTGAGATAGAGCTATTGCGGTAATCACAAAATATGCACCATAGCAGCGCCACCTGTTGAGCGATTTACACCAAAAGGTGCAAAACTTCAATTCATGTCAAGGACTAACAGAATCTAAAGTTTGATGAAAATCCGTGCATTATTTCTTGAGATAGAGCTATTGAGAAAATCGTGTATATCCTGCAAAATGCAGCGTAGCAGCACCATCTGTTGGGCGGTTTACACCGAAACGTTACCAACACAAATTCATATCAAGTAATAACTGCATCTGAAGTTTGATGAAAATCTGTGCATTAGTTCTTGAGATAGAGCTATTGCGGTAATCACAAAATATGCACCATAGCAGCGCCACCTGTTGAGCGATTTACACCAAAAGGCGCAAAACTTCAATTCATGTCAAGGACTAACAGAATCTAAAGTTTGATGAAAATCCGTGCATTATTTCTTGAGATAGAGCTATTGAGAAAATCGTGTATATCCTGCAAAATGCAGCGTAGCAGCACCATCTGTTGGGCGGTTTACACCGAAACGTTACCAACACAAATTCATATCAAGTAATAACTGCATCTGAAGTTTGATGAAAATCTGTGCATTAGTTGTTGAGATAGAGCTATTGCAGTAATCGCAAAAAATGCAGCACAGCAGAGCCACCTGTTGGGAGATTTACGCCAAAAACTAATCAGCACCAATTTATATCAGGAACTAACTGAATATAAAATTTTATTAAATTCCGTGCACTAGTTCTTGAGATAGAGCGCCCACAAAATTTGTGTCACAGACAGACAGACAGACAGAACCACAGACTAACAGATTTACAGACTCACAGACAGACATTTTGTAAAAACATGTTTTTCGGGTTCTCTGACCCCTAAAACACGTAAATCCGTCGAAAACCGGAATTCGAAAATTTTCATGAATCCAATACTTTCTTCTTGTAAAGATTGAAGAAAGTAATAAATTAATAAAATGAACAGGGAAAAAAATGGATATTTATAGAAGATTGTCAGATTCTAAAATTCCCAATTGCCTAAAGATCACAAATATAGTGTGTGGATTATCTTCATATTAGCCATAAAAAAGCTAAAAAATATGATTGTGTCAATCAAACACATTGAACCGATAATTAATCATAGAATACAAAGTTGAAAATAAAACAATATTAAAAAGTATAGAGGAATAATAATAAAAACTAATTACCCAATTTTAATACATACAGTATAACATTAGTTATTTCAAATAAACTTATATGCATATTAATCACTATAAAGATGGCATACTATTATTAAATAATATGATATTGTCCTGAGTAGACTAAAATTTAAAAACAAGTTAATTTTGAATTTGATTAAATATTAAATAAGCTAAATTTAATATGAATTGAGAAAAAAAATGTCACACATTACATATAAAACATCAAATCAACATCCATATAAAATACGTATTAGAAATGTAGTTATAATACAAAAACCCCATAATTTTTTTAATTAACCATTGCGTATTATCCAGACAACTCCACCCTCCTCCGTACTCTAACAACTACCCACCCAACCATCCTATAGCAATTGTTTATTATTATTTTATAATTTTTAATTTTTTATATAAATATATATTTTTTATATATTTTTTTTTTTGTAATTTTGTTTACGCATGTGTTAATTTGTTTTTTTAAAGATCACGAATGACTAATTGTATATTAATGAATATTTGAATTTTTTTAGAAAACCATGGTTTAATGCATCATAAATTACTTTTTTAATATTATTGTTAATTAGATGTGAAGAACATAAACATATATATATATATATATATACATATATATATGTAATTTCATTTATATATGTTTAGGCAGAAATTAATTTCTAGAAAGTTCTAATATTATTATAGAAACTTTGAGTACTTTTCGCCTAGTTGTGCTAAAAATTATCATCCGGCTGAAGAAAATTCATACTTTCATATTCCTCATCCAGTATGCTTACGGCTGACGAAAAAGTCAGCATAATTACATTTTCTACTGTGCATGGCATTATTGTTTCAAATACTAATAAAATAATGGATAATATATATGAATATTTTTTTTATAATAATGGAATTATATTGTAAGTATGTTTTAAATTTATATTTTTCCTCTATGCGAACTGAAAGAATAAGAAAGTAATTTTCTTTCCATCGGCATCGATTTGCCAGATATTTTAGCCTTGGAAACAATAGACGTGAAATATTTACGTCTTTTGGATTCATGATGGAGGCACAGGTACTAGAGATAAGTAAAAAGATAACATAACATAATACTATCGTAATTAACTTCATGATCATTAGCGTCAGAAACCTGACAGTTACCTATGGTATAGATCTTGGTTCTATAAATTCATTTGTATTGTTTTATTTTATTAATTAATTAAGTGTTTAACGAGACTGATTTTATTACATTAAAAGTTATGATAAAATTAATTCACGATAACATTAAGAAATAAAGCAAAAAAAGTGTTAAATTTAACTAATTGTAGGAAAATTAAATTCAATCTAATTAGTTATATTCAAAATAAAAACTCTGCTGTGCTAAAAGAATTTCGTCTGTGTTTTTTTTTCTTTTCTTTTTTTTTTTTTTTTTTTTTTTTTTTGCTTTTTATTGTCTCTAAAAATTTACTGTATAAGATTACTTTTTTTTGTTATCTTAAAATTTAAATTAATCTTTTCCTTTGTGCATAATGTGTGAATTATTTTATTTAGTGGCCTATTTTATAGCTTAGGATATTTTTTAAGAATGTTAATCTTTGAAGCGTTTTTTTTTTTTTTTTTTTTTTTTTTTTTTTTTTTTTTTTTTTTTTTTTTTTACAAAATTTAACATATTTATAAGTTAAAATTGCCTCGAAAATAACTAAAAGCTTTGTACTCTTTTAAGGTTTAATATTTAGGTTAACTGTTATCTAGGTTAGTTCTATAAGCAACAAATTACTAAAAAAATTATAAACAATATTTGACAATCATATTTATCTTTTAACTTTTAAATTTTAATTTTTAAAAAGGAAGTTAATATGTGGCGTCAGAGAGTGACTAGACAACTTGGTAGAACGGTTTAGGTTCCCTTAGAAAGACCACCACAAAGGGCACCCCCCCCCTTAGGGCCTATATTCCTCGTGCTGATAATTGGCCGTCACAAACACAACCAACTGGGTAGATTGTATTTATAAGCAGGAGATGTTAAACCCAATACATACTTTTTCATTTTTATTTCAAAAGATGTATTTTGCAAAATGGTACGTCCTGTTATCAAAGCGGAAAACATGAAACACAATCACTAGAAACAAACAGATAAAAATATTCTAACGGAGTATATGGTAGAATTTTTTAAAATAAAAAAAAACGATCGTTTCATAGTCTCTAATATGTTGTTAAACCCAATACATACTTTTTCATTTTTATTTCTAAAGATGTATTTTGCAAAATGGTGCGTCCTGTTATCAAAGCGGAAAAAATGAAACACAATCACTAGAAACAAACAGATAAAAATATTGTAACGGAGTATATGGTAGAATTTTTTAAAATAAAAAAGTCCTTCCGGCCAGTGCCGGGAGGAAGAGGTAGCTTTCATATTCCTTATTTTAAAAAAGCCAACTTATATTATTCAAACACATGAAGCTCAATTATGTGGAAACCGAATGTAGGAGATTCAATATTAATTTTTATCAATACTAAATCATTATGAATGAGAATTTCGCGAAATTAGTCAGCTTTAACCAAGCTGCTTTTATTTAAAGTAACTTATATTTGGCTGCCAAAGTGCCTGCCATTTTAAGACAACATGGTGGATGAGGCTAACCAGTGAACTTGGTCGAGACCTTAGTAATTGCTGTGCACATGCTCACTCACATCGGAATCGGTTGATATATACGAGTTCGGTCGCAGGCAAAAAATCAGATTTTTCAAAATGTCACCCACGTTAGAAATTGAAACTGCTATATCTGAGCCATTTTTTAAGATAAAGACAAACAAAAAATGCTCCTGAATATATCAAGGATGACCTGAACCTTGATATATCAAGGTCAAATACATAAGAAAGAAACCTTTTTCAATTTCTAATTATTTTGCACCTCACTTTAAATATATGTATTTTTTAATTTAATGGCCGCCATTTTGAAACAAGATGGCTGATGAAGCTGGCCAGCGAACTTGGTCGAGATATTGATGTATACTATCCACATGCCTTCTTCCATCGAAATAGGCGAATACGTGTGGTATCGGGAGACAAATACAAGATCGTTTCAAAGTGTTAGCCATGATAGAAATTGAAAGTGCTATAATTCAACCACTTTTTAAGATATAAACAAAAGAACAAATTTTCAGAAACAAAAACTGCTCCAGAATCTTTGTATCAAGGCCAAACACATAAAAAAAATCTTTTTCATTTTCCAATATTTTAATACCTCATTTTAAATTTTAAATTACATTTTTTTAAAAAAATGGCAACCCTTTTGAAACAAGATGGCGAATGAATCTGGCAAACGAACTCGGTCGAGACATTGGTATGTACTATGTACAGACCAAGTTACATTCAAATCGGTTCATAAATACGCCTGTTATCGCGTGACAAAAATCAGGTCGTTTTAAAATGTCAGCCACAATAGAAATTCAAAATGTTATAACTCAGCCATTTTTTTAGATATAGACGAAACAAAACCTGTTCCGGAATCTTTGTATTAAGGTCAAACACATACGAAAAAACTCTTTTTCATTTTCCCATTTTTTGGTATCTCATTTTAAATTAAATTTTTTTTAAAATTTTTTTAAATGACTGCCATTTTGAAACAAGATGGCGGATGAAGCTGGCCAACGAACTCGGTTGAGTTATTTGTATGTACTATGTACATCCAAATCGGTTCATAAATATGTCTGTTATCACGTGGCAAAAATCAGGGCGTTTCAAAATGTCAGCCACACTAGGAATTCAAAATGCTATAACTCAGCCATTTTTTAAGATATAGACGAAACAAAAACTGCTCCCGAATCTTTTTATCGAGGTCAAATACATAAGAAAAAATTATTTTTTCAATTTTCAATTTTTTGGTACCACATTTCAAATTTAAATTTTTCTTAAAATTTTAAATGGCCGCCATTTTTAAACAAAATGGCGGATGAAGCTGTCCAACGAACTCGGTCGAGACATTGGTCTGTACTATGTATAAACGAAGTTACATCGAAATCGGTTCATAAATACGCCTTTTATTGCGTGACAAAATTCAGGACGTTTCAAAATGCCAGCTTCGCTAGAAATTCAAAATGCTATAACTCAGCCATTTTTTAAGATATAGACGAAACAAAAACTGCTACGGAGCTTTTGTATAAAGGTCAAATACATAAGAAAAAATATTTTTCCATTTTCAATTTTTTGGTACCACATTTCAAATTTTAAATTTTTTAAAAATTTTTAAATGGCCGCCATTTTGAAACAAAATGTAGGATGAAGCTGGCCAACAAACTCGGTCGAGACATTGGTATGTACTATGTACACACCGAATTACATCCAAATCGGTTCATAAATACGATTGTTACAGTGTGACATAGGTCATATATATATATACATATATATCAATTTTGAACGGAGGGTGGTTTCGGGGTCTGGGGGTCATGATCGATGAAAATATACCAAATTTTTTTGAAATCGCTTTCCTCCGAACGGCTGCAATAGGTAGCTTTTTGTAAAGAAAGCTACCTAATACTATAACTCAGCCATTTTTTAAGATATAGACGAAACAAAAACTGCCCCGAAATCTTTGTATAAAGGTCAAATACATAAGAAAAAATATTTTTCCATTTTCAATTTTTTGGTACCACATTTCAAATTTTAAAATTTTAAAAATTTTTTAAATGGCGGCCATTTTGAAACAAAATGGCGGATGAAGCTGGCCAACGAACTTGGTCGAGAGATTGGTATGTACTATGTACACACCGAATTACATCCAAATCGGTTCATAAATACGCCTTTTATCGCGTGACAAAATTCAGGACGTTTCAAAATGTCAGCCACGATAGAAATTCAAAATGCTATAACTCAGCCATTTTTTAAGATATAGACGAAACAAAAACTGCTCCGGAATCTTTGTATAAAGGTCAAATACATAAGAAAAAATATTTTTCCATTTTTAATTTTTTGGTACCACATTTCAAGTTTTAAATTTTTTTAAAAAATTTTAAATGGCCGCCATTTTGAAACAAAACGGCGGATGAAGCTGGCCAACGAACTCGGTCGAGACATTGGTATGTACTATGTACACACCGAATTACATCGAAATCGGTTCATAATTACGGGAGTTACAGTGTGACATAGGTCAGATATATATATATATATATATATATATATATATATATATATATATATCAATTTTGAACGGAGGGTGGTTTCGGGGTCTGGGGGTCATGATCGATGAAAATATACCAAAATTTTTTGAAATCGCTTTCCTCCGAACGACTGCAATAGGTAGCTTTTTTGTAAAGAAAGCTACCTAAAAACGATCGTTTCATAGTTATTTTCTGCTTTTATTATTATATCTTATTGTGCGTATGTAGTATATAGTACTTTTTCTAAGGCTATAATATTGAATTTTTTAACAGCAAAAATGCTTTTATGCAAGATTTCAAAAAGTCACATCACATTAGACGTCCATTTGTGTATACTGATGTACATATATAAAAGTAGTAAGTAAAATGTGTAAAATAATTCAATGCTGTAGTGCTTGATTTATGAGTAAATACTTTGTATTTACCCATACAACATCTCCTGTGAGAATGATAAAAAAAAAGTATTTTTTGTTTTCTCTATTATAAATATATTCTAATTTTTTATATTTCTAAAGTCTCACAACTAAAGCAGTAAAATATGATACTTTTGCTGTCAAATTAGTAAGATGCGTCGCATATCTAAAATGCACTTATAAATAACTTTTACTTATGAATGAATGTATGCAAATTATGTTCGCACGTAAATAAATATTTAATTCTTTTTTACGTTTTTAGCGAAGAAAAATCGTATACTTATTATAAAACAAATATCCACAAGACTCATTGCATAAATGTTTGCATATTACATTCTAGACGGAAGTTTCTATATTTGATGAAGTAGAATTTGCATTTTTATACATGTTTTCCTTTCTCAGAAGTTTTGCAGTAAGAATAATTTAAGCAGATCTATACAGGTGAATTGCTATTCTTAAATAATTGAATACATTCCAAAATTTAGATAAAACTTAATAATTTTCATTGATTTGCGGAAAGTAAATGTAGGTCACGAAATTCATGAAAAATATTTTTACTTTTAAAAGCAGAAAATAATAATCATATAAAATCAAAAAATATTACCGATAAGTTACTGAATCGGTAGCTAAGCATAGGTAGCTAAGCATAGGTAGCTAAGCATCGGTAGATTAGAAAAATACACTAAAGTCGATTTCTTATTAAATTTTATTATATCTGAATTAACATATAATTAAATTACTCTCCGCTATTTCGCTCATTTAATAATCTTTATTGACTTCAGATTATGCATTAAAAATTAAAAAGAGAAAGGTGTACCAACATTTGCTTCAATGTACCACTCATTTATCCTTAAAATTACATTATAATACAATAAGTTATTATAATTGTGTGAATTCAGCATTCATAAAAGTAAATTCAAGGTCTACTACGTCTCAATCACATCATAAATACAACTCACTACTCGATTAAATTTCGAAATTTAAATCAGTGAACAGATTTGTGTATTCAGATCATTCATTATCAGATTGAAAAGTTTCCAAAATGCTCAACCTTTTCTTTCTTATTCTTTTGAAACTGATTTTAGACAATGACTGAAACACATCAATTTATTGTAAAATGGCAAAGCATATGATAAACTTTTTGTTTACTGGAAATAAGCAAAGTTAAGAATGAAACATATTACACTGAATATCATACGGGAATTTATTAATATGTTAATAAATATCTAAAAAAATCTAAAAATAGAGTAATTTGCATCATACTATCTAAAAATATTTACATGCGAAAAACAATTGTAACTGAAGCGTAAATATGTTCATATGTTTAAAAATCCTTGAAAACGTTCTAGCCATGAAGCGTGTTTACAATATAAAATTACTTTTTCAAATATCAGAAATATTGGCATTAACTATTTCTTTTGTGAATATATTTTTATAAAGAAAATCATAACATTTATAATGTATAATAGAATGAAAAAAAACAAAAAAAAACATTGAAATTTAGATAATTTTGCACCAGTTTAAAGTAGAAAAAACTGCATAAAAATTTATTGTCTCCTTAAAATAAAATGTTAATTGTTTAAAAATATTTTTTTCTTAACTTAGATTTACAATTCACTATAAATTAATAGCAAGATTTTTTTTCCCATTCTTTTTTTTTTTTTTTTTTTGATAAATATGTGAATAAAATGCATCGCCAGCTTCAGAATTGTTAAGCAACATCACTCAATTACATTATTGAATATAAAAATATTAATTTAAACAAATTTATTTATTAAATATTCATTTACTTTTAAAGTTATGATTTGTAAACACTGTAAAAAAAGATAATGCCAGTTTTCCGGTAGGAATCGGAAAAATAGTTGCCCTTATCGTACCGGAATAATTTTTAACCCAGCTCGGAATATAATCCGTAAAATACCGTTTTGCTGACTATTTCGTTATTTTTACGGATTTTATTTCGAGCTGGGTCGGAAATTATTCCGGTACGATAAGGACAACTATTTTTCTGATTCCTACCGGAAAACTGACAGTATTTTTTTTACAGTGAAGGTTTTTATGTACTTCGCTCAAAATGACTGTGTATGTCATCACACTATTAATTTTCATTAAATTCTTTATATTAAAATATTGAACCTTTCCTTGTCTTTTTTGTATTCGAAATTAACTACAACAAACTAACAAATACTTTCAGATTATTTTTTTAATAGTGTCTAACTCTCTAGAAGACTCTTTTTTCCATATTAAAAATCAGTTTTTTCACAAAACTGAGTTTTGCGACTTCTCCTGATTAAGCAAAAAAATGTATAAATAGAATATAATAGAATACAAGTGAACGTTTTTAGTCATCTGTCCTGATCTTTCTACAGAATCGATTGTTATAATTCTTCTTCTAACTAGAAGCTTTTAGTTTGTAAATGAGAGAAAACCAGCTGTTTTTTTTTAGTATTGTATTTTTACTTTATATATTTGACTTTTTAAAAAGTTTTCAAGGAAATTTCTTCAAAACTGTGGAAATTGAATAAATTCATTGTTGCGGAAATACAAAATATAGGAGATTATCACGTCAGTCTATCGTTATAAAAAAACAAGAAAAAATACAACTTTAATATATGGTGCTTAAAATTATTAAGGAATTTAACAATCCTAAAAATAAAATTTAAATTCCTATATTTGTTCACCTACATTATATGAATTTATATCAAATATACTTATATTCATAAAATGGTAAAAGATTTTCTGTGATTGCGTAATATAAAATTAAATGTTGCATTTGATAAGCTCGCAATTTAAAGATTCATTAATATTCATCGTTAAAAGAAAATTAATCACTTGTGAAAACGACGTCATTTTAAAATTCATTCCATTTGAACTGTGCTTTTTAATTCAAAGCTGCAATATTTTATTGCAATTGTGTTTAAAAGACGCAATTTACATTTTTTAATCCATCGCTTCCTCTAAGGTTAGGGTCACTAACTTAGTCAATAACCGTTTTCATCCATACACAAGAAAGTGTCGTAATTTCTCAAAAAGGAAAAATTAGCATTGTTTCAATGAACATTATGCGAGTGTCATTCTTTTGAATTTTATGTTATATACAATGATATAATATTTAACAAATATATATATTTATGCTTTTTCGTGCATAAAATTGTTACATTTCATTACGAAATGATTTTTGCTACATATTTATTCCTGTACTGTTTCATTTAACTACGGAGATTCGGATCTAATACTAGAATATCGAAATATTTTCCCTTATTCAAAGTAAAGAAACATCATGGTAAAAGAAAATATCGAAAAATACATATAGAAGCATTGAAAGAACTTTCCTTAAATGCACCAAAAATAATTAAAAATTACATAAACAAAACAAAATATGATGCATCAAGAATAGATTATTAAACACTTACCAACGTTAATAGAATATTGTTTTAAAATTTCTTTTTTTTTTCAATTCAATGAAATAGGATATGTAAATAAGTGGTTTCAAAAACATATAACTCAGCAAAAATCGAATTTCAGAAATTTCTGTCGCTATCCTGTGCAAATGCTTCTGTGCAGCCCAAGCCCAGTATATTATCTTTAAAAAATATACACGCCACGTAATACACTTAAATTTGGATAGCTTTGAAAATGTATATCATAGCAGAACACGCAATACCGACAACTATCAACGATAGTCTTTTCTGTAACCGGAATCTTTTGAGAGTCTCTGTAAACGAATGATAAATGCTATATACAACTCAATAGCATATAAGCGACGGACATTTAGACGTCGCGATATAACAGGGACGTTCTTTGAACCTCTTCTGGGTTATTAATTTTAAGTGCAGTTAGTGAAAAAAAGGCCAATAATCAGTTATGTAAGGAAGCATATTAAAAAAAAATTGAATTTGTATTATAACTGTTATCTTTTGCTTATTACATAAAATTTAATTATATTATTTTCTTCTATTAACTTTTCTTTTATTCTATAATTTTAACTACAATATACTTAATATTCCCCAGCGTAAAACATCGACGGGTGGAATTTAGTTTACTATTAAAAATTTGTAAATAGAAGGGCTGAAAGTTAAGATTAATAACTTTACTAAATTAAATTGGCAATAACTATAAAGGAGCCCCCATAGTTTGTTTGAAACATTTTCGTTTTAAAATATGAAATCATAGAAATTTGAGGTTGGTTTGCAATAATAATAATAATAATAATAATAATAATGTGTGAGGCACGCATTGCTATACGTAACAGAAGGCCAACTACAAGTTTGTTGGACACCAACTACAAGTTTGTTTGAATAGGTTTTCGTTTCAAAATGTAAACACAAATACATCACTCAAATTCGAGGATATACTATACCAAAGGCATGTCTGAATTCAACATATTTCAGGAATATTTAAGGTTGTTATCCCTCTGTGGGGAATGTAGGGCGGTTCAGATAGTAAAAATTAAGTATCAAGAGAAACAGAAATTACTTTGGAATGCTGGACAATTATTATGATTATTGTCGAAAATGGGTTACATGGCTTAAATATATAAAAATGTAATTACCGTCAATTATTTCCGAATTCTTTTTCGAAAAAACAAGAACTACTATCACTTGCTGTTGATGAAAATGTTGGAAAATCATCATCTAATTTTATGCCAGTTTATACTAAATAAATCCTTGTTATCGTATGAAATATGAAATATTTAATAAAACTTTATGGCAGCAGTATTAAACATTCAAAAATACACGACGTTATAATCTTACTAATTTAGATTGATGGATTTCACGTTTCATTTATTACAAACATTGTGTTACAATGTTAGTTAAATCGAAGAAATGCACTGAAGAAGCAGCTGGAATTAAACTTTAGTTTCCGAATTTATAACATTGTGTTATTATTTATTGAAAAAGAAATTATATTTAGTTGGAGAAAAAAAAATAATATCAACATTTTAAAAATTTAACGAATAAATTACAGCTACATATAATCATGAGTTATTACAAACTTATATTGAGAAATTTCTTTCCATTAAAAATTTGAATCATGTTGTTTAGAAATTGAAACAATTAAAAAAATACTTACTGATTTACTAAATTTACATTTTTTATTTATGTTTTTATGCCATTTTGTACAAGACAAAATCTATAATTATTATTACTATTCTTTTAATTCAATTATATGATATGAAGATTAATCCTTCACGCATGTAAAATGGATGAAGAAATACATGTAGTAACATATAAAATGATTTTAAAAAGTGTAAACAAAATTGCTATGTTGGATAAAAGAAGAAACATTTATTTAACTTAAAATAAAGAAAAAGTACATAATGGAAAGTTTTCGATATCTTGTTTATCTAAAAATCATAGGCACATATTTGTTTAATTCACATCGAAGTGTAATTTATCAAGATTCTGGCATCGTTTCAAATTTTGAAAGAACTTTAAAAAGTATAAGATCTCAAAAATATTAAGCATTTTGCTTTTAATTTTTATTTGTTCCATAACAGGTTTTAGCGAATCATTTTTCAAAATCAACTATTTTACAATCAAAACAAATATTTTCATTCGTATATTTTTATTTAAAAATGTTACCATTTAAAAGTTCTTTAGTTGAAGGCTTTCAAATATTATTTTGCTATAGAATAATTCTGTAAAAAAAAAAGTATAAAAATAAAAATTTCAATAGCACAACATTTTATTGTTATAGATTATGAGATATTATTTCATTGTTATACGGTAAAAATGGCAGTTTATATTTTGAAAGAAGAAGTTAAGATTACAGTAAGAATGATGTGGAATTAATCTGAAAAGTAGTTAATTTTAATTGGAAGCAATGTAAAAAGCAAATGATGTCGCTATAAACTATTTTATCCATAATGTTACGTCAAATTGTACAGCAATATGTTGTCTATCTTTTGAGCAGAAGTATTCAAAGGGTCGGGTAACCTAGTATGCAAAGCCTTGTATCCGTCGATAAGTATTTAATTACCTAATTAAGATTTTTTTTAACTTTCTACAAGCTAATGTATTACAATAAATTTATTTCACTGTTTTTTTATGCATATTTTATCGTTTTCAAAATTTCCTCTTGTTCTTTTATTAATTTTTTCTTTCACTGACAGCAGAAAATACATAAAAAATAAAAGAAAATCAGAAACCAAGGACAGTAATTCTAGAAAAATTATTTTTTTTATTTGTGACTTATACTACTTAAACTTTTTCTACGTTGATTCGAAACGCATTTTTCACATTTTCTTTCAAAGGTAGCTATTGAAAAATACTTTTTAAAGTGGGTGTTCATTCCAAAATTAAGATGCCAAAAAAAAGGTATTTATT
Source organism: Maratus speciosus (assembly GCA_963932465.1). Taxonomy (NCBI): domain Eukaryota; kingdom Metazoa; phylum Arthropoda; class Arachnida; order Araneae; family Salticidae; genus Maratus; species Maratus speciosus. The sequence continues at coordinate 388,397,843 of OZ010788.1, read as the reverse complement.
TATTTTGTAATAAAGTAACATTATAAAGCATTTCAAAAATATTATTAGTATGCTCACACAATAGGTTGAGAATTAAGTGAATGCTAATTACACTTTCGCACATTCTCTTTAATGCATTCCTTAGTTTTTATTACAAAGCTGGATACAAAACGAGTATTTTAAATATGCAATATTCCAAAACACTCATTCTAATATAGATTACAGTGCAATATAGATAAAAAGTATCAAAAACAGAAGTAAAAGGAGATTCTAAAGAAATAGAAGGAAGATATTTGCGCAACAAATTCACATTCATTTCTGGTAATTAAGTACTAGAATTTCATTCCTGAACTCATCGCTAAGTTTTTGTTATAAAAATATACTTTATAAAAAAATATACTACAAATATGAAACTAATTACAACGCCAGAGAAAAATTTATGACATTTTGTACAAATAAGGGACGAAGGAAAAAAGGTTGAAGAAAAATGTCCGGAATCGCAAAAAATTTTCTATAAAATGATGCTTGCATGTTTATTCAGGTAGGGGGGATGGGGGCACACGTGAACATCGCAATTTTTCTATAGTTATTATAAGTTTTTTTTTTTATTTGAAAAAAATTACTAAAGATGATAGCGCCTGTAGACATATGGTAAAATTTTTTGAAGCTCTGTGACATTTTGTTTGTCTTCTGTAGTCAAAACACTGTTTTTAGATCTCAAAAGTAAAATCTTTGTTCCAAGTTGATAAGCGAATAACTTTATTTATTTAATCATTTATTTGAATTTTAGTGTTTTAACATATACTAGGAATACTAATAAACATTTCTGATACAGTTCTTTTACTTCTAAAATTAAGAAATGTTAATGATTTATCAATTTAACAAAAGCAGCAATGTGGGGCACTTGTGAACAGACTAGCTGGGGCACATATAAACAGTTCATAAGTGCCCCATTAATCATTCTGTGATTCTGTTTCTTTCAGTTAACTTAATGAGAAATAATGTAAGTTCCATTATCTACAATTTTCCTGAAATAGAAAATATTTTCCTCACACAAAGTTTAGTTTGTATTGAAACTTCTACAAACACATCTTTCAGCAAATACATAAAGAGCAACAAGCTCGTTTACGTTCAATTGTACTTTAAATAAATTTAATGTTTTCTAAAATGCAATAAGTGTTATATATTATTATACTAAACGGTTTACTACAATATTTTTTATGCATTGTTAATACAAAAGTATTACCTTGAACAACTTTGCAAATTTTTCTGTTACATTTTTTCTAACCTTGCAATGATGGCTTACTTCCATCTCTAAAACAGTTATGTATATGATGCTTTGAATGGAGTTATCCATTCAAAATACCATATCCATAAATACCAGTAATATTTTAATAAAGTAAAATTTTTAAACTGATAACTACAGTAAAATCCCGATTGTACCCCCCCCCCTCTTTCAAAAGCAAAAGAAGTTGGGGGGGAGGGGTTATAGTCGAGATTTTTTTTATCATTAAAAAACACTTCTTTATCTATAATTTACAAGTAAATAAGGCAGAACAGGAGTGAGAATCTTTCGTATTTCGACAGATTCCCGATAAATAGTATGTAAATGCCCCCTCCCTAAAATTTCCTCCAAACAAAAACCCTTAAACACAATTTAAAAGTTTTAATTTCTTATTTTTAAATTTCTTCTTTATTTTTTTTATTTTATTGCAACAATATTTAATGAATCATATAAGACTCTCCCTTCCAAATCTACTTATTTTCATTTTATAATATTTTGCTTAAACATATCGCTCAGAATCTAGAGAAATATATATATATATTTTTTCTTCTTTATGGTGAATTTAAAAGGTAATATAACTAATGATTACGATGACAAATGAATAACAGCATAAAAAGCATGTTAAAGGATTGTGTTCACATGTGCCCGAAGTGTGTTCACAACTATCCCGCTGTTGGGGCACATGTGAACAATTTTTTCAATTTATAAAACTATTAAAAAATGTAAGAAAAACTATACAGGTGATTTAAAAAAAATTACCATGTGGAAAAGAATGTTCTGTTTACTATATTAAGTAGTTTTTGTTTATAGAAATTAATCCAGTTATTAGAAAAAGCTATATTTATGCGAACTGTTCACATGTGCCCCCATCTCCTCTAATAAGTTTGTTTTTAAATGGTTTTTTTTTTTTGAAAAATTTTAAAAATTAGATCTCTTATAAAATTGACTTTTATAATAGCAATACCTCTGAAGTTCTTTATCGAAATAAGTAATTTATCGCGTTTAATTATACGAGAGATACATGTGTGAATAAGATTTGGTGTATTAAGAGAAACATACACTTTAATCGGAGGTCAAATATAGCATTCTATGCGGCAATTTGAGAGGTTTAAAGGCAAAATGTAACTTTAATTGAATTTTTGACCGTATATCTTTAATCACTTAACAATTTATTTTTACGGGCATTTTGTGATCTATAATAATATTTTATTTGTAAACAATTTTATATAAAATCGATTGTAGAAATTTAAATAAACAATCGAAATTTTTACAAAAATTGATCTTATTAGTTTACCCAAATATTTTATTCCAGTGACTTAACGGACTTGTTTAGGAGAACTGCCATGAAATGAAGTTGTATAAATATGGATGTCAGAAATGTTAAATGAATTGTTTCGACCTACATTTGTTATTATCATGTAATTATGACTTTTGGATCACATGTTCAGACGAATTCAGATATCCTAGTAGGACACAAGGTTTACAAAACGTTTTTACAATAATGTAACTATATAAATCTAAATTTTTAACTTTTAAAAACAGTATGTGCAACTGCGGTAAACGCAGTCAGACATTGCAGTTAGAAGAAAAACGTTTCGTTTCAATTTATCAGTATCTGAAATATTTTCTAATATGAGCCGTTCACTTCTACTAAATCTTCTTTTACAGTATTTTAACTGGTTTAATGTTCGCAATAGCACACTGAGCAAAATATATCATGATTACTTCCTTTACATAAGTAAATAAAAACTAGTTTGTTGTGACCATCACAAAACTTTCTTCTATATAAATCACATCAATTAAATCATTTAAATAGTACAAGAAATTACATCAAATATCAAATTAGCACAATTCATATCAAAGTATATCTGAATTTGAAGTTTGATGAAAATTCGTGCGTTAGTTATTGAGATAGAGCTATAGGGGAAATTCTGAAAAATGTAGCAAAGCAGCGCTACCTGTTGTGCGATTTGCACCAAAATATAAATATGAAGGAGTTCAGTGGATAGGGTGTTTAAAATGCATAAAACTCCACCCATTAATTACAGGAACCAACACTTTTATTTAAACAATTAAACAAGTTACAAAAGAATAAATATACTGTTAGTTACTTAAAAATGACAGAAAGAAAACCCCTTGCATAAAAGTACGCTGAAGCGCAAAGCTAAAAAATACATGCTCTTACATCTTTATGAGCAGAGAGGAAAGTGATTAATTTCATAAGAAGCTTATAACACTCGGCGTTACAATTCATCGCCAATTTCAAACATTAGTACTGTGAACGAAGGGCAAACAAAGGTTTTATTTGCGAACCAAATGGTTCATAATCTAGCCACATAATATAGCAACCCGATGAAAACGCGTGATACAAACGTTTTCCAGAACAACGGTTCTTCATATGTAGAAATTAGCGACGCCAGAAAACCAGGAAATGTTTATCTAAAGCAAATGATTACGTTAAATGATTGCTACTTATAATTGCGCAATGCCGAGAAAGGCATGTTTTTTTACACAACCGATAAAAAAATTTAACGTACATGTAACGTACAAGTGATTAAAGACCGCGTCCAAATAACTATCTTTTTACTTTTTTGATAATTTATTCCAATGGCTCTCAATTAAGTAGAGAATGAGACTGGATTATTTCCTGCATGGGCGACGCAAATGAAAAAAACAAAATAACATTCATTCTAACATTAAAGGCAGATGCATTTATCTCTTCTGTTTTATTTAACGGCACAAATGTTATTGGAAAATAAATTGCATCTGCGAGAAAATGTTACAAATCATAAACTGAAAATTACTGCATTAAATTAAAGATATTAGTGAAAGAAAAGAAAAAAAAAGCGAAAAGATGAAATTCCCTACGGATTTTAAGCAAAGAATTAAATTACAAATTTTAGTTTAACGAGGGGGGGAAACAACATGTTCAACAGCAAAAAAAAATATACATATTTAAATTAATTTTGAAGAAAACATGATATGTTACAGAACTCTGTCACAATAAAAAGCACTAATTCATATCGAGGTATACCTGAATCTCAAGTTTGTTGAAAATCCAAGCATTAGTTCTGGAGGTAGAGCTATTGCGTAAATCGCAAAAATGCAGCATAGCAGCGCCACCTGTTGAGCGATTTAAACCAAAACATAAACAACACTAATTCATATCCATGTATATCTGAATCTGAAGTTTGTTGAAAATCAAAGCATTAGTTCTTGAGATAGATCTTGAGATAGATTGCGGACATCGCAAAAATGCAGCATAGCAGCGCCACCTGTTGAGCGATTTACACCAAACTGTGCAAAACGTCAATTCATGTCAAGGACTAACTGAATCTGAAGTTTGATGAAAATCCGTGCATCATTTCTTGAGATAGAGCTATTGCAAAAATCGTGTAAATCCTGCGAAATTCAGCGTACTAGCGCCATCTATAAGGGGATTTACACCAAAACGTTACCAGCACCAATTCATATCAAGGAATAACTAAATATGAAGTTTTATAAAAATCTGTGCATTAGTTCTTGAGATAGAGCTATTACAGAAATCGCGAAAAATGCAACATAGCAGAGCCTCCTGTTAGGCGATTTACAGCAAAAACTAATCAGCATCAATTTATACCAGGGACTACTATAACATAAAATACTACAATGCTGTGTAAATACTACATTTGGTAAATACTACAATGAAAAGCAGTATAAGTAATACAATGAAATGGTAATGTACTCTTCTAAAAATAGAAAGTACTATTTTTACATAAGGTATCTGTTTACGTTCGGAGCATTTTTTACTTTCTTCTATCTTTACAAGAAGAAAGTATTGGATTCATGAAAATTTTCGAATTCCGGTTTTCGACGGATTTACACGTTTTAATGGTCAGAGAACCCGAAAAACATGTTTTTACAAAATGTCTGTCTGTGAGTCTGTCTGTCTGTCCGTCTGTCTGTGTGTCTGTGTGTGACATACATTTTGTGGGCGCTCTATTTCAAGAACTAATGCACGGAATTTAATAAAAATTCATATTCAGTTAGTCCCTGATACAAATTGATGCTGATTAGTTTTTGGTGCAAATCGCTCAACAGGTGGCGCTGCTATGCTGCATTTTTTATAATTTCCGAAATCTCTCTATCTCAAGAACTAATGTACGGATTTTCATGAAATTTCAGATTCAGTTAGTCCCTGATATGACTTAATGCTGGTTATGTGTTGGTGTAAATCGCTGAACAGGTGGCGCTGCTATGCTCCATATTTTACAATTTTCGCAGTGGCTCTATCTCAAGAACTAATGCACGGATTTTCATCAAACTTCAGATTCAGTTAATCCTTGACATGAGTTGACGTTTTGTACAGTTTGGTGTAAATCGCTCAACAGGTGGCGCTGCTATACTGCATTTTTTACAATTTCCGCAATAGCTCTATCTCAACAACTAATGCTTGGATTTTCAACAAACTTCAGATTCATGTATACTTTGATATGAATTAGTGCGGTTTGTGTTTTGGTGCAAATCGCTCAACAGGTGGCGCTGCTATACTGCATTTTTTATGATTTCCGCAATGGCTCTATCTCAAGAACTAAAGCGCGGATTTTCATGAAACTTCAGATCTTGATGCTGATTACGTGTTGGTGCAAATCACTCAAAAGGTGGCGCTGCTATGCTGCATATTTTACAATATCCGCAGTGGCTCTATCTCAAGAACTAATGCACGGATTTTCATCAAACTTCAGATTCAGTTAATCCTTGACATGAATTGATGTTTTGTACAGTTTGGTGTAAATCGCTCAACAGGTGGCGCTGCTATACTGCATTTTTTACAATTTCCGCAATAGCTCTATCTCAACAACTAATGCTTGGATTTTCAACAAACTTCAGATTCATGTATACTTTGATATGAATTAGTGCTGTTTGTGTTTTGGTGCAAATCGCTCAACAGGTGGCGCTGCTATGCTGCACTTTTCAGAATTTCCATTATAGCGGTATTTGAAGAACTAATGCAACAATTTTCACTAAACTTCAGAATCAGTTAATCCTTGATATGAATTGACATTTTGTACATTTTGGTGTAAATCGCTCAACAGGTGGCGCTACTATACAGCATTTTCCACGATTTCTGCAACCGCTGTATCTCAAGAACTAATGGACATATTTTCATCAAACTTCAGATTCAGTTACTCTTTGATATGAAATGATGCTGACTACGTGTTGGTGAATATCGCCCAATAGGTGGCGCTGCTGTGGTGCATTTTGCACTATTTCCTCAATAGCTCTATCTCAAGAACTAATGCACGAATTTTCATCAAACTTCAGATTCAAGTACACCTTGATAAATGTTGATACTGATTATGTGGTTGTGTAAATCGCTCAACAGGTGACGCTGTTATGCTGCATTTGTCATGATTTGAGCAATAGCTCTATCTTAGGAACTAATGCACGGATTTTCCCCAAACTTCATATTCAGTTAGACATTGACATATGTTGATGATAATTAGGTTCTGGTGTAAATCACCCGATAGGTGGCGCTGCTATGCTGCATTTTGATGGATTTACACGTTTTTATGGACAGTAATATCTCAAGAACTAATGCACGAATTTCATCTTTTTAGAATCCTCATGATGAGCATAGATGCACTGTGATAAAGAATTTTGAAGTATTGACAAGTATGAGATAGAAGAAAGTTTTGTGATGGCCACAACATACTAGTTTAATATGTAAAATGTAGAATAAATACACATAATTTTAGTTCAATTGTAATATAGAATATTAAAGAAAGTTAAAATTTTACCAATATCTCCATATCATATCTTCTTTGAATCTAATAGCTGCAGTAGCAATCTTACCGACTTATGTGAGTGAGAGATTCCAAGCTGGGCATTATCCTCGTGGCTTATTGGTAGAGCACTAGAGAGCTATTCCACGAGCCCGTGTTCGATTTCCGGCTTGGGCATTTTTCACTCTGACGGTTTACTCTTAGTTAGTAAAATGATAATTCACGTCTTTAATATCTTCTGAACATTTTCCAAAAATTAGGGGGGAGTTGCCATATTTTTAGCAAAATTTCAAGCTTACGCCAGACAGCGTACACCCAGTTAAACTAAATATATTTCAATTTCCTCTGCACTACATACTACTATTACAACTACCTGTGCACTAGCGTGGTCATAAAAAATCTATTTTCTAATTTTTTCGGGGAGACCAACCCCCCCCCCCCCCCCCAAAAAAAAAAAAAAAAAAGTTGCCAGTTGGCTAGAAAATGAGATTGGAAAAGTTTCGGCTCATTTGGATAATATTAACCCGTGCCTCATTGAGGTCAATGTTCGGAAAAAAACGTGATTTTTTGCAAAAAACGCTGTGTTTCCTTCATGAACATTGAGAGTGGTCTCCCGGTGGATAAGAGTAAAAAAAAAAAAAAAAAAAAAAAAAAAAAAAAAAAATCCCATATAGCTTGTGACCCTCCTACTGTGCACTGAACTAGGGGTTTTAGAATATCATCCAAATTAACTAAAATATCTAAAAATATGTAAAAAAAGACCTTTTTAAATTAAAACTAATTATTTTTTTTTATATTCAAGTGCCTATGAAATATTTATATAATCACATACAGATTAGATTTTAGGTCAGAACATAGACGGTAATATGGAAAGCATTTCACTGAAGACATAATTTCACTGAAATATGTTTAAAACATTTTATGTAATGGAGCTTATCGAACATGGAAATAAAGGAAAAACTTATTTTCCAGAAATCGCATTTAAACATATATTATCTATATTATTTCTTATATATAAAATTAATCAAAAATAGGCAATTGCGGTTTATTAGTTTTTTTAAGCAAAAAATGTAAAAGAATTATGCGAATAAAAACATTGTTTACATTTCCCCTAATAGCAAACAAACAGTACAAAACAGTAAAAATGTAACAGATAATTAAAAAATCTAGAATTATATTGGGTGCCAATTATTATAAATTACTTCTTATGAATCCATTTTACTTGCACATTTTTATGCTCAAGATTAAATTGAGATTTCAGCAATATAAATTCATAAATTTAGGTTTTTAATCTAAAGCTTTCAAAAACCAGTTACCTGCGGATACCTTATATACTAATGACGTAAGCATCCATAACATCCCTCATAGCATGCATGGTCACGGTGACGTCGTTGTGACGTCACTGTAAGTCACTATGGTCACGTCACATCTGTGACCAAAATGCCACCACTCAGTGATGTCACATTGTGACTGAGATGTGAACTTCTTAGAAAACTTTAAAAAATTACGAAAATTCTTTAAAACATGTTATTTACTGTAAAATTATGTTTTTTTGGCAATAAAAAAAAAAATTGTGAGGTCACTGTTATGTCACTGCTATGTAACGTACGTCACGTCACATATGTGACAAAAAAACCACCATATTCTAAGTCACAGTGTGACAAAACTATGAACTTCAAAAAGTTTTGAAAATGAAGAGAAATATTTTAAACAGTCACGAGTTACATGGCATAAGGAATAAAATATATTAGTAGGTAGCAAATGGTAAATTCTGTCACTAAAGGGGAGGGGGGCATAATAAATAAAGTGCACGATACAAGCATTAATAAACTAAATTTTCAGGCTATATTTTATCAATTTGATATCTAAGATAGTGAATGTATACTTTTTCATGATTTCAATTTTATCTAGCATTTGTATAATATATTTAGAATTAGGAATATTAAATTTATACACTTTACATATTTAGTTTGCTGGGAGGAAATTTATTTATTTCTTTCTTTTTTTACCGACCAGGATTATTCGAAACACTTCTGTGGTTTCAAAATAAAAAATTTCTATTACAGTTAAATCTGCAACTTTTAATGAGCACGTAGATAGAGTTTTCAGAGTTTAGTCATCTATGCATTTCTTGCTTTAGAATATTTTTATAATTTGTATTCAAGTCATAAATTCTACTTCTTTCAGACTTTTTAAATAAAATTAGCATTTTCCGAAAATAAAAGAAATATACAAAATTTGTGCAAAACAAACTTTACTTTAAAAGAAAAAAGAGGGGGGATCGTTATTACCATTAAATTTAATTTTACACCTTTTGAAAATTTAAACAATGGTATATCTAATAAACTCTAATTATGAATATTATTATTATAATTATTTAGAAAACAGGAACTTTACAATACATTTTAACTTGAATTATTTGGTACGGATAAAAAGAAAAGGTTAAATACATTGGACATTTCTTCAAATACAAAATTTTAATTAACCATACTTTCAGAAAATTACTGCGCATTCAAGTTTCATATCTCTTGCATGCAAAAACAAATAATCTGTACCAGACCATCTGCTTGAAAATCGTCTGGCCCACGAAAAAATAAACATGAGAAGACGCGGGAAATAAATAGTTCACTGTTTTTAGAACATCACATTCACCACGTCTACAACACTTTAAGATAAGGAAATGATTTACACGGATGATTACCATTTTAGGATACACGGATATTAATAGAACGTATATGCAAGTTTTATTTAATTTAAATATTTTATTCCTGATTTGTACATATGAGTTAAATAGTTTTATGTTATATTTGTAAGAGACTGATCTTTAACTGTCAGTAGCGATATTTTCAAAGTCGATAACTGTAACGAAAAATATCTTAATCTGCCATCGCTTGAAAAAAAAAACTGCGTAGAGACTGTGCATGCCTACATTCATACTGGAATTAATATAAACATTAATTTACTCTTACTTGAGTTTGAAAATGTATGGAACGACAATGATTTGGAATTATTTTATCGGCTTCTTACTATTTTTTGATTACTAACACTTATAGTTATTATTATTTTGGGGTTAAATATGATGTTTGATTATCATGAGATTACGAAACTGTTTCAGATTAGAAATTAACATTATACTGGGAAAATGTATTTTTACATATTACACTAGTGAAACATTTGAAAGAATATTCTTTTAGTGCTAATAATATTTTAAATTATCTTTCAAAATCCTAAATCTTCAAACCAATGTTTTCAGATTTAACATTTGCCGAAATTATAAAATAATAGGAATTCCTTATACCATATGGAAATATTTTTGAGATATTGTTAAATCTAATAACGCATTTAATTTATCTATTGAGTTTGCTGTTGTTTAATAGTACAAATATAAATACTAATTATTATTTTTAGTGTTTTTCAAATTGGTATATTTATTTTTTTAAATTGTATGTAAGCATTTTTTCCGTTTGAGATTTTAATCAAACATTTAATTATAGACATTCTGAATCGGTTATTAAATTTTCTTCTATTGTAAATTCATTTTCTACGTTTATGATACGCGTAATTATTGGCACTAAAAAGTAAAATATGATATTTAAGCATTGAAACAAAGTGTTTTTCATGTCTGATGGGAAGTTATAGAGTAAACTGCTTTAGTATATATTTTTTAAAAGTTTATAATACAGGATACATAATATAGGACACAAGTTGAAAAGTTCTTATGACTTCGGTTTGTCTCTCTGTCTGTCCGTCTAGCAGTCTGTCCGCACTCTAACTCTCGAAAATATACTCGGATTGCCCTGAAATTTTTGGATGTTATTGACGTTTACCATAGCACGGTACCTATTTGTAATGAAGTTTGTAGCATGCTTTGTCCATTTACAGGGACAGCCAAAAGCTTTCCGTTACATTACAGCCTATGGGAAAAAATCGTTTCAAATGATTTTTTATGATTTTACGCACGCTTTCAAACAGAATAAAATTTATATGCATTTATGAAGTGCACTAAAATATGCATTCTATTGACTATGCGATGCAAAGAATAGTTATTGTTCATTTACAGGGCTAAAAAAGGAATTCAAATACATAATGATATAGGGGTGGAGGGAATTGTTTGCGGCATACTTTAATTATGTTAATCTATTTCATATATAATGAAATTGATATATGTCGCTGAGGTTTACATACTATAAGTTACTTCATGTATAATACGAATAATACGTATATAGCATTTACAGGGACACACAAAATATTTCAGATACTATATTGTATCCGAAGTACTGTTCATTAGCGATGATTGCTGGAAATGTATTTTTAATTATGATATGCGCTTTTATGATTCACTATATTTATGCATAGTATATGGTGTATATAAATGCTATAATTCCTATACAAGGCTACACAAAAGTATTCGTAAGGATTGTTGGGTATGGGCGCAAATTGCTTAAAGGTTGTTTTTAAATGAGTTATGCTTTTTTTTTTTGCTGAACTGCATTTAATTTACCAAGAAATGTTTGTAGAATATAGATAAAATGATATACAGGGTCACGTAAAGAATTGGATACATGTTCGTCTATAAATTATAATTTCTGGAAATGTGATTTCAGCAGTTTTAAGAGTGCCTTAGTTTGAATTAAATTTTAACTAAACAGTGGCATGTAATAAAGATTCTAGGTAAACTACAGGGTTGTACAAAAGTATTCAAGTATACACTTAAAAAAATGGGAAGTCAAAATTGAGTAAAATGTACTCAATTTTAAATGCGTCACATACTCAAAATAGCTCCGATCCAAATGTACTCAAAGTTGAGAAACACATGTACTCATTTTTTATTCATTGGTTGTGATCAAATATGAATCGTTATGTACTGCCCCTCCCCCAAAAAAAAAGAAAAAAAAAGAAAAACCTAAAATTTAAAGTAAAAATGTACTGACATTTATTTCCCGTTCAAAGTTCTTAACAAGAAATGTTTAATTGATTATTTATTAAGAAAAATAGCAAATTTCTTTACAAGATACTCAAATCGAATATTTTTATGACAAGAGCATTATTTCCAATCACTTTTAAATTATTTTTAAAATGCTGTGCATAATTTAATATTTACATTAACAAACATCATTTATGCCGCCATAAATGAAATGAACCATTACAGGGTACAAAACTATTCGTTTGTTTGGGTTTGATAACATGTGATGTTTCAAAATAGAGAAAGCATGGGTTCATTTTTGATCCAAAAATATTCAATTCGATATGAGTACGTCGGTTTACTTATTTTTGAGTACTTCATTTTTCTCAGTGTATCAACCTACAGATCAAATACAGCGCTGTTCAAAAGAATTGGAAAACATATTTGGCTATGAACGGTAACTGCTGAAATCAATTTTTCAAATGTTTTATGAATTTTCTAAAATGTTTACTTAGTTATCTTATTTACGTCATTTCCCTAAATTACGATGTCTTGTTAAAGCATTCAGAAAGTGTTGGAAAGTATTTTATAATCTATGATTAACGCATGATTTTTCTTACTCGTTTTTTTTCTATTTCCCAGATCAGTCTTTTCCTATAAAACATACCAAATCTATTTAGCTCAAATTCACAAAATACAATATACACGGGAATGAAAATTTTAAATAAATATCGCTTATCATGCCGCTCTATAAATAATAGTTGTATTAATATCCGTTAGTCTCCATGTTCGTATTTAATAAAGCAGTGACAAATCACAACAAATTAAAAAATTTACACATTCTAAATATCAAGCTTGAACTCAATATCAAGCATACAACTTAATATCAAGCATAGAACTTAATATCAAGCATAGAACTGAATAAAAAAATATGTCAGTTGATAAGCATTGTTTTTTAAGTGGAAAAATTTAAAATGTTTTAGAAGAATAGTACTCCAAAATAGCGATATTTTGCTAAAAAGTACGGTAAAAAGATAAGATTTTATATTTACAGCAAAAGGTTATTTCAAAATTCATCGCTGTATTAATACTTAGAAATTTTTCCAGAGAGAATCCTTCGCCTTATATACAATATTTCAAATGAAAATCAAATATCAAATTAATTGCTTAAAAGGCGCAAAGGCCAACATAGTGAAAAAGATTCCATGCCGGGACTCGAACACGGGCCATCAGTATAACACACTGACATTCTACCGACTAAACCACATGGAACGACGCCCAGTCTGTAAAATTTCTCACTAATACAGGTTGGCAAGGCTACAAACGCAGCACAAGATGGAATATTTATCGTGAGCCACCGACATGGGGTAAACACGAAACTGAGGTAAACATGGGGTAAACATGAAATCCAGCATCGATTGAAACTATATTAATAATTGGAAATTTTTCCAGGGAGAAACATTCGCCTTGCATACAACATTTCAAATTAAAATTGCCTTTTAAGCAATTAATTTCACATTTGATTTTCATTTGAAATATTGTATGCAAGGCGAATGGTTCTCTCTGGAAAAATTTCCAAGTATTAATATAATTTCAATCGATGCTGGATTTAATTAAGTTTCGTGTTTGCATCATGTTCGTGGCTCACGCTAAATATTCCATCTTGTGCTGAGTTTGTAGCCTCGCCATCATGTAATAGTGAGAAATTTTCTAGCCTGGGTATCGTTCCATGTGATTTAGTCGGTAGAATGTCAGTGAGCTGTACTAATGGCCCGGTTTCGAGTCCCAGCATGGAATCTTTTTCACTATTTGCGTCTTTTAAGCAATTAATTTGAAATTTGATTTTCATTTGAAATCACAGTGTTTATGACAAGTTCGTCACAAATGACACATATTTCACAAATTGGTCACAGTGTGACTTCAAAGCATTGTCGCTTTCGTCACAGGTTCGTCACAAAGTTAATGCCAAAATAGTCACAAATGACACACTTTTCACAAATTTGTCACACCGTGACTTCACAGAGTGGTCACAATGTGACGTCACAAACGACCTCTAAAACGGCCATAACGACCTCACATTCTAGTCACTGTGACGTCACATCGACGTCACGTGACGTCACATCGACGGTCACAAAATCACAGTGTGACTTCACAACGACGTCGCCGCGACGTCACCATGCCTTACGGGATATAGTAAAAGACAATATGATAATGAGTATAAAAACTTAGAAAATTCTTTTTAATAATTTATGTCAAACAAAGAAACAACACTGTGGCTTCAAATTTGGTAAATTCAGAATAACTAAATGAACGTAATATGCAAAGGAAGTAAAGTACAATGTTTCATATGTAGTTACGCTTAAAAACTGAAATTTTGAAAACCGTAAAAAGTGATTTAAAAAGTTGCAACAAATGTTATAAAGTTTATGTAAAGAACTATACTTCAAAGTGAAAGAAATTAAAACCGTCACGCATAATGAGCATTATGATTATCACACTTTTAAAATTTCTTCAAGTTTTATTATATACCTTAAGTTATTAAAGATTATTTTATTTGGATTCTCGATTGAACAGAAAAACCTTATGCGATTTTAAATAATTATATATAGCATGAAAACACACTTAAATGTTAAATATTTATTAAAATGCAAAATTACTTACTTTTCTCAGCATTATTTTGATAACTTTTAGATGCAAATAGTGTTATGATGAATTTCATCAGATATATAGCATTTTAAACAGGACTTTAATTTTATATTATTTTCTTTATTCTAAAATATTGACACCATAGAAAATTTTCATAGAACATTCTGTTTACTTAATTCGTTCTGACACAAATCTGCTTCAAAAGAGATGTTTTCATTAGTAAATACATTAGTAAATACACACATATAAATTAAATATTTATTAAACATATAAAAGTTAAATATTTACTAAACATACAACATTTAATATTTATTAAAATGCAAAATTACTTTGCTATTAAATTTGCTATTTTTCAGCGTTATTTTGGCATTACATTAAAACAGTGTTATGTTTAATTTTATCAGATATAGCATTTTAAACAGACGATTCATTTTATATTAGATTCTTTATTATAAAATACTGGCATCATAAAAAAATTTTCACTGAAGATACCACTTACTTAATTCGTTCTGACTCAAACCTGTATCGAAACAAATATTTTCATCAGTAAAGGAATTATGCAAACATTAAAGTCCAAAAGGTATAATCTTTTGGTTGATAATTTTTTTTATTAATTCAAATTTTATTATTTTTATTTCTATTTTTGTACTCTCGGAGCCTTTTTCTTTTGTGTGTGTTTGCTAACAGATTCCTCCAAAATCATTCAAATTAACAGAATAATTTCTAATTTTGTTTTATGACTCAATAATTAATTCAAATGTAAATATAAATCTACCATGTTCCTTATTAGAATAATAAAGGTAAGGCTATACCCATTTTATTTTAAAGATTTACTTTATGTCAGCCTGGCGAAAATCAATGCTGTATTAAAGTATTTTGATTGTCATTTGCATGTAAATAAAATATGTGTGCTTTCGAAGTAGATTTAAAACTGTTTTGTTGAGAGATGGATTTTCATTCTCAAACAAAGACTTCAACCTACTTACAACTGTTTCTGTCACAAACTTTTTGAAGTGATACTCGATAATGATCAAACCTATTCTGTTTTGTGTACAGAAACGTAAGCCCTTTGTAAAGGAAAGAAAAATTAAATACTAAATAAACTTTGAAGAAAACATCTTCAGAACTCAAAGCTTTAATAACGAAGTATATTTATCTTTAACTTACTACAAAAGCTGTTGTTTAGTTTCTTTTTTTCCTATTTAAGACTTGTCTTTTTTTATTACTGAAACACCTGATGTACATTTTACTGTCGTAATAAAAACAGAAAACACGTCTTGAGGGTCGGAATTTTCATAAAATTCAAAGTAAAACTCCATAAGTTTTGCTGTAGAAGAAAATAATTTCTATTATTTTATTTGTTAGAGTATAAAGAAAGTTTTCTAAACTTATGTTAAATAACTCATGAGCCGTATGAAAACTTAAATGTCGCAATTTAAAAAAAATCCTATTTTGATATAAATGGGTTTTCATTGAAATATATCTGTAAAACTAACAGTTTAGGAATAATCTATTGGGGAAGAGAAGGAAGACACCCAAAGTAACGAGTATTCTTTGTATTTATGATAATCATCATTGATTAAAATATTGTTATTAGCTAGTAAATAATTTAAGAAATTTAAAAATATAAAACACATAAAAATATTTTATTTTAGTGATCGGTTTAACAACATAGATATTAAGAATTTGTATAAATGTTTAAGAACACAGATATCAATTAAATATAAAAGTTTACATTTCTGTTAGATCCTTTAAAATATATTGAACTTCACCTTACATCGTAATTATATTATTTATAAAAATACAATATATAAACATAGTACAAGTGCAACTTCTAATATATTATCTCCTCTTTATTTATATCAGTATGACAGAAATTCACTGAAAAATAAAAATGATTATTTTTTGATATAGTTATATTGATGACTATAATAATCAGATCGTTACCCTATTGAGGTCTTACACAGCTACTTTAACATAAAACGATATGATAAATAATGAAATTTTCTTATTTAAAAATACAGATTTATAATAAATATTTATTTGATATATTTTTGAAAAATGGACTGATTTTTCTTTTACAGTAAATATGATTACACATTATAATTCATGCTTAGATAAAAATAAAATTATTTACATAATTATTTATTAAAACGAAAATATTTATGTTCATGTAAATATAAAAATAAAAACATTAATTTTATTAGTAATCAAGCTAAACTATATGAATATCCAAATTTCTTTGTAAATTCAATAAATAATTCATTAAACTTAAAAACGTTATACATATATATATGTTACGGCAAAACCCGAAATCGGCCATTTCGCGAACTGCCCGGCCAAATCGCGAATTGGCCACCCAGGTCAAAATTCATGCCAGTATCAGCAACAGAAATAGGCTAGTTATTGCCATGTATTGCTTTGTCTGCTAGATTTTCCTGTTATTATATGCTTTATAATGCTGGCTAGCATCAAATGCTGTATAACTAGATTTACAGCAACGACATAACAAGCTATATACAAACATTTTATACTTATTTGCTGTTTAATCTACTTTCAAAGCATGGAGAGGTAGGTACCTTAACGTGCTATTATATGCTTTTTTAAGCTTGCCCGCATAATATGCTAGGCAGCCAGCTTCGAAAGATATAGCATGACAAGCTATGTACAAGCATTTTATGCTTATTTTCTGTTTAAGCTTCTTCCAAAACATGGAGAGTTAGGTACCATAACGTGCTAGTGTATGCTTACCAGCATAATATGCTATGCAGCCAGCTTAGGTAGAAAACAACGTGTCGTACTATGCGCCAGTAAGATGTGCTAATTTGCTACACAAGTCTCTTCCAGTAATGGTGAGGTAGGTACCTCTATGAACAATTGTGTGCCTGTTAATGCATGCCAGCATCAAATGTTTATTATTATTATTATTATTATTATTATTATTAGTTACTCGAAAAATATAAATTTGACTATGTTTTTGAAAAAAAAAAAGAAAAGAAATTTTAATTATAAATTAAATTTTTAAATCCGAGGAGGGACAATAGCTCTCTTCCACTTCCGTCCACCTAACAGAAAATTATTACTTCCTCTTTTATTTTAAACTAAGAGAAAAATTTCAATTTGTTTTTCAAAATCGGAGAAAAAAATTAGTTAAATTTCAAAATCGAGGGTGGCTTAAAGGATCCCCTAAGCTCTCTTTCCTTAATGGAATATTCAGTCATTTCCGTTATGGAAATTTTACTGTACATTGCAATTTTACAAGATGTAAATTATAACTTTTATTTTTTTTTAATTAACTTCTATTGCGGCGATGTTAAGTTCTATGAGGGATTCAACATCTATGAGAGTCTTCTATGGGACCCCCCTCCCCACCTTAAAAGGAATTTTTTTCTTCTTCTTCTTAGAATTTAAATATTTTAACTTACTCGAAAAAAAAATGCAGTATGTCTTTAAAAAATGGAGAAAATAAAATATTGTTCATTAAAATTTAAAATCCGCGGGAAGGGGATGGCTGACACATGAATTCAAGACTATCTTAAACTGATCATTTGAGATTAGTTATTCACACCTAAACATCAAAAGAAACAGATCTAAAAATTAATTCCCATAGCGGATATAGAAGAGTAATTCTCCCCCCCCCCTCCCCAACTGAAAATTTTAAACTGATCTTCCACTCACTGTTAAATTATTTTAACTTATTTCAAAATTATAAATTTTCCATATCTTTAAAAATGGGAGAAAAATAAAATTTTGCTTATTAAATTTCAAAAGCTGGGAAGGGGGAGAGCTGTGTCACAGCCACCTGAATTAAACACTGCCCCTTGAACACGTTTGAGATAATTTTTTAACACATAAATAAGAAAAAATTAACAATTAATTTCCATTGTAGATTTAAAGGAAAAAGCGCACCCCCCCCCCCGCCCCGCCCACACACACACACCAAAATGGAAGAAAATTCATACCTTCACTTTCTCTTAGTATATAATTCTTTTAAGTATCTCGAAAAAAAATTACTGTGTTTATTAAAAATCAGAAAAAAAACATTAGTTTATTAAATTTAAAAATCCAGGGGCAGTAGATTTCCTTTTCCGGCTACTACAACGAAAATTCAACAACGAAAACCAAAATGCCTTCGTCCACCCGTTTTAGATAAAATTTTAACACATATATCTAAAAAAAAATTAAAATTAATTTCCATGAAGGATTATTTGGAAAAAGCGCCCCCTCCCGTTTTAGATAAAATTTTAATACATAAATCTTAAAAAAAACGTAAATTAATTTCCATGAAGGATTTTTTGGTAAAAAGCGGCCCCCCCTCTCCCCATCATAAAATTCTTAGCTGTTCATTCTCTTAATGTTTTAGTTGTACAAAAAAATCTGTGCTTTTCAAAAATGGAATTTAGTCAATTAAATTTCAAAATTCAAGGAGCGCCGTTTCATTTAAGAAGTATGTTCATAACAATCGAATTAAAAATATGTACAATTGATTCCCTACCCCCTTCCAATAAGCACTAAAATTTGTAAATCTTAATCCAGACCTGAAATTGATGAATTCTCTCCTAAATACACTTCAAAATTGTTTATTTCTCTGCAACAAATAATTCAGACCAAACCAATCATTAAGCAAAAAAAAAAAAAAAAAAAAAAAAAAAAAAAAAAAAAAAAAAATCCAGTAATGAATTATATTAATCACGTCATATTCTAATTATCCATTAACCATAGAAAAACCCTAATAATAAATTAACCTTATTAATTGAAACTTTGAGTGTAACAGCATCGATAAATTCACCATCTATCTTATAAAAATATCAAAACACAGCAGAATCAGCATCATCGTCCATTACCCGCATTTAAAATCGTTTCCGAACACGACCACAGTAGCAAGGTCAGTAGAGCATTTAGTTCCCAAACCGCTGGTACCGAGCTCTGTCCTTGGAGGAGGAAAAAAAAACCCGACATAAATTACCATTACTAAAAAAAGCAGGTACTTCAAAAGTTCTTTAAAGATGGACTCATCAGCATCGTTTTTTTTCACTTTTTATGCACAATTCAAGCAAGTGATGCTAGAAAAGTAATGTTAGAATAGCAAAAATTAAGGCAAGTGATGCTAGAAAAGTAATGGCAGCATAGCAAAAATTAAAAGCAAGTGATGCTAGAAAAGCAAAAATTAAAAGAAACTGATAATAGAAATGTAATTCTAGAATAGCAACAAAAAAAAGTATGTGTTGCTTGTAAATTACTGCTAGAATAGCAGAAATTACAAGCAACTGAAAGTCTTGATTGCTGCTAGGCCAGCAACATATTCAAACAACACAACTGGATTATGTATGCTGGCCAAGCAGTAAAGTGGGCCAATACACAACATGACTTGCTGGTAATTCTGGTGGAAACAGCAAATGTCTTATGCTATTTTATGCTATTTTACTTGCTGGGATACAGCATTTAATACTTGTCTAGCAAACACATACCACTATCAATTTCGACCTGTGCAACAACGTTTTAAACTAACTGACCAATTCCGGATTTGGCTGAGCAGTTCGCGAAGTGGGTATAGTCATTCGGCTTGTTTGTGACCGCATATTTTTAAAAATATTTTTATTTTGTTTTAAATTTTAATGTTTCGAATGAAATTTCTTCTAAGCGATTGCAATTTTTCCAAATAAGATGAAATAACTGGAATATAATGACTAGGGTAAACAGACACAATCGAAAGAAAAAGGGGTGAGCTGAATTTGGGAGCCTATATGGTATTACGCTGTCATTTTTACTTTTTAACCATTTCTAACATAGTTAAAAATGTTTATGAATTAATTTGTCTGGCCGTCTGCCTTTCTATGCTACAAGTCTACAAGTCAATTCGAGTAAAGACTCGAATTGACTTGTAACTTATTATTGAAGTTTAAGAATAGAGTTGAAAGATAATTCATAATCTATTCAGTGATTCATTTACGTTCTTGTTTAGAAGTTAAGCTTGATCATTTGACGATAAACCAGACTTATTATTAAAAAAATCCCTTTCAATTTTATTTTTATTTCAAAACAATTTTAAAGAATCTTCTGCAAAATGGTGTTAATCAGGTTCCAAAGAAAGGTAAATAATGGGGAATATTATAACTTTATGGATGCCGTTTCCTTATACTATAACAAAAAATGTATTTCTGTTTGCAAAAATGATGATTTAGACCACTAAAGTGGAAAGGACATAAAAAGATAACTGACGTAATTTACCAAAAGAAGACATCAACCCCCTCACTGACAAGCCCGTGTTAATACGCTCACTAAGCTCCAGGTTTCACTGCAATACAAGCAATATTTATAGTAATATAATTCTATTGATTTAATGTATTTTTAATACATTGAACAATGACTAACACTTCCAAGGATTGCATTTATATTCGTTATTAAGTTTTTTTATAAAATGTTTAAAGAATATTTTTTTAGCATTTAAAACAAAATGCAGAGAAAACAACATTAAAGTTTTGCCCTTTTCGAAGACAGTCGGAGGGTTAAAACCTGAAATTTCAGCATTTTCATTGATAAAATGGAAATATTTAACATCAAATGCGTCTAAGTAAAAATCTTTCTTGTTTTTCACACTGCAGGTACTAAAATTAGGACAGAAAAGCCAAATTGATAATGTTGAGGAAATATTATCTCGAATGCAAATTTCTAGCAAGTAAATATGACATACGTTCATGCAATATAAGCGCGAGATACATAGTTTTAAGAAAGGTCTCTGTTATAGTGATTGCATTATTAATCATTTCATAAAAATGACGTTATGCTCCCATCACGTATGCATGTCAGCTCCCCCTACCGGCCAGCCTAGAATCATTTCGTATATTGGCCAATGCTTCCCGGCCACTTCACGAATTGGCCGGCCAAAACCCGAAGAGAACTGTTCATTTAATTTATTTCGGGTTTTGGCCAGGAATCTTGGCGAGTTCTCAAAGTGGTCGGCCAATTTGCGAACTGGCCAAGCTTCGGGTTTTGGCCGTAACATATCTACCTTATATATATAAAATCCTAATGAAACGGATTTTATGAAACGACTAATTAAATAATTGTTTATATTTTATGGCGATTTCTCCTAAAATTTGGAATATTACACAGGACATTAAAAATTATAATTTTTATAATTTTTAATGTCCTGTGTGAGGTGTATCTTTCTTTGGATCTCTTGGCTTTTTATTATCTGTTTTTTGTAATGTTTGAGTTATTAGGAGCTAAATTTTGTCATTTTAGGCTTAATGCCGACAAAATTGGATGAAATAACGCATCTTCTATGAATGAACTAACAAGCTCCTCTGATGATTCTGTTAGTCATTCATAGTTTCTTATATTGCATACTGGTTTCATATGTTCATTTCTGGATCATCTTTAAAACTTTATCCATTTCTTCATATATTTGTGATTTCAAATTTATTATATATATATATATATATAACACTGGTGCCCGGATAACCGAAAAGTACCAATTTTTATCTAACAAAATCACAAATCCTGCTTAGAGAGTAGAAGAAACGTTTCTTTTTCTTTTAATAAATTTATCAGGATGATTAATATATTTAAAGAATCAAAACATTTACATGGTGAGTAGAATGCCCTACCACAGAATACAATTTTGAGTCTTAAATATTTCATTAACACTGCAAGTTAGATTTCTAGAAAGCTTTCAATCACTATTTCAATATTACAGCACACACACATACACACACACCCTCCCTACCAGCCTAACATTATACTGACATGTAAAAAAAAAAAAAAATTCATTCCTTTTCATCTTATTAAAATAGTGATTGATAGTTCTGAAAGTCAAAAGACTCATTACTGCAACTTATGTTTAGCTTTATATACATATAACTCCAATAAAAGGGCATATTTCCAATTGTAAAAAAATAAAATAAAAGAATGGTTTTAAAAACCTCGAAGAAATTTAACTTTATATTTAGTGTCAGAGCTGTTTACCTTTATCCTTTATGCAGAGTTAATTAGCAGAAGTTTTCAAAGTTATTATTTGTTTTCACTGGTAATATAAATTTTATATTATCTTTCATATGGATAATACAATATTTTGCAGCAGTTCATGTTTTTCTCTGTATTTTTTAAGTACATTAATAAAAGCATCTAATAAAGAAATGTATTTTATTTTTAATATTTATTTGCAAAAGAAAATAATAATAAAGTTTTTTTTTCTCAACACTGATGAAAATAAAAATTATAATTTCTATTTTTCAAGGATTTTTCAAAAATCAAGGGTAAAGAAAAATCTAAATCTCCCAAAATATATCTGCATGAAATAAAATGCCTTCAAATTTAATTTTTAAAACTTTCAATCACTATTTCAGCATAGCAACACACCATAACCTGCATTTCTTTTTTCTGTTATTTTTACAGGAACATCAATTAATATTTATTTATCATGCATGTTATTAAAATAGTGATTGCAAATTTTAAAAAGTGAAACATATTTTTTTCAAAAGCTTAATACCTTCTTTTTTATAAAATTATATAATGTAAGAAATACATTTTCAACTGCAAACAAAACTCTTATTGAACTTTACTCGTCTGTATTACATTTACTATGCAGTTGATAGGTACATGCAAGTAAGTCATTTGTCTGCTTTAGATATTACTTGAACAATTTTTATAAAATCAAGAAAAATTACTGCTATTATTTTTTTAAAGTTCAAACTTTCTACTTTTACAGCAATCAAAATATTTTCTTGTATATTTATATGTGTGATTAATATATAAAACACACGAATGAAAGTTTCACATTCCTAATATATAAACATTTTTAAAAATTTCTCCCAAAAAGGGAAGAAAAAAAATTTCATAAAAGCAGCTTTTAAAGAATATAAACCACAAAAAAGAAGTAATCAAAGGTGCTTATATAACATTTATAGTTTTTTTTCTGTCTGAAAATTTTATTCTTGCATCTATAAAGTAGATTTTGTAACTGTACTAAAAAAGATTATCTAAATTATGTTTTTGAGTATCTTATCACTGGTATTTTAACTTTTAGATTATCATTACTATATAATATGCAATATTAAAGAAAAGAACTTCAATAATTAAATTCTACCATGTGTTTATTATTCAGTTTTTGCCTTGTTATATTAATATTATTAGAAATGCATAAATATTTAGTAACAAAGCCACTCAAATTTAATAATAATAGTGCTAAATAAAATTACTATATAATATGCAATATTAAAGAAAAGAACTTCAATAATTAAATTCTACCATGTGTTTATTATTCAGTTTTTGCCTTGTTATATTAATATTATTAGAAATGCATAAATATTTAGTAACAAAGCCACTCAAATTTAATAATAATAGTGCTAAATAAAATTACTACTATATTTGAAAAGATAATTTCATGAACTTTATTTATTTTCATATTAATTAATGAAAAAAGAATTGTAACATACAATAATAAATAATTAAAATGAAGTTAAAAAAACATTTTATTCTTCACCATTTTTCAAAAATACAAGAAGGTAATGGTATGCATTTTTCTTACACATAGAACATAGATATAACAATTTTGAAAAAATATATTAATATTAAAAATTATTTCAACAGTTTAATGTACACCTCAGTACAGATTATTTCATATTCTTGGCAACTTCAATGGGAAGAGGTGCACTATAGAAAACATTTTCAGCTAAGCATTCATCAAAACCCAAAATTATATGTAAAATAAATAAATAAAATAAAATATTAATAGCATGTATTTCTTGAGATAGTATTATGGTTAAAACTATGTCGCACATAACAATTAAATTATTATACTCTTTGTATAACTGCATTTGTAGGAAAGCATCAACTCCAAACCCTTGAATTTTGAAGTTATTTTTTTCAATGATTTAAAAAAAAAAAAAAAAAAAAGGAAAAAAAATAGTTTACCCATTTGACTTAAAATAATTAAATATAGATAAAGCAGTTATGATTGAAAGCAATGTGCTTTTATTTATTATAATAATTATCATCAATTTGCTGAAAATTCTCCCCTCTCTTGGATTTTGATCAGACGGTACCAATGCCATCAGAATTTCTCAGATTCTTCATATTATTTAACAAGTAGTAAAAACTATTTTGCCAATAGGCATTTTCAAATAGATTAATAACCGTATATTTCAACTGTACTGTATACTATTATCTCACAAGATTAAATTGAAGGTGGCAAAAAAAAAAAAGGATCGTTCGATAGTAATTAATCTGATGTATCATAAAACCGTAAGTAACATGAGATTTTCAAATGGTCATGACCGATTTATGACATCCATGTAATCTTTTCCTGGTTAAAAATAATCTATGAAGATATATTCTATATTTTAATGAATATTTCTATATAACTCTTTCAATTCATATTTATCGCCCTTAAATGTATAAAAAAACTTTATTATTTTCAAGCAATTGCCTATAAGCACACACACATTTTTATTTTATAAATATATATGCATTTCAGTCCATGATTTATCTCCATTTAAAAAGAATTCTACAACTTTAAAATCGTCTCCAAACATCGGTTTTTTTTTTCTAAATAAAAGTATTTTTTATAAATGTTAATAATTTATTTCAAAATAATTAAATAATAATAATAATAATAATAATAATATATATATATATATATATATATATATATATATATATATATACATATATATATATATATATATATTTACCAAACGTTGATAAATGCAAGCAAAATATCAACAAATCCTCCACACATCAAAATAACAGAATAAATACTCATTTTTTTAGCAAAATTTTTACCAAATACACTATAATATTCTTCACAAATGCAATAAAAAAACTCTAACACAGAAAAGTACTAGAAACTTACTTATTTAAATGTCCTATCGTTTGTAAACAATCATAAAAGTTGCGTCCGAAATGGGCTTTTCACCTACTTTGAGATGGCGAAAAGAGCAGTCGAAAAAATGTAAACATTAGAAATAAATTTTCGCATCTAACTTTTCGCCAAATACGAAAAGAAGTGTTCCAGAATACAGTTTTCCCTTTTGCATGCCACGATGACGTCAAAGTGATGTCGCGAAGGGGTGCATTCCGCCAAATTTTCGCATTCGGACGAAGCGAGAATACGGGTGCAACACTCGAGTAATGTTCTCAAGTTCCTCGCGTCACTTCAGTTTCTTCCTCGGGGCACGTCTGCCGCCGACAGTCACTTGTTCCACGCATCCGTCAGCATCAATAGAGTACTTGATTGCGGAGTTGTGATATCGACTCCTGGCGGTGCTTTTGTAAGCTAGCTTTGTCGGGTTTTGGGAAATGGGATCCCACATTACTATGCGTTTAATCCTTTCAGGGGCAAGGTACTTCTATTCGTAAAATGTTGAAATCAGTGAATGGCACCAGAATTCACAAACAAATTTTGAAATACGAAAAGGCTTTTGCTCAGTTACTTGATCACTGTAACAGGGAACCAACCAAATAATGACAAATGCCCTGAATTCCTGACAGAAAAACGCCCTCCACCATCCAACTTAGCCTTTGCTCACTTACTTAATAAGTTGAAAATTTTCATTCCAATATTCTGGTGACAATGTGGCATTTAAGAATTAAAATTAAGTGGTCCAAAATTGAACCACCGCTCTTGAAAAAGTTAAAACAGTAAATTGTAATAATTGTAGTAATTGTAGTAAATTGTATTATGTCAATAGTTTTATAACGCTGTTAAAAAATACCGGGAGGCAAAGACAATGTTTACTTAATTCATTTTATTTTAACTTCTTTGCATGTTTTAACAGCA
This sequence comes from Maratus speciosus, assembly GCA_963932465.1. Taxonomy (NCBI): domain Eukaryota; kingdom Metazoa; phylum Arthropoda; class Arachnida; order Araneae; family Salticidae; genus Maratus; species Maratus speciosus. The sequence continues at coordinate 388,371,483 of OZ010788.1, read as the reverse complement.
ACTGATTCGGCCTTAAATTTTCGCAATTAGAGGGTATTGAATAGAAACCCGTTTACAGGGAAATCGCTAAGGTTTTTTCATTATAATTCAGTCTTCTCTAATCTTTTAAAAATCGATCAGATTAGCGTGGTTTTAGATTCTGCGGGATCTGAACGGGGGTTGCCGAATAATATAATCATTATAACCCGAAATGTGTGTTTTTTTTTTCATGAACCATTTTAAACTGGTTAGCTTTTATTAATAAATTATTCAATAGTTAAATTTACGATTCGTAATCTTTTTCCATTAATCTATTAAATTCCATCATGCCTCAATATACGTAAGAAAGATTTTTGCGTAGCGTAGCTTGCAAGGGGCATGTGCCCCCTAATATATATATAAAGTTTGGACTGAATTTTGTATTGAAAATAAAATCACGATGTGTGACATTCATTTGGTCAATTCAATAATTTAAAGAAAAAACTATTGTTATTAATTTTAGGTAGCTTTCTTTACAAAAAGCTACCTATTGCAGCCGTTCGGAGGAAAGCGATTTCAAAAAATTTTGGTATATTTTCATCGATCATGACCCCAGACCCCGAAACCACCCTCCGTTCAAAATTGATATATATATATATATCTGACCTATGTCACACTGTAACTCCCGTACTTATGAACCGATTTCGATGTAATTCGGTGTGTACATAGTACATACCAATGTCTCGACCGAGTTCGTTGGCCAGCTTCATCCGCCGTTTTGTTTCAAAATGGCGGCCATTTAAAAATTTTAAAAAATTTTAAAACTTGAAATGTGGTACCAAAAAATTTAAAATGGAAAAATATTTTTTTTTATGTATTTGACCTTTATACAAAGATTCCGGAGCAGTTTTTGTTTCGTCTATATCTTAAAAAATGGCTGAGTTACAGCATTTTGAATTTCTAGCGTGGCTGACATTTTGAAACGTCCTGAATTTTGTCACGCGATAAAAGGCGTATTTATGAACCGATTTGGATGTAACTTCGTTTATACATAATACATACCAATGTCTTGACCGGGTTCGTTGGTCAGCTTCATCCGACATCTTGTTTAAAAATGGTGGAAATTTAAATTTTTAAGAAAAATTTAAATTTGAAATGTGGTACCAAAAAATTAAAAATTGAAAAGATATTTTCTTCTTATGTGTTTGACCTTGATAAAAAGATTCGGGAGCAGTTTTTGTTTCGTCTATATCTTAAGAAATGGCTGAGTTATAGCATTTTGAATTTCTAGCGCGGCTGACATTTTGAAACGTCCTGATTTTTCTCACGTAATAACAGGCGTATTTACGAACCGAGTTGGATGTACCTTGGTGTCAGTGGCGTGGCGTGAAAATTTTCGGTGGTCATCGCAATTATTTAAGTTTGTGGTGAAAAATTATTAACTCTAAAATTCAATGGTTGAATGTTCAAAAAAGAAACTTTAAATCTTATCTTCACTTATACATGAACTCCAAATGTTCTGCTAAAACTGGATCGTAGAGTTTTAAAAGCTTATTAAGAGTTTTAAAATATTGCTTGGTCATCGCCGCATCCAGCGATGACCGGACGCCACGCCACTGCTTGGTGTGTATATAGTACATACAAATATCTCGACCGAGTTCGTTGGCCGGCTTCATCCGCCATCTTGTTTCAAAATGGCGGCCATTTAAAAAAATTAAAAAATAAAAAAATTTAAATGAGATACCAAAAAATTGGAAAGTGAAAAAGATTTTTTTGTATGTGTTTGACCTTAATACAAAGATTCCGGAACAGTTTTTCTTTCGTCTATATCTAAAAAAAATGGCTGAGTAATAGCATTTTGAATTTCTCTTGTGGCTGACATTTTAAAACGACCTGATTTTTGTCACGCGATAACAGGCGTAATTATGAACCTATTTGGATGTAACTTGGTCTGTACATAGTACATACCAATGTCTCGACCGAGTTCGTTGGCCAGCTTCATTCGCCATCTTGTTTCAAAAGGATTGCCATTAAAAAAAAATTAAATTTAAAATTCAAAATGAGGTATTAAACAATTGGAAAATGAAAAAGATTTTTTTATGTGTTTGGCCTTGATACAAAGATTCCGGAGCAGTTTTTGTTTCTGAAAATTTGTTCTTTTGTTTATATCTTAAAAAAATGGTTGATTTATAGCACTTTGAATTTCTAGCATGGCTAACATTTTGAAACGATCTTGTATTTGTCACGCGATAACACACGTATTCGCCTATTTCGATGTAAGAAGGCATGTGGATAGTATACATCAACACCTCGACCAAGTTCGCTGGCCAGATTCATCAGCCATCTTGTTTCAAAATGGCGACCATTAAATTAAAAAATATGTATATATTTAAAGTGAGGTGCAAAAAAATTAGAAATTGAAAAAGGTTTCTTTCTTAAGTATTTGACCTTGATATAAGGATTCAGGAGCATTTTTTGTTTGTCTTTACCTTAAAAAATGGCTCAGATATAGCAGTTTCAATTTCTATTGTGGGTGACATTTTGAAAAATCTGATTTTTTGTATGCGACAGCACTCCTATATATTAACCGATTACGATGTGGGTGAGCATGTGCACAGCAATTACTAAGGTCTCGACCAAGTTCACTGCTTAGCCTCATCCACCATGTTGTCCTAAAATGACAGGCACTTTAAGAAATTGCCGAATTTGGCAGCCAAATATATGTTACTTTAAAGAAAAGCAGCTTGGATAAAGCTGACTAATTTCGCAAAATTCTCATTCATTATATTGATAAAAATTAGTATTGAATCTCCTATATTCGGTTTCCACTAAATTGAGTTTCGTGTGTTTGAATGATATAATTTGGCTTTTTTTAAATACGGATTATGAAAGCTACCTCTTCCTCCCGTCACTGGCCGGAAGGACTTTTTTATTTTATAAAATAAATTTTATTTTTTATATTCAATATTCATTCTAATAGATATTGCTATTAAAATGTTTTTTATACGTTATCGTTTATAAAATATGGAATATATATAGTAACAAAACTAAGATTGAAAACTAAGTTAAATTTAAAATATAATTTTCTTTAATTAAATAAAATTGCATTTAAGATAAACAATAACGTATGAAATTAGATACAAATTAAAAATGATACTATTTAACTATAATCACAAACAAATAAACGACTTAATTAAAGTGAAATTAAAATGAATATAAATTAAACGTGTTATCAAGAGTTACTCCTGAAGAAAATATGAATTAAATGTGAAAGGAAAATAAAGATATTGTTATGAATGATTAAAAGTAAATTGGTTAAATGTTTTTGAAATATGTTGATCTCAAAATTAAATGTGTTTCAAATAACAAGCTATTAATCGTGACTTGTAAACATTATTTTTAAAGAAAAACATAATTATTAAATAATTAAAAATACAATAGTGCGCGGAGAAAGTATTGATAGTAAAATCAATCTCTACTACAACGCTATTTAGGTACAATTATTTCAATATTGTATATTGAGTAAGTTTAAGAACTAAGTAATAATTGATATTCTATCATTCATTTTCGATTCGATCTCCTTTTGCCTTGATACACACACGCAGACGGCGCCAAAAAGCATATACGGCGCGCCGTAAGTAGTCCGCATAAAGACGTTCCACTCACGCACAGAACAGCTTTTGAAGAAGCGATATTCTTTTGGCGTTCAGCACAGGGTCTTGATTGCCAAAAGCATATACGGCGCGCCGTAAGTAGTCCGCATAAAGACGTTCCACTCACGTACAGAACAGCTTTTAAAGAAGCGATATTCTTTTGGCGTTCAGCACAGGGTCTTGATTGCAACACTCCCCATACTGAGTAATCAAGTGGATTCAAATCCGGACTATTCGGGGGTCAATGAAATCGCGAAGATTTCCTTGCCACCACTGTTGCGTTTAGCGAGCCTTGTGGGCCAGTGCTTAATCTTGTTGGAACACATATGGATTGTTTCCAAAATGTGAATTTAGACATGGAAGGGCCTCCTTTATCAGAATATCGTTGAGATAATTGGTTTGATTTATCTTGACACCAGCATCAACAAAGTCCAAAGGTGGGGGGGGGGGGCGAAACCTGGGTTTAAGTAGGTATGGTCGAGGATCTCGTGGACTGGTTCTCCTCGGCCAATGAAATTGCAGGAGGGGCTAGACCTGACCTAGCAATCTTATCGGAGCTAGTAAGATGACGTCATTAGTTTTCTTTGGCCCACAAGAGGCAGCGGAAAAAAATAATTTTTGCAGTTTAAAATATAAATGAGTAAAATACTTTAAAAATAAAATCGAAATTAAGTTTATACCAAAATAAATAAAAAATTAGGAAGGTTGCCCTCGCGGCTGTTGTAAAAAATAACAATAGATTGCATAACGTCGGGGGAAGGCCAGTTCTAGACGAAAGTTTCTTTCAAGGGAAATACTGAATTTGCAGGGAATTCTGCGTTTTGGTAACTCCCGAAGAGTTACGTCTCGATGTTTTTGAGCATTGAATAAAGTCATTATCCCTAGCAAAGATAGTCAGGCGGCGTTTCGTCCCCCAGCCCACCCTTGCATCATACGTGCGTACAGGATTTAACGCAGGATTCCTTACAAATGGGATTCACCTGTGAAATTTAATCGAAACATTTTTTACTTTCTCCAAAAATAGGCCTAATTTTCAGGTTTCGATAGATGACGTCATTGCAAACATAACTGGGTTGCATGAACAAACCTACGCAAAAGTTTATTTTGAAAAGTTAGGATTTACTAAAGATGTATTTTAGTAGCACTACCGTACACGACCGAACCGTAAGTTAGGATCGGCCAAGTCGTTGATTTATACAAAAACAATTTATTTTTTATTGACAATATTTTTCTATGTACGTTTTGTCCTCAACCTTTAACTCTAAAACCTGTACTAAAGCTTAAAATACCATAATTTAACCTTACAATTTTGAACGTGAATAAGTTTTACAAAAAACTGTAAAATTTCCTTGTAATTCGGTAATTTTAAAGTGAAGTTTTTTTGTAATTTTAAAGTGACATCCGTTTCGACATAAATGAGTAGAAATGTTTCTTGCAGAAGGTGATTTACCTATGAAAACTACTTGTTACACAATAAAATAACATAGTTAATAACAGCGGGGTTTTTTTTGTATTCTCTGAAGAAGGCTGGGTTTATAGTTGAAAGTACTAAGAAGAATTACAGTAATTTAACATCTTTTTAAATATTTTTGTCTTTTAAGTATTTTGCACATAGTGTAATTTTATGTTTATATATTATTCGTTGTTTTTATTATAGTGTCTGTATATAAAATCATGTTATTATCGGCCACGAATAATGCTAGACTTTCTGATTTATGAGAATGTGTACTACATGAACGATAAAAAAAAAAAAAAATTGCAGACTTCAGCAATCATCAATTTTGAATATTAATCGTCTTCTTGGGAACCTTGTTGCAGCTTCTTTAAAAACTATCATATTCTATTGCAATTTTCTTTAACAGTTTTAGCATCTTCCAGCTACTTTAAAACCCCCAAAAAATTTTCTTATGACAACTACATTTCAGTTAAGACCCTGGCCTTCAGGGCCAAGTATTTCTTTATACTTCAGCTACCACCTTTTTTGAACATCAATTTCCTTTTTTAGCATCAACTTACGTCTACTCACTACAGCCGTAAATTAAAAATCGCGGTACTTTAAAGATAACTTTAGATAAGAGATTTCATCCGTTTATTAAATATCGTGATAATGCTAACAGTAATTCATGAAATTTTCAAGGTGAAGAGGCATCTTCCACCGCTTGGTGGCGCGTTATTTCCTCAGTTTTTAGGGACCAATTTCAACGGGATTTGCTTTCTTCAACTTATATTACAATTCAGCTACATTCTATATTATGAAATTTTACCTTTGACTTTAGTTACCAATATTTTCTAACATTAATGGTGCAATTAATGTTTGCAATTAATGGTGCAATTAATTCTAACATAAATGGTTAATTTTTTTTATTGTTATTCTGTCGGCTTGATTCCTACGAGGTTTGGCTCACTCAGCTTGAATTTGTATTATTTCCGGCACGTGCGGGTACTTCCGGTAAATGCTGCCATAGGCAATGGGGATCTAGATTACAGGTTCGTTTGGAAAGAAGTTTGATGGGACATTCATTAGACATTGTGGAAGGCAATGGGGGCCTCCGAAATTAGGTTCATTTAAAAGAATTTCCAAAGATATAAAATCATACAAACTTAAGTTTTGTTTAAAGTTATTATTTGCAAACACTGGGCAACGCCGGGAGAGTCTGCTAGTTCATGCAATAAACTAATGGGTTAAAACGGTAGGCGAATGATTTAAACTTTTTTAGTGTTAAACAGAATTGTAAGATAAAGACTGTTACACCAGATAACTTAATTATGTTTTCCAATTTTCGAGGTAGGGATTTTTTTAAAAGACGTCGGGATTTCGACTCTTCAAATCAAACATCGATGTATGAGTTAGAATTATATTTATCATTACTTCATAAAATTGATCTTAAAGAATTTTCAATAAGTTACATTCAACCTAAATACAATTATTACATATTTTATTGTTATCGGGATACATTAATTTAAGAGGAATTGCTTTATACGAAGAGTCAATGAGTTTAGTTAAGACTACATATCTACGCGAAATTATACTTCTAATGTTCTGTGAAGATTATGCATGCTTTAATTATTTTCACAAAAAACTTTTCTGAAAATTAATAACAGCGAATTTTCTTCACGGCTAAATTCTTAAACTCTCATAAAGTATTCTGATCTACAAAAAAACACATTACGCTTATAATTTTGTGCTTAAGATTTTCTATCGTTTTGTGTGGTGAAGTGCATTTTATATTTGGAAATCAGCTTCAGATGAAGTCACAATGGAAATATCACCCCTTAACCGGAATCGTTGAAATCCTGTGCATAGAAATATTTTTAAATTACACATTATTTTTCAAAATATTACATTCTCGACATAATTATTATATAAATGCTAATATTTTTAAATATTTCTGTACAATATGAATTAGAAAAAAAATATTAAGCAGTAAAATTAACAAAACATTTAATGGTAAATATTGCAGCATGTTCTAAATATCTGCATTTTTTAAGCATTTTCTGACAATGTTGAGACACTTTCGTGTTCAGAATTTATATATTCATCATCTAAAATGCATTCAATATCGTTTATGTCCCTTCCTACTTCATCAAACCATCGCCAAACATTCTCTTCAAAGTCTTTATCACAGTAGCGTACCCGCTTTGACGGCTCCTCCATTTCAATATCTCCGAGCAAAAATTTACATAAACGGAAACACGCCGTCTAGCAGACTGCGCTGAAAATAAAATAATTTTTATTTCACTAACTAAAATGCGCTCGTGTTGTAAATGGGTGAGTGCAGCTGAGCACTAATAGCGTAAGGATTAGATTGCGTGACAAGATTGGAGAAACGTTCATGTTTGTGTAAAGGATAGAGATGTAGACACAACCATCTCACAGACGGTACGTTTCCGGTTAAGGGCTAACAAAAACAATTTCTTATATATATATATATATATATATATATATATATATATATATACAGATTTCAAACTATGCAAATTTCTTAGAAGTTATCCATTTTTAGATTTTGAATTCTTAAGCGTTAAAAAGACAATAAAAATGTTTTAATTAATATACGAAAGAGTATAAACAAAAAAAATTTTTTTTCATAGAAATAAAATTTCTTTTCAAGAAATTCTTTTGCATAAAATTTATTGAAATATAATTTGTAAGTTTCTTTTTTTATATAAGTTAATTTTTGATAATTTACTTAAAGAACAGATTCAGACAGTTACTGTACCTCAATGATTAATGGTCAAATAGATTTGAACGACGGCATAATGCATTTACAGTTTTCCAAATGATCAAGAGATTTTTCTGCTAAACTTCACAATTTAGAGGAAATAATATTTTTAAATGGATAATTAAGTTTAAGTAGCACAGTAAATATTTTAAGGTATTTGAAGTTGTAAGTTTCACTAAAGGATGTAGGTGAAATTTTTCATTAATTGCCACAATTGCCCATAATTTGTCATTTTGAAAGTTAATGATTAAAAAAAACCTCTTGATTAAAATAAAACGTATCAGGAATATTCGTTTTCTCGAATGAAGATCCTTTAGTATTTTTCATATTATAATCCTCGTTCTATAAAACAAGTTTAAAAAACAATTGATGCAAAAAAATGTTAATATGAAACAATTACAATCAATTTTTTTTCGGAATGACCCATTCCAAATATTTTCATTTAGTAATAAATATCACAAAATGAAAAACCATGCTATTTCTTCGTGAGAAATCTTATACTTCCCATTTAACAAAAATACATTTTTTCCAAACTTGAAATATTTCATTATTCATAACAAAAGATCATTTTAAAAAATGTAGAAAGTACAAAACTATTAGTAATGTAAATTGTAAATTAAGAAAAGCAAAAAAATAGCTATGTATGCTAAAATATGTCAAAGGCCCAAACAAATAAGTAATTGCATATCAAGACACATATTACATATGCACATGAACAGACTTAGCCACAAGAAAGATAATGTGATTATAACTGTAAACAATACCCTGAATTATAAGGGAATTTCTAGTTAAGAGGCATCGGATATTTGATTACATTAATTACAAGCATTCCATGTTTCCTCTGTGTAAAACCTTGTAGGAATAAAATTAAAGGTATTTGGGATTTGAATCACTGAAAATATAAATAGGTCTAGTTTCATGATATGTTAAATCAGAGGCTACACTCTAAAAGACAAATGCATTTTGATCCTCAAAATTTCAAAAGAATTAGAAAATAATTTTTTTTCTTACCTTTATATTCAAATATGTAAAATTCGATGCACAGTTTTATTTATATATATAAACTAAACTTGTATAAAAAATATTTTTCATTGATATTCAGTTCGCATGGGCTTTTTGAAAAGTTAAATATTACGGAAAATTCTTTTTTTTCTCAACTTTTTATTTTTATTTTTTCTTGTGATAAAGGTATGCCATAATGCATATAATGCACCCTTGAATAGTATTTAAAGTGAAGTTTACAAGAAATAAAAAATTGATTTTAAAGGTTCCTCGTCCCCTTAAGCTTCTCTAAGGGCCATCAAAATATGCATGAAAATGTGCATTTTGAAACTGACGCACCAGGGCGTGTTTTTCACAATTTACACACCTGTTTTACACATATAGACAAATCAATTTTGCATCGTCAGTATACCCGTTTTAATGTGAAAATTTACGCATTTATTTTTTAGAGTGTACAAAAAGAGAAAACAAAATATCTTAAACTATGAAATTATTTTTCTATGAAGCTTCAACCCGTAACTTTCAAGAGCTTTATTCCTTTGATTTAACTAATTAAAAAATTTTACAATAAATTGCTTTAACAGTTTAATTCCAATTTATATATTTTTTAAGTTATTTAAATTCTAGACTCATATTCAGATACAGATAAAGCTTTTTTATATATATTTAGAGCACAATTTATTATTTATGAGAAAACATAACTGTGAAGGATATTTCCTTCCTATATTCTATTAATACATTTTTCCTTTGCTCACCCCCTTCTTAAAATAGGGTTATTTTACTAAATTCCTATATTTTATATCTGTCTTAAATCATAAATTAAATTTATTTTCATCGCTCTTTTCCTTTAGAAATACATTCTCGTTTCTCTCTCTTAATTCTCAAAAAACCACAAAGAGCAGTCGTAGATTAAAAGAGGCATGCTATTTTTATCTCGCATAGCAACAATTTATCCAGTACACTTGCATGCTTAATTTGGTTTCTATGCGGGATCTTTATCATGCTCCTTTCTTTATTTTTTACTGGTTCAATACAGCGGCATCTTTTCTTTCCAACGTATAAATTCTTATCATAAATTTTGTCTGCAATATCTTATTTTTAATTGCATATGCCTTCAAACGGCTCGGCGCGCCTAATTCGCATGGTTTGGCAAACCATGTGTTTCAATTATTGAATGCATGCGCAATGTAGCTATGTTCTTCTTTTTCTTTCAGATATAACTAACTACAAATAATGTATTAAATCAGTCTAAGCTTTACGCAAAGGACAGTTATCCTAAAATGATACCGAAAGAATGGAAACGAATTTAAAGTTGAGAGTTAGGTAAAGAAAGAATTCCTTTCACACCCCCAACCACGACTTACATTCTTTAAAATTAGAGATAAATATGAGGTAAATGTAACTTTTCAAAATGTTCACAAATCAAAATTCAGAAACACCACTGTCATCAACAAAACCCGCAAAAGAATATTTGGTTTGCGATTCCATTTCTTCCCTTTTTCAGCAGTGCCTGGACCAAAACGACCATAAGTTTGAATAGACGCATTAATTTTATAAAAGATTCATTATTAAACCACAATTTCACATTTCGAAATGAAGTGTGTGTTAAAATAATTATAATTGTTTAAATGTTGCATACGTTTTTAAATCCTGCATATTTATAGAAGAATGCATATTTTTCATTTACAAATTCGAGAACAATTTGATTTAAAAAGTTCGACTAGATATTTTATTCGAAATGGTTAAGTATTAATTCAAATAAGACATTAATGAAAGTTTTGTGTCATAAATATAATCAAAGTCACATATTCAGCTTGAATTCAAGGTTTCATATTTCTATTTTTTATGTTTGTACACAGTCATATTTCAACTGCTTCCTAGTTATGGATTAATTTAATGGCTTATTCAAATATATTTATATATTAACCTTTATCTTCTTCATTTAAATTAAATTTTTTAAACTAAAAAGTATTATATACAAAAAAAAATTTCAAATATTTCAAGATAACCCCACTTAATATATCTTAAAATTTGGGGAAAATTGTTAGAAATAATTTTAAAGATTTGCCACAAAATGTTATATATTCTTTATGCTCTTTGAATCTTTCTTTGAGTTTTCTTTTGGCCATTCCCATGTATTCTATTATTCTATTGCTATCAGTTATAAAATGAATGGTATAGATACCAGCTAATTAATCCTTCGGTGTTGGATCTATTTTCGTACAAATTAACTCTTTTAATTGTCAAGGTGGGCAGGCTTTAAAATTTATATTGTGTTTCATTAGAGCATATTCTAAGTTATCGTACAGGTCAGAAAAATACGAGAACTTTTTGTGTATCATTTCGTTATGGTTTACTTTTTTTGATATTTTCGTGAAAACTGAATTCATAGATATTAGGGGGCTCAGACCCCTGCTCACTAACACTCGCCAACCCCCGTGAATTGCCACGCAAATCACATTAGGACCGCTGCGCGATCCCATCTCGCTTCGCTCGCTCGCCACTATTTGCAACAACTCAGCGAGAATGAGTGCTATCGTAAATCATTATAACATATGAAATTCACAAATATTTTTAATGTATAAAAAATAATGGAAAACTTTATTGAATATGTAAATAAAATTGCATTTAGGTGGTGATACTAAACATATTTTATCAAAAGTTTGGCCCTGTGACTTGTTGATCGTCATTGAGAAATCTAAGCTGGCTGAAAATTGACGCAGTTTAAATTTAAATGGCATGTTAGTGTCAGATGGGTTCCTTCTCCTTTCATTTCGCCTATAGTATTAAACAGCACAGCTTAAATGTATTTAAAATTATAATAAGACGCTATGAAAGATGCAACGTATCATGCTAACGAAATGTAAACAAAACGTTTTCGGCGTATCTAAATACAATCTTGAACAAAAAGCTGATTCGCTGAATTTAACACGTCACAGTAAAACGGACCAATAGCAATTCTTATTCATGCATCGCTCAAACACTTTGTACTAAAAGAGAGATTCTGTCAGGATTTTGATTTTCTGAATGGGTCGGGTCATATGACCGTAAATTAAGCACTGAGAATCGTCGCTGTCTTGTTGCCAAATAGCAAGCTACAAATACAGCCTTTTTTTCGCGCTACGTAAGAGAAATATATATATATATAGAAGTTTATTATTGAGGATTGTTGAAAACCCTTTTTTTCAGCGATATCTCTGATGGTATTAAGCTCTTTTTCTAAATATGTATGTGAACATACTTTAAAAGGTCGTCTATTGTAAAATTTGTAAGCTTTGATTTTATATAAAAATTGTGATGAACTATTATATGAGGCCGTTTGATCTGATCGGTTTCCTATAAACATTTCTGTCACTGTTAAGATTTTCGTTGGTTTTAATTCGTGTAACACGGAGAAAAGGTAAACTTCCATCTTTCCCAATTTCAACTAATAGCAGCAGAATAATGAAATATAACGAAATGACCAAAAGAAAACTCAAGGAATCAATCAAAGATCATAAAGCAGATATAAAATTTTGTCGTCAGTCTACAGCCCTCTTTCGTTTAATTTTCTATCAGAATATCACAAAAATTTTGTTCATGGGGAGATTATATACCCAAAAAATTATTTATAACGCATCCACCATCACACAATCCATAGAAATCCTGATTAAAAACAATCAAGTATGTAACGACGACCTATCGTACAATATCCACAATTTATGGTTCAATATACTGAAAATAAATTAATAAAACTTTAGCAAAGTTACGTATTAAAGTTTGTGGTACTTCAGTCAAATATTTCTTGATACGCAAATTTAGTCTGAAACACTACTACTTCGACTGTCCAGATACGCATTTAAAATGAAAGTGACGTAGGAGAACGAAGTGATGCAATAAAATAAACGGAACTGCAGTTAATAATAATAATATTATTCGTTTTCTCTAATTATGTTCAATCTAAGAAATCGCTAAACCTATTTCAATTCTAATAATTATTAGCTTTCTCATATTCAAAGCGAAGTGATGTATTTGTATAAATAAATTGCAGTTAGTTATTATAAAATTCTCTGATGAAGGGCTTGGGAAAGTCCGAAAATATTAAGAGGTTTTTATGTAAAATGTATACTTTTAACTTTTAACATCGGTTTTATTATTTTAGTCGCCTTTTAAGTGAAACAGTGAACTTTTAAACCTTCATATTACATATTTTATGTTTGAAACAATGTAAAATATTGCGTTCCATCGGATAATTTTATTTGAAAATTAGGTGTTTGAACAATTTTATTTGGAAATATAATCCATACTAGTATTATAAAGAAGTTTGTTTTTTATTTCTTTATTTGTAGGAGGTAATCTCTGGAACTACCGAACCAATTTTAAAAGTAATGGTTATCAAAATGATGGTGTTAGTTCTTATTCCAAAATAAGTTACATCTTATGTCCATGCCACTACCCCAAAGGGGATCAGAAGCGAAAAGCATTCTAATAATGTGATTATTGTGTTCCTGAAGGCCCTAGAAGCATGAAAGTTGGAACGGTAGTTACTCGCATGTTATGAAGAACGAAGACTAAACGATGCGCTCCGTGGAAATCGCGAAATTTTTTATCATTAGTTAAATTTCATTTTTTTGCAATTGAAGTGTTGAATTACTTTTGAATTCTAAAAATTCCTTAATTTTGCCACTAAACACCCTTGCCCATTATGTGCTCGGGCTCTATTTTCACACGTCTTCGGGATCAGCCTCAAGATGAAATTTTTATTTATTCAAAAATGTAAAAAAATAAAATAAAAATACTGGACAGATGCTATTGACAGAAGCAAGAAATCTATCTATGTTTCTCAGTATGTTTTACAATCTTCCAAGAATACTTTTGATGGGGTATAACGAGAAAAATCATGTCTGATTCTCAAGCCTTTGCACAGCCAGTTTAATAAGATAAATCAGCTATGCGATATAACTTGGCTATTCATTTTTTTAAGTCCTTTTTGAGAAATACTGCTAAACAGTGCGTGTATCCCACACATAGATGTGCAATGATAGTTTAAGAAATAATAATTGTGAGTTTTGTAGATTTTTGACAGTAACTGAGTATAACATTTTAAATTGCATTTTTAAACAGATTTTCACTGACACTAAAATTACTAAATCTCGTCATGTAAAATCTTATGATAAATCTGATTAACAAGATATATTTAAAAGAAAAAATGAATCTTGAAACAATTTAAAATTGTTATAAATTATTTTCTACTGCATACTTTCGGTATCGGTCTGGGTCTCTGATGACATAAATTTTTACACTCATAAAACTCCGGCGAGCACGGATTTCAAGTCGTTGGCCTTTGACAAGCTCGGAATCGAAAAAAAAGAGTCCCAACTCATATCTAGTAGGTTTGTGTGCAAATGTAAAAAAAAAAATAATACAAATATATTTCCATCAACGTACACAAAAAATATAAACATCACATAATATTTATGATGATTATTTCTTTTACTACAAAATACATGTGAGAACAAAAACAAAACAAAAATTATATTTGTTTATGAATAATTAAGTTTTGTTAATCATCAGATAAGATTCCATTAAGCGAGCAAATAAAGTTTTTCTCTATCAAAATAATCCCAATTTGTCAGTTCATTATCCGAAAGGATGCATTAAATAGATAAATTTACTTAGTGTGTTTCTATTGTGCTCTACAATCACTATTTGTTATTATAGTCGAGGGATAATACTGTTTTACGATATAATTTTCTATAAAAAAAGAAAAATATTTATTATACTTATGCTGCAAGTGGAAATATAGTTTATTTGGCGTTTTGTCTAGAAATATATTTTACAAATGAAACAATCATTTTATTGCTCGTAGAAAAAGTAAAGTTTATTTGTTAGCTTACATTTATTACATTAGTTGAATATTTATCCCTTTTTTTTTATTAATTTTTAATAATAAAATAGAATGGTTGTCAAAACACATATAGATTAATACATTAACATAAAAACTTTATGTGTCAAAATCGAACACATATTTCATAAGAGGAGAACTTCTTGGATTTTTTATAATTATTCCCGTCTGAATTATATTAAATGCTTAAATCTTTGCCCAACAGCTATGTAATGTAAGTTATAATCCCTGAAAAAGTTTTGACTATCTAAGACAAAATGCAATAATGGATGGAACATTTTAATAAAATATTAAATAAATTTGTTATCGGTAAAAAATAATGTTCAATTCCATTCAACATAAGTCTTCTCATTCATAATACCTGAACAAATTTTTATGAATACACAAAACAAATTATTATGTTTACCATTCATAAATTTGCTTTAACCAGTACACCTATATACTAAGTGTAAATTCTTTTAGAAATAATATTTTCGAAAAAGCCGTAAGATTTGAAGTTAAAGATATTATTCATACTTATTTGTTTAAACAACTTTACAAAACTTTGCGATGAGCCCTAGATTTGGCACATTTCAGAAGGGAACTAAAAGAAGTCATTTTCAGAAATAGATATTTTTGGCCATGTAGCTATAATATGTAGCACATTCAAGTTCCTTTTAGAAATTAACAACACTCACAATCTTTTGTAGAAAACATCTAAACTTTTGTCGTACATAATTAATTTTGAATCACAGAAGAAAAGTAAATAAAGCCAAGTACAAAGCTTTATCATACTCATATCATCTACAATACTACACTGCAAATTCTCAGACAAAAATATAAACAAATTTTGCAACACTTTATGTCACCAAATTAACGACAAATTATTGTGTTGTGAATTAGAAAATTTCATATACAAAATATTTTTTTTGTTATTGTGTTCTTAATATGTAGCAAAAGTGTAGCTATCTAGAAATGTGTTCTTTACAAAAGTGTTTCTATCTAAAAATGAGTTCTAAAAATAGTGTTATTAATTGTGTTGATATCGTGCTGTAAATAATATTGATGAAAATATTTTGCACAACACTTTATCACCAAATTAACAATGCATTGTAAACATCATACAATTTAGAACACTATGAAACAACACATGTAAAACACTTTCAAAACACTTTTTACACGGTGTCTTTAAAAGTACACAATTTTATAAAATGAATGTTTTGAAATGTTTTGAAAACACATCTTCTCCTTTTGTAATTTTTAACAACACTTTTTTCAAAATCCTTTATTTTGGCACAACATATTCGCAACACATTTACAACAGAATCGAAAATGATTTTAGACAGAGGTGTTAATTATTATGTTATGGGTGTTGCAAAAGTGTTTCACGAATTTGCAGAGTATGATAAAGCAGCTACGTAAACACACAGATGTGAAATATATTTCGAAATTTAATAACAACTATTATTTCTTTAAAAAAATATTTTGAATTTTCATACATGAAATTTTTTTTTAGTGAATGTCTTATTCTTAGATATTGGGATTAAACTGTCAGGCGGTGAGGTACCTTTTAAATAGACAAATTAAATGTAAAACTCGCACCCTAATATGTATTGCAATAACTTTACATATAATTGGCTTTTGTATATGAAATTGCAAAAAGACATTAAAATAGCGATATTTTAACAGGTAATGTTTTGAAAAAGTGTCTACACGCATGTTACTTTTTTTAAAATTTATTTCGAATTTTAATGTTTTTTTATTACATGAATTCCTCTTATACCTTTTGTTAGCGTGATTTCTCAAAATTGAATTGTTAGAATGAGCTATTTTTATTTATTAAGTAATCAAAAATATGTGTTTTAAATTACCTGAACTGAAAAAAAAACACGATTAATTATTGAGAAAATAAAATAAAACAAGTGGGTAAGTGTGATCATAGATCGCACAAAGGGTTTCGTTTAATATTCCTTTCAAAACGTCCAGTATATTTATTGCCTCGGATGGAACACCTTCTAAATTTTGGCAAACCCTTCCTAAACTATCGTAAAGCTTCAAACAAATTCGCCTTGTTATATTTCCTAATTTAGTTCGTGCCCCCCCCCCCCGAAATGCTACGATGTATCACATGACTAGTATCTGCCAAATTTAAAAAGTACCCCCCTTGAGGTAGCGAAGTGTGGTAATGGTCACCATGATTTTTGACGCAGATGTTTAAAATTTTTGTTATGTTTTATAAGCTATATTACAGTTTCAAACAGATCGTCCAGCTATATTTCCTAATTTTGTTCGCGCTTCTTCCTCCCCCCCCCCCGCCCTCGGAATGCGACGCGCCATTCTTCTTTATACTTTTTTATCATGTGTAATAAAGTATCTTAAAGTTTAAAACAGATCGCATTGTTAGATTTCCTACTTTAAATGAAATCGCGGTCTATTAGTTCCACAATCCATCACCAGGGAGCGCACTCTATTCTTAACAAAAGCGTATCTGAACGGAACTCCTTTACACAACCTATCAATAGATATGTTACTCGAGGTGGTGGCGGTCTTCAGCAAGAATTTAAGATGTTTGTTGAAATTACTATTCGGAGATAGTGGTAATTTAACTTTTGACATATTTATATTTAATAAGTAGCATGTATCTGTGGACTCTATCAAAAAAACGCACCTGAAACGGTATGAAAAAAAAGGGAAATATTTCGCACTTCCCCCTCTCCCCACCTGCCCGAAACTTCATGCGCCATTTTTTATAAACTTTTTCTTATGTGTTATAAACTATCTTAAAGTTTCAAACTGATCGCCTTGTTAGATTTGCTATTTTAAATGAAATCGTGGTCTGTTAGTTCCACATTCCACCACGAGGTAGCGCGCTGTATTCTTAACAAAACTGTATCTGAACGTAGCTCCGTACTTCCTAATTTTGTTCGCGCCCCTTCCCCTCCCCCCTCCCTCGAACCGGAATGTGATGCGCCATTCTTTTTTATAATATTTTACTATTTGTTATAAATTATCTTTAAGTTTCAAACAGATCGCTTTGTTGGAATTCCTACTTTAAATGTAATCGCGGTCTGTTAGTCCCACATTCCACCCCCGGGGAACGCACTCTATTCTTAACAAAAGTGCATCTGAACGAAATTCCTTTACACAACCTAGCGGTAGATACATGGGTGGTGGGGGGAGGGGGGGTTGCTGTCTTAACCAAGAATTTAATATATTTGCTGAAATTACTATTCGAAAATAGTGGTATCAACACTTCTGGCAGTTTTATCTGGCATAAGCAACATTTATGCTGTATTTTTAAAAATCGGACACCGTTCAGAAGAATACTGCAATGAAACATCTCGTGACTGCCTTTTAAAATAAGTATATAATAGAAATAAATCAATTAGTTAAATTAGCGCCACCCCCCCCCCTACCCGAAAGTTCACGCGCCATTTTTTATAAATCTTTTCTTATGTGTTATAATTTATCGTAAATTTTCAAACAGATCGCCTTGTTATATTTCCTAATTTCAACAACATCGCGTTATGTTAGTTCCACATTCCACCACCAGGGAGCGCACTCTATTCTTAACAAAACTATATCGGAAGGAAACTCCGTTAAACAACCCAGCGCTCGCAGCGTTCCTAAAATTTTCACACTTTGCTAACAGTATTTTAAATCAAAAATCTTTTTTGCAGATTCTTTTAACATGTACAATAGAATTCTAGAATAAATATTATCGTTTTAAAATTGTGGTAGGAAAGTGTGAAAATTTTAGGAACGCTGCGAGCCTGACAATGTATCAGTAGATATGTTACTCCAGGTGGTGGCGGTTCAGTTAATATCTTAATAAGAAATTAAGATATTTACTGAAATTAGTATTCGGAAATAGTGGTAACTAAACTTTAGACAATTTTATATTAAATAAGTAGAATATATCTCAAGACTCCCTCAAAAAAGGCACCTAAAGCGGTCAGAAACGCTAACTTTTAAAATAGAAATCTAGCGCCCCACCCCCGCCCCCTCCCCGGAATTTCACGCGTCATTCTTTTTTACACTTTATCTTATGTGTTATAAAATATCTTAAAGTTTGAAACAGATCGACTTGTTACATTTCCTAATTTTAACAAAATCGCGTTATGTTAGTTCCACATTCCACCACCAGGGAGCGCACTCTATTTTCACAAAAGCATATCTCAACGAAACTCCTCCACGCTATATTTTCGTATATATTTCGGGATGGTGGCGGTCTTAACCAAGAATTTAAAACACTTGCTGCGGTAACAAATGCTAAGATTTTAAAAATAAATCTAGCTCCCCCCCTCCCTCCTCAATATTTCACACTCCATTCTTTTTTACACTTTTCCTTATGTGTTATAAACTATCTTAAAGTTTCAATCAGATCGACTGGTGGTCTCTTAACCAATAATTTAAGATATTTCCTGAAATTACTATTCGGAAATAGTGGTATGAATACTTGTAAACTTTCTGACGATGAATGAGTTATACTTATCTTATAGCGCTATCTAAAAACCCCACGCAAATTGTTAGATTTCCTAATTTAAATTATTTCGTGGTTTAAAAAGCACGTGTCTCATTTTAATCGACGCATTTGATAGCAATAAACCGATTAATTAAATAATAATTAATATATCAGCTTCTAATTAAGCTATCGCTTTGAACTGGTTATGTATGAAATCTGCCAGAGATTTCCCGTCCGGATGTCAAAAAATTTTATCAAAAAATTTAATATTTAAAAAGTTAAAATTTCGTATTAAAATATCCAACTATCAAAAGCCGCAGTCGTCGCCATGTCTGACCCCTGCTTCTCGGGAAAATGAAATCTCATTTCATTATTTTTCCAAATAAAGAAATTAAATTTTTATCGATCGATTTTTAGTGGATATCTTTACTTATACACATCGCATAAACATGAACTTTATACCAAATGAAAGTAATTTTTTTCCGCGTCTGTCTATGCCTTTTACAAATTTCTCGGACCAATACTTTGGGAGATACGATTTCACTTTAAAGTGTCCACTTCATTTATTGCTTAATTTGCGCTCTGGTAAACCTCATTTTCTCGTAACCCTAAGGAGAATTGGAAATAAAAGCTCCGATGATTTGGAGAAAATGCGTTTGTGCCTGAGTTAAAAAGGTTGATTGTTTAATTTTAGAAGTTAATTAGCCCGTAATTCGGTAAATTACCGACTTTTTCAAAATTTTAGGATTTGCCGATTGATGTGAGGTATTCAGCTATAAGTACCCAAAATTTCAAGTCTCCAACATGTACAGTTTCTGAGAACGGGCTCTGTGACAGACGGACAGACAGACAGACAAAGGAGTGACACGAATAGGGTTTCGTCAGATGAACAAAACCCTAAAGAGCCCGTTAAAATTTAGGAATTTATTTTTTACAAAAAATAATCAATTTCCAATTTTTCGCCTTCGTGAACCTAATACTAGGTATTTTTGTGTATCTATGAGCTGTAAACTTTAACCCTTTACCTGCTGAAGGTACTTATAAGTACCGTTAAAATAACTTGTTATAAAATCCATTTAATACATCGATTAGTTGTAATACAGTTTAGAATGAGTTCAGCTAAAATGCTTGCAAAAAAAAAAAAAAAAAAAAAAAAAAAAAAAAAAAAAAAAAAAACGAAAAAAAATAACCCATTATAGAACTAAGTTTTGTTACGTTTCTAACAAGGGCTTGCTGGTGAAAGTGAATGTGTGGAGATGCTATTTTACAACCTTGCACCGGTGATAAAAGCTCGGGATTGTTAAATACGATTATATCATTATACACAACACGCATCTACATGCCTCCGAAATCCAGGAATATAAAAATTACATTCTCATCGTTTTAAGTTTTTTCTGGTGCAGTCTTTCGTGTTTGGATGGCTTTCTTAACATTCTTGTCTTTAAATGAGAAACTGTCACGCCTATTCAGACACTAACAGCGTTCGTTTATATAGTATATGGTTTATTCGGTAATATGATATATTTTCAACATCCAAGTTCCTACTTTTCACTATCCCTTTGAAGGGCGATGATGCCGTCACGGCATGGCATAATTTTAATCCCAAATTGGCAACGAAATTTTATGATGAAAATGTCACCTTTATTAAGTAAGCGAAAATTTACTTTTACTTGTTTACAAATAAAATCTCTTGTTAATACTGGTGTCATTAAATTATTTGAACATTTTACGAATACAAGTACCTTGCCCCTGAAAGGGTTAAAGTCCTTCGAAGCTTAATTAATACAATTTTTAAACAAGGCTTAGTGGAGAGCATCGTCTCGTTGAAGGAAGGTGAAAAAATAGAAGTGCATTAAAATAATTTCGATTGGTAGGACAGATAGATTTTGCTCAAAATAATCCATGTAATTTCGAATACATTATTATTAAAATAAGCATAATTTAATTATTAACCTCCAGTTTCAACAACAGCTTTTATTTTCTCCATGCGTTATACATTCAATAGGAAATAAAGTTTCATTCAAATACTTGTTTTCTATTTTTATCCTCCAAATACGGCGGAATAACTTGAGAGTTATCTTTGTTTCATATAAACATAACATGTTTTCTTTCAATTGCACTAACACTGTAGTAATTCATATTATATTGTATACATATTATACATATTTATGCATACATAGAGTTTCTTCCTTAATGAGTTTCGTTCTTTCATCATTAACATACCTTTTACAAGCATTATTTGTAAATGTAATTAGCTATAAGATAACACGCTGAACTAATCATCGCGAAAATCCTATCTTTGTACATTTAACTACCTAACACAGACGGAATTACACTTACAAAAGAATAGAAAACAAAAGCACCTATGTGTATTCATTAATTAAAACTTACAAAAGTGTTAGTAATTATAGAGTTAATGTTGAGAATTTGTTTGTTTTACTTGATCTTCTTGAAAATTTTTAATGAAACATAATACGTATTTTTGATACATCTTTCGAGTGAATATATTTTTAACGCTTATTACTGACGTAGTATTCGCTTGAAATTTTATTTGATAAATCAAATTGCATCTAGATGAGCGAAGTATATGGGACAAAAAGCTTTAATTTTAAGCAGAAACATTTAAAAATGTAATGGTGACAGGGATCGATGATATATATCAATGGATATATATCTTGATATATATCATGATGCATATCCGATATTCATTTACAAAATATTATGAAATTTGATATTTTCTATTTTTGACATTTTTGCAGTAAAATAATTTTGATTGGTAGCACAGATTGATTTTGCTCAAATTCATCCATAATTTAATATCGAATAGATTAGAATTAACATGGTAATTTATATCATGTATACATTTATAGAGTAATTTAATTATTAATCTTTATGTTCAATAACAGTCTTAATAGGTTTATCATTATATACAGAAATTAAAGCATCGAAAATTATTTCGCAGTGCGTTATACATTCAATAGGAAGCAAAGTTTCATTTAAACACTTGTTATTCTATTTTTATCCGCCAAACGAGGCAGGATAGTTTTGAGAGTTACATATGTTTTCATACAAACGTGGGGTGTCTTCTTTCAATTGCACTCTCTAATAATGGATATTAACTTGTATATATATTATACATATTTTATGCATAAATAGAGTTTGTTCCTTAATGAGTTTCCTTCTTTCATCGTTAGAATATCTTTTACAACCATTATTTGTAAATGTAATGAGCAGTAAGATAACTCGCTGAAGTAATCATCGCTAAAATCGTATCTTTGTACATTTAAATACCTAACACAGATGGAATCACACTTACAAAAGAACAGGAAACAAAAGAAAATACATGTATTCATTAATTAAAACATACAAAAATGTTGATAATTATAGAGATTAATGTTTAGAATTTGTTTGTTTTACTTGAACTTGCTCGGAAAATTTTTAAATGTAATACATATTTATACTACATCTTTCGAGTACATAAATTTTTAACACTTTTTACTGACAGTATTCTCTTGAAATTTTGGTTGATAAATTAAATTGCATCTAGATGAGCGATGTATATATAACAAAAAGCATTAATTTTAGGCCGGAACATTTTAAAATGCATTGGCGCCATTTGATTAACATTTACTGCCCTCTGTCAAAAAATACAGATTTTTTTTATCTAGGAAAATATAACATAACCACAAAAGATAATATATACAATAACTGCTTCCGAGTTACCCACGGTTCCGAAAATTGTTCTTTATATTTAAAAGGCAAATATACTGTATTTGACCTCTACAGTAGTGGATAATTCTTTGAAGCCTATACCAACTATGGCTGCTGCCTCGAATGATCATTTTATGCACAGTAACAGATATTACAAACAAGACATAACAATTTTATTTCTGCCATTCACATATATATTCTTCTTCTGTATGTAGGAAGACAAATAAGATACAGTGGAAATATTGTATGAGCACAAATTGCATTCATGCCTCACCGGGGATTCGAAACCGGGCCCTCAGTGGGGCAGTAGCCTACGCTACCAACTACGTCACTGGTCAGTTCTCACATACCAATATTATTTGAGATTTAAAGTAGGATTTATAGAAACAAAGTTTCGTTTGCGGGCACTTGTTTGTTTTTGTTCGTTTCGAACATTTCCGAATAGTTTTTCTATTTTTGTAATCAGTTTTCTCATTCCGGAATATATGTTTCTCGGATGCAATGAAAATTGAGAAAATCATTTTCTTGTTTAACTGATATGTTTAACAGACAAACATCATAATTAAACCCTATTAATACTGAAATTAATATTAATATTATTTGTTACTCTGGCATATATAAATACAATTTCTCAGCTAAAAATGTTTAGTGAAGAATTGATAGCATCCTACAAACCGACATCTTGGTATATTTTCTATAAAAACTTCTCGGAAACGCTTCTGAAAATCAGCGACTGAATTTTTTTTTTTTTTATATATAAATGCTTCTTTAAATTTCAAAAATATATTAGTTTCCAGAGTTTCTAAAGATAAAGAATGCTTTTAGGATAAGGAAGATAAGGAAGTATGGGTAACTCGGAAAAGGTTATTCTGTAATTTCGTCCGCGATAATATTATGTTTTCGTAGATTACGAAACATTTGTCTTCTTTTACAGTACTGGAATAAATTTAAAGACCCGATTTAATAATTTTTAATGGAAAAATATTAGCAAAAACTGTGATCCCTTTATATAATAGCTTGACTTCAATAATCTAGCAAAAATACATTTCATCTTGCAGAAATGTACAGCAATTTTAGGCATTAAAATTTTAACAGCTAAACTAAACATAGTAACTTTTTCTTATAACTTTGTTATTATTTTTTTTCTTTTTATGCTTTTTTTATATTTACGTTTGCATTTTAATATGCAATTATTAAACTATTCAGCAAATAAAATATACTTGTTGAAAAGTAATGTATTGCGAAACAAAAAGAAAACGTCTATGTTGAACAATATGAACTGAAAATAAATTGAAAACTTTCAATAAGCATAATAGCTGCTCATTGCGAGTTCAGTTATTTACTAACGTTCAAAACGATACTTATAATATAGCAACACATTTGAATGTGACGGCATAAGATCGAACCTGCTATCTTCTTATTCAAAAATGTTTCTGAGTTTTTTAAATAAATATAATTATGATCGTTAAGAATGTCATATATCTATTAAAAAAATATTTGAAACTGTATTTTTTTTTAAATGAACAATTATAAAACCTTTAAAACTTTCATTTTATTGCACGATTGTGAAGAAGATGAAAGCTGTGAAAAAGAAATCAGTTCGTTATAAGATGTCTACATAATCACATCATCTACATGAAAAATTACTGCCAGTTATGTATAAGAACTGAACAAACTTTTAAAAGTTAATCGTTTGCAGAATTATATTAATGCAAACTCCCATTCAGTGTTTAAAAAAACTCAGAATACAAAGTCCTCTGAAATACAAAGCTCTGAAATACTCTGAAATACAAAGCTGTAAGAAATGTAAAGCTGTAAAACTTCATCAATGAAACGTACTAAAGTTTGTGGAACAGCAGTTAAATATTGATTGCTACGGAAATTTAATCTGAAACACTGCTACTTCCACTGTCCAGCTACGCATTTAAATTGAAAGTTTCGTAGGGGAAAAATCGATGCAATAAATTAAATGGAACTACAGTTAATTAGCCCCCTGTACGGTATGCTATTTCTTTCTCCCAGATTATTTTGTGTCGTCTACAAAAAATAACGTTACCTTACAGAAGCCAGCAGTAAAACAAAGCAGTACGACTAATACTCGATGGCAATTTTTGAAACTTCTAAGCATCGCACATTTTAAATTTTTATACCGTCGTATTTGAAAAAAAAAACAATTTTAAATGCAATTTGTTTGAAAACTGAATCTCAATTTATTTTTGAAATACTATTTTTTTTCTAGTTTTTGAAGCCATGTGCTTAATATTCGCAACAAAAGTACTCCATGTCTGTAGAAAGTAAAGGAAAAATAGTTGTAAAATATTAATTATGTACTTTTGTTGCCATTTTTCATAACAACCGAAAGAAAATGTAATTAAAATACATGATTTCTATTAAAACATGAAGCTATTATAAACTATATTTAATTTTAAGTAACTATATTAATGTTACAAACAAATGAAGGCCTATGAATCATTAGACAGCCTTTTTTCCTCTTTCTTTAATGACGGCATCTTTTCACTGCATTTGTGTATTATTTCGCGATAGTGACGTCCTATGCCTACTTTACTGTAAATGTTTAAGAATGGATCGTAAATGTGGCATTCTTAAGCGGATGCGAATTACGTCATTTTACATAAAATAAAAACGTGTGCTATAAGTTTTAAAATTGAAATATGTTTTGTACTATTTATATATACAATACATATATATTTTTTGGGTCAATCGATTTCAAGTGGTCCAGAAAATCATCAATTCGTTGCTTGACCATTTTTAAAAAATCTGAAATTTTTTGTACAAAAATCCTAACATGATGGAAGTTCAAAATGACTATTATTTTAATTTTATTAATTTTTGTTTGTGCATGGCGGCCATCTTTGTTTCATCGTCTGCAGCAATTATCTCATAAGAAGGGTTTACGGAATTGTAAATAATTCATCGTTTATTTATCCAATTCAACTGCGGATTAAAGCAATTTGTACAGAATACATTTGGCTAAAAATTTGGTAATGGAGTAGTTTCCGAAACTAACTGCTTATTGGTAAAATTTAAGCATAAATTTTCAGTTTTTTCCAAAATTTGTCCGTTTACAAGAGGAAAATTTTCCGGCAAGGAAAACTGTCAACATGGCATTTTTTTTTTTTTTTTTTTTTTTTGCAAATAGGCCGAAAGTACTTGTACTCACACGCCGAGTTCCAGATTTGGGAATTGCTTTCTCTTCGCTACAAAAATCCCAAATTTTTAAAAAATGACAAAAATCGCATTTTTCAGGCTTTGATATCTCTGGTGGGGCACGAGATAAAAATCTGAATTTTTTAAATAAGAGTATTGTATGGTAGTGTTATGCACAATAAATTTCAGGATGGAGATTTGACTACAAGCTGAGATATGGCAAGGGCAACAAGTCAAAACAATACTGCTAAACTATTCTTTTGTTGTAGTCACAGGTAAGTATTTATCTCAGAGTGTCATTTAAATTTATGTTTTTGATTATCTTTAAATAATAATAACAGAAAATAAAGCCCTTTGCAAAGCTTATTAATGAATTAAAAAAATAACTATGCCTAAGGCCATACATTTTGTATGGTTTCAGTAATTTTTGTTGTAAGTAATTTTAGTAACTAAAAGAAACCTCAGCACTTTTATATTAAAAAAAATATTTTTATACAAGACCTGAGACAAAAACAACATAGGGAAAAAGAAAAGCTGTTAATGTTGTTATACTTGTTGAGACATGATCAAACGTGTCAAAACACATTCTGGCTTATTGGTTCAAAAACCACAATTTTGATCTTTCTCAAAATTTTATTTGTAGGAACCAAGTCTTGTCATCTCTTGATAACTTGATTGAAGATCTTGGCCCAGCTGGCTCATAGAAATATACTTTGAAATCACTATGTGCAAGTCTCAATTCATTAATAATTCCTACCTAACTTCTTTTGCAAAAATGGATTTTTCTGCAGTATAAATTTTGAAAAGGTTTTGGGTATCTTTACTTCCTGAAAATTACTCGAGACTGATGCATGGTAACATCACATAATGTTTCATTTACAGAAACTTACATATGGTAGGAACAAGTTTCAGAGACTGGCAAGCAGCATTAAAATTGTGGTTTTTAAACCAACAAGAAGGAATGTGTTTTGACACGTTTGATCATGTCTCAACAAGTATGCCAACATTAACAGCTTTTCTCTTTCCCTATTCTGTTTTTGTCTCAGGTCTTGTTTCTATGTATATATATATATATATATATATATATATATATGTGTGTGTGTAAAAGTGCTGAGGTTTCTTTTAGTTACTAAAATTACAACAAAAATTACTGAAACCATACAAAATGTAGGCCTTAGGCATAATTATTTTTTAAATTAATTGCAAAGGTTTTATTTTCTGTTGCTATTATTTAAAGATAATCTAAATAATAAATTTAAAAGATACTCTGAGATAAATACATAGCTGTGACTACAACAAAATAATGGTTTGGCAGTTTTGCTTTGATATGTTGCCCTTGCCATATCTCAGCTTGTAGTCAAATCTCCATCCTGAAATTTCTTGTTCATAATACTACCATACAATACTCTTATAAAAAAAAAATTCAGATTTTTATCTCGTGCCCCACCAGAGATATCAAAGCCTGAAAAGTGTGATTTTAGTCACTTTTGAAAATTTTGGAATTTTTTTAGAGAAAAGAAAGCAAGTCCTCGATCTGGAACTCGGCGTGTGAGTACAAGTACTTTCGGCCTATTTGTAAAACAAATTATGTCATGTTGACAGTTTTCCTTGTCAGAAAAATTTTCTCTTGTAAACGGACAAATTTTGGAAAAAAAAACTAAAAATTTATGCTTAAATTTTACCAATAAGCAGTTAGTTTCGGAAACTACTCCATTACCAAATCCATGCAAAATATTTTTAGCCCAATGTATTCTGTACAAATTGCTTTAATCCGCACTTGAATTGGATAAATAAAAGATGAATTATTTACAATTCCGTAAACCCTTCTTGTAAGAAAATTGCTGCAGACGATGAAACAAAGATGTCCGCCATGCACAAACAAAAATTAATAAAATTAAAATAGTAGTCATTTTGAACTTCCACCATGTTAGGGTTGTTGTACAAAAAATTTCATTTTTTTTAAAAATGGTCGAGCAACCAGTGCTGGACCACTTGGAATGGATTGATCCTTATTCGTTGTGGGCGACAGTAAATTCTGAAAAAGCAGAATTCCTGTTTTCTAATAATAATATTTGTTTTATCTGATTAAGTTCAATCCATGAAACTGATCATTCCACTTTCAACTCTAATAAACATTGACCCTCTCATTTTCAATACGAAGTGACGTATTTGTATAAATAAACAGTAATTAGTTATTACAATATTCTCTGATGAAGAACTTGGGAAAACCCAAAACTACTGAGTGGACAAAATGGTTACCCGGCTGTTTTACTTAAAATTTCATTTTAAACTATGATACAACCTTTTACAATACCATTATTGTTTAAACGTTCTCGAGTTAGCCATTTTTTTCGTGGGGTAAACATTTCAAGTTTTCATCCAAATAAAAAGCATGTGTGGCACGCACTGCTTTTCTTGTTGAGTCAAAAGAAAAACGCGAGTGAAAGCCGTCGCATACTTGTGTAACTTACGGTGACAATGTCCTAAATTATTCCAAAGATATCATTTTATCGTGTGCTGCCATAGCAACATGATAAATTAAATTTCATTTTAAAAACTGCACAGTAGTAGAAAAATATTTTTCTAAATCGAATACTGATTTTTATTTTTAATTTTGGTTTTAGAATTAAACTCATGAACTCCCGTGTGTAGAACGTGTTAAACAGCTAGCAGTAAAAAAAAATACTAACATTTTTTGTCTAAGTAAGTTTTTCCTGAGTAGATTAAGCACATTTTTGAACAGTTAAAAATAGTTATGAACGAAAATAAGATGTAAGGAATAATAAACATTTTTAAAGCCATAAAATCTATGACAGAAATTAACGAATATGATGAAAACTAAATTCAATGATGCATGTTTGTTGAAACTATAAATTATCCTATGTAATTTATATTCATTCAAAATTAAGCAAATTAGGATTAAACGTTTGGTTAATGAGTCTCTAATAATTCGGAAGAATATCATTTGTGCCGCACATTTTAGCTATCCGCATACTTTAACTATCATATTCTACACTTGTTCTGAGAGATTTTCTCTCTTCTCGCAATTTTCTGTACGCAAGTTCCAAACACATTTCAGTGGTTCTTAGGCACTTTTAAAATATTTGGATAACAGAGATGTGTAATAAGCTTCGTAACCTGAGTAGTTTACTGTTATGTTCTGTTATGTACTTAGACGTTTGCGTTTGATTTTCTGTCGTAAAATTCTGATGCTACCTCATATATTCTCTCTTCTTTTATGGTCCTACAATCTAATAAAATGAAGTACTTCTATCAGACTACAGAAAATATTTCTCAAAAGTATTATTTGTATATAATACGTCGTTGTGTTTTCTAACTAAAAATTAAAGTCTATTTTATAAAACAAAAATATGTATGGAGTAACTCTGACTACCTTTTAACAGTGCCAACACTAGTGTGTCACGTAGAAGTGATTCAAGGTCGCATCACAACAACAAAAAAATAACCAAAGATTCAAAATTCTTTACAAAAGTCAATTCAAAATTTAGTTAATTTAAATATTCAAGCAAAAACATTATGAGACTTGGTGCTTTTTTTTAATATTTTTAATCCAAAAAAGAAGGCCAACATAAGTCTTTGCTTGTTTAGTACTACAAATCGCAAACATCTCATATTTCTAAATTTATATTCCATTTTTTAACAGTTTGCCGATTTATCACTAATAAAAACAGTTTTTTTTCATACATACTTTTAAAAATATTATCTAACTAGCAGTCTTCGCCCGGTACGCTGGTCGGTTTCTGCAATCAAATCTTTGAATTAAACGAAATACATTGGTGAATCTGATCTTGTGTTTTTAAAGCAATATGGATTCTTACCTGAAATGTTCTACTACATTGCCAAAAGCGATATTTACGGCATAGCGCTATTACATTTTCTAATGTGTCAGTCAAAATTTGGTCTAACACATACCAAACAGTTTTTAGTTTATAATTTACAGTACTATTTGTTAAAGAATGATAGAATGACATACTCTAAAGGAATACTCTAAAATCATCCCGGGGAAAATTATCTAAAATATCTGAAAATGTTCCATAAAAATCAGTCAAGAATAATTAAAAAAAGGCTAATTGTTCATACTGGGTTCACCTATTTATAGAACATTCCTTCCTATCTCTATAAAGCAACATAAAACGTTATTAGATATACTAAATCCATCTTTATAAAAATATAAAAACAGTAATGTAAGTCTCCTCAAAATCTGTTCGGTACAATTTTTTTAAATGGCGAATCGTTCATAATCTGATTTCAACTGAATATAAAACGTTTCTACATAATTCTAAAACTTATCAACGTAATACAAAGCAACTACATTAGCTATAATTGAAGTGACTTTTAATTTGCATTAAAATTATGAAAACGAAACGGATTATTTTAATGAGAAAAACGTTAATTAATAATTTTTTTATATAAATTACTGCAATAAGAGTAGAAAACAAAACCGCAACTAACGGAATTTAATTGCTCAAAAAGGCATTTTTTGCAAACTGTTTTAACTTATGAATAAAGCAACAAATCAAAAGGCCGTACTCACATTAAAAAGAACCGAAAATATATAACACATTTTGTTTTGTTTTCAGTGCTTTATCGTTCCTTAAATCAAACGTTTTCTTTTTCGTACTTTTGAAGTGTAATTTAACATAACCTTGGCAAATTTTCAAAATCTGTAATAAGACTGAAGAAACTGAAAGTTGAGACATTTATACTATATATATATATATATATATATATATATATATATATTGCTTCAAAATCGTTATCTCCTTTCACTATTTTTTTCAAATCTTGATTATTAAAAATCGTTGTATTATAAATAAACATTAATTCTTCCCTCCCCATATATATATATATATCCCTTCTTATACATATGTATAATAAACTAATGTTCATATTAACACGATAAAAAGTAATTAAAAATATAATTGCTATAAATCAAACTTAACTACTTTTAAATTTATTAATATAAAAAATATTTAAAATTACGGTAAATTGTTTTATTAGTTAAGATTAGTTAGCATCTAATTAAAAATAAAGCAAGAGTATAAAAAAATAATCCGCAGCTACTTTGAATCTTTTAACTGAGGCTTTTAGTGAACTATGGAATAATATTTGTTTTATTACATTTTCAATATAATTGGAAAACTATTCGGCTTTTAATTTGTTTGTCAGTACTTGTTCTCTTTACATTAACGATTTACAAATTTTTCTAAGGAGATACCTGAAATCACATTTAAACTTATTATTAATGGGTAAATGCGATGCATTTTCTATTGAAAAAAGCGTCACTAGAACCTTATTTTTCATTTCAGGGACAAAATAACTTCTGTACTATTTCGATTATGTACAGTCGTGGAAAGAAAACAGTAAACACCCTCAGTTAACTCTGCAAAAAATTATCATAGAAAATATCTTACAGGTACCAAACAATACAAAGTCTACTTTTAAATGATATATATAACATTTGCTTAGAGGGCTGCCTACACAAAAAAAAACGAACCCAAACATTGTTTTTTTCAATAGCAATACCCAAATTTGACACCATAAATATATTCTACACCTTTAAATTTGCCTAAATCCAAATTTTCCTGATATTCGTACAATTAGTTTCAAAGAAAATAATTGTTTTAAAAATCAGGATATTTTAGGGGCTGTATCAAAATTGAAGTTTGGTACTCGATTGATGAAATGTTGCAGAATGAGTATGTCACTTCTATTGATGTATTATTTCTTGACAATATGACCATTTCCCTCCCTCACTATATTTCGACAATTGACGGCACAAATATTTCAACAAAATGATTAAAATATATTTTTTCAAATTATGTTTTTCTGCACATCATAGAAGGCCCCATACACTATCATTTTGACGTTTTTTATTAATTCGAAAACTGCTTGAAAGAAAATTTTTGAAGTTGAGAATTTGGATAAAGCAGGACATAATAAATACATATCTATCAAAAAATCTGTAGGTTGACAATCATATTTTTTCGAATATTAATTTCATAATTCATATTATAAAATTTTTAAACGTGCTTCGAGACAATCCAGTGATGTTTTAGTCAACATTATTCATAGTTAAACATTACTAGCAGGGATGACTGAGCTAAACTCGGTCAAAATTAGCCTTGTGTTCAATTCGATATTTTATTCTCACAGTATTATTCTTGCTGCTTTGATACAATTGGCATGATTCTGAGACTCAGTGACCCAAAATGACACATAAAACGAATTTTTTCGAACATACGACCTAACCATTGCTGTTCTCGAACCTGAAAACGATAGAATGTAAAATTTCGTCAAGATCGTTAAAGTCGTTATATAGATAAAATTAACTTGACCCACGGTAACCCAAAAGGGAAACAATAATCTAAATTTATAGATCGTGTGACCTATCCCAATGGTCTTCTCGTGCTGGGAAGCGGTGTAATAAAAGGTTTTGTCAAAACCGTTTGAGTCGTTTTATAGATACAATTAGCTTTACCCACAGTGACCCCAAAATGACCCACTAATCGAAATTTCTCGAACAAGCGATTTAACCCTATGGTTTTCTCATTCCCAGAATAGGTATAATACGAAATTTTGTCAAAATCGTTTGAGTCGTTTTTTAGATACAATTATTTTGACACACAGTGACCCATAAATGATTCACTAATCAAATTTTCTTGAACATGAGAGTTAGCCCAACAGTCTTCTAATGCTCAGAAACGATACGATACAAAATTTTGTCAAAATGATTTGAGCCGTTTTTTAGATACAATTAGCTTGACCCACAGTGACCCAAAAATGACCCCCTAATCAAATATTCTCGAACACGCGACTTAGCCCAATGGTCTTTTCATGCCCAGAATGCATATAATTCAAAATTTTATCAAAATTGTTTGAGCCGTTTTTTAAATACAATTATCTTGATCCACAGTGACCCATTAATGACTCACTAATCGAATTTTCTTGCACATGTGACTTAAAAGAAAATAAATTAAAACTGGTGCGAATGAATAAGAACAAAAAATCTTCTTAAAAAGCCATCAAAAATTTTAAATGTGCTAGGCCTTTTGAAAGATCTGAGTCTTTCTTCGTCAGGCGCAAAGCTAGACGTGCTTCTACTATGAAAGCAGCAGAAAGACTGAAATGAGAGATAAGGGAAAATAAAAAAGCTGAAGAAACAGTCAATAGGAAATTAGAAATCAACAGCCAATAGAAAAGTAGAAGACAATCACAGAAGAGTATAATCAAAACAAAAGAACACAGAGTAGAAGGGGCAAAAATTGGGAGGGCAAAAATACATATATTTAAATATGTGAACACATGAAATTAAAAAAAATAAATGAATAAAATATAAAAACAGACTAATATTAAATAATACAAAAATAAATTATATGGTAGTATTGAAAAGGTTTTTCCAAGTTGCAGAGAGCATTCTGGAATCAGATTTATCATTAACAATAACATCACGATTAAGATAAATAGCTAGATTTTCAAGAAAGTCCAATTCAGAGATACTATTGGCATTAAAGATAATTTTAGCATTTTGAAAATTAAAACTATGGCCGGAATCCCAAGAGTGCTTAGCAATAGAAGATTTAGAAAATTCTTGATTGATTACATAACGAGAGTGTTTTCTTTTTGTGAACACTCTTAAAAGAATTAAAAGGAAGAAAAGATAAATCTAGCTATTTATCTTAACCGTGATGATATTGTTAATGATAAATCTGACTCCACGATGCTCTCTGCAGCTTGTTAAAACATTTTCAATACTATCATATAATTTATTTTTGTACTAGTTAATATTAGTCTGTTTTTTATATTTTATTCATTTATTTATTTTTTTAATTTCATGTGTTCACATATTTAAATATCTGTATTTTTTCCCTCCCAATTTTTGCCCCTTCTACTCTGTGTTCTTTTGTTTTGATTATACTCTTCTATGATAGGCTATTGTCTTCTACTTTCCTATTGGATGTTGA
This sequence comes from Maratus speciosus, assembly GCA_963932465.1. Classification (NCBI taxonomy): domain Eukaryota; kingdom Metazoa; phylum Arthropoda; class Arachnida; order Araneae; family Salticidae; genus Maratus; species Maratus speciosus. Next base: position 388,337,455 of record OZ010788.1, on the reverse strand, counting down.
TTTCTAATTTCCTATTGGTTGTTTTTTCAGCTTGGTTCTTTTCCTTTATCTCGCATTTCAGTCTTGCTGCAGTTTCATATTAGAAGCATGTATTCCTTTGCGCCTGACGAAGAAAGACTCAGATCTTTCGAAAGACCTAGCACATTTAAAGTTTCTGATGGTGTTTTAACCCTAGAACTACCGGAAATTTTACTCAAGTTTTATAAAAACATTCTACACCAGAATTTTTACTTAAAACTATTTAATTTGTTTATTTAACTTATTATTGTCTGATTTATACATTTAGTTTGTTTTGAAGAAATTTTCTGGTTTGAATAGATATTTTGAATATACATGTCGGGTCCATTGGACCCTTCTGGTAGACAGAGGGTTAAGAAGATTTTTTGTTCTTACATGTGTCTTAGCCCAATGGTCTTCTAATTCTCAGAAACGATATAATACAAAATTTTGTCAAAATGATTTGAGCCGTCTATTAGTTACAATTAGCTTGACCCACAGTGACCCAATAATCAAATTTTCTCGAACATGCGACTTAGCGCAACAGTCTTCTCATGCCCAGAAACAGTATAATACAAAATTTTGCTAAAATCGATTGATTCGTTTTTTAGATACAATTAGCTTGACCCAGTAACCCAAAATGAACCACTAATAGATTTTACTCGAACATGTGACTAAGCCCAATGGTCATCACATGCCCCAAAGCGGTGTATTAAAAAATTTTGTCAAAATATTTTGAGTCTTTTTTTAGATTCAATTAGCTTGACACCTGACCCATTGTGACCCAAAATTATCGTCTAAGCGAATTTTCTTGAACATACGACCTAGCCCAACGGTCTTCTCGTGCCCAGATCAATATAATACAAAATTTGTTTGAAATCGTTTGATTCGTTTTTTAGATACAATTAGCCTGACCCAGTGACCCAAAATGACCCACTAATTGATTTTTCTCGAACATGTGACTAAGTCCAGTGGTCATCACATGCCCAAAAGCGGTATATTAGAAAATTTTGTCAAAATGTTTTGAGTCTTTTTTTAGATTTAATTAGCTTGACATCTGACCCATTGTGACCTAAAATGACCCACTAAGCGAATTTTCCTGAACATACGACCTAGCCAAATGGTATAAAAGAATAGAAAGCAAAACTTTGTCAAAATCGTTAGAACCGTTTTCTAGATAGACTTAGGTTCACCCACAGTGACTCAAAAATGATCCACTAATCTAATTTTCTCTAACATGTGACATAGCTCAATCGTCTTCTCATAATCCAAAACAGTAGATTACAAAATTTAGTCAAAATCGTCAGAAGCGTTTTTTAGATAAAATCAGCTTGACCCGAAGAGACCCAAAAAGTGATCCACTAATCGAAATTTCTCGTACATGTGACCTAGCCCAACAGTTGTCTAGTGCCCAAAAACGATTGGATATAAAATTTAGTCAAAATCGATTGAGTCGTTTTTTCTGACCCATTCTGACCCAAAATGACCCACTAATCGAATTTTCTCGAAAACATGACCTAGCCCAATGGTCTTTTCGTGCCCGAAAATGGTAAAATACAAAATTTAGTCAAAATCGTTCGAGCCGTTTTTAAGATAAAATTTACATACACACACACACATACATACACAATTTTTGATCGCATTATAGTATAAGATTTACCTTAAATACTTCACGTAATTTAAACAAAATTTTCCTTACGTGCTAGGTGTACAACATTCTCAAAAGTTAGAACGTTAGACAAAAACAGCACCAACTAAATATATTTTGTCCTCATTTGGAACTTTTCTGCTACCCTTAAAATTTTATGTATTTTTAAACTTCTTAAATTTTAGTTACAAAATGATAAAAAATCTTTACTGCATACTGGCTATTGTTGCCTTCTATTTAAACACATTTGTGAACAATAAGCATTATTTCTTGACAAATATAAATTTCGATATCCATTGAGAAATTAGCATTCTAAGTGATGTACTGATTTCAATCACAAAATTACAGCATTAAACTTTTATTTGCAGGATTTTAAAACTTTAATATTCTACAACACACCAGATCAAAATCACACATGATGGCCCATGGGCTGTACGTTTATTACATATTATTTTCACGTAGAAAATAGATTATCTACATTGATACACAATTAACCAATCAGAAATCATGTACAATGATTCATATATGAAGCTGCAAGTCTTGATTTGGGATATTAAAGAATTCACTAGATGTTAAAAAAAAACAAAAAAAAAACCTTCAAGGCTTTGGATTCTATTTCTAGCTAAATATTTTCACATTTAGAGAATAGGCAAATGTATTTTAATGAATACGGAAGTATGAATGGGACATATATGCAGATTATTTGACACTTATATTGATTGCTGCAAGCTTTATCAACGTTAAACCCAAAATTGTCTGATTCCAAGTCTTCCTTCAGTGCAACAAAGTAAACTTTTGTGAAACTTATTCGCAAATATAGAAAGAAATTTCTAATCTAAGCGTGGACTATGAATTTCCTTTCTTGAATGTAGTCTCTATCTACTAAAGATATGCATTAATTTTCTTACTTACCTTTCTTCATAAAAGAAAAAAAGAACTCGGCATTTCCCCTTAAAATAAATATCAAAAGACTACATTTTTTTACAGCGTCTGCAAAAGTGAATGCCTTAAATTATAAATTTCATAATTGATTTTTCTTGATAAAGCCGTTAATTTATATTAACACAAACACATAAAGATTAATGGCCGTTAGTAGCAAAGCTGTAAAAGTGTTTACTTTGAATAATCGTGTAAGCAATGAATAGTTTAAAAAAACAGTTTAGCAGTGTTTATTAATGATTTATGAATGAGGGTTATTTTTATATTCAGTATTTTAAAAATGTGTATATAGCTACTAAATACATATGTGTGTACTGAATGTATACAATGTGTCTACGTATAATTTGACCGACCTTTATTTTCGCAACCGTTGGTCCTAGGTGCATACTTCCAATTTCAAAAATGATTTAAATAAGGTAAAGAATTATTTTAAAAGCGATTTTGGTCAAGCAAAACATTTATTAAAAGATTAAGATATTTAAATTTTTATAAGGTCCCCCTGGCCTATAAGTGATACTTAGTAAAAATTTACTGTGACACTACCAAGTAAGAGAAAAAAAATATCCATTCACCTAACTTTCAAATTGAGCGAGTTATGAAGCTTTGAAATGAATGACTTACACCACCTTTTTGCATCTCAAAACAGATGATTTCGGCCGTGCTTTCAGGGATCGTATATAAAGTACATAAACACATTTCAAGGTATGTATGCTTTGAAAGAAATCGTACAACAAGTACGATTGAGTTAACTTTTATAGTTAAGCTTCAGATTACTTAAAATAATTGTATTTTAACACATGCTTCATTTTGTAAGGATTTGAGGCTATGATTTTTTTTTTTTTTTTTTTTTTACAAAACTCATGTTATTTTCATAAGGTTTTATTTACCTTGAAACGATCGTCTTCCCAGTTTACAATTTCTACTCTAAATTTAACTCACTTTCAAATGTCCGATCGAAGTTAAATTTTACATATGGAATTAAATTCGATGACAATATAATATTATTATGATTTTCGACACTTACCATCTTATAAATATTTATATTGTAGGATAACAAAAAAAAAAGTCGGATAGATTACCGTCAACAATTTTAATAAAGAGTTTAGATTAGATAACATAAACCTGTGATGGTTGTGTTTTTTAACTTTTATAATTACGTTTAATATATTTTTTAACGCTGAATAAAAAAAAATTACCTTCACTTTTAACAATTATATCAGGATTTTTCGCAAATCGTAAATTTCAATATTAAAAAATAGCGAAAAATCTGATACTATAAAATAGATGTAAAACGTTTTTATTCAGTTTAATTTTATTTAATTCAATAATTTTATCAATTTTTTTGCTTATACTGGGTTTCTTACAGCTAAAAAGCTCAGGGGGTCCGATGAGGTTGGGAGTGGAATGGATCAATTTCAACTTTCAGCTTTTTTAACTTTGAAATTTGCGATTTCAGAAAAAATCCTGACTTGATGGTTTAAAATGAAGGTCATTTTCGGATTCAGCGCTAAAAAATACGCTCTAATCAATTTTCAAAAGCTAAAAACACAACCATCATATCTATTTTATAGTATCAAATTTTCGCTATTTTTCTTTTTTTTTATGTATTTACAATTCTCAAAATATCTTTACGTGATGGTAAAAAAATAAAGGCCAATTTCGGATTCAGTGGTATAGAATACAAAAGAAATCAATTATCAAAAGCTAAGAAATATGACATAAACCGACTTTTGTAGGCTAGTGTAATCTAATAATATTTTAAAATATGTATCATTTTGTAAAGAATTGAGGTTGTTAATTTTCATCATTTTATTTAACAAAAATTAAATCTGTTATTCTTCTTATATGTTTATTATAAATTGTATATTTTGCATTAATATGTCAGAATGATTAAAGATTTCAAATTTATATTGCAATGTTAATTTTACTCTGAACTATTTTTTAATATATCTGACGAAATTGTATTTCTACTAAATTTGTGAATAACTCCTAATTTGCAGCAAAAAATATGCCGCAACTTTAAACAGCTATTAATCGGTTAATTTTAATTGTAGAATAACGCGATATTTTTTTTTGGTCTTACTTGTCAGTGTAACAGGAAAATGTTACTAAATATAACATATAGGACCGGAGGACCGTATAAAAATTTAAATTGAGTAATTTTTAAGAAATGTTTTTTAAAATCCAAATCGCTCTAAATATAATTCTTTTGTAATTGGAAGCATGCATCTAGGACCAACGTTTTCGAAAATAAAGGTCGGTCAGGTTATACGTGAACACCCTGTATATACTGACCACCTATGTAAAGTGCAATATTTTTTAGGACTTAATTAACAAATAGTTGAATGCAACAATTAAATGAATATTTAGCCCACTGCAGTGGCTATTACTGATAACATATGGTTAGCCTGGTAGTAAGGTGGCTATTACTAGCCAAACAGAACAGTTTCTCGGCTCAGTGCGCCAAACCATATTGTTCTAGTGTGCACGTTTTTTTGTACAAGTGATTTGGCTCACTGAGTTCATGAAATCAGGGAATGTAACATGTCGTTGTGCTATTGTGCCTTCTATTTCGTAGTCGCGGATAACAAAAATACGTATACTAGACATGTTTTTATATCTTTACGCTACATCTGATTATTAGTGAATAACGTGCTTAAAAATACATTAAACGCACCAAAATGGATGTTCCAACTGAAATTAATTTCAAAATCGATGTTCGGGGAATTTATGTGAATTTGGCTTATGCTTTGTCAAAATATGTTAAATTAGACGCTTTTTCCTTACAACATAAAGACAGATGGTTCAATACTGGATTATACGAGCTAACTTGACACTTGCTTATAAAATCGTTTTATTTACGTCTAAGTTTATTGTTATATACAGGACGTGATAATAATATAATAAATGATACTTTTATTAATATATATAGAGATAGGTATGGATACAGATATAAATTTAAATGTATTTACTATGCTTGCAATTAAATGTGATAAAGTTCAAACCATTAAATATGCAGTTTTACCATGTTACGAAAGATATTATGTTTTTATTGATGAAGTGCACACTGTATATGGGTATTTCTTTAAAATCCTCATTGTAAATTATTTGTCAAAATAAGAAGAAATATAATATATAAACGAAATTTCTCTGACATTTAAGCTACTTTATTTCTAATTTAACGGTTTATAGCTGCTTTATGAATATGCTTATCATGTTACAACATACCGATATTATTATGGTTCGTCTATGCAGAAAATATATACAGCAATAACAAATGACACAGACATATATATTTTTAATTCGCACAGAAAACATTGATTAATAACTTACTTCCCGTAAGGCATGGTGTCGTCACGGCGACGTCGTTGTGAAGTCACACTGTGATTTTGTGACCGTCGATGTGACATTACGTGACGTCGATGTGACGTCATAGTGACTAGAATGCAAAGCCGTTATGGCCGTTTTAGAGGTCGTTTGTGACGTCACATTGTGACCACTCTGTGAAGTTACGATGTGACAAATTTGTGAAAAGTGTGTCATTTGTGACTATTTTGGCATTAACTTTGTGACGAACCTGTGACGACAGCGACAATGCTTTGAAGTCACATTGTGACTAATTTGTGAAATATGTGTCATTTGTGACGAACATGTCATAAACACTGTGAGGATTTCAAATGAAAATCAAATTTCAAATTAATTGCTTAAAAGGGCAAAGGCCAACTTAGAGAAAAAGATTCCAAGACGGGACTCGAATCCGGGCCATCAGTGTAGCGCACTGACATTCTACCGACTAAACCACATGGAACGAGACCCAGCCTGGAAAATTTCTTACTAGTACATGTTGGCAAGGCTACAAACGCAGCACAAGATGGAATATTTATCGTGAGATTTATCGTATGAAATTTCAAATTAATTGCTTAAAAGGCAATTTTGATTAGAAATTTGATTTTCATTTGAAATATTGTATGCAATGCGATTGTTTCTCTCTGGAAAAAATTTCTAAGTATTTATATAGTTTTAATCGCTGCTGAATTTAATTAAGTTTTGTGTTTGCCCAATGTCGGTGGCTCATGATAAATATTCCATCTTGTGCTGCGTTTGTAGCCTTGCCAACATGTAATAGTAAGACATTTTCCAGGCTGGATCTCGTTCCATGTGGTTTAGTCGGTAGAATGTCAGTGTGCTATACTGATGGCCAGGATTCAAATACCGTTATGGAATATTTTTCACTATGCTGGCTTTTGCGCCTTTTAAGTAATCAATTTGAAATTTGATTTCTATTTAAAATATTGTTTGCAAGGCGAATGTTTCTCTCTGGAAAAATTTCCAAGCAATAATACTGTGATGATTCTTGTTATAAACACTGTGATGAATTTTAAAATAAAGTTTTGATTGAAATATACAATATTATCTTTTTACCGTACTTTTTAGCAAAGTATCGCTATTTGAAGTCCTATTCTTCTAAAATACTTTTAATTTTTCCACTGAAAATACAATGCTTATCAACTGGCATCCGTTTTTATTAAGTTCTAAGCTTGATCTTGAGTTCAAGCTTTATATTAAGAATGTATAAGTTTTTATGTGTTGTGATTTTTTATTATTTTATTAAATACGAACATGGAATCTAACAGATATTAATACATTTCCTATTTAAAAACAATAAGATAAGCCGTATTTATTTAAACTTTTTATTCCCGTGTGTATTGTATTTTGTTAATATGAGCTAAATAGATTTGGTATAATTTATAGGAAATGACCGATCTGGGAAATAGAAAAACAAGTAAGGAAAATTGTTGAAATAAATAAAAGGCAGACATAAAGGCGTGGATCGAATTGAGTATATTTGATATTAACAAGACAATTACACAAACGTACTGAAAGAAAACAGAAAATTTACAGGTATTTATAGATTTTGCAAGACCCATGTTGGGGAATTGGCGGCCGTGAAAGAAAGCTACATTAAACAACCAATCACAAGAAACATAGTTGTACAAAAAGAAATTAATAAGAATTTAATGTAATGCTATGATTATTTTCAACACCCGCCCATAATCTAGCATTACATCAGAAAACAAAGAAATTTCTTGAAATCAATCATTAATAATAATATGACACAATTTAAACATTGCTTGTACAAACAACAAAGAAATAATAGTTCATAAAGTTTAACTTTAGGTAATGCCTTTGTAAATAAATCAGCAATTTGCATATTCGTAGGAACACATTCAATTTTGATGTTATTTTCTTTTATAATATTGCGAACAAATTTCAATTTGATATCGATGTGTTTCATTCTACCATAATTACTCTCATTACTGATACATTTTATACATGATTGATTATCCTCAAAAATTACTAAATCCTTAATATTTACAATTTCACTAGCAATATTTTTAAACCATAACAAATATTGCAAAATTTTAGTTAAAGCAATGACTTCAGCTTCAGTTGACGATAAAGTAACTGATTTTTGTTTATTAAAACACCACAGAACAGGGATGTTACAAAACATTAAAATATAACCTGTTACTGATTTGCGCTCATTTGTGTTAACCCCCCAATCAGCATCAACATACATGGATAATTTAGGATCAGAATTTTGCTTTTTATACACAAGTTTTAAAGACAATGTTTCTTTTAAATATCTTAAGATTTTCTTAAGTGCTTTCCATGCAATCTCAGTAGGATTTTCTTGCAATTGACATGAACAGTTAATAACATAAAAAATATCAGGTCGAGAAATATAAGATAAATATAATAAACAACCTACAAGTTCACGATATGGACCATTAAAAGGTTTATCATTTTTTAAATCAGATGGGGTGGACTTAGAAGAAATAGGAATGTCACTGGGTTTACAATCTAGCATATTAAACTTACTTAACAATTTAATTATGTAAGACTCTTGATTCATTATTAAACTATCAGAATTAAATTTCATTTGAATAACTAGAAATTCTGAAACACTTTCCGATTTTGACATATGAAACTCTTTATATAATAGGGAAATAACTACATTAGTTTCATTTAAATCTGAACCTGCAATTAACATATCATCTACATACAAAGCAATAATTATTTTATGATCATTATTATACCGAATAAAAATACAAGGTTCATTATCACAAGATTTAAAATTTAATTTTGAAATAAATTCATGAAACCTTTCAAACCATTGTCGTGGGGCTTGTTTTAGACCATATAAACTTCTTTTAAGTTTACACTTTCGCCCCCTTTTATCATAGCCTTGCGGCTGATACATAAAAACAAGTTCATTTAACTTACCTTTCAGGAACGCTGTTTTAACATCTAACACAAATGCATATAAGTCTTCATTTAAAATCAAAATTAGAACCAAACGTAAAGCTGGCATACTTATTACAGGGGAAAAGGTTTCACTATAGTCTAGCCCTTCTTTTTGCATAAATCCACGAGCTACGAGTCTCGCCTTATGTCGACCATCTCTTTTGATGGTAAATACCCATTGCAGGAAATAGGTCGTTTGTCAGGTGGTAATTTTTCAAGATCCCAGACATCGTTGATTTTCATACTTTCAATCTCCGCGTCCATAGCTTCTTTCCACAAGCGTTGTTCATCACTAGGGAGGGATTTGATATCATCAAACGTTAATGTTTCTTGTTGGCAAAGTAATGCTTCGTAAACTTCAGGATCTGGATAAATACAGGTTGCTTTTTAAATCTTTCAGATTTCTTTTTTTGTCTTCTTTCTCTCCAGGATCATCTAATTCATCACTCGTATTTTCTAGAACATCTGGATCAATTTCATTATCGACTGGTTCTGAATTTTCTAGAATGTATTGTTTCGACTGAACATTTTCCTTTTCCTCTTCATCGAATTTCACATTTCTTGATACAGTTATGCGTTTCGTTTCAGGATCTAGTAATATATATCCCATTGAAGAATAACCAATTAAGATCATTTGTTTAGACCTATCGTCAAGCTTCATTCGATGAACGGAAGGAATTAACATGTAAGCACTGCATCCAAAAACATGTATGTGCTTGAAATCGGCTTCTTCTCCATATTTCAGGAAGTACGGAGTTTTGTTCTCAATAGTGCTGCTTGGCATTCAGTTTTTCAAGTAAGCTGCTGAAAAGATAGCTTGACCCCAAAAAGTCTTTGGCAAATTTGATTCAGCAATCAAAGAACGTCCTATATTCAGAAGCGACCTATTGCAGCGTTCAGCTACTCCATTCAAATATTGCATGTATGGAGGAGCGGGATCGATCACTATACAAAGATCTCTAGTAAAATTCACTAATCATTAGAAAAATATTCCTTCCCGTTATCACATCTAATTTTCTTCACTGTAGGGTTCGATTTTAAGAACATTTTTAATTCTTCTGAGACTTCACTTTTATGTTTCAGTAAAAGTACTTCAGTAAAACGAGAAAAATCACCGATAAGATTCATAAAATAGCACTCGCCAGAAAAAGTTGTCGGAAAAATAGGTCCACAAATGTCGCTATGAATCAAAGTCATTGGCTTGGTTTCTCTTTTTCTTGGTCCTCTTCCCATTGGTGTTGCACTCTGTTTTGCCCGAGCACAAATATCACAAAAAGAATCAGGTACCGGAAGCTTCATATATTTCAATACTTTGTCACTCGGATGACCAAGTCTGTGATGCAAGATATCACAATGACTTTCCTTTGAAGTAAGAACGGTTTCGTAAACAGGGACAAAGTCACTTACGTATTGTCCGTTCAAATCACGTTCACCAAAGTAAAAACGGTTTCTCCCTTTTTCGATAAATACTTTTGGATTCTTGAAAATAACTGTATAATTTGCACTTTCAATTTTCCTAACGGAAATGAGTTGCCCGTTTAAGTCTGGAACATAAAGCACATCCTTTAAAGTAATTTTCATTCCATTTGACAGTTTTCCATTAATATTTCCAATACCTTTGATTTCAAGATTCGTTGTTTTAGATGCGCATTTAATTGTTCCTGAAGAAGGTACTAAGGATGCGAAATAATTCTCATTAGAACACATATGGGAAGTTGCTCCAGAATCTACTATAAATTCATTCTTTTTAATGCTTCCAGCAACGAAAGAAACAGTTGAAGAGGCAAATTTTTGTTCATTTGAATTTTTAACTGTTTTACAGTTACGTTTTATGTGTCCGGATTTACCACAAGAATGGCAAGTAATTTTCTTTCTACAATATTTCGCTGTATGCCCTTTAGAGTTGCAAATTTTGCAAAAGAATTCTTTGCGAGTCGACACAAATGCAGTATTATCATGAGTAGCCTTAGTATATACTTTTTCTTTCTTTGAATCCAAAAGAAGTGCTTCAGCATCTAATAATCTTTGTGTCGCGAAATCTAATGTCAAAACAGAATTCGGTTGGTTTTCTAAAGCAATCTTAACATTTTCAAATTCCTGAGGCAATGACATCAAAATATAAACAATAGTATCCGTTTCATTAACTTCTGCCCCAGACAGCTTAAGATCCGAAATTAATTTATTTATTTCATCAATGTGATTTCTCATAGAAACTGTACGATCCTTCTTAATCGTTGCCAATCTCTTCCGAATTAAAATTTGATTCACTGCACGCTTTGTATCATAAGTACGTTCTAATTTATTCCAAATTTTATGAGCTGTATTTTCATCTTGAAGTGACGCAAGAACATTAGCATTTAATAATGATAATAATAAAGCGTAAGCCTTTTTTGCTTTCACGACATCGGCGGCATTGTCTGGAGCCGCTTTATTTTCCAGGAATTTTTCCAATTCCTTAGCAGCAAAAATTGCCGTTACTCTTCGTTTCCATACCGAAAAAACTTTTCCATCACCTTCAAAAAGAGGGATGCCGTAAGCATCTTTTGAAGAATCCATTCTGCTCGATAAAATATATAAAAAAAAGAAAGATAAAATCTTTTTCCCTCAAAATCCCAGCAGCAATGAAAAACAGAAAGATAACGGCGTCAGTATGTCTCGCAGCTCATTTCAACACTTGCTAGAACCACGCTCTGCTGTTGAAATAAATAAACGGCAGACATAAAGGCATGGATCGAATTGAGTATATTTGATATTAACAAGACAATTACACAAACATACTGAAAGAAAACAAAAAATTTACAGGTATTTATAGATTTTGCAAGGCCCATGTTGGGGAATTGGCGGCCGTGAAAGAAAGCTACATTAAACAACCAATCACAAGAAACATAGTTGTACAAAAAGAAATTAATAATAATTTAATGTAATGCTATGAATATTTTCAACAAAAATCATGCGTTAAGCATAGATTATAAAGCACTTTCCAATGCATCCTGAATGCTTTAACTAGACATCGTAATTTAAGGCAATAACGTAAATAAGATAACTAAGTAAATATTTTAGAAAACGCATAAAACATTTGAAAAACTGATTTCAGCAGTTACCGTCCATAGCCAAATATGTTTTCCAATTCTTTTGAATAGCCCTGTATTTAATCTGTAGGTTGATATATACTAGTATATAATGTGAAAATTTAGTTTAGCAAGAAAACGCATAACAGTTTGAAATTCTCATTCAGCAATTTATACAAATATATGAAAACATACTTGAATACTTTTGTACAACCCTGTAGTTTACCTAGAAGCTTTATTACACTCCACTATTTATTTAAATCTTAATTCAAATAAAAACATTCTTAAAACTGCTGAAATCACATTTCCAGAAATTATAATTTATAGATGGCCATATATCCATTTCCTTGCGTGACCCTGTGTATCATTTTATCCATATTCTACAAACATTTTTTTAGTGAATTAAATGTAGTTCAACATAAAAATCCATAACGCATCTAAAAAACAACTTTAAGCAATTTGCCCTGTATATGAATTATAGCTTTTATATACACCATATACTATGCATAAATATAGTGAATCATAAAAGCGCATATTATAATTAAAATGCATTTCCAGCAATTATCGCTAATGAACCGTACAATATCAACTTTTATAAATATCATAAATTATAAATATTTTTTTATAAATATTATAAATATCAAATTTTAAAAAGTATACTAAAGCAGTTTAATCTATAAACTTGATATCAGGCATGAAAAATACTTTATTTCAATGCTTAAATGTCATATTTTATTTTTTAATGCGAAGTATCGAACGTGTATCGAAAACGTAGAAAATGAGTTTACAAGCGAAGAAAATTTAAAAACTGATTCTGAATGTCTACAATTAAATGTTTGATTAAAATCACGAACAGTAAAAACGTGCTTACATTCAATTAAAAAATAAATATACAAATTTGAAAAACACTAAATAATTAGTATTTATAATTGTACTATTAAACAACAACAAAGTGCAATAGATGAATTAAATGTATTATTAGATTTAACAATTTCTCAAAAATCTCTCCATATGTTATAAGGCATTCCTATTATTTTATAATTTTGGCAAATATTAAATCTGAAAACATTGATATGAAGATTTAGGATTTTAAATAATAATTTAAAATATTACTAGCAATGAAAAAAAGTCTTTCAAAAGTTTCACTACTATAGTATGTAAAACGACATTTCCCATTCAGTATAATGTTAATTTCTAATCTGAAAAACAATTCCATAACAGTCTCTTTCTATAGGTGTAATATAAAACTATTTAACTCATCACCAAATATACAAAACAGGAATAAACAATTTAAATTAAATAAGACTTACTTTTTAAGCTCCATAAATTATTAATATCCGTGTGTATCCGAAAATGGCGACGTCTTTTCCTTCCATTAAAAAAAGCACACGCAAAATCTTACATTGTAGACTAGTAACTTACCTCGTCTGTTAGAACAAAAAGTTCTCTGTTTACCCTGCAGTATCTTGGGCAGACGATTTTGGGCAAGTGTTCGTTTATTTGCTTTTTTATAAACAGATTTGGAACTTACATGTGCAATCATTTTATGAGACTGCCTGTATTTAAATTTTTGTATTTCAAGAATTTTCCAATGTATTTTACCTTCCTTTTTATCAGTTTCAACCCCCCCCCTCCCTTTTTCTAAGTAAAGATTGTTTCACACATAATAAATACAAAATATCTTCCTAAAAAATAAAAAGATATAAATAAATATCGAGGATAAAAAATTTTCTTTGTCAATCTGTCATTCTTTTCATGTTAATTTTCTGTAGAATAAAACAATTCGTAAAATAACTTTTTTTAGAGTCATATCTCTGAAACACACTTTTGAAATACGAATAATAAATTATATCATGGGTTTTGCAATTTTTTTTTTTTAATTCGTAAAATGCTTATTTTATTTTAAAAGTCTGAAAGAAGTAGATTTAAAAAAAAAAAAAAAAAAAAATAGTTACTTAAAATAGGTACACTAACAGGAAAAAATATGACTTGAATGCAAATTATAAAGCAATAAATGTTTGTATGACTAAACTCTGAAGACTCTTTCTACGTGCTCATTAAAAGCTGCAGACTTAACTATAATAGAATTTTTTTTAGTTTGAAGCCACAAAAGTGTTTCGAATACCAGTGGTCGGTAAAAAAAAAATTAAAAATTTTCCTTCCTGCAAACTAAGTATGTAAAGTGTATATATTTAATATTCCTAATTCTGTTATCCAAATTGCTCCAGCATGTACCATTTTTCCGAGAAACACTTTTATAATAATAAGAATAAGTGAAGGATTATTATATTAAATTGCAATACTAGATAAAATTGAAATCAGGAAAATAGTATACTTTCACTCTCTTAGGTATTATATTGATAAAATATAGCATGAAAATCTAGTTTGTTGATACTTGCACCGGGCATTTTCTTTTATACTAGATAGTGCCCGTCAAGATTTGACGGTAATTAACTTGAATGTTTCATTAGAAAAATTCTTGAATTTTTAATTAGTTGCTTTTAAATTAATTATTGAATGAGGAATTATGTGACGGATTTCTATATTGAATATCGCATCGGTGATTCATATTTCTTTAAGGCGGTAGATGGTGCTGTCAGTTTAATCTATTCAATGAAGTGAAAGAATTTTAAGTTTATTATTTACAACCAATTATGCTTGCTTTTTATCAGAAAATTACCTAAAAATACTGGTTAGAGTATTTATTTTTACATACTACAGATCATTTTTTAAAATAAAAAATAACAACATTTTTTATTTATTTATTTATTTATTTTTTCTTTAACTGCACGACCATTAAATGCTGTCATAAACTTTATTTTTATCTGTCTAATTCTCTAAACACCTAAATTGGAAACTTGATGCAGCTAACGATTTACAATATATATTTTTATTACTTGAATTTTATTTTACATTTTTTAAACATTAAACCTGGTATAAAGGTAATTACTTTTATAGCTCTTACGAATATTTTTCTTTCTTTCAGTTTTATTTTTTACGCAAATGAATGACAAACTTTTCTTTCTGACACACATGCATATACATTCCTTGATAATGGTCAGAAAATTGTAGATCAGCTCAATTTATTTAATTGATAATTACATGCAAAATATTTTGGCTTAAATATTTTAAATATAAAATCACTATTTTGTTAACATGTTATTGAGTGTTAAATTTTATTTAATTATAAAGCATTCAAATAATAATAATAATAATAAAATAAAAATCCCATAACTTCTCTTCCTAATAAAAAGTCATTATTGAAATGAATTATCTACAAAAAGATTTCACATTTTGCCAAGCTTGGGCTCGAACCTGCATCCTCTACAAAAATTCAAAGCTTTAAACTCCTGTGTTAACACCCTACGCTAGCAGGAACTCGTTTTTCTTCCTTGTAAACTGAAGAGGTTCGAAAAACAGTTGACGCATACGCAATTGTCTCGAATTGAAGTTCTGATTTAAGTTTTGCGTTTTGATATTTATGATACCTTATTTTTTCAAAGAAGCAGCTACAACCTTAACATGCTAGTTTCCCAATCTTTGTGTGTAACTATTGGCAATTCAAAAGATGGATCACCAGCATCTTCTGTGTGTAATATGACCTAAACAACATGACACCCCAGAAATAAACCGTATCTAGCTCTTAATATCGATACAATAAATTTTTGAATTGTTAATAACGCTGAAAGAGCCAAATAATATTAACTTTGTCAAAGAAAGAAAAGCTTGTTTACAGTACACTCAAATAGCATACGAACTTAAAACAAATTCTACCTGTGATGTGATAGTTCAACTGAGCGAGCATATTTGCGCAAGTGCAGCACGTCACTCCAAAGACAGACTTGTACTTATATAATGTGCATGGGCAACTGTATAATTTTAATTTAAAATTACGGCTAATTAATACAATATTTCAACAAACGAATGAACTATAACAAATCTGTGGCCAAATATCTTTCAATAAAAAAAAAGATTGGTGTAATTTGATGCAGTAGTTTCTTCTCACGGACTGTCGAAAGAAGACGCTTAGCGCTTTAAATATATAGATGCCCCCCCACCACCACCACCACCACCATCTTTTTGTGTCTGAATTTACTATTTGCCGTCCACTAATATATTTTCATTCCTTATGCCGCTGTAACTCGGGCCTTTTTAAAACATTTCTCTTCATTTTCAAAGATTTTTGAAGTTCATATTTATCTCACACTGTGACTTACAATATGGTGGGTTTTTTTTTTTTTTTTGCGAGTGTGACGTGACGTACGTTACATGCAGTGACATAACAATTCTTTTTTATTGCCAGAAAAATAAAATTTTACAGTAAGCAACATGTTTTAAAGAATTTTTGTAATTTTTTAAAGTTTTCTAAGAAGTTCACATATCAGTCACAATGTGACATCACTGAGTGGTGGCATTTCGGTGACAGATATGGCGTGACCACTGTGACCTGACCATGCATGCTATGAGGGTTAAGGTAGAGTTATTTTCCTCCTACAAACGAAGTAAAAAAATGCTTAATTGTTTGCATTCGTTTCAGAATATTGTTTGAAAATAGTGATCACCTATTTGGCAACCATTATTTCTAAAGAACCTTTTATTCAAAGATATATTTTTTAAATTTTCTATAAGTAATACGATAATTATTTTGTTTTGAAATACTACTACCTTGAATCTGAAATAGTATTAGCGACTTGGTGTCGATTCTCATGCGCTAAACAAGTGCTAAGATTGCAATTTATTAAACATTTGGCTGAGTTTTATAACTATATTTCCCCACCACCACCAAATATATATATATATATATATATATATATATATCACAAAATAGGGTAACTGCGCCAGTAGTTGATACCCCTCCAGTAGTTGATCAAATGTTTGAAATATTGCCCAATTTCAGGCGGAAATGAATTTTACGTGTGATACTAGACATAATATTTTTCTTTGAATGTTCGAGCACCTCTTGTCACATTGTTGATAGCTGCCTGCTCTAAGAGAAGCCGTTTTATGATTTTTTTTTTTTAAATAGAAAATGTAAAAATTTAATTTTTGATTAGTTGGAGACGATTACGATAAGTTAAAATAATCCACTTCCATCTTGCTTATTTCAAACAATAGTTTTATATTATTGTTAATCACAGCTTAAGCATGATATATTAAAGATTAATTTTTAAATTTTCGACTGATTTCTTCGATTAATCAACTACTTTGTAAATGGCAATTAAAGAAGCTATTTACTTATAATTTTGTTGCTATTTT
Organism: Maratus speciosus; assembly: GCA_963932465.1. Taxonomy (NCBI): domain Eukaryota; kingdom Metazoa; phylum Arthropoda; class Arachnida; order Araneae; family Salticidae; genus Maratus; species Maratus speciosus. The sequence continues at coordinate 388,320,238 of OZ010788.1, read as the reverse complement.
ATTTCACAGATTTCCTTTTTGCCAATTATAGGACATTCATTAAGGGTTGTAGCAATCATATTAGTTTACTTCTAAAAATTAAAAGGAAGGAAATATAATAAAAACCTCGTAGCACCCACCTTATTTGATCAACTACTGGCTCAATCACCCTATATACCATCATTTGAGATATTCTTTTCGTTTTAATATATTTCCTTTAGTCGCCATTTTCTTCTTATTCAAAAGTTTATATAAACAAGTTAACAAGATTTAAAACACAGTGTGTTGTTGGATTAACAAAAATACGCTTTTAGAATTCGGTACAAATGTATACTTTACGTTTTTTCTAGGAAAATATTTCTTTAATCTTTAATTAAAATACTTTGACTTTTTTACTTTAGAAAGTTATTTGTAAATTTCTTTAGATAATACTACGAATGTGCAAATGTATCTATTGAAAAAAATCCTTTTTGTTTTAAATCTGTTTACCCTGATTAAATATTTAATTCAAAATCCTTGTTCAGAAGATGTTCTTAAAAACAAACATGTTTTTTTTAGATTAAAGAAACGAAATGGGATAGCTTCTATTTTCGATGAAAAAGACATAAAATTGGGTATGGATATTTTAACGCAAATATGCAAGACTTATAAATTTAAAATGGGTATAGAATGGGAATATATTCATTTGCATGAAATTTTATTTATTTCATTAAAAAAACTTTATGAAATTTATAAATATATATGAAGGTTTATATTCACATGAAAAATAATGTATACCTGCTGAGCTACTGAGGAGTTATTAAAAGATAATTATATATTAGATAAATAATAATTAAGTATCATGCATTTTGAGAAATGATTATATTTTTTTCCTTTTAAAATACAAAAACAATTAATATTTAGAACTAGTAATATTTAGTAGTTCTATTACAACCATATACAGAGTGTTTCACAAATATTATACACATTTTAAATGATTATAACGATCCGGATATGCATTGAGACCGTAGACTTATCTTTTCCAACCTAGGTGCTTTAAAATGGGATGGAGGTTTGATTTGTATCTTGCCGATCTGATCCACTTACCACACTTTATTAGCGTGGTCTGCTTATGACTGCGGTTTTCCCGAATGTTCCTTGTGCAGTTCCGGCCGCGTCAAACATATTTATATTTCTAGCGATTGTAAGTCGCTTTGGGAGTAAAACAGTGTTTCTCTCATATATAGCCTTTGAACTCTCATCCCCGTGTTTTGAAATTTAATTTAATAAAAATAAATATTATGTCGTGAAATTTAATACATAAAAAGTGCTGTTATTTAGAGGGTACCCCAACAAAAAAAACTAAACGAGTGTCAGTTAAATTCAGTGAATGATTAAATCCGCCGAGCTTCTGAAACATTTGGTTACTATTCTCACTGCCTTTTAGATCGACAGTTAAAATCTTTCCGTTAAAAAGAAGATAATAATATAAACCAAATAGTTCTTCTCTCAATAACTTGCCACATTTATTACGTGTACTCTGATTTTCCCTTAAGTTCCTTGCATTCGAGTGCGCTACTGCTCACGAACTAAAAAAGAATCTTTGACGATTTTATAGCTGATCTCTCTCTTATTGCAATCGATATTTTTAGTAAAATCTATAAAGTATTTAAAAAATTTATTCTTCAACATTTCTTAGCTCCCCCCGGCACTCTTTTTTACCACAAAAATTCTTCCTATTGCCGATAAGCATTTCTCAAAGATAATCAGTTTTCTCGGAAAAAACATTGTCTATCATCGGTACGTATAGTCGCCAAACCTTTGTGAGTTCACATTTATGGCCCGCCGAATGACATTGTGTCGTAACGATATTTTTCGTCACTTAGACTGCTTATTGACTGGTCCTCCGGCGTTACGGTACGTTTGTTTATCTTTTAATGCACAGTCGTGTAAATAAAGAGATAAACACCTCTTACTAACGCTACAAAAAATTATCGTAGAAGGAAGTTACTGGTACCACACGGTTTTTAATAAAGCCTACCTTTAAATTATGTATATACAATTTGCTTACGGGGCCATCTAAATATTAAAACGAATCATAACTTTTTTTTTCACTAGCAGTACACAATTCTGACAGCATAAATGATACACCCTTCAATTAGCCTAAAAACAAATTTTTATGCAATTCGTGTGATAACTTTCCGAGAAATTAATTATTTCAAAACGAGCGTATTTTAGGGGCTGTATCCAAATTGAAATTTGGTACTTGATTGTTGACCAAGAGAGCCCCCAACTTGATCAAGGTAACTTAAGCGCCAGTCAACCAGTCATTAAAGACTGCTACATAGCATGATAGCATATGAAATTTCAAAATAAGTGGTCACTTCTATCATAGACATCTATCATATACTTAAACCGTCATTTTGCCTTTTTTTAAGCATAATTTGAAAACTACTTGGAAGAAAAAGGTGAAATATTGGATTTCCATAAAGCAGGGCATAATAAATCTAAATCCATGAAAAAAATACTGTAGGTTGCAGTCATAATTTTTTCGAATATTAATTTCATAGTATAGCTACCTTCATAGTAGGGGCCACAATATTTAATGACGTACTCATCACTCCAAAATTAGATCGGCCACTCTATGATTTAGTACAAAACTTACAATGATACAAGGCTACGTCATTTAACACGACTATGTACAATTATAATACATATGTACAAACTTTAGGAATTTCAGAAGAAATCATCTGATTCGAAAAAATTTCATCATTTCCCGCCTCTCATAAAACTCCGGGGGAAAAACAAACAAGACAGCCTGCATTTCGAAACCTATACACTGTGCGTCTCAAAACACTCTGCGTAAAAGTATCGCAATTGAATAATGGGAGAAATCTATTTGGCAGTCCGCTAAAATTAGGGATTTTCGCGTGCTTCCATCTAGTGTAGCAATCTTTAAATATTTGTTACATCCAACCTCACTGGTTCCTTAGACGCCTCGGCAAGGGACCAGGGACATTTTTCTTTGGCCTACTACGTTTCCTGAGTGGAGTAACTGGTTGGTCGGTAACATTGTTACAAAGTTTTAGGGCAGATGTATAGTAAGTTCCTAAGGGAACTTCAAGAGCTTGTAAACTGGCAACTTCATAAGAAGTGGGCGAGCGCTGTTTGAGCACTACATAGGGCCCGTCACGTCGAGAACTGAATTTGGCAGTTCTTTTCTGACCAGGCTTGCTAACGGGATGGAGTTTTAGACATACATGGTCACCAGGAGAATACTGAGGTCCTTCTTTCCGGCTTCTATCCACATACTGTTTTCTTTTAACTTGGCGTTGTTCGACAAAGTCTTTCACTTGCTTGGTAAAGTTAGCAAATTTCTTCGGTTTCGGGGTTATCTCAATGGAGACTGCGCCGATTTCACAGGAGGGCGGGGTGGCTCCCCCCCCTGGCTGAAAAATGGTTTCATATCTTTTCAGCAAGTAAATTAATTCTGACTTCCGGTCAGAATTTTCAAGAGGCTTTGGAACAAGATCTGCAAAGCCATACTTTATATGAGGCATATCGCCGAAATACCAACGTTTGTTATTAACGTCTGGTACAAACCCTGACTTATCAAGAAAGTCTCTTCCTAAAAGAGTTCTGTTCCCTGTAGCTTTAGGTAACACAATAAAATCTGTACGGAATTTTCTTCCTTCAATTTCTACAGTAGCATTCGTGGTCAAACTGCCTTCTTTTGACCGCTGGCCGTTTGCTAAGGACATGTTCAGAGAAGCCTTATGAAACTTTGGACCTTTTTCTTTTGACACACAATAAAATTACTCACTAGCCAGGCTGTGACTGGATCCGGTATCTACGCAGGCTTTGCCATAGAGCCCATTAATTTTAAGGTTTACTGAGGTTAAAAGTGTGGTTGTGGTTGAGCATGTGTATATCTGGATTTGCTTAAACTGAGAAGATTCAGTTTTTATCACAGGTTTGCAAGTAGGGCATTTAGCACGAATAAATCCAGGAGCACCACAACAGTAACATTTCAATGCTGGGCGATCTTCAATCTGTGGTTTGTCTTCTTTGAGTAGAAGGATTTATTCGGGCACTTTTTATTAAAAGAGCTCGATTGTACAGTTTCTTTGAGTTTTGAAAAGTTTTTATTTTTCTGGTGGATTTCCGCTACTTTGGATTTTACGGGATTTTACCCTTAGAACATCGTAAGCATCTAGCTTTTCTACTAATTCATTTGGATCATTTTAATTCGTCCAAACGTCTAAGAAAAGTTCTCTGTGCTGTGGGAAGCACGTTCTCTTTAATTTGTCCGATAAAATAAGTTTTTTCAAATCTTCGAATGAGGTTATGTTGAGCTCAAATAGCCAACTTTCAAAGTAGGTTCTAAGCACGAAAAAATAGTCTTTCCAGGTACTTTCTAGAATTTTCTGCTGCTGAACGAACAAGATTCTAAATTTTTCAGCGGTCAATTTGAATCATTTGAACAACATCGCCTTGATGTGTTGGTAGTCCTGGGCCTCTTCTTCCGGTTCCCTAGCAATGAGTCTATCAATATCACTAGGTAAAGCGCTTATGAGGTACGTAACCCCAAATTTCTTCCGGATCCCTTAGGACCTTTAATTGTCGCTCACACAGCACTAAGGAGATGTTATTATAATGTTCGTTTGGGCGAAAACGGGGAATCGATTTTTGTAGATCGACTCGCGGCTTTTCGTAAGTGCATTTATTATTTTCTACCCCCTGCATTAGATGCCGAAATCGGATGGATAAGGCGTAATTTTTCGAGTTCGAAAGTCCGTTCGCGCTCTAAATTTTCTTGTTCGATTTTACGTTGTTCTTGTTCGAAAACACGCTGCTTTTCTAAATCTAAGCGCTCTTGTTCAGTTTTTCTATTCTCAACTATAGTTGCCAGTAAGTTTTTTGTATAGTTCTCCTCGTAATCAGCGTGCGTAGTAATTAAATTACGTAAATCGACCAGTCTCATTTCTTCAGTGGCAGTTAAGCCTAATTCATCACAAAGGACACGTAGATCCTCTTTTTTGCCCTTTCCAAAAAACGCCATTTTGTTTAAATTTAACAAACCTAACAACCAAATAAAATTTTGATTTAAAAATTCCCCTTCAAGAACTAGAATTTGAATTTAAAATTTCAAGAACAAAATTTTCAATTTAAAAATTTCAATTAAAAATTTTCAATTTCAAGAACAAGAATTTCAATTTAAAAATTTCAATTAAAAATTATCAATTTCAAGAACAAAATTTAAAATTTTCTACGTAAACCTATTCTTACACTCAGTGATTTCTTCTTTACAGAAATCATAACACACACAAAAATATATATATATATATACTCAAAATACAATATAAATATAAATGCAAATTACTATAATATCACAAAATATAACATTTTATTTATTTAACTCTTTCCTTCGGAAAGTAAACCAAAATTGAACTATTTCATTATCGTTACGTAATACGATGTTCTATACTTTTAAGAAAATACAAAAAAATTCTATAACTTCAATATTAACTCTCAAAATAAAACAAAACTAAATTATAACTGCACAGCTCTTAACTTTCAAATTCTTTTAAGAAAAAATAATAATATTACGTTAAACAAGAATATTTAAGAACTTTCTTTTCAAAATAACACTTTCTATTTTTGTTCTAAGAACACAATTATTCAAAATTAATTAAAATTACTTTACTAGTAAATATAATTGAAAAACGTTCTCAAAAGAACACAATTTACTTTTGTTCCGGAGAACAAAATTCTTTCTCTCTCTCTCTTTTAACCTTTTAAAACAAATTCAAATTTAAATGTCTAGCATAAAAGAAAACTTAATCCTCTAAAAGTTCTGTTCAGAACATAATTTCATCATTTCATAAATCAACGTTATTCAAATAATTTCGTTATTCAAAACGAAACTCAATTTACTAAGGAAAAAAGTATTCATTCTATCTTAAATGTTTGTCAAACGATACCATTTTAATAAAATAGAGTTTATTAAATTCAAAACGAAAAGTTTTCTCAAATTAGAACACAAAATATAATTTTCACATCAATAAATAAGATATATCTTAACAGAACAAATTTTGTTCTTAAATTACCTTTAATCAAAATTGATCAAAGATTTTTACTTTTAGAATTTAATTCTTACAGAAAACTTTTATTATCAAAGATTTCTAACGTCAGTACATTTTTACATCGTATGTCATGACAAAACGGACACAATTTATTTTATTTAAGAGAAAATTATATACTTTCAAATACTATCATAAACAATTTTAATATCAAAAGTTTAATAACATAAAATAAACAATATGAGAATGCAATAAACAAAAGTTTACTAAAATAAAATTACAAACTTATCTTCGGATAGCTGCTACACGCATCCATATTTTTATAAGCTTTCAAGCAGTAAAACATATTTAAGAAAACTCTCTGTTACCGAGATCGATGTTCGGTTACCAGAGTATTAGAACACTTTCACACCACTATTTGATATATATACATGAAACTCATGTAGAACAACGATCGCTCGTAGAACATATTTTCCTTCACGTCTATGGAGAACACACGGCATCCTTGTATTTTAATCATGCTTTAGCTGATATCACAGAAGCGACGTCTGATCAGAAGATGCTACAACACTACTTTTCCTTCGTCAAAGCACTAGGCATTGTAGCACACCATTTGCAGAATACAACACTGTGTATTAAACAGCAGCATTTTTAAAAAACACCACCTTTCTACGTTAAGCAGCAGCATTTTAAAACTCGAAGAGCACAAACATTTTTCTTACTCGGTCTGTCGTAGATTCAGGGTCCAAAGTTGGGGAAGCCATTTATAGCTACCTTCATAAGTAGGGGCCACAATATTTAATGACGTACTCGTCACTCCAAAATTAGATCCTCCACTCTAAGATTTAGTACAAAACTTTTAATAGATCATATAAAAGATACAAGGCTACGTCATTTAACACGACTATGTACAATTATAATACATATGTACAGACTTTAGGAATTTCAGAAGAAATCCGTTGCTTCGAAAAATTTTCATCATTTCCCGCCTCTCATAAAACTTCGGGGAAAAACAAGCAAGACAGCCTGCATTTAGAAATCTATACATTGTGCGTCTTAAATCACCCTGCATAAAAGTATCGCAATTGAATCATGGGAAAAATCTATTTGGCAGCCCACTAAAATTAGGGACTATCGTTGAACCACAACTTTATTTTTTTTTCAATAGCGTACACAATTCTGACAGCATAAATGAACTCTACACCCTTCAATTAGCCTAAAAACAAATTTTTATGTAATTCGTACGATAACTTTCCGAGAAATTAACTTTTTTAAAACGAGCGTATTTTAGGGGCTGTATCCAAATTGAAATTTGGTATTTGGTTGTTGAGCGTAAGAGCCCCCTTCTTGATCATGGCATCTTAAGTGCTACACAAGCAGTCATTAAAGACTGCTACATAACAGGATAGCACATGAAATTTCAAAATATCTAGTCACTTCTATCATAGACATCTATCATATACTTAAACAGTCATTTTGCCTTTTTTAAGCATAATTTGAAAACTACTTGAAAGAAAAAGGTGAAATTTTGGATTTCCATAAAGCAGGACTTAATAAATCTAAATCCATAAAAAAACTGTAGGTTGAAAGTCATAATTTTTTCGAATATTAATTTCATCGTTTATATCATAAAATTATAAAATTTGCAAATTCAACGTATTTATGTTTTGGTATTTTAGTATTATTGCTACAAAAAAATAGAACATTAGGAGACAAAATTCTGGTGATATTAATAAAAATATGAAAATGTAATTTTACATTAGAAGCACTAAATTTTGAATATTTATAATTCAAAAACTTATCATTCAAATGACTTGAAATTTTGTGGTCTAGGCATAGTTTGAAAGGAAGATTTGAAATATATTATTAATATTGGGTATTGCTATTGAAAAAAAATGAAGTTTGGGTTTGTTTTAATATGTAGATGGCACCGTAAGCAAAATGTTATACACATCATTTAAAAGTAAACTTTATTTCCAATCCTTTGGTACCAGTAACTTTCTTCTACAATAATTTGTTAAAGAGTTCGTAGGGTGTGTTTACTTTTTTTCCACGACTGTACCTCTCCTTGTATCACTGCCCTGCTTGAAATGATACCGTATACTTGATACCGTTGCCATAAAGACCTCCAGTCTTTGAAAAGTCAGATCGAGTTTTCTTCATGTGTTTATTTTCAAACAAACCTGGGATATTTTACTTCATTATCGCCTGTGCGACAAATCATTGTCACAGGGAATTCGTCTTCTAACGTACTCCGAAATTGTCTCTGAATTTCAGCTACGTTTTCGAACTTCCAATAACATTTTAGGAGAAATTTCTTTCGTTGTCAGCTTAGTTTGGCTTATTCTTTATTTCAAGTTACTTAAACGTGGAGCATAAAGATGAACATGCTAATTATTACCGAATGAACTACGTATACATTTCTTTTAAAACACTCTTAAGATAATTAAAATGTCTTATTCATATGTTCAAAGCAATATATCATGATGTTTTAAAGTGAAACATAATATTTACATGAAACGTAATATTGCAGGACTTGGTGGGAGTGTACTTGTGCAGACCTTGCTAGTTTTTATTATTATTATTATTTGTGTGTTTCACCGCAAAATTCTTGTACTATTCATATGAATTTATGATTAGTTTATGGTTCGCTTTGATTTATATCGCACGCACACACACACATATATATGTACTATATGTATATATGCAGGGTGGTCATAAAATATTTTGCCGATATATGGATCTCTAAAGGCCGGCCAGTACAAACTATCAAGATAGGTTTTCAGATATAGGTATTCAGAGGTATGAGCTCGATATTCTGTGAACGGCATAAAAGTGGATCTCACGGTTACGGTTATAGGTACAGAAAGTTGAAATTTTTGAATGTCAATGCCCAATTTTTCCCGTCTCAAAGTGCTCAGTGCACGCAAAAACTCTAAAGAGAGTTGGAATGGTGAGTGTATCGCAAGAAACGGACGCTTTATGCATGCGTAAAAAACAGCGCTTTCTGAAAGGGAAAAAAAAACCGATAAGTTCACGGCGGAGATTTGCATATGACAGAGGCAAGATACCAATCGCAGAACGCCGTTCGCAAGATACTCAGTGTAGAAAACGGATAAAAAGCGGGGTGGGAATTTTGGTTTGTTAGTCGGAAGCTCGCATACACTGTTAAAATTTTGTGGTATGTTAAACCACTTTTTGGTGCTCCAATAGCTGCCACCATAAGATGGTGAAATCTTTGAACCAACATTTGGAGCTAAGGTTCAATCGGAGCTCCAAATCTTGGAGTGAGATTTCACCATCTTATGGTGGCAGCTACTGGAGCACCAAAAGTTGGTTAAACCTACTACAAAATTTTTAACAGTGTATGCCGACAAAATGACTCCGCGAAAGTTCGTGGTGAATTGGTAATACTCTTATCAAAGTGGTATGAATTCTGTGGAAGCCTTGTGTGTTTACCATCAAAAACATCGAGAAATAGGTGGTCCATGTACCTTCAAGCTCTGTGTAATTTAGTTAAAAAATTTGAAGAAACTGCCAGCACTTGTAAAAGAACGCGATCCAGACGACTAACTGTTCCTGGGGACACTGTTATGGAAGTGCCTCCCATAGTGACTACAGGACACATGCAAATTGTAAGAGGTGCAGATCGTGTATTGGATATACCGAAGACAACGGATCTAAAGCTGTTGCGCTCTGTAATCAGCATATTTCCATACCGGTACCAGCGCGCCCAAATGTTAGACGCGGGTCCATCAGAAACGCATAGACTTTGCAAATGAATTCCTTATCCAATATGCTGGCGACAACAACTGGCGTCATCACATATTGTGGACCAAAATCGCTCATTTCCTCTTAACTGGAAACGTGAACACCAAAAATTGTTTGGACTGAGCAGATCCGTGACACCAGTAGTTTTTATGACGCCGAAGTTTCTGTGTGGTGTGGCATTGCAGGAAAAATTGTTCTCGGCCCGTAATTCATTGAGGATGCGATACCAAAGGTCTTTGTAACGTGCTCTGTGATAGGCTCTCGCTATACAGCCATGCATCAAAATTATGTCATACCAGAATTGCTGCACCAAAATTGACTGAATGAAATCGATTGGACGCAAATAAGTGCACCTCACATATAGGAAAGAATATTCTCACGATCCTGGAACAGCATTTTGGCGACTACGTCATCTCACGCCATTTTCCATTTCCGTCGCCTCCGCAATCCTCCATCTTCACTCCTATAAGTTTTAGGTTCTGGGGATATACACTAAATCTAAAGTGCATAATTGCAATCCAAAAACTTTGCGAAATTTGAAAGACTCGACTAAGCGTTAGATTGTTAACATTCCTCATGCGATGTCACGTTCGACTGTATTGTTCACAGTCTTTCGAATTGCAATGCGGAATTGCCTGCCATAGCACCTATGTGGGAAATGTGTAACCCGAATAAAAGTTTTATTTTCTCCGATCTCTGTTGTAATCAGTAATTGGTGTCTTTCCTGTTTTATATGGACATTTCCTCCGAGCGCCAGGATCGTGTTTTTTTTTTTTTTTTTTTTACTTTCGCAAAACTGCTTTTTGAGCGTACATAACGCATCCGTTTCTTGTGACACACGTACCATTCCAACGCTCTTTATGATTATCACATGCACTGAGCATCTTGTGACGGGAAAAAAAATGAGCATTGCCATTCAAAGGTTTCGAATTTCTGTAGCCATAACCGTGAGAGCCACTATATGTATATATAAACACGATACGTGTATATACCTATATACACTATATGGCCGTTAATGATCGGACACTGTCAATTTTAGACATTTTATCGAATTTTTAAAGATATGTTTGTCAGATTTTTCTGTACCTTCAGGATTATGAAGAATATGTTCGACTTCATATATATCACATGGCGGTTTGATCAGAAGGACAATTAGGGGCCAACAAAAAAATTAAGAAAAAGAATAATTTTTGGGACACCCTGTAAAATAAAATGCACGGAATGATCTATATGTATGTATAGCTCACGTATATATGTATATTGTACAATATATGCACTCATTTGTGTAAGAATAGAAGGTATATTCATGGAGATACGTTCGAAAAATTTTTGAATGTTTTTTGTTTGTAACATGCAGAGTTTTTTTTACCAAATTTATCGCCAGTTTCAGAAAATTTGACAAAATGAAGTGCAAATAATATGGTGTAATTGGAATGTAAATATATTAATTATTTGATGAAATATGAGCAGTTGTATGAAATATTTTTTGGCACTTTTCGGTTAGCCGAGCGCCAGTGTTATATATACATATATATGCATACATAAACCTATGTATATATACATATATATTTACATATATATGTGTGTATATATACAATATGTGTATATGTATATAAATGTATATTTACATATATGTATGCATATAAATATTTATATATAATACTGGCACCCGGCTAACCGAAAAGTACCATTTTTTTTCACGATTTGATAGTCAAATCTATTGTTTTACTCTTAAAAAAAAGGCAGTCAAAATATCATGGAAATTCCGAAAGATATCGGCAATAGACCGAGTTGATTTTTAGCTGCTCTCTAAAAACAGCTAAATGATTAGGGGCTTTTCTTAAATTGTCGTTTTTAAATTTATTTTTTTTTTAATTTTCATTTTTTATTGATGCTTTAGTTTTTGTGGGAAAATCACCAGAACCTATTCCAAAGAAAAAAAGAAGTATCACAATCTAAGCATTTCTTCTAGATCTACTCGTTGACATTCATTAAGTACAAACTTCTTTGCTGAAAGCCATGTAATAAAAAATGACCATTTGTAGAAAATCCCTTATCATTGAGCAGCTTTTAGAGAGCAACTAAAAATTCGCTCATTGCATTGCCGATATCTTTCTGAATTTTCACGATATTTCACTGACGTTTTTTAAGAGTTACTCCATAGAGTTGACTTTCAAATCTTGAAAAAAAAAATATTTTATTTTTTTTATTTTTTTTTTTATTTTTTTTTTTTTATTTTTTTTTTTTTTTTACCGAGCGCGCATGCGCAGATAAAAAATATTTCATTCAACTGGTCATATTTCATCAAATATTTAATATATTTATATTCCAATTACACCATATTATTTCTACTATATTTCTACTATTCTCAAATTTTCTGAAACTGGCGTTAAATTTGGTAAAAAATCCTTCATGATATAAATAAAAAACAGGCAAAAAATTTTTGAACTGTTTAAAAATATCGATTCATCTCCATGAATATGCGTTCTATTCGCCCACAAATGAATACCTATATTGTATAATATCCATACATTCGTAAGTTATAGTGACAGATCATTTCATGCATTTCATTTTACAGGGTGATCCCAAACATATTTTTCTTTGATTTTTTGTCCCCCCCCCCCCCTAATTGTCCTTCTGATCAAATCTCCGTTAATACACATGAAGTCAAACATATCCTTCATAATCCTGATGTTCCAAAAAAATCCGACAAATGTTACTTTAAATATTCGACAAAATTGAAATATTCTAAAATTGAAAGTGCCCGACCATTAATGCCAGATAGTGTATTATATATACACTATATTGCCTTTAATGATCGGCAGATTTCAATTTTGACATTTTGTCGCATATTTAAAAAAATAATTGTCAGATTCTTCTGGAATTTTAGGATTAAAAACAACAGGTTTCACTTCATATTCATCAACGTCGATTTGATAAGGAGGAAAATTAGGGGGTCAACGAAAAATGAAAGAAAAAATGTAATACTTGGGATCAACCTGTAATGTAAAATGCACGAAATAATCTATCACTGCAAAATATACATAGGCAGACATGGTACAATATGTGTATTCGTGTAAGAATAGCGTGTATATTAATAGATTAGGGATTTTTTTTTTATTAAAAAAATCCTTGCATGTTTTTTGCTTATAACACACAGGTCTTTTTAAAAAAATTAACGCCAGTTTCAGAAAAATTCAAAAATGTAGTAGAAACAATATAGTGAAATTGGAATATAAATATATTAAATATTTAAGGAAATAGCGGCATTTGTATAAAATAATTTTTATCTGCGCATGCGCGAAGGATAACAAGGAACTTTTTTCATAATTTAATAGTGAACTCTATTGAGCAACTTATCAAAAAAAATCAGTCAAATATTGTAAAAATTCAGAAAGATATCGGTATTAGAGTGAGCTATTTTTTAGTTTCTCACAAAAACTCGCTAAATAACAAGGGAATGGTCACAAATTGTTATTTTTAAGTTATCTGACAGCGTTCGGGGCAAGAATTTTGAAAAAGCTAATTAATTATAGTTTACGGTTATGTTTAGGAAGATTTTGAGTCAAAACTACGATCAAAACAAAAATATTGTCCATACATTGTTTATGTTAAGTAACTTGATGAGTTAATGGTAATTTTTTGAAAAATTTAGCACAATACGCAATACACTCTACAGTAAATTCTATCGCTTATATATGTATTTTCCGTATACACGTAATTTGTATGACAGTGGTGAAGACAATAAACTAAAATATAAGATTTATTATACATTTTGCATGAGTTATGAGTCAATAACTTCCAATTTGATTTTTATACTGATATTGCAATAGATTTTTGAGAAATCACGTTTTGAGCAAGGAATTTTCACTGGAAAGTTTAACACATTTAACACATTTATTACATAAAACACGTTTATTTTACTGAAACATTTAATTAAATATTTTAATCTTTACTTAACATTTACTTAACAGTTATATAAATTGGAAATTTATCAAGGTATTCTTTTTTATGCCGTTTATATCTAAAAGACAGATTTGGCAGTTTTTGTTTAAAGGGGAAAATAATTTAACGCTGAAACGTTTGGCACTTCCGGTTTCATTTTCAGCTATCAAGTAGTTTTTAAATTCTGATAACTTAGGTTTTATTTATAGTGCAATAAATGTAAGCGCAGATATGGAAAGGTAAAAATGCGGACTTTAATAAAATGTAATATAAAAAAGCGAAAATATTAGACAAAAATTGCATTTAAAATGTAGTCAGTAATCTTTATTTGTATGCTATTTTTCATTGTTTATTGACACTTTAGTTCTCTATGGAAAACTAGCATGTACTTGGCGATTTGTTTTGAAATGGAAGCTTTGATTTCGATAACTCTTTTTTATTCGAATAGGCTCATTATGTCGGTTTTACAAAGAGAACTAAAGTATCAATAAAAAATGAAAAACGGTAAACAAATTACGATATCAGATAAAGTTTAAAATGAGATTTTTGTCTAATTTTTTCGTTTTTTTATATTACACTTTATTAAAGCCCGAATTTTTACCTTTCAGAATCTGCGCTTACATTTATTGCACTATAAATAAAACCTAAGTTTTCAGAATTTAAAAACTGCCTGCTAGCTGTGAATGAACCAGGAAGTGCCAAACGTTTGAGCGTTAAATCTTTTTTCCCTTCGAACAAAAACTGCCAAAACTATCTTTTAGATATAAACGGCATAAAAAAGAATGCCTTGATAAATTTCCAGTTTACATAACTGTTAAGTAAATGCTAAGTAAAGTTTAAAATAGTTAATTAAATGTTTCAGTAAAAAAAAGTGTTTTATGAAATAAATGTGTTATATGTGTTAAACTTTCCAGTGAAAATTCCTTATGCAAAACGTGAGTTCTCACACAGCTATTGAAATATCACTATAAAAATCAAATTTCAAGTTATTTATTAACCCATAATTCATGAAAAATGTGCAATACATCTTATATTGTAGTTTATTGTCTTCACCATTGTCATACAAATTGTGTGTATACAGAAAATACATATATATGCGATAGAATTTACTGCAGAGCGTTTTGCGTATTGGGCTAAATTTCAAAACATTTTACCATAAACTCCTCAATTTACCTAAATGTAATCAATGTATGGACAATAGTTTCCTTTTCATCGTAGTTTAGTGTCAAAATCTTCCTAAACATAACCGTAAAATATAATTAAACATCTTTTTCAAATAACTTGCTCCGAACGCTGTCAGATAACATAAAAATAACAATATGTGGACAATCCCTTATCATTCAGCGAGTTTCAGTGAGAAACTAAAAACAACAGCTCAGTCTAACGCCGATATCTCTCTGAATGTTTACGATATTTGACGGATTTTTTTAAATAAGTTGCTCCATAGAGTTCACTATTAAATTATGCAAAACGTTCCTTGTTATTGTTCGCGCATGCGCCGGTGAAAATTATTTCATACAACTTCCTATATTTCCTTAAATATTTAATATATTTATATTCTTATTGCACTATATTTTTGTTACTTTTTCTGAAGCTGACGTTAAATTTGGTTAAAAACCTTGTATGTTATAAGAAAATACATGCAAGTATTTTTTTAATTTAAAAAATCGCTATATCTATATTAATATACATAATATTCTTACACAAATGAATACACGTATTGTACAATGTCTGCCTCTGTATATTCTGTAGCGATAGATTATTTCCCGTATTTTATTTTACAGGGTGATCCCAATTATTATTATTTTTTGTTGCCCCCCCTTATTTTCCTCCTTATCAAATGGACGTTGATAAATATGAAGTCGAACTTGTTACTTTTAATTCTAAAATTTCAGAAGAATCTGACCAGTATACTTTTAAATATTCGACAAAATGACTAAAATTGAAAGTTGTCGGTCATTAATGGCCATATAGTGTATATGAAAATTGTTGTATTTATGCTCATTGCTGAAATAAACGAAGAAGCTGATATTTACCCACTGTAACACTAATGTTGTTTAAAAGTGTATTTTCCGTTATTGCTAAAGGTTGCTTACTTTAAATTATTCATATTAAGCATTATTTGTGAATCAAAATGTACATATAAAAGTGGAAATGAAAATTTAAATCTAAATGGTATAATTTTTAGCTTTTTCATTTTTTTTTTTTTTTTTTTGATTAAAAATAAGCATAAACGCTTGTCGACATGTTATTCCTGTTGTGTTGCATGTGTTTCAGCACAAAATGATGTTATACCAACGAACTAAAATACCACATATAATGTATTGGTCTGTTGCAAAATTCTCCTCATTGTGAAATTAGTCATTTGCTGCAGAAAACTCATGAACAATGCTCTCTAATTCATATTTTTTAATAAAAAATGCTTCAAAAATTATTTAGTTTAATTTTTGAAAATTTAAAATTCTGATTTTAAAATGAACATGCGATTTTATATTCAAGTCAAACTATTAAGCCGCATTGAAGACAAATTGATGCTTTATTCCGCAAAAAGATTCTTTCAGGTGTTCATTTTTTTCTTATTTTCAACTGCTCCGATTTCAGTAATGTATACATGAAAAAATGTACTGATCGCTTACAGTGAATATAGACGAATCAATGTCTGTTAGACTCACAACACTGTGGTGGGGTTAAATTATTAAAACTTAGTACTTTAATAAAAATACGTTTTTGAAAATCCTTTAATTTTTATTTTAAAAAATGCTTTTTGTGTCACTTTGGGTATTTTAACTTAATATTAGAATAAATTTAAGATATTTCAATCATTTACAGCCTTTCCTCAAATAAATGGGAGAAAGTATTTTAAACACTATTATGTATAAGAGTTTGAGGTGAGTTTTAGAGGGTTCTCATCGCCTCTATATTTAAAAACGCGCTACATACTAAAGAGTATCACTACATTATTAATACATGCAAGATATTTCATTACGGATGATAAAAAGTTTCCTTAAATAAAAGTATTGCGTGAATATGAATTATATTTTTAGACTATTGTACAATGAATGCATTTAACATTTTTGATTAAGAGAAAAAATATTTCAATTCTGCGCTGATTTGAAGTATATTTAAGATTTATTATCCAGTGCATGGGCAACTCTTGGCAAGTCCGCTAATATATTTATTGAAATATAATAATCTTACTAAATAAAAAGCTTAAATTAATTTATGTGAAAAAAATTGGACTTGCAATAGTCGACAGGGTAAGAAAGTTTGAGAAGTATGTTACTAAATGGTATTCTAAATTTAGGAATTTTTACATGTTGTTAACTATTCTGGAACACATTTGCAGATCTTTTCCAATGTATTAGTTGGCATAACGGTGAAACTTTCTTTGATGCACAGCAGAATCAAATATATATTGTTATTTCTATGCATGTCACTGAAATGTTTACCTTCCTAACTTAACTCATGTTCAAAATTAAGAGAATTTGCATATTTTTCGAATTTCACGAAAAGCACTGAATGAGAGGTAAAACTAATGATTCGAAACAAAAATGCAACTCTTTAGTGTTGGATACGTAAGCATGCATATGCGTATAAACAGAACGAGTAGAGTAACAGGCTTCATAAGAGTAGGTGGCAATTTTCATGTTTTTTATTGCTCACACACCTCTCCGAATATCATGCTATTTATATTGAAATATTCGGTGACATTCAGAAGCAAACAGTAAAAATAAGTAACCACCAACGTATGGATGATGGAATGAATTGGCAAATCGCGGGGATACTGAAAACAGGGCAGTCTCAAGGTCAGATTCCTACAAACTTCAATATAACGCCTAGCGTCTTATTCATCTTTTGGAAAATGATTAAGGATTCTGGATACATAGAGAGAAAGCCTGGGCAAGGTAGTCCAAGATCCACGATGGACAAAGAAGGTTGCTATTTGTCCATTACAGTCAGATGTAACAGGACTGCAACAGCTTCTCAGCTCTCTTGTGATCTTTATGCGGACACAGAGAGTCGAGTTTCACGGTTTAATGTTTGCAAAAGGCTACATCAGAGAGGGCTGTTTGCAATGAGACCTGATGCTTTCACCCCGCTCACTTCTGTACGCAGGAGAATCCGTTTAGCTTGGTGCAATGATCATTGACTTTGGACTAGGGATCAATGGGGGACCGATCTATTCACTAATGAGTCTCGGTTCAGCCTAAACTCTAATACTTGAGGCACTTTCATCTGAAGAATACCAAGGATCCACTACCTGCTTTCCAAAATTCGTGAAAGATATCGCTATTAATGGGAGGTTTGATGGTCAAATAACACAACATGTTTTTTTGGCGCATACCCCTGCATGTGTTTGGCAAAGTGTCTGTGACTAGTGTGAGATGTACCTTGGTACCCTATGTTTGACCTTTTACGAATTCAGTTGGCCCTGATTTAATTTTAATGGGCAACAACGCGCACACATATTAGAGCTCATCTGGTCGATTAATTTCTGAAAAGTGAGGATATCCGCTTGGTGCATCGGCCAGCCATACTAGCTTTCCGTCTCCCAGAACCCCCAGGGCCTGAAAACAACGTTGCTGGAGGAATTGACTAACAGCCATAGGGACTCCTACACTGCCTGATTTCCAGTGTTCCAACATTTCATGTTGTGAGAGCTGCATAAATGTTAGACGGGACCATACCCCTTTTTATCCCATTTTGTGTTCGTTATTGTAAGGTCTGTTTTATACTTTCTGACGCTGATGTGTCTTACGCACGATAATGAGTGTGTATTATAACCGTTGAATAGTTATTTCTTTTTCATTATATCAAGCAATGTACATACCTAATTTCATTAAAATATGATCAGTAGTTCTGGAGACAATCGACCAGATCTGAAAATTGTCTTAAATTTAAACGTGAGTGTATTTTGTATGATTTATAAAAAATAATAAAAAATCTACTCATAATACTTCATGTGAATGAAAAAATTCTTTGCAACTCAATTTCGAACATCATATAAAATAAAACAAAACCTAAAAATGCGCATTATAAGAAACGTAGAAAAGAACAGTCTGTAATATCTGATTGTACTTCGCTATTAAATGTTTTATTATCTTCCTTTCTCAGTCATATGATATACAGAAGAATAATGTATCTATCCTGACAGCTAAAGAACTTCACTCCATCTTCATTCTTTAACAATACTTATGAATGGATGTATAAACTTCGGAATATTTGATAGTATTGAACAAATGTTATAGAAACATTTTGTTCTATTATGGGGAGGGAATTCTGAAACCTAAAGAAGTGAAATTAAAAAATTGCATCTATAAGTTTTTTTAATAACCGCAATATGTATATGCAGCATAGCAGGTTTCTACAGGGTGTCCAAAAAATCACTAGTGGAGTTTAAAAAAAGTAGAAAGAAATTCTAAAAACATATTTAGTTGTTCTAAATGACAATACATGCTTGAATAGCCCTCCTTCATCTTCTAAGCATGCATGTACATGCTTAATCATATTCCCAAACACTCGTTTAAGCTTATAAGATTATCGTAATATCATTACGAAATCGCCGCATTATTTGGACTCGCATAGCTCACGCTTTTCACCAAATATGCCTTGAAATAATCTTATCACTTCTTTAAATAATATTTTTCTACAGAAAAAAAAAACGAATTTAGATAATGTAACAACATTCGTATAAAAAAAAGACCATATTAATGTACGAATGTACTACATGATGTATGCTGCTAGTTTCTCCATGTCGCTTTCAGTCCTTTCGGTGCGACAATTCAGTCGCTAACAAAACAGTCAGGAGGTTTTTAAAAGTCTCTTGCCATTCTTTTACTAGCATATGAATTATAATTATTCCCACTAGCAGTTTTTTAGTACACCGCGTACCTTCATTATAATTTTAATTTTATAAGGGATTTCCGGAAAAAAGAATAATTACACACAACGAACACCCATTTAAAATAATTTTCTTAAATTATTAAAAACTTCTCTATTGTGATTGCTTTACCGTATTTCGTAACAAATTTGGCATTGATAAACAAGGAATATATTTTTCCGATAAGTAAAGATATAATAATAAATTATAATAAATAATTATAATAATACTTTTATTACTAAAATTACTTTATATAATTAATAATAAAGTAATAATGTAAAGAGGAAAGAAATAATTCACTTTTAAAGAAGTTATACAGAAATCTTAATTGTGAAGAGAAAAAAGAAGAAACAGAGTAATTGGCTATCAACGAAAGCAAATTTTTAGTCCAGATTGCATAGTGTCGAAATATAAAGAAGAGAAAGAAAAAAAAAATAAAATTCATCGAAATATTTTTACAAAGAATGGTAAGTTTTAATATGGTTTTAAGTTTTTTACATATGTTTTAATAACCCTATGATCCAGCTGTTTTGGATTGAACTGTGTTCGTATTATAAAGTGCAACACCAATTTTTTTTTTTTCTAGAGGATCGCGACGTCTTTATAAAAATTCATTTACGCTAACTGATAATTCCTTTATTAAACTAGTAAACTATATCGTTTGGCGGTATATTCAAAATTAGCGTCTTGACATCTAATGTGTGTAACCTCTCTGAAAATAGAGTTCAAGCGGTGGAGCAAACTCATCTTAGTCGTAACATAGAACTATGAAACAATACAGTCAAAATGGTGTATTCTTGTTTTTAAAAGTTTTTTATTTTCACTTCAAAAGGTTGTAAAATACCTAGACGCTTTACAAATTATGCATTTTTCGAGATACAGTCAATCCAGAGAAAATTAAAAAAAAAAAAAAAAAAAAAAAAAAAAAAAAAAAAAAAACGTCTTTCTTTAAATTTACAAAGAAAAGCAATTTGTAAATGTTTCGAAATAATCCTAAATAATTCAATCGAAACATGAATGATGATTCATTTTCCATGTGTAAGCCACTTTGATTGAAAATTGACGGAGTAATAGTTTTAACAAATTTTGAAAATGTTGTTCTGAAAAAAATGTATGACCTTAAAATTTTCGTTAGTGTTTATTCGCTGAGGTGAATTCTACAGCTGCAAAATTAGTCCTTTACATTATTGGATCAATTTCTCTGCAGATATATTTCATTATTGATTTCTAAGTAACTAAATATGATTTTCATGAGTATAAAAAGTACTTTAAGTGAAAAAAATGTCGAAATTTGGAAAAGAGTAACTTGAGGTTATCCCTTAATGATAACAGCTTTTGTAGCTTCATTAAGACATGTTTTGTTTTATTTATTTCTATTATTGGAAACCGAAACATTCTTCCTTTAAAAGTAGGATTTTTTTTATAATATTAAGCGCTGAATATCCTAGAATCATAAAATGATATCAAAAAGAAATCTTGCAACCAAATACAGACAGTCTTGGCTTACATGATTAGATCTTTCTAGGGCTTTTTGCGAAAAGTGAAATTAACGTAAAAGAATATTCATTATAATCTAGGAACTGTCGCAAACACGAAAGGAAAAAAATACGAAAATATACTCCTTAATACTAAAAGCAATCAATTCCATATTGTGCTTTATAATTAGCATACAAAACCATTTATTCTTGCAATGCCATTGCAAAAAAAAAAAAAAGAACGAAATGATAACAGTTTGACGATATTGATTAACATAATTACAGATATAAAAAAGTTCAAGTATTCTAATGTAACACTAACGATTTAGTAGGAGGTGGCATAAAGAGAAATGGACATCATGTTGGTAGCTAGAAGATTGCTGCTACATGTAGAAAATCTTTATGAAAAAAAAAAAGATCTAGTTATTTTTTAATTACTGCTTTCTCTTTTTTCTCCATATATTGTTCTATAAAATACTAAGGATTCTTTAACTATTCTTAACTATATACTACAAGATCAAGTTCATGTTGTATGAGAGATAAGCTCTAACCATCTTTAATATTTTTTTTTTATAATTTGCAGTATTAGTTCCATCTTAATTGCCATTCGTTTCCGAAATGATTTTTGCTTTGAACAAAAAATAGATTTTTTTAGCATCGGACGTTTTAATTTGCTTTATCAGAAAATTGTATACTTTTTCTTCCAAACACATATGAAGGTTGTGGTCTCAACGATGAAACAGGGAGAGAGTACCCCCTTAGACTAATTAAATACCCTTATTGGTATGCTCCATAATAAAACAGAGTACTTAAAGTGCAGAGCAAACACAAAGCATTAAAATATTAATGAGATTGTGACAGAAAATGTACAGGATAGTCAGCGCTCCTTTTTATTATATAGCTGAATGATGTACTCCAGCGTGTTTTATACATTTTATGACAATCCCCAATTTTATGACATTATCCAATTAGCACGTAGTTCATATCATACTCAGCAGGTGGCTCTTAAAATAGAATTTAGAAATTTTATTCTACTTCTTACTTCGGATGTAAGTCTCGTTCAGAACGTTTAACGTTAATCGAAAATTACTTATATTAGTGTGAGTTTACGTATGTTGATTTAAGTAACCCCAGGCTGCCTGCACACAAACAAACATGTAAAAACCTATTCGCGTTTAAACTTTATTTTTATCAGATTTATTCTTAAGTCAAGCATAAAACAGTGCTGGATTAAAAAAAAAAATGGCGTATTGGATTTAACGGTGAATAAATAGAATCCATTCATTTCTCTTTTTTTACTTAAGGTTACTTATAAATATATTGCTTGTATATTAAATAAATGAAAATACTGCATACGGTCTACATATAACGTATTTTCTAAAGAAGAAATAAAGAAGAAATTCAAGCAGCATGATTTTTCAAGATAAAATAAACTCTTTATAAATAATGGAAATCTTTCATACAATAAATATTCAGATATTTTAGTTATAGATTTTGCCCGTTTTTATTGAAAAACGAAATAGCATTACAATATTATAACTTTATTTGTGTAATACATGTTCAATAAATGATACATATCTTAGTTAAAATGATTTTAAATGATTGTTTTTTAAGCTGTATATGCTAAAGCTTGTTTATTAGGTAGGGATTTCCTAATAGGAGTAACATAATCTAATTTTGTGTATTTTTCAAGTGTAAATAACTACCAATAGATTAATATTAATAGAATGCATTTTTAATTTTAAAACTAATGGCAAGTGAAAAAAAACAATTTGAATAATGAAAGTAATATGAGACTGAAAATAAGAGTAAAAAGAGATTTAATCATTGGTCTTTAAAATAATTTTGAATCTCTTTCACTATTACAGGACCTAAAATCCTTCAGTCATTTTTTTTTCTCTAATAATACCTGAAGAAGAAGAAGGGGCTATTAAAGTGTTTTATTTTGTTATTCCAAAATTGATTATATCTAATACTCATTGATCTATTTTATAGGTAAATCAATGATGTTTAATTTCTATTAGAACATTATTCTTCTACTTGCTCTTTGTTTTAAAGTATAAGCGGAAAAAGAAAATCGAGCATTTGGAAAAAGTGTTTTCCAACATTGGGGATAATTTATGGAAAAGTTTAAACGGTAGTTAACCGTTAAAAAAATCTATTAAAAACACTAATTTTTATATTACTTGTAAAGGTTAGTAATTATATATATGAATTTATTTTGTAATGATAAAATGTATTGTAATGATAAAAGACTTTAGTAAAGCTGCTTCTAGTTCTATCCTTAGATCTATCGACACCCTGATTTTTATAGTTTATTCTGATTCTTCATCTAGATTAGAGAAGTTTTGTTTTATTACAATACCTGTAATCCCCAGTATTATTTCTTTTAATATGCATTAAAGGCGACAACATTAACTTAACTTTTTTAGTAGTAGCATGGTTAGAAATCGAGATCTTCTACCTTTCAAGTCATTTCTCGCATATGACTTTCAAGCGTTTTCAATGATGCTGTATTGTTTCATAATCTTTTAAATATTTATACTGCTATTTCTCTTTTCCTTTATTTTGTAAATATTAAATGGACATTGTTTTATCTCTTCGAGTAAGAATTTCGAGTATTCAAAAACATGTTTTTAAACAATTCATACTTTTATTGGCTTACTCTTTAAAGCAAAGGGCACACACAAAGAAAAGCCGCATTGCGAATTCATAATAACTCAATCTATCTATACTAATATTATAAAGAGGTAAAAAAATTTTATTTGTAGGAGGTAAGCTCTGAAACTACCGAACCGATTCCAAAAGTAATGTATCAAAATGATGGTGTTAGTCCAACTTAGAACATAGGCTGTATTTTATGTCCGTGTCACTGACCAAAAGTGGCTGCAGGAGCAAAAAATTTTCTAAAAATGCAATCTTTGTGTTACTGAAGAAACTAGAAGCATGAAATTTGGAATGGTAGTTACTTATAAGATACTAATGAGCTCTAAGGACATTTCGTAAAATAATCGAAATTAAAAAGGGGTGAAAATGCTCGAAACGCGTTCTAAAAAAAGTTCTAAATCGCAATTTTTACGCAATTTCAGGAAGTACCAAACCGATTTCAAAAATAATGGTGACAACCCTTGCGCCAATATAGGCTACTATTTATGTCGGTGCCACTACTCCAAAACGGGGTGCAGGAGCAAAAAAAAAAAAACGTTCGAAATTGCGATTTTGGTGTTACTGAAAGGCCCAGATACATGGAATTTGGCATGGTAGTTACTTATTAGATATAAATGATCTCTAAGACAATTTATTAAAAAATTTTGAAATTTAACAGGCGTGAAAATGCGCAAAAAGCGGTCTAAAAAACGTTTAAATGGCGATTTTTATGCAATCTCAAGAAGTACCAAACCAATTTTTAACATGATGGTGTCAAAATGAAGGTGACAACCCTAGCGCCAATATAGGCTACATTTTATTTCGCTGCCACTACCCCTAAACGGGATGCAGGAGCAAAAAAATTCAAAATTACGATTTTTGTATTACTGAAGGGCCCCGATACATGGAATTTGGCATGGTAGTTACTTATTATATATAAATGAACTCATTTCTTAAAAAAAATAATAACATTTCTTAAAAAAATTGAAATTCAAAAAGGGATGAAAATGCGCAAAAAGTGTTCTAAAAACGTTCTAAATGACGATTTCTACGCAATCTCAATAAGTACCAAACCAATTAAAAAAATAATCGTGTCAAAATGATGGTTACAACCCTTGCGTCAATATAGGCTACATTTTATGTCGGTCCCACAACCCCTAAACGGGGTGCAGGAGCAAAAAAAAAAAAAAAGTTTAAATTGCGATTTTTGTGTTACTGAAGAGCTCAGATACATGGAATTTGGCATGGTAGTTATTAGATATAAATGATCTCTAAGAACATTTCTTAAAAAATTCGAAATTTAAAAGGGGTGAAAATGCAAAAAAGCGTTCTAAAAAAAAACGTTCTAAATGATGATTTCTACGCAATCTTAAGAAGTACCAAATCGATTTTAAAAATAATGGTGTCAAAATGATGGTGACAACCATTGCTCCATGATAGGCTAAATTTTATGTTGGTGTCACTACCATCTAGGGTTTGCAGAAGCAAAAAACGTTCTAAATTGCGAATTTTGTGTTACTGAAGGTCCTAGAATCCTGACATTAGGCAGGGCAGACATTTATAAGATACAAATGATCTCTATAAACATTTCCTAAAAAATCGAAATTTAAAAATGGTGAAAATGAGCGAAAAGCGTTCTAAAAAACTTTCTAAATTGCGATTTCTACTCAATCTCGGGAAGTACCGAACCGATTTTTAAAATAATGGTGTGAAAACGATGGTGACAGCCCTCGCTCCAACATAGGCTGTATTTCATGCCGGTGCCACTAACCCAAAGGGGATGAAGGAGCAATAAATGATCTAAATTGCGTTTTTTGTAATACTGCAGGGGCTGGAGACTTGAAACTAGGCATAGTAGTTACTTATAAGATGTAAATGATTTTTAAGAAAATATCCTCAATAATTCGAAATTTAAAAGGGGTGCAAATGGATGATAAACGTTCTAAAAAACGTTGTAAAATGCGATTTCTAAGCAATCTCAGAAAGTACCCATCCTATCTCAAAAGTAATGATTGGAAATTGATTATGAGAGCCCTTGCTCCAATGGAGGATCTATTTCATGTTGGCGTCACAACCATCTTGCGGTTGTATTTTAAAAAAAGTTCTAAATTGTGATTTTTGTGATACTGAAGAGGATCGCAACTTGAAATTTGGCATGGTAATTACTTATGAGATGTAAATACTCTCTAAGAAGAGTTCCGTAAAAATTTGAAATTTAAAAGGGGTGAAAATGAACGAAAAGCGTTCTAAAAACTTTCTAAATAGCGATGTCTACGCAATCTCAGGAAATATAAACCGATTTAAGAACTAATGGTTTAAAATTGATGGTGATAGTCCCCTCTCCAACATATCTTATATTTTACGTTGTTGTCACTACCATCTGGGGATTACAGGAGCAAAAAATGTTCTAAATTGCGTTTTTGTGTTACTGATGGGGTCTAACATTTTAAATTTGGAATGATAATTACTTCAAAGATGCAAATGCTTTCTATGAATTGTTGAAAGAAAATTCAAAATTTAAAAGTAAAAAGTAAACGAAAAGCGTTCTATAAGCGTTCTAAATTATGATTTTTATGCAATCGTATGAAATACGAAATCGATTTCAAACATAATGGTTGCAAATTGATGGTGACATAACCTGCTCAAACATAAGCTATATTTTATGTCGGTGCCACAAACCCTAGAGGGTTCCAGGAGCAAAAAACTTTCTAAATTGTGATTTCTGTTGTACTGAAGAGACTAGAAACTTTAAATATAGCACGGTAGTTACTTATAAAATATAAATGTCCTCTAAGAACAGTCGAAAATAAATTCGAAATTAAAAAGGTGTGAAGCGAATGGAAGTAGCGAAGAGCATTCTAAAAGAGTCCTAAATTACGCTTTCTATGGAATCTCATAAAATAATAAGCCGATTACAGAAGTTATTGGTTGCGAATCAAGAGTGATAGTCCCTGATCCTGTACGGGCAATATTTTATGCCGGTGTCACTACCACCTGGTTGGCAGGAACAACAAGAAATGCTTTAAAACATCTAAATTCCGTTTTCTATAGAATATTAGGAAATACCAACCGATTTGAAGGTTAAAGTTGACAAATTAATGGTGACAGTCTCGGTTTCAACATTTTCGAGGCATTCTATTTCAACTCTGTTTCGGTATTTTATGTTGGTGCCACTAACAGTAGAGAGGTGGTAGCCTGCTGGACAAGAAGCTTGGAATTTCACATGATGGTTAATTTTAAGATGTAAATGTGTTAAGATGGTTTCTAAAAAATAGAAAACTTCAAATGAATACTGAAATGAGCGTATGAAATGAGCATAAAAGTCTCAAAGTACTTTCTAAATTATCATTTATTTGGAATTAGTTTCGGTTCTTCTTATTAATTAGAGTCTCATTTCTGTCTATTGCATTTTTATAATGAAGTTTAGTCAAACTATGGCTTAATTTGTAATTTTCGTATTATTCCAAAGAGTGTTCTTCTAATAAGAAATATTCATGCAAATATCACTTGGTAAATTTCAACTATTACGCGCGAGCAAAGCCGCGGGGTTTGCTAGTGTTCTATAAAAGAGAACAGTAATTATTAGATATTATCAATCCATTCTATACTAATATTATAAAGAAGTAAAGTTTGTTTGTTTGTAGGAGGTAATCTCTCGATCTACCTAACCGATTTCAAAAGTAACGGTATCAAAATGATTGTGTTAGTCCCCGTTCGAACATAGGCTATGTCTTCTGTCCATGCGGCTAACCCAAACGGGGTGCAGGAGCAAAAAACGTTCAAAAAATGCAATTGTTGTGTTATTGAAGGGCCTAGAAACATGAAATTTGGCATGCTAGTTACCTATAATATATAAATGACCTCTAAGAACATTTTTTAAAACATTCGAAATTTAAAAGGGTGAAAATGCGTGAAAAGCGTTCTGAAACCGTTCTATATGGCGATTTCTATGCCATCTCAGAAAGTACCGATCCGATTTTAAAAATAATGCCGCAAAATTTATGGTGACAGCCATTGCTTCAACATAGGCTATAATTTATGTCCATAAAAAAAACGTTCTAAAATTGCGATTTTTGTGTTACTGAAGGCGCTAGAGACATGAAATTTGGCATGGTAGTTAACAATTACATATAAATGATCTCTAACCCTCTAAGTGTTTGGGACGTAATATTCCGTTCACTAAGCTCCAGGTTTCACAGCAATACAAGCAATATTTAAATTAATGTAATTCTATAGATTTAATAAATTTTAAATACATTAAAGAATGATTAATACTCTCAAGGATTACATTCATGTTTGTAATTGAGTTTTTTTTTAAATGTTGAAAGAATCTTATTTTCTTAGCATTCAAAACAAAATGCAAAGAATACAACATTACAAATTTACCCTTTTGCAAGACGCTCTGAGGACTAAAAGTATTTCTTTAAAAAATCGAAATTTAAAAGGAGTGATAATGCGCGAAAAGCGTTCTCAAAAACGTTCTAAATGGTGATTTGCATACAATATCAGAAAGTATCAAACCGATTTCAAAAGTTATGGTTGTAAATTGACGGTGATAGCCCTTGCTCTAAAATAGGCTCTACTGTGTGTCTGTGCACTGTTAAAACTGGATACTTAAAAATAAGCAAAATGTACTCATTTTTAAGTACTTTCGGATCTTATAATAGCTCCGAGTACTTAACTCTTAAATTTGGAAACGCATGTACTCATTTTTTTGAGTACATACAGGGACTCGAAAATAAGTATGTATAGAAACACACATAGGCTATAAGAAAAAAAAAGGCGAAATTACAGAGAACCGACAAATTACCATTTTTAATTGCGAAGAACTACAAATTTTGGAGAAAAGAACAACGAATTTACTATTTTAATTCTTGAAATTTTGTGTATGAGCCGCCCCGTGATTTGAACCCGAGTCCCGTAAGTGGGAGATCAGTATTGTACTGACTGTGCTATAAGAGCCGTTACTAGCTTTTTTAAAATGACACGTTTTATCAATCAGCGGCGGAAGATCTTTAACAGCAGAGATGCATTTTCCCTCTCTTAAATATTCTAATTTCTAATAAAACAATTTTTAAACTAAATTTTCTTCTTTAACATTTCTAATGAAATTGTAAATAAATTTGAAAAGTGTGTATTATAAATTAAAAATTATAACAAAGATAGACATATCTTTAAATAAAAGCTTGGAAATCCCTACTGTCAATTCGGTATAAGAAAAGGGTTTATCAGAAAACTCATATTTTTGAGCACATAGGATTTAAACATGAATATTAAGACTACAAAATATATGTATTCATTTCTACATACATTTATAAATCAAGTATAAGTATACACAATTTCAATATACCATGTACTCGTTTCTGAACTAATTGTACTAAAAAAAATCAAGTACAAAGAAATTTTCATTTTTAAGTCGATTAATGCTCCTTTTTGAAGCAATTGTACTTAAAAAATATGAGTACATAGAAATGCTCATTTTTAAGAAGATTATTTTAAACAATGCACTTCTTTTTGAAACAATTGTACTTAAAAAAATACGAGTACATGGAAGTTCTCATTTTTAAGTAAATTATTTTTGGCAGTGTGTCACTAACGGCTGCAGGAACAAAAAACGTTCTAAATTGTGCTTTTTATAATACTGAAGGGCATAAAAGCATGAAATTTGGCATGGTAGTAACTTATAACATATAAATGATCTCAAATAGCATTTCATAAAAAATCGAATGTAAAAAGGGTGAAAATGCGCGAAAACCGTTCTAAATTGAGATTTCTACGCTATGTCAGGAAGTATCAAACTGATTTCAAAAGTAATGGTTAGAAATTGAGGGTAACAGTCATTGTTCTAACATCGACTCGATTTTATGTCGGTGCCGCTACCACCTGGGAGTTGCAGGAGCAAAAAAAATCTAAATTGCGATTTCTCTGATACTGCAGTGTCTAGCAATATGAAATTAGGCGTGATACTTACTTATAAGATGTGAATGCTCTTTAAGAGCAGTTTCTAAAAATTCAATATTTAAAAGGTTTAAAAATGCGCGAAAAGCGTTCTAAAAAAGATTTAATTTGCGATTTCTACGCAAACTCAAAAAATATCAAAACAAATGAAAAAAACGGTTGTAAATTGATGCTGACAGTACCTTCTGTAACATAGCCTATATTTTATGTTGTTGTCACTAACATTTGGGGGCTGGATGAGCAAAAAATGTTCTAAATAACGTTTTTCGTGATTCTGAGGATCTAACATTTTGAAATTTGGCATAGTAATTACTTAAAAGATGCAAATACTTTCTACGAACAAAATTCTAAATTTAAAAAGATGAAATGCGTGAAAAGCGTTCTACAAACTTCTAAATTGCAATTTTTATGAAATCTTATGAAATACCAAACCAATTTAAAAAATAATGGTTGCAAATTGTTGGTGATAGAATTTGTTCAAACATAAGCTATATTTTATGTCGGTGCCACTACCATCAGAGTGTTTCAGGAGCAATAAACGTTCTAAATTTCAATTTCAGTGCTACTGAAAAAGCTAGAAACTTTAAATATGGCATGTTAGTTATAAAAAACAAATGCCCTCTAAGAACAGTTGGAAATAAATTCGAAATGTAAAAGGGGTGAAACGAAGGCAAGGAGCGAAAAGCGTTCTAAAATAGCCCAAAAATTACGGTTTCTATGCACTCTCAGTTAAATAATAAACCGATTACAAAACTAATGGTTTCGAATCAATGGCGACAATCTCTGATCCTACACAGGCTACATTTTATGCCAGTGCCACGACCACCTGGGGTAGGCAGAAACAACAAACGTTCTAAACAACCATTTAAAATCTTTCTAAATTACGTTTTCTATGGAATATTAAGAAATACCAAACCGATTTCAAAATTAATTTTGGCAAATTAATTATGACAGTCTCTGTTTCAACATAGACATTTTATGTTAGTGCCACTACAAACAGATAGGTGGTAGACCGTTATACAAGGAGCTTGGAATTTGACATGTTGGTTAATTTTAAGATGTAAATGCGTACTAAGAACGGTTTCTTAAAAATTCAAAACTTCAAATGAATACTGGAATGAGTGAATGAAATAAGCATAAAAGCTTCAAAATACTTTCTAAATTATCATTTATTTAGAATTAGTTTTAGTTCTTTTTATTAATTTAAGTCTCATTTCTGCCTAATGCAGTGTAACAATGGAGTTTTATTAGTAATTTAATTAGCAAAGCTTTATTAGTAATTTTTGATTTATTCCTATAAGTATAGATATTTAATAACTAGTTACATGTGACATTTCCAAAACTTTCTTCTATCTTATACATCTTAATATTTCAAAAACTAGTTACACATGTTAATACTTCAATATTATTAGTTCATTACTATACCAACTGTGATTTTCATCTTAAATTAATGCTTCAGTCAATTAAATGAACTAAAAACGAGTTAATCTATATAATGATATTTGTTAAAATTAATAGTTTTTCCGTATTCTGTTGTTATCAGATGTTTAGCCAATAGCCGGCTTTAGATCAATAGCCGGCTTAGCAGGAAGTGAGTTCCAGCCTTTGCACGAACCGCCGATGGACAATAGAACTACGAAAAATCAAGAAAGTATACAAACACCGCTATCACAGAGCCCCTTTACCGCGCGATATTTCCAAATTCAAGAAGGACCTGTTGGCCAAAGCCAAAATCATGAACAAAAAATTTGTTTCAATTGTATGCATAATTTTATACACTTTTCGATTGTACAATAAAGAAAATGGTACAGACATCGTAATTATAGCGGACCCCTTCAAGCGGAATTTTTCTAAATTCAGGAGGACCTACATGCCATGACCAAAAAGAAACACAAAAAATTTGGCTCAATTCTATGTATAACTTCATACACTTTTCGATGGTACAATATTCAAAATGGCACAAAAATCACTATTACAGCGCCCCCTACCAGCGATTTTTTTTCCAAATTAAGGAAGGGCCTGCTTGCCATAGCCAAGAACTTAAAATAAAAATTTGGTTCAATTATATGCATAACATCATACACTTTTCGATGGTACAATATGCAAAATCATTATTACAGCGCCCCCTAGCGGCGAATTTTTTTCAAATTCAAGGAGGATCTACTTGCCAAAGCCAAACACTTAAAATAAAAATTTGGTTCAATTCTATGCATAACTTCATACACTTTTGGATAGTACAATATTCAAAATCGCACAAAAATTGCTATTAAATCGCCCCCTACCGGCGAATTTTTCCATACTCAAGGAGGACCTACCTGCCATATCCAAAAACTTAAAAAAAATTTGCTTCAATTCGATGCATAACTTCATATACTTTTGGATGGTGCAATATTCAAAATCGCATAAAAATCGCTATTACAGCGCCCCCTACCGGCGATTTTTTTTCCAAATACAGGGAGGACCTACCTGTCATATCCAAAAAGTTAAAATAAAAATTCGGTTCAATCCTATGCATAACTCCATTCTCTTTTTGATGGTACAATTGCGACAGACAGACGAACAGACGGACACACGGACAGAGAGACATTTTCTATAAACATGTTTTTGGGGATCTCTGACCCCTAAAACATGTAAATCCGTCGAAAACCGGAAGTCGAAAAAAATTTCGATTACAAAACTTTCTTCTATTGAAGATAGAAGAAAGTAAAAATTAGACTACAAATATCACTTAGCATATTTCAACTATTCGCGAGCAAAGCCGCGGGTTTTGCTACTATTTAATAAAGTTAATATGTTTTTAGTAACACTTTTTCTTATTCAGACTTTGATCTAATACCATATGAAGATGGTATCATAATCTGAATATATCGCTCACCCTCAAGAAAAGTGGCACATCTCGCAAAAATTCATTTTGCGTTTGATTGCACTAATCCGTCTGTCATAGGTTCGACTTGCTGTACAACACAGTTTCATAAGCGTAGCTATGCGGAAGATCACTTTATTTACACTGTATGTACATTTGTGACCACAGATGAGGGTTGGATTGTGCGGGAGATAAAATTACCTAACCCTTATAACCTCATCCTACGTCTTCATTTTTAAGGGTTTTATGATTTTATGCACGTTTAAATTCCTGCCTTCAGAGCTAAGTGCTATAATTTAATGTTAAGTTAAAATCATGCTAATTTTATTTTGCCTCTCCTGTGAAATTTACTTTTGTTGAGATGTGTCACTTTTCATGCTGGTGAGCGATATGTTCTAAAACAAATCTGCTAACCAGTTTCAAATGTTAGTTCATAACCTGTACTATTAAAAGAAGAGTGTTTATCTTTTGCCCTCTGTGTATATGTCTATTAGCGAAGGTTTTGAAAATCTACCAAAAGTTGAGAACTGGAAATTTGAATGACGTAGTCAAAGTTAGGACCGAATGCACCTCGGGCTCAGATTTTTAATTATTTGATAATTAGCTTAGTTAAAAACCACAACGAACCTTCATAAAATATATGTTTGTTTTTTTATAAAAATGGCTCGCGACCTACTTCAGAATAACCCAGAGCTTAAAACGGCTTTTTATATGCATCTTTTGCAGTGCGCGTCAGTTTAACAATGTGAAATAGGGATAAACAAATCGCAAAAGTTTCGCACTTCGATTTTTAAATATTAATATTAACCCTTTGAAAAATTTCTGAACTTTTTTTAAGAAGGTGCAATATATATATATATTATGGTATCGTTTGTGGCAGAGAAATCGCGATTATTTGTTAATTGTTTAATGGCAACGCCCGGATGAAACGCATCTCATTGGTTATTGATCAGCTTTCGATGCATCTCCAGACCTATAGAGCGGTTACCATAAGGGGGCCTGTTTTGTTGCCAAATGCCGCCAAGTTTATCGCCAATTTGGCGACCAAAATTATTCGCCAAAAGAGACGCGTGCTTGGCGATATCTCTAATGTTTCGCCAAATTCCCATAGACTCCCATTGTAAACTAATAGGATTTACACGCTTACAGAAAATCAACAAATTGAGATATTTTAATGCAACAATAATATTAGCTTAAGTGATTATATTAATTATATTTAAGGGAATCCAACTAAATTAGAATATGAATAAAAGTAACATAATACAATGTTTAGCGTGCTTTCCCAAACATAAATTTTAAGGGAGACTAAACTGATCACCAATGGTGGCTAGTTCATTTGAAAAATATTAATATTAACTCTTTCAAAAAATATTTTTTGGAGATCCGTTTAAGGAAATTTCTGCAGTATTTAAAAGTCTGCATTCGTTTTTTATATCAAATTACTAAACAAATGTATATATCGAATTGACTGGCGTCCATTTATATTTTAAAAGATGTCTTTGGTTTTAAAAATATATTAATGTTAACCCTTTAAATTTTTTTTACTTTCTGAAGTACACTTTATTTATCTGCAAGAGCGTTGGAGAGGAGGACTGAGAGAGGAATGGGGGAGGGGGGGGGGTTGTTATAAGGGCCTGGGATGGCGCCGATCATTCGTTTTAAAGTACAACACCTAAGCAGAACAGAATTTTCGTAGAACGTCTGCAATACGCTGCCGAAGTCAGTGAACCTCCCAACTGTAGTTCCTTAGGATAGATTTTCATTTAAAAATAAATTTGAGTGTGTCGAAGTAAGTGGCGCCTCCAACATTAGGATTGTTTTGAAAGATTTTCGGTTAAATATGTTAAAGTATTCAACACTCATTTTAGGTGGATTTCACTTTATTATCACTGGAACAGTTAAGTCCGGGAGGGTCGGTAATAGAAATAAAGAACTAGCTAGTAATAGAAATAAAGGACTGGGAATAACTTACAAATTCAAAAATTGGCAACTGGTTTTCTAATCGGTTATTGGGTTAATTACAGTGTTTTTTATAGATATGCCACATTTACGTATATAACTTTTGCATAACGTATTGCATTTCTTTACATTACATGGTTTTGCATCTATGCTTAATGAAGAAAAGCCCTTTTCATGGCTCATCTTATATGAATATTCTGCATATAAATTATCTTGTATATACATATATATTTCCAAATACAGTAACATAACTCGCACAAAAATAATGCTAGTTCATTATCACACACATTTGAATTTTTTATTTAGTTGTATCAATCGAACATAATGAATGAAAATTTAAAACTGCTGCAAATATGACATATTCTTCTACAAAAGGCGAAACTAAAAGTAGACATATAATTTTAGTGCTTCAGTCTGTAACAGAGTCAATGCTTTAAAATCTGTACCTTGATACACGATAGAGAACAATATAATAACGGATATCCCTTGGTACAACTTCTACATCAAATTTTCAATTATTTTCTTATCCAGACTACCGTAGTCTCACAATATTAATTAATGAGACTTTTAGCTGTAGACATATTAAACAAGATCTTTCTTTTCAAAAAATTTAGCTTAATTATCTGTCAATGCAGACGATTCCCTATGATTTTAGATGATATAATCCCACAATTAATAGACAATAACTACTCATTTGGAAAATCAGAGAAAAAATAAAAATAAGTTGTATAACGCATAACGCATAATGCAGTAATTATTGGTTATTCACATTGAAAATCGTAACACTATGAAGTAGTACCCTTTTTGTCGATAATCTATACTAATAAAGCACAGTTCCGCTCTGTCTTTCAGCTTGTCTGTTTCTGTGCGATGTCTAGCAAAATCTACCGCACATAGAAATCTGAAAATTTAGGTGAGTATAGACCAAGACAGGTCCTAATGCACCTGAGGTTCAGATTTTTAATATTTAAGAGCCGGGACTCCTGGACCCTTTAAGTTTTTATTCACTAAATTATTAATAACTTGACCCCTTTTCACCCAATCTTCTTCGATTTGGGGGACCTTTCTCCATTTAGTCATTCTCGCCTTTCCACTCTCGAGATAAGACCCTGGCCCCTTGGGGCCCGATACAGGACCCCTTGAATATTTTGATTAAATAAAAGTTAGAAAAATTCATTTATCAGATCTTTATTTTCGAGATCCTTTTTCCATTTAGTTAGTCACACATTTCTACATTCCAGATTAGATCCTGGGTCCCCTATGGTGCCGTAGGGCCCAGTCCAG
Organism: Maratus speciosus; assembly: GCA_963932465.1. Classification (NCBI taxonomy): domain Eukaryota; kingdom Metazoa; phylum Arthropoda; class Arachnida; order Araneae; family Salticidae; genus Maratus; species Maratus speciosus. The sequence continues at coordinate 388,284,415 of OZ010788.1, read as the reverse complement.
GGCCCCTTGATCTTTTTGTGCGCTAAAAATTTCCCCCACTCCCCTGATTTCCTCATCTTCTCAGTACATAATTTTAAAGTTGAGTCTTTGATTCTTCTCCCTGGATCAACACCCTCATATTTTCATTGGGGCCCTAGGGCCCTTTTTTTAAACATTTACCCATTCTTTTATGCATTTCTTTAAAATATTATTCTAAAGAATAATTCATACCCTATGCTTAATTTTGACTAATTGAAGATCTAACGCGCTAAGTACAAAGTACATTTTAACCTGTTTTTATGTTAAGACCCTGTTTTTAACTATCAGTGGGCCCCTTTTGGGCCCCCTACTATAACTCCCTTAAAAATGGTCCGATTCACTCGCTTTTTTCTAACAACTTTTTGGGCCTTCCAGCTACTACATGAACGACAAAAGAAAAATTCTCAGACTTCAGCTACCACCAATTTTGAATATTAATCACCTTCTTGGCGCCCTCGGCGCAACTTCTTTAAAAATGATTGCAATTGCTTGTAATTTGCTTTAACATATTTCTAGCATCCTCTAACTAGTTTAAAAACTACTGAAATATATCTTTATACGCAACTGTATGCCAACTAAGTACCTGGCCACTTGGATCTCAGTACCGGCCCCTTAAAGTTTTTGCAACATAAATTGTTAATAAATTGTCTCCAATTATCCGATCTTCATTTTTGGAACCCTTTTTTCATTTAGTTATTCTCCCGTTACATTATTCCAGTTAAAATTCTGGGCCACACTAGGGTTCCATAGGTACCGGTCCGGGGCCCCTTGCACTTTTTGTGCGGCATGCCTTTTTCATCATCTATTTTTCTCGCATGCTCAATGCAAAATTTTAAAGTTGAGTCTTGCACTCTTCTCCCCGAACTAACACGCTCTTATTTTTACTGAGACTTAGGGCCTTGTTTTAAGTATTTCCGCACATTTTTGCGCATTACTTTAAAATATTATTCTAATGATAAATTTATACGCTATGCTTAATTGTGATTCATTGAAGATCTAAAGTGCTAAGAACTTAGATCTCTGAACAAGTTTTCATGTTAGGGTCTGCTCTTTACCATCAGTTGGCCCTCTTTGGGCCGTTTGTTATAAATTCCTTAAAAACGGCCTGATTCGCTAGCTTCTTTTTTTAAACAACTTTTTAAGTCCTCCTGCTACTACATGAATGTCACAAAAATCTCCCAGACTTCAGCTACCACCAGTTTTGAATATCAATCTCTTTTTTTATATCGCCACACTCTTATTATAACTAATTACTCTTAACTAAGGAAGAAAGCATAACTATAAGATTACTTATAGTTTATTATACATATTTACAAAAGCCGCTCAAGAGCGGCTATGAGAACAAATCACATGATTAGATTCAGTGCATAACATGCAATCGGTGCCTGTATGAAACATGCTCACTTTACTCTTGCAACGGAAAGTGTAGTGATTGTGCGCGAATAGAAATACGAAATAAAAAAAAATGAGAAGAAAAGCCAAAAATAAAAAGACTACGGTCTAAAATGAATGGAACTATTACTTAAGAGCAAACTACAATGGTCGCCTGGATGTAAACAAGTGGTTTATATCTTTTTTGTAATTATGTTGTCTATTGTTTCCCGTGAAATGATTTTTTTTTCTTTTTTTTTGCCTTAAGTTTTATTTTTTGAGCTTGCACTTTTGCAATTTCGTTAAACTTTTCACATTTTAGTGATATATATAATTTATGTAAGTTTACTGTTATTTATTTTCATTTTAAGTAGTTTCAGGAAATAAAAATGTGATTTACTTGAAAAAAAATAAACGGCATAGGTATTTTTCTCCATACGGCATCTTATCCACCACATAAAAAATGATGTTAAAAAAGGACGGTTGGGAAAATAATTATACCTTCTTTATTAAGAGGGCTTTAATTTGTTTAACATACAAATTTGATTCTAAAGGGTTTGATTAATGATTTCTGGTACTTAGTTTGTTATTTTTTGCTTTATTGTACATTTTAAAAGAAGAAAAGTAAAACTGCGGCATCTGTCCCCACTTTACTATGTATTCACGGCCTTCCTGTGGAATGATCACTCTATGTCCCCACAATAGACAATTTTCTAGACAGGAAATTTCCTCCCTTCTACGAAATGGTTGATATTCTTCTGGTTTAACCTTTCGTGGCCACCCATGTAACACCCACTCTAAAATTTGTTTAGTTACAGGATTATCAATTGTCCAATTTGCAATCGTTTTAGAAGTAACAGGCCAATTATCATTATTTGAAACGAACATTATTTTAGCAGGATTACTTACTACATTTACAGTTTCTGGGAGAGGTAATCTACTTAATGCGGCAGCATTTTTATTATTTTTACCTTCGCCATACTCAATTGTATAATCATACCGAGCTAACATTAACGACAATCTCAGCGTTCTAGGTGATAATGTATCACGTACCTTTTTAACAGGATCAAGTAATCTAATTAAAAGTTTATGATCTGTTATAATTTTAAATTTTTTTCCAGCTAAATATTGGTGAAATTTAGTGACACCAAAGGTTACCGATAAAGCTTCTTTATCAATCATTGTATAATTTCTTTCAGTTTTATTTAAAGTTCTCGAAGCATAATCAATAGGTTTCTCTTTACCTTCAACAATGTGGCTTAAAACTGACCTTATACCATATTCAGAAGCTTCACAGTTTAAAACTATATCTTTGTTTACATCATATAATTCTAAAACAGGAGATGTACATAATAATGGTTTAACTTTTTGAAACGCTTTTCATGCTTTTCTGACCATGTCCAGTTTACATTATTATCTAATAATCTACGTAAAGGTTCTAAACCATCTGAAATATTAGGCAGGAAGTTTCTATAATAAGAAATTAAGCCTAAAAATGAAAGCAATTGTGCAACATTATTTGGAATAGGAGCATTCAAAATAGCATGAACTTTTTCTGGAATTAGTCTAATTCCTTTCTGAGATATTTTATGACCTAAATACGAAACTTCCGAAACCATAAATTTTACTTTTTCCTTATTTAATCTTATACCATGCTCAGAAAAGCATTTCAGAACACTTTCAACTCTTTCAGATTGTTCTGATTCATTACTAGCACTTATGATAACATCATCTAAAAATACACCAACATATTCATTTTTTTAAAAATATGTTTAATTTTCCTTTGGAACATTCCAGGAGCACATTTTACCCCAAATGCTAATCGCAACACATTAAGCAAAACTTTATGTGTATTTATAGTCAAAATTTTGCTAATCTTTTTTCAATTTTATTGACACGGCAGGACCCTTGATTGTCCCGATCCCGTCAGCAAAAACATTAGGAAAATTTCTAATTAAATCATCTTTCGAAATGCTTTTAATCATATTTACATTAGGCCAAAATAATTTTGATGCTTTTAACCAAGTTTTTCCGATCAGACTCGGACCCTCCTCTTTAATTACTAATGTTTTTAAATCCGGAATACAATAACCATTAACAACAGCATTTACTTTTAATTCCCCCAAAACAGTTAAAGAGTCTTTAGTATAAGTTTGTAATTTAATCTTAGATTTAATTAAAGGCAGCTTACCTGAGAACAATTTATGAGCAACACTTTTACTTACGATAGTATGAGCCGCACCACTATCAATTTCAAATTGTATTTTTACACCATTTATTTTAACAGATTTTATCCATGACACCTTATTGGAGTTGTCGTCCATAAAATTTAAACAATATTCTTCCTGAACATTTTTAATTTTTCTGTTCTTAAAAGGTTTCTCACTTTTCATTCCAAATTTTCTATTTCGACAACAAATTTTTAAATGACCCAATCGATGGCAGAAATGACATTCTGCAGATTTAAAACGGCATAATTTGGGATTATGATTTTTAGAACATCTGTAACACGGTTTCTCAGGCGCGAATTTATCTTCTTTAGGCTTAGGTGCATGAGCGAACTTCTCCACTTTCGATTTCTCTCCTTTTGAAACACGCACTTGATTGACAGTCGTACTATCTCCGATGTGTAAGGATTTTAATCCAGCCTCAGCTATCTCAAATGACTCAGCTATTTCCATCGCTGTCTGGATCGTTAAATCTTTAGAATCCAGTAATTTTTGCTGTATCTTCTCATCCTGTATCCCAAATACCAACTGATCACGGAGGCGATCACTAAGCGTATTTCCGAAGTAGCAATATTCGGATAACCGACGCAAATCTCGTACGAAATCGGCTATATTCTCTCCTTGCTTCCTTAGTCATTTCTGGAACTTAAATCGTTCCACAATTTCACTAGGGTGTGGTGAAAAATGAACCTTAGCTTTCTTTAAAAGATCCTCGTAACTGATTTCTTTCAGCGTATTCGGAACAATAATATCTCATAAAATAGGAAAATTGTTGTTCCAACAGAACTTAGTAAAATATTCTTCTTCATATCATCATTTTTGATGCTATTCGCTGAGAAATAAAAATCAATTTTCTCGACGTAAATAGTCCAAGGAACGTTTGCATTATATTCTTCCAAGCGTCCCAGAGAAATTATTTCTTTATCAGCCATTTTCCGTTCTCTTTTTCTTTTTCGAAAAAAAAAAAAAAAATTCCCAACATTTCAGTTTGTGTTAAATCCCATTTTTGTCGCCACTTTTATATCGCCGCACTCTTATTATAACTAATTACTCTTAACTAAGTAAGAAAGCATAACTATAAGATTACTTATAGTTTATTATATATGTTTACAAAAGTCGCTCAAGAGCAGCTATGAGAACAAATCACATCTTACAACTGCGCAAAATATTCTCGGCTACGTGCAAAGCCTTACAATTCCAGACTGTCCGTGTATGGTGCTGCCATCTGTAAATAGAGATAGCTACTAATTGTTGGTTTGCGATATGACAAGGCTTGGGACCTTTGTTGCAGGTTCTTTAAAAACTATCCGATTCTATTAAAATTTTCTTTTCCATAGTTTCAGCGAGCTCCAGCTACTTTAAAACTACAAAAAAAAATTCTTACACTCATCTACATTCCAGTTAAGACTCTGTCCCCCAGGGCCCGGTCTTTCTTTATACCTCAACTACCACTTTTTTCAGACATTAATCTCCTTTTTCAGCGTCAATTACGTTTACAAACTACAGCCGTAAATTAAAAATCGCGTTGCTTCAAAGGTAACTTTAGATAAGAGATTTCACCCATTTATTAAATATCGTGTTAATGTTAAAAGTAATCCGTGAGATTTACAAGGGCATTGGGCATTTTCCAACGCTTGGGGGCGCATTCTTTCCTCTGATTCTAAGGACCCAATTTCAACGGGATTTGGTTCATTCTACTTATATGATAATTAGGCTACTTTCTATATTATGAAATTTTACTTTAGACTTCAGTTACCAACATTTTCTAACATTAACGATGCATTATTTTTTTTTAAATTACTACGAGGTACGGCTCACTCAACTTGGTTTTCGATTGTCTCCGGCACGCACTTCAGGTACATGTTGCCTTAGGTAACGGGTACCTAGGTTGCAGGTTAGTTAGGAAAGAGGTTTTTTGGGAACACTCTAGACGCTGCGGAAAGCAATGGGGGCCTCTGAAATTAGGTTCATTTAAAAGAATTTTAAAAGATATAAAATCATACAAATTTGAGTTTTGTTTACGGACCCTGGGCAACGCCGGGCGAGTCTTCTAGTATTACAATAGAGTTAAAGTGTACAAAAAAAAAAAAAAAGATTGTGTTTACTTGCACTAAATCGTTAAGAGTCCATGATAGTAACGCAGGGACAGTTTTAAGCTAATGTTAAACCAATGTTAATGTTGTTGTTTTCCAGTTACACGTTTGTATTTTAATATTTTTTAACGATTTATTTTGCGTAGGATATCTGAGGTCGATGACTAAATGTTCATTTTTATACTTTTTAAAATTTCATTGCATTTGTTTATGACGTAACTTTCACATTCAGTACTGGTTTTGAAAGTAAAAGTGCAACCGGTATTTCTTTTTTTTTATATTCCTGCAGATTAATCACATGGATTCTATTATAATGCTTGCAATTCTTTTCTTACATATTTGTTTTAAAATCTAATTAAAAGATTAACCTTGATACTCTTTTTAAGACATATTTTTTCTTTTTAAAACACATTTTTTCAAATCTATCATTTAAAACTTTTAATCGCAATCGATATAAATATGCAAAATATTACTAAATAGTAATCTAAATCATTTTTATGAACTAGATTTTCACTTTGATTAAATGATTTAAATGATGTAGAGAATTATATCTTGTATTCATTCGGGTAGAATTTTTTTCAACTCTCATTTACTTTTAATGTCTTGAAAGGATTTTAAAATGAGTAGTTAAACTTCTACTTCCTTTACCGCACTGAGTACGTGAGTACATCGATTTATATAGGAAATGCAATTTTTAGTTTTGTTCCACTTTTATAAGATTGTCTGGTTGAGACGATTTTCATGGAACTAGCTTCATTAGAATTCATTTTAAATCTGATCTGTGAATTTAGAAAGTATAAATTGGTTAAATGCAATGTTAAAATTCGTTTTTTATTTTTAATATTTCCGAAAACCCAATTACTTAGAATAAGCCATGAACGGTTGATCAGAGATTAACCCTTAAATGCATAGTGATGCAAATTTCCATCACCTTTTTATTTAATTTTTAATACTTAAATTAAGTTCTTACAACCACTATATTTATATAGAAATATTACTCCTCTAAAAATTACAAAATTATGTTACTAAATAAAGTAAAAACCTATCTTAAGATTGCCGGTGTCTAATCCTTAATATAAAAATAAAAAACACAATTCTAAAAGAATAATTCATGCAGTAAAGGTTTAAAACAATCGAAACAACGTTCATGGTAATTTAAAGGAAAAAGTTTTATATTAGTTCAAGAATCTATATCATAAAATTATTAATTTAATTATCATAAAATTATTTCTCATTTCAGTATGTTTCCTATAAAATTGTACACGAACATAAATATTAAACTTTTGTTGAATAATAGCACAGTCCTAAAGTTTTGTTTTCGAAGTTTTTGAATGGGACTAGAAGAAGTATATACTCAATATACAAAATTAAGAACAACAGTATCTTTAATTTATGTATGTATTAAAATTTATTTTGAATCATCTGAAAGAGCATTTTCTTATGATTTGTTACCCTTTAAAGCACACAGGGTATACGTTTTATGAGGTATTATTATGTTTTAGAGCTTCTTATTTTGGAACATATTTAAATTTTTTCTGATTAAATATAACTTGAAATAGGATACAAACCTTTAATATGATAAAATTGTGTGATGAAATGTTCGTTTAATTTCTTCAATTATGACAGTCATCTATTTCACTCAATAAACAACTGAAAATTCATTTTGTTTCTATTATGATATTTTCCGCTTATTAAATAATGCAATACCACTATCTTGAACACTTCATTTGACTTAGCATTTCAATGAAATTGCAAATTAATTGAAAGTTATTTCTGGCAATCTATTAATTTATTTATAAGCGTGAAATGCATTAATTACCTAATGAACCTATTACTACCTATTAAACCAGTAATTCCCTGCCTTTATTGGTACGTGACCCACTTTTAAGTAAAACAAATTTCGCGACTTACCTAATATGGGGATGAATCTAATATCAGGATGGAAATTAATGTATGACCTCTACAAGCTATTGACTATCGTATCCTACGAAAAAAGCAATATTCCGTAGAAAGGTGCACTATCAACAAAATCAAGAATCGGTAATCGCAATGTGCGTAAGTGGAATAATAGTTAAAACAATATACTATTACAAACGTAATGGAAAATTCGTTTAATTAGTAACAAAACACAACTTTACAGTCAGTGAGATTTGTGGCACTGGTGTTTACTAATAAGGGAATCTATAGCGTTAAAACTGGTTAATTTTAAGCTTAAGTCACTTTCTACATGCAGTGTGTTTCTGCACTTGTTTTTTTTTTTTAAACAGAAAAGTAGAAAAAACACATTCACACAAGCATGTCGTGTTTAACAGCATCAAAGACCTAAAAGCAGATTTAGATATTTTGGTTATTGGAAATTAAGGATTATTCATTCAAAACTGCCTTCAGAAAATCGCAAGAGAAATCGCAATTTGATAATTTTTGGCTTTTCAAAGGTTCTTCTTCAACAGGATTTCTAATCCTCATGCTCGAGAGCGGAGATCTGGGTTTGCCATAAAGACAGCGCGACTGCTGCCATATCTCACAACGAAGTCATAACATAATACCGACTGTTTAATAAAACACTGTTTTTTCACGAAGTCTTAGTTTAAGCAAATAGCTTTTATGATTATTGCATTAGTAAAATATTGTATTTGTTATATTTTTTAAACAGATGAAATAAAAGATATATTTTTGTGGCAAACCTTGATTATACCACGACCCAACAAAATGCCTGTTGCAATCCACAAGTATGTCGCGACCGGGAACCACTGCATTAAACCTTTGTGACTCAGTAATTCCGATTAGAAAACTACTTACTCAGATTTAAAAATATATCATTTTCAGCATTTAAGAAATGAAATGGAGCATAAAAAAATATTGACTAAAAGGTACCTTTTTCATAGCTGCAATAAATAGAAAATTACACAATTCTCATAAATATTGTCATTTTTCTAATACAAAATGGTAAAGTATACGAATTTAACTTTGTAAAAAAAATCTATTTTTGGTCATCTTCAGTCATTTTATTATTTTTAAAATTATAAAAGTTCATTTTGGTAAGAACCATGCGAAACTGCTCTAATGTTGCATAAAAATTTGGCATAAAAAATTAACTGACTATTGCCCTCTGTTGAGACTTCTATGAACAATTTATATTAACTGTTGTGTTCGGAGATAGCAGCAATAAATAAAATCGCTTATCGCTTTTTAAAGCCCACTATATAAGTAAATTTATATTTTGGGTATGTTGCAGATATGCAACGCGATGATATCTGCACCGGATACAAAGTGTGATAAAAAGCGTTAAATATACATTCAATTTGCTTGTAGACGAATACCAAACGACTTTTTCCATCAGTATTTCAAAAATGTTTATACGATTGCTTCTTTCTTCACTTGTTTATTGATTAAAGTATTATTTTCTTCCCTCGACGATGTGACACGGAAATATAGAGATCTATTATAAACAAATATTCTCTTTGAATACGAAGAAAAAATTGACTTTATTTTTTTAAAAGGAAAGGAAGTTTTGACTATATATACACTTATGTTCGTGAAAATTGCAACACCATGAAGGAATCATCAGAATTAAATAAAATTTAATACACAAGCGTTTGGTATTAGTACAAACAAATGATTATATTTTCAAAGCAATATATATATATATTGAGTGTCTGAAATCAGTATTTGGTGTAGCAGCCACGCGCTGTAATAAGTGCTGACGTACGACGTGGCATGAAGTCAAACAGATTTTGAATATCTGCCTGGGAAATAGCATTCCATATTCTTTGTATGCATGTAATAATAAAAAATATTTCGCTTTTTTACCTTAATTCTTTATTCAAAATTCTTATAGGGTAACTCCGAGAGAGTCACTGCATACGGGATAGATGCCGCACCTCTTGTATTTCTTGTAATTATCTTGTAATAGATGGTCGTCAGAGGCACAGTACAGGTGCGCAATGAGATTATTTTAACCAGTGTATAGCGTGAATCCCATTTCGATATTTACTTGTAGAAGAGCAATCCTTAATTTGACGTAAGTGCATCATATCACTGTCCAAACTTTTAAACACGTTATGTTTAAATACTTTTCATACACTAATTACTATATGTATGCATGATTTCGAAGTTAAAACTAAGTGTAGCGTTTGTATAGAGTTTTGTGTGTACGGTAACGCCATTCCCCTTAGCGATGGCAAGTAACTGTGATGGCCGACGTCTGCACCATGCAAAATGGGATACATGCTTTACTGCTATTCCGTACACATGCCGCAGTATCTTTTGTACGGAATGGTTAAGTGTTATTAACTTTTCCTTTTCTTTTTGCATAAACTAATCATGTTAGGCATGTTATGAAGTTTACTAAAACCAAAGGAGAAATAGGGGAAAATAAAAAAGTAAGAAGGGCAAGAAAGATGCAAGACAAGATGATAATAATGAAAAATTTGATTACGCGTAACGCAGACGTTCTTTGAAAACTACTCTAAAAAAGAGGAAGTGCAATTGGCTTCGTTGCATCATGTGTTTAAATGTAGTTGCATAAAGACTCCTTCGACACTTTTTCCGTAGATTGTAGTCGGAAAAACGGGTCTCTTAACCCATTCGGGACCATAGGTGCATGTTAGGACCTTCATAAAGAGCTTACAAAATTTGTTTCTGGCAACAGTAGAAAGAAAAGTAATATTTGCTTTGTTTAATTAGAGCATTTTCATGATTATTTAAATAAAGGTAACTTCTTTTTAAAAAGTGGTACCAACCGAATAAAATTTGTGTAAAAGCCACCGGTCCTGAAAGAGATAACAAATAAATTATGTAAACACAATTTTACTTTTTTTATTTTCCTTTTCTAATACATTTATGTTAGGTAGTTGCTGAAATAACAATTAAAATTCAATGTAAAAAAATAAGTCGATAATTTTAATAATGAATGTAGGCAACAATTATTAATTTCAATCTACTAATACGTTTCATTGTTACTCATTTAGTTTCATTTTGTTATTACATCTTTAATTATAGACAATATATGAATATTTTTTTTAATATTTTTATTTATAATTTCACACTGTTCTTATTACAAGCGCGGCATAACTACCGCAGAAGTGCGGCGTCTCAAACTGAATGTACGGGTGACTCGCCGCAGTGTAATGTTTTAGATTTTTTTTTAAATATTAATAATTTGCTTTGAATTTTTTTATCGTAGTACACGCGTTGTATATTTAACATCAAATAGCACAACATGATTTTTTCTTTATTTTATCTGCACCGTGGGACTTTATATACAAATTCAAAAAATTGTGCGGCATTAATCCGGGAATTACCTTAATATCTACATTTTTACTTGTCTTTAATAATATCTTAAATATCCTTTAAAATTTTATCCCATGACTTTAATCCGACGCGTTGTTTTATTTCTTATTCTAAAAACCTTAGACTGTTAATAGTTATACATCTTTGTAAAAAACCCGCTCAATTACTTTATTCTTTCACATTTTGAGACATTAATTTCTTTTTTTTCCATTTAGACATACCATTTTATTTTTTTTTATTAAATTCACTATGGGGCTGCGCCCCGCTTCTCGGTACGCTCACTAACCCCCCCCCCCCCCCAGACACACACACACACACCCGTGTAATCGCTTTGCGATTCCATTCGGTATTGCGAAGCAATCCCTACTTTCTAGCCAACCCCAGACGTAATTGTTTCTTGTTTCCATTCTGGATCACTTAGCGATCCCTTATATTCTATGCATTGCATTTTTAGATTCCGCTTGGTGAAAACGCGCTCCTCCCCAACTCCTGACAATTTTGTTTCCTCATCTCCAAGCACATAATCGTTAGAACTTATAGAGTTTGATAATTATAAGAATTATTAAATATAAAATTATACATATATAGTGTTACGAATATTGTAAATAGTTAATGTTTGTGCTTGACAAGATGTCTTGAACATTCCTTGCAACATGTGAGCGAGTATTATCCTCTTGAAAGGTAGCTCCAGGGATGCCTTGAAGGAAAGGAACGAATTCGTTTCCAGAAGAACTGATTTGGTACCGTTGCTGTGCAGGTTACCCACAATTCGTAGCAGCTGCGATTGTCCATGATGCGAATCCCAGGCCATAACATTGGGTGTTCGTCCACTATGGCGTTCCATAACGCGCTCCGAAAGGTTGCATTTAACACGAATGCGATCACCATGGTACGACAAATTAAGGCGGGATTCGTCAGAATAAACGATTTGTCCTTAAATGAGGACATTGTAGCGGCAGCCGCCGATGCTTCTGCGGGAGGGGGATTCTTTATAAAGGAGTTCTTGCAAGCAGTCCACGGTGCAGAAGACGTCGAAGAATTGACGAAGCAGACAGTGATACACCTGTAGCATTTGACGAATGTGCTGCCAACTGTCTAGATCAGCCTCTCTAATTTAAGTCTCTAGATTTATTGTATTTGTTGTATCTTTATATTTTCTTTATAAATGGAGTTTTGCTTACTTTAAGTGTTTCTGTTATTTCTTATGATAGTAGGCTTATTGGGTCGCAGATAAATTTTAGTTTGCTGCAGACTGATGCAGAAAATTCGGCTTCTGGGTCTTATTACAAAGCTAAAATTTTTATTTTTTTAAGGTTGAACGTTTCTCACAAAAAAATGGCAATAAAAATGTTTTACTCATCTATTTCTAAACATTATTTCTTCGCAACATATTTCTACAACGTTTTAAATAGAAATCTACCACGAAGATTGTTTGGAAATAGTGGTGTAATTTTTTTTACACTTCTACCACAGCAAACGTTCAACCCTTATTAACTTTGTTATAATTCTTTAGTATACAATTTATCTTACCTTAATACTTTAATTATTCTTCTTTATAACATATTATAAGAATGTTGCGGCCCGCTAGAAAAAAAGTTGAATATGGCTGGTCTAGATGAATTTGTACCATGCGAACCATGTTGCGCGTTTACGTCACAGTTCAGGGTCCACTCCCTTATTTCCGAGCTGCCCGATCCTCGTCGACTCACTTCTTCCAAACTCGGATTACTCTGCTGCTGTTACGCTGCAAACGAGCTGCTATTGCACTTTAGGAAAATCCTTCGTCACGAAGGCCGATGCACTGTAAAAAAAAATCTGTAAAGTTACTAAAGTTTTTCTGGGAAACTGGGATTCCAAGAACTTTTTATGTAACGGCAACAAGAAACATTCCTGTAACAGACGCTGTTACAGGAATTTTTGTTGTTACCGTTACATGAAAAGTTCTTGGAATCCCAGTTTCCTAGAAAAACTTTAGTAACTTTACAGATTTTTTTTACAGTGTGGTTCTCCCCCATTCAAACTCAGCCAGCCTTTGAAACGTCGACCTCTTTTGTTGAAGAGGCATAGTTACGCCTCACCTAACGTTTGCCACTAGCAGATAACCATAGACAAATTTTAACGTCCCGCTACAGCCCTCTATTTCTACTGTTTCAGCAGTAGTCCAGAGGTCGCTGCTCAGCCAACGCATACGTCGTCACTCAGAAATTAGAATCATTTGCATAACACACTATACTTTGCTTTCTCTGAAATTTTCAGCTCAATTGCGTTATTCTTTCATGGTGTAGTGATTTTCACCAAAATGAGAGTATTAATACATTAATTTTTTACACCATTTTCATTTTTATTGGTGCTTTAATTCTCTTTGGAAAACATAACAATTCCATTCGAATAACAAAGGATTATCAAGGCCAAATCATCCGTTTCAAAGCAACCCATTGACACTTATTAAATAATATATGGTCAGTCATAACCCGGAACCTCATACCATGAAGTTAAAATGGACTCAGACAACATCAGTATCATATAGGGCCAACCTTGGCCGCATTGAAAAGTGCAACTCTTCGAGAAACACCTCCTACCAATTTGCGATAGGTTTATGCAACAATCTTGCTTCATTCATCCTTCATCGTGGCAAACAGTTCAGTGGTGTTTTTTGGCCGAAATGGATTAGCTCTAAATCGGTCTAAATTCATTATTTTGGAAACAGAACCTAAAAGCCTGCTCGATATAATCACCGCTATCTTTCTGAATTTTCGCAATATTTGACTGGCTTTTTTAGTATGAGTTGCTTCATACACTGGTGGAAATTGATTTATGAAATTACGGTTTTTTAACAAGAACTTCTATAATATTCATTAAAAACGAATGAAATTCCATACGTTATACATGCTATGTACAATAAATAATTCAGAAAAATAAAATTTCATACATATTAATAAACTAAAACATAAGGACAAAAATTAGATTTTAGTAACATAAAAACATAGAAATTGATTTAGGAAATATCACATTTAATTAAAGTAATAGTTAGTAAATCCGCTTATATTCATCACACTTTCTTTTATTCTAGATGGCATTGCTAAAACAAGATTTTGAATGTATTTCTGCTCAATTATTTTGCAGTTTTGGCAGATTGAAGCTTTCAATTCTATAAGTGACGTGTACTGAATCCCATTTGCATAAATCATTCGAACAAGCTATTTCCAAACGTTTTCGATGGTGTTCAGATCAGGACTAATAGGTGGATGATGTAAAACAACAGTATTCTCTTCGTCAAACCAATCTTTCATTGCATTTGAAATGTGAATACTTCCATTGTCTTGCATGAAGACGTAATCTAAATCCTAATATTGCCATGCAAATGGACGAAGTGAATTTTCTAAAACAAAACTGTAATCAAAAGAAATCTAGCAATCGTTTAAAAATACAATTTCATTTTTGCCATCATAAGCGATCGCTGCCCAAATCATCAAACTTCCGATATCAATTTCTGCTGAATGTAGATATTGATCCTTTTCAGAGATCCCTCCAATAATACGTCAAACCACCCGGGCCATCCAAATTAAACCTTTTTTCGTCGGAGAAAATGATTTTCGTCCAATTGTCACCCATTGTCATGTACTTCTCGCAATACTGCAAACGCATCTGCTTGTGATGCCCAAGTAATTTTGGACCAGACTTCATTTTCGACCAACTCATGCTTCGTGAAGAATGTAAAATTTGCCAAACGCTTCTAGAAGTAACAGGAAGGAATAGATCTGCACAAGTCTTCTTTGAAGTGTGGTCGGATTTCGATGAAAGTTGAAAAAAAACCTTTTCTCTCTCTTACTTAAACGTAGATTACATTTTTGTTAAAATTTTTCTCATAATTTGCTGGATCTTTTCTGTAGTTATATATCACTTCAACTGATCTTTTAATTAATTTTACTAATTTCCGTAACAGACTTTCCACATCCTATATATGCATTGATTTTAGCTCTTTTTTCCCCGGACAACATCTTTCGTTTACCCATCGTGAAAAGTATAACTGAAACGTATTGCTTCCAAAATATAACAGTTTTTATGTCTACTGTGCATGTCACGCTACACTGTTTTATGCAAATTTTCGTCATATTACTTCGGAATAGCCAATGAAATGTGATATTTCATAAATCAATTTCCATGTTTGCATATTATGAAAATAAAATTTTTGACTTTTTATTTTTGTGTAATATAATGTATGAAATTTTATTTTTGTAACTCATTTGTTAAACATACTATGTATATCCCATGAAATTTCATTCATTTTCAATGAATATTATAGAATTTCTTGTTAACAACCCGTGGTTTCATAAATCAATTTCCACCAGTGTAGAGTTGCCTATTAAAACATGAAATAAAGTCTTTGTTATCGTTCGCGTATGCGCAGATTAAAAAAAATATCTCATACAATTGCTGATATTTTATCAAATGTTTGGAATAGTAAAGCGGGGACAGATGCCGCAGCTTTCCTTTTCTTCTTGAAAAATGTACAATAAAGCAAAAAACAATAAACTAAGTACCAGAAATCTTTGACCAAACCCTTTAGAATCTAATTTCTATGTTAAACAAGTTAAAACCCTCTTAATAAAGTAGGCATAATTATTTCCCCACAGGTCCTTTTTTAACAACTTTTTTATGTGCTGGATAAGATGCCGCATGAGGTGTGGGACAGATGCCGCATGCAAGGCTGTTTGTTTTTTTTTTCAAGCAAATCACATTTTTATTTTCTCAAACTACTTAAAATTTAAATAAATAACAGTAAACTTACAAAAATTATATATGTCACTAAATTTTGAAAAGTGTAAAATGCAAAAGTGTAATCTCTATAAACAAAACTTAAGACAAAAAGTGAAAATGAAAAGAAAATTATTTGAGGATAGCATAATTCCGGGAAACAATAGACAGCATAATTCCAAAAAAGATATAAATCACTGGTTTATATCCAGGCGAACATTGCAGTTTGCTCTTAATGTAAGTATTAGTTTTATTCTATTTAGGGTCTAGTCTATTTATTTTTGGCCTTTCTTCTCATTCTTTGATTTTGTATTTCCATTTGCACCCAATCACAACACACTACCCGTCGCGAAAGTAAAGTAAGCGTTTTTCATGAAGCTATCGATTTAATTTGATGCACTGATTCCTGTTCGCTTTAGACTTTGCTCCTTGATCAGACTCCAGCCACTCAACATATGCAGAGTCATCAAATTCCAACCCAGTTCTGCCATCAGAATCCATAAGAGGAACAATTTACCCATTGTCGGAAGATGACTTATATTTTAGTTTTTTCCTCAAGTAAGGAGTTTTCAAGTTGATCTTTACCTTCCTTTTTTTACACATTTTACTTCCGCCAAGATGTCGTTCTTTGACGGTTTCTTTTGTTTTTCATTTTCTTCTTCTTTTTTGTTGTTTATAAACTCTGTGATTGTAATATTTGCATCCTTTTACTTTCTGTTACTTGGCTATATAGGTCTTTTGACGATTGGGGTAGGAGATATTTTGTTTAACAGTTTAGATGGTGAGAATTGTAAACGGCCTACGTTTTCCTTATTCACATAAGGTGAACCAACATTGTTGCAGAGAATATTTCGATAAGTAGCAGAATGCTCTAATATACATTCATTTAAATATAAGTTCTACTTAAATCGCAGTGATGAATTTATTGAACCGAAAAACAAAAATATATTTTGCGGCATCTGTCCCTCAACCTTGGTGCGGCATCTGTCCCATAGTGGCGGGTAAGGTGCCGAGCCGCCATTTTGTATCATGTGAGCGGCGTGAGAGAAAGGCAAGCACATGTCTGTATTCTACAAGGATCTAGTCTATACTTGCAATCGATTTGGGATGAAATCTCGGTTTATTTTTCTTAAAATATGTAATGAAACTTTATTAGAATAACTTTAGCAACTTACCACGCAGGTTCGAGCCATAAAAACTGGCATAAATATGTAAATACTGACAATTAAGCTGTGGAAAAGCATACAACACATCACACAGCACAGGGGAACACTACGAACTTCTAAAATTGGTCTAGGGAACGCTAGTGCCGCCTACACAATCTCTGCGGCATCTGTCCCCACTTTACTATGTATTTACATACCAATTTCATTACAATGTTTCTACTGCATTTTGTCAAATTTTCTGAAACTGGTGTTAAATTTTGTTTAAAACCGTGCGTGATACAAACAGAAAACATGCAAGTTTTTTTTAAATTCGCTATATCTCCATGAATATATGTGCCATTCCTACACGAATGAATACACAGATTTTAAAATATTCGCATATTAGTATTCTGTAGCGTTAGATCATTGGATGCATTTTATTTTACAGAATGATCGCAAATGTTATTATTTCTCTTCGATTTTTTGTTGACCTCCTAAATGTCCTACCGATTAAGTCGTCGTTGATAAATATGAGGTCAATCATATTCTTTATAATTCCAAATTTACAGAAGAATCCGACAAGTATATCTTTAAATATTCAACAAAATATCTTAAATTAAATGTGTGCGGTGACGAATGGCCATATAGTGCATTATAATTTAAAGTTAATAACTTCAATCATGCAACAATTTCCTTAAACTGATAAAAGAAAAATGAATAAACAGTTTTCAGTAACACAAATAAATATTCAGTGAAGATTTAATAGTATTTAATTTCCTTCAAGCCGTAAAATAAATATTACATTATTATCTTTTATTTCTAGATTAAAGTCTAACCGACCGTTAACATTATTTGTTCCACATCTTTGTTTGCTTATCTTCTCAGTAACACGAGTTTACTTTTATTAAAAAAATTATTTCTCTCTTTAAGTTTCCGCAAATACCTGAAATTTATATTTCCGTTCCATTGTATTAAATGCTTCTTTCTTTTCTTGCAATATGTTATAATTCCTGACATTCAATTTCGATTAGATTTTCAAAAGTTGTTTTTTATTTGTAATAAATAAGCATTTCCGAATGAAATTTCCTTTATTTTACATGCTTTTATTTGTCTAAGAGTAATGGATTTTGAAGAAAGCAAATAGATTCATCAGATGTGTTGAAACTGCAGAACTGTCAGCCCGCCGATAATTTGAGTACCAATAGATTTGAATATAAATATTCGAATAATATAATGTGCGGTTAAATAAAATAAATATTACGATACGTAAAACATGACATTCAAAGAATCAGAGTGATGACAGCTCTAAAAATGTTCCTTGCTTATGAATAATTGAAATATGGCAGAGGAAGTGAGTGGCGCTGATTTTTTAAATGCTGTTCCGACAAATAAAAATCACTTAAAATATTTATTTTTGTATATATATATATGGAACAACATGATGTACATATGAAGACAATATATGATGCATTCTCACAAAATTTTAAATTTCAGGAATAAAAATCTGGTGAAATTAAACTTAATAAAATAAAATTTATAAACGTATATACGAATGCCTTAATGATTCAAAATAAATAAAAATTGTCAGCAGCGACGATTTTTTTATTTAACTGAGGTTTAAGTCAAACCTACGAGTTTACGCTTCCTTACTATTTCACCTCTCCAACCTTTCATTTTCGTCTAAATTTTTACTTTTAATGAATTTGCATCATACCCACAGAACATTAATGTAAGAAATAATAACAATGTAGTATTTTTAACACAAAATTTTGATATAACATTGCCTTCAAGGGATGTTAAGGAATAGACGGTAAGGAAAAAAAGGGGATGGTAAGAGGTAAAACAATGGACAGTAAGGAAAATTACCACCTATTTTTAGGCGAATAATGTTAAGACTAAGGGATGGCCACAGTATTCATTGATTTTTAGCAACAGTTATTTACATTGAATTAAATAAAGAAAATTGTTAATTTACCTTGAAAAAGGCAGGGATAAACCTTGGGGACGATAAGACTACCAATAAAGCCAAGATGCTTGAAATTGATATTTAAATGCTGATTTAAATTCTGCAATAAATTTCCTGTCAAAGAATTTTAGCCATTATTTCTCTAGAATACCTCTGCATGAGAAAAAGTAAAAAAAAAAAAAAAATCTGTGGCTGCATCTGATGTAATTTTCTGTATAATTTTAGAAAGAGGGACGGTAAGGAATCTAAAATTCAGGGACAGAGTTAAAAAAAATAATAACAACCGTAAAAATGTGCGCAGGTTAATTTTTTGTTACATATTTATATAAAACAATAGTCCCAGTTTCGGAAAAAGAATTACATCGAATTATTTTTATTGAAACAATTTTATACAGATCGCTCCAAACTTGAAAATCATTATCAGGTACACGGGGCGGTAAGGCATTTCGTGGTATATTTGGACCCCCAACATCGTCCAAAACTTATTTATCTTGTTAGTAATGTTATACAGTCATGCAATGGAATGCTTTCCAACAAAACAAATAAAAAATACTCTAAGGATATGTACTAAAATAAAAATTATTATTCAGGGACTTAAAAGTCAAAATTATGTCAGAATGCCTCATATATGTCATCTTACTTTTGAAGTTCTACAAAAATGTGAAGTCACATTGTGACCAAATGTAAAATTTAATAATCCTTTACACTCAGCATAGTTTCTTTTTTTTCTTTCTACTTATTATGAGATCAGAGAGGAGATATGCATACGTCTATTTAAAAAGATGAATATGAGATGTTTCGTGCTTTCATACTTGATGATATCGAACAAATCGATTAAACATCGATTAAATATCCAAAATAAAAATAATTTTCTTCTATCAGAAAAAAGAAAAATAATATTCCTACAGAATTTTCAATATAATAATTATTTAGTTATTCTAGCAATTGTTTAAAGAAAAATATTTTATCACTGCTTATTTTAAAAATAAACTTCCATAATTTTTAAAAATTAATTTTAATGTGTTGGGGAACACTTTAAGAACAAAAATTTAGTTTTTTCAGTGTATATTAGCAATATTGAAACTTGAGTTAAGAAATACAATTAAAACACCGGTTTTCCATGGGCATTATTTAACGTGTTGGGATAAAAAATAATGCGACTGCTTAATAGCTTAATATTTACAAACAAATTAACGAAAAACCTCTGATATTTTGGCACGCATTACCTGGAAAATATTGTTTTGAAGCTGAAAAAATATAATTTTAGAAATAAATATTCAAATTGTATAAAAACTGAAGAAATCATAATTTCTCTTCCATCTTAAAAAAGAAAAAAAAATCTAAAACATATATTTTCGTGTTATAAAGTCCTATAAAACGTTTATGAAATTGTCAAAAGAAAAATGAATGAACATAACTATAAATTAAACAAGTTGCAATTTAAATTCCATCCTTTCAAGTCAGTGATTGGCTAGAAAGTGCTATTAACTATCACTAAATTCATTAAAAATAATCTCTTTGGTTGAAGTCTAAGAAAACACAAACTTGCTTATTTATTTCTCTGAATTCTACTACTTGGTGAAGTTCCGAGAAACCATCACCTTAGACAGTTATTTTTGTTTACAAATTATCGTTATTTTTTATTTTAATAATGCAACTGCTGCCGTTCAGACTGAAGAGAAGGTTCTTTTGAACGCTCACAGTGATATGACTTTAAAAAATTGCAATACGTTGATGTTATATGACTGCATGAAATCATTTAAATCAGTAACGATTTGTAAATGTAAAGGAAAAAAAGTTATTTGGTAAATTTTATGAGAAGAAGGGAAGATGACTTTTAATTTCGATTTCATTGCAGGTTTGGAGAATTAGGGAGGGACATTTACTACTGGCGTTTGAGATTGGTATGAGTCACCGGTAGAGGTAATTTGCCGGGCGCCGATAATTAAATAATTTTTAAATGATTAAAAGGGATAAGGCTATATATTCATGGAATTTGAAGGGGGGGGGGGGGGTCCCTTGCTATTCTGACGCTAGAATTTTTCTGAAGCTTTTTTTTGTTCGTTTTTTTTTTATTTACTGCGTGTTAAAAAATGAGAGTTGGAAAACTTTTCTTTTTATGATTTTATTTAAGTCAAAAAAAGAATACGAAAACAGTATCGCATTATTTCTGTGCTCATTTAATTTTAATACAATTATAATTAATTTAAAAAAACATATTGAAAGTTTGTTTTGATGCATGGTATTTTACAAAAATTGTATAAATAAACTTTCAATATTCTTGTTGAATAGAAGGGTTCGCTTTGAAGATGCGTTGAGAGGATACGAGGGAAATTATTTCGGTAATCAATTTTTATGTTCTTCAAGTGATGTTGTTGATAATGTCAGACATTAATAGTGAAAGATTCAAGATAAAAGTTAAGAGATTTTAACATCTCGTGTGACTTTAAAAAATTGTCTCTATATGAATATTAATAGGTAGGGTTTCAGCGCCATCAGTCCATCCTTTCCCGGTTCCCTTGAAATTATCCCATGCTTTCCGATTGTTTGATTTCTAGATTTTAAAATATTCAAGGAAGAGTTATCTGGTATAATATTAACAATTTTATTAGTTTTGATGCATGGTATTTAACAAAAATTGTATAAATAATCTTTCAATATTCTTGTTGAATAGAAGGGTTCGCTTTGAAGATGCGTTGAGAGGATACGAAGGAAATTATTTCGGTAATCAATTTTTATGTTCTTCAAGTGATGTTGTTGATAATGTCAGATATTAATAGTGAATGATTCAAGATAAAAGTTAAGAGATTTTAACATCTCGTGTGACTTTAAAAAAATTGTCTCTATATGAATATTAATAGGAAGAGTTTCAGCGCCATGTGTCCATCCTTTCCCCGTTCCCTTGAAATTATCCCATGCTTTCCGATTGTTTTATTTCTAGATTTTAAAATATTCAAGGAAGAGTTATCTGGTATAATATTAACACTTTTATTAGTTTTTATGCATGGTATTTGACAAAAATTGTATAAATAATATTTCAATATTCTTGTTGAATAGAAGGGTTCGCTTTGAAGATGCGTTGAGAGGATACGAAGGAAATTATTTCGGTAATCAATTTTTATGTTCTTCAAGTGGTGTTGTTGATAATGTCAGACATTAATAGTGAAAGATTCAAGATAAAAGTTAAGAGATTTTAACATCTCGTGTGACTTTAAAAAAAATATCTCTATATGAATATTAATAGGTAGAGTTTCAGCGCCATGTGTCCATCCTTTCCCGGTTCCCTTGAAATTATCCCATGCTTTCCAATTGTTTGATTTCTAGATTTTAAAATATTCAAGGAAGAGTTATCTGGCATAATATTAACAATTTTATTAGTTTTGATGCATGGTATTTGACAAAAATTGTATAAATAATCTTTCAATATTCTTGTTGAATAGAAGGGTTCGCTTTGAAGATGCGTTGAGAGGATACGAAGGAAATTATTTCGGTAATCAATTTTTATGTTCTTCAAGTGATGTTGTTGATAATGTCAGACATTAATAGGGAAAGATTCAAGATAAAAGTTAAGAGATTTTAACATCTCGTGTGACTTTAAAAAAATTGTCTCTATATGAATATTAACAGGTAGAGTTTCAGCGCCATGTGTCCATCCTTTCCCATTTCCCTTGAAATTATCCCATGCTTTCAGATTGTTTGATTTCTAGATTTTAAAATATTCAAAGAAGAGTTATCTTGTATAATATTAACAAATTCATTAGTTTTGATGCATGGTATTTGACAAAAATTGTATAAATAATCTTTCAATATCCTTGTTGAATAGAAGGGTTCACTTTGAAGATGCGTTGAGAGGATACGAAGGAAATTATGTCGGTAATCAATTTTTATGTTCTTCAAGTGATGTTGTTGATAATGTCAGACATTAATAGTGAAAGATTCAAGATAAAAGTTAAGAGATTTTAACATCTCGTGTGACTTTAAAAAAATTGTCTCTATATGAATATTAACAGGTAGAGTTTCAGCGCCATGTGTCCATCCTTTCCCATTTCCCTTGAAATTATCCCATGCTTTCCGATTGTTTGATTTCTAGATTTTAAAATATTCAAAGAAGAGTTATCTTGTATAATATTAACAAATTTATTAGTTTTGATGCATGGTATTTGACAAAAATTGTATAAATAATCTTTCAATATCCTTGTTGAATAGAAGGGTTCACTTTGAAGATGCGTTGAGAGGATACGAAGGAAATTATGTCGGTAATCAATTTTTATGTTCTACAAGTGATGTTGTTGATAATGTCAGACATTAATAGTGAAAGATTCAAGATAAAAGTTAAGAGATTTTAACATCTCGTGTGACTATAAAAAAAATTGTCTCTATATGAATATTAATATGTAGAGTTTCAGCGCCATGTGTCCATCCTTTCCCGGTTCCCTTGAAATTATACCATGCTTTCCGATTGTTTGATTTCTACATTTTAAAATATTCAAGGAATAGTTATTTAGAACAATATTAACAATTTTATTAAGCACATAAAATTAATTAAAAACAGCTATTAATGAAAATAGTTTCTTATTTTATTTTATAAAGTTTTATTTTAAATAAAGTTTTATTATTCAGATTTTGCGTTAAATCAAGTTTCCATGCACTGTGACCATTATTGAAATTATATTTTTAGTAATGTCCACAGGGTGTCCAATATTTGAAATTGAATAATTAAGCTTTCTATTAATGGACACTGTTCCTAAAACATTAAAAATGAATGAAATTGTTTAAGTAAAGTTTGATACATAAAATTTGAAGTTTTCCATTCTTATCCTAACAAAATGATGCAATATTTGAAAAAGAATAAAGAAGATTGAAAATAATTAAGTAAAAGAAAATAAATTAAAACTAGTGTGAATGAATAGGAAAAAAAAACTTCTTAAAACATCATCAAAAATTTTTAAATGCGCTAAGGTCTTTCGAAAGATCTGAGTCTTTCTTCGTCAGACGCAAAGAAGACGTGCTTCTACTATGAAAGCGGCAGCAAGACTGAAATGAGAGATAAGGGAAAGGAAACAAGCTGAAGAAGCAGCCAATAGGAAATTAAAAATCAGAAAAAATACTATTTTTATAGTTTCCTATTGGCTGTTTCTTCATCTTGTTTCCTTTCTCTTATCTCTCATTGCTGCTGCTTTCATAGTAGAAGCATGTATTCTTTGCGGCTGACGAAGAAAGACAGATCTTTCGAAAGGCCTAGCGCATTTAACAATTTTTGATGGTGTTTTAAGAAGATTTTTTGTTCTTATAATTAAGTAAATTCAGCTTTTAACTTGTTTTGTAAAAATTTCACTGAAAGACGGTGGATCTGCTAAACTGTATTTTCTGCTTCCTGATTGGTTTTGTTTAAAACTGTCAACAGTAACCCTCGTTATAAAACATGGAAATGACAGTTATACAAGAAAAAATCAAATCAGTCCTATTTATAGTTACGTCCTGGCCAACCGGCTGGACCGGGTAAAACCTTATAAGCGGAAACAACACAGAATTGTCGTAATTTTCAGAAAATGGTTACACTGTGACTTCACAAAATAGTCACAGTGTCTGATCGAAAACACCTCCAAATTGGCTGTAACGATTTTCACATCCATGTCACATTCATTTCACATCGACATCACGTGAAGTCATATAGATAGTCTACCAACTAAACCACTTGGAACGGTACCCAGACTGGAAAATTTTTCACTATTATAAGTTGGCAAGGCTACAATCGTACCACAAGATGGAATATTTATCGTAAGCCGCCGACCTGGGGCAAACACAAAACATAATTATATCCAGCATTGATAGAAACTACATTAATACATGGAAATTATTCATTCATTTTCATTTTCATTTGAAATATTGTATGCAAGGTGAATGTTTCTCTCTGGAATACTTTACATGTATTAATATAGTTTCTATCGATGCTGGATTTAATTATGTTTTGTGTTTGCCCCAGGTCGGTGGCACACGATAAATATTCCATCTTGTGCTACGATTGAATCCTTGCCAGAATATAGTAGTGATAATTTTTCCAGGCTGGATATCGTTCCATGTGGTGTCGGTAGAACGTCAGTGCGCTAAACTGATGGTTCGGATTCGAGTCCCGGCATGGAATATTCTTCACTGTGTTGGCGTTTGCGCCTCTTAAGCAATTACTTTGAAATTTGTTTTTCATTTGAAATAACTAGTATTGCCAAATTATTAACGACAAGAAATAAATTTAAGTTAGTTTAAATTGGTAATAATGATAATATACTATTTTAACTAATTAAATATAAAAGCTTGCAAAGTAAGATATGCAATTTTAAATCGATTCGAAGTTTTGAAAGAAATATAAACGTTGAACTAATGAATTAATTTTAAAATACAGAATAGATTTATAGCTTACATTACAAAAGTAATAATTTATATATTTTTTGCTCCTACACACATCATAAAAATAATTTTTAAATAAATCAGTGTATGTCGTGGTTTTAAATGTACATTTTCCTTAAAATTCTTTCTTAGCTACGAAGTATCAGAATTCCATTATTTAGTATTCAAACAAACAAAAATATGCATAAATTTTCTTTCCAATTTCTCTACAACGGCTTTCTGTTTAATTTATCCTATTAATAAAAATCTATAGCAAAAATAAAACACGCTCGGGATTTTTCAAATGAATGAAAAGCTCTATGATTCTCTCCAAATGAAAACAAAATTAACACTCTTTTAAAAAGAGATCATTGAAAAAGAATATAGAAAGCGTTCACTATAAGAAAGTTAGAAAAGAAATGTATGTAACATCTTATTGTATTCAGCCATTCTTTCATCGTCTTTTCTTCTTATGCTATTGATATACAGAAAGATAATATGACTAATGCTTACGGATAAAGAAGTGCGATCCATCTTCATTCTTTAACAATACTTAGGGATCTGTAAACAAACTCGACATAGTCTAGAATATCCAATACATATTAACAAAAAACTGTGATTTTATCATAGATGGAAAATAGTGAGATCAAAAAAAGGAAATAAGCTAGTGCAATATCTGAAAAGTTATGACGAGGATTCATTGTATGCATTGTGTATAATGTATAGGTTGACGCAGCCGGTAGTTGATCAAATAAGTCAAAGCTACGGGGTTTTTATTATATTTCCTTCCTTTTAAGTTTTAAAAGCAAACTAACATGACAGGTAGAACCCTTAATATATGTCCTTTAATCGAAAAAAAAATGAAATCCACAGAAATTAAATAGCAACAAAATTATAAATAACTAGTTTTTTCATGTGCCAATATCCCAGTGGTTGATCAGGCGAAAGAAAATCTAAAAATTAATCTTTAATATATCTTCACTGGACTGTGATTAATAATAATTCTCATAAAACTGTTGGTTTAAATAGGCATGATGAAAGTGGATTGTTTTATCTTACAGTAATTGTATCCAACTAATCAAAAACAAAATGTTTACACTTTCTTATTTAAAAAAAATCACAAAATGTCTTCTCTTACGGCAGACAGCTGACAACAATGTAATAACAGGTACACTAACATTCAAACAAAAATATTATGTGTAGTGCTACGTAAAAAAACTCATTTCCGCCTGAAATGACACATTATTTCAAAAGCAATATCAACTACTAAAAGAGTATCAACTACGGGCGGGGTCACCCTATATCATATGCATATATATATATATATATATACAAATATATACATATATATACAAGGTGATTATAATTAAAGTTTAACTTTCAAAATGCTGTAAAAAAAGAACTACTGGTCAGAATGACTTCAAATTTGAAATGAATATACTGGATGAAGGGAGAAACGGTATGGCATAAGAAAAAAAGTTCCAAAGTGTCTCAATAGATGGCGCGGTAAACGGCATAACGAAAGTGGATTCGGCGTCAAGCGACATTTTTAATTGAAATTCGACGGTTTTGTCACGAGTTGCACAGTAAGCCAACCGTACTGTTCAATGCGCATGAGTGTTTCCGTTGTTTTACAGAAAAAATGACTTCTAAATCAGGCAACAGTTGTGGTACTGTTAGTGGAAAGACCATCCACCACGACTAGGTCGTACCACATTGGATGGGAAAAATCGGATTTTAATTGTCCTCTGGCCAAAAATCGCATAAAAAGCACATAATGATTCCTTTTTTAATTGTCCTTTGGCCAAAAACCGCATAAAAAGTACATAATGATTCGGTTTTTAATTGTCCTTGTGTCAAAAACGCATAAAAATCTCTTAATGATTCGGTTTTTAATTGTCTTTGGGCCAAAAACCGCATAAAAAGCGAATAATGATTCTGTTTTTAATTATTGCTAGACATGTAATGAGACAACCGATAACGATTATCGGTTTCAACTTGTGGCGGACAATGGTGGACAGCATATGGTACCTGTCTGCCGCATGTCTAGCAATAATTAAAAACAGAATCATTATTCACTCTTTATGCGGTTTTTGGCCCAACGACAATTAAAAACCTATTTTTCCCATCCAATGTGGTGCGACCTTTCCGTGGTGGATGGACTTTCCACTAACAGTACCACAACTGTTGACTGATTTGGAAGTCATTTTTTCCGTAAAACAATCAAAACACTCATGCACATTGACAGTACGGCTGGCTTACTGTGCAACTCATGACAAAACCGTCGTATTTCAATTAAAAATGTCGCTTGACGCCGAATCCACTTTCGTTAAGCCCCTTATAGCGCCATCTATTGAGACACTTTGGATCTTTTTTTTTTCTTAAATTCATACCGTTTCCCCCTTCTTCTAGTATATTTATTTCAAATTTGAAGTCATTCTGACCACTGGTTCTTTTTTTACAGCATTTTGAAAGTTAAACTTTAATTATAATTATATATATATACATATATATATATATATATATATATATACTATATTATAAATTGTTTTTATAATAATTGTTCTAAAAACAATTCTTTATAACAAACATTTATCTTTTGTAAAATGCATTTTAAAAAATCCGTAAATGATTTTGTATTAATAAACAAAGACATTTTTAAACGGAGGCTTACGGTTAAAAAATATATGTAAATAAAGATAATTCATGTCTTAATTTCCGTATAATTGATGTTTGAGAAAGTTTAATAGAAACCCCTATTTTTTTCTTATTTCTGTTTACATCTTGCAGAATAGCTAAGCGTTTCCCAATTGTCTTCTGTTAACCCCTTGGGGGGCGAGCGGCACGTATACGTGCCACATGAAGCGCTAAAAATCCGTGTTTTTCCTCACCAGTAAAATTTTACTGTAAAATTTGCCTTATTTAATGAGCGCATTTTCTCGATTCAAGAAGACATAAATTTCTGTTTTTAAAAAACGGTGGCAAAAGATTAAAAATTTCGTAAAAGGCTCCCGTCCCGAAGGGGTTAAGTACGGGAACAATTGACTAAGCTGTCGTTTTCCAACACTCACCGCCATTATGTCATTGGCCGCGAGCTGTGAGTTGCATCTCTCTCGCTCACATATTTCTTGGTTTTAACTATTAATTTTAAACTTTGCACTAAAGATATATATTTAGAAGCTCTGAAACAGCCGTATACACATTTTTGCGATTAGTGCAATTTAAAGTTCTGCATTTATTTCTTGAATTTAGAACAAAGTTCTCCAACCACGGCTGATGAGTAATGCAAATTTAGACGAATTGATTACTGTTCATTAAATTCACAATCCTTACTAGGAAATAATAGCAGAATAGAACTTCTACTAAATTAATAAACGATTTTGTATTAATATAGAACGACATTTTAAAACGGAGATTTAACCTTAAAAAATATATGTGAATAAAGATAATTCATGTCTTATCCAGAAATACAGAAAAAACGGGGATTTCTGTTTAAAATTTACATAGAATTGTTGTTTGAAATGTTAAATAGAAACCCCTACTTTTTTCTTATTTCTGCTTAACATCTTACAGAATGGCTAAGCGTTTCTCAATTGTCTTCTGTTATGCACGGGAACAATTGATTACGTTATCGTTTTCCAACAAACACCGCCATTATGCCATTGGCCCAGTATTGCCAGTGGGCTACTTTTTTAAAATTCAGATTTCTTGATTGGCACCACTTTTTTGAAACGGTAAAATTCCCTTCCTTCTTGCCTTAATTATTATGCCATTAAATAAGTCTCTTTTTACCATTTCAAAAAAGTGATGCCAATCAAGAATCTGAATTAAAGAAAAGTAGCCCATCTGGCAACACTGCATTGGCCGCGAGCTGTGAGTTGCATCTCTCTCGCTCACATATTTCTTGGTTTTCAGTATTAATTTTAAACTTTGAAATATTTAGAAGCTCTGAAACAGCCGTATACACATTTTTGCAATTAGTGCAATTTAAAGTTCTCCATTTATTTCTTGAATTTAGAACAAAATTTTCCAACCATTGTCTGGTGGGTAATGCAAATTTAGACGAATTGGTCATTGTTCATTAAATTCACAATCACTACTAGAAAATAATAGCAGAATAGAACTTCTGCTAAATTAAAAAACTGTTCTGAACCATTTGTGTCTGCAGATCATCAGAGATGAGTCTGGGAGAATTATATTGCAGTCTTACAGTATTCGGAGACGGCAGAACTATACTATCTTAAAAATTAGTTATTAAAATAAAAAATAATAATTGGAAGGAAGTAGCTATGATGTAAGATACATACATATACTTTATTTAGAAAACAAAACAAGGTCGAAACACACAGTAATACATACTGTAAACTGGCCATATTTACAGAAATAGAAAATCTTTTGAATGCATGCCGTAAAAATACTTATCTGTGGATTTCGGTAGTGGCATACATATTTGTAACCTAAACAAAAACACCACAAGAACAATAACAAGAGATGGTTAAAAATAAATTTTAGTCACCACAACTACAAATGAGTAATCACTCTAAAAAGAAAATGTGTAAATTAGACTTTTTTATATACGTGTATGTGTAAATTTGTAACATTACACATTTGTCATGATTTTTTCACTTTTATGGTTAAACTTTATCAACTTTATCTGCATTTATGTGTGTTTATTGGATTAATAGAAGTGTGTAATTTGTTATCCCTTCAAAACTCAAACAATTTTGTAAATGGTAGAAAAGTTTGCAGATTTATACGAATTCGTATGTCAATGTAATTTACAAATTTTACATATTACACAATTATCTGTGTATTTTGCATATTGCACCGAAACATGTGGAAGAATATTGCACAGATATATGTGTAAGAACACAATATCACACAGAATATTACACAAGTATGAGTATGAATTTTCGCAGCTATATGTGTAAGAACAGGATTATGTGTAACAATGTTACTCGGTAATATGCGTAAGAACAATATATTACACACAAAAATGTGTACTTATGTCAGCACAATAAATATCGATACTTGAAAACTTGCCTTGTGTAATAGTATCTGAATAATCAAGTTAATGCCTAAAAAAGTCGCAGATCGTGAGTCCACACCCCCCTCCCCCCAAATTTGCCGCCCGGGCGGCATGAATGGTGTCTGCAAAATTTAGAAAAGTGCCCCCCGAGGGCACATTGGGGGGAGAGGCTCAGTATGTGCATAACATGAATAAGCGGTCACAGGCCTTTCCAACAATATGTCACATGTAGGGGTAGGTAAAAATTAGAAAAATGTCCCTCTTTGGGTCTACTATCGCGCCTCCAGTAATACATCCTCCCCCCTCTTTTTGAAATAACGTTTGCAGAAATGTGTTGCTGTGCACTGTGACTATATAGAAAACGACTAAAAGAATGTAGCAATTTCATAAATTTTACTCAATTATTTCTATATGAGGGCAAAAAATTATTGATCCCCCTTCGCATGTGAATATATATGTATGTTTATATCGGTACTTGAAATCTTGTCTTGTGTAGATGAAGGGTCAAAGCGGTGCTTTGAAAAGTTGCATTTACTCATTTCGTATCCCGTTTCCGTAAGTACTGCATGTTTATTGTAGATTAAATTAAAATATAGAGAATTGATCCTGTTGATGTAGATGTATCTTTGAAAACTTATGATTGAAATTTAGAGAAAAAATATCCAACAAATTACAGAAATTGTACTGGCATCACAATATCTGTATTTTAACAAAAGTTTATTTTACAGTGTGTTTATTCATATCATACAGATTCTGTGCATGAATTGTTCATACGATTTTAGGACTTCAAAACAACTTTAACAGAGGGATGGCATTCAGTAAATATAATTTTAAATGATTCTGTTTATTCAAAATTCAGGTTTTTCTATTTTGTGTCTTAAAAAAATCTGCTCTAAAGAGACCACGCACGTGCATTTGTTCTTCATGCAAATTTGTTTTACAAATATAAAAATATTTAGTAAAAAATTTACGTCCCAAACTATAAGGTTAGGTACTATGTTATGCATTATGTACACAAACTCCATCTTTTTTGTATTTTACCCAGATACATGTGTACTCATATGAAATTTACACGTTTAACTGTGTATTTCACAGTTATCTGAAAACATATTACACACATAAGCAGCTTAATGTGTTATTTTCAAAATACCAAGGACAATGTGTGTTTTGAAATTGACACACCAGGCGTGTATTTGGCAATTTACACGCCACTTTACATATATAGACAAATCGTTTTTGTATCTTTAGTATGGCTGCTTTAATGTATAAATTTAAGCATTTATTTTCAGAGCGTAATCATAATCTTTTAATTAAGCTTTTTAGTTATCACTTTTGAAAATATCTTAGAATGATTGTAATTTGTACCTTTCGTCTTAAATTTAAACGTAATTGTAAAACATTTTCATTACAAAATTTTCAAAAACAATTAATATAAGTATGTAAAAAATAAATGATTAGCCATCTAAATCTAGATTTTTTATTATAAACTAGATTTTCAGCTTGAGTAAAAAAATTAAAAGAGATAGAAATTTAGTTCTTGTGATCGTCCGGAAAGACTTCTTTTCAGATCATTTAACTTTATTACCATGGAACGATTTTAAAATATTAGTTGAATTCATTTTTTTTCTTTGCACCGTAATGATTTCTATGGGTAGTTCATCTCCTTGTTTTATTCAACTATTATAAGATTATCTTATTAAGTGGGATTTCAAGAAACTAGATTCATTAGAATTCATTTGAAAATTATGTATGGTCTGGGAAATGATAAAAACCTAAAATAATTTTTTTAATTATTTTAATTATTTTGACTATCCCAAGTATCTTTTCTCTTATTTTCATGTTAATTAACAATAAACGAATGAAAAAAATTCAAGTAATCTATATGTTGTGATATAAAAAAATCTTATTCTACTTTACTTAAAAAAATGTTTAACTGAGAAACAAAGCATATTTAATGCTTTATTAAGAAAAAAAAAGACATTGAAATGTTTTTGATAGTATTGTACACGAACATAAAATTTACTTTTTATTAGAATAAGAACATAGCCTGTTAATATGTTTCTGTGGTAGTTTATTTCATTGCAGCTTTACAAACGGTGCACAATGTCATGATAATAAGTAAATAATTAAAAATACACACCAAAGTTTCATTTAGTTTTTTGCTTTAAAATTGAATTTAAAATAATTAAAATAATACTTTTTCTTTTTCTATAAAAGTTCTTTTTATAATTATAATTAAAGTACGTAGTAAAAATTTTTTTAAAGTTTCTATTTTTCGAAGAGCGAACCCTTTTTCATCTAATTTTCCTTTTCAGACGAAAAGAGATTTGATGGTTTGTTGTTGTGGGAGTTATTTACATAATTTCTAAATAAACATTAAGAGACATAGGACACATTTATGTACTATAATAAGATCGCATTATTAAATATTTTAACATGACTTACTTATCCTATGATAGGATTACGTTGATAAATATTTTATCATTACTTATATTTTACATATCTAAGGCTTCACTTATGATTAAAACTGTAATCGCCGAGGGTTGAGGGAATGTATATATTTTTCAAATGATTATCAGATAAAACAAATTATTTTATTGTTTATGTATTTCAGAAAGCTTTATACGATTGCAGTTACCTCCACATATTTCATTGTTAATGTATTCCTTTCATGTCTATATGATATAATACGAAAAATGCAGAATTTATTTATCAGCAAATATTCTGTTTGTTTTTTAAATTACGCAATCGACATAATCATGCTGTTTGAACATGCATTTAATCCTTTATGTACTGAATTATAAATTCATGAAAATTTTATGTTCTAAAGCATTTTTCGGGAATTGTTTAAAATACATTAGAAGATTTACATAATCATTTAATAAATTTTAGAAGGATTTAAGGATTTAGAAGGATAAATTAAATTTGAATTTATAGGGATATTCTGGAATATTTATAACTCCCCTCAAATCTTTTATTTTAAATATTTTTCTTAGTATTTTGTAGAATTAGGAAATGTACAAATATAATGTTCCTACAATAGAAATATAGAAACATTTCTGAATTGAAAAATCCCTCCCCCCCCCCACCACAGCGCCAATCAATCTGAAAACAGGCAAATTCAAAAGAAATCACCTTTTAAAAAATATTTTTGTTTTGTGTAACCAATAAGGCTTTTGGAAGAAGATAAAATAATGCATCTATAACTCAATCTCAACTGTATTACAACTGATTGATGTATTAAATGAATTTTATAACAAGTTATTTTAATGGTACTTATAAGTACCACCAGTAGATAAAGGGTTAAATACACCGTTAATGATTTCGATTGATATAATCTTATTTTTATTTAAATAAGTTGTATTAATTTTCAATGATGTTCCACTTTGTGATGTCCCAAATTGTATGAATTGGGGACATAAAACACAAATGAAGTTAAAATTTGACAACAGTTACTTTTAGGTAGCTTTCTTTACAAAAAGCTACCTATTGCAGCCGTTCGGAGGAAAGCGATTTCAAAAAATTTTGGTATATTTTCATCGATCATGACCCCCAGACCCCGAAACCACCCTCCGTTCAAAATTGATATATATATCTGACCTATGTCACACTGTAATTCTCGTATTTATGAACCGATTTGGATGTAATTCGGTGTGTACATAGTACATACCAGTGTCTCGACCGAGTTCGTTGGCCAGCTTCATCCGCCATTTTGTTTCAAAATGGCGGCCATTTAAATTTTTAAAAAAAAATTAAAATTTGAAATGTGGTACCAAAAAATTGAAAATGGAAAAATATTTTTTTTTTTATGTATTTGACCTTTATACAAAGACTCCGTAGCAGTTTTTATTTTGTCTATATCTTAAAAAATGGCTGAGTTATAGCATTTTGAATTTCTAGCGAAGCTGACATTTTGAAACGTCCTGAATTTTGTCACGCGATAAAAGGCGTATTTATGAACCGATTTGGATGTAACTTCGTTTATACATAGTACATACCAATGTCTCGACCGAGTTCGTTGACCAGCTTCATTCGCCATCTTGTTTCAAAAGGGTTGCCATTTAAAAAAAAATGTAATTTAAAATTTAAAATGAGGTATTAAAATATTGGAAAATGAAAATGATTTTTTTATGTGTTTGGCCTTGATACAAAGATTCTGGAGCAGTTTTTGTTTCTGAAAATTTGTTCTTTTGTTTATATCTTAAAAAGTGGTTGAATTATAGCACTTTGAATTTCTATCATGGCTAACACTTTGAAACGATCTTGTATTTGTCACGCGATACCACACGTATTCGCCTATTTCGATGGAAGAAGACATGTGGATAGTATACATCAATATCTCGACCAAGTTCGCTGGCCAGCTTCATCAGCATTCTTGTTTCAAAATGGCGGCCATTAAATTAAAAAAAAAAGTATATTTAAAGTGAGGTGCAAAAAAATTAGAAATTGAAAAAGGTTTCTTTCTTAAGTATTTGACCTTGATATAAGGATTCAGGAGCATTTTTTGTTTGTCTTTATCTTAAAAAATGGCTCAAATATAGCAGTTTCAATTTCTAAAGTGGGTGACATTTTGAATAATCTGATTTTTTGCCTGCGACAGCACTCGTATATATCAACCGATTCCGGTATGAGTGAGCATGTGCACAGCAATTACTAAGGTCTCGACTAAGTTCACTGGTTAGCCTCATCTACCACGTTGTCTTAAAATAACAGGCACTTTAAAAAATCGCCGAATTTGGCAGCCAAATATAAGTGACTTTAAATAAAAGCAGCTTGGATAAAGCTGACTAATTTCGCGAAATTCTCATTCATAATGATTTAGTATTGATAAAAATTAATATTGAATCTCCTACATTCAGTTTCCACTTAATTGAGCTTCGTGTGTTTGAATAATATAAGTTGGCTTTTTAAAAATAAGGAATATGAAAGCTACCTCTTCCTCCCGGCACTGGCCGGGAGGACTTTTCTATTTCTACTATCATTTAAGGTACAAAATACCTCTTAATTCGAATCTTGTTTTGCTTTGGTATTAAATAATATTTATCTAATGGAATCTTCCCATTAGATGCCAGAATATGGCAGTTTAATCTTAAAATATGTTTCTTCTTTTGTTTCTCTCAAAAATAATTAATACCCAAATTAAAAAATTCTAATAAAGTTCGTACTCTATACAGGGTGATTCTGAATTCATCATCAATATTTGGTGGGCAGGTGGGAATAGGAAAAGAACACTATTTCACATAGGAAAGCATAGGCACAAACGAACGCATGATGGTGTAGAGGGCGCTTTGTGTCCGCATCTCCCATGAACGCGCATAGCTGTCTGTCGTGTGCAGCCAGTCGTCATTCGACAAGGTGACTTCGCAGAAGTAACATGAACCGGTATACGTTTCAAGAACTTGCAGATATGCATCTAACTTACGGTGCCGCAGGAGAAAGCTGTCTTAGAGCTAGGCAAATGTATGCAGAGCGCTACCCCAACCGGCGCGTGCCACAGCATCAAATGTTTTCACGTGTTCATCGACAACTGTGCGAAACTGGATCATTTGCTGGTATTAATGTTGATCGAGGCAGCCGCCGATCAACACGCACAGTTTCAGTCGAGGAAGATGTCCTACAGTCTATCGAAGAACAGCCAAGTTCTAGCACACGAGGTATTGCTCGCCAGTTTGGAGTTTCACAATCAACAGTGTGGCGGATACTAAACGAGGAACGTTTACATCCTTTTCATTTGCAAAGAGTGCAGTTACTGGAAGCAGAGGACTATCCCAAGCGTGTTACTTTTTATCAGTGGTTCATGCAGAGAACAGCCGTTGATCCCAGTTTCCCAACGTATGTTCTTTTCACAGATGAAGCGTCCTTCACTCGTGAAGGTGTCTTCAACACACACAATTCGCATGTGTGGGCTAATCAGAATCCACATGGTACGAGAGTTAGAGCTGCGCAACAACGCTTTGCCGTCAATGTGTGGACTGGGATCGTCGGCGACTGTTTGCTGGGACCGTATTTACTACCATCCCGTTTAGATTGCGCAAACTACCTCATATTTCTTCAGACTGTGTTACCGGGTCTTATGAACGAGGTTCCTGCTGTTATTCTCCGGCGAATGTGGTTCCAGCATGACGGCGCTCCAGCACATTTCGCAAATGATGTGCGTTGTTACCTGACCAGAAAATTTGGAGCTCAATGGATTGGTCGCGGTGGACCGGTTTGTTGGCCACCACGGTCACCGGATTTATCTCCAATAGACTTCTTTGTATGGGGTGCCATGAAAAACATGGTGTACGAGACCCCTGTTGCCAGTGCTATGGACCTTGTAGCACGCATATCGGTTGCCGCCGCAAACATCCGGGAAACGCCAGGCATATTCCAGAAAGTTCGGTTGTCATTGCAACGCCGTTGTGAGGCATGTACTCTAGCAAATGGTCAGAATTTCGAGCACCTCTTGTAAGTCTGTACAAAAGATGCACAAATAAATGTTTTTTTCTCTTACCACTTTCTTGTTATGTTTTCTTTCCATCATTTAACCGGATTCATATTGCCCTACTACATGACGTCTGCGTCCATACTTTCCTATGTGAAATAGTGTTCTTTTCCTATTCCCTACCTGCCCACAAAATATTGATGATGAATTCAGAATCACCCTGTATATCCGGTTTTGTTTTACTCGTTAACGATATCTTTATTCTTCGTCATACGTTGGAAATGTTTTTAATTTTAGTATAATAAATATGCTCAGCAAACAAATTTTATTTACTGGTATTATTTTCAATTAATTATAATCTTCATATTACATTTTCATTCAGACTATGTATTGCAGTCCAAAAAGTATATTTCTATAAATTTAAATTTAAATCAATTTGCGTATTTTATTTTTTTCATGTGGCTTGACCAAAAAGGTATTGTTTTAAATGCTAATAATTTTTTGTTTATTTATCTTATCCCCTCTAAGAATTAACTGGATTTACTGAAAATTACCATGGAAATATATATTATTATAAATGAAATAACAACTTAAAAATTTTCGCTCTTAACTTTCTGTGCTATAAATGTAGAATACGGACATCACAACATCTACAATTGGTTCTTTGTAAAGTAATAATTAGGCATTCATTTTTAAAGTAATTTTTTCTTCAGTAATCATTTCCCTTAAAATTTCTAAGATAGAACTTTAAATGTAATAAACCTAAAACTGAAAGAAAAGGAGAAAAAAATTAATTCGTCAAACGATTGTTTTTTTTTTAAATATATATATAACCTACTGTCTTCTAAAGATAATATTGTAAATGTGAAAAACTGCATGTTATACTTCATTTAGAAGAATTTTGACCGACGTATTCTATTTTATACATATAAAATTCATCTTATGTAATGCTATATAGTGGACATCCATGAGGTTGAATCCCAAGCTTGGTGACATGTCTTGGGTTTTTAGTATTCTGCTGTATTATGCCATTCTGCATAATAAGATAATACATATACATTTATTTATTTATTATTTTCTGTTTCTAAATTGCTTGCTAAAATAAAAATCCCTGCCGGCCCGGCCTACAGGCGGAGGTAGATTTCGAAGTTAAGTATACTAATTTCACCAACAAAAATTAAATCATGATTAGAGATAAAACCACTTTAACAATTTTATCTGGCCGCTTTTTACGAGTTTTCATTTCATTTTTATATAATAGTTGGTTTTATCAAAATCATGTTAAGGCGGTATTCAAAAAAATACTTTCCCATGCTCAAGAACTCGAAATTTTCTGGCACATTTTCAGATTCGTTTTTAATAGAAAAATTATGAAACTTGCTGACGTGATTTTTGAAGAGATTTATAGGCGACATGTGTTTTTATTTTTTATTCAATTAATTAAAACTGGATTTATAAACATTTATTTTCTCAGTAGGAAAATATTTTTCGTTTCTAACACAATCGCTTGGGAAATTCTGTTCAAAATGCCCACATCGAGATCATTTTTTGAAGTCTATTCTGCCTCTATCAAAAAAAATCGATCATTACGGTACATTATACAGTTTCTGAATAAGAGAATCTACCAATTGGATGCGTTTGAGAGCAAAAATGAATTTAAAAATGAGTAAGAAAATAAGCAGTTTGAATTTAAATACACCCTTAATAAGGCGATTTTTTCTTCAACCGCTATGTATTTTTAATTTGTTTTTGCTGTAAGAATTGGTCCTATCGAAAACTTGTCTAGATAAATGTTGTAGACAATATTAAGAAGATATATGATAAATTCATAGGGATTTTATATCTTTTGAATTGACGGAGTTATGGATTTTTTTCTTCTTCAGCCACTCTTTTTGTTTTCGTTTTAAATTTCTTTTTTGAAGTACGAATTGGTCCTATCAAAAACTTGTGAATATAAAAGTTGTAGATAATATTAAAGAGTTTTATAATAAAATTAATTGGATTTGATTTCTTGAGAATTGACGAAGTTATGAATTATTTTCTCCCAAAAACCCTATTTTTGCGCCCCTTGAGCCCATTTTTAATTTTATCAAAAATCTGTGATATATAAATTTATGGCCCTATTTAAAAAGTAATAAAAACTTTAAATTGATTTGATATGTACAAAAATTGACTTTACGGGTTTTTTTTCACAACCCCCCCCCCCCTTATTTCCATCCCCTTTGTCAGATTTTGTCCATTAACGAACTTGACCGAGATTTTATGCCCCTTGATTTTATGTATCAATTTGGGAGATGTTTGAGCAGAATTGTGGAAGTTATCGTGTCCAGAAGAAAGTGACATATATATATGTATATATATAAAGTTTTTTTTTTTACTGAGGGTGGTTTTGATTCTAGGGGTCATGATCGGTGTAGATCTGCAAAAATTTTTCAGAAATTTCAACATAGAGGCGAACGTAATAGGTACTATTTCATACGAAATCTACCTAAAATTACTTAAACTGGTTGTACATGATGGATAATGTATATCATAAATCTAATAATAAATGAGATATTTATCATCTCTCTCTCTGTTTTTCTTTTTTTTTTTGATTATTTTTCTTTTTGTTTCAACCCTTAAGGATCGCTTAATATTTATGAAAGCCATGAAAAAGTACCTGTTTTTTATTACATAAATTGAATAATTATAAGGTTTTTAGACGGAATATGTAATTAGTTGCATGCTTAATGCGAAA
Source organism: Maratus speciosus (assembly GCA_963932465.1). Taxonomy (NCBI): domain Eukaryota; kingdom Metazoa; phylum Arthropoda; class Arachnida; order Araneae; family Salticidae; genus Maratus; species Maratus speciosus. The sequence continues at coordinate 388,244,976 of OZ010788.1, read as the reverse complement.
AAAAAATGTTATAGAGCGTATTCACATTTTCAGATTGTAGGTTGTATTTATGTCGGCCAATTATCTGCACGAGGGATATAGGCCCAGGGGGAGTGCCCTTCGTGGGGGTCTTTCTAAGGGAACCTAACCCGTATTAACGCTTGGAAATCCAAGGTTCGAAGAAAACCACGAAAACTCCGAACGATTAGGCCGACGGTCGCGATTGGGATCGAACCCAGCACCTCCCGTCTACCAGCTTCGAGAGCAGAACCTCTCGGCCACTGGTGGGGCCCACATTTTCAGAAAAGCCATCATACTGTAATTTTGCTCTGTAATGTTTGTTTTACACCATAGAAATAAATAATATACACTATTAGGTCACAGTACTACTCCTCACTGGTGTCATCAGAATCAAAATCTGAATCACTATAACATTTCCTTTCGTCAAAATCACTGTAATATTAACTAATATTCCAATTATCTTCAGAAATAGTTTATTCATATGAATACATATTTAACTCAAACATAAATCATACCGATGAACGTTATTTTTCAAGACTTCATATGGAAAAGGAAATTTCACCCCGGCTATGGCACGCGCAATAGAAATAGACAACGATACCTCAGAACGTCATATTAAGGGGATCGATAGTTATATGGTTAAGGGAACTTAAAGTACTGTTCATCTCGCGCACAAACTCGATCACAGTGAATGTGCTGTATCTTTCTTTGGTTTCCTCACTATATAAACATGGAAAATACAGTAGTTGCGTAAAATTAACAGCACAATGTGCTGCCAATAGTACCAGTACCAATAGTGCCAGTAGTACCAATAGTACCAATAGTGCCAGTAGTACCAATAGTACCAATAATGCCAGTAGTTGCGTAAAATGTGCTGCCAATTTTACGCAACTACTGTATTTTCCATGTTTATATAGTCAGGAAACCAAAGAAAGATACAGCACATTCCCTGTGATCGAGTTTGTTCTGGCAGATCTACAGTGGTTTTTTTTACAGAGTTTCATGTTATGAAAAATGACAGAAATATTAATTTCCCAATTTTTTACTTAAATTACATTTAGACTTCCCTAGTATTTTCTGGCGATCTTATGTATTGATCTGAATATTATAAATATTTGAAAAAAGCTTTTTTACTGATCTTCATATCCTTTTTGTATCAGAGTACCAATCTTTAAATTAATTTTTCTCAGTTCAATCTTTTTAACACTTTTCAACCTTCTAGATGAGGGGCTCACAACCATACAAGACAAGCCCATTTTTGGACAAAAATGAATTAGAAGGTGCATAAAATCTGTTTTAACCACTCCCAGAGTATGTCAAGTCTTTAAAAAGATGACATATATGAGAAAGCATGTGAAAACAGACTTGGTTCATTTTGGGAGTGGATAAAACAGATTTTATACACGTTCAAAGTGGGCTATGTCATTTTTTAGGTGCGTTCGTAATTATATAAATACGTAGCACCTATAGTCGTCGTTCAGTCCGTCCGTCTGTCCGTCTGTCCGTCTGTCCGTCCGTCTGTCCGCATGTAACAGAGCAAAAACTACCCAACCGAATAGTCTGAAATTTCAAATATGTGATTGTTGCAAAATTTTTTCGAGCTATTTCAAATTTTATGAAAATCGGATGTATAGTTTAATTACAGGGACAGTCAAAAGTTTTTCTTTACATTACGGCCAATGGGAAAAATTATTGCAAGTGGATTTTAATGATATTAGAGCATTCCGAATGATCTGAAATTTTAAAGATATAATTGTTGCAAAATTTTGTCGAGCCATTTCAAATTTTAGGAAAATCGGATGTATAGTTTAATTACAGGGACAGCCAAAAGTTTTTCTTTACATTACGCCCAATGGGAAAAATTATTGCAAGTGCATTTTAATGATATTACAGCCTTCCGAATGGTCTGAAATTTTAAAGATATAATTGTTGCAAAATTTTGTTGAGCTATTTCAAATTTTAGGAAAATCGGATGTATAGTTTAATTACAGGGACAGTCAAAATTGTTCCGAAAAAATTATTGGAAGTGCATTTTAATGATGTATCAGACTATGCACGTTATGAAGTGCAAAAAATTATACATTCAGTACAATATGGGGTGCAAAAAATAATTTTAAAACTAGTTATAGTACGAACGCACCTCATTTGCCACGTTTGACGAGCAATTTCCAACTTGTTTATTTTTTTAAATGAAATTAGTCTACTATGGTTGCCCCTCAAATGTAACTTAAACTTCAACAGATATGTATGAAATGCTGCACGCACACGCACACACACAAAACACATACACACACACACACACACACACACATATTTATATATATATATATTACATACTCGAAAATTTATATTTAATAGAATTAGGGATAAATTTTGCTATAGGATGAATACAAAATTTTGTAAAAACATAAATAAGAAGAAATTCGTGTTTTTCTCTCAATTTTAGAGTACAGACGCTTCATTTATTTTCTCAAAACTAAAGGGTTTATAGAAAAGTCAATCTCTAAATTTACGAAGGATTGTCCTGTGAAAATTAAAAAAACAACCAAAAATTGCGTACAAATATTACAAATTGAAAAAAATTAACCATTTTCATTTTTTTTAAATATTTTTTTTTCTTAATCTAGCAATGATAAATAACTAAATAAATGAAGAAATGTTTTTATCGCGAGAATAATATAATTTACAAATTTCAATTATGATACATAAAAGAGGTTCAGGAAAAGACATAAGTATTTTTTTCCTAATGTTAATGAGTCCCTTAAACAGTTAATCTTCATATCAGCTCTGATTTTTAAGCCACCGATAGCGGGTTTATCATTGCCTGATATATTTTTCTATCACTTCAAAATAGGGCTGTTGCAGATATATATAGTATACAATATATGTTCTTCAGAATTTTGCTTGCCTATTTTAAAATTTTGTAAAAATAGAGTTTGACAACATATTAGCTGCACATAAAAATTAAAGTTCTCATTTAAATTTTATATGCTTGTAATTGCGCAGATAACAGACGTAATAAATGTTTGCAAACATGTTTATTATTATTTTAGAATCTTATTTTAGTTTAGTGATGGTAAAAGGATAAATTAATAAATTCCATAACACTTAAATTCCTTACAGCAAAAGAATCATTCTTCTGAAAAAGAAAAATTGAACAGTTTTTAATAATACAAATAAACACCAAACTATATAATGATAATAAACAATTTTCTTTCACAGTAGGAAATATAATTAATATCTTCCCTTCATCTTTTATTTCTAGATTATCCACAAGACCATTACTGTTATTTGTTCTAAATTTTTGTTTGTTCATCTTTACAATAACAATTCATATTAATATTTTTACATCTGTACTTTACTTTTCTTAGATAAGTGAAATTTATATGCCCAGTTTATTGTATTATATGTTTAATATCTTTCATGTTATATATTATAGATCAAATCATTAAATTTCGATTAAGTTTTCAAGAGGTTGGTTATTTGGAATAGTTAAGCCATATCCGCATGAAATCTCACTCTTTTTTTGTCCTATACTTACCTATCTTGTATAGTTGGAAGACCACAAATTTTAATATAGAGATGTGTTAAAATCATAATATGCATAAAATCATGTAATAGTTTTAAAACAAATATTGTCCGATAATCAATCAATAATAATAAGGAAAAAAGTATGTCTCAGATTAAAAATTTAAAAAATGCCTATCTGTCTGTTGTTCGCTGTGTTCTGCAGAAAACTATGCAGATAGAGTCACAACATTTCGATGAACGTCAGATTTATTCATGTAGTTATGCATCTCGAAACCCGATTTTGGGGATTCTTTGATTATATATTTTATATTTATATATGTATGCAAATGTTACCCATTTTTTCACGTTTTGGGCAAATTTTGTTTTACAGTATTAAAACGAATCCGATTTCAATATGGCAGCCCATTATAGTCAATTGTAAATGTTTGATTTGATATACTTTAATAAAAAATTTTATTCGATTTTAGCGGGAGGACTTTCAAGTTTTAAGGCAATTTTTATCTCAATATAGTAAATGCTGTATTTTTTATTTAATATTTTATGCTATTGTTAGTGCGTTTTTTTTTACGTTTAGTGGAGAATTTTTCACATTATTAAAATAAATCAAATTTCAGTCATTTACCTCAGTATAGTAAATTTTGTCCTCTTTTTAATAAGTTTATTCGAAATTCGTATATAGATTTTTCTTTTTTTCGACTTTTGTGAGCGTTTTCAGATATTTTTCGAGTTTTGCGTCGATTTTTTGACATTGGTAAAAGGAATTTAATTTCAGGTTTTTAGCTTAATATAGCAAATTTTGTCCTCCGCAATTTTTGAATTTTAAGCAATTTTTAATTTGAATTTTTATGAGATTTTTAGCGATTTTCTGACATTCATGAATGTTATAGCTGACTGTTATTTCCAATTTTTTTAATTCTTTGGGGATTTTTTTATGCAGTTCTTAGAGCTTATTTTTTATTTTATTTTTTGGAATTTTTATCATTATTTAAAAACTATCATGTGTTAAACTTTTAGCCAAAAAAAGTAAATTTTATCCTTTTTTCAATTAATTAAGTTTATTCGAAATTCTTACAAGTAACTTTTCATATAATTTTTATGCATATTTTGCGTTTTGTGACGATTTTTTCGACATTCGAAAAAGGAATCTTTTATCGAATATAGTAATTTTTTTCCTCTGAGAGTTTTTAAATTTTAGCGAGTTTTATGCAATCTTTAGTATTTTTTCGTGATTCGCCGCGATTAATTTCACGTTAGGAAAAGGAATCCAGTTTATATGTTCTAGCCGAATATTATAAATTTTATTATCTTTCTATAAATTTTATTTGTAATCCATCCATTCATTGCTTTTAAAATTTTTCGCCATGTTCAGAGTTTTTTCACGTTTTGTGCTATTTTTTGACAAGTTTGGAAAAAGCCGTGCGGGTTTGCTTTTAACTAATAGTTGATTAACTTTGTGAAAAAATATTTTACATGTACTCTTTATATAAATAGATAATAGATAGATATGGCATCACTAGCACTTCATATTTCATTTTTATTGCTATCATTATATTCTCCCTTAGATCAGAATTATCTTAAGCTATTGCATGACAAATGGCCTTCCATTTAGCATCTTGCTTCATCCTTGCCACATTTTATGTCTTAGTGCATATTTTACAGATATATTATAATTCATTTTGTAGATATCTTATTTTATTCAATTTTTTTATAATAATATAGCTTCATATTGTCATTTTTAGGCTTAATGCCGACAATATTAAAGGAAATAACATATCTTTACTTTAAATCATGCTTATGAAGCTCCTCTCATGAATCCATATGATATTCATAGTATCTTACTTTTGCATTTTCGAGTTTCTGTGTTTAGTTTTTGTACAGAGTAGTTAAAATTAACCTAACACCCCTCAGAGATTCATAGTTCCGGTTCTACGGAACTGATCCGAATGAAACTTCGAATATATGTTACGTAGATCATACGGCCAACGTTTTCACAAAAAAATTAAATTTTGCCACCAGGTCGCGGTTTAATGCTATAGAAAGAAAGATAATAGTTCAAAAATCGAAGAATAATTGAATATTTTATTTATTTATTCAACTGCGTGTTGTATGTGCATATCTAGTTAGTCAACAATATGCTTAAAGCGCTCCACCATGTTATCAAGTGCCTCATGCAACATATCAGTCGGAATGAGGGAGACGTCGCGTCAGATGCTAGCTTTCAAATCCGCTTCATTAGTTACACGTCCTTAATAAACACGATCTTTGAGAAAACCCCTCATCCAGAAGTCACAAGCGTTCAGATCTGGTGATCTTGCTGGCCAGGTAATTGGAAAAGTACGAGAGATGACACGTTCATCAGGGAAGTTTGCTTTAATCACATTCTTTACACGTCTCGCCGTATCAACAGTTGCTCAATCTTGCATGAACACTGTGGTAGTCAAACAGCCGCTTTGCCTTATCGCCGGGACAACATGATTCTCCACGCGTCTGCTGTATCTGTAATTTGCGACTTTACAACTAGCAAACCCGTTCATTGTGACTTCCTCAAAGAATTATGGGCCCAAAATGAAATTTGACGCGAATCCATACCATGCCCTGACGTAGCGACTTTTGTTTCACTGAATGAGGATTAGTGGAACCCCATATGTGGCAGGTCTGTGTGTTCATAGAACCCCCTAAGTGAATATGAGCCTCATCTGTCGATAAGGTATGCGATGGCCACTACTCATCCACTTTCATCCTCGCGAGAAAACGCAAGATGTGCAGATTGATCTTGCTGTTTTAACTGTTTTAGAATTATGCGTAAAAGTATGCGCACGGTTTCCAACAGAATGTCCAATGCTCGTGCTATTTAGCGGCCACTTACAGTAGCATTTGAAGAACTTGTAGATGCTTTAGCTGTTGCAATTGCAACTTCCTCCACAATTGCTGGCTTAGTTGCACGTCGTCCGTTTCCCGGTGCAACATACAGATAACCAGTTTCCTCAAACTTACGAATCATACCTTTAACAGCATTTACGGACATGGGTCCATTCCTTAAGTTTTTCATCCGCCGATAAGCACGGAGTGCTGCAGAAGCATTGCTCTCATTCTGATAAAAAAAAAGTTTTACGATCAATGTGCGTTTCTTCTTGTTCAGCGTTATGTTGACTGCGGACGAATGAACCATACATATCGCTTTTATAGCGAAATTACATTAGCTTCTCATTTGCTTATGGTTTTACCAGTAACGCAACATCTTGTGGTAAAATTTAAAACTTTTTTTTACTAAAAATACGGTCGCATGATCTATATGACATGTATTTTGAGTTTCATTCGGATAAGTTCAGTAAAAACGGATCTATGCGCTTCTGAGTACCGTCAGTTTAATTTTAACCACACTGTACTAACTTTTCAAGATTTTATTTACACATGTGATGTCATTTTAATTCTATATATGTATAAATACATGTATATAATAACGATATATACAGGGTGATTCAGCTCGTCGGTGACAAACTTTAAGGATCGATAGAGCACACCTAGACGAACATTTTTGAATAGGGAATGTAGGGTCCCTGACGCGATGGTAAGGCGCTAGGCGCTTTCGAAAATTTGGGTGCCGAAATTCGAAACGTCATAAAAACTAGGGAAATGGTTAGATTTTCTTGCTTGTTGCGTCGAAATGATTCTGTTTGTTTAGACTTTCTTCAGTACCAATTTGATAAGCGTATCTCTTAAAACATGGATAGGAGGCGCTGCAGACTTTGGAGAGCTAGACAACAACTTTAAGCCCGTTATTTTGATAATTTAACACATGCTCGCCAAAGTTTATACTCTAACTTAAAGTTTGAACCCAAAAGTAGAGCCCTGCAAAAAGCGTAAGAGCCGGAATAAAATGTCAAAGTACAGGGTGGTCGAAACTCGAAGGCTCCTAGGAGATAAACAAACAGATTTCTTGACTTATGGCATGCATTTTCATGATTCTGTTTGCTGGGGCTCTCTGAAACTCAGTTGAACGGTACAAAAAGAAACATCGATAGGGGGCGCTTTGGGCAAAAAACATAATTCGTTGACATTTCGGACGCTAACTGGAAACGGGGCGCTACGATCAGTTAGTAATAATGAAAACACATTTTCTACCTCTGCTCAACACTTCTGAATAAATTTAGACCAAAAACATCAATGATACTGGAAATTTATTTACAAAAAATAACACTACAGAAGATGCTCGAAATTTCGACCTTGGGCCATGATGCAGGCTTCGCACCTCCGTCGCATTGAGGAGTGTGTGTTTCCAACAATGCCAGGAGTATCTCTGATCTGCCCTGCAGCTGCCACAATGCGCGCCACAAGTTCTTCAGCACTGCTGACAGGTGTATGGTATACCTCGGCCTTCAGGTAACCCCAAAGGAAGAAATCCAAGCAGGTGAGGTCTGGTGATCGGGCAGGCCAGTGAACTGGACCCCCACGCCCGATCCACCGCTGGCCATACCTTGCGTTTAGATGGAGACGCACGTCGTTCGTGTAATGGGCCGGAGCTCCATCGTGCTGGAACCACATCTGGCGACGCGAACCTTCGGGTACGTGCGCCTCATCCAGAAGCTGCGGCAGCACTTGATCCAGGAAAATCAGGTAATTTCCACCTGTCAGCCGTTCAGGTAACAAATAAGGGCCAATGAGGCAATCCCCCAGAATGCCGGCCCACACATTTACTGAGAAACGCTCCTGGGCTGCTCGGCTTCTGGTTTCATGTGGATTTTCATCACACCACACATGACTGTTGTGGGCGTTCCACATTCCCTCCCGGCTGAAGGTGGACTCGTCCGTAAACAAAATGCTGTTTACAAAACGGGGATCCCTGGATCTCATCGCCAAGTACCATCTTGAGAATTCCACTCGAGGGCCAAAATCCTGCTCTCTGAGCAACTGCACCCGCTGGATGTGGTAGGGGTGCAGATTCCGGGAACGTAAGATGCGCCACGCAGTTGCTTGCGAAATGCCAACATGTCTGGCGATATCTCTCGTGCTAAGACCTGGGTTGTCCTCAACCAGGTTAAGCACAGCCTCTTCGTTGTCGGGGGTGCTCACTGATCGCTCCCGTTCAGGCCTGCCTCCGTCGAAAGATCCCGTTGTGGACAACCTCTGGTGTACTCGAGCGAAGAAGGCATGGCAGGGGATTTGCCTGTTGGGGTAACGCTCGGCGTACAACCGCTGAGCGGCTCGTCCATTACAACCAGCAGCGCCATACGCCAAATGCATGTCAGCCAATTCAGAGTTTGTGTACCGTTCCATCCTACTACCGATCTGCAGACAAGTAACCCGAAGCTTAAGTAGGTACCGCACGTTCAAAAGACGTGTCTGCGCATACAACTACGTCATCTCGCGTTGTCGTCTACGCATTACGTATCTTTTGCATATCGATATGGTACGATATCTTTTGCATAAATCAGCAAAAAGCACCTTATGTAAATTTTATTGCGCGCATTGTGCATGATTGAAACCAGCTATGTTTGTTAAAAAAAACAAACAAACTGCAGTTTTAATAGCTTCTTATGATAAGTAAATTACTCTCTTGTTTTGTTTCTAACTGATCGTAGCGCCCCGTTTCCAGTTAGCGTCCGAAATGTCAACGAATTATGTTTTTTGCCCAAAGCGCTCCCTATCGATGTTTCTTTTTGTACCGTTCAACTGAGTTTCAGAGAGCCCCAGCAAACAGAATCATGAAAATGCATGCCATAAGTCAAGAAATCTGTTTGTTTATCTCCTAGGAGCCTTCGAGTTTCGACCACCCTGTACTTTGACATTTTATTCCGGCTCTTACGCTTTTTGCAGGGCTCTACTTTTGGGTTCAAACTTTAAGTTAGAGTATAAACTTTGGCGAGCATGTGTTAAATTATCAAAATAACGGGCTTAAAGTTGTTGTCTAGCTCTCCAAAGTCTGCAGCGCCCCCTATCCATGTTTTAAGAGATACGCTTATCAAATTGGTACTGAAGAAAGTCTAAACAAACAGAATCATTTCGACGCAACAAGCAAGAAAATCTAACCATTTCCCTAGTTTTTATGACGTTTCGAATTTCGGCACCCAAATTTTCGAAAGCGCCTAGCGCCTTACCATCGCGTCAGGGACCCTACATTCCCTATTCAAAAATGTTCGTCTAGGTGTGCTCTATCGATCCTTAAAGTTTGTCACCGACGAGCTGAATCACCCTGTATATATATGTGTGTGTGTCGGTGTAAATGAAGTTCCAGATAAAAGAGAAATAAATGTTGAGAAAACAAAAAACTTATATGATTATTTTCCAAGCGTGATCTGCTGTTTATCCACGTACGATCTACATGACAATTTGAAACTAAAAGTTTTTACTGCATAAAAATATTATGAAGCAGGAGTAACAGAAGTAGAAAAACATGCATTTTTTAACTTTATAGTTAAACAAAATTTATACTTAGTGAAATTTATATATTTCAAACAATTTCGTTACTGTCCCAAACTCATACCGAAATGCAAAATAAAACTCAGGTACTTTTCTCTGTTTCAAAAATTAAAATAATATTGAAAAAGTGCATAAAAAATTGAGAAAAAGATATGTAAACTTGCTCTTATACGTAAATAGGCTTTCATGTCTATACTCAAAGAATACGCATTATTTAGTATTTTTTAATACGACGTTCTAATAATACTTCGTTTTACAAAAATGAAAAATTCAATAAAAGAATCCTTATTTCGATAAAATTCAAAAATTGTAGATAATATGATTTTAAATCAGTGATTATTTTTTATTACATTTAGTAATAAAAATAATTTAAAATTTATAATGGGAAAAAGTGAAAAGCTATAATTAGATTTTGCACTTAAAATTGCTGTTTTCATAACTTTATTTATATGCACTTATACGAAAAATTAAAAAAATGACAATTAGATATTAGGGTATATATTTCAGACAAAAGAAATTTCGGAAACTATAAGTAATGTTTTCTTCATGTTATTAATAGAGGATATTTATTTATTTATTTTTAATGGTTATTTATTTAGCTTTTATTTATTAAGCTTTAATTTATTAGTTTAAATTAATTTTTTAACTTTTTTGATTATCCTCAAAATATAATTTTTAAAAGATATGAATTTTCATTTCTTCTCTGGGAGAGGAGGGATTTTATATGCAATTTTCGTAAAACTGATATCGTAAATCTTTTTCGACATTACAATGATTATAATAAAAGTGTTCAATTTTTAGAGTAGGAAAAGATTAAAAACACAAAATACATGTAAAAAAAAATATCGAAAAATCTCTCAATAGCGGACACTTCGTGATTCCGGAATTTGTTCGATGATCGGAGTTGTCTGCTTTTGTGGGGTAAAAATAAACAAATACGTATGTAATAATAAACACACATACTACAATATACATTAAAGCGCACATTCACACATAAATAACGCCTGCATTCAACAGTTAAAGGTATATATAAATATTTTACAGACATACATACAATAAATACAATAAACCCAACTGGAGTGAAAAATTAGCCAGAGCCAGGAATCGAACCCAGGATTGTATTTTTAACTTAATAGTTAAACAAAATTTATACTTAGTGAAATTTATATATTTCAAACAATTTCGTTACTGTCCCAAACTCATACCGAAATGCAAAATAAAACACAGGTACTTTTCTCTGTTTCAAAAATTAAAATAATATTGAAAAAGTGCATAAAAAATTGAGAAAAAGATATGTAAAATCCCGGGTTCGATTCCTGGCTCTGGCTAATTTTTCACTCCAGTTGGGTTTATTGTATTTATTGTATGTATGTCTGTAAAATATTTATATATACCTTTAAATACGTATGTGTTTTGTATAAAAAAGGTTTTTGCTTAATAGAGTTGTCCGGAATTCGGGAATGTCCATTAACCTCTGTACTTTCATTCCCAAATATCGGAAACCTCTATTTAGCGAACATAATGCAGGGTTGGACTTTTTGCAGAAAAAGGATTCCATTGAAGCATGGACAAACTGGGCAATGTCACTTCCCTAACATTTTAGGGGTCCCACATTAGATATGCAATTTTTGTAAAGCTTGTATTTTAAATTTGTTTCGGCATTGTTTTGATTATAATCAATATTTTAAACTTCTAAAGTAGAATAAAGTTAAAATCTAAATAAATAAAAAATCTAAATACAACAAACCCTCTCAATAACACGCACATCTGGAACGTTGAATTTGTTTGCTATTTGAAGGTGTTCGATTTTCTGGGTAAAAATGTATGCTTATGTTGAAAAAAGTGAATGTTCACTAAATAAAGTTGTCCTAATGAAGGTTTTGCCGTAAAACCTCAATTTAACACTCCTAAATTGAGAACACTACTATTTAAGAAACACATTTTTCATTCACAATATGTACATGTTTTATATATTTTTACCTCGAAAAAGCAGACTCCTTTGAATTGAGAACAAATCCTCTAGGTGCCCCCTGTTGATAGGTTTTATTTTATTTATATAAATATTTTCTTTGTTTTTAACCCTTTTCACTCCGTTGTTGCAGCTTCGGTGACATCATCTTTCTTTAAAAAATTGTTTTTGGCACCAGTAATAAAGAAAAAGAAAATTTGCCTTATTTAATCGTAGCATTTTTGAAATTGTGCACTTGAAGGAAACTTCTTTTTAAAAAAATGGTGCCGGCCGAATAAAACTTGTGTTGTGTAAGAGACGCCGGGGTCTAAAGAGTTAATCTTGTTGCACTCTAGATCTTGTTGTACTCTACCGCTGCCATCGAAATACTCAAGGCCAGAGGACACAAGTTCTGACGTCATCACTAATCAACCGACTTCTCACTAGTGTTGGAATTCACACTGGAAAATTTTGAATAGCAATTTTCTTTTATTTTGTTTGTGGAATATCAATCATTTTATATAACAATAATAACACTACTTAAACTGAGTGGTGAGAATTTGGAATCCCCAATAAAAAAATCAGCCAGATAAGGTAACACTGTGGCATTCCGCATCTGGCTGAATTTTAATTTAGTGATTCCGAATTCTCACCAGTAATTTTAAGTAGTTATTATTGTTTTATAAAATGATAGATATTTCACAAATGAAATAAAAGAAAATTGCTATTCAAAATTTCCCGGCGTGAATTTTATTCTAGTGAGAAGTCGGTCGATTAGTGATGGCGTTACAACTCGTGTCCTCTGGCCTTGAATCTTTCGATGGCAGCGACTCTACTCAAAATATTGATTACAATGAGTGCGATGTTGAAAAAAGACCAAGTATCAGGTTTACGAAAATTGCATAGAAACTTTAAGAGCCCCTAAAATGGAGGTGGTGGAGGGAGCAGAACCATGGCCAAATATTTTTTCAGGATTCAATGTGGTCAAACACGTATAATGGCTAAGTACAATGGTTACAAAAAATGCTGCGATTTAGACGCATGAAGTGTCTGAAAAAAATTAAGACTGAATAAAAAAAATTAAGAATAAAAATTAAAATGTCTGATTGAACATTCGGTTTCAGACAATTAAGTGTCTGAATTTCAGACATTTTAATTTAAAGTGTACAGTCTCACATTTCTTTACTAACTTCTGTTCATTTCGCACTCTCTTATGCGATGTAGCGCAGTTTCCTATTTACAATTTTTTTTTCGAAAAAAAATGAGAGGATATTATCTAAAATTGTTCAGAACATGTAATAATTCGGTAAACCATGGAAGTTACATCTTCGAATTTTGCTGTAAAAGTTTAGAATGACATTCTACCAGCACGTTTCATTGCCATATTAAACTTAATAATCACTACTTTTTATAAAAATAACTTTAAATCAACAACAGAGAACGCTCGAGGAAGCTATTTCAATCATTTTACAACATATAATTCTTATAATAATTTTTTAAATATCACAAGCGGTTCGGTTTTATGTTAGTGATCTTTAAGAAACAACAGTTTGCGCATATAAGAAATTATTCCCTGTCTTTCAATCTTAAAATGAGATATTAATTGCTGTAAAACAAGACTTATTATTGCTTAAAATTTTTATTTTAATTAATGTGAAGAAAGCTTTGATTTATTCTGATTACCAGAAGGCTTTACACTAGAAAAAAAATTATAAAAATGTTAGCACATTTAAACTTATTTTAGAAAGAGAGAATAATTCTTGCGAATAAAGCAAAATTTGTTTTTTAGAACTATTTTTTGTATAATTTGTCCGTTGCTAATTAAAAGCTTCAAAATGATAAACTCTGTGACTGTTGTATTTTCCTTTAATATCTAATTGATTTTACTGAAAGTGTCATTTATAGATTGACAGTGCATTTTGCAATACCATTTTCTATTCATGAGGACAATGCTTAAAAGTTTTATAAGGACACGAAGTTGTGTATGGACAAAAATTTTAAAGGTATCTATTTTAATGGTCTTCAATACTATGGATTTTATCCGCTTCTTTGCTTACTAATCAGACCATAACTTTAAGACAACTTCATCCAATAGTAGCCTATATTTGTGTCTATTTTTGCTTATGAATTCCTTATAACTGGCTAGAAACAGTTTGTATTACAGTGAGAAAGAAATAAAGACGCTTAACTGGAAGCACGTTCTTCTTCATAAAAATTGATTTCTACTAAATTAAAACTTTTGAAATGAGAAAAAAACAGTTCTACAGAAATACATACTTGTACTATGTTTATTAAACAGCTTATAAAAGGTGTATATGATAATTTAAATAATAGGTCAAATATCCTTCAATAATGCTGTGTTGTACCAAACGGTGCACATAAAAAATAACTATAATTTTTTACCTAAAATCGCTAAAATGTAACTCTATATCTGTTTAGCTATGGAAATGCGTAATAACCTTTTGCGTTTTAAAATTTTAAAGTTAGTTTAGAATTCATACAGTTTAAGATTGATCATAATTTTAACTTTTTTATTAAATTAATGAACATAAGATTTAGAAGTTACGCGAGGAGCTTCTCATTTATTCTATCTGTATATTTATTGCATTTAATTCAAGGCATGGAATTTCAGCACAAAAGGTGCTGGCCAGAGTAAAACTTTTGCTCGCCATTATTTTACATTCATTCAGATAGCAACGCAGTCACCACACTTGCCTAGAAAATGAACTATTTATAACAAACTGAATTTAAATTGACCGTTGTTAGAAGGTGCTGTCTATTAAATCAGGAATATTTTACATTCATGAGAGGTATGAACAATTTTTAAAATGCTAACAGATGTAGTAGGAAGACTTTTTTGGTGACCGAAATCATAAAAGAATGCAGAAATTGATAATTCGAAACATATTTACTGCAAAAGAAAGAATAATAATATTAACTCAAAATAAGGTTGCCATAAGGTTTCAATGGAAATTGTCACATACCACTAAAAAGTGATGAAATAAAAAGTTCCTGTACTTTTAGAACTTCATGGTTGTATAGCATTGCCTTTCTGCACTCAAATACCACTTGTCAATTCGAGCTGTAGGGTCAAAATCTGTCAGGGTGGATCCATTAATAGAAATTCTGAGTAAATCATCCAGTGTCTCAGTCTTCAAAGAGTTCCTGTATGCAGTTTGGAGTCTGTTGTGACAGCTGAAGCTTCTCGCACGAAGCTATGCTCACTGGAAGAACAGCACAAATTGTTCGAATGTGGAGAGAATTGGGGGATCATGCTGGGTACTTTTCACTGTCAAATTTTTCCAGCATATCTTTCACTGTTAGTGAAGGGAACATAAACTTGAATTCTGCCCATGCCAAATATCCACTTTTTCATTAAAGAGACTTGGGTTCAAATACATGAAGAGCTTTTTTATTTCTTCTAACCCAAATTCAAGAATATTTTCTTTGGGACCCAAAGTGTGAAAAACACGCAGAGGTGTTAACACATCTTTTAACATAGATTGCAGTATTTTTGTGATGTATATCTTCAATGTTTAATTAATCTCCCTCTTGAAGTCTGAAACTCTTATTACCATTTTTATTTGCCAACTGTACAACCTTGATTATCCCTGAGATGAATGGCTGGTCCAAAAATGCCTGTTCGTTTGGTTCAACACTGGATTCGAGATCTGTCAGAACTGAGATACAATGCTCAATTTTTATCTCCAGATGAAATGACAAGTTCCTTGTTTTAAAGGGTTCAATTTCCTGTAGAAATCCAAGAGGAAGTACACAGCTTAACGAAATTTATAATCTTTCAATCTTTTCAGGGAACACTTACCTTTACTACTATCATTGTCTTTTACGTGGACCCCCTGTTCAAGATGGCTTGCAAAAGAGCTTTCACAGCACTTTCTTTGATGAATAATCATCCAATAACTTAGTTTTAAATTATTTTATCTTAGAATTTCTCCTTTTTCTTATAACATATGAGGTCTTTTAGCCTCGTAAAATTCGTTGAAACATCGTAAATCGAAACATCGAACATAAAAAAATCGAAACATCGTAAAATTTAAGAATACTCCTAACCACTAAATCAATTTTTTTCAGATATTCTACTTCACCACATGCATCCAAAACAGCCGACTGCAAATGGTGTGCAAGTCAGTGAATGCTTATCAATTTAGCAAAAATAGATTTCTTTTTCATAGCCAGTCCTGATTTGTATACAACTATATTTGGAGCATTATCAGTACCCAAGCCTACAATAACACCTGTTTCTTTATTCATTTGGACCTACATTCTTATCTATAAAAGCAGCTATAACTGAAAATAACTAGATGAAGTTGAATTTGTCAGCTCTATTGCTCTTAAAATGTCGTCTTTGATATGATTATATTTTGCATCCACGTATCAAACATACACAATTGCATGTTCAACATCTGATCTATCTGTGGTGCCATCAACCAGAATGCTGATATGTGTACATTTTTTTTAATTTTTCACTAAATCTAACTTCATATTTTCATCAATAAAATGGATAAAATACCTGCATATGTTTTTATTGCCATACTTTGTTAAAATATCCAATTTTTTTCAGCCAAGCACAAAAGGTCTACAAGATCCGCATGTCGCTGGATTGAGGCACGGTATTCTGATCGTACGTAGTTTGATTTAAAACCCAACATTTTAAAAGACAAAACTTACTCGCCAAACCTTAAATATTTGCTCGCCATTGGCAAGCTGGCGAGCGGAAATTTCGCGCCCTGATTTAATTACTTGTTGAATTTTTAAATTAAGGTGCCTACTTGCCGACATACTGTACTAAATTCCATTTTTTAGAAAATCAATGACCTTTTCTTTTTGTTCACCTCCATGTTTTATAATCAAATTACAAATTCATATATCGAAAGAAACATAAAATGTATTTCATAAAACAATAGAAAAAATAGCAAAATGTAAAGGATATCTTCTTCTTCATTTACCTTCAAGTGTAGCTTTTTAATACAAGGCGGAATTTTTTTAATAATCAAAACGTAATAAATAATCATAAAATAGCATTATTTCATTCTTAAAGCTTGAAAATAAATCTTTAATCGAAAATATTAAAAAGAAACTATTTTCAACATGTTTATTTAAAAATTGTTCCAAATCTTAAAACATTCAGTGATCTTGCAGCATTTACGCTAGAATAATAATAAAAAACTATGGTACTGTTTAAGTAAAATTCCTTTATTCTAAAGTTATAACTGCATGAGTTCATTTCAGTTCGTGAAAAGTAAATAAAATATTCTAATTCAATTGAAACTCCGCAGCAACGTTAATGTCATTTTACGGAGTCTTCTAGGTAGTCTATTAGCGTCTAGCTAGGGAGTTCCTAAACCTACAAATTCAAAGAGTATCTCCAAATATCGAGTTCAACGTCTGAAGTATTAAAATGAATAGATGAAGTGTCGAATCAGGTATGATTGTGCCCTGTACCACTTTTTTCCAAACATTAAAATTAGCCTTATTTAATGAATGACTCCAATCGTCAGTCAGAAGAATCTTATTATTGTGAAATAGTGGGACACCAAATGTAGCTCACAATCCCCTCTGTCAAAGTAAATTATTAAAACTGCAAAATGAACTATTAAAGTAGAAAACTGAGCCGTTAAAGTAATTTACTTTTGTATACTTGTCAGAAGGATCTGCTGTGTGTCAAATTCCACATGTCTTATTCTTTTCATTTATTCCACACAAAGACACATCTAGTTTGGATATATAACTAAGGTTACTCTTAAATTTGATCATATTAATGGTTTTTGTACATTCCATATAGGAAATACTCTTATCTTAAAGTTACGAGATATCTTAGGTATCCGTGGAAATTTGGAAATGAGGGAAAGTCCTGAATATCTCAGGCAAATATTGTATCCTTCTCCTTTGTTAAAATTACACATTTTTAGCACTTGAAAATGTGTCGAAAATCTTCAACGAGAATTAACGCACGATTTCAAAGAAGTTCTTTTCTATACCGTTTCTTATGCTCATGGTTTAAATGTAAGGAAATGCGAATTAATTTTCAGATGGCTGACGTATTGAGATAGATAGACAGAATTATCTTCAATTTATGTGTAAATAGATTTAATATTGTTTCGATTTAAATACGTCTGACTGAGGAACTTGGTTTATATGAGTACAAAACTGAAATCACATATTTCGTTATGAACTTTACTCTATCAGTAGAATATATGTGTGAATCGGCTCTATTCAAAAGGGATCTCTTTGTATGGTACAGACAGAATGAAGTGATTCGGCAAAAAGAAAATATGAAAGAGTGGCAATACACTTTTCCCTATTTCCATCTGAATGTGATCAAATTGCTGTACAATGCTTTATTTCCTAAATATTTATGATTGAAAGGCTACTGCAAAAATAATTAGTTATTTAAATATCAATTTACATTAAATTTTAATCCTTCATTTTTATAAAAGCTTCATTGATTATTTCTTTTAGTTATAAATGATTTCCGCATTAAACAATATACTTCATCTAACACATATCTCATTTATTGAACTCTGCACAGCCTGTTACGCAGATACATAAGTATATATCAGATTTTGGGTTGTATTTTTCTTACAGAATTATAAAACTTTCATATTTTGAATAACAATGAACAGAAAAGATGAAAATTTATTAAATTAAATTAAAAATAAAAGAGTTTCAGTTGAAATGGAAAAATAAATAAAGAATTGCATGAATCTCTTTTTTTACGTAAAAAATGTACAAAGAATTCCGTAATCTTGTAACACGACCCCAACTCCCCCCCCCCCCAAAAAAAAAAACAAACAAAAAAAAAACATTTTGCATAGAGGCACAAAAGGACTAAATATTAGTCTCGTAAAGTTTTCTTCTTACTCGTATAATATTCCTAAAATATAAACTTTTGAAACATATAGAAATTTAGAAACAAAGAGCGTAAATAAAAGGGGCCTTCAGATTTTCCACTATTTTCATAAAAATTTAACAATTTAAGCATAGTCTATATGGGTGAATATCACAAAATGTGAGATTTTGAAAAATTATCGTTTCAGAGCTTCTGATCTTTTTTTTAAATGTTGGTTGAACTGCTGAATAAAATAATTTATATATAAAATTGTTAAAGTTTGAAGAGCTTAAGTTCATTTTTATATAATTATAATTATATGTCATTTTATTGGCATATGCGTGCCAGGATAATGACAATTTCATTCTAAAACATTTTTTAAATTCTTGTTTTTTTTTTTTTTTTTTTTTTTTTTTTTTTTTTTTTTTTTTTTTTTTAGATCTAACATTTTAATTTTGTTTAAAGGAACTATAGTACCTCAAATTCAGCGTAAAGTTCAGTTTTATTTGTAATTTATAAAAGCCAGGAAAATGACATAATGAAAGTTTACTCAATTTTTACAAAGCCTTTAACCCCTTAACGCTCGAATTAAAGTACGGTTTAAAAATTCAAATTGTTTATTGGCACCACTTTTATGAAAAAGAAATATTCACCTAATTTAATGACAAGTAAAAGATACTAAAATATAGCCAATTTCAATATTTTATAAAACTGGTGGGAATCAAACAATCTGAGTAAAAGACACAGCCCATGAATATGACGGGAGCGAGAATTAAGGGGTTAAACACATTATTTTCAAAGAAATATCTAAAAGATCTTGCTGGTAGCAATGATTTTACTATTTCTGACTTGAACTATGTCAAGAACAAGAAGAATTATTCTGCAGCGCCATCTTTATACCTCATAAAGAGCTAAAATGAGCAGGCCAGGAAAATGACATTCATTTTAAGTGACAATTCTATTTTAATTAGGGGAGACCGGGGATGAAAGGGACACTCAAAATTTCATGAAGAAAATAAAATGTACAAAGTTTCAACAGTGGCTCAATCGATGACGATTCTTATTCTATCTTAATAATCCTTATAAATAATATCAGCAATTGTACCTTTGTAGGTGATGAAAGCAAAACATGTTTTAGATATGAAAAAGTAAATTTTGATGTTGCTTTTCTTTTTTCTCTAAAAAAGTAATATTCTGTTTCGCATTATAATATTTATCTTACTTAGTACTGTAAAGTATGCACTTTATGTGAATATCAGTATATTTTGTTAGCGAAAATAATCTCATGCATGAATACATTTTTAATTTCGCTGAATGGATATGGGTTGAAAGGGACAGGAACTGAGGGGTTGAAAGGGGCATGTCCCTTTCAACCTCTCCGGTTAACCCTCAGATTGTTCCTATGAAGCTTCCTGTACTGAAGCTCAATAAAAAGAGTTAGCTTCATATTTGCTCCAAGCATCAAATATCAACTATGGTTTGACAACTGTGCATATGAGTATTCAATCCCCTTGAACTCTCCAAATATGTCCTTATCTTAGCAAACAAAAAAGCAAGCTCGAATTGATTGGTTCCAAGATTTTATGCAACGAAATTCATTGCTTTCTCTTAAGAAATCTATTGCCATTAGTACAAGTTTACTGTGATTACTAGTGATTTATATAACTGTGATAAAACAGGCTAATGACAGAGCACACACCAACTAATATAGCAAAACATAGCGAAAAACAAATTTCTCACGTAACATCAGCTGAACGTAGTAACAGCTGATTAACCAAGAAGTACAAGTTTCAACAAAGCGAATATTATATTTTTTAAAAACCTTCAGTTAGTTATGGATGGCTATGAATTTACACAGAACATAATATATAACTGTGATAAAACAGGCTTAATGACAGAGCACAAACTACCTGATATAGTAGCAAAATATAGCGAAAAACAAATTTCTCACAAAACATCAGCTGAAATTAGTTTCTGCATCAGGTAACTCCGTTCAACAGTATTCGTTTTCCCAAGAAAGAATTTGAAGGGGTTCATGCTCGGAGGTGGCCCATCCCAAAAACTTGGACTTGCTCTTCAAAGTTGGTTAATGACCGCAGAAGTTTTTTTTTTTTTTTTTTTTTTTTTTTTTTTTTTTTTTTTTTTTTTTTTAAGCAATTGTGCATTAGCTAACTATTCTAAACTAAACTAAACTCTGTGGCTATACAATCCATTAAGGATCTGGGCCGACAGTGCCCATCTCTGTTTTCTTGACCCTGGGCCCCGAGGTGCTATGCAGCATGCGTCCCGGCCAGGTGGTCAACCTAACGCGAGACCCTCGGTGTTTAGTTCCCAAGCAAGCTTGGTACTCATTTTATCGACCCCAAAGGGATGAAAGGCTGAGTGAACCTTGCCCAGTCGGGAGTCGAACTCTCGACCTGCGGTGCGGCAGACAGGCGTGCTGACCACTACACCACTGGGCTTCAGCTAACTATTCTAGTTGTTCCAAAACTGATCCTGTTCTTCTCTTATACATGTGATAATTACGAAAGATATATAAATATTAAGACAATAAAATTTGCAAAAGGTAATGGAATAAATATAGTAATATTCCTGTCGTACTATAGCCACAAACTCCAGAAAAGCACTCGCAATGAATTCAAATTACATTTTTTAGAAAAAACAACAGAATAAAACCATTTTTATTTACTGATACTATTGATATGAATGACGAGAACATTAATGATATTGTGGTGATGTTGCCTAAACCCGTAACTGGTGGTGAGAGTGCTAGAGATAAATATTTCTTTAAAAAATTGACTGATTTAATGTTGTTTTATATCAAGCAGGCCTAAACATGTTATTTTTCTTGTTTTAATTTATCATAGGTTGCAATATATTTTATTTTAATGTATATGTTACCGGCCAAACCCGATTTTAGGCCAAATTAGATTACCCTAGGCCAAACTAGCTTATCCTAACGCGCATAGGATAAACTAGTTTTTCCTAGGCCAAACTAGTTTATCCTAACGCCCATAGGATAAACTAGTTTTTCCTAGGCCAAACTAGTTTGGCCTAACACTCATAGGATAAACTAGTTTAGCCTGCTATTCATTGGTCTGAACTAGTTTATCCTAGTCCGATCTAGTTTATCCTAGGCCAATTCAATTTGGCGTGCATTTATTGATTTCAAAGACAGCTTCGGCGCCAACATTCCAGTTTATCCTAGTCCAATTCAAATTGACGTGCTTTAATTGATGCCAACCAGTGTTGAGCATACTCACAAGAAAAAAAAAATGGAAAGAAAAGAAAAGAAAAGAAAAGAAAGCAAGAAAACGAACTCTTTCAAACTCTAATTCAGTTTCTCAAAAATGAGTCAAGTTCACACACAAATTCAAAAATTTTGAAACGAATCCGCTCAACTGGAACACATCTATGAAAGTGACCGAAGTTCACTAAAAACTCTTTTTTTTTATTTGCTATTTTTTAAATATAATAGAAGTTTAGCCTTCAAATTTACAAAATTTTGTGAACTAGTCTTTTAGTTATTCGATGTAGGGTCCGGGCTTGGTTTGGGGATTACTTTTTTCGAGAGGTTCGGAGCGATATGGACTGGGACTCAATTTTTTTCCGGCTTAATTTGGGACTGGACTGCATTTTTCTTGAGGTCGCCACTACCAGAAATATTCAGTCCAATTTCCAACCCAGCTCATATGAAAATCATTTGGCAGGATCTCTGGTCTGTTCAGTAAAAATATCAGTAGTATTTGGGCAGAGCCATTTTTTTAATGCATGTATTTTTAAACCATTATTATTCCACGATTAAAATTTATATATTTCTTAGCCCCGATATGCTAGTTCTTTCGGCCAGCAATAAAAGTGTCGCCTCTAAAAAACAACGTTCCGTTGTATAAGCCAGACGTAACAAAAGCAGATGTATCAATGTGCGGCTAAATACTCTACTGCAATTTTTTTAACTTCTAAGAATCGCACATTTTAAATTTTTATACCGTCGTATTAGGGATAAAAGTACTTTTAATTGCAATTTGTTTGAAAACTTCATCTGTATGTATTTTTGAGATATTAATTTTTTTATAGTTTTTAGCGCCATTTGTTTAATGTTGGCAACTCACGTATCCCATTTCTGTAGAGAGTAAAAGATAAATCGTTGGAAAATAGTAATTATATTTTTTGTCGCCATTTTTTCATAAAAACTGAAAAAAAATGTAATTAAAATAGTGCTATTTTGAAAAAAAATATAAATGAATTATTTCTGATAAAACATGGAGGTATTATAAACTATATTTGATTTTAAGTATCTATATTAATGTTACAAACAAATGAAGGCATATGAATATACCGATTTTTTTGGTCGAATTTCTTGAATGACGACATCTATTTTTTTCGATTTATGTATTATTCAGCGATACTGACGTCCTATGAATAATTTACTGTAGATGCTGTTAAGACTGGATGGTAAATGAGGAATTATTCAGCGGATACGAATGACGTCATTTTATATAAAATAAAAGCGTGTGTTTTAAGTCTAAAAATTAAAATAAGTTTTGTACTATCTATATTTATATGCATTTTTTTTCATCGGGGGCGACACTAAATTCTGTAAAAGGAGAATTCCTGTTTTTAGTTATTTTTATTAATTTTTTTAAGATGAGTAGAGACATGTTTAGGTAATAAAATTAAAGTACTGTAAAACTTGAGAAAAAATAACCTGCCTATGATGAAATCCCGTGTTTAACAAAAAGAAATATGTTGATCTATGTAAAATGAGGATATTAGTACTTTTAAAAAGAATATAATGCATTTATAACAGAGATAAACTTTCTAATAAGGGAACCTGCCTATAACGGATTTTTCTTCTTTTCTATGCAATTCCGTCTTAGGAGATTTTATTGTGTAGAATTTTTAAAATTTTTAAATCTCCAAGCCATAGAATGAGGATTAACGATAGTAATGATTCTATTGTAAACTATATTGATTTTTTAATGAATCGCTGTTTGTATGTAAATATCTGAATAATTACTAATACCATTAATTTTTTACACGGTTTGAAAATCTGAAAAACATTATGTAGAAAAACTTTCTAAGACGGAATTACATAGAAGAGAAAAAAACTTCGTTATAGTTAAGTTCCTTTTTTAGCAGGTCCGTCGTCTCTAGCAAATGTTTTATGTTTTTTTCAAACGTTATATCCAATTTGAACCGATTAAAAAAAAATTCGTTTAAAACGCGATTTCGTCACACACAGATTCTTTAACAAGTTTTACAGTTCTGTATACCCATCCGTATAAATGGATATGTACTATTCCTTAAAGAGAATTTTAATTGTGAAATAATGGTAGCTTAAAAATATATGTGTTTTAGGTCAAACTGGGACCGGGACTTCGCCGGATTTTTGAAAATTCCAGATATCTGAAGGAATATCAAATGTACTTCTGATATTCTTAATGGTGCATTTATTCATAATTAAATCAAAGCCAAGAGATATTTATATGAGAAAAGAAAATCAATGTTTTTTTTTTTAATATTTATTTTTTTCTCACATAAATATCCCTTGGCTTTGAATTATTTATGAATAAATGCAACATTAAGAATATCAGAATTACATTTGATATTCTTTCAGAAATCTGGAATTTTCAAAAAGTTATACTGTACATAATCAATCCTCTAAATTCTTCCTCTCCTAAATTTTATGATAAACTCTCATCCACTTCTTCGGTCCTCCAGCACACAATATGTCAAATGGAACATATTTTGTAACTACCAGCGGCGGTGAAATGGGGAATATAGGGGACAGTATCCCACTCCCCATCGAATAAAATATATTATACAGGGGTGACGGCAATGCTACTTTAGACAAGATTGGAGCCGTTGTGGTAGTTGGGATAATAAAACCATGTGAAATTGCATTGGCTTAGGATAAACTAGAAGGCTGGCGCCAAAGCGGTCTTTGGGATCAATAAAATCACGCCAAATTGAATTGGCCTAGGATAAACTAGTTTGGACCAATGAATAGCAGGCTAAACTAGTTTATCCTATGAGCGTTATGCCAAACTAGTTTGTCCTAGGAAAAACTAGTTTATCCTATGGGCCTTAGGATAAACTAGTTTTTCCTAGGCCAAACTAGTTTATCCTATGCGCGTTAGGATAAACTAGTTTGGCCTAGGCCAATCTAGTTTGGCCTAAAGTCGGGTTTGACTGTTAACATATATATTTTATTTTTGAATAATGTAATCGCAAATAAAAAAAATGTCCATAAAAATGTTTTACTTATGTGTGTCCCTTTCAACCCCGCGCAGTGCCCCTTTCATCCCCTACAATGGGGTTAAAAGGGACATTTCTCCCAATTTATAAAAATGCGTATATATTTTAAATCACTGTACTTGAGAATAAGAGGTTTTAGTAGTATCAAAGCAAAGGTTTTAGAGGAGAATTAGGCGCAAATTTGAAAGTAATATATTTTAATGTCATTATTTTGTAAGTTTAAAACGACAAAATGTCCCTTTCATCCCCTATCTCCCCTATTCAAAATTATTCGTAAAATACAGAACTTGTTACTTTCTTCATATATGTGTTATATAAGGTATAATTAGAAATTAAAAATTTAAAAAACTAGAAAAAGATATTTGTACAGTATAGCAGAAAACCTTTTACTTTGCAGTGTGAAATGCAAGGTAAATGGCAATCTGAAATTTTTAGTCTTATAATTCCTTTATTTTTGTGTTATTATGAATATAGTATCTCTTGAAAATACTTCTAATAATATTTTTTATTAGAATGTAAAAAAGAAAATTGTATTATGTAACATTAAATAGAAATTTTATTGTGTGGACAGCAATTTTCGTATTTTGTGATATTGCCGAATATATATTTAAAAAATAATGTATTTTAAATGAAATTTTAAGTAAAAAATCCATAAAATAACCTTTTTTAAATATTAATTTTTACGAATATCATTTCTGCATAAATTCTACGCATCCTTCAATTTCCAGAATTCGTTACGAGTAGGAATCATAGTAAACTTTATAACAACGACATGTCCTATTATATGACTACTATATAACAAAGTGCTTTTTGTTATATTTTAGTTAGTGAGAAAAATACTTGCGCGAAAATATTCCATTGTAAGATGAAGCATTAAATAAGAATTGAATTAAGGAATGAATAACAAATAAACATATTTTTAAAAGTTTTTATTGGTCTCCGTTTAACCCTTTATGCACTGAATTATGAATGCATGGACATTTTGTCTTCTAAAGCATTTTTTGTGAATTTTTGAAACTACATTATAAGATTTACATAATCATTTAATAAATTTTAGAATGATTTAAAAAGGATTAATTAATTTTGAATTTATAGGGATTTTGTGCAATTTTTATAACCCCACTCAAATCGTTTATTTTAAATATTTTTCTTAGTATTTTGTAGAATTAGGAAAATGTACAAATATAATGTTCTTACTATAGAAATATAGAAATATTTCCGAATTCAGAAATCCCCCAACCCCACCCCAACGCCAAAAAAGCTAAAAAGATGCAAGGGTAAAAGAAATCACCCTTTTTAAAATATTTTTGTTTTATGTAACCAATAATGGTTTTGGAATAAGATAAAGTAATGCTCTATAACTCATTCTAAAATGTATTACTACTAATCGATGTATTAAATGAATATAATAGCAAGTTGGTTTAATGGTACTTATAAGTACCGTCAGTCAGGGCCGTAGCAAGGTCTTCAGAGCCCCCCCCCCCCCCCTTTGGTTTCACCTTTTTCGCCCATTGATAGGTGCGCCCCAAAAATACTAAAATGCCATTTTATTTTTTAAGTAGAACTTACAGCCTTCAAAAACTTTTATAAAAAATGGTGGATATAGAAGAAAAGCACATATCTGTTTTCTATTTCTAAATCTAATCAAGATCTTTGACCAAAAAAAAAATGAATTTCGATAAAACAAAATAAAATATTATTAAAAATTCATAAAAAAAATAATTTAAAAAGTAAAAAAAAAAAAAAAAAAAATCGGCTGAAAGGTACAATAGCTCACTACTGGGCCCCTGACTTTGCTCAGCCCCCCCCTCCAAATGGGGGGTATGGGGGGCGGTCGCTACGGCCCTGCCGTCAGTGTTTAAAGGGTTAAAAGACAATTTTAGTTTCAATATTACTTCACGTATTGGGAGATTTGCTTTTTTCTGTTGAAAAAATCGTCTTTTCTTTTTCTTTTTCTTTTTTTTTTTTTTTTTTTTTTTTTTTTTTACAATTTTCTATTCTCTATAGCCTGTAGATTTTATCCGAGTACAATAATATGGCCGAAATCGAAGACCTTTCGTAGTTATTTTGTACTTTGTCGCACGTCGTCAATAGGCTTATATAACTATAAACGCAATCTACGCAAAATTACTTTTTTTTCAAACTGGGCGGGATCAGAAAGCAAAAACTAATAAACCAATTTTTCTTTTTTTAAATCAATCTGTAATTTATTCGAGCTAGAACCACTTTCAGCCATTTTTATAAAAAATAAATATTTTTAGAAGCACGCGAAAGTCTGAAAAAAAAAACTGGTCCGAAATAGACCTTTCTAGGTGCGTTTGTAATTATATAAATAAGTAGCACCTATAGTCGTCGTTCAGTCCGTCCGTCTCTCCCTCTGTACCTCTGTCCGACTGTCTATTCCTCTGTGCGACAGTCTGTCCGTCTGTACGACTGTCTGTCCGTCCGTCCGCATTTAATAGAGCAAAAACTACCCAACCGAATGGTGTGAAATTTTAAATATATAACTGCTGCAAAATTTTGTAGAGTCATTTCAAATTTTATGAAAATCGGATGCATAGTTTAATTACAGGGACAGTCAAAAGTTTTCCGTTACATTAAGGCCAATAAGAAAAAAAATTATTTCAAGTGCAATCTAATGATGTTACAGCCTTTCGAACAGAATGAAATTGATAGGCACTAATGAAGTGCATTAAAATATACATTCATTACAATGTGCGGTGCAAAACATATTTATAAAACTAGTTATAGTACGAACGCGCCTCATTTGAAGAGCGTTTTGACCAGAGCCACGTTTGAAGAGCAATTTCCAACTTGTTTCCAAATAGCTGCAATTTTTTTATCTTAAAGTAGTTGCTGCTCCAGACAATATCACTTACTTTCATAAACCTTAACGGAAATTGATTGCAAACGATTATGGCAATCCAAACGATCCTGCTCGATTGGAAGAGCAGCGCGCGTATTCTGGAGCATCCACCCACCCATCTAGAGCCACATTATGAATTTTTTATAAAAAAAAAAAATAATAATTTTTTTTCAAATGTTAACGAATAACATGCGAAAAGTCTGGAACTAAAATCTTCATTCCTTTTCTTAATTAAATTGCTAAAGAACCCCCCCCCCCTCCCCTTAAAATATATAATGTGAACATTAAAGAGGTCCACAATGTTACTTAAAAAGTGACTAAAGTAATTAAAAATATGTTACAAATTTTAAATATACATTTTATTTAAAACTTCTTAGTACTTTCAAGCCTTCCAAACTCATCATCAGAGATTATCTTAATAACTAAAAGTTGTTTATTGATACAAATACGTCACTACGTTTTGAAAATGGTAGAGCCAGTAATTACTAGAGTTGAAAGTAGAAGTAGCAGTAGTTGTTTATTGGATTGAATTTAATTAGAGGAAACATGTATTACTATTATTAATTGCAGTTCCATTTATTTTATGACATCACTCTTTTTCTCATATATCACATTCCATGGGTAGAAGAAAATATTTAGCTTCCGTACTTTAAATTTTTTTAGTCACTTTGCTCAGGTTTTCAGGAATTATTTTCAGGATAATAAAATTTTAAATAAAATTTTTATATATTATTATATTATTATTATTATATATTAATAAACATTTTAAATAAATGTATATTTTAAACTTGTAACATCTTCTTCATTACTTTAGTCGCCTTTTAAGTAAGATTGTGGACCTTTTTAATGTTCACATAATATATATTTTATATTGAATCAAGGTGAAAAATTGCGTTTAGTCTGATGATTTTTTTAATCCCCCCCCCTCTTTTCAAGGCTTCTACAGACAAAATCCGACTTAAGAAGAAATATGTGCTCTAAATTAAGCGAAATATAGTTTTAGAATTAATTGTATTTGCCACCAATACATAACTATGAAAATAACATTTTATTATTGTTGTTATTAAAAAAACATTTAAAATAAAACATATTTTATGATTTTGCAAAATATGCTTATATTTGTATTTTAGCTAATGATGCAAACGCGATTAAATCAAACACAGTGTATTTTTGAAAACAAATTTTTATTTCAATTATCTAAGAATTTTTCAATTTTAAAATCCATACCTCTGAATAGAATTTAATGAGTAAACTAAAAATAAACATATTTCTTTCTGTGTAGTTGCTCCTTAACAATTTATTCATATTTCAAGCTCCATTTGCATAATACTTTAAATTTTTATCAAATATATGCACACTCCAGAAATTAAATTATTTTCGATTTGAGGAATTGTAAAAGAATTATATTCTTTTCATGAACAAATATTTATTTAAATGTAATTTTTCCGTATTTACATGTGTATTTAAATTGAGGCAATTTTTTACTTCAAGAAAAAGCCGTTAAACTAAGCATCGTTCTACTTTCATTTGATTAATTGAAGAAGAAAATTTATTCCATTTCAATTTACAGAAATTGCGTGCCGGTACTTGTTTTTTTTATTTCTTTCTGCTCGAGTTTCGCATTCAAGAAATAATAATACATGCCTTTAAGTCCTTTGTATTAAATAATCTGAATAAGAAATGCAATGATTACGTTTCAATACATTTCATTCGGTTATTTTAAATTTTTCTGGTGATTTTGCCATCCAAAAAGCAAAATTGCAAACTGAATTCGAAAATATTAGTTCAACTAATTCCTACTTCTTTATAATAGTCATTATTCTGTGTTTTGGAAGAAAAAATCGAATTTTTCAAACTGTAATAAGGAATGCAGAATATTTTCTACACAACAATTACAGTACATAGCTTCTCAGTACAGTAGGATATATTAACAAAGTAACCTGTTTCAAAAGCAATAAATTTTAACATTTCTTTATGAGACAAAAATCACACATCCATTTAACAACAATTACAATGAAGGGAGTTAGGAGAACGAGCATTATTTTGGCTGAGAAAATAATGCCAAAAGCATAGGTGCCAAGATTCCGTTTTTTTTTATTAATTCAAACAAATTATATTTGAACCTTTTTGAAAATTGCTGCATTTGAAAAGCGCGGTTGACCATTAAAAATAGTTGTATTTCAGTTTTTTTTTTCCATCAAGAGTTCCCCATCATACTTTTTTTCATCCTTTTTTAATGAAATCTAAAGTTTTTCTGTTAAAAGAAATCCCGAAATAATATATTTGCTCTAGAAAAGATCATGTCTCTGAAACAATAGAAGATAAAAGTGGCAGAATAAAATTAACAAACTATATCTCAAAGCTTAGTAACTTTGAGTTTTATAAAGTAAATAGCAGATTTCATTTTCAAATAACTAGTTTCTGATATATAAAGCAAAACTGCCTTTTCAAACTATTCAGATTATTAACAAGAATAAAACATAATGTACGACCGGACTTATGAGATGATAGTCTGTTTATGGTTAAAATAGTTAACATCATACAACTAATTTATCACCTGAATTCGTTACATCCATTTGCTTTAATAACATTACAGCCCTATTTTTAGATGTTTTACTATAATGACAGCACTAAAATTTGTGCACATAAGTAGATAAGTTCCATATTAGGGAGTAGAGAAGAATAAAATGAAATTACAGAGAAACAGCTCTCTTTTTTATTTAGTAATGATATAATGAACGAATAAAAGTAATGATGGGTAAACAAACTTTGAGTTTGCTAATTGTTTTTTTGTAGGAAAACCGTGAAATATTTTCTTCCTTAAAGGTTTTCCTGTGTAGATTTGAAATATTTTGCAACCATGAAGCATACATTTTTACAAAATAAAGTAGTGTAAAGATAAGTTAAGCAACAGTTTTTAATCTCTTAATTACCACGGAGCCTTTTTCGCATTCTCTCTGTCTTCGGGGATTGAGATCCCGAAAAAATAAATAAAATAAAATTATACCTTACATGACGAAAATCTGTCCGAAACGGATACTCTTTCAGGTGTCTAACGAGACCGTTTTTACAGATATTACTATATAAATAACTGAATGTACTTTTAAACAGTATTCTTAATTCCTTTGATTGTATTAGCAAGACTTTACGCATATTCTATTCTATTATAAAAAATTCATTTAACTCGCAACTTTCAAGCAATCTGAAAATGTTTTGCGAGCCACATGGGATCCAAGGAACGCAGTTTAATAATCCCATGGATCAGAGCCTTTCTTTTACACAGAAAGCAGTTAGTAACTTTAGAAAAAGATGTACGAGGATGGTTCAATAATTATTGTCCTGTGTGTGTATAAAATATTTGTGCTGCGATGGTTGATGTAGAATATTGAAGCCTAACGAAACTTAAATGCCTATATGCTCAATTTCAGTAACAGCTATATTAAAATTAACATATTTGTTTTCATTTTAGGTGTGAGAGGTGGCACCTAGCTTGAAAGAGGGGGTTAGGGAGAAAGGCTGGTTTGAAGCTTATAGGGCCAGACCTAAAGCAGTACTTTGATAGATTTGTGACAGTGGATGTGAAGTTGTTACATCACTATGATCCCGAGTCCAAACGACAGTACCCACGTCACATTCACTGTCACTCCCCCAACCCCCCCCCCCTTTCAAGCTAGGTGCGACCTCTCACACCAAAAACAAAAAAAATGTCTATATAGCAGCTACAGTTCTGAAATTGAGTATTTAATCATATAAGGCATTACGCTTCAATATTACACATCAACCATCGCAGTACAAATATTTTATACACATTCGGGATAATAATTATTGAACTATCCTCGTAATTAAAACCATTGTAACAATATTAATTGAAAAATATATGCTCACATAGATTTAGATCCCATGAAATAGTTGAATTTTCAATTTAAAAATTTGTCAGATGTAGTGTATATTTCAATAAAAAAAATACATTCTATGTTAAATATCCGATAAATATGAGAATTTGTGTGAAATAAGTTTTAATTGCGCATGCGCAAGCGATAACAAATATTCTTTTATAAAATTTCGGTATTTAACTACATACAGAAATTCATATAAAAAGGCCAGCTGAATGTGGCGAAAATTTAGAAATATTTCGGCGATGTAGTCAGCTTAATTTCAGCTACTTTCTAAAAGTAGTTGAGTAATAAAATATTTTTTACAAATTATTGTAATTTTTCTTTTGTAGATCTAAAATGATTAATGAGATGTTTAATATTCAAGATAAAAATATTACACGTTCTTATTTTAAAGTGAACTTATCTTTGAATTTTATTGATACATAACTAAAATATGTAAAAAATGCTACAAAACAGGAATTCCGCTTTTTCAGAATTTCGTGTCGCCCCCGATGAAAAACAAATATATATATATATAGATAGATAGATATAGATATAAATATAGATAGTACAAAACATATTTCTGTTTTAAGATTTAAAACACACGCTTTTTTGTATAAAATGACATCATTCACTTCCGGAGGAAGATTTTTTAATTTACGATCTAGTCTTAAAACACCATCTGCAGTAAAGGATGCATATGACGTGAATGTCGCTGAATAATACACAAATCCAAAAAAAGAGATGTCGTCAGTCAAGAAACTCTACAAAAATATAAAAAGTCAGCTATCTAATGATTCATATGCCTTCATTTGTTCGTAATATTAATATAGATACTTAGAATTAATTATAATTTATAATAGCTGCATGTTTTATCAGAAATAAACCATTTATATTTTTTTCAAAACAGCACGCATTTTAATTATAATTCTTTCAGTTGTTTTGGAAAAATGGCAACAAAAAGATATAATTACTATTTTCCAATTTACTTTACTTTCTACAGAAATGGAGTACTTGAGTTGCAAACATTAAACAAATGAGCTAAAAAGTGCAAAAAAAAAAAAAAATAATATCTCAAAAAGAAATTGAGAACAGTTTTCAAACAAATAGTATTTAAAAGTACATTTTTTTTTCAATACTACTTTATAAAAATTTTAAATGTGCGATGCTCAGAAGTTTAAAAACTTGCAGTTGAGTATTTAACAGCACAATGATACATCTGCTTTGTTTTACAGCTGGCTTATACAACGGAACGTTATTTCTTAGAGATGACACTGTAATTGCTGGTCGAATGAAATTGCATATCGGAGGCTAATAAAATAACTGACAATTAACTAAACAAAACGTAAATAAAATAACTAATATAATTGTAAAATAAGCAATATATAACACTAAACTAAAATATGAAAATAACATTATTGCATTCCGATCATAGATTCTAAAGATATTCGGAGCGAATCTTTACTCAGAAAATCTTTTTAATTTTATATGTTGTAGGGATTATATTAATTAATAAAATTATAAGGAAAACAAAATGATGAAAATATAAAATATGATATTCCACGAAAGCATTTGAATGAGTTTCCCCTTTTTAAATTGCACTAGGTACTATAAAGGTGTTTTTACTCTCGTTTCATTTATCAAAATGTTGCAATATCTTTTCTTAAAAAAATCATGGTTAATTTAGAAAATCGAGTTATCTGAAATGATCTGCATAATGTTTATCATACTTATTTGATATAAAATATGGCATTTTTTTTTCAAATGCTAAAACTTTGATGTATTGGTAGTTCAGTATTTATAAATAATTATAAGTTCATAAAAAAATAAACACAGAGCGGTGACTAAGGAATAAAATAATTATTTCACTGACAATCGCAAAGTTTTACACAAGTAAGTTAAACAACTACGTTCTGTGATACGAGTTACATCAGAAATAAAAAAATCTTGTATCACTCTCTTCATCATATAACCATTAAAGTTGAAATGATGTCTGGATATTTAAGTGATTCCTTCCAATGCTTTTAATAAAAACAAAAACACTTCAAAAACTATCGTTTAATGACATTTATATGTGAAATATTCTACAGAATATAAAAATTCAATTCGTTGCAATTATAAGAATTTAAAAACTGAAATTACTTTAACTTTGCAGTTTTCGTATTCTATTAAAAATATTACATTTATTTACGTCAGCGTTCTTAGTTTAGTTTTTGAAATTTACTTAAATAAATTTGCATTAGAAGAAGTAATTCTAATGCACTTACATTAGAAGTACTTATTTTAATGTAAATGCATTAGATGTTTATATAAATAATTTATTTTTACGTTTCTGCTTCTACTTTTCAACATTTTTACTTCCGACACCATTCCATTTAGTTTCCACATAACATTTTTTTTCCCGACGCATTTGAAATGTAGGTAAAATTTCCGGAATCTTAAAATAATTTCCTTTTAGAACAGATAAAAATTTAAAAAGCTTTTAGAAATTAAATGAATGAAAAAGAATAAATATAATTTATAGGAATTATTTCAAATTGTGTAATGAAAGTTAGTTCATTTTACTCACTTATTCATTGTATGTGAAATGAAACATTGTACGTTTAAATACATGATTTTAACGTAAATATTACAACTCGCATTTTTAAATATTTTAGTATAAATAAACTTTTTATTATTTATATGTTTTAGCATGTCTTTTATAATGTGTATAGTTTTATAACACTATATCATTTTATATTATAATAACAAAAATTTTAAATACATTTTTCTATACCTCTAATATGAGTGAAAAATAGCATCATTTTCCACACAAATTCAACAAAATTTTCTAATCAGACATTTTAAACCAAAATGGAGCTAATTTACACGCGCGTGCACACGCACACACACACACTCATATATATATGGGGCATTCTCACAAACTTTGACTTTGGGGAATAAAAATCTGGTGGAATTAAACTTGCTAAAATAACATTTTAATCTGATAGACGAATGCCTTAATGATTGAAAATAAAGAAAAAATGGTCAGCAGCGAAAACTTTTTTATTTAACTGAGGTTTATGTTAAACTTCCGAGTTTAATTTTCCTTACCATTTTACCACTAAAATATTTTAATTTCTTCTAAATTTTTACTTAAAATAAATTTGCATAGTACCCATAGGATATTCAAATAAGAAATAATAACAATGTAGCATTTTAGTACAAAATTTTGTTAGGATTTTTTGCACATTTTTTAAAATTTGTTTATAAAATCCCATGGTGACATAAAATTTTAAAAAAAATCATGCTAATCATGCTATGCTATTTAATGTTAAATATACAATGCGTGTACCGCGACAAAAAATTCAAAACAAATAATTAATATTTTTTTACAATTTTGTTTCTAAATTGCATATTCATTGCGGAGCGTCACCCATACATTCAGGCTGACACGCCACACGTGTGCGGTAGTTATGCCGCGCTTGTAATAAGAACAGAATGAAATTGTAAATAAAAATATAAAAAAAATATTCAAATCTGGACTATAATTAACGATGTAGTAACCAGATGAAACAAAATGAGTACAATGAAACGTATTAGTGGATTCAAATTAATAATTGTTTGCCTACTTTCACTAGTAAAATTATCGATTTTTTTTACATTAAATTTTAATTGTTATTTCTGCAACAACATAACATCAATGTATTAGAGAGGGAAAAGAATAAAAGTAAAATTGTGTTTACATAATTTATTTGTTAACCCTTTCGGGACCGGCGACTTTAACAAAAGTTTTATTCGGTTTGCACCACTTTTTAAAAAGAAGTTACCTTTACTTAAATAATCATGATAATGGCCTAATTAAAAGACACAAATATTACTTTTCTTTTTTACTGGTTCCAGAAACAAATTATGTATGCTCTTTTTGAAGGTGCTTATATGCACCCATGGTCCCGAATGGGTTAAAAGACCTGTTTTTTTCGAGCACAATCTACACAAAATGTGTCGAAAAAGTACAGTCTTTAAGTAATTACATTTGACACACGATACAACGAAGCCAATTGCACTTCCTCTTTTTTGGAATAGTTTTCGAAACATCCCTTGCAAAGAAAGTCTGCATTACGCGTAATCCATTTTTTCATTATTATCATTTTGACTTGCATCTTTCTTGCTCTTCCTACTTTTTATTTTTCCATTTTTCTCCTTTGGTTTTAGTAAACTTGATAACATGCCTAACTTGGTTAGTCTGCGCAAAAAGTAAAGGAAAAGTTAACAACACTTAAACATACCGTAAGAAAGAAACTGCGGCAAGTATACCGGAATTGCAGTGCAGCATGTAGCCCATTTTGTATGGTACAGACGTCGCACATCACAGTTGCCTGCCAATGCTAAGTAAAATGGCGTAACCATACACACAGAACTCTATACAAACTCGGCACTTAGTTTTGACTAGGAAATCATGCATCCATTTAGTAATTAGCGTACACAAAGTATTTAAGCATAACGCGTTCAAAAGTTTGGACAGTGAAATCATGCGCTTACGTTAAAATAAGGATTTTACATCTACAAGTAAACATCGAAATGGTATTCACGCTATACACTGGTTAAAATAATCTCATTGTGTACCTATTCTGCGCGTTTGACGACACTCTATCGATAACTACAAAAAATATAAAGGGTGCGGCGACTCTCCCGGAGTTACCCTATATTTGTCGGATGTTTCTCGATTTTCAAGATTATGAAGAATAGCTTCGACTTAATATTTATCAACGACTATTTGATCAAAAGGACAATTAGGATGTTAACAAAAAAAAAATAAATAAATAAATAAAAAAAAAACAAGTGGGTAAGTGTGATCATAGATTGTACAGAGGGTTTCCTTTAATATTCCTTTCAAAACACTTTCTTTCAAAACGTCAAATACATTTATCGCCATGGAACACCTTTTAAATTTTGGCAAATCCTTCCTAAACGATCTTAAACTGTCAAACAGATTCGCCTTGTTATATTTCCTAATTTTGTTCGTCCCCCTCCCCCCGCGAAATGCTACGATATATCAGATGACGGGTATCTGCCAAATTTAGAAAAAAAAACCTTGCGGGGGGCAAGATGGGGGGATGGTTACCATGATTCTTGACGCGGCCTGATATTCAAAATATCTCTTATGTTTTATAAGCTATATTAAAGTTCTAAACGGAACGTTCAGTTATATTTCCTAATTTTGTTCGTGCCCCTCCCTCAACCCCCCCTCTCAAAATGCGACGCACCATTCTCCTTTACAATTTTTTATCATGTGTTATAAAGTATCTTAAAGTTTAAAACAGATCGCATTGTTAGATTCCCTACTTTAAATGAAATCGCGATCTGTTAGTTCTAGATTCCACCACCAGGGAGCGCACTATATTCTTAACAAAAGCGTATCTGAACGAAAATCCTTTACACAACCTAACAGTAGATATGTTACTCGAGGAGGTGATGGTCTTCACCAAGAATTTAAGATATTTGTTGAAATTACTATCCGGAAATAGTGATAACTTCTGACATATTTAAGTGTAACTTTTGACATATTATAATAAGTAGCATGTATTTGAGTACTCCGTCAAACAATCGCACCTGAAACGGTATCTGAAGCAAAGGTAAAATATATAAATATTTCGCCCCTCCCCCTCCCCCTACCTGCTTGAAATTCCACGCACCATTTTTTATGCACTTTTTCGTATGTGTTATAAACTATCTTAAAGTTTCAAACAGATCGCCTTGTTAGATTTCCTAGTTTAAATGAAATCGCGGTCTGTTAGTTCCACATTCCATCACCAGGGAGCGCACTCTATTCTTAACGAAACTGTATCTGAACGTAACTCCGTTAAACAACCTATCAGGAGATATGCTAGTCGTGGGGGTGGCGGTCTTAACCAAGGATTTAAGATACTATTTGCTGAAATTACTATTCGAAAATAGTGGTATGAACACTCATAATTTTTTTTATATTGAATAAGTAATAGTTATCTCATCACACCATCAAATAACCGTACGCAAGACAGCGCAAAACACCGTGTTATACTGCCTAATTTTGCTTGCGCCCCTCCCCTTCCCCCCTCAACCGGAATATGATGCGCCATTCTTTTTTATAATATGTTAGTGTTTGTTATAAATTATCTTAAAGTTTAAAACAGATCGCTTTGTTGGAATTCGTACTTTAAATGAAATCGCGATATGTTAGTTCCACATTCCACCACCAAGGAACGCACTCTATTCGTAACAAAGGTGTATTTGAACGAAACTCCTTTACACAACCTATCGGTAGATACATGGGTCGGGGAAGGTGGTGGTCTTAACCCAGAATCTAATATATTTGCTGAAATTACTATTTGAAAATAGTAGTATCAATACTTCTGAAATATTTATCTGGCATAAATAACATTTATGCTGTATTTTTATAAATCGAACACCGTCCAGAAGAATACTGCAATGAAACATCGCGTGACTGACTTTTAAAATAAGTATGTAATAGAAATAAGAAATTAGTGAAATTAGCGTCTCCCCCCCCCCCCCCTATGGAGGCATTCGATCCGCCACGCAACGATGCTTCAGGGTTCGATGGTATTGCAAGATTTAAAAAAAAAAAAAAAAAAAAAAAAAAAAAAACCTCCAACATTATAGGTGACAGAAATGAAGTCAATATTTATTCATTTCAAATGAAACAGACAGTTCGTAAAAAACAGTATACATGGAGATATGTAGATATATATAGCTATATATGGAGAAGTACTCCGTAACGTCAAAAAGAAAGCATAATACGGAGGCTTTGTTATCGGGACCTTACAGCACAGGGGGAGAAAGCCAAGTGAACTTTTTGCGTACTGATTCACATGACTTGGCGTAGTACATTATCGCCAATTTACAAAGTTTTTTGACGCCGAACAAAAAGAGACAAAGAATTGGAGGGAGGTTTAGCAGAAAATAAAGTGGCAGCCCACCTTCATCACTCACTCACGTGATGAAAAGCGATACTTCTTTTTTGTAGTGAGAGCGACATCAAGTCGAGGTTTGTTTATTTTAACACAAACAAATTAGCTTAAATGTGATTTTGAAATCTTAACGAATGTAGGGAAATGCAGAGAAAAAGCATATGTGCTATGATAAATGAAATATATTTGACACCGCAATTCCCATAAAATAATTTTATTTTTTTGTTATTTCTTTTTAACCGTCAAATTCTAGCTGCAATTAAGAATGACTTATTTACAACGTAGAAAAAATACGATAACAGAAATTGTAATGTTAAAAAGGGGAGGCGCACTTAGATTATTGTGTCTTTATTTGATTACTTTTAAACAAAGACCGTTATGAAATAGAAATTAATTATGCGAGAATGGAATTTGAATAACTGGAAAATGAAATCTTAAATCATTGTATTTGAACGTGTTGAATTAAGTTTGTTGTGAAAAGGAGAGAGAAAAAAAATACTTGTAGATAGAATTACGTATTGTTTTAAGAAAATGAATTAATTTAAAGATTTCACTTGTTCAAAGTAGATTTTGAGTAACGAAGGGCTGGAAAATGATATGTGCAGAGAAACTGCCACACCACCTACCAGAAGTTTCAAGCGCCAATCTTTATTTAAACTTTTCTTATGTGTTATGAACTACCTTCAAGTTTCAAACAGATCGCCTTGTTAGATTTCCTAATTTAAACGAAATCACAGTTAAAAAAGAACGTACCTTCATTTTAATATACGCATTTGATAGAAATAAAACCAATTAATTAAATATTAATTAATACCTCAGCTTGCAATTAAGATAGGAATTTGAAATGGCCATGTATGTAATCAGCGAAAATTATCACGTCGGGATGTATAAAAATTTAATCTAAAAATTAAATATCTTAAAAGTTTAAATTTCGTATTAAAACATCATACTATGAAAAATCACGTGACTAGGTGCCATTTGTCTGGAGACAAAAATTTATCCCAGCCGTCGGAAATCAAATCTATCAACACCTGCTTTTGTAATGGAAGAAAATTTAATTTTTATCGATCAATTTTTAGAGGATTTTTTCTGTTATACACATCACAGAGAAACGATCTATATACCTACTGAAAGTAGATTTTTTTTGCATCTGCCTGTATAAATTTAAAATTTCTAATGCCAATATTTTCTGAGATGCGAAACGATTAAAAAATGTCCAATACACTTTTTAGCTTAAAGTGCGTTCTGGTAAACCTTCAATTTCGCAACTGGAAGCGCAGGTGTGTGGAAATGAAAATATCTCGAGAGTCTGTTCGTACCTGCGTTCGTTTAATGCCGTTTCTTCGTTAATGAGACGTAATATTGGAAGTTTTTAATTAATAACGTCCGTTAATTACGATTTTTTCAAAATTTTATGATTTGTCGTTTGATCTCAGGTGACCAGCTATAGGTATGCAAAATTTCAAGGCTCCATCATATATAGTTTCTGAGAACGGGCTCTGTGACAGACAGACACAGGAGTGAGACGAATAGAGTTTCGTCAGATGAACGAAATCCTAATAATAAAGTTTTGGGATCACACTGTAAAACAAAATGCACGAAATAATCTATTGCTATAACTTACGAATATTTGGATATTATACAATATATGTATTCATTTGTGGAAGAATAGAACGTATATTCATGGAGATGTATTGATTTTTCTAACAAGTTCAAAAATTTTTTGCAAAGTTTTTTGTTTATATCATGCAGGGTTTTTTACTAAATTTTACGGTAGTTTCAGTAAACTTGACAAAATGTAGTAGAAATAATATGGTGTAATTTGAATGTAAATATATTAAATATTTGATTAAAGATGATCACTTGTATGAAATATTTTTTATCTACTCATGGGCTCACGATAAAAAATGTTTTCTTCATCATTTTATAGTCAAATCTATGGAGCAACTCATAAAAATTACCAGTCAAATATCGTGAAAATTCAGAAAGATATTGGCGATAGACTGAGCTAATTTTTAGTTGTTCTCTAAAAACAGCTAAAAGAAAAGGTGTTTTCCATAAATTGTTATTTTTGTATATATTTTTTTTTAATTTTTATTTATTATTGATACTTCAGTTCTTCTTAGAAAATGACCAGAACGAGCCTATTCCAAGAAAAGGGAAGTATCAAAATTTAAGCATTTATTCCAAATCTACTCGTTGACATTCATTAAGTACAAATTCCTTTGCTGAAAGCCAAATAATAAAAAATGACAACTTGTGGAAAGTCCCTTATCATTAAGTAACTTTTAGAGAGCAACAAAAAATCAGCTCACTATATTGTGATATCTTTCTGAATTTTCACGGTATTTGACTGGGTATTTTTTTATGAGTTGCTCGATAGATTTGACTATTAAATCATGAAAAGAAAAATATCATGTGCGCATGCACAGATTAAAAAAATGTATACAACTGCTCATATTTCATCAAATATTTAATATTTTTACATTCCAATTCTACTATATTATTCCTAATACATTATCAAATTTTTTGAAACAGGCATTAAATTTGGTAAAAAATCTGCATGATATAAACAAAAAATATGCAAACATTTTTTGAACTTTAAAAAAAAAATCGTTATATCTCTATGAATATAAGTTCTATTCTTCCACAAACGAATACATATGTTATACAATATACATATATTTGTAAGCTATAGCTATAAATTATTCCGTTCACTTTATTTTAGAGGTTGATCCCCAAAATGATTATTTTACTGAGATTTTTTT
This sequence comes from Maratus speciosus, assembly GCA_963932465.1. Lineage (NCBI taxonomy): Eukaryota > Metazoa > Arthropoda > Arachnida > Araneae > Salticidae > Maratus > Maratus speciosus. Next base: position 388,203,513 of record OZ010788.1, on the reverse strand, counting down.
AACCCCTTAATTGTCCTTCTGATTAAATCGCCGTTAAGAAATATGAAATTGGATAAATTCTTCACAATCTTGAAGTTCCAGAAAAATTCGAAAAATATATCTTTAAATATTTGTCAAAATGTGTAAATTTTAAAGTGTCTGGTGATTACTGGCCATATAGTGTATATATATATGTATATTTATGGGGTGAGACTCCATACATAACTCACAACTCACTTTTAGGACGAGCACTGACATTTATTGAGACGAACACACAAACAAAAAATACAGATATAAACACTCTTCTCGTTCTTTAATTAGCTTAAAATCTATAATTCAGGACGTCGTTGAATATTTCTGAGGTTTCCTTACGTCGTGTAAATATTCAATCTTATTTCACCGAAATATGTTCTGTTCTTTTTTAACAAAACCCCGCGTCGTAAAACTCATTTCGTTCTCTTTACTTCTTCCACATTTCCACTTCACACAGCTTCATTAAGGCTCGTTTCCTTTTTAATCTCGAAGCGGAAAATACGGGGACACTCAGTCTGATGCAGGTGTTGCTTGCGAAATCTCCACAAGCGGCCGTCCTGACATCTGGAGCTGCCGCAGCGACATGTGGTAAAATAGAATCTGAAAAACAAAAAACAAAAACCAGTAACTGTTCTTAGGGGAAAAGAAAAAAAATTAATCTGCACATCATAGTTGAAGTAGCGTAACATCGTATAGAGATTTCTTTGAAAGCAGTGACTTGTAAAATGTTTATAGGACACAGAAAGAAAAGATTTTTTTTTTTTTTTTTTTTTTTTTTTTTTTTTTTTTTAAGTTTCAGTTTTCGTCAGGCCAAGGTTTCATGTATTCAGCCCAGGAGCTAGTATTTATCGGTCCTTCAGTTGATGAAATTTTCGTTACGTCGTAGGTGTCGTTAGACTTCACTTTGATTACTTTATACGGACCTAAGAATTTAGATTTCAACTTTAAACCTGGTCCTTGCTGGGTTCTCTTAATTGCTACAAGGTCACCAAGCTTGTACTTACGGGGTTTCTTACGTCGTAAATTATAGTGCTTGCGATTTTCTTGTTGAATTTCCAGAATATTCTTCTTGGCTTCTTTACGGAGTTCTTCTCTGTCTTTCATAAATTGTTCTTCGACTGCACTGTTTAAGAGGTCAATAATTTGTACATCTTCTTTCTGTTTCATTTTTGTACCAAATAATATTTCAAACGGTGTTCTCTTAGTGCTTCTTTGGTAAGTTGAATTAATGACTTGTTGAACTTTAGGAACATGTTTAAACCATTTGGTCGGTTCGTCTTTGGACATTTTAGAGATTACAGAAATTATGGTGGAATTAAGTCGCTCTACTTGACCATTGGCACGGGGAAGGCCAGTTCTAACTGTCTCGTGCTTTATATTTTCATCTTGACAATAATCAGCAAATTCTTTGCTTGTAAATGCAGGACCTTTATCGCTAATGATAATGGAAGGATTGCCAAAAGTATGACTTTGTTGTCGTAGTTTTGATATAACTTCGGTAGCAGTAGTACTTTTACATGGATACAACCAGACGAATTTAGTAAATGCGTCTATTAAAGACAAAATATGTTTATAATTTTTGTTGGTTGTTTCAAGAGGGCCTAAATGATCAATGTGGTAGGTTTGGAGAGGAGTATCTTCTTTAGGTAAGGAATGTAATTCACCTTCTTGTTTGCCACGTTTGCGATTATACAAAAGGCATGTTACACAATTTGCTATAATTTTATCAATTTTATTTGACATATTAGGGATGAGAAATTCTTCGTTAAGGAGTTCTTCATAGCGTTTACGGCCAAAATGTCCTTTGTCATGAACGTGTTTAATGACATTTAGCTGCATTTCATCCGGCACAACTATCAGATCGATATCTTTATGATTTTTATAGAGAACGTTATTTTTAAGGAAATAGTTGTCATATGGCTTTGTTTTCAAAATTTCTTTGATGGCCTGTATATGTTCGTCAGTGTTCTGTGATTGTATGATTTTGGTAGTAAAACTATCTTGAATGATCATTCATACATATTGGATTTCTACTTAAAGCATCGACATGGCGCATGCGTGTACCTTGTCTGTGTTCGATTGTATAGTTATAGTCAGCTAACATTAAAGCCCATCGAGCAATCTTGGTGCAAAGATCTTTTTTATTCATAGTAAGGGCGAATGCGTTGCAATCTGTGACTATCTTGAAAGGAATACCTAGAATGTAAACGCGAAAAATTTTAAGGGCTTCTATGACAGCTAAAACTTCTAATTCATAACTCGAATATTTACGTTCGGCATCTGTGGTTTTTTTGCTCATAAAATAGACAGGGTGAAATTGATTGTCAATAGAAGACTTTTGAAGGAGGACTGCTACGTAACCGTCAATAGATGCATCACAGTGAATTTCTGTTTCGTTACTAGGGTTATAAATGCTTAAAACAGGACCGGAAGAAAGGATGTGTTTCAGCTGATTAAATGCATTTCGTTGCTGGTCGCCAAAGTGAAATTTAGTGTCCTTTCTAAGAAGATCTGTTAAGGGCTTAGCTATTAAAGAGTAATCTTGAATGAATTTACGAAAATATGAAGTTAATCCGACAAATGAATGTACATCTTTTATACTTTTAGGTTCTGGGAAATTAAGGACAGGACAGCTTTAGTTTTTAAGGGGGATGGGTGCAGTTGACCATTTTTAATGTGGTAACTCAAAAAATCAATTTCTCGTTGTAGAAAGTGGCATTTTTTGAGATTCAGTTCTAAACCATATTCGGATGCAGTTGTAAGGACGCGTTGTAATTTCTGGAGTCCTTCGACTTCGTTTTCAGCTGGTATTATGAAGTCATCCATATAGACAATAAGTACTTTTTCATTAATGAGGTCTCGAAAAACGTTATAAATATATCTTTGAAACACTAACGGTGCATCGCTAAGGCCATAATTCATATATAAGAATTCAAATTGACCAGAATGTGTTACGAAAGAACTATATTTTCTACTATTTTCTTCTACTTCGACATGAAAAAAAGCATTTTTAAGGTCAAGAGTAGTAAATACTTTTGCAGAATGCAACTGATCAATAATGTCATCAATTACTGGGAGGGGAAAACGTTGTTTATGTGTTTTAGAATTTAACTTCCTATAGTCAACACACAATCTATATGAACCATCTTTCTTTTTTACTAGGACAATAGGTGATGAAAAATTACTAGTGCTTTTACGAATAATTCCTTTTTCGAGCCACTCAGAAATTTGTTTTTCGACGAAGTTTTTCTCTATTTGCGCCAAGCGCCTGGGAGGACAAGTAACAGGTTCTTCGTTTTCCAGATGAATTGATAATTTAACATCAGTTGTCTTTATTTTTTTAGGAGAATAATTTTCAATAAGTTCTGAAATTTTTAAACGTATTGTTTCATCGGTAATATGAGATAAATCAAGATTAAGATCGTCTAACACATGAGCAATATTAATCAAAAAATTATTGGACGTATCGTCATTTTTCTCGATTTTTTGCATCGAAATATTATTTCCAGAAATTGTTAAAATACTTTGTTGAATGATATCTGTACCAATAATAAGATCAAAAGATATGGAATAATCTGGGACTACATAAACATTAGTTGTATAATTAAAATCATCTATCATAATGTTCGTAGAGAAAAAACCTAGGGGTTTGATTATAGTATTTCCTAATCTAGTTAATGTGAAAGTTGAATGTTCAAGGTTCAAAATTGTAGGGAGTTTGCGATAAATACTTTCCTTTAGTAAACTTCTTTCACTACCTGATGTAACATTTACAGACGAAATAATGACTTGTTTGGTCATGAAAGTGTTCGACGTGACAGTGGAAACATTGGAGGGTTCTGACTTAACTCTAGGCCTCCTTGGTTGATCACATTGAGCCGATTTATGGCCAAAATTCGAACAATTAAAACAACGGGGGCGTTTATCTTTATGTCTGCATTGGCTACTTTTATGATTCGACAAACCACAATTAAAGCAAAAAAGATCAGATTTTGGTCGAAAGGATTTCTCTTTCACTGGCATTTCAGGTTTGACTTTACGAAATTTAGTGTTCTCAAAGTCATGTCGAATTTTGTCATACATTTTGAGCTTTTGCTTGAATTCTACAATGGATTGGCATCCATATAACATGGATTTTCTGAAAACAGAGTCGGGTATACCATTTATGATGTATTGCATTAATGCGGAATCCTCGATTTTACCACGCGAGCATATTTGTTTCATGATAAGAAAATATTCTTCTTTTGATTCATTTTCTTGCAATTTTCGTTTATTTAATATATTATGTAACTCGGCAGAATTATAAGTGGTGCTAAATTCTGATATTAAGAGTTGTTTAAGTTTGTCATATGAATTGATATGAAATTCTGTTTGTGCTAATAACTGGGCTTTTCCTCGTAATGATCTTTTACAAAATATGAATTTATGAAAGTCAGATAAATTAAACATATTAGTAACATCCTCAAAATTATTAAACCATACATGTATATCACTAAAAGAACTACCATCGAAAGGAGGTATTACACATTCAATATCAGTAAAATTAATAGACGATGGCATAAAACTTTGAACTGGAAATTGCTGTTGTTTGTCAAAATTTGATAATTCAGTGTTATTACTTGAAGTGATATTATATGAAGGCAGTTCGGGTTCCGAGTCAGTGTCACTTTCATTTTGTATAATATTATTTTGTAGTAAGGTCAAGTCTGAAAGGTATGTAACTAATCGGGTTGCGAGATCGTTTAAAGATCCCTCATTATCAATACAAAGTAGATTGCACACTGTATTCAGATCATTTAATGAACAATCAGTTTGAACTTTAGTTATTTTATTTTTGAATTCGGTGCTGTCGGATTCAAAACCGAAACCAGTAAAATCACGTATTCTCTTTCTATTAGAGCGATCACCGTCAGCATCAAATAGGAATTTATGCAGCAATTTAATTTTATGCGTTCGTTCGTTTTTAAATGCAACTTCCAGTTCAGGTATCTCAACTAACTTCATAATCAAAATAATAATAATGAACTCACCGTTAGAATAATATCCGGCTTGAATATGTAGGATGAATAACTCTAATTAATCATATTGGTGGGTTAACTGTCACTTATGACACCAATTTATGGGGTGAGACTCCATACATAACTCACAACTCACTTTTAGGACGAGCACTGACATTTATTGAGACGAACACACAAACAAAAAATACAGATATAAACACTCTTCTCGTTCTTTAATTAGCTTAAAGTCTATAATTCAGGACGTCGTTGAATATTTCTGAGGTTTCCTTACGTCGTGTAAATATTCAATCTTATTTCACCGAAATATGTTCTGTTCTTTTTTAACAAAACCCCGCGTCGTAAAACTCATTTCGTTCTCTTTACGTCTTCCGCATTTCCACTTCACACAGCTTCGTTAAGGCTCGTTTCCTTTTTAATCTCGAAGCGGAAAATACGGGGACACTCAGTCTGATGCAGGTGTTGCTTGCGAAATCTCCACATATTTAAAGAGAGAGCTTCTGTGAAATAAAGTTATAAAACAACTTGGAATAGATTTAGATATTACACGAAAGCATTTGAATGTGTTTCCGTTTTTTAAATTGCACTAGGAATTATTTAAATGTTTTTTACTAATGCTTCATTTTTGAAAAGATGCATACTATTTTCCTAAAAAAATCATGATTTTGTTTAAAAAAGAGGAATTATATGAAATCATATGTATAAAGTTTATCATAAGTATTTTAAATAAAACGATCACATTTATTTTTTCAAATACGAACACTTTATTTTGTTAGTATTTTAGTATTTTTAAATAAACAAAATTTTATCAAAAAATAAATGCAATGTAGTGAATAACGAAAAAATATTTATTTCACGGACAATCTCAAAGCTTTACGCAACTAAGCTAAACAACTGTTACGAGCTCTGTGATACGAGTTACATCAGAAGTATAAAATATTGTATCACTCGCTTCATCATATAATCATCAAAAATGAAATTATAGGTTAGACCGGGGCACATTTACGCGGATTTTTTTCAATAAATTTTCTAATTTTTGTGTTTTAACTTAGAAAATTCTAGACATTGTGGTTTTATAAAGTAGTTAATAAAGTCAACATTTGTGTATTCAGTTGTTGCCCTATTTGTGTTTTAAACCGTTAAAAAAATTTTTTTTAGCTCCAAGTCCTTTGCGTAAACTTGCCCCGGGAACGAGGCAAGTTTATGCATCAAGTGGGGTTTACGCATATTATAAGTGATACCAAGGAGCAAGTGAAATAAACATTTAATCAAATTGAAATGTTTTATTTATAACTTAAAACACTGTTTAAAAAAATTAAAGAGAATTCCTTAAAGAACATTTTATAGGCTAAACTGAAAACATAGGACTTATTGCTAATTAAAAACTGAAACTATTTAGTCATCTTCCTCATCACTGTTACAGTTTTTATAAGCAAAATCTAAAGTATTTCCTTTTGCACACTTGTCGTGGGACCACCTTTTGCACATTGAACCCAGTGTTGAACTTTTTTGGATTGGTTGTATGATTTCAAACAATAAATTCATGCACAGTTTTCCTTTTTGTCATCAGATTCATTCATTATTTTCATTATTCCAGAGTGTACAAACTTTTTCCCTTTTGCAGTTTTTGGTTTCATAGTTTTTCCATTGCTGTCTTTTTGTTTTGCGTCCATAGAAACTAGTAAATTTTTACGTAATTTCTTCTTTTTGAATGTGCGTAATGGTGCCCCGATGCCAATGCGTAAACGTGCCGCGCCGCCATGTTTGGATTTATTTTTAACGTGCAACGAAAATTAATAACATTTCTGTTCATACAAATACAGTTCTCAAAAAGGATAAAATTCTGCTAATGTTCATATATTTGTTTATCCTTAACTAAGTATTATTAGTTCACAATAAGTTTCAATCAGTTCAACACAAAATTTACTCACCTTAACAGAAAACCAATTATCCTTTCCTCATGCTAGGTCGAAGCTCGACTGATGCTCAAAAACGTGTGAGAATACCCACTAGGGAGCAGCATCAATCTGTCACGACTGGTGTCGCGCCAGTTATAACTCGTTTCGAAAAAAGTGCACTGCGTAAACGTGCCCCATGCATAATCGTTCCCCGGTCTACCCTACCTGTATTTTTGCATGTTCCCTTCTAATGCTTTTAATAAAAACAAAAAACACTTCAAAAATGACATTTCGTTAAATGATATTTAAAGACGAAATATTCTACAGAATATAAAGATTCAATTCGTCGCAATTAAAAAAAAATTAAAAATGAAATTAATTTGCAGATTTCGCATTCAGTTAAAAATGTTAATTTATGTCAGCGTTTCCAGTTTAGTTTTTGAAAAATTACTTAGATGAATTTACATTAGAAGAAGTATTTCTAATGCATTAGAATCACATTAGAGGTACTTATACTAATGTTAATTCATTAGATGTTTATACAAATAAATTATTTTTACGTTTCTATATCTACTTTTCAATATTTTTCACTTCCGACACCATACCATTAATATTCCAGATAACCATTTAAAAAATGTATTTGACTCCTTTGAAATATAGTTAAAATAATTTCCTTTTGGAATAGATAGAAATTTAACAAGCTTTTGGAAATTTAATGAACGAAAAAGACATTTTATTTTATAAGGGAATTATTTTTAATCGTATAATAAAAGTTTGTTAATTTTACTCATTTATTAATTTTATTTGAAATGAACGTTTCAATATATGATTTTAAGTTAAATATTTCTGCCTTTAAACTTTTTTATGTATTTTAAATTTTAAATTTTAAAGAATAATAACTATAATAACATATTACAATAACACTGTTACTGCTTGCCTTGACGCTGTTTTGAGCGCACGTGCTTGCGCAATCTACCAGAGTTTTGTGTTTGTCATTTGGCAACGGCAGTCTCTTTCGTTTTTGTTTTTGTTCGGACGTCGAATTTTATTATGGAATAAAACCGCATTTAGTGAGTTATTTTGTTAGCTAAAATGACCATGGGGTCCTTATTGTTAGTATTTATGTCTGTTCACTACCCCCTACATACTAAATGCCTCTCCCATTCACTGTTTTCCGCATATAAGAACTGGAAGTCAGCTTAGCCCCAAAATGCTCTGCCATCTATCGGCGACAATTGACATGATTTTTAAAAACCTATAGATAAATAACGTAAACAAAAGTTGTTTTGAGAATATTTAAATAGAAAATTTTAAAATAAATTAGCTTAAAAAGCAAAATTTGTTAAAAAATTTTTGTTATTTATTCCTAGAATTTCACTTTTTTTTTTTTTTTCTCTTTTCGTATTTATTTTAATTGTTGTATTAAATGATATTTTTTCTATAAAATATTTGAAAAGAGAAATTATTTCATAATTTCTCTTCAATTTCAAATGATGAATGATAAAATAACGCACATAATTTATTTTATTATATGAATTTTAAATTATATGTTCTTTTTTAAAATTAATTATAATATATAAATTAATAGCACTTACATTTACTTGTAAATAGATTTCCATCAAAAATAAAATAAACAAGATTTATGAAGTGAAAATATTTATTAACACTATAAAATGGTGCATGAATATTAATCAATGGATCAAAAACTATGAGCAAGTTTTAAAAGGTTATTGCAAAACATAAAAGTATTTGATTAAGTTAAATTTTACTAAATAGTAAGACATGTATTTCTTTCAGGCAAAACATTAATAATAAACAAGGTTAATGTGGGAGTGAATGTGTCAGTGAAGGGCAATCTTAAGGAATTGCTTTAAAAATAATTTTTAATTAATAATTATAATTATTATATTCCTGTTTTTTTTACATTATATTAATCTATCAACAATGTTTAACTAACTTCATAGTTGTACTTCCCATTGTGAATTAAAATTTAATTCTAATAATAACATAATTACTTGACACTCCAGTACTAGTACCATACAGTTGCCTCAATAAATATATTGCAATATTTTTCTGAACTTCCCTATTTAATATTTTCTATCTAAAATAATCAAATCATTGATATTGTGATAATAATACTATAAATATTAATTACCTTTATCATAATAATGAAACTAGCAAGTCTTTTTTTTAAGTGTTTAAAAAACATTTAACTCACAGTTTCATTTCTTTTATATTTGAATTATTAATTATTATAAGTAATCATCAAGTACTTTCAGGAAATTTAAATAGTTGGAAATATGATTCTGTTCAATGATGCTCCAAGACACTTTTTTTTCCATCTTTTTGACTACCCCCCCCACACACACACACCAGGGCCGAAACTAGCCTTTTTTGCACCCGGGGCAAACATGGATTTTGGCAACACCCCCCCCCCCTCCCTCTTCCACAAAGTATATTTACAAAGAGAACTACGTAATCTACAGTGGCGGATCCAAGGGGTAGGTCCCTCTGAACACTAGCAAAAATATTCTAAAGATCATTTTTAAAATGAAATATACAGTAGAGTCCCGATTATCCGAGTCCTGCGTAATCGAGTTTCCGCTTTCACCGAGTTATTTTATTCTGATGGACTGATGGCTTCCATTATTATAAAACAGCCATTATAAATGAAGTGTTAGGTGAAGATGAAAGAGCAGTCGTAAAAAGATAGAACTCCGATTTTCTGGTTAGAATGGGAAAAATATGGGCAAAATTTAAAAAAAAAAAAAAAAAAAAATTATGGCCATTTTTTTTTTTTGAGAACTCTGATTTTCTGGTCAGAATGGGGAAAAAATTGGCATAATTTTTTTTTGCCATTTTTTTTCCCATTCTAACCAGAAAATCAGAGTTCTAACTTTTTATGACTGCTCTTTCATCTTCACCTAACACTTCATTTAAAATCGCTGTTCCATAATAATGGAAGCCCCCAGTTCGTCAGAATAAAATGATCCAATCTAAAGGTAAAATCCTTCGTTTGGCGCCCCTTCATTCTGACGCCCGGGGCACATGCCTCCTCTGCCCTTCCTTAGTTTTGGCCCTGCCACACACATACATACACACGCATGTTGCCTGAATAAATTTATTACAATGTTTTTCTGAAATTCCCTATTTAATATTTTCTATCTAAAATAATTAAATTATTGATATTGTGATAATAATATTATAAATATAAGTGACATTTATTGTAATAATGAAATTAGCAAGTCTTCGGGTCAGGACCTCAAACGTCAATTCTGCAGCTTTTTAGGTAGATTTCGTATGAAATACTACCTATTGGGATCGTTCCTATGTTGGAATTTCTGAAAAATTTTTGCAGATCTACACCGATCATGACCCCTAGAACCCAAAACCACCCTCAGTAAAAAACTCTATCTATCTATCTATCTATCTATCTATCTATCTATATATATATATCACTTTCTTCTGGACACGATAACTTTCGTAATTCTGCACCAATCTCTTCCAAACTGATACATAAAATCAATGGGCATAAAATCTCGGTCAAGTTCGTTAATGGGCAAAATCGGACCCAGGGGATGGAAATAGGGAGGGGTTTTGTAAAAACCGAAAACCCCCCCATAACGTCTTAATTTTTATACATATCAAATCAGTTTAAAGTTTTTATTACTTCAAAAAATAGGGCCAAAATTTTATGTATCACAGATTTTTGATAAAGTTAAAAATGGGCTCAAGGGGCGCAAAAAATAGGGTTTTGGGGAGAAAAAAATTCATAACTTCGTCAATTCTCAAGATATCATTTCCAATTAATTTTATTATAAATCTCCTCAATATTATCTACAACTTTTATATTCACAAGTTTTTGATAGGACCAATTCGTACCGCAAAAAAAATAAAAACGAAAACAAAAAGGGGGTGTGAAGAAGTAAAAAATCCATAACTCCGTCAATTCAAAAGATATAAAATCCCCATGAATTTATCATATATCTTCTTAATATTGTCTACAACATCTACATAGACAAGTTTTGGATAGGACCAATTCTTACAGCAAAAACAAATTAAAAATACATAGCGGTTGAAGAAAAAAATCATCTTATTAAGGGTGTATTCAAATCCAAACTGCTTATTTTCTGACTCATTTTATAATTCATTTTTGCTCTCAAAGGCTTCCAATTGGTAAGTTTTCTTACTCAGAAACTATATAATGTACCGTAATGGTCGATTTTTTGATAGAGGCAGAATATATTTTTAAAAATGCTGTTAAAGGGGGCATTTTGAACCGAATTTCCCGAAGCGGATTGTGTTGGAAAAATCATTGCATTAAGGATGCACTCAAATCAAAACTGCTAATTTTATGACTCATTTTTAAATTCATTTTTGCTCTCAAACGCATTTAATTGGTAGATTCGCTTATTCAGAAACTATATAATGTACCGCAATGATCAATTTTTTGATAGAGGCAGAATATATTTCAAAAAATGATTTGGCATGAAGTGGGCATTTTGAACGGAATTTCCCGAAGTAATTGTGTTATCACTTTCTTTTGGACACGATAACTTCCGCAATTCTGCATAAATCTCTTCCAAACTGATACATAAAATCAAGGGACATAAAATCTCGGTCAAGTTCGTTAATGGACAAAATCGGACCAAGGGGATGGAAATAGGGAGAAGTTTTGTGAAAACGGAAAAAAAACCATAACTTCTTAATTTTTGTACATATCAAATCAGTTTAAAGTTTATATTACTTCAAAAAATAGTGCCAAAAATTCATGCATCACAGATTTTTGATAAAATTAAAAATAGACTCAAGGGGCGCAAAAAATAGGGTTTTTGGGGAAAAAAAATTCCTTATTCCGTCAATTCTCCAGATATCAAATCCAATTAATTTTATTATATATCTCTTTAATATTATCTACAACTTTTATATTCACAAGTTTTTGATAGGACCAATTCGTACCGCAAAAAAAAAAAAATAAAAACGAAAACAAAAAAGGGGTTTGAAGAAGAAAAATTTTCATAACTCCGTCAATTCACAAGATATAAAATCTCCATGAATTTATCATATATCTTCTTAATATTGTCTTCAACATTTATATAGACAAGTTTTTGATAGGGCCAATTCTTACATCAAAAACAAATTAAAAATACATAGCGGTTGAAGAAAAAATCATCTTATTAAGGGTGCATTCAAATCCAAACTGCTTATTTACTTACTCATTTTATAATTCATTTTTGCTCTCAAAGGCTTCCAATTGGTAGATTCTCTTATTCAGAAACTATATAATGTACAGTAATGATCGATTTTTTTGATAGAGGCAGAATATATTTCAAAAAATTATGCCAAAGTGGGAATTTTGGAAAAAATTTCCCGAAGCGATTGTGTTAGAAACGAAAAATATTGCCCTACTGAGAAAATAATTGTTTATTAATCAAGTTTTAATTAATTGAAGGAAAAATAAAAACACAGGTCACTTATAATTCTTTTCAAAAATCACGTCAGCAAGTTTCATTTTTTTTTTTTTTTTTTTTTTTTTTTTTAATGAATCTGAAAATGTGCCAGAAAATTTGGAGTTGTTGAGCATGGAAAAATATTTTTTTTTAATATCGCCTTAACATGATTCCGATAAAACCAGCTATTTTATAAAAAGGAAATAAAAACTCGTCAAAAGCAGATAGATAAAACTGTTAAAGTGGATTTATATCTAATAATGATTTAGTTTTTGTTGGTGAAATTAGTATACTTAACTTCGAAATCTACCTCTGCCTGTAGGCCGGGCCGGCAGGGATTTTTTTTCTTTTTCCCTGTCTCTCTTTCTCTCTCTTTTTTTATTTATTTATTTTTTATTTTATTTATTTATTTATTTTTTTTGCAGTGTTTAAAACAGTCAGCTCACAGTTTCATTTTTATTTGCATTATTAATTATTACGAGTAATATATGAAGTACTTTCAGGAAATTTAATAAATTGGAAATACGATTCTATGCACTGATATTCCAAGACACTTTTTTCATCTTTTTTACTACACATCTTTTTTTCGGGTCAGGACCTCAAACATCAATTCTGCCCTCTCTCTCTCTTTTTTGCAGCGTTTAAAACAGTCAACTCACAGTTTCATCTCTTTCATATTTGCATTATTAATTATTACGAGTAATATATCAAATACTTTCAGGAAATTTAATAAATTGGAACTCTCTCTCTCTCTTTTTTTTCCCCTTGCAGTGTTTAAAACAGTCAACTCAGTTTCATTTCTTTCATATTTGCATTATTAATTATTATGAGTAATAGATCAAGTACTTTCAAGAAATTTAATAAGTTGGAAATACGATTCTGTGCACTGATGTTCCAAGACACTTTTTTCATCTTTTTTACTACCCCCCCCCCCCCGATACACACACACGTTGCCTCAATAAATTGATAATAGTATTTTTTTTAATTCCCTATTTTATATTTTCTATATAAAATAATTAATTTATTGATATTGTGATAATAATACTATATATATTAATTACATTTATTATGATAATGAAACTAGCAAGTCTTCCGGTCAAGGCCTCAAAACGTCAATTCTGCAGTTTTTTTTTTTTTTTTTAAACATTTAATTTAGTTTCATTTCTTTTATATTTGTATTATTAATTATTACAAGTAATAATCAAGTACTTTGAGGAATGAAATTATTGATATATTTCAATTACATAATATTTATATTGCTTCAAAACACAATGCTATGAATACATATTTATTTTGATCACATTACTAATTCGTATTCGATTTCATCGTGTATCATTTATTATTATTATCATTATAATTTTCCTGGAAGAAATTTAAATAATTTTGAATGTTATTGTATTTTCATTTTCATACAGAAAAGGCTTAGCATAATTATTTGATAAAAAGAAATACTTTGATCTATCATTTTTGTTATTAATAATAACAATATTATTTCAGATTCTTTCAGATTAAGGTACTCTTTTCCTTTTAAGACATTGTAAATTAATAAAAATACATCTTAATAGCAACTGTACATTAATTTAATTTATTATTATACAACGGAATGTTATTAGAAACATGCAAATAATAGTAGTAAAAATATCTATTTGTATTTTTAAAAATACAATGAAAAAAAGTTAAAAAGACGCGTTGACTGTCTTCTACAGGAATGGTGAAAAGAAATATTTTCCTTTATTTTGCTGGATGAACAGCAGTAAGGCACACAGCAATATGGCAATTTATAGAGAATATATTAACTTCATTAAAAGTAAACATTCTGTTTAAAAAAATCACAAATTACTGCAAAAAATAAAAAAATAATAGCTTTCAAAGGCAGGTCTATGAGGCGATCCATGTAAATACAGCAATAACATACCCCAAACAGTAGCGCCATCTATCAACCTTGCTGACTTCCATTTTTGAGTCAAATGCGAGAGGCATGTAGTATGTAGGGGGTGGTGGTCTGTTATTTTATTGGTGTTTAAGAATTATACAGTTTATGTCTTTAATTCGGGTGATAGTGTCCACCAACCAACATGGCAATATGTTTCGTAACTGACTATTTTGTGAGTTCTGATTCAAGTTCCTGTATATACAGTGGAATACGTTTAACATGAAAAAGCTTAACACGAAATGATATAGCGTCCAGACAGTATACTATGCAATTTAATACATTTTTTTTTCTTTTAACACGAAACAAAAATCATTTACCACGAAAAAATTCGCTTTCGATCTAGTTAGTCTGATTTGCAACTGGTGAATTTTGTGTTAAAACCGCTGAATTTTGGGTGAAAATCAGTGAATTTCGTGCTTTTTGTAAATTAATTTATGTCTTATTAGCACAATGGCTGAGAAATTGGTGCGAAAACAAACTTCTATTTCGCTTCAAATGAAAATGAAGCTGCTTAATGCAGTCGATGGGAAAGAAGGACGAAAACAGAAATTTGCAAAGAGTTTGGAATTGCCAATTCTACTTTATAAACAAAAATAAAAAAACAGAGATCCCATTACGTTGATGTTTGAGCGCATTATGTTTAAGCTAGGCCTACTAGATTAAACTGTGGAGGCTCTAGTTTAAGCCAGTGAGAAAGCGTAGAGAACTGCTAAGTACGAAGATTTAAAGACAGCTTTGCTTATTTTGGGCAAACAAGCTAGATCTCAGAACGGTGAAAAAGACATTAAAAAAAAAGATATATCATTTTTCTCCCAAAAAACCAATATTTTTTAAGTTGCCTTTTATTCTAATGGATGCAACTTACTAGTATTTTATCAGGAAATCAAAATAAAATTTGACGATGTCGGAAATATTTGTGAGTTTTGTTCTTTTTTTACGAATCTTTCAACGCGAAATACTTTTAACACGAAAATAATTTTCGGCCCTACCAGTTTCGTGTTAAACGTATTTCACTGTATGTATATAAAAGAACTTTTTTGTTTTTAGAGACTCTTCATATCATTTGACTATCTTCCCATTTATATTTGAACTCGTTACAGTCCATTAGCAATTTACATACACGCGCAAACACTAACTATAACAACATAGAAAAAATGTAGGGTTTTCAACTGAATTGCTGGCCGCGACAACCAATTGCTTCCTCATGACGGCCTTTTTGTAACTGTCGGGTCCTAAAAATTGGCCGAAAATGCTCAATTTCTGAATCATTCTTTGCCTTTATAAGAAAATGGGAAATTCTTCTATTTCTTGGTATCTGAATAAAATGTGTAAATTTTATATTTTTACGAATATTAATGCTTTTTTTTTTTTTTTTTTTGTATTTAGGAATGAAAATACTTCCCAAAAGTATGAGAAAAGTAGCAATTTTAGATATACGAACAGTCTTCAATATAAAAATTGTGCATTGAGAAATGTGACCCCCACTCCCCTTTCAAAAAAAAAGGGAAGCCATGAACCCCTTCTAAACAGTGCTGGACTCGCCCTTGAATCAAAATTCATATTCTGTTACATTTGCACATAAATAGATCCTTTAGAATACTCAAGATGAGCGCAGATTGTCATTTAATTGTGTACCTGTGATGGTGGATGTTTAGGTATTAACATGTATGAGAAGAAAGTTTTGGGATGACACATCCAACTAGTTGATATTCTTAGTGCGTATTCTAAAAGAGTATATTAAATGTACAAAATCTTATTAGAGTTTTCAATTAAAAATAATGATTTTCACTTACATTCTGCAACTGGGGAAGACCTTAGTTAGTTATTGATAAAATTTTAAATGATTTTTTATTGAGAATTCAGTTTCATGCCATATTTTCTTAAATAACTCTATGTCGGATCAAGGAATGGATGTACAGTTGTGAAAGAGAGAGAAAAAAATGCAATTTAACAAATTACAACGACCATTTGGAAAATGACTTTTTCAAAGACTAACATTTAAGACTTTAAAATCGCACGGTGTTGATCATACATTACGTACGCCATGGATTACATTTTTTGGTACTGTAAATTTTAAAACTTCTACGGAGCTGGTCATTCATTACGTACGCCATGGATTAAACATTAATATTCCTGGACCAATTTTAAATGAAATTTCATTCTTAAACTTCTAAACATCCCACAATATTAGTTTTTACACCGCCGCATACAGAAAAAAATGTACTTTTAAACGCAATTTGTTTGAAAGCTGTATCTCGTCTATCAGAAAACGAATAAAATGCGGATTCAACCAATAAAACGCTTCAGAAATGTTTTTGATTTCCTACCCTGACAGAGGACAATAACCATTTTTCCAAATAGTTTATGAAGAAATATTATACTTAAATTGTTAAGTATTATATATATATATATATATATATATACGTGTTTAATCATTATATAACATGATTCATGAAATGATTGGCATTTTTGTGTGTTACAAGTTATTTATAGTAATAATACGTAAATTTAGAAATAAATTATGCTATTCTTTCAATTCTGTTATTTTATCACTTACTTAGATTTTGTAACATAGAGTAAACTGAGAGTAACCGTTATAGTGCGTCTCAAACGTTCATGCACTCTTCACATATGGTTAACAATAATTGAGGAAGATAATATATGAAGCCAATTTACAATAAATACTCGATATTTAATCAAAATAAAATAAAATATGCAGTTTTTTTTTGTTAAAATAAAAATTACATTATTTTTTATTTAATTTGCTTTTTTTTCTTGAAGAAGCACTGTCTCAAAAGTTTAAGCACTTTATGCTAATTTTTTTAGAAACACGGGATTGGATGGACGTAATGAGGTTGTATGACTTCATTTTCCAATTTTATAAATAATATTAAAGTGGAAAAATCATTTCACTCGTTTTAAGAATGCCGAAGTGTAAAGAATTCACAAAAGGTGAGATTTTAAAACATTTTAAATTGAAATCACAAAATAAAACTGTTCTTAAATTGCAAACATTTTAAATTGATCAATGTATCTATATCAAGTGCTCTCTAGAAATGATAATTTCAACCGGAAACCAAGATGTGGACGACCACGAATGGCGTTTGTTAAAACACATAGGTTGGTTGTATTTGGTTGTATTTATGTCGGCCAATTATCAGCACGTGGGATATAGGCCCTAAGGGGGGGGTGCCTTCCGTGGAGGTCTTTCTAAGGGAACCTAATCCGTATTAACGCTTGGAGAACCAAGGTTCGAAGAAAACCACGAAAACTCCGAACGATTAGGCCGACGGGCGCGATTGGGATCGAACCCAGTTAAAACGCATAGGAGAATACGGAGATTCGTGTTTAGATAAAATATGTCCATACAGCAAATTAAAAATAATCTCGGTATACAGGGGTCCAAAGATACTGTATATAGACGTATTAAAGAATGTGATTACATCATACTAAAGAAAATTGTTTACAAACTATGTTTCAAACTACACCACTAACAAGCAAGAATAAACTGGGCTAAAAAATACACGTCTGGCGGGCGGGGGACATGTGGCTTACTGCTTTATTCAATGTTGGGTGAAAATGGAACTTAGATGACCCTGATAGGTGGAACATGTATTGACATGATCTCCGAAAGGAACCAAGGAGTTTTTTCAACAGGCAGCAAGGCAGTAAGCCTGTTATGGTTTGGGAGGTATTCGACTTCAACAGCCTGACCTCTATGGATTTTCTAAAAAGAAGAAAAAATTCCCAAATTTATCATGAGACTCTGAACCAACATTTCCTTCCATTTGGTGACATTTTGGGTGGTCCTGAATGGATCTTTGAACAAGGTAATGCATCAATGTATATATCACATACTACATAGCCGTGGCTTTTGCAGAAAGAATTTAAAATTCTTGACTTGTCAGCTTTAAATCCCGGCAGAAAGCCGATTGAGAATGTCTATGGCGTTTTATTCAGCAAGGTTTACAACAATGGAAATCAGTATGACTCTCTTGAAGAACTCAAAGACTTCATAGATACATCATGATACACTTTGCCACCAGAAACCCTACAAAAACTAATAATTTCAATGTACGCACATAAATTTGAACTAATCCGAAATCACGGAAAAATAATTTGCATGTAACAGTTTTCTAAAAATGATAAATGTAATTGTTTTTCTATTGTGCATAAACTTTTGAGACAGTTTTGTTTGAAGAAATTTTAAATTATATTTTTAACAGATATGCAATTTAAATTTTTCTACTTTTGATATCATTTATTTAAATGAAGTTGCGAAATACACAAATAAAAAGTGCTTTTTATTTTAAATTTTTCTACTTTTGATATCATTTATTTAAATGAAGTTGCGAAATACACAAATAAAAAAATGCTTTTTATTTTAACTTTTTATTATTCACTAAAAATCAACATTTCATGCTTGTGCATAAACTTTTGAGACGGAGTATATACTAAGCCTTACATATTTTAGGGTTGTTACTGTACTTCAGTTACTTTACAAATAGAAAGATTGTATTATGCTATTGTTTACAAGATTACATCAATTACTCAATTAATAAAAGTACATCTAATCATAATATTTTTTATATGCTTAAAATCATTCATTTGAGCAGAATTATTTTCGGTCTTATTCATGTTACGAAAAAGTTCCAATCAACCCATTTTTGCTCTATAAGAAAATGTTTCCAACCACAGGTTTTGTTTTTGAACATCGGCATGTAAAAGAAGAGAGAGATTGCCCATTGACAAAATGTCTGCCGTTTTTTCTCAAACACTCACAGTACAATTTAATGTATTTTCACCAGCATCTAACAATTTTTATTCTATTAAAATTATGGAAAATTTGTTTAGTCATGTAAAGCCTAAATATAAGTTCATTTACAATTTAGTAAATAGTAAATTACTACTTAATACTTTTTCTATGAATTTTTCATATTCTTCTGTATTATTTTTTCGTTTTATAAATCTTTTCTAATATTCTGAATAAACGTAACTTGTATTAAATTATAATCGTAATGTTATTTGTTCTATGAATGCCAACAGAAAAGAATATTGAATATCAATTTAAGTATGTAATCATATAATTTTACATTTGCTTTTGATAACCGTGCTGCAGCAAAAAGATGAGCTTCGATTTAGTGGTACAGAATTTAAAAAAGTAAACTACTAATTAATGCTATTCGACAATTAAATGCCTAATTTACTTAAAGAAACAGTATAAAATATTAGCTAATAAATATTTTATTATTGTTTTAATGTGGGGTAAGAATTCATTTTATAATTTCGAAAATGTAAAAAGGTACCACTATTTGTTTTCTAAATACGATAACATAAAATTAAAAGAAAGAATAGCGGAATAAAATATTAGTTTTTTATAACGAAAAATTGTATTTTAGATATAAGAAACAAATAATTCTGAAATGAAAGTATGTTGCAATGTCTAACGTTGAAATGAACATTTTTAAGTACATGATTCTTAGCATAAAAACATAAATTGTTAGAAATTGAAATATTTATAATTAAGATGTTAAGAAAAAAAATTACAATCAAAATCTCCCGTACAATTATCTGAAAAAATAACGATTATTTGAAGTTGAAAACTTTATTTTAAATATTATTATTTCTTCGTCTTGAAAACGTTTAATACGCATAAGCATCACAAAACACAAATCATAGATAACCCTTTCTTTTCTGAGCAATTTAAGTTGATATTTAAGTTTCCTTCGCATTGCTATGATACTATGGAACAATTCCATGATTGCGCGAAAGTTTTCATTTCTGAAATAGTCATGAAAAATTTGAGTTGGTTTAGAGATGCCTTTATTAAAAAAAAAAAAAAACCTGCACAAAATACACTGGTTATCAAAAATTAAGGAAAAGTCACAAAATGCTAATTTTCAAATACGCGAACACTCAAAAGGAAATAATATAATTCAAGTAATTACTATCTCTACAACACAGCTAGTCCATATAACATCTCATTCATGTCACACATGGTCGCAAGTCTCACAGTCACTACTGTCATTTGTAGACTCAATTTCAAAGTTATCGTGAACGCTGCATTGTGATAAGTTACCAAATAATGTCATATTAAAGTCACATGATGACTTTCAGGTGACAGAGAGACTACTGTGAAGTCACCATTGTGCTCTTTTGGGAAAAGTCTCCATGTGACTATAATATGATATTATTTGGTGACTTATCATAATGCAACGTTCATGATGACTATGAAATTGAGTCTCAAAATGACAGTCACATGAGAATCACAATTTAACTACATTGTAAAGTCACCTGGTGACTCGTCACAAAGCAGCAGTCACATTGACTTCTCAGTGGAGTCACATACAGTGATCATTTGAGACTCATAATGAGATGTATGGAATTTCCTATTTTTTTGCTTCACCGTAGTGACTGTGACACTTGTGACCATGTGTGACATGAATGAGATGTTATACGGGCTAGCTGTGTTCTAGAGATAGTAATTACTCGAATTATATTATTTCCTTTTGAGTGTTCGCGTATTTGAAAATTAGCATTTTGTGACTTTTCCTTAATTTTTGATAACCAGTGTATTTATATTAGATTTTTTCTGATTATGAACTTATAACAGTCGAAATTATTATTTAAATAATTTGAAACATTTTATTCAATAATTTTCTGCATCTAATAATTTAGAAAAACACACTCAAGGTGAATTCAAACAGTAGATCTATTAATGACGTTTCAAAAAATCAGAAAATAATTTTAAAAAATTCTAAAACAAAATACTAAATTTTTAGAACATATCAAGTATTCTCAAATTTATATATTTTCTACAGTTTGTTTTTCCTTTTTATTTCAAACATGAACAAAAAAAAAAATATGCATCAGGCTCAAATTATTAAACACATTCCAACACTAACAAAATATTATTAAGAAAAGTCATTATTTTATACAATTAAATAATATAACAATATAAAAATAAAAAAAGCCATATAACCCAGTAAAAATGTATTTACAGCAGTTGATTTCCATATTCGGTAATTTGTGCGAATTCTTTCGTGTATCCCTGTTAGCCGTTTATAGAGATCAGCTAATACACTTAAAATTTGATAAGTTTAAAAATGCATAAAAGTCACTGCTAGCATTAATTAAGAGATCTTGCACCTTTTAAAATCTTTCAATATCAACAAAAACATTCAAAGTTCGAATTAAAATATCATCAAAGCCTTTGTATGTATAAACATGAAAATTTAACTAGTGATTAAACAGACTTTGCTTTTTAATTTATACTTCTAGAAGAGTCTGACCAGTCTTTCACAGAATTTGTCTATTGTTGAAATTAAACTAGCTCCTTCTTTTACTCAGTAGGTCATTGCGCACATGATATTTTCAGAACGTATGTATGGATTGTCATAAAATCTGATGTAATTAATAAAAACATGTGTATTTTTAAAATTATCTACTCTCAGGTCAAATTTATTTTATTACCCGTGTAAAAAAAAAAGAACATTTTTGCGAACAAAAGTCTTTTTTTTTATTTAATAAAAATAGTCATAACTAAAAATCTTACTATTGTAAATACTTAAAGGTAGGCCATTTTAAACGCACAAGTGTGATTATCATCTATTTCAAGTTTTATAGCAATCCATACATATGTTCTCAAGTTATCATACGCGAAATGACTTACAGAGTAAAGAAAAGAGTTATTTTAAATTCAATATTCCATAAATTCTGTATAATTCTAGATAGTTTCTAATAGTAGTATACTTAAAGAATCTAACCCGTTTAATCAACAGTCAAAATTTTATGTTTATAAATAAAAAAGTTTTGAAGATACACCAATTTAAACTTTGAAAGTTTTTCCTGATTTTCATCGCATTTAAAAAGGTACAAGACCCCTTAATCTTAGTCAGGTCTGTAACCGAATTCTTTTGTGTGACGCTGTAAAGGAATGATAAATACACTCCATCTATGCTAATAAAAGAACAAATCGCTCTGTATGTCTGTTTGTTTGTCTGTGTGCGATGGCTAGCAAAAACTACTGCAAGTATAAATCTGATGATTCAGGAGTGATTAGTCCAAGACAGGTCCTCATGCACCTGATGCTCAGATTTTTAATTTTTTAAGGGCTGGGACCTCTGGGCTCTAAGTTTTTATGCACTAAATTGTTAATAACATGCCTCTTTTCTATCCGATCCTATTCGTTTTTCGATTGAATTCTCCATTTAGTTTCTTTCCCATTTCGAGATTTCAGTTAAGACCCTGGCATCCTTCCAAGGGGCCCAGTACAGGGCCGAAGTTTTAGTGCACTAAATTGTTAATAACATTACTCTTTTCTATATGATATTCTTCGTTTTTGGGGTGAACTCTCCTTTCAGTTTCTACCCCATTTCTCCATTTCAGTTAAGACCCTGGCACCATTGCAAGGGGCCCGGTGCAGGGCTCCTTGAAGTTTTAGTGCACTAAATTGTTAATAAATTGCTTCCTTTTTATCCGACCTTCCTTTTTGGGATACTTTCTCCATTTAGTTATTCTCCCGTTTCCACATTCCAGTTAAGACCATGGTCCGTCTAGGGTTCGTAGGGATCGGTCCAGGGCCCTTTGAATTTTTAGTGTGCCATGCGTTTTTCACACCCCAATTTTCTCCCATTTGCAGGGCTAAATTTTAAAGTTGAGTCTCAAACTCTTCTACCTAGACCAACACTTACATATTTTTATTGGGGCCCTAGGGCCCTTTTTTAAGCATTTCCCACTTTTTTTGTGCATTTTTTTTTTCAAATTATATTCTAATGATTAATTCATACCCTATGCTTAATCTTCATTAATCGAAGATCTAAAACGCTAAGTATTAAAACGTTTAACATGTTTTCATGTTAGGGCCCTGTTCTCAACTATCAGTTGGCCCCTTTTGGGCCCCCTATTATAACTCGCATAATAATAGTCCCATTCACAAGCTCTTTTTTCTAACAACATCTAAGGTTCTCCAGCAATTACATGAACGACCAAAAAATCAGATTTTAGCTACCACCAATTTGGAATATTAATCGCCTTCTTGGGCCCTTGGACAAGCTTCTTTAAAAATGATCCGAATACCTTGTAATTTTTTAAACATAGTTCTAGCATCATCTGATTACTTTAAAAACTACTAAAAAAACATATTAGCATACCAAACTACATCCCACTTAAGTCCCTGACCCCTGGGGTCCGGTACAGGTCTACTTGAAGCTTTTTCATCATAAATTGTTAATAGATTACCCCTCTTAATCCGATCATCATTTTTGAAACCATTCTTTCCATTTATTTATTCTCCCGTTTATACATTCCAGTTAAAATCCTGGGGCACCCTAGGGTTCCGTAGTGCTCGATCCGGGTCCCTATTGAACATTTAGTTTCCCATGTATTTTTCACCCCCTAATTTCCTCACTTTTCATTGCATAATTTTAAAATTGAGTTTTGGACTCTTCTCCCTGGGCCAACACCTACATATTTGTATTGGGGCCGTAGGGCCCTTTTTAAGCATTTAGGGGAGATTAGCCGAATTTGGACCACTTCACTTATTTTCAGGTGTAACGTACTTATTTTTTTAAATATCTGAAAAACATCACTACACGGGGTCAATCTATTTAGATACTAACTAAATAAATATTTAGATCAATTTCTTTTTGAAAAGCTTAAATTTTATTTTAATTTGAAAAAATTGTCAAAAGTGGTCCAAATTCAGCAACTAGTCGCCTAAGCTGGACTCCCAGTCTCCTAAAGTGGACCAAACAATATCAGGCTGTTTTAATGACTTGGGAATATAACTAATTTTATTTAAAGCAATGTTTGCAATTAATGAAACAATCAAACAAAATAAATTCTTTTTTGTCGGTTTATTATTTTTCTTCATTTCAATGTTTATTTTATGTGGCGAAGATGTTAACACAACTGTTTTTTGGCTCTCTCCGTACTTTGATTTAACTGAATTTAGCAAGGGAGATAGCATTTCTAATGATTTTTTTGGCTTTTTTGTGGTTGGGGGGGGGGGGGGAGATTTGTAGCTTCAGCCTTCTTGCAGGTAAATTTCTTCCCAACTTACGCTCTCCTTTTCGTTTTCTATACCTTTAACAGTTATTGCTGTCAGGTGTGTTTTTCTTCCAGACATACGCTACGATTAATCACGCATAAACATTATATATTGAAACAGTGTTGAACTCAGGTGCCTCTCCCACGTAGCCTTGAAATAAACACTCCCACCGGAAGGTTTGAAATTTTAAGTGTTTTAATGGCAAAAAAGTGTACTTCCACCCTCTAGAACTGTAAAAATTCTGCTCCCCTCACAGAATCGCAAATATCCTCCAGGAGGAAAATGTTTGAGTTCAACTCTGTGTCTGTAAACCAAATACGCCGTAGGAATAAAGAATTCAAAGGAAACAAATATAAATACATACACGATAAAAGAAACTGCAAACAAATTTTATTACATAAACATGCAAAAATATTTTTATGTTTATATAGGCATAAACTGTATAAAGAAATTGATCCAAATATACAAAAAACCCTTGCATGGAGATAGTAATCCATTATATATACCGGGTGTCCCAAAAAGGACTGACTGATTTTAAAATTCAATAACTTGCAAACGGTGACAGATATTTAAAAAATTCTTGCAGGAGGTTTATGCATAAGGTCAAAAGTTTTATTACAGTGATTTTCGATTTTAGTTCGAATTACAAACAATAGATGGCGCTGTAAGCAATAGTCGCTAAATACAGGCTCGATTTTTGGTCCTTTTTCTTGTTCTATGCGGAAAAAGGAGATGGAAATGTATTATCCGGGCCACGAAGTACCAAAAATCGAGCCTGAATTTAGCATCTATCGATCGCAGCGCCATCTATTGTTTGTAATTTGAACTAAAATTGAAAATCACTGTAAAAAAACTTTTAACCTTATGCATAACCCTCCTGCAAAAATTTTTTAAATATCTGTCACCGTTTACAAGTTATTGAATTTTAAAATCAGTCAGTCCTTTTTGGGACACCCGGTATATATATATACAGGGTGATTCAGCTCGTCGGTGACAAACTTTAAGGATCGATAGAGCACACCTAGACGAACATTTTTGAATAGGGAATGTAGGGTCCCTGACGCGATGGTAAGGCGCTAGGCGCTTTCGAAAATTTGGGTGCCGAAATTCGAAACGTCATAAAAACTAGGGAAATGGTTAGATTTTCTTGCTTGTTGCGTCGAAATGATTCTGTTTGTTTAGACTTTCTTCAGTACCAATTTGATAAGCGTATCTCTTAAAACATGGATAGGGGGCGCTGCAGACTTTGGAGAGCTAGACAACAACTTTAAGCCCGTTATTTTGATAATTTAACACATGCTCGCCAAAGTTTATACTCTAACTTAAAGTTTGAACCCAAAAGTAGAGCCCTGCAAAAAGCGTAAGAGCCGGAATAAAATGTCAAAGTACAGGGTGGTCGAAACTCGAAGGCTCCTAGGAGATAAACAAACAGATTTCTTGACTTATGGCATGCATTTTCATGATTCTGTTTGCTGGGGCTCTCTGAAACTCAGTTGAACGGTACAAAAAGAAACATCGATAGGGGGCGCTTTGGGCAAAAAACATAATTCGTTGACATTTCGGACGCTAACTGGAAACGGGGCGCTACGATCAGTTAGAAACAAAACAAGAGAGTAATTTACTTATCATAAGAAGCTATTAAAACTGCAGTTTGTTTGTTTTTTTTAACAAACATAGCTGGTTTCAATCATGCACAATGCGCGCAATAAAATTTACATAAGGTGCTTTTTGCTGATTTATGCAAAAGATATCGTACCATATCGATATGCAAAAGATACGTAATGCGTAGACGACAACGCGAGATGACGTAGTTGTATGCGCAGACACATCTTTTGAACGTGCGGTACCTACTTAAGCTTCGGGTTACTTGTCTGCAGATCGGTAGTAGGATGGAACGGTACACAAACTCTGAATTGGCTGACATGCATTTGGCGTATGGCGCTGCTGGTTGTAATGGACGAGCCGCTCAGCGGTTGTACGCCGAGCGTTACCCCAACAGGCAAATCCCCTGCCATGCCTTCTTCGCTCGAGTACACCAGAGGTTGTCCACAACGGGATCTTTCGACGGAGGCAGGCCTGAACGGGAGCGATCAGTGAGCACCCCCGACAACGAAGAGGCTGTGCTTAACCTGGTTGAGGACAACCCAGGTCTTAGCACGAGAGATATCGCCAGACATGTTGGCATTTCGCAAGCAACTGCGTGGCGCATCTTACGTTC
Organism: Maratus speciosus; assembly: GCA_963932465.1. Classification (NCBI taxonomy): domain Eukaryota; kingdom Metazoa; phylum Arthropoda; class Arachnida; order Araneae; family Salticidae; genus Maratus; species Maratus speciosus. The sequence continues at coordinate 388,176,936 of OZ010788.1, read as the reverse complement.
CCGGAATCTGCACCCCTACCACATCCAGCGGGTGCAGTTTCTCAGAGAGCAGGATTTTGGCCCTCGAGTGGAATTCTCAAGATGGTACTTGGCGATGAGATCCAGGGATCCCCGTTTTGTAAACAGCATTTTGTTTACGGACGAGTCCACCTTCAGCCGGGAGGGAATGTGGAACGCCCACAACAGTCATGTGTGGTGTGATGAAAATCCACATGAAACCAGAAGCCGAGCAGCCCAGGAGCGTTTCTCAGTAAATGTGTGGGCCGGCATTCTGGGGGATTGCCTCATTGGCCCTTATTTGTTACCTGAACGGCTGACAGGTGGAAATTACCTGATTTTCCTGGATCAAGTGCTGCCGCAGCTTCTGGATGAGGCGCACGTACCCGAAGGTTCGCGTCGCCAGATGTGGTTCCAGCACGATGGAGCTCCGGCCCATTACACGAACGACGTGCGTCTCCATCTAAACGCAAGGTATGGCCAGCGGTGGATCGGGCGTGGGGGTCCAGTTCACTGGCCTGCCCGATCACCAGACCTCACCTGCTTGGATTTCTTCCTTTGGGGTTACCTGAAGGCCGAGGTATACCATACACCTGTCAGCAGTGCTGAAGAACTTGTGGCGCGCATTGTGGCAGCTGCAGGGCAGATCAGAGATACTCCTGGCATTGTTGGAAACACACACTCCTCAATGCGACGGAGGTGCGAAGCCTGCATCATGGCCCAAGGTCGAAATTTCGAGCATCTTCTGTAGTGTTATTTTTTGTAAATAAATTTCCAGTATCATTGATGTTTTTGGTCTAAATTTATTCAGAAGTGTTGAGCAGAGGTAGAAAATGTGTTTTCATTATTACTAACTGATCGTAGCGCCCCGTTTCCAGTTAGCGTCCGAAATGTCAACGAATTATGTTTTTTGCCCAAAGCGCCCCCTATCGATGTTTCTTTTTGTACCGTTCAACTGAGTTTCAGAGAGCCCCAGCAAACAGAATCATGAAAATGCATGCCATAAGTCAAGAAATCTGTTTGTTTATCTCTTAGGAGCCTTCGAGTTTCGACCACCCTGTACTTTGACATTTTATTCCGGCTCTTACGCTTTTTGCAGGGCTCTACTTTTGGGTTCAAACTTTAAGATAGAGTATAAACTTTGGCGAGCATGTGTTAAATTATCAAAATAACGGGCTTAAAGTTGTTGTCTAGCTCTCCAAAGTCTGCAGCGCCCCCTATCCATGTTTTAAGAGATACGCTTATCAAATTGGTACTGAAGAAAGTCTAAACAAACAGAATCATTTCGACGCAACAAGCAAGAAAATCTAACCATTTCCCTAGTTTTTATGACGTTTCGAATTTCGGCACCCAAATTTTCGAAAGCGCCTAGCGCCTTACCATCGCGTCAGGGACCCTACATTCCCTATTCAAAAATGTTCGTCTAGGTGTGCTCTATCGATCCTTAATGTTTGTCACCGACGAGCTGAATCACCCTGTATATATATATATATAATATATAATATATAATATATATATATATATATATATATATATAATATATACATATACGTATATATGTACATTATATATATATATAATAGTGTACAAAGCCTACCGCCCAGATTTATGATCGTATATTTTGTCCAATTTAAACAACTTAAATTGGCCCAATTAAAGCAACTGCAGCATTTTTTTAAATAGATAATCTCAAGACTAAGAACAAAAACGAAATTAAACAGATCCGTGTGAAAAATTAAATGAAATAAACAGAGGAATTTAGATATGTAAATGAAAACATAACAACTTACCTTAGTTTTAAAGTATTCACTTACGTTTAGTAGGAAAACATTAGATCAAAACAGCTGACTTTAGATTTTTTTTTTTCAATTGTCTGAAAACAGCAAGTTATAGGCGGGTCCTTCTTCTAATCATAAATTACATCATTCTGATGTGTAGAATTTCAGCGGTAGATGGCGTCTCTTCCTGTAATTAATGGCAGAATGGCAACGGTCCAGTTAAAGCGGCGGTCCAAATATGCCTACTCTCCCCTACCTCATTTTGTGCGCATTTCTTTAAAATATTGTTCTATTAATTAATTCATACCCTATGCTTAATTTTGACTAATTGGAAATCTAAAATGCTTAGTACTAAACCATTTAAGGGGGCAGTACACCTTCAACGGTCATAAAACATGCGAAATTTGTCATGAGTTTAGCAAATTTTTATAAAAAAGATAAACACTTCTTCAGAAGCACAAAATTTTTACAGTATATTTAGGTGATATTTAACTACCTTTTAAAATTTTTTATTTGGATATATTATAATTTTAAAAAATTCAAGTGGTGAATTTCAAAGTGAAATTTAAAATTTTTACAGTGGATAACATTTCACTGCACGCACGATATCTCATGCTAATGTCATTGTATTTGCATAAATTTTATCTTAAATTAAAGGTAACACACTGTTCTATAATTTGAACTAGGATATTTGTAATCGGTTTGTTAGATAAAGGGTTTAACATTTAATTAGAAAAATCAGGAAAACAATGAATTTCTACATGCATTCATTCGCATAATTTTTTTCATACTGAACACAGCTTTATAATCCTAGTTCATCTTCATGATAATATAAATATTTATGTATGGCAAAAATTTTAAAACTCTACTGCAAATACTTTTGAAGATATCACGCGCCGAAAGAGTAAAAAATGTCATTTTGAGATAAAGCCGTTTAAAGATTAAATTGTATTTTTTAAATATAAAATGTATAATACAGGGAACAAAACTACTAATTATATATCGTATTCTGTGTTAAAAATAAAATTAGATGCTAGTTTAAAATGATAAATATAAAATTATTTGTAAAATGCTGCAGATTATAGGAATATGCTTAAAAAATAAATAGATGTAATTTGTAAAACAGTAGCATTTACTATCGCAAAAAAATAATTTTAAACATATAAACTAAAATTTTCTTTAGCTTTGATTGTAAAGTGCATTAAATGTGCACGTTTTATAAAACTAAATTATTTAATGTAAAATATAAGTCATTTTATAGGGATTCTCGTATTTCGATATATGATTCACATACTTTACTGCACAAAAATCCTGATAGTTTACTAAAGAAATATATTAATGTCGATAAATCCATATTATAAACTGTCAATTGAAACAAAAATCGCTATCAAAGTGCCTACTTTTTAGTATTCTATATGTTGAATTAGCAAATTAGGATATATCTCTATCATCGTATTTTGTATAGCGATTACTGTTAAACTGACTTCTTCTTCGACGCTGTTCTGAAGCACATTTTGCATATTTTTACATTAAAAAGCTTATAATTAGTAAAAAGTAGAATACTATTACAAAATCAGGAAAGTATTGCTGTAGGAAAAAAAAACTGTTTTGTTTCAAATTTAAGCACTTAATAGCAAATAAAACTTTGAAAAACCATGAAAATAAACAAATTTGGCGAAAGCGGAAGTCGAAGTTAATATTTTAAAGCTTTATTATTATTTTTTAAGGTATTTAACCAATAACAATTTCCGCATTTTAGCATATTTCCAAAGTTACGACAATGTGAGAGCGTGAAAACAAAATGTAAACAAGCCGCCATGACAGTTGTCGCAGAGCTATTAATTCGGAAATGAAGTGGTGATGTCTACATTTCCCCTAATATCTCAGTAAATAACTATCACACAGTTAAAATATTGGTATCAACTTATTCAAAATACAATCACCTTTCTAACGATGTCAAAATAAGCAAATCGATTTTTGAAAATTTAAAAAGTTACTCTCGAGTTAGGGCCCTGTTCTCAACTATCAGTTGGCCCCTTGGGAGTCCCCTATTATAGCTCCTTTAAAAATATTCCAATTTACTAGCTTTTTGTTTCAACAACTTCTTAAGTTCTCCAGCTAGTACATGAAAGACGAAAAAATATTTCAGACTTCAACTACCACCAATTTTGAATATAAATCGTCATCTTGGGGCACTCCGTGCATCTTCTTTAAAAATGATCCGAATTCCTTGTAATTTTCTTTACCATAGTTCTAGCGTCCTCCGATTACTTTAAAAACGACTAAAAAGTGTTTTTATACCAAACTACATGCCATGTAAGTCCCTTCCCCTTTGGGGCCCGGTACAAGGCCCCTTGAAGCTTTTGCACCATAAAGTATTAATAAATTGCCCCTCTTAATTCGATCTTCATTTTTGGAAACATTATTCCATTTAGTTATTCTCCAGTTTCTATATTCCAGTTAAAATCATGGGGCACCTTAGGGTCCTGTAGTGCTAATCCGGGGCCCCTTGAACTTTTTGTGTGCTATGCATTTTTTACACCCTAATTTTCTCACCTTCTCATTGCATAATTTTTAAATCAAGTCTTGGACTCTTCTACCTAGACCAACACCCTCATATTTTTATTGGGCTATAGAGCCCCATTTTAATCATTTACCCCATTTTTTGCGCATTTCTTTAAAATATTATTCTAATGATTATTTTATATCCTATGATTAATTTTGACTAATTGAAGATCTAAAACGCTAAGGACTAAAATATTTAAACATGTTTTCATGCTAGGGCCCTGCTCTCAGCTATCAGTTGGACCTTTTGGGGCCCCCTGTTATAGCTTCCTTAAAAATGGTCCGATTCAAGAACTTTTTTTTCTAACAACTTATTTCTAACTACATTATTCCATTTAGTTATTCTCCAGTTTCTATATTCCAGTTAAAATCATGGGGCACCTTAGGGTCCTGTAGTGCCTAATCCGGGGCCCCTTGAACTTTTTGTGTGCTATGCATTTTTTACACCCTAATTTTCTCACCTTCTCATTGCATAATTTTTAAATCGAGTCTTGGACTCTTCTCCCTAAACCAACACCCTCATATTTTTATTGGGCTATAGAGCCCCATTTTAATCATTTACCCCATTTTTTGCGCATTTCTTTAAAATATTATTCTAATGATTATTTTATATCCTATGATTAATTTTGACTAATTGAAGATCTAAAACGCTAAGGACTAAAATATTTAAACATGTTTTCATGCTAGGGCCCTGCTCTCAGCTATCAGTTGGACCCTTTTGGGCCCCCTGTTATAGCTTCCGTAAAAATGGTCCGATTCAAGAACTTTTTTTTCTAACAACTTCTTAGGTTCTCCAGCTACTACATGAATGACAAAAACAATTTGAAGACATTTGAATATTAAATGTCTTCTTGGTGCCATTGTTGCAGCTTTTTTAAAAACAATCCTATTCTATTGAAACATTCTTTAACATAGTTTTAGCATCTTTCAGCTACTTTAAAACCCCTAAAAAAATTCTTATACCCAACTTTATTCCAGTTAAGACCGTGGATCCCAGGGCCCGGTCTTTTTTTATACCTCAGCTACCACCTTTTTCGGACATTAATCTCCTTTTTCAGCATCAAGTTACGTCTACTCACTACAGCCGTAAATTAAAAATCGCGTTACTTTAAAAGGTAACTTTAGGTAAGGGATTTCATCCGTTTATTAAATATCATGTTAATGCTAACAGTAATTCATGAAATTTGCAAGGGGAGAGGGTATCTTCCACCGCTTGGTGGCGCGTTATTTCCTCGGGTTTAAGGGGCCAATTTCAACGGGATTTGCTTTCTTCAACTTAACATACAATTCAGCTACTTTTTGTATTATGAAATTTTACCTTAGACTTCAATTACCAACATATTCTAACATTAATGATGCATTCTTTTTTTATATATATTCTATGGGCTTGATTCCTACAAGGTTTGGCTCACTCAACTTGGTTTTCGATTATCTCCGACACGTGCGGGCACTTCCGGTAAATGCTGCAATAGTTAGTGGGGATTTAGATTACAGGTTCGTTCGGAAAAAAGTTTGATGGGAACACACTAGACGCTGCGGAAGGCAATGGGGCCTCCGAAATTACGTTCATTTAAAAGAATTTCGAAAGACATAAAATCATACAAACTTAAGTTTTGTTTAAGGTTATTATTTACAAACCACGGGCAACGCCCGGCGGATCTGCTAGTATTCTATAAAGAGCATGTTGTACTTCATTCATACCCTTATGGTTGAAGTGTCATAACATCATTAAATTGCACTTTAAAGGTTTTTTCCCATATATCATAATATAATAGAATTATTTTGTGCGTCTCTGCAAACGAAATAGAAACGGTACTTATTTTATGCATGTAAAACTATATGTTTCAGCTCATCTCAGTGATGCATATTTATCTCATTATGCTTCAAATATTGTAACATCAAAAAAGTAACCAACAAACAATTTTTCGCGGTGGACCATATTGCAACAGAACACTTTTCTGCGTCCTTGTAAACGAACTATAACCGCTTCACACTTCCTTTTAAATACTAAACATTATGTAGTAAACAACAATAGCATATAAAATTTTCATAGCAATCCGAGTATATTTACGAGAGTTAGAGACCTGCCGGATAGACGGAGAAACCTAATTCATAAACACTTTTCGACTATGTTAGAATATGTTAAAAATAAAGATGAATAATAACTAGGCAGAAAAGTATAAGATGCAATATAAAATAAAATTATAATGAGATATTCTTTCAATAAAAAACACAAATTCCTCATAAATAACGTAATTTTGCTCATATAAAATAACAAAAAATACTCCCTTTTGTTATATAAATAAAATTATTTCAATTTCAATAGAATTATTCCAATAGAATTATGTCAACAATTTATTTCAATTAATTCAATTTCTATTATCTGTTATTCAATTAATTCAATTATTTCAATTTAATGTATATATAAAAAAAAAACCTTAATGCTTTCAAATTAAGAATTTAAAGAGAATTTTATTTGCCAATAGCACATTTTTATATACAACATCATATTTAAATGTAGAAATGAAGAACTGTATTTTTCCTTTTATGAAAAACTTCACGAAAAATTATGATACATGTTCGAATCATTAAATAAATGATTACCAAAATATCTATAAACTAATACATTTTATCACGCAGTCAGATGTCATAAAAATGTCGTATTTAACCTTAATTGAAAAATGTATATAAACTGTAACAGGAAAATAATATTTACCGTTACTTTTCACGTCATTAATTTAACAGCTTTTCATGATGTACTTAATTTAGTGACTCTTTAACATGTCTCTTTTTTTCTGACTAAAGTTCTTATTATCTCGAACTTTGGGCTCTAAGTTTACTTTTGGAAAATCGATAGAAGTGATTAAAGATGCCTGCAGATACTTGGCTTAGGTTCAAATATTTTAGAAAGGGAACTTACTTATAAAGTTTGAATAAGTGATTAATAGAAAAACACTTGAAAGAAAAATGTTAAAGCATTTTGGTTTCACTCTTTATAATTTTTTTTTATTATTATTTAGTTCGAAAAAATATAAAAATATTTAAAGACTTTTTATATTTGTACGTTTTTTATTATCTCTATTGTTTTCTGTTTGGTCATAAAAATCCTCAAAGCTTTTATTCTTGCAATCAATATATACAGTGTGTCCAAAAATTTCTCGTAGTCCAACGTAAAGAACTCATTGTCCCAGATTTTGTTTACATAATAAATTTTATCCTCTGCTTATCATTGCATCAATTCTTGAGGTTTTATCGTTTGTTTCTTTTCGCACTTAATTGGTGCGAGAATAAAGTTCTCTGTTATTTTTTTCTTCATAGTGAAATAAATTTATCATGCATTCAGAGATTTGCGCTGCTCGAAACTTATTTTGAATGTAAATCGTTTGAATGGTGCAAAGATGTTTCGAGAAATAAATATCCAAATGATGCAATACTAAGTAAAGATACGTTGCATCGGCTTTTTCGACGATTTCGTAATACCTGTTTGGTGGGAGAAAAACACAGGAGTGTAACGCCGAAAGTTGTTACCCCAATCTTCTACATTTTCAAAAAATTGGCGTATTGTCTGGGGTATTACGCAAAAGGATAGTTGGACCTCTGTTTTTCGAATAAACTGTTGGTAATTTTGTATACAGGGAAGTTATCTAGCTATTTGTTGTATTGTTAGAAGTGAATGAACGAAATTCTTTACTCAAACAAGGTGGTATAACAATTCATACAAGGGATGAAACAATGGAAATACTTGAAAAATTTTTGGCGATCGACTCATTTCAAAAAATCTTTTGCCTGCTCAATCCCCCCGATCTGAGCATCTCGGACTTTTTTCTGTAAGGATATTTAACGAAAAAAGTTTATGGAAATAATCCTCAAACAGTAAATGATCTGAAAATTGCCATTACTCAAAGTATACAAGAAGTCACTCCCAGCATGTTAACACGTGTTTATACAGACATGCGAAAAAATGTTCAGGTTTGCCTCCTAGAAAGCGTTGGATATTTTGAACACTTATTATAAATATAAGTTCAGTATATTTTCCTACGTGATGTAAAAAGTGCTTTTTATCGGTAGCAGAAAAATGGTCGTTTTAATGTTTGTTCTTTTAAGAGTAATAAATATATATGTCGTCAGTACGGGAACTTTTAGAATACTCTTTATATATATATATATATATGTGTGTGTGTGTGTGTGTGTACACTATATGGCCATTAATGGCCGGATACTTTCATTTTTAAATATTTTGTCGAATATATAGAAGAAATCTACTTGTCAGATTCTTCTGGAATTTCAGGATTAACAGAACAGGTTCGACCTCATATTTATCAACGTCGATTTGATAAGGAGGACAATTAAGGGGCCGACAAAAAATCAAAGAAAAAAATAATACTTGGGATCACCCTGCAAAATAAAATGCACGAAATTATCTATAACTACAGAATACAAATAGACAGACAATTTACAATATGTGTATTCATTTGTGAAAAAATGGGACGTATATTAATAGACATAAAGCGATTTTTAAAAAAATCCTGCATGTTTTTTGCTTATAACATGAGAAATTTTCAACCAAATGTACTGCGAAAAATTGACAAAATATAGTAGAAACAATATAGTGCATCTGGAATATAAATATACCATTAAATATTTTTGGAAATATGAACAGTTGTATGAATTTTCTTTTATCTGCGCATGCCGCGAACGATTACAAGAATCTTTTTACATAATGGAGCAACTTAATAAAAATATCCAGTCAAATACTGTAAAAATTCAGAAAGATATCGGTGTTAGAGAGAGCTAATTTTTAGTTGTTCTCTAAAAGCAGCTGAATGATAAGTGATTTTCCACAAACTGTCATTTTTTATTAATTGACTTTCAGAAAAAAGTTAGTATTCAGTGACTATGAACAAGTAGATTTGGAAAAAATGCTTCGAGTTTGATACTGTTTTTTATCACGGTATAGGCTCGTTCTGCTGGTTATCAAAAAAGAACTAAAACATCGATAAAAAATGAAAATTAAAAATTTTTTTAATTAAAATTGGAAATTAATGAACAATCTCTTATCATTCAGCTAGTTTTAGTGAGCAACGAAAAATCACCTCACTCTAACGCCGATATCTTTCTGAATGTTTACGACGTTTGACTGGATTTTTTTTATTAAGTTGCTAAATAGAGTTGACTATTAAATTATATAAAAAGATCCTTGTTATCGTTAGCGCATTCGCAGATAAAAAGTATTTCATGCAACTCCTCGTTTTTCCTAAAATATATTTGATATATTTATATTCCAACAGCACTATATTGTTTCTACTACATTTTGTTAATTTTTTATAAAACTGGCGTTAAATTTGGTTGAAAACCCTATATGTTATAAGGAAAAAAACATGCAAGATTTTTTTAGTTAAAAAAAATCGCTATATCTCTATTAATTTACGTCCGATTATTACACAAATGAATACACATATTGCACAATGTCTGATTATTTATATTTTATAGCGATAGATCATTTCATGCATCTTATTTTACAGGGTGATCCCAAGTATTATTTTTATTCTTTGATTTTTTGTTGATTCTCTAACTGATCTCCTTATCAAATCGACGTTGATAAGTATGACGCCATACCTGTTCTTTTTAATCCTGGTATTCCAGAAGAATCTGACAAGCATATTTCTAATTATTCGACAAAATGTCTAAAATTAAAAATGTTCGGTCAGTAATCGCCATATATATATAAATATATGGTGAAGAAAAAAACTAGAAAGTGATTGTCGATAAAATTCTTACTAACTCCGAGGAGGCCAATTTTCCCTTTCTAAAACCTTTCTATAATATTCTAACTTAAAAAACAAGTGGGTAACTGTGATCATAGATCGCACAGAGAGTTTCGTTTAATACTCCTTTTAACACACTTTCTTTCAAAACGTCCAGTACATTACCGCCATGTTACACCTTCAAGATTTTGGTAAACCCTTCCTAAACTATCTTAAAGTTTCAAATAGATTCGCCTTGTTATATTTCCTAATTTTGTTCGTGCACCCCCCTCCCGAAATGCTACGATATATCACATAATGGCTATCTGGAAAATTTAGAAACGAGGAGGGGGATTTGGGGGGATGTCAAAGTTGGGGATGGTCACCATGATTTTTGACGTGGCCTGAATTTATTTTATTTTTTTTTTTATGTTTTATAAGCTACATTAAAGTTTCAAACACATCGTCCAGTTATATTTCCTAATTTTTTTCGTGCTCCTCCCTCACTCCCCCACCCCCCTCGGAGTGCGACGCGCCATTCTTCTTTATACTTTTTTATCATGTGTTATAAAGTATCTTAAAGTTTAAAACAGATCGCATTGTTAGATTTCCACCTTTAAATGAAATCGCGGTCTCTTAATTCCACATTCCACCACCAGACAGCGCACTCCATTCTTAACAAAAGTGTATCTGAATGAGACCCCTTTATACAACCTGTCGTGTAATACACGGGTGTGTAATACATGGGTCGGGGTGTGACGGTCTTAACCAAGAATTTAATATATTTGCTGAAATTACTATTCGAAAATACTGATATCAATACTTCTGAAATTTTTATCTGGCATAAGTAAAATTTATGCTGTATTTTTAAAAATCGGACACCGTTCAGAAAAATACTACAATGAAACATCACGTGTCTGCCTTTTAAAATCAGTATATAATAGAAATAAACAATTACAAGTGAAATTAACGTCCCTCCACCCTCTACCCGAAATATAAAACTATACCCGAAATATGAACTATCTTCAAGTTTCCAACAGACCACCTTGTTAGATTTCCTACTTTATATGAAATCGTGGTTAAAAAAGCACGTTACTTCATTTTAAAATAAGCATTTAATAGATATAAAAACAATTATTTAAATAATAATTAATATCTCAGCTTGTAATTAAGATAGAAGATTGAAATAGACATTAATGAAATCAGCGAAAAATTTTACGTCGGGATGTATAAAAATTAAATCTAAAAATTTAATAAATAAAAAGTTTCACTTTCGTTTTAAAACACCCCTTTATAAAAATCACGTGATTATCAGGTCCTTCTCAGTTATACATTATCTGGCCAAAGGTGACCACCCGTTTGCGATTTTAGATGTTTTGTTAAATATCTAGAAACATACATGAGGAATTGAATTAACTTGAAACTCCAAGTGTTTAAACATCATAGTATAGGTCATACATTTCCGCGAAGATTTTTTTTCCGTGAAACCCCCGTGGGGGCCGTCAACAAATTGAAAAAAAAAACGAATATCTTTTGGATAACCCTGTAAAAACTAATGCAATAAAAACGTTCAAACTCCAGACCATGATTTATTCTAATAAATTGTCTTCATTTTTATGAGGATAGCATGTATACTAGTAGAGAAATTTAAGTTTTTATAAAAACAGTCCCAATTTTACCAAGATTTTTACTTATAATTTGCAGAGTTATTAATATATAAAAACGTTCTTTTCAGAAATTATGACAAACAACATTGTACACAATACCCTGCGATCAGAATTAAAAAAATAAAAAATATTGGATGAAAATGAGTAAATTTATTAAAAAATGTTTCCTTGCGCATGCGCGAATGCAATCAAAATATAATGTGCATAATGCATTAGCTAAGTATATAGAGCAACTTTTGTGAATGTCTGAAAATCATAGCTTAAAAATTCTGGAACTTATCGTTGATAGAATAAGCTCGAAATCCGTTGTTCTCAAAAGAAAGCAAAAAGATAAGGGGTTGTATCCAAGTATTGTAGTACGTGCAATATTGTGTACGCTATCTTGGCACTAATCAACAGATAACTGTACATTTTACGCACCCTATTGAGTGGCATATCATTGAATAGGTCTTTCAAAATGAAGACGATGTTTCATTGACTATTTTGCAGTGAGAAGCTCCGTTTAAATATTACACGACCTGGAAGTTGAGTAGGTGGGATCTCTAGCATTACTGCAGCTCTAACCTTCATAAACATCTATAGACCTCATCAAAACAGTGTTTATAGATAGGAACGAACAATTAAACACAACTTAAAAGTCACCAATACAAGTAAATATAAAAAAAATTAGTTAAGTAATATAAAAAATAGTTTCACACTAATGAAAAATAATTAGTTCGCTTATTACGCAGTCGGGTTTTTTGATTTTTTAAATTTAATTTTAACTTGTTTTTATTTCTGTTACATCACATTATATTTGCATTTTACTTTACAAATATACCTATTTCATTTATTATCATATACCCATTACTTTTAGTGTTGCATTTGTGTTTATATATTATATTTTCTTATCGTTGGCACTTGTGTTTAATTCATAAAATGATTCTAATCAGGATCACTATTTTGATGAAAAGCAGTCATTGGAATATTTTTAAGCTGGTTAAGCATTATTGCTGTCAGAGTCGACTCAGTAAAAAAAAACAAAAACAAAACATGGTATAAAATTTTTGCAAGAAATTAAAATATTGGATATCCAGAATTAAATATTATGATAAATCATACATTAAAGAGATTTTTTATGACAGCAACTTGCTTTAAAAAAAATTAAATTAAATTAAAAAAAACTTTTCCCTTCGCAAAATATATTTATATGTGTAATTGATCTTTTCTGTGTTGCTATGCACACGGGTCAACAAAACGGTTTTTTTTAATTTACGGTGTTTCAGGTGATATATATAAAGATTATCATGTTATATATGTTTTCATTCTACTTCCCCCCTCATCCCCCTCCGCAGTTTCACTTCAAAATTTTTAATACTTTATTTATTTTAGGGTACTATTTTCTCCCAGTGCAGTTCCTAAATGAAATTTAATATTTAAAATGTATATCGCTTGTACTAATAGCCCCTCACATTTAAATTAAACTATTTTTAATTACTCATTTACTTTAATAAAATAAAACCATTAATTCAGTCTTCCCATTCTACTTTGAGATATTTTCTCTCATATGTTTTGCCTGTAGAAAAAAAGGTACGGCTGTCAGTTAACCCCTTGAGGGTCGGTGGGATAAAATGTATCCCACCTAATTTAAACAAGATTATTACCAGAAAATTCTAACTAAATTTTATATTTTTAACTTTGGAGGAAAATAATTGAAAAATTGCTTTTACTTATTTAAAAATAATTTTTTTTTAAATTATTCCGGTGAGAATTCAATATTTAGTGACATTTTTGCTTGTCTTCAAGGGGTTAATAACATTTCATCACAAGGGTTAAAAACATTTTAGTTTCTCAGCTATCCCTATTTGGTAATGTGTCTGGCGCAATTATCAAAATTACTTAACTTGCAGTCTATTCATTACATTTATTCTCGCATAGCCCTAAAATCCAGACCGCTAAGTTCATATGTATTAGAATTCTGCATATTATTCTAATAGCTGCAATCTGCACCTGAGATTGAACTTCGTATTCACACTGTCTTACCAAGCGCATTCACACGCCTTTCGCCTAACAATTCTTTAATTTCTACAGCTTTTGTCTATATTCGAAAACATTTTCCGTTACTAATTAAAATGCATTATATTGTGCAATGTCCTTTTTTTCATTTCTAGTAACCTCAAAACTCGGCACCCCTACGCAATTCAAATATGTATAAGGTCGCCGCTTGTATTTCGCTAATCTTTACCAGCCAATGTTTTGTTTTTTCCTTGTGCATGGAGCAAAATACTTGTATATTGGCGATATTGTATCAAAAAAGCATGTGAATTTTAGCTGCGTAGTCAAGTCACTTCTTATATGACTCTCGCCTCTAGATGTTGTGCTGAAAAGAGACTACTGTCTTCGTCCCCTGTCTGTACCTCTCCCCGGTGTTTGTTATGACACAATAAAGTCATCTTCGTATGTCATGTTAAAGTTTTTAACATCTTTCACCCATCTGGTTATTGTGTTTTGCTTTTTACGATCAGTTATGGCTTTGAGGACAATCTCCTTTATACTATCCAATACAAGAATCTATCTTAGACAACAATGAATGTTGATTTTCACCTCTGCCCAGCACCCGGGTTATGTTCAAGTCGAGTGCGAGGTGAAATATGTCGAGCTCGGGCCGGGGTTTGGTGGTTTCGTGTCGGGTTGTGGATCGAGGAAATTTTTCTGTCGTGTTCGGAATTTTCAGTTTTTAATGCTCCATACCCTGAAATTACATAAAATTCAATGTATCATAACTCGGCTAATTTTGTTTCTAAAAGAGTAGAAATTTTGCTGATTTACTTGTTAGAGATTGGAACTCTTTTTACTAATCATTTATGGGATCCAGGGACTGTATAAAGTAATTATTAAAAAGCATAGACTTTTAAAAATTAATGACAGGTTTCAATCTAATCTTAATATAACTCAATATAATCCTTTAAACAATATAATTTTAATTCCGACCTTGTTTCGAACCCTTTTTTTTTTAAATTACATAGCCTACGTATCTCCAACAGGTAATAAATTAAAGTAAGTTTCAATCTGTTATGAAAAACCTGTGTGTATGCCGGAGTCGGAATCTATATTTTTAAAATTCTGGGAGTCCGTAGTTTTTGCTACCGACTCCACAGCACCGCCCATATTATATCTCCTTGTTTTTATATTTCATACTTTAAAGTAGCCTTTCATCAATAAACAAATTATGGTTTTAAATCCTGTGTTTATACATTTGAATCCAAAGAGCTGCCAAGTGTGTAATGCTATCTTTTGTCTCGTTTTTTTAACAAAAGTCCCGAATTTCGGGCATTCTTGTATGTATATTACTTTTCAATGTATATTAATGATACTTTAAAAAGAAGTTTTCTAAAAAGTACAGCATAAAGCCATATGCATAATAAATCTCTTTGTTTTTATTTTTCATGTTCGACATTAGACTTTCATCAATAGACAAACCATTAAAAACACCAACAAAATACAAAAACGCATTTGAAAGGAATCGTTTAACATGAAATCCTGTGGTTATACATTTTAATCCAAAGAACTGCCAGGTGTAATTTTTTTTTTAACTAAAAACTCAAAAACTCATTAAAAAGGGATTAACACAAATAAATGAAAGAAATGCTACAGCATTTTTCTTCAAGTCAAAAGCAATACATATTCTTCTCGAATTATTTAAATAAAATTCTGTCGAAGCTTCCTTTAATAATCTTTCTTATAATTTGTAAAAAAGGGATTAAATTGAAACGAATATGAGAAGAAAATTTTCTTTCACTATTTATGAAAAATAAAATTTCCTGGTGAATATATTTCTTTAAAACTATATGAAATGCCAAAATATGTCATTTTACATATATTCTGAAGAATGATTGTTAGCTAAAGGAACATATAAGGTAAAAAAAATTATAAAACATGCTTAGAAATTTATATTTCCAAAGACATAAGATCATAATTTTATTTTATTTAGATGAGAATTGAAATTCGAAATTTTTGTATTTAAATACAATTATGTTTAATAATACGATACAGTTTTAATATCTAACTTCTCAAACATTAAAGTATTTTAAAAATGAGAATTTTACTCTACGTTAAAATTTTTATTTAAAATAAAAAAATTACATTTAATATTTATACTTTCGAATAATTATCCTCTTCGTTACTGAACAAAAAATATTTTTTGAAAAAGTAGTTGGAGTATTTTTTTTTTTTTTTTACCTATTTTGGTTACAAAAATGATAATAATAGAAATTTTTTTTAAATTGATGCACCAGGGTACTACTAAATGGAGGTCCACATATGTGGATCTTGGGACACAATTGAGTAAAAAGTTCAAAATTTTGTAAAATCTTTGTAAATCTTTGGTTTTTTTTAATTGCGAAAATAAATGTTTTTTTTATGTAACATAATTAAATATTACATTTGTTGCTTTAAATGTATTAAATTAATTAAATTGTAAATATCAAAATTTTTAAATAATTTTTACCTTTAACTATTGTTATGAAATGACTGAAAAAATTAAATTTCATTACTTTATTTTTTACTTAGTGTATAAATTTTCAAAACAGTTGTTTTTCAAAATGCATAAATAAACTTTACACTTTATGCATATAGCTCTTCTTTTTTTACTTATATTCTTCCAAATAACATTTAGACGCATTTTTGATGTCTATAAGTCTTGGTAAATGTCCTACATTGTCAAGAGAGATTTCCTTTGAGGGTGCATTAATTTTTCCTTGCTTCTTTGTCATTTCTTCTTTCGGAACTTTCATTAATTGGTCGCCTACATCTACGGGGAGTTATATAATTTCTTCCTTCATAATTGATCAAATGTGTAGCAACATACATCCTATAATCTAATAATGATATGTATTTTCATCTTTATCGCTTTATTATCTCTTACGGAATATTTCCAGCAATTAGGAATCACTAGATATACAAAGTGACTAAATATACGCGTTGGCCATTTGTTTGTTTTTGTTGCACAGTCATAATATGTTAGTTACCAATAAAAGATCTGTACACCTGTAGATATATTTTACATTCTTGCTGAAGCTGGATGCCTACTTTTACTTTTCCCTTATCCTCTTTTGACTATCTCAAACACATATAAATTGCTTCACCTTCAAAACTTGTTGAAAGAAAAGTAACTGGTTTGTTATATTTCCACTTTAAAATGGAAATCTCATCATCTCCGAGAACCTCATTCCATTCTCCTTTTTTCTGTTCTTCACCAATCTCAATTTTTGTGTAACAGAAACGGTTCTATTTGACGTAATAGGTGCTGAAAAAAATATTTTGCAAAAGGTATTTTGCATATTTCAAGCTAGTAAAAAAATCTCTGTATAAATTATATGGTTAAAATATTGGGGCACACTTTAACACAATAATTTAACAACACCCCCTTCTAAACAAAAATCTCGCATATCCTGTGAGAAAATACTGCCATTGCTAACATATGTATATACAGAAATTTAATACCAATCTGTCTCTAACAGATAGGACAGATATTATATACCTATAGAATTTGGTTTTGAAGGTCCATATTCTGGGAGATCACAATGCCC
This sequence comes from Maratus speciosus, assembly GCA_963932465.1. NCBI lineage: Eukaryota > Metazoa > Arthropoda > Arachnida > Araneae > Salticidae > Maratus > Maratus speciosus. The sequence goes on along the minus strand of OZ010788.1, from coordinate 388,159,618 downwards.
AGAAAAGGAAATCATTTTTAGTCCAAAGAAATACGTTTAGGTCGAGGTAAGCTTAAACATTTTTCTCTTGTAAAATCTAAAAAGAGTGGCAGGATTATCTACAAAATGCAGATAATTCCTTAGTTTAAAGAATCTATTCTTTGTCATTGAATCAACCAATTGCTTGATTGGCATGTCTTGCGATTGATATAAATTGGCTTGGAGGAGTTTCGATGTACACATGAGAATATGCCGGCCTGTGTAAGTTTCATCATATCATAAACTGTAGTACTATTCAATGATCTGTGCTCTCGATTTTGCACTGAATGTAAATTTGTTTGTGCAGCTAGTTTCTCGAAAAGATCAGTATTCATAATTATGGTTAAATTTTATTTTGAAGAAAATTATTATTTTTAACTCTATTAGGCAATATGTTTGTACACTTAAAAATAATCAGCTATTTGATTTCCATTTGATTTAAAATTAATATATAAGAAGAAAAAGACCTATGTACTAGTATTAATAGAACTGGGATAAAAAAATAAATTTAAAAGTTGACCCAAGGAAATCTTTTAATATTTTATTATTATTATGCATTATTTACGCGAGGTAACAATTTACAAATATAACTATACGTATAAAAATAATCATCTTTATTTATTTTGAGTAAAAAAATACATTATATATGGTCTCCAATGTATCTATGTATTTTCAATTAAATTGCAGAATTTAATCAGCAATAAATAATATTTAATCAAACAAATAGACAAAATCCACTTAATCTAGTTTATATAGCATATTCTGTTAAAAAACACATATTTTAAGTTAATTAAATATAGTGGGACTTTATTATTATTTCTAAACACGGTAACAGTATTCCTTGAGTTTAAGCCTATTTATAGTAGTTGTGTACTGAGTTCCAAGAGTGTGGACCTCAATAAAATGATACTTTTAAAATCAAAAACTTCACAAAATAAACAAAATAAAGTTATCTAGTGAGCATTTGTAATGTTTTTAGCCATTAAAAAATTATGACGTCTTAATTAAAATTTCAATATAGATAAATATTACTTACTTTTACGCAATCGCTGAATTGACGACATTTTTCAAAACCTCACTTGCAACCTACGGTTTAGACATAAAAATAATTCAAGTGTTCAAATCTTTTGGATTCATTTTGCAGCCTGAACTATCATAAATGTGAATTCATAATTAAAATTTGGATATTTAAATTGGTTTTATTATAATAGGCTAAGATACAAGGTCCACATATGTGGAACTCAGTAGCAAACGGGTTACACGTACTGGTATATTCACTCAGCGTGACCATGGCCGGGGATAATAACATCAACGATATTTCAAATTCTAGTAACATTCTTAGATTAATTTTAAATATGTCTTGCCACACTCGACGTTCTTTAAAAATAACTTCTTTTTCATGAGTCGAATAAAAAATGTCTCTGACTAAGAGATTGCGTGCGTCGTCATAACAACGGTTTTTGGTGATAAAAGGGTTACTCAGAAAATCTACGCTGGAAATTTGTCCTCGTGTTGTTCTGATTTCGCTCAATTTCAGAAAAAACATGGATTGCGCTACATTCTTTTCAAAAATGTTAAAAGACAACTATTTGAGATCTATTTTAAATTTTTAATTGGTTCCGGAACTCTGCTTGTTACAGGTGCGAAAAAATAAGATTAGATGGATAAGGTTTCAATTTGAAATGGATTGATAGAAACCAAATTTGTAATTTTGAGCGAAATGGGAACTTAAAAAAATTGTGAAAAATTCAAAAATCGCAATATGTATTCAGAATAAACTTTATTGAAATGAGGGGAAAAAATTACTATATTACCCTAGAAGATTTAATTTAGAGTGTTGTTAAGAATGGTTAAAAATCGCTAGAGAACGTGAAAAATCTGGGAAATTTCAGAATCATTTTGTTATATGTAAAAAGACAAAAATTTGCAGAAAATATCCAAAATCTGAATATACAAAATCAGATATATTTGGAACTATCGACGTCTAACTAGAACGCAATGGAGGATATGCCAAATATTGGTTCGAGTTCGAAAAAAAGTCACGTGTTACCGGTAATTTATCCTAAGAACTTCTAACTGATAAGAAGGGAAACGGGAAACTACTACTGCTTTCCCCCATGAACTGTTTCATTCGCTAGCAGGGATTTACTTTATGTCTACGGAGCCTTCCCTTCTTTACGCTAGACGTTTTTGCCTTGAGCACGTGATCATGACGTAAATGGAATATCTTCCATTGAATCCTCTACGTAGAATAGGTTTCCAAAATCATCACCAAAAATAAAACAAACAGACAGACGCGCACACAGATGCACTGAGAGAGAAAGACAAATACTTTTTTATTAGTATTGATTATGTAAAATTTATTTTGATTAACACAAAAATACTAAATAAGGTGTATTGAACCGTAAAGTTTTAATAATTTCAATGGACATCGCGAACAAGCAAGCAAACAGACTTATGCGTGTGCACACCCACCCAGATATACAGAGAGAGAAAGACAAAAACTTTTTTTCTATTAGTATATATTATTTTAAATAAATTTTGATTAATACAAAAATGTAAAGTAAATATTGCGTATTGAATCCAGAAAAATAATTGAGTCTTAAGTTACAAATTACGAGAGAAGTGCATAAAAATTGCGTGAATGCATAGAAGAAAGAAATTGTTAATGACATTTAAAATTGTTTGAAAAGTCATTATAGTTACATTTTTTAAACACTAGACATAACTGGAATTTTGCTCAAGTTTTATAAAAATATTTCACACTAAAAGAGTTATTTTTAAAATTTAAAATTATCCAGGTATGAATTAAATTGTTTTATGAAGAAATTTCTGGTTCAAATCTAAATATATTCATTTGGTACCGGTCAAATGACCAGTTGTTGGTGTATTTAGTGTGAAATACAAGAAAAATAATCCATAGGACCAACGACATAAAAAATTACAATCATATTGTTTCTAAAATCATTTAATATTTGGAATATTCTAAGAAAGTTAGAAGACATATAATAGTCTGAAAGATTTAGTGAAGCATATTATATAAAATTGAATCATTATCTATCGTTATTATTGCTGTTGAAAAATATGAAGAATAAGCGAAAATATTTATGACAGAATTTAATTAAAACAAAATATTCAATCTTTTTAATGACTACTTATTATGAGTGATGTGGTATTTAATTCTTTGCACGGTTTGTTTTAACCATCAACAAAATGTATAAACTCGATTTAGATATATATCTAAAAATTGAAGATTTAATTGTTTGATGCACAGTTCACACCTTAATTAACGAGATATTTATATGACTGATAATATTTTAAAAATCCTTTGGAGGTATTAAATTAAGAAAACTCGCGTGGCATGTTTCCTCAAAAGCCTAATAAAACATTATTTGAAGAATCTTGGATGGTAATTAAAATTTAACAAAATGTCACAGCATGTTTAACTTTAGATTCAATTTACAATAAAACAAGTAATTAGCTATTCAAATTCTCAAAATTTTATAGAATATATGTATTAAAATGTCAAGGACAAAGATTTAGATTTGTTGCAGAAAATTCATTACACGAAAGAGAATTAATAAATGAACTTGCTGATTTATTTGAGAAATAATTAGAATTTTTCTCACCATACACATAAAGACATATAGAGAAAAATATCATTATGCAACAGAATTTGTCAGGTGCTTCTGCTTTAAAATACAGTTCACATACTTAGGAATTTGGCAAAGTTTAAATAAATTATTGAATGAAATGAGGTATTGTGTATAATAGTATAAATAGTATATAATATTTTATCAGAGATATAAATATTGCATATAGCATATAATATTATAACCAGAAGATTGAACTGAGGCTGTGATAATGCTATTTTACAATAAATTGGATAAGAAAGTATTAAGTTTTGATGAGCTTACTGTCAGTAGATTTTAGAAGTTTCATCAAAGTTTTAAAGACGAGTTTTCAATCAGGTTTCCCAGCTAAAAATGAACTGCATTGAAACTTTAAAAAAAATGTAGTTGGAAGACTGCGGTGATTTGGCACAAATCCCTGCAGTGTTTTTGAAGTCGACATAACTATAAATTAACCGCAGTAAATGTGTAGTTGATAACTACACACTCACCGCAGTAAATTTATAGTTATGTCGACTTCAAAAGAACGGCAGGGATTTGTGCCAAATCACCGCAGTCTCCCAACTACATTTTTTTTGCAGTTTGACTGTAGCCTTTTAAAAATTTATTAGAAAATATGGGGAGAAATGCCAGATGTGCATAACATAAATAAGTCGTATTAGGCCTTTCCAACAAAATGTCACATGATGGGTGACTCCAAAATTTAGAAAAAGTACCCCGTTGGGGGGGGCAAAGTGGGGGGAGGGGAGACGGATGTGCATAACATGAATAAGTGGTATTAGGCCTTTCCAACAATATGTTACATGATGGGTGACTGCAAAATTTAGAAAAGTGCCCCCCTTGGGGGGGGGGGGAAGTGTGGGGAGGAAAGCCAAATGTGCATAACTTGAATAAGTAGCCATTGGCCTTTCCAGCAATGGGTCACACGAGGGGTGTCGGCAAAATTTAGAAAAGTGCCCCCTCAGGGGGGAGCAAAGTGGGGGGGGAGAACCGGATGTGCATAACATGAATAAGTGGTATTAGGCCTTTCCAACAATATGTCACATGATGGGTGACTTCAAAATTTAGAAATGTGCCCCCCTTGGGGGGGGGCAAACTCAGGTGAGGGAAGCCAGATGTGCATAACATGAATAAGTGGTATTAGGCCTTTCCAACAATATGTCACATGATGGGTGACTTCAAAATTTAGAAATGTGCCCCCCTTGGGGGGGCAAAGTGGGGTGAGGGAAGCCGGATGTGCATAACATGAATAAGTGGTATTAGACCTTTCCAACAATATGTCACATAATGGGTGACTGCAAAATTTAGAAAAGTGCCCCCCTTGAGGGGGGCAAGTGGGGGAGGGAAGCTGGATGTGCATAACATGAATAAGTGGCATTAGGCCTTTCCGACAATATGTCACATGATGGGTGACTGCAAAATTTAGAAAAGTGCCCCCCCTTGGAGGGGGCAAAGTGTGGGGAGGAAAGCCAAATGTGCATAACTTAATAAGTAGTCATTGGCCTTTCCAGCAATGGGTCACACGAGGGGTGTCAGCAAAATTTAGAAAAGTGCCCCCTCAGGGGGGAGCAAAGTGGGGGGGAGAAACCAGATGTGCATAACATGAATAAGTAGTATTAGGCCTTTCCTACAATATGTCACATGATGGGTGACTGCAAAATTTAGAAAAGTGCCCCCTAGGGGGGGGGGGGAAACCGGATGTGCACAACATGAATAAGTGCTCACAGGCCTTTCCAACAATATGTTACAAGGCATGTTGGCAAAATTTAGAAAAGTTCCCCCTTGGAGGGGGGGGGGGCAAAGCGGGTGAGGAAAGCCGGATGTGCATAATTTAAATAAGTGGTTATGGGGCCTTTCTAACAAGTTACATGAGGGATGTCGGCAAAATTTTGAAAAGTGGGGGTTGCACCACCTGGAATACACCCTCACTTCTCTATGAAATTTTTATATATTATAAATGACATTTATCGGAGGGCTCTGTAAAAAAATCCAATCTAAAAGGATGAAAATATTTAAAAAGTTCAAAAAGTAAGAGAAATAATGAAATTCTTCGATCGGACGTGGTGAAAATCTGCGAAATTCATCCATCGACAATATGAAAAAAATCGCACGAGTTTTGCAAATCGATCGCAAGGAAGCTTCCGCACATTTCCCCGATCAGTAAAAATAAAATATTGCAAAACTCGAGAATTGGTAGCGTGAAAAAAATTGCAAAAATCATTACTCACTCAATGAAAAGATTTATGAAATTCCCCAGTCCATTATTGAAAAGCCCCACCAGTGGCCGAGAGGTTCTTTCTGCTCTCGAAGCTGGTAGGACGGGAGGTGCTGTGTTCGATCCCAATAGCGCCCGTCGGCCTAATCTTTTAGAGTTTTCTTCGAACCTTGGTTTTCCAAGCATAAATACAGGTTAAGTTCCCTTAGAAAGACCACCCACGGAGGGCACTCCCCCCCCCCCCCCGTTAGGGCCTATATCCCTCGTGCTGATAATTGGCTATCATAAACACAACCAACAACCATTATTGAAAAAAAAAAAAAAAAAAAAAAAACAGAACAATTATTCAGTCCGCTGCTTTAAAATATTGTGAAACTTGTCAACCTGTTGCAGAAATCAATCGTGAAATTCATCAATCGAGACAAAACTCACAAGATTCTTCAGTTGGTGGCAGGAAAAAATGTGAAATTTGTCGACCGATTGCAGCTGAAAAACTGCTAAATAAGTCACATTAACTGATAATTGAAAAATAGTTATTGAATATTAATATTTAAAAAAAGGAATGCATAACATTAAATGGGGGAAAAATCGCAAAATTCAATCTGTCACAGGAAAACATTGCAAAATTTTATTGATAAAAAATAGAGCTGTACTGAGTACTCGGTAAATACTGAGTATTCGGCATACTCGGCCAATTTGCCGAGTACTCGGCCAATACCGAGTAGTTGTAAGAATTTCAAACTGATCAGTAAAAAGTTATTCGAATATCAATGTATAATATATGTAATAATTCATAAAACTATTTACTCAGTATTTAACAATATGTGTACAAAATATAAAAAAAGTTAAGCAAAAACCCCTCATAAAATAATTCAAGATTAACATTTAGTTTCACACATACAAATAAAAGTAAGTTTTTCTTATTACACAACTACTCGGTATTCGGTACTCGGTCGAGTAGTCAGTGGCCGAGTACTCGGTACTCGGCCAAAGTACTACTCGGTACACCACTAATAAAAAAGGAGTCTAAGAAAACCAATTCAAATTATTTTTTGTGAACAAGGTACACGAATGCAAGAAAAAAATTTAGGTGCCAATGGGCAGTCTCTCACCACTAAATTTTATTTGTTATTTTTTGTCTAATATTTCACCTAAATTTTTTGTAAGAATTTAAGTGAAGAGAACTAATAAAATTTAGTGGTGAGAAACTGCCTGCTGGCGCCTAGATTTTTACACTTCTGTTCTGCGAGTGCCCTTTTTTAAAAATTCGCACACAGCAGTCCTTTTTTCTAGAATCATCACTATCCTAGTGTTGATTCTAGATAAAAAGGGCCACTGGGCGGAAATGTTTAAAAAACAGCACACTTGTACCTTGTCGCTTGCGGGGAAAATCTGAAAAAGTGGTCTGAAAGTCGAAATTCATTCATCGACCATATGATAAAAATCCCACGAGTTTCACAAATCAGTATCAAGAAAAAACTAAATTTTACCAGTGGGTAGAAATATAATATTGCAAAATTTGTCAATCAGTTGCATGAAAAAAAACTGAAAATAGTCATTAAGTCATCAGAAAATTTGGTGAAATTTGCCACTTGATTGTTGGACAAAAAAGAGAAATTCTTTAGTCGGGGATTTTGATCAAAAATTTACCTTAACACTTTGGCTGCCGCCCATTTTTCAAAATATGTTCCCAGGCACCGAATGCGTGAGTTAGAGATCTGCACGGGCAGTCCCGTGGCCCCAAGAGTTGATTTCAGGGGGTGGCCCGGGGGGGGGGGCTTTCATTGCTTTGGAAGGAATGTTCCCCCCCCCCGGACCACCCCCTGAAATCAACTCTGGGGGCCCACAAGTCTGCCCATGCAGATCTCTTAAGTCACGCATTCGGTGCCTGGGAACAGATTTTGAAAAATGGGCGGCAGCCAAAGTGTTAACGTAAATTTAAGGATATTGTCATTGGTTTAACATTAGCTTGTGAATATTGTAACATGACAGTGTACTAAGCTCATTCAATGTCCTCCTATGCAAAAACATTTAAAATAATTAAGGATATTTTCAGTGGTTTAACATTAGCTTGTGTGTATTGTAACATGACGGTGTACTAAGCTCACACAAATCAGTATCAAGAAAAAACTAAATTTTACCAGTGGGTAGAAATATAATATTGCAAAATTTGTCAATCAGTTGCATGAAAAAAAACTGAAAATAGTCATTACGTCATCAGAAAAATTTGTGAAATTTGCCAGTTGATTGTTGGACAAAAAAGAGAAATCCTTTAGTTGGGGATTTTGATCAAAAATTTACCTTAACACTTTGGCTGCCGCCCATTTTTCAAAATCTGTTCCCAGGCACCGAATGCGTGAGTTAGAGATCAGCACGGGCAGTCCCGTGGCCCCAGAGTTGATTTCAGGGGGTGGCCCGGGGGGGGGGGAGGCTCTCATTGCTTTGGAAGGAATGTCCCCCCCCCGGACCACCCCCTGAAATCAACTCTGGGGCCACAAGTCTGCCCATGCAGATCTCTTAAGTCACGCATTCGGTGCCTGGGAACAGATTTTGAAAAATGGGCGGCAGCCAAAGTGTTAACGTAAATTTAAGGCTATTGTCATTGGTTTAACATTAGCTTGTGAATATTGTAACATGACAGTGTACTAAGCTCATTCAATGTCCTCCTATGCAAAAAAAAACATTTAAAATAATTAAGGATATTTTCAGTGGTTTAACATTAGCTTGTGTGTATTGTAACATGACGGTGTACTAAGCTCACACAAATCAGTATCAAGAAAAAACTAAATTTTACCAGTGGGTAGAAATATAATATTGCAAAATTTGTCAATCAGTTTCATGAAAAAAAACTGAAAATAGTCATTAAGTCATCAGAAAAATTTGTGAAATTTGCCAGTTGATTGTTGGACAAAAAAGAGAAATCTTTAGTTGCGGATTTTGATCAAAAATTCACCTTACCACTTTGGCTGCCGCCCATTTTTCAAAATCTGTTCCCAGGCACCGAATGTGTGACTTAGAGATCTGCACGCCCCAGAGTTGATTTCAGGGGGTGGCCCGGGGGGGGAGCTCTCATTGCTCTGGAAGGAATGTCCCCCCCCGGACCACCCCCTGAAATCAACTCTGGGGCCACGGGTCTGCCCGTGCAGATCTCTAAATCACGCATTCAATGCCTGTGAACAGATTTTGAAAAATGGGCGGCAGCCAAAGTGTTAACGTAAATTTAAGGATATTGTCATTTGTTTAACATTAGCTTGTGAGTATTGTAACATGACAGTGTACTAAGCTCATTCAATGTCCTCCTATGCAAAAAACATTTAAAATAATTAAGGATATTTTCAGTGGTTTAACATTAGCTTGTGTGTATTGTAACATGACGGTGTACTAAGCTCATTCAATATCCTTCTTAATAAATGAAAAAATCATTTAAAAAATTTAAACGCATATGAAAACTCTGTCATGTGGAAAAAAAAATAATTCTTCGATCGCTTGCAGGGAAAATCTGAAAAAGTGCTCTGAAAGTCTAAATTCATTCATCGACCATATGATAAAAATCCCACGAGTTTCACAAATCAGTATCAAGAAAAAACTAAATTTTAACAGTGGGTAGAATAGAGATATAATATTGCAAAATATTGCCTTTATTATTTGATTCTGAGAAGTGTCATAATTGACGAAAAAAACTAATTTGGCCCTATTACCATTCAGAAGTGTAAATTTTCTTTTTACAATAACACAATTCATATGACAGTAAAAAAAGATTGCTTCATTTAAAAAATTTAATATTTTACATAATTAGTGAGTATGTACTCATTAAATAAAAATTATTATTAACTCTATGTTATGTTATTAACACAATGTGTCAAACCGCTTTGTATTACATAAAACTGTTTCATTCCTAAAAAGAAAATAAGTTACTTACCTGTGAAATGTTATGCACTTATTGTAGGTATCCTAGACAGGCATCAAGTTATAATTTGAAGTTCAGTATTGATTTTTTGTGTAACTGAACATCAAAACATACTTTAATACAAAGCACAGATAAGTATCTGTGTAAGATATTTAAAAATTCTGAAACTCCTAATCTAAAAGAACATACTGATTGAAGCAAGTGTAAATCTGAAATAAAACATTGTTAATTACTATAAATAGATAAGTGCACTAAATCAAGTAAAATCGAACTATCTGGATTGTCAGAAACAAAATTTTATCAAATGTTTCGGATGACATTTGAATTTAATTAATCCTGTTAATATGACCTAATTTTTTTTTTCGCATGCATTAACCGTTAATAGTACAATCTCATCTGGATTTGAAATACTAACGATGATTGTACAAAAATTGCGACGGTTTATAAATCGTTATCACTTTATTCAAATTAACTCAATCGTGTGGATCTGAAATTAATTTCTTTCGATTGAGAATGTAAAAATACCCATACAGCCACTTTATTTCAATAAACAGTGGTGATATTTTTCGCCAAACTGCAAAATAAATGATCTTCTTTCAGCAAATCAACGTGGTACTCCGCGCCGATTTTCATAAACAAGCCGGCGTTTCCGTGAGTTGAGGTGTTTCTTTAATGCTTCTCCTGCAGTTGCAACGAAACCATGGGGTTAGACATTCAGCTGTAAGGGGTTGAAAAATAAATCATATGTCCAAATGAGAAATTTAAATAAAATAAAGGAAGAAAATTATACTATTCTTTTGTTGTTCTTCTTTGTTTTTATGAGGTAAAAGTGGAAAACTGGAAGTTATATGTATGTCCGATATGGAAAAAAGACAATTTATGCAATATGCAATGAGTAAACCCACCTGTGTTTCTAATTTCTAATCATGGGCGACATATAAAAGAATGGTTGGGTCACTGTCCCTCTCGATTTTGAAATTTATCTAATTAAATTTCCTTTTTCTTCGATTTTGAAAAACATAGTAATTTTTTTTCGAGTAATTTAAAATAAAAGAGGAACTAAAAACTAGTTATGAAGATAGTGGGGCAGTGAGCAAGGGAGACCTATTGCCCCTCCCTTGATTTTAAAATTTAATTAATAAGAATTTCTTTTCTTCTGTTTTCAAAAACATTATGTAAATATTTTGAGTAACTTAAAATGAAAATAAATAAGAAATTTTCAGTTAAGGGGTGGTGGTGGTGTGTGGGGGGGGGAGGGGGGTGAGACTCATTGCCCCTCCCTGGATTTTGAAATTTAATTAGCAATTTTTTTCTCCAATTTACAAAAACATAGTAAAATTTATTCTTTTCGAATAACTTAAAATAAAGGAACTAAGAACTTTCTGTTAGGGGAAGGGGGCATATGTGAGTCATTGCCCCTCCCTCGATTTTAAATTGTAACTATTTTTTTCTCTGATTTTTGAAAAACATAGTGAAATTTGATCTTTTCTTTTATCTTAAAATAAAAGAATAACTAAGAATTTTCTTTTAGGGGAACGAAGTTAGAAGAGAGCTATTGCCCCTCCCTAAATTTAAAAATTTAATTAATTAAATATTCTTTTTCTTTTGTTTTCAAAAACATAGTAAAGTTTATACTTTTCGAGTAACTTAGAATAGAAAAATGAGAAATTTTACATTAAGAGGGAGGGAGGGGGGGGGGGGTGAGAGGTTCATTGCCCTCCCCTCCCTGGATTTTAAAATGTAACTAATAAAAATTTATTTTTTTCCACTTTTGAAAAGTAGTAAAATTTATTCTTTTCGACTAACTAAAAATAAAGAAACTAAGAATTTCCTGTTAGGGGAAGGGACATAGCTGAGCGATTGCCCCTCCCTTGAATTTAAATGTTAACTATTTTCTTCGCTTTTGAAAAACATATTGAATTTTTTTTAATTATCTTAGAATAAAAGATGAATTAAGAATTTTCAGTTAGGGATAGGGTAGGGGGTAGGAGAAACCTATTGCCCCTCCCTGGATTTCAAAAGTTAATTAATTAAAATTTCCTTTTCTTCTATTTCAAAAACATAGTAAAATGTATACTTTTCGAGTAACTTACAATAAAAAAATGAAGAAATTTCTCATTCCCCCCCCCCTCCTGGCTTTTGAAATTTAATTAAAATATTTTTCTCCGATTTTGAAAAAAAAAATAGCAAAATTTATTCGTTTAGAGTAAGTTAAAAAAAAAACTAAGAATTTTCCGTAGTGGGCAGGGGCACAGGTGGGTTGATGCCACTGCCCCTCCCTCGATTTTGAAATTTAACTAATTGTTTTTCTCTGATTTTGAAAATCATAGTGAAATTTAATTTTTTTTATCTTAGCTTAAAATGAAAGAGGAACTAAAAATTTTGCGTTAGGTAGGAATGTGACTTTCAATTAAGTCCTTAAAAGTCTTGGAAAGAGTATTAATTATCATTAGTATTTAAAAAGTGTGTTTCATAACATGCAACTCTCACAAAATTAAAACAATTTTAAACACTTTAGAAAATTCGGGAAATATCACACAATCATACAGCATTGTGTCTTGCAAAAGAATCTTACAGTAACTGCTGTTATACTGTAGTTACTATTATAATAATCATACTTACAAAATTAAGACCTGTAAAGTTCTTCAGAAACTGCAGTCAGACTGCAGATACATCACCGAAAATTTTTGTGAATTAATTGCTATAAAATCACTTGAAATTCACTGCCGTTTTACTGTAGACATAAAGTCTTACTATTTTTTTAAATTTTGGGTTGAAAAAATACTTGTCAATAACTAGAAAATAACTGAAGTGTTTTTACTGTTGATATTGCACTACAAAAAAAACTACAGTTGACCGTAGAAAAACTTGAAAAATACCTCATTTCTGTAAAAAAACTACAGTTCATTTTTAGCTGGGTTGGACTGAGTTTAACCTACAGAACAAGCAAATTTCCGAAGAGAACATATTCAAACAATAACGGGAATCATAGAGATATAAAAGAACTGTAAATTACCATTCTGCCTCATCTTTATTGATAAAAAAAAAACATTTTTTATTCTTTTTTGGTGGATATCGGTATACTTAGACCAAGAAAAAGAAACTATCAGTATCAAAAATACCAAAACAAGTAAATCCCATTTCCCCTGACTTCTTACTGCTGTATAGAAAATATTTTCAAGAAACTGCATTCAGAATACAAAGGGATTAAAATAAATGCGTCTTCTCCGGTTTGCTAAAGACATTTTAATTTTCAATAACAGTCCTGAAGAAGCGATAAATACGTTAGAAGATTTGGCAGAAGTCAGCATAACAATGCTTTTAAAGATAAATTTTGAAAAGACCAAGGTGATGTTTAATTCATCTGAATAAAAAAAAGATCGTCTACAACAAGACTCAGAGTAAGTAAGAGCAGAGTTATGCATGTCTTCTACAAGAAATAACATCGGACAACAGCATCATGAAATACATCAAAAGTAGAATAAGAAATGTAGGAAGTTTGGTTTTACAAAGAATATTATTATTATTAATACAGTGACGTGCCTCTTTACTTGAAATTAAATGTGTTTAACTAATGTGATTTGCTTTCTCGAACTTGTGATACGGATATATGTAAGCTAACAAAATTGATCGTCCAAAGATTACAAACAACACAACGAAATATGAAACAATGTATAGTAGGCATAAATAGAAGAGATCTGGAAAGTATAAGCTGGATAAAAGCTCAGGCGAAAGGTTTTGACTTTATGGAGAGAAATAAGGAATGTAATTAGAAATGGGCTGGGTACATTGCAAGTAAAAAATAAATAGATGGATTGCAAACACGATACAGTGGTATCACAGTTATGTAAAACGATAGAAAAAACGGCTTTAGGTAAGCTCGAAGGATGAAATCAGACAAGTGACTAGAATTAACTCAATTACCAATCACCAGACAAGAATAAAATGGGAAAATTTGGCATGACTACATTCAGCAGTGGATTGAAACGGTTGATCATAATGAAGATGATTGTAAAATTATTATATGCAGCATACAAATATTATATATAGTATCGATATAAATGTAGATAATTTACAACACTCATGTTGACTTATACGTTATTTTGAAGAAACTGAAATGATAATATACTTAAAATACCAAAAATTTATATTCGTGGAAAAACCCCACCATACATTAATAACTCTACCACAAACTATCATATACAAGGGTAACTGGTACCAGTAAATAAGTAATAAAGTGTTTTAATTAGTGCTATAATTAAATTTTGCTTATGGAGTCGACCATATTTGAAAATTGTGACTAACTTTAATGTTTTTTACACTAACACCGTATTTGGGTTTTTCGGTAAAAGAACTTCGGATATCAACGGAAAAGTCATTCGGTTGGGAAATTTAGAAATATGGCAGGTTTAGAATTTGACACTCTTTATGATAGATTCATTTATAATAGTTGCAAAAGAGGTTTCAATGCAGGTAGTTTTTTAAACATATCGCTAAAACCATTTAGCAGAATGAGCTATAATTTCAGATTAGCAGATTTGAAGATTCTAGAAATGAGTTTCTGTTTAAAAACAGTTTAGGTTACAATTTATATTGTTTTCGAAAGTAATTTTAAATTTATATATATCTTGAAATTAGTTGCAGAAAAAAAGAAGATTTATAACTTATGAATTATTTAACAGAAATAGATTTTAAAGAGTTTTAAATATTCTAATCCAAAATCACAGCTCATTCTGCCAAATGCTTTTTGAGAAGAACTTACAATCGACATGCATTTCTTTCTGTTTCATAAAATGTTAAAAATTAATTTAACCTGAGAAGTACCAAAGTGTAAACCTATATAAATCCTACAGAATTTCACCAAATATCTTCTCATTTGATATTCGAAGGTAAAGTTTACCTAAAAAGCGAAATATGATGTAAAAATTAAGATTTAGTACTGAAATTTTAAAATTGTGATACAATTTCTAAAGGTAAATCACCCTCTAAGCAAACTTTATGTGTAACATAAATTAGTAGACGTTATTATTTAGCAATTGTTTTGTACCACACACATTTATATAGATTTTCGGTAGGGCTGGTACTGTTTCTCATGACTGCACAATAATTCTGCCGCGAACTTTTGAGAGACTCAAATTTTTGACAAAACGATAGTCCTACAAACATATTATTGATTTTGAATTTTATTTAATATACGTAACCACAAATAGAAACATGTATACAGGGTGATTCAAAATAACTTGCACAAAAGGAAAGGGCAAAGCAGGCATACAAGAATAATAAAAAATACCACGTAGAAAGTTGGGGTCGCAAATGCCATCCGGTGTCGCTACAGAGCGTTTACCTGAAAACACGAGCTTAGAAAATTGAGCGACTTGACCTGTATACTTTGAGAACGACGGAGCTCCCGCATTCAAGCAGCAATTCAGAACATATCTGCAGGCCTCCTTTCCCAGGTGTTGAATTGATCGAGGTATTTTTTTATGGGGTTTAATTAAAGGAGTTTTTAATGAAACACCTGTTTCATTGCAGGAAGACTCAGTCGGAAGGATTGTTGCAGCAGCAGGATGTTTTCGAGATACACATGATATGTTTGAGAAGGCGTGCCAGCCCATGAAACGTCGACATAATGCGTGTCTAAAGGCGTCGAACAAAAATTTTGAGCATACCTGTAGACGTATTGATCGTAAATGTGTAACATGCGTGTAAATACAGTATAAATAAAATGATGTAGAATGAATTTTGTTTATTCGTCTTGTATTACACATGTAATTTGGAATCCCTCTAGCAGCCCAGGATGACGTGTTCGTATGTGTTTTTTGACTATTATTGTATCCCTGCTTTGCTCTTTTTCATTTTGGTCACGTTATTTTTAATCACCCTGTATAAAAATATAGCGTTCGTACATTTAGTACCTAAATGTATGTCATATGTAAGGATGAACACATATGCTAAGTATTCTTATTTTTAAGGTGATTTATTAAATTTTTAAAAACTATATATTTTTTTAAGTATAGTGAAAATCGTAGGAGTTGACATAATGAAATTAAAATATTATTAATAATATAAATCACTCAAATTGACAATTATTAAAAATAACACACAAGTACACATTTATTAGACACTTAATGCGTACAAATTCATCATTTTTACAGAATTTTTACATCAACTGCACATTTCTCTAATTTAAATATGTACATTTGATTTAAATTTCTTTAACGTTTTAAAATGAATTTCCAATTGTGCAGGTCTCCCGGCTGTTCCTTGTTCCTGTAATGCTGACGATGCAAGAGTGATCTGAAATGATAGGCGAACTAAATATTTAAGATAACTATTTGAATTATAATAGAATATGGATATTTTTATTAGATAATAAGAGGGTAATATCTAAGTTTTCTATTTTAGGTATTAAATCCACTTCATTTGTCCAAATTTTGAATCTTTAAATAAAACAACATAAAAATGGCGAAAAAAAAATATGTTATCTGATTTATGATACTGTATTATGAATTTCATAATTGCCCCAATTCTTGTACGATAAACTGCTTGATTGTATTCAAATAAAATTTGATATTTTATACATTTAAATTAATGATTATTATAAATTAATTAATCATTGTTAATATTCTTCAAAAATAAAATTAAATAGTAAAGAAAAAAATAATTATTTCTTTCCATTAAAATATCATTTAATGCCAAAAAGGACAAAATTTATATTATTCATATGTAATCATCCTGATACATAAGTGATAAAAAAATTTAGTATACAAAGGTATACTTGAAAAAGTATAGCCAGACAATTAATTTTTGTACTCTTTAATATACCACCCAATCTCGGTTTATTAATGTAGCAAAAAAGGTTACATAATAAATGTACTAATAAAATCGTTACAAAAGTTATTTACACTTAGTACGAACACTGAAATTAATTGTTTTACTTTATGATATTTTTTATATACTTCAAAAAATGTAATTAAAAACTATTTAAACAGAAGTAACCTGAAAAATATTCACTTTCAAGTTTCAGAAGAAAATTACAGATATCCCAGATTTAATTTTAATTTTGTTTTTAGAAAAACACATTTCAAAGATAAAAAGTAAATGTACTAATTATTTCAGTATAAAAATAAAAGTAATTTTCTTTCACTTTACTTTTAATAACAATTTTGATCATAAATTGTCTTTCTTTCTTTATTATATTTTTATCTTATTTTGATTATTGATATTGTTTACTGCCGATAATATTTGTGTAAGAACTCACAAATAGTAAAAAAACTGAAGACTTTCCAGTTTTGGTTTATGTATTATGTCATTGCATAATTTCAGTTGTATTTATTATTAAAAGCGCAAGATATGTTGCAGAAAAAAGCTTACATTTTCTATTAATATAGGTGTTCTTTTATTAACGTTTTATCTTCGTACGAAATTTGTGATTTTTTTTGTTGTTAATAAGACATACGCCAGAGATTATGCAGCGAAACAATGTAAAAAAAGTCGGCATTCATGAAATTACTTATGATATTGACTTTTTGAAGTGTTAATAACATATTATATGTCCTTAAAGATTTCTGTACTTCTTTACATTATTCATATCTTTAGTACTCACATATATATATCTATATTTTAATGAAAACTCTTCACTAAATTTATTGTAAGCCATGCTAAAACTAATAAAAATAATCAGATTGCATACAAATAGCGTAATTTTATTGTAATGTTTCAATGTCATTTTTATGCATTTACCTAAAGAAATAAACATTTGATAGGTGATGTATTCTAATAAATAAAAAATAAGGCCGTTCAAAGATATCGTTCTTTTCAATAAAAAATAAAAGACGAACTTTAATTTTTAGAAAAGATTTAACATATAGGGTATCCAGCAAATAAGACCCTGATTTCAAAATTAAATATCTCAAAAACAAAGAACAATAGAATTATGCGGTAAACGGTTAGTTTATTAACTAAGCTGTAAAAATGTTATACTGAAGTTTTAAAATTTAGTTGCAAAGGCGCTGGAATCGCAATCCCTATAAATTGTGCTTCGAAGTCCAGAATACTAGCGTCTCATTTCTAGATGGCTCCCTATGGAAGTACAAAAATCTGGAAAGTCCACTTTTTGGTTGGGGTGATGTGCAGAAATGGAGACATCTGGTCACAGAATTATTGCATCAGCTTAAATTTTAAAGAATTTCAATTAATAGAATTTTCAATAAAAAGTGTAGAAATCATTATATAAGAACTTATTAAAATATTTTATTAAATTCATTTTTAATGCCATATATTTATTTAAATCAAAATGCGTACATTTAGAAAAAAAAATTGTTCCTTTTATTTATTTTTTATATTTTAAAATCACGACATAATATTTTGGTATTATTTTTTATACCTGAATTATTATAAATAAAAAAGTAATTTTGCGCTTTTCATTTATTTTTAAATCATGGCTTAATATTTTGATTTTAGCACTACACACATGTTTTTTTTTTCTTTATAAACAAAGTTTTAGAGACAGAAATTATGCATTAAATTATTTCATTTTTTAAAGAAATTGATGATAAGTCATATCATCAATGTCGAAGCAGATGTATTTTGGAGGCTGCATTCCTTTCCAACGCTTCGGATCATATCGCTAGAAGCTGCACCATACTTCTGTACTCAATGATAAAAAATGAAAATGAGTTTTTAAAATTAAAATGATTTTTTTAACCGAATTAAGTTTTTAAAAATAGAAACTTTGTATTTTTTTATTAAAATTATTTTCTACAATTGAAAAATATATATTTATGAATCATTATTATAAATGCTCAATGATGTAAGAAAAAGGGGGTATCTTTTAGCTTAATTAAATTTTAAAACAAAGAAACTTTGCAATTTTTTTATTCAAACTTTTTTTCACAATTTAAATAAATATTAAATGTAAAGATTTCCAATTGTTTCAAATCCTCCTCTACTTGGATTCGATTCCACGATCTACCAATTAGGAGAGAAAAGACATAATACAGAGATACTGGTATCCGGACCAAAGTAACTTATAACAAAATTTGAAACAAATCTCAATTCTGTCAACACATGACTCCGCTTCTGCACATCACCCAAATAAAATATTTTAATAAGTTCTTATATAATGATTACTAAACTTTTTTTTGAAAATTCTATTAATTGAAATTCTCTAAAACTAAATCTGATGCAATAATTCTGTGACCAGATGTCTCCACTTCTGCACATCACCCCAAAGGAAAAGTGGTCTTTCCAAATTTTCGTTCTTCCATAGGGAGCCATCTAGAAATGAGATGCTAGTGCTCTGGACTTCGAAGCATAATTTACAAGCATTGCGATTACAGCGCCATCTGTTATCTGTTTTTGCAACTAAAATTTGAAACTTCTGTATAACATTTTTACAGCTTAGTTAATAAACAAACCGTTTACCACATAATTCTATTGATCTTTGTTTTTGATATATTTACTTTTGAAATCAGGGTCTTATTTGCTGGGCACCCTGTATCTGGATATAACACTTTAAAATAGCAATTTTAACACTTTAATTATAACACTTTACTTTCTAATTAATCTTCATATCTTCCTTGAACACTTCGTATAATTAATATGCAATGCAAGAAACAAAATCAGATCTATTCATTTTGATTAAAAATTATTATCTAATATATTAATACATATTGATTATAATATTAAAGTAATAAATCCCTAAATATATGCAAACGTGTATTATATATAGTAAAGTGGGGACAGACACCGTGGTGGGACAGATGCCGCAGAGATTGTGTAGGCGATACTAGCGTTCCCTAGACCAATTTTAGAAGTTCGTAGTGTTCCCCTGTGCTGTGTGATATGTTGTATGCGTTTCCACCACTTAGTTATCAGTATTTACATATTTATGCCAGTTTTTATGGCTCGAACATGCGTGGAAAGTTACTAAAATTATTCTAATGAAGTTTTATTACATATTTTAAGAAAAATAAACAGAGATTTCATCCCAAAATCGATTGCAACTATAGACTAGATCCTCGTAGAATACAGACATATGCTTGCCTTTCTCTCACGTCGCTCACATGATACAAAATGGCACCTCGGCATCTTACCCGCACTATGGGACAGATGCCGCACCGAGGTTGAGGGACAGATGCCGCAAAATATATATTTGTTTTTCGGTTCAGTAAATTCATCACTGCGATTTAAGTAGAACTTACATTTAAATGAATGTATATTAGCGCATTCTGCTACTTATCAAAATATTCTGAGCAACAATGTTGGTTCACCTTGTGTGAATAAGGAAAACATAGGCCGTTTACAATTCTCACCATCTAAACTGTTAAACAAAATACCTCCTACCCCAATGGTCAAAAGACCTATACAGCCAAATAACAGAAAGTAAAAGGATGCAAATATTACAATCACAGAGTTTATAAACAATAAAAAAAAGAAGGAAATGAAAAACAAAAGAAACTAGAAAGCGTTAAAGAACGAACGACAACTTGGCGGAAGTAAAATGTGTAAAAAATAGGAAGGGAAAGATCAACTTGAAAACGCCTTACTTGAGGAAAAAACTAACATATAAGTCATCTTCCGACAATGGGTAAATTGTTCCTCTTATGGATTTTGATGGCAGAACTGGTTTGGAATTTGATGACTCTGCATATGTTGAGTGGCTGGAGTCTTATCAAGGAGCAAGGTCTAAAGCGGACAGGATTCAGTGCATCAAATTCAATCGATAGCTTCATGCAAAACGCTTACTTTACTTTTGCACCGGGTAGTGTGTTGTGATTGAGTGCGAATGGAAATACAAAATCAAAGAATGAGAAGAAAGGCAAAATATAAACAGACTAGGGCCTAAATAGAATAGAACTAATACTTACATTAAGAGCAAATTGCAATGTTCGCCTAGATGTAAACCAGTGATTTATATCTTTTTGGGAATTATGCTGTCTATTGTTTCCAGTAATTATGCTATCCATTCATGTAAATTCAAATGATTTTCTTTTCATGTTCACTTTATGTCTTAAGTTTTGTTTGTAGAGATTATACTTTTGCATTTTACAGTTTTCACACAACTTTTCACAATTTAGTGATAACACATAATTTTTGTAAATTTACTGTTATTTATTTTCATTTTAAGTAGTTTGAGAAAATAAAAATGAGATTTGCTTGAAAGAAAATAAACAGCCTAGCATTTTCCTCCATGCGGCATCTTATCCAGCACATAAAAAAGTATGTTAAAAAAGGACCTGTGGGAAAATAATTATGCCTACTTTATTAAGAGGGTTTTAACTTGTTTAACATATAAATTAGATTCTAAAGGGTTTGATCAATGATTTCTGGTACTTAGTTTGTTGTTTTTTGTTTTTCTGTACATTTTACAAGAAGAAAAGAAAAACTGCGGCATCTGTCCCCACTTTACTATATATCTTCAAATAACTAGCAAGAATACAGAATTATCTTCTGGAATATTTAAAAGTAATATTAAACGATAATTATGACATGGCTCATTGGAATAAATTCGTAAGCATTTCTTTTTCTATATTAGCCTCAGTTCCTGACCTAATAATTATATCACATGTTAAATTCTGTAAAGGAAAAGCATTAGGATTATCAGCAAAGATAAACAAAGAGTTTTTTTCATAGCCTGATACGTTGTTAAATGTAAATAGTTCAATAAACATACATAACACTCTTTTCTCAACAAATTCTTTTTAAGGGCTCGCACCGTTCCTAAAATTTTCGCACTTTGCTACCAGTATTTTAAATAAGAATTCTTCGTGGTAGATTCCTTTAACATCCATAATAGGATTATACAACTAAGATTATCATTTTAATTTAGTGGTAGCAAAGTGTGAAAATTTTAGGAACCCTGCGAGCCCTGTTTTTAACAAAAACACTTACTAATTTTACACTTTTCGTTCATTGTTTAATTCCTGTTGCATACTCCTGCAGCAGTAATTAATGTTTGTTAATTAAAATAATTCTAGGATAGACGGCCATAGAAGAGAGATGGCCAGCCTAAATATTTGAAACACTATACCATAGAGTGCAGCATAAACTTTGTTCGTAATAAATAGTTCAACGTGTTCATTCATTGCGACATGCACCTGTGTTTTTCAATTATAAAAAGAAAATGCGATTTTAATGTTTATTTAATTTAGTGGTTGGATATTTTTGTTGAGTTAGGTATCTGAATGTTTTGCAGTACCTATATTATATATGTATATATTACTATAAGGACTTTTGAAACACGTATATAATTCAGTCTTTGCTTTTAAGTCTAAAACAACGACGTACAATGGCGGAGTGATGCTTTAAATTGGTTGGTAATCTGTCCATCATTTTTAGGAGAGTTGGCCATGCCAAATCGAAGACAGATGGCCACGTAGAATCAATATTTCAAAATTATACGAAGTGCGGATTTTAACTAAACATAATTATTTTTAAAATAATTATATAATTTTTATATTTATACTATATTAATTGGTATAATTATTTAAATTTTAACTAATGTAAATATTTCAATAGCAATAATATAATAGGACCTAACTATGTATTTGTTTTTCCAGAAAATATTGAAAAACTTCGGAAATGTTCATTCCAGAAACAGATAAAGTTGATAAATAAACTTAAAACCGTGAAAAATCTAACATAAACGCGAGAAAAAACCAAGAACATGACACTTCCAGCAGCGAAGAAGATGAAATAAATGAAATTATTAGAAATTATTTAATTGTTCAAGTTATTATACTCTACAGATTCTGAGGAATAGAATTGGATGAGGATCAATATGTTTGTTGTGAGGAAGAATATATTACCATAACCAAAAGGAATTAGCGCATACAATGTATAAGGTGCCAGAAGCGGTTCCATGAAACGTGTACTAACCATCAAGATCTTTGCCGAAAATGTGGTAAAGTTTTACGAAAAGTGAAGAATTGAAATTATAACTATGTATTTGTTTTTCCAGAAAATATTGAAAAACTTCGAAAATGTTCATTCCAGAAACAGATAAAGTTGATAAATAAACTTAAAACCGTGAAAAATCTAACATAAACGCGAGAAAAAACCAAGAACATGACACTTCCAGCAGCGAAGAAGATGAAATAAATGAAATTATTAGAAATTATTTAATTGTTCAAGTTATTAGACTCTACAGATTCTGAGGAATAGAATTGGATGAGGATCAATATGTTTGTTGTGAGGAAGAATATATTACCATAACCAAAAGGGATTAGCGCATACAATGTATAAGGTGCCAGAAGCGGTTCCATGAAACGTGTACTAACCATCAAGATCTTTGCCGAAAATGTGGTAAAGTTTTACGAAAAGTGAAGAATTGAAATTATACTTCAAATTTTGTTTATTCAAATTTTATTCACTGATTTTCCGTGATATAATTGCACCTTTACAAATTTATATGTGTTTTTCATGATTAACTACATGAAATGCATTATTTTTTGCTGTTTCAACTTCATTTTTTCTTTCTTCCATTGGATGGCCATCTCTCCTCGGCTTGAAGGAGAGATGGCCATCTGTCATTTTAATTTCAATTTTGTTTCCCTCATTTTGTTCTCGATATTTAATTATTTTTTGTCCAAAATCTGTAGTATCTATTTGTCTAAAATCAAGTATCTGTATAAGAATTTCAAATATGCATAAATATGTCTTGTATTTGCATTCTAAGAAATTTTATTTCAATCATTAAAAAATATGGCCATCTATCCTAGAGTTACCCTATGTTTTTCTACACAGAAGTGTCAATTTATGCGGAGAATAGATCCTTTGTTACTTTAAAATGTCAAAAAAAGGTTTTTGCCATTTTTAGCTAGGACGATGACATGAGAGAGCATGGGGTAACAGAGAAACAATGAAACTTTTGCGACAGACGGATGTGGAGAAGCTGTTTTTAGTACGGGTGACAAGTAGATCTATACAAGGGAGTAATCCATTATTTTCAATTTCATAAGGGAATTGAATTTTGCTGTCTACCGAGTTTCCACTCAAAATTCAATATATTAAAGTCATTGTTATTGACAGAGGTATTGCAACCCTTGCATTATTGATAATGTTTTATTTAACTACATCACCTTTGTTCCTCAAGTTCAAGTCAGTCTTCTTTTCTAACCATTATTCTGGCGGCCACAGGCGACTATTTTTGTATTCTATTCGCACCAATATTTTTCTAATATAAATTATGAAGTATATTTCTCTTGCAAATGTTGTCAAAGTGTCTGTTAAGGACTTCAGTTTTGAGAAAGTGGTGCAAGTTAGAATTACAAAATTGTCATCTATAGAAGCCCTGATTATTAGCATAGATTTACCTTACTTCCCTAAATCCAGTTTAACCACTGGACTTTTAGGCAATATTATTTTTAAACAATTTTCATCCCTACAAATAAACATTCTGTTTAAACTTCAAGATCACATTTAACTATCTACACTCATGTTCAAAATTAAGAGAATTTGCATATTTTGTCGACTTTAATGAAAATTACTGAACGAAAGAGAAAACTAACGCTTCGACACAAAGATACAACTCTTTAGAGTCGAATACATAAACGTACACATGTGTATGGGCGGAGTGGGTAGAGGAACGGGCTTTATAAGCGAGCATGGCAATTTTCTCGTTTTGTTTGCTCGCACACCTTCCTGAATGTCTTGGTATTTTTTGGAAAATTCAATAAAATTCAAAAGAAAACAGTAGAAACAAGTAACTACCTACGTTTGGATGATGAAATAAGGTGACAAATCGCGAGGAGACTAGAAATAGGGCATTCGCAAGCGCAGATTCCTAGTGATTTCAATCTAAATCCCAGCGTCGTGTGCAACTTACGGAATCAGTTTAAGGACACTGAATTCATAGAAGGAAAGCCTTGGCAAGGTCTTCGAAGATCCACGACCTCCAACGAAGATCGCTTTTTGTCTATTATAGCAAAGGGTACCAAGACTGTAACAACTTCTCAGCTCTCTCTTGACCTTTATGTGGCAACATACAGTCGAGTTTCAAGGGATGCTGTTCGCAGAAGAATACATGATTCGGACTGTTTCAAATAAGACCAGCTTATTGCGTTCCGCTCAATTCTGCACACAGAAGAACCCATTTAGCATATTGTAGAGATCATCGACTTTGGACCAGGGATCAATGTTGGACATTCCTATTCATTGCCCTAGTTTCTGTTCAGCTTAAAACAAAATTCTCGACGTACTTTCATCTGGAGAACAGCAGGATTCCGCTACCTGCCTTCCAACTCCTGAGAAAAAGACTACTATGGCTGCGAAGGTTTGATGGTCTGGTCAGGCATCCTACTGAATGGGCATACACCACTCCCTGGTTTGGAAAACGCTGTTATGAGTGATGTGACGTATAGGGGTGATATCTTGGTACCCTATGTTCGCATTTTCAGAGATGCAGTTCACCCTGATTTCATTTTAATGGAGTACAACGCTCACCCACTTAGAGCTCATCTGGCCGAAGAATTTCTGGAAAGAGAGGATATTCGCTTAATGGATTGGCCAGCCGGATCCCCAGACCTAAACCATATGGATAATGTCTGGGACGCTCTGAGACTTAAAACTGGAACTTGCTTTCTACCTCCCAGAACCACCTTGTTCTTGAAAACAGTATTGCGGGACGAGTGGAACTAACTGCCGCAGGAACGCATTAACTGCCTGATTGCCAATATGAGTTAGGGGACCATACTCCCTATGAACTAATTTTTTTGTTAAAATTTTTATTCTCTGTATTATACCTTTGGACTATTCTGATTCTTCACACGATCATGCGTGCGCACTATAACTGCTGAATGTTTAATTTTGCGCCTCTAATTTCATTAAAATCTGGCCAGTAGTTCTGGAGATAATCGACAAATTCTGAAAATTCTCTTACTTTTGAAAATGGGTGTATTTCATGGAGTATCTACAGCATTAATTGTCATCGCGGTCTTTCCTATTTTAACTTTTAATCCCGTCGGTTTCGATAAAATGAGTGCCAAGCTTGCTTCGGAACTAAATACTGAGGGTCAAGCGTTAGGCGGACCACTTTGCCGGTGCATATGCTGCATAGCACCTCGTGGCCCATGGTTAAGTAAACAGAGCTTTTTATTGTAGGCTAAGATCCTTAATGTATTGTAATACATCGGGTTTAGTTTTTTAGGACTTTACTATATTGAACAAACTAAATTTGTTTTAAAATTTCGAATTAAAAAAGACAAGCAATGTATTTAAAACTTAGAAACTAACAAAACTGCTATAACAAAACATCGCTGGGAGACGAACCACACAATTTAGCTTAACTCATTTAAAATAATTTCTAAACCAACTTCTGAACAAGAACTTAACTTTCTTAACCCTCTCACCGCCACGAACTGATATATACGTTTACTAACCTTTAGGTTTCACTACAATAGAAGCATTATTTAAATTAATATAATTCTACAGATATAATCCAGTTTAAAAAAATTAAATTATGTCTCAAGGCTTATTTGCCTATAGTTAATAAAAAATGTTAAATCATGGTGGCAATTGCTCGGCGTTTAGAGGGTTAAAGCGACCGATATCTATTAAAATCATAAAATATTGTTAATAATGTTTCCGCTATTCCCCGAATACCAAATTGTTAGAGATATTATATAAAAAAAACTCTTTTTTATTTTATAAGCATTTTTTCATTACAAGTTCTATTTTCTATACAATTTCCCTACTGGATGTTCACCATAATTTCCAGTTGTTGTAATGGTTAATAAATATATCCCTCGAATATGATTCTCTTCCATATAGATGAGCGAAATTTCATCATCCCTTGCACTGATGACGATATGCCGGATGTTTTCGAAACTAGTCTGCTATAATTTAAACTGTTCTGGAGTTAAAAACGTTGTTTTATCTGTTTATACTGTATTGCGCCAAATACCTTAATTTTAATTTACAGCAAATTCTTGTCACCATGGTTTGTATTACAGTATATACAAGAAAATGTGGATAATTTTTATATAATAAAATGGTTTAAGTATAGATTTAATTTCAAATTACATAAAACATATATATATTTATTAATTTAAAGCATGGTAAACAAAGTATTTAAAGTTATTTATGTAAATTACGCGACTCTCAGGAACAAAACATACACAGAAGAAACATAAATATACTCATATGTTCAGCAATGTTTTTTTTTTTTTTTTTTTTTTTTTGTTGTTTTTTTAAACAATTCCTCCATCACTTTTTTAATCATTTCTCTATGAAATAAATATTTACATAAACATATTTTTAACGGATTTATTTTTTTTTCTATTTGTGTAATGAGAGTTTCCTTTATCAATCAGAAAATGTGTTTATCATCAACTTTAATTTATATTGCTAAGTTAATTAATGAAAATTATGTTAGAATAAATTATCTATAATTAGACGAATGTTTAAATTGCAAGCATATACCATTTATCTAATTAACTGGGTATTTATTAATTCTTCCTATAACCGCAGATAATAAATCATTTTGAATTAAATTATTAACTTTGTGTTCTTTTCATTCATAACTAAACAAAGGTGAACAAATTTTAGAACATGATGCATTTTCTCAAATATTTCTATAATTATCTAAATGTATTTGTGAATTTATTATCATTATATGCTTAACTTGAGTTCATATATATTGTTCATATTTATTAAATCTGTACTACAGAAATCTCTTTTAAGTACATACCTTATTTTCACGTGTTAATCCGAAATTTTATACATAATATTAGAATAGCAGTTTTTATTCATTCAATATTTTTTTTACCAATTATATGATATCAATAGAGTTATGAATTTTGTCAATACACTGGGATCAATGCACTTAAGGCACAGTGAAAAATGGGGATATTTTAGTCATTAATGAGATTTATTTTGTTAATTAAAAATTCTCAAAATGAGATCGTTTATAATAATTTATATTATTTTTAAGCATTTTTTTTCTTGTACTGACAGTATTAATTTTTTAACACTTTCCTACATAGTTGAAAAGTTTTTATGACTTCGGTTTATCTGTCCGTCTGAAAGTCTGTCCGCACTCTAACTCCCATAGATATACTCGGATTGCCCTGAAATATTTCTACGTTATTGTTGTTTACTATAGCATGATCCTTTTGAAAATGAAGTTTATAACATGTATAGTTCTTTTACAGGGACAGACAAAAGTACCCCGTTACATTAAGGCCAATGAGAAAATATGTTTCAAATGCATTTTAATGAGGTTACATCATTTCAAACATAATTAAAGTGATATACATTTATGAAGTGCACTAAAATATGCATTATATAGATTATGCGATGCAAAGAATATTTATTATTCATTTACAGGATCACACAAAACAATTTCGTTTAATAATTGTATAGGGAGAAAATTGTTTTCGGCATATTTTAATTATTTTAAACTATTTTTTATGTAATGAAACTGATATATGTAGCTGTAGTTGATTACAAATTCCTTCCTGTATCATATGAAGTGCATAGCATTTACAGGGACGCACAAAATATTTCGGATATTTTACTGTACGTCATACTGATTATTAGCGGTGATTACCGGAAGCGAATTTTTAGATATGATATGCATTTTTAATTTTAACTAAATTTTTCCATACTATGTGGTGTGTATAAATGCAGTATATTGTATACAGGACTACACAAAAGAATTCGTTAGGGTTACTGCGTATGAGAGTAAATTGCTTAACCCTTAAATGCCTGGTGTTGCTTTTCGGCAACGTACTCAATTTAGGCTTTAAAATACTATTAGAATAATATTGAAGCTATAATGCCTAATGTTGTCAATAAAATACATTGTGAAAATATTATTAAATCGATTTTCAAGATGTAGATGGCAACACATGTGCTGTTTAAGAATAAAGATAGATTTATTTTTCCAATTGTTGCTACTTGTTCTTTTTGTTTTGTTTGGGAGCTTGCGAAATACCCTATTTTGACCTGCAGGGAGCAAGTGAAATTTATTTCTTATTATAGTTCCTAAAATTCTTGTGATTTTAATATTATAGAATTTTATCAAGGCAAATTATTTTTTCAATTAAACACCAGTATATCCGATTAGTAACAAACTGTTTTTTAGCCGTAAACTATACTTAAAACAAAATATGATTTTTTAAAGTATTTTTCCCATGATTTATTTAAAAAATGAAAGCCGAAAAACATTATTACAATGATTTTTGAAAACTCAGGCATTTAAGGGTTAATGGTGGTTTCTAAATGAGTTTTGCAGTTTTACGCTAAACAACATTTAATATATTAAGAGGTGTTTGTAGAATAAGAATAAAATGATATATAGGGCTACGCAAAGAATTGGATACATGGCCGTCTTTGGATGATAATTTCAAGAACAGTGATTTCAGTAGTTTTAAATGTGTTTTAGTCTGAATTAAATATTAGCTAAATAGTGGCGTGTATAAGGTAGTAAGTAAAACATAGGGCGATACCAAAGTTACCAAGTATGTTTCCGACTATTAATATAAATTGCTGAAAGTGAAATTTCAACATAATATGCGTGTTTTTGCTACACTAAATTTTCGCATACTGTGTACAATATACACCATCCTATAGATGAAATACAGAGGTATGCAAAAGAATTGGAATACATATTTGGGTAGGGACTGTAATTGCTAAAATCAGTTTTTCAAATGTTTACTTAGGTTACTTATTTACCCTATTTATCTAAATAACGAAGTTTTGTTAAAGTATTACGGAAGCGTTGTGGGAAGTGTTTCATAATCTATGCTTCACTCTTGATATTATTTTCTTGTTTATTTTGGATTGTTTGTTTTGAAATTTATTTTTATGTCATTTATTTCAATTATTAGAAATTCCCAGTGAAATTTATTTATTTGTTGTTTAAATGCATTAATACGAGTATATAATGTAATATAGCTCTATACAATGTTATCTTTGATTATGTAATAGATAGACAAAAATTCTATTACATCTTTAAATGGGAGATTTTTTATCATTTGACTTTAATTCCAACATATGCTAAATGTGTTTAACATCATATAATAAAAGTAATTCACCTTTATATATCAGACAATTGAGGCGTTTTAACTGAAAAAAATAATATTTTGCATCAGATTTTTAAAAAGGTTATGTACATTAATTTATTTAAATTAATTTTCGAAAATAATATGAATTGTAGCATGATTTTTAACAGAAATAAATTTCTAGCAGCTTCAAATATGAAAATCTAAAGTTATACCTCATTACGTAAATTTTTGAGTTATTTCAGAAAAACTATCCATATTCTAATCTGTTTTTGAACGATTAATAATGAATTTACTATAAGGAGTTTCAAGTTTTAAGCATGCATAATTTCTCAACTACTTGACCGATTGACTTCCAAGTTTCTTTTATCCAAAGGCAAAACTTATCGGAGAATTTAAATATGATATCTAAATTTGATGTTTGTATTGCTAACCCTACGTAAAATTTATGTATGGAATAACGATATAGACAGTATTTATAATAGACTGGTACCAGTTACATTTCTTAAGACGATTTTTGCCCCAGTTCGTACGGCGGATAGGAATTAATTTTTTTTCTTTAACTGCTCATTTGAACACAGAAAAAATCTCATTGAACAACTAGTAGTATTAGAAAGTCTACAAATAGTAAAACTTATTATGGCTCAGCATTTTTGAAAATTCTCCTCCAAATTAAAAGACAAGAACGAAAAATCATGTGTATGCATAGATTATAAACACATTCCATCACATTCAGAAAACTACAACAAAACTTCACATTTTTCTAAGGTGGAAGATGCTTTAGAAATAAACAATTTGGAAAACGCATAATGGCATTTGAAAACCCAGCAAAACTGCATACCTATTAAGCATACAAACTTAATGCTGGAATCGAGCGTAAATTAACACAGCTGCACCATCTTGTGGACGGCGTTAATAATCCACATACGAGGGATTTTAGTGTGACGTCATATTTGGCAGAATCGAGGCTAACGAGAAAGACAGGCTATCGCGATGCATTCCACGTATCTTTTTTTTACAGACCGCTGGAGTCATGTGATGCTCGAAACCAATGAAGGTGCGCGAAAATAACATCACGTCACTCTAGCGGTCTGTAAAAAAAGACACGTGGGATGCACCGCGGTAGCCTGTCTTTTTCGTTAGCCTCGTGACAGAATATCTACCAACTGCGCATATTTTCTAAAACTTTTTTACCAGGTTTATTGTAAAATAATGCCATAGCGAGAAGGGGGTGGGGTCCATATGCGCTTGGCACCACGAAGTTTTCTTCGCCTGATCTAATCAGAAAATTTTCAGCTATTAATCAAAGTGAAAAAAGACTTTACAATTTTAGTGGTGTCATGTAAGAAAACATTTAGGCATCTTCCTGTAGTTTAACCCCATCAGCTACGTGGCGCGTGACCTTGATTCATGTGACCTCCTCTTTAATCTTGCGGTTACCTCTCCCATTTAAGATAGGATGCTTGCTTTATATACTGCTTTGAAAACCCAGTTTCTGCTATTACCATGGAAAGTAGTGAAAATAAACGGCTTTTTTGTGCATCCCTGTCTATGATCTCTAGATATGGATAATACATTGTATGCTAGATGTTAGTTTGATTAAACGCATGGCACAGTTCAAAATTTACATTCAGAAATTTCCGCAAATCAATGGATATTGTTGAAATTTTTTTGCGGCCTTCTATATTATTTATGGAATTTAAAAACAC
The DNA here is from genome assembly GCA_963932465.1 of Maratus speciosus. NCBI lineage: Eukaryota > Metazoa > Arthropoda > Arachnida > Araneae > Salticidae > Maratus > Maratus speciosus. Next base: position 388,128,128 of record OZ010788.1, on the reverse strand, counting down.
TGATTAATATTTAAAAAATAATTAAATTTAAAAACGCATACTATAATTTAAAATGCACTTCAAGCAATAACTGTTCGTAGGCTTCAATAGTTCAATTATTGTTAATTTTCTTCTGCAGCCAAATACTTTTGTGCGTCCCTGTAAATGAACGATAAATTCTATGCTCATCACGTACTATAGTTAAAAGTAAGAACGTTGTAGTAGATTTCACTGATACATATCAATTTCTATATGTTTAAAAAAGTATAAAATGATTAAAATATACCGAAAACGATTTTCCCCAATAAACCGTAATGTAACAGAATTCTTCTGGCCGTCCATGTAAATGAACCATAAGTACTACACATTCCATTTTCAATATCGAATATGCCATAGTAAACCCCAATAACATATATCATTTTCATGGCAATCGGACTATATTTACTCGAGTTTGAGCACAGACGGACAGAGGAACCGACAGACGCCCAGACAAACCGAATTCGAGAACACTTTTCAACTATGTTGGAAGGAGTTAAAAAGTGTGTCATATGCATAAACTGGTTAATTGGGTCAAGAAGTAGCTATTGAGAAATAAAGGCATTTCCAAAATAAAACGTGTATGCTTTACCTATATTCAGAACTCATGCCTTACTTTATACTTCAGAAGATTTTGGTATGATTAATTTACACATCGTGTATCAAATTATATAAAAGTATAACCAGAATACAATGCCAGAAATGGTAGTAGAAGCCATTTTTAGGTGCGTTCGTAATTATATAAATACGTAGCACCTATAGTCGTCGTTCAGTCCGTCTGTCCGTCTGTCCGTCCGTCCGCATATAACAGAGCAAAACCTACCCAACCGAATGGTCTGAAATTTTAACTATATGATTGTTGCAAAAATTTGTCGAGCCATTTCAAATTTTATGAAAATCGGATGTATAGTTTAGTTACAGGGACATTCAAAAGTTTTTATTTACATTACGGCCAATGGGAAAAAATTATTGCAAGTGCATTTTAATGATGTTACAGTCTTCCGAATGGTCTGAAATTTTAAATATATAATTGTTGCAAAATTTTGTAGAGCCATTTCAGATTTTATTAAAATTGGGTGTATAGTTTAATTACAGGGACAGTCAAATTTTTCCATTACATTACGGGCAATGGGAAAAAATTATTGCAAGTGCATTTTAATGATGTTACGGACTGTGCACTTATGAAGTGCAAAAAAATATACATTCAGTACAATATGGGGTGCAAAAAATAGTTATAAAACTAGTTATAGTGCGAACGCACCTCATTTGCCACGTTTGACGAGCAATTTCCTACTTGTTTATAATTATTTTGTTGCTATGACTACTTTATTTTAAAATGTTTCAATATGATATTCTTAGATTAAAAATTAAAACTAATATTGTCAATTTTAGAATAACCTCTTTGAGTTTTTCAAACATAAAACATTCTAAAGAATATCGTTTGCAACGAATAATTATGATTGTATTTAGTAAGGCTATTTAAGAATATTTGTTGAAAATACGGATTAAAGTAATCATTATTTTACTATACTCAGAATATATTTTACGAAATAAATAAATTTGTAGAAATAATCTACGGAACTTATAAATAAAAATCAAATTTTAATATGTATTGAATGAATAAATAAATGTATTTTTTGCAAAATATACAACAGCTAATTTACATCTCGCAAACGATACAGCTGTTCGTAACGCACACCATTGAATAATATCAATGTATGTTTAAAATTAAGTAATAAAAACCATAATTCAGAATAAATGTCAAATACACATGCTCCCTTAAGCAGTTACTCCGAAAGAAATTGACGTTGAACCTTTTTTATTAATCCAGTAAATGAAGCGCGAAGACAATCGTGTTTTTCTACGTATGGTCATATTTATGAGAAGCTTTCGTTTTCCAAAAAGCTTGATATCCTAGTCTAAACTGGTATATATCATGAATAACTTTCGATAAGCTGGGATTATTTTTTTTTGTCGTTATTTATTCTACCTTTCGTTCAATGCAAATATAAAAAGACAACTTTTTTTTTCTTTTTTGTTTACTTTTCTACATTTCTTAAAAGTGCGTTTAATTTCAAACACGTTATTTCATTTTTTTTTTTTTTTGGTCGAAAAATAAATTTTCTGATAAGCAAACATTTTTTGTAGATACAATTGACGTATAGATATGTAGAGGTATGAATGTGTATGTCTTGCATCGTAAAACGACATATGTGTAACTATTTTAAACTTTTAACTCTTAACTGCTGTTAGCGTTTCACACGCTGCTGTTTTTACCCGACTGCTAAGAAGGGTTATGTGTTTCATGCGTATCTAGGTATGTTGATTTCTTTTTACCCTCGAAACATCCCAACGGCTAGATGGATTTTAATGAATGAAGTCTCTATCGATTCGTCTTTAGCGTCCGATCGTTATTGGCTAGGCTTTGTTCTTATAAATTTAAAATGGCGGCCATAAAATACAGAATGGCGGTAGAGACGAAATACGCACTATATTGAGTGGCATATCATTGGATAGGTCTTTCAAAATGAAGTTGATGTTTCATTGACTATTTTACAGTCAGAAGCTCTATTTAAATATTACACAACCTGGAAGTTGTGTAGGTAGGATCTCTAGCTTTACAGCAACTCTGACTTCCACGGACATCTTTAGGCCGCATCAAAACAGTGTTTATAGATAGGAACTAACAATTAAACACAACTTAAAATTCATCAATACAAGTAAATAAAAAAATAGGTAAGTAATATAAAAAATAGTTTCACATTGATGGGAGATAAGTAATTCTCTTTTTACGCAGTTCACTTTTTACGCATAGGGTTTTTTGATTTTTTAAATTAAATTTTTACTTGTTACTTTATTCTCTCTATAATAAAAGAAAGTATTGTAATCGTAATTTTTTCGACTTCCAATTTTCGATGTATTTACACATTTTAGGGGTCAGATACGCCGAAAGACATGTTTCTACAAGATGTCTAATTGCACGTGTGTGTTTGTCTGAATGTGTGCGTGTGTTCTCATTTTATCATCGAAAAGTGAATGAAGTTATGCATGGAATCGAAACCAATTTCACATATATGTTTTGGCCATGGCCAGCAGGTCCCAGTGGTATTTGAAAATATTTCGTTGGAAGGGGGCGCTGTAATAGCGGACACTCTCAGAAATAAAACTCTCCCTTTTGACGATTCAGAAATCCTCGAGCTGTATTTCGTCGTTTTTGATGATCATTTCCTATTAACATCACGTGATTTTTAACGAAACGTAAACCCTCAAATATTTGACGAAAGTTTTGCCTCAATCACGGTCAGGCTCAATGCATTTTAAGGAAACAGTTCCTCAAATCCTCCTCAAATCCTGCGATTTTAGCAAACAGATATTTGTTTGTTTATGTTAGTCCTGTAATAATTTATTTTAAAACAGCACTTAGTGCTTTTCAGAGCATACTGAAATGTAGGTAGTTATTGTTTCCTCATTAGTTATTTTTTTAGCTGTTAGAATTTTTAGGAATGCTTATTATTATTATTATTATTTTATTTATATGTTGTCGTTCGTTATGTTTTAATTCGAAAAGAATAAATTTCCTGTGTTCTTCAAAACCATTCAATAAGAAAATTAGGTCAATAAAATTTCAAACTTCTACGATATCTTTTATTTATTTAAGAAGTATATTATGTTTTCAATCAAATTAAAAATAAACATAATTGATCCCCCTCCTCTTTATAAACAGTAAAGTGTTAAAATCTTATCCTCCTACTCAAAGTGATAAAATCTCACGCAATATGCACTTCACAATTCGTTATTTGTGAGAAACAAATTAACCAAACCATATTCTAATCATCCATTGATCAAATAAAATTTCAGTTGTAAATTATTTAATCAAGCCATATTATAATTATTCATTGATTCGAGAAAACCATAAAAATAAATTAGCCTTTCTTAAAACTTTCAGAAAATATAGTTGCGCCGATAAAATTGCAATCTACGTTATAAAAATATAAACACGAAGTAGAATTCATTACACCAGTCTAAAAGCAGACACTTTCAAGTCCCCAGCAGTCAGGTTGGAAGAGCAGCGACCTCCCACACGAAAGGTCGTGAGTTCGAATCACGCCGAGGAAAGAGAGAGAAGTGATTTTTTTTCTTTCCCCGTGTCAAATACTGGAGCTTCCAAACTGTTTGAGAGATGGCGCCACCAGCCCTCTTTTGACGAAACTATTGACGAAATTTATATCGTGAAGCAAGTGAAGAAACTAATTTCATCAATTTGACGAAATGTTCGCTCGGAGCATTTTCCAGGAAACCATTTCGTCAAAAACAAAGAAAAATTCGTGAAATCTGAGTATTCATTTCTGAGAGTGGATTTTTGTGCAAATTTCATTAATGTATGATAGAAGAGTGTATGAAGTTATATGTGGAATTGAACCAAATTTCATATATATGTTTTTGGCTATGGACAGCAGGTCCAAGGTGGAATTCGATGATATACCCCCGGAAGCGGCAGCTCTGATAGCCATTTTTGTGTACTTTTCTTCATATTTTGTAGTTCTTTTTTACATCGACGGCTTGTGCAGCGACGGAAACATCACATTCTGCTAAGCCAGTGACTCGCAATCAACTTACGTACAACAAAATAACGAAAGATATTGATTTTATTACATATTAGCTGATCCACCCGACGTTACCTAGCCCGTTATATAATCTTAAACAAATTTCAACTTTGTGTCATTTTATATTATCAGAAAATCTTTCAAATGAGCTGGGTTTCGGGGAGCGCACTGCATTCAGCAGCTCAGAATGTTTGAAATGAACTTACTTTGCGAGCCCCAGCGACTTCGGCAGCGTCTAGCGTGTTCCCAACAAATCTCTTTCCCAAAGTGTGCATTGGGTCACCGTTGTCTAAGGCAGCCTATATCGGGAGTGCAACACGTGCACCTTATACAGTCGGAAATCAAGTTGAATGAGGCAAACCCCATACAAATCGTACCCATAGAACCTCAGGAAAGAATGCGAGCCCAAGATGTGGGAGGTCCCCTCCCCTGTAAATTTAATGAATTACCTTTAACATTCTCTTGATATTAATTTATGCATGAAACCCCCTCCCATTAGTGTTAAACTACACTGCTCAAAACAATTAGGGGAGCACATGGTTTTAACGAAATTACGCAAATATTTACAGCGATAAGTAACGTAAAATAAAACATCCATAATTTAAAGTGCTGTAGAAAACAGATAAAGAAAACTGCACATGTAAATTAAAGTTTATGACTTCAAAAACTAGAAAAAGGAGGTAAGTGCAGAAATCGGGATTTTGCAGGAACGTCTATTTCACTGCCTCAGTTGTAAACTTCAATTCCCCAGCTTGTGTTTTGAGGAAAGGTGGCTTGAAAATGTCACAACAACATGATTTACAGAAACGAATATATAAAAATAGAAACAAAGGCTGTTCGTGAATTTCAAAGTAATAGAAGAATATTTCTATATTCATGTGCCGTGTTGAGATTATTCAAATTAAAGTCCTGATGCCTTTTCTTCATTTTATTAACAGCAAACTTAAACACAACAATTAAAATATTTAACTCTTAAAAAAAAACTTATAATAAATTCCATGGGAGCATATCAAGCATGGCTCCATTTTCGAGATAAATTTATTCCATCTGAATGAAAAACAATAGTTTTCTCACCTGTTCGGGATTATGACGTAGTCAAAACTCCGCCCTGGGTCACGTGATCCAATAAATTCTCAACATCCTGCCCCACCATGAACAACATGGGGGTTCATCAAAATTTTTCAAGAAAGTATATCATACATAAATAACTTCAATACAAGTAACCTGGTTTTCATTTAACAAGTAATACTTCATATTTCTCAGAAATTCAAATTCTTACATAAATTTTAAATTAAAGTAATGTTAAGATATTCAAGCACACAATTTAATATAATAGTATTCAGGATCAATATAGTATATTCCAAGTACAAAATTAAATTAAATTATAAAGAACAATAATATATCCAAGATAATGAATATTCAAGAGTGAAACCAAGTAAGTAAAAGAAACATTTTAAAACACTCAAATATTAAATAAATTTTAAAATTTTAATTCAGTTCAAGATCCAAATAATATATGTAGTCCTGGAAAGTTCGATATTCTATCTAGATTAAATCATACTACTTGGATAACAATATTCTATATATTTAGTCCGAGAATGAATACAAACCTAATAGAATATTTAACCACCAAATTTAAATCAAAAAGACGAGAAAATTGCAAATATAAAATTCAAGAAATAATGCAAATATAAATATATACATATACATTTCAGTGATACTTACTCAAGATATATTCCTGTAAATAATTTTAAAAAATTACATATCATATTGCTTAAACATTAAATATACATCATAATAATGTTCTAGAATGTTCTGTTATTGAAAAAAAAAGTTTTACTTTCAGTTCTGGACCTCCAAATTGTACAATAATTGTGCAGGTCGTTTAATAATTGATCATTCAGTTTTTAACTTGCAAGCCCTCACTTTGCCATCTCTTCCAGGAAATAACTCTAGAATTCTTCCTAATTTCCAAAAATTTCTAGGTAAATGATCATCTTTGATCAAAACTACATCGTTAACTTTAAAGGAGTGGGTGTTAGTATTAACTGAACTAGAATAAGCCGATCTCAAATTTAACAAATACTGATTTTTCCATCTTGACCAAAAGGATCTCATTAACTTTTCTCGATAATTAAAAGCCTTTATAAAAATTTTCCTAGAAGAGAAATTTGAATCAAGGTGAAGTCTTACTGAAGGTAGTGAAGAGATTCTTTTTCCTAAAAGAAAATGTGCTGGAGTTAAAGCAGTTGGTTCTTCAGAATCACTTCCAACGTAGGTAATTGGGCGGGAATTTATCATTCCCTCAATTTCGAGAAGAACAGTGTATAACTGATCCACAGTCAGAGAGGACTTTCCTAGAGGTTTTCGCAGAGCAACCTTTACAGTACGAACCATAAGTTCGTAAAATCCGCCCCCCCAGTCGGCTCGTTCAACAATATACTTCCATTTGATTGAGTTTGAAGCACAGTAATTTTTTACATCTTGATGATTCACAATAGACCACAGTTGTTTTAATTCCAGATCGGCACGTTTAAAAGTACGTGCATTATCTGAAAACACCACAGAAGGCAAACCACGTCGTGCAATGAAGCGTCGAAAAGCAAGAAGACAGGTTTCTGTGGATAAATTGCTGACAAGTTCAAGATGAATACCTCTAATCACTGTACATGTTATTAGAAGAGTATAATGTTTGGTATCATCATATTTCAGAAATAATGGTCCGGCAAAATCAGCTCCAATGACTGAAAACGGAGCTGCTTGTTCCACTCGATCAGCAGGTAGTGGAGCAATCATCTGTTTTCCTGGAGAAGAATTGAATTTTCTACAAATAACGCAATTTTTGAAAAGTGATTTTATAGTTTGTCTGGCTCTTATTATCCAATATTTTTCTCTTAACTGTACTAACGTGTGAGATACACTTGAATGAAATACTTTTTCGTGAGAATCCCAGATTAATAATTTAGTCAATTCAGATTTAGAAGGTAGTATAACAGGATGCTTTTCATCCGCTGTCAATTGGGATTTTTGTAATCTTCCCGAAACTCGCAATATATTTAGGTCATCTAGAAAAGGATTTAAACACAACAAATTGGAGTCCTTTGGGATAGGTTTGGCATTCTTTAAACATGTAATTTCATTAAAATAAAATGCATTTTGCTCAACTTTTATCCAAAACTGTTCAGCATTATTTAATTCGTCAGACGTAAGAGTACCTTTGTAATCCTGTTTTCTTTTAAGTATATCTTCAAAGCGTAGTACCCAAGCAGTGACCCTTAATAATTTTCTCAAGTTGTTAAATCTGCCAGGATCAATAATTTTTTCATAAGTTATTGCTGAGCTAACTATAACTTTAGACTTATACACGGATTCAACATCTTTGTCAGTGGGATCAAATTCAAACGCTTTTACCGTAGGCCAAACGTTTTCTGGCTTTGTCAACCATTCAGGGCCATGCCAACATTTTTTTGAGTTTATTAAATCTTTACTAGATAACCCCCTGGTCAACAAATCTGCGGGATTGTGTTTACCTATGTAATGTTTCCAGGAACTGGGATCTGTTATTTCCTGTATTTCGGTGACTCGATTGGAGACAAACTGCTTCCATTTGGACGGTGTGCCTCTTATCCAATGTAGCACTATAGTGGAATTACTCCACAAAATAATCTTTCCAATCCACTTAAAAATTTCCTTCAGGTGTTTAACAAGTCTTGCAGCTATTACAGCACCCAATAACTCTAACCTAGTCAATGTTAACCTTTTAAGCGGTGCTACCCGTGCCTTAGAAATTACAAAACTAGTGCTAAAAGTGTCATGTGATGTTTTATACCTAAAATACGCCTCTGCTCCAAAAGCTTTTAATGAAGCGTCTGATAATACATGTAACTGTATATTATCTCCATCCACAAAATCGGGAAAGTAATATCTAGGGATATTGATTTTTTGTAGCTCCTTAATTTCGCTACGACACATTAGCCACTGTCCTTAATTTCTCCTGAAAACTCTTCATCCCATTCCAAACCTAGTTGCCACAATTTTTGCAGAAGGCACTTTATTCAAATTAAAAAAGGAGAAACAAATCCAGAAGGATCAAATATTTTTGCAGCTACATGAAGAACATTTCTTTTGGTACATTTAAATTCGTTTAAATTTGATAACACTGATATTAAATTCAGGGACAATGTGTCTTCCTCATTACACCAACTAAGACCTAGCACTTTCAAAGATTTATCGGAATGTTCATTTATTTCAATTTTGGGATTGGAATTTTTTCAAAATTTTTTTAACTCTTCAGAATTTGTGTCAAATTTTCTCATAGTCATGTTCGCATCTTTCAAAATAGAAACAGCATCAGTAGATAATTTAAATGCTTCTTGAACAGTGGAACTTCCATAAAAAAGGTCGTCCACGTACAGCGATTTATTTAACATTTCATGTGCGAGAGGATGTGTAATTTCATATCCCTTAAGATGGGTTTTGATAGTCGCTGCCAAAACATAGGGCGAACTCGTGACGCCAAAACAATGTCTATTGAAATGATACATTACTACGGGTTGAGATTTATCACAATTTTTATAGTATAAAAAACACAAATAATTTCTGTCACATTCGGAAACTTTTATTTGTAAAAAAGCCCTGGCTATGTCACCACAAAAACCTATTTTATATTCTCGAAATTTCAAAATAACGTCCACTAGGTCTGCGTTTAAATTTTCCCCCGAAAGAAGACATTCATTTAAACTGTAATTCGTTCCTTGTTTGCTACTTGCATCAAAAACAACTCTAGTTTTAGAACTATGCGAACATTCCCTAAACACTTCTCTATGGAGCATTGTATATTTATTTACACAATTCTCGTCACACATTTGTATTATCCCTTCATTCAGTGGCCGCCCCCTCCGGGTGGTTCCGACCCGACCCCTTGAGTGGGGGAGGTGACCGGAAGCTCGGCCGAGTTCGTTGTGTACGAATGCGAGGGGGCCGGATGGGGACGAATCGCCACCTCCTCGAGAGGCCCAATTCCGACAGGCGTTGGGCCCGGTGGCCACGGTTAACGGACGTTGTGCATGGGTGCGTTTCGCCTTTGATCCGGCGCACCCCCGGCATCCAGGTTCTCTGGCCAAGCCGGATAGCGACGCTCCATAGGTCGATCCCGGTGCCGGTCTAAGGGCCGGACGGTGTCGCCAGGCAAAGACTATCTAAGGCGATAGGACCCCATCCACCAATTGACTAAGAGGGAGCCTGAAGTATGAGTGAGGGCTTTATAGTGGAAAGTCCTCGGTGCTCGCTAGTGACGACGGGGCTCGCGGGAACGCCATGCAGGGACTCCCGGAGCAACCGAAGGGCGAGGGTTTCGGACAGCGCCCAGGTTACTTTATGACTTGGGTGGCTTATCCCTCCGAGGACCTCAGCTGGAGCAGTTGGGAGCCGACCCTAAGGGTGGTAGGGTTTGACGGTGCCCCCGTTGACCAAGGAGCGGTCACGTGGGGAGGCCAGTATGGCTCTGGCTGCTCCATGTCGTGCCGTGACCCATGGGAGGGGGTCGGCCGGCAGGTCCACCATCGAACACTATTCCCGCAGGGAAACGGGCCGGAGGCTCGCCGGTAACGCGGCGGCTCATCGTGCCTCAGGTGAACTCTTGGTCCGATCCAGGTCCTCCGTGTCTTTGCGGTACCGGAGTTTTCCTCGCCTGGTGATGAGGACCTAGAGGTATCTCCACCTAACTTTAGAACGCACTAACAAAGGTAGCGGTCGGTCACTGCACGGGGTCAGGGGCCTTCGGGCCTGGGTACCCTCGATGGCCGTGGGGTAAGGTAGTGGCGGGCGGGCTTCTGTCGGCCTCCACTGGCTTCTCTGTCTTTGGATGGGGTCGAGTCGGTGGGGGCTGGCGGGACTCCGTTCCGTCCGACCCCCTAGCCAGGCGGAGTCTATTCCGTCTAGGTGGAGCTTTCCGCGCCCGCCTGGGGTCGCTAACGGCACCTAGTCTGGGCCAACTGGTTCCCGGCGTGATCCACGAGGGGTTCCGTCGGGTGAGCCGGGTGGCTTGGGCGAAAAGCCAGGAGCTGGGTCGCTTTACGGCCGGAGGGACTTTCCCCGTCCTCCCTGGTCTTCAAGTTAGGGGCTCTTCAATAACTTTCCTATCGGCTGGCCCACAAAAATGTCTCTGCCGGAAAATGGTATCTGATCTTGGGGGCCTTTCGTAAATCAAATTCGGGTCGGGAAGCCTCGGTTCAGTCCGTGGGCCCAGCGTCTTTATAGGCGTCAGATTCCTGCGATGGCTTGAGGGGTCTACCGGCTCGTGTAACCAAGTTTAGGGAACACTTGTTTTTTCTAGCTGGGTGGTGAGGACTATCGTAGCGATTGTTCACCAACTTGGGAATAGCCGGCGTGGCGTGTGTTGGGCAGCGCGTCGGCCTGACCGGAGTTTGCGTGGGGTTCCGCTCTGTTGGGGCTTGTCTGGCGGCGGCGTTCGGGACGCGCCGCGGGGCTCGTTTCACGGGTGGTTCCCTGCGTTGACAGATGGGCCTTCTAAGGGCCTGGGACCGGGAGATGGTAACCCGTCTTATCCCTTCATTCAATTGCTCTTTCATTACCTCATTATATCTTTCAAATAATGATTCATCCCTATCAAATCTTTTATCTAAATACATAAATCTTGTCTTTGCAATATTAAAATTATCCCTTAAATTATTTTGCATTTCTTTCGATTTCCACATTAGAGGTGACTCATACCTGCCATTTACAAATCGTAAATTATTTTGGAAAACATTTAAATTATCAGAGGCCAATTCCCTTTTTTATTAGACAGAAATGCTTCTGTTTCCCATAAACAAGTCAAATCTTTTTCTTTAGATGAGCAATAGACATTTAAACACTGAACAGAATTGCTTATTTGATTATTTGGCACCTGTCCAACTAGCGTTTTGCCGAAAATTGACCTTTGAAAATATAATTGCTTGTTTATTTGTGTAAGTGATCCAGACAAAGTTTGATGAATATAATTGGCGCCTAATAGAATTTGAATTGGATATTCTATTCCAAATGTATCAGCCCATTTATATCCTTTAGAGATAATATTTTTTATCTGTGGATTTACATTTTGACACAGATGAGTACCGTATATTTCATCGGTAATTAAAGCTTCAACATTAATAGACTTGTAAGGAAAAAATCTACTTTTTAAAGTTATTTTTACACATTCAAATTCGGATTCAGTGGGATTTCTATTAGAAAATGTGTAAATGAAAAGTTTTTCCTTTCTTAAGATTTTTGCATTTAATTCTTTTGCTAAATCGCTTCGAATAAATGTCTTGGTGGAGGCCGAATCATATAATATTCTAGCGATTAGTTTCTTAGATCCACTTTCCACTTGAACACATACAGTTTGCAGTAAAGTGGTATAATTTTTCCTCAAATTTTCCGACTCGTGGACCGATAACATAGCGGTGTCACTTTCCTGAAATCGATTAACTTCTTTTAATTCAGAATCTTTTTTTTGGACTACTTTTTTAGATTTAGTTTGGGGGCAAAACAGGTAATTATATTGAGAAATATCACATGTTTTACAGTTTTGAATTTTAACTTTACAAGTTGACTGTAAGTGTTTAAAAAAACACCGATAACACCTGCCCTCTTTCTTTAATTTGTATCTCTTTTGTTCTTTCGTTAGGGTTTTACATTCTAATCCAGTATGCGAATTAGAACCACAAAAAATACAAGCATTTTTAACAATTGTATTCAATGCAGCCGCTGACGGGAAATTATTTTTTATTTTTAATTTGCTTTTAGGATATTCAACTTTCGAACGAAATGTTTACTGACTTTTGACAGAAAGTCCTGAAATAGAATTTGCAGCTTCCCTAGATTCAATTTCAAATTTGATAAATTTCATTAATTCGTTAATATCTCCCGCTTTGTTGGGGTTTTTTTCCTATGGAATTCTACCACTAAATTATGTGGTAGTTGTTTCAACAATATTGGAATTAACAAATACCCAATTTTTTCCGAATCAGTACCCATAGCTTGTAAATTTCTAATACTGACTTCACTTTCGTCATAAAGATTCCTAAGCCCTTTAATATTTGAAGAAAATTTAACAGGTTCAAGTTCTAAGAGTTTATTGACAAAACAACTAATTAATTGGTCTTGTTTTCCATATCTTTCTTTTAATAAGGTTAAACAAGACTTATAATTTTCTTCCTTCAAAGCAAACCCAGCAATTGTTTTATAAGTTTCACCAGTTAAGAAAGACTTCAAATATAAAAATTTATCAACAGTACTTAAAGATTCATTTGAATCAATAGCGCTTTCAAAACTGTTAAAAAATTCCAAAAATTTACTTGGATCACCATTAAATGGGTTTATATTAAGTTTTGGCAAATTAATCGAAATCAGTGACTGTGAAGTAGTATTAAAACCTGAAACATTATTACTTGGAACAGATTCAGCTTGCTCGACCTTGAATTGTTTCAATTTAATTCTGATAGTAGCTTTCGAATCCGATATTGTTTCATCATACTCAAGTGATTTTTGAATTTCCGTTTCGAATTGTGTTGCATCGGAAATTAGTTCCTCAATTTTTTCATTTAGCGTTTTAAGATCATCCTGTTTTTCTTTCAGATTTAATAAATATTCAGATAGTTTACATTTATCAACTGTACTTTGAGTATCAATAGTCGATATAAAAGTGTCAATAGTTGTGATTAATTTTGTACATGCCGATCGAACATTCTTCCTCTTTGCTTTCAACTTATCAATCGATTCCATTTTACAATAATGATAATAATAATATAAAAATGTACAGTACATTTTATTCGAACATACTGTTCGAAATTATCCTACAGGGTGAGCCCGTCCATGAGTATTTCATTCATTATACTAAATATTCCCTTGAGTTCGCGGATTTCGGCACCATTGAAACGAATATATAAAAACAGAAACAAAGGGTGTTCGTGAATTTCAAAGTAATAGAAGAATATTTCTATATTCATGTGCCGTGTTGAGATTATTCAAATTAAAGTCCTGATACCTTTTCTTCATTTTATTAGCAGCAAACTTAAACACAACAATTAAAATATTTAACTCTTAAAAAAAACTTATAATAAATTCCATGGCAGCATATCAAGCATGGCTCCATTTTCGAGATAAATTTATTCCATCTGAATGAAAAACAATAGTTTTCTCACCAGTTCGGGATTATGACGTAGTCAAAACTCCGCCCTGGGTCACGTGATCCAATAAATTCTCAACATTTACCGCAATCCATTGCTTGGCGTGTTATTGGGACAGTTGAATTTGGGGAAATACAACGAAGTGTAGTGGACGCTGTTGGAGTCGCAAGAAGTATCCATAAAAGACTGTGGAATTCATTCTAACACACGTGGAATGGTAGTCCTCGATAAGTGCAAGGTCGAAAATGTGCTAACACAGAAACTTATGACCGGTGTATCCTGTTAACTGCTCGTCGAGACGGAATGGGCAATGCTATTCAGCTGCAAACACAGTTGTTCTTGGCAACAGGACGAAGAGTGTCCAGCCAAACAGTCCGAAATAGGCTTCATCAGGGTGGTCTCTATGCACGTAAGCCAATGGTCTGCATTCCGTTGACCTCAAGCCACTGTGCGGCCTAAAGAAGGTGGGGAACTGAACATCGAGTTTGGAGGCAACGTAGTTCGAGTCGAATTCTGTTTATAGACGAGTCCCGATTCAGTCTGGAAGTGACATCGGATGTGTTTTGACATGGAGAGAAAGAGGCACTCAAAATAATCCCACATTCGTTCGTGAAAAATCCCATTACAGACGAGGCTATTGGCTGGAATCAGCATAGGTAGACGTGCGGGCCTGCATATCATCCAGAATAGCACTTTGAAGGTTCGAAGTAATGCAGACGAGATACTGAGACCTCAAGTCGTATTTTATGTTGCAGTAATTAGTGATTTCTTTTTTCCATTTATGATGATGACAGACTTTATACAGTTCGACTTGTGGAAAAATGCTTGAAGCTAACACAATACAGCATATGGAATAACCAGCATGTTCTCCTGACCTAAATCCGATCGAGCATGTTTGGGACATACTCAGACGATGCATTGCTTCGAGACCGAGGCCTCCTTTTACCGTCCGGGACTTGGAAATTGCAATTCTTGAACAGTGGAACAGTATTCCCAAAATTCTTATCGATAACCTCATCGCATCCATGGAAAACAGGTTTGCAGCAGTCTTAGCTGTTTGAGGAGACCACACGCAATATTAAAAATCTTGTATCCTTTCTTAAAAATATTTTTTTTATCATTTACATGAAATCAAATTGTTACCCTAAACCATCTTTTCATGTTCTTTTCATCTTTTAAAAGAATAAAATCTCCCTTACAATTTTTTGGCATCTTTTTTTCTGTATTGCGATTTGATACACGTGTACTATCCATTTTATGCCCATACACGACTCTTCACTTTTTTGCTTGCTCCCCTAATTTTTATTTTTTTTGAACAGTGTACTTACCTTGAACTGTAACGGGATTTTTAATTTATGGCTGTAGTGAGGAAACATAAGTTGATGCCGAAAAGATTAATATTCAAAAAAGGTGATAGCTGGGTTATAAAGAAATTTTTTAGTACTTTATAAAGTAGCCTGATGACCATAGAAGATTGTTAAAGAAAATTGCAAGAAATTCGGATAATTTTAATAGAAGCTTCTCCAAGGGTCACAAGGAGGTGATTAGTATTCAAATAACACCCGACCGGGCTCTAAGGGAAAATAATCTTAACCGGGAGGTAGAAACAAGGGGATAACTGAATGGAAAAGACTCCAAAAACAAATATTGGTTTAAAAGGGGTAAATCTATCAGCAATTTAAGTCACAAAAACTTCAAGGTGTCCTGTACTGGGACCCAGGTGGCAGGGTCTCAATTTGAATTTGAATTGAGTATAAGAATTTGAATAAGAATTTGAATTGAGTATAAGAATGTTAATAAGAATTTGAATTGAGTATAAGAATGTTAATAAGAATTTGAATTGAATATAAGAAAATTTTAAGTAGTTTATAAAGTAGCTGGAGGAAACTAGAACTATGTTAGAGAATTTGCAAGAAAATCGGATCTTTTTTAAAGAAGCTGCACAAAGAGCTCCAAGTATGCGATTAATATTCAAAATTGGTAGTAGCTGAAGTTTGGAATTCTTTTTTTGTCGTTTATGTAATAGCTGAAGGACGTAAAAATTTGTTTGAAATAAAAGCTAGTGAATCGGACCATTTTTAAGAGAGTTTTATTTAAGGGCCTAAAATGGGTCAACAGATAGTTGAGAGCAGGGCTCTAAGATGAAACCATGTTAAATGCCCTAATACTTGGCGCTTTAGACTTGGGTAAAATTTTAAATAAATGCCCAAAAATAGAGGAAAATGCTTAAAAAGGACCTTAGGTCCCCAATAAAAATTTGAGGGTATTTGCCGAGGAGATGAGTCCAAGACTCAGCTATAATGCTATGCATTGAGAGGGTGACACAATTACACTGTGAAAAATGTATGCCGCACGAAAAGTTCAAGGGGCCCGTACCGGGCTCTAGGCGGCCAGTGTTTTAACTGGAATGTAGTAACGGAAAAATAACTAAATGGAAAAAGGGCCTCAAAAACGAAGATTGTATTAAAAGAAACGATATTTGTTAACAATTTATTTGCATAAAAACTTCAAGGGTCCATTCATTCAGCCCCAAAGGGTCAAGGTCTTAACTGGAAAGTAGAAATGCGATAATAACTAAATGAAGAAAGGTCCCCCAAAACGATGAAAATCGAATAAAAAGGGAGTAAGTAATTAACAATTTAGGACATAAAAACTTAAAGGGGCCCAGGGGGACCGGATCTTAAAAAAATAAAAAACTGAGCTTCAGTTGCATGAGACCTATCTTGTACTATCCTCACCTAAATCTTCAGACTTTTACGTTAGTTTGATTTTGCTAGCCATCGCGCAAAGGCACACACACACACACAGATAGACAGAGCGAAACTTTATTTTATTAGTTTAGATTATGATCGAGATTAACTTTTTTTTACTCCAATTAATTGACTGCAGCAGGTATTTAAGATTGAAATCAAAGTTGGTATTAGTATTGAACTACTAATAATTAACATGTGTAACTAACTTTTGAAATATTAAGGTGTATGAGATAGAAGAAAGTGTTAGGATTGGCACACACAACTAGTTTAATTCACACAGTTAAACTTGTAATTTACAGTTTAACTTTAGATAAGAGTGTAATTTTGTTTCGTTTGGTGACCTAGTACTATCGATAGAGAATTCTAAATAGGTGAGTTTTAATTATAATAGTCCTTTGTATGAAGTTTAGCACATAAATAGTGTCATATCAGTTAATCGAGCATGTTACTCATATTTCGATCTAGCGATTACAGAGACCACTCAAACCTTTTCCGCAATTTCTCTCACAGCATTTGGATATTAAAATAAAACATGCGAAGTGCCATTATATATACAGGGTGTCCATAATTAAACGACCCTACTTTAAAGTTGTCTACAGACAAAACTATTGTTCATAAAGTTTAAAATACATAATAAAGGAATGGTAATTTGTTTAAGCAAAAAAAAAAAAAAATTCTAAATTTTGCCACTAGATGGCGATTTTTAATAAATTACACATTTAGCATTACGATAGTTTAGAAATTTTATTTACAGGGTGTAGATAAGTAAATGACCCTATTTTAAAGTTCTTCACAGACGAAACTATCGTTCACAATGTTGTGACATTTTGTGGTGCACGTAATAAAGGTATAGTAATTTGTTTGATCGAAAAAAAAATGTAAGCCATTTCTAAAGAATTACACATTTAGCTTACGTTTGCGATAGCTTAACAAATTTTGGTGTAACCAAACATGTTCTGCATGGCGGTCATCATTTTGGCATACCATCTGGAATTCTAAGAGAGCATGTTCCATAGTTGACCGCAGTGTGTTCTGGGAAATAGTACTAGCAACATCTCGGTAAATGCTGTATTTAGAATCAGGTTAACTTAATAAATAAAATCTCTAAACTATCGTAATGCTAAATGCGTAATTTATTAAAAATCGCCCTCAGGTGGCGAATTTTTTATTTTATTCATTTTATTTATTTATTTTTATTTTTGCTTTAACAAACTCCCATCCCTCTATTATGTCTTTCATAATATTTCACAACTTTATGAACAATATTTTTGTCTGTAGACAAGTTTAAAGTAGGGTCGTTTAATTATGAACACCCTATATATATATATGTTAGTTTTAGCTGCTCTAGTACATGGAACTGTATTCCAGAAAGGTATTGTTTTTGGTTCTTATATTTGTTTTTTATATGCTATTTTATTTGTTTCTTTATGCATGTTGTGATGTCTGGAGGCGTCTAGATAATTTTTCTTTCGATTTATTTTTCGCGTACGTAACGTGATGCGTGAGCGCGCGCAAAGAGAGGGGGGACACTGTTTATTGAGAGTGTGGAAGGTAGAAGTGTTGTGTAAGCCGGCATGTGAGCGGGCGCGGCTATTTTTTATGAGAAATCGAAAGATTGTAATAAAAGCGGAGGTATTGTAATTTGAGTTTGTGAGTGATTTAATAATATGTTGAAGTGGAGATTGTGAAGTGAAATATGAAGGTGGTTGTGCATCTTATGAAACCTATTTTTTCATTGTAAATAGTTTTATCATCATTTGTGTCGTCATATGTCATTTTGTGTTTGTAAATAAACTAAATATTCTGTGTTTAAAAAAAAGGAGTGCTACATTTAACGAAGGAATACACACCCGGGATGTTTGGCGAATTTGGAAAAATTAAATTAGAAAGAGCGGTGGAACAAGCGGCAATAGTATCGGAGGTTAAGCAAAGCTTGTATGCGAAGTACGCTAATCGAAGAGCGATTTACAAGGAATTTAGACCGGGGGATCATGTATATTTGTTAATTCCGGTCTCCACGAACAAACTTTACGCGAGGTGGACCGGGCCAGCCGAAATAGCGGCGCGCATTAATCCTGATTCTTACAAAGTGAAATTAATGAACGGTAATGTTAGAAATGTCCACGTAAATAAGATAAGAAAATTTACTCCTAGGGTACAGGCGGTGTGGTTGATCTTCAAAAATGAGGAAGAATTAGGGGAGGTCCATTCCACCCCCAGTACAAAAGATAACTCCGAACTATTTAATATTGCGGAAGTTCATCGAAGTCATTTAGAAAAGGTGGAGAAAGCAAAAATGTTAGATTTATTGCATAAATATAAAGAGTTATTTTCCAGAAAAGTGCAAACAGCTAAGGTAGGAAAGCATAAAATACGAATAAATGACGCAGAAAAGAAAAAGCCCTACGTTTGCCGAATCCCAGAGGCCTTAAAACCTCAAGTAGATAAACAAATTGAGGATTTATTGGAACTAGGTCTGATTGAAGAAAGTGAGGCAGACGCGTCACACCCGGTAGTGTGCGTGATGAAGAAGGACGGGGCCTTGCGCATATGCGTAGATTTTTGAGTGCTAAATGCTATTAAAAACTGATGATTTCCCGATGGAAAATGCCACCGATCTATTGTTCAGTATTGGCAGGGCCAATGTGATAACCACGATAGACTTATTCAAAGGGTATTGGGCCATACCACTAGAAGAAGAGAGTCAAAATTTAGCATGTTTTAAAACTCACAGGGCTCAGTATCGCTTTAAAGTAATGGCCTTCGGGGTCAAGAACGCTGCCGCGACTTTTCAAAGAGAAATGAACAGTGTACTGTCCGAATACAAGGAGATCGCCAGAGCATATATAGACGACATAGCCGTCGTTTCTGAAACAAATTCTGAACAACTGATGCATTTAGAAAAGATATTTTCTAAGTTATACCAATTAAGGTTCTCAGTGAACTTGAAAAAATGCGAATTCGCAAAACCGCAGATCAAGTACTTAGGACATATCATCGGGTCCGGCAGCCATCGGACAGACCCCTGAAAAGTGGAGGCCATTCGAAGGCTAGCTGTGCCTCAAACGAAGAAACAGTTGAAAAGTATTCTTGGTTGTGTAATTATTACAGAGATTACATTCCCAAATATGCTGAAGTAGCATATCCTCTAACTGAACTGACGAAAAAGAACAGTCCAGAGCAGTTGTGTTGGTCAGAAGACCATGATCGGGCGTTTAATGAGTTGAAAAGAGGTCTTATCGAACCACCTAGTCTACATACTCCCGTTATAGGGGTGCAATTTGTTATCGAGTGCGTTGCATCTGCAGTCGGCTTCGGCGCGTGTTTATCGCAGCGAAAAGACGGAGTACTGTACCCAGTGAGCTATGCCAGTCAAAAGCTCACCAAAACTCAACAGGCTTGGTCGACGACTGAAAAGGAGGCCTATGCAGTCATCTGGAGTCTAAAAAAGTTCGAAACGTGGATTTTTGATTCGCTTGTGGAACTTATCACCGATCACAGCCCACTAACTTTCATCACCAAAAATGCCCCTCAATCTTCCAAACTGCAGCGATGGGAACTAGCAATGCAAAAGTATGACATTGTAATATCGCACCAACCTGGTGCTAAGTTGATAAATGCAGACGCACTGTCTAGACTTGAGACTATTGGATAAGAAAACAAACTGTGAAAAACTTTACAAACTGTATAGACTTAAAAAAAAAACTTTCACGAACTGATTGATAAGTGACTATGTTTTTTAGTGACTTTAAAAGATTGATTTAGTGTGTTACTACAGCTTTTGTTTCCTTTTACATATGTTTTATTGCATTTATTATTGTTATTATTATGAATTAATTCTTTTATTATATTAGTAGATAAGAAGAGTATAGGCAGCGTGTCCAGACCATTTTAAGATGTAGTTTGTATTTATTTTTATATATATTTGTTAATTTGTATTTTCATTTGGGTAATTTGTTTTAAAAAAATGAAGTATGATGACTTCTCCAGACTAAATTTTAGATGGAAAATGAGGGACTCCCTTCCCCATTTTCAATCTTGGGTGGGGGGTGTGATGTCTGGAGGCGTCTAGATATTTTTTCTTTGGATTTATTTTGGCGCGTACGCCACGAGATGCGTGAGCGCGCGCAAAGAGAGGGGGGACACTGTTTATTGAGAGTGTGGAAGGTAGAAGTGTTGTGTAAGCCGGCATGTGAGTGGGCGCGGCTATTTTTTATGAGAAATCGAAAGACTGTAATAAAAGCGGAAGTATTATAATTTGAGTTTGTGAGTGATTGAATAATATGTTGAAGTGGGGCTTGTGAAGTGAAATATGAAGGTGGTTGTGCATCTTGTGAAACCTATTTTTTCATTGTAAATAGTTTTATCATCATTTGTGTCGTCATATGTCATTTTGTGTTTGTAAATAAACTAAATATTCTGTATTTAAAAAAAGGAGTGCTACATTTAACGAAGGAATACACACCCGGGATGTTTGGTGAATTTCGAGCGTATATGACACATGTTTTGATAAACGTTAGAAAACTGAGAGACAAGCATTTAAAGAAATGAAAATATGATTGTGCTTAAAAAGGGGGTTTTTTATTGCAATTGGGCGGGAGGGATTAGTTTCACGTGATATTATAACAAATGCAATTCGCATTCGATATTTTATTATAATAAGTAGCGCATAATTATTTTTTCTATTAAAAAATATTAGTTTTCCTTTGTAAAAATAATTGATGTTTGTTTGTCATCCATTAATTATGGAGAAAATTCTTTAGTCAAAAGAAAAAAAATATTTAATATAGTTTGTATTTTATTTCAAACAGTGCGCTTATTAGCTTTTTTTATATGTAAAATGTAAATTGATATTTACTTTTACTAAGGTTTATTTTTAATGCTTTACGTTAACGTAAGTTTGTAAATAGTTTATGACATTTATTGATTTTTAATCCACGTTATGTGTTTTGTTTTATTGAAACAACTACTAACATTAACATTTATTTCAAACGTAACGATTGGTTTTTTATTTTTTTTTCCCTGTCATCTCTGTAAAAAAAGCATTTTACTGAAAACACATATTTAAATGTACCGATTTTGTTTCAGAAGATATTATCCAAATTATGATAAGTACGCTTTTTTACTGATAAAGATTGTGTTTAATTACATATGATAATCGCTCAGTTATAAAAAATATGCAATAAAATTCGCAATAGGTAATTGTTAATTATTTCCTAAAATCATAAAAATGTTACACACGCTAATATTTCTGATTCAGTTTTCGTTAGTTCCAACAACGCATTTTTCTAACGCTTGTGGTAGTTAATTTATTATATTAAAAAAAAAAATGTTGTATTTTATTTTTTAACGATTTGCGACACAATTAAAAATCTAACTCGAGAATACGGTAAATTTAGTAACTAGGAAAAAAAGTATTATGAAGTAGCAATTAAATTATACGACACAAAAAAATGCTTTGTTTTGATGAGGCTTTTATTAATTTAAATTTCGTAGTCACATTACTAATTACTTTCATGAAAAAATAACTCAAAACAACAACAAAAAATAAATAATACTTTTTCGTTTTTGTTAAATTTCATTCTCTATATAAAAAAAAAATCGTTGCTTTGTTATTTAACAGCAAATTTTCTTTTATTTGATGCATAAAATTTAATCATATCATTTATCTTTACAACCTTAAACTTCTCTTGGTTTTTCTACAAAATTACTTTTTATTAGTAAAAAGAATAAAATAATGTTTGTGAGAATTCTGAAATATTTAATTTGAATTTTTTATATTTATTAAATAAAATTATTTTTTTATCGTTATATTCATATGCGTTTCTAACTGCATATTTTAAAAATAATAATTTACTGAAATAATAATTTACAGATTTGACGCATTTAGAGAGTGAATAATTGCAATAACTATCAAAAAGGTAAACTGACTCTTCTTATTTAAAAGACAAGAAGTTTATAAGATATATTTCAGAGCGAGAATTTACAATTATACATAGTATATAAGTTTAACGAATAAATAAAATTTTTAAATGAATAAAGCTATAAAATTAGGCTTTTTTCGCATATATTAGTAATACATATATATATATATATATACATATATTTGTATTCAATAGGTTTTTTATTCATTAATGACTATTTATGAAAAATGTTATTTAATTTATAATAATAACGAAGGAAGTTTGTCTCTCTGTCTATCTATGTGTGTGTGTGTGTGGGGGGGGGAGGTGCTCTTTGTTCAGAGGAGACTGATGCCCGTACAGATATAAGATTTGGTTCTAAGTCTGTAGTTATGCACCTGGAAGCCAGTTTTTGGAGTTTTGCGATTAGATGTTTTTAATTAATTTTTTAAACAACAACAAACAACACAAAATGGTGCGTTGCGGCTGGTCTTAGAAAATTCCAAACCTTTCCGGAAATTTCAAAGTAGTGAAGAACGAGAGGGTCGGGTAGGGGGGCGGGGGTTCGAATCCTCACTTTTTTTTTTAAAGTTCGATTTACATAAAAAACAAACATATCAAACCCTATCTGCCTGCATTCAGCTTTCTAATGGCAGAATCCGTTTAAAAAAGTACGTATGCTAACTTTTTTGAAAAATAAAAAAACCCCAAATTTGTGTGTGTGTGTGTGTGTTAGAGATGAGTTCGGGCTCATTTTTTGGAGTCCGAGCCCGCCCGACCCCGACGATTTAAAATCCGAGCCCGAAAAACTTTGTTTCATGAGAGCCCGAGCCCGCCCGAGACCGAAACTAGAAGTTTGCAAAAGAAATTTTTTCCGCAATATTTAAAAGCTGTTTCAAAATTAGTATCTCATTTTTAAGTCTCTACAAAGAAATAACTGTTAATCAGCATGCAATTAATTAAATGAAATATACAGTGGCGGTCAAAAGTTTCCGGCCAGTTAGTTTTTTTTTATTTGTTTGTCAGAACGTTTTAGCGAAGAAGAAGTTTAATTGCTCCAAAAGTTAGGAATAAGCAAATTACCTCTGACCACGTGATCATTTTGATTGGTTACTTAAGATACTTAATGCAAAGGGGAGGAATTCAAAATTCGCGCGTGCAAAAGTTTCCGGCCATTCGTCATTCATTAGTTTTTGCTATCGCTAAAGTGTTCTTTTGGCCATGTTTGTTAATTATTCAAGGTGAATAATGTATTTGAAATTCAAAAATGAAAAGTTTAACAATTTATTGTTCCTAAATGAGTGATTTGTTTGTCGCTAAAGGGACAATCCTCTCGTGAGATTGCGGCAAAGTTGTCGATCGGAAAATTTGCTGTAAACAATATTTTAAAAAATATATAAAGATGGTCATGGCCTTTGGAACTTGCCACGGTCCGGGGGACCATGGAAAACGACTATTCTTGTGGACAGAATTATCAGAAGAAAAGCAGTTGATGACCCGCGTAAAAATGCCGCTGCAATTCCAAGCCATTTGTGGTGTTAAAAGCGATTTATGGTGTTATGGTTATTGCTGAAACAAGTCTATCTACAGTGTCAAGACTCTTATGTGACGTAGAACTTTATGGAACAGTCGGTGTTAAAAAACCTTTCATAAGTAAAAAAATTCAGAGGGCCCGACTAGCGTTTGCCAAGGAATACAAAGGCTAGACTAGTGAAAACAGGAAAAAAAGTACTATTTTCCGATGAATCGACGTTCAATCTTTTTGTGAGTGATAAAAACCATTACAACCGACGACCTAAAAACAAAAGATAAGGTGCGAGATATACTATTCCTACAATGAAGCACGGCGGAGCACACGTTATGCTGTGGGGAGCATTTTCTGGAAAATTCGCCTGTCCGTTATTTGAAATCCGCGGCAAGATGAATAGTGCAATGCATAAGGATATCTTGCAAGATCATTTGCTGCCTTATTGGAGGAAAAATCGTGGTCGCAACTATTTGTTTCATCATGATAACGACCAAAAGCGTACCTTTCGCACAAAAAAACTTCACTTTTGAAATAGACAGCGCAATCATCCGATCTGAATATAATAGAAAATGTTTGAAAGTAACTAAAAAATGTGTGTGGAATTATAAATATTCTAATTTAGCAGCATTTTCACAAAAATTGCAAGAACCGTGGACAAAACTTAACATTGTTGATCTACAACTGTTCATTGAATCGATGCCACGTTGCTGAGCCACAGTACTTATTGCTAAATGTATGAATATAAAATACTAATTGTAAATGTTGTTGATCACTGTTATTTTCTTTTGTAACACCATTTTTTTCCAAACTTGCCAAGGTGGCCGGAAACTTTTGAGAACATGCGTTTTCTTTTGCAATTAATTTTGTCAATTAAATTTATCGATATTTAATTTTTATTCCATAAATAAGTTCTTAACTGTTATGTAAATAAAGTGTATAAGTATCACTTTGAGATTCCACTTCATATGGGTATACTTATAAATTAACCAAAAAATTTATGTTGGCCGGAAACTTTTGACCGCCACTGTACATTAAATCGTATCAAAAGAAAAATTTGGTATAAAAAATATACTTCATGCTTCAGAGGATTCTCTTTTTTAATTTCCTTAACGAACAAATCTGATGGATACGTTAACGAAGTGAGTTCTATAAATAAATGCATGAAATGTGCCGTTACTGCCGGTGACCGAACAACGTTTTTCTATTTTCTATTAAATGTGTACATCATTCATTATTATAGACTTCTTCCTCATAACAGTCTTTTGTGATTGTCATGTATCTGAAAAACAGATGAAATTAAAAATTATACACAGTTTGAAATATCCGTTACCTTTATAGGAAAATAGGAAAAGTTGCTCGATTGCTTTCTATCTGGATAAAAATACCTGCGAAATATGTGTATTTGCGAATGAAAATGACTTCGTGAAAGTTTCCGATGCATATACATGTTTGGATTTATAAATAACCTTAAATCTTAAAAATATCACAAAATTTAAATAATTTCTATCGAGAAAACTATTGGGGAAAACAACTAGTGTAAGATTAAAATTTAATTTCATTTTGTTATTTATTGTTACGTAAATATGTAAGTAGTATCATAAAATTATTTTAAAAAATATATCACTAAAACATTGTAATCACTTCTACCCCATTGGAGCCAAGGGAACATTGGGATTTAGAAAAGAGCAAATCACCGAATGTCACAAATGATTTTAAAAATGTATATGGATTGTAAAATGATGTTGTTAAAATATTCTCATAACTCTATCTCGTAACTCACAATCTTATAACAATTTAAGCATAGGCATTACATTATGAATAAAAATATATTTTGGGCTATAAAAATGTCGGATAAAAAAACATTTTCTTTCTAATACTACGTATTAGAAAAATTGAAGATAACTTACCGAATTCTAAGTATTTTTTTCCCGCTAAACTTCTTTTTCTTTTCAGTACAGTTAAATTTCACAATTCCATTCACAAATTAAAAAAAAATAGCATGTAATATTAAAAAATAACATCATTTATAGCAAAAGTTACTTTTGATTTAGTCCTTTTAAAGTTTTTTTTTTTTTTTTTTCTAAAAAGCCCTGTTTATTTTTTTCCAAAATGTTTAAAAAAAAAGTATAGCGTCCACAGCTTCAGGACTCAAGTTACATCGCCTTTCTTCTAGAACACGTCCAGCAATACTGAAATCTCTTTCGCATGTTGTCTTGTGCTACTTGCAGGTATGCTTAAAATTTTCCTTGCAACATTAGCTAAATTTGGAAAAGGACAATTTTTCCACCAATTCAATAGATTTTTGTCTTCGATCTCCGCATTTACTGAGAAGTCAATATAATTGCGAATCTCATCATCGGATTCTACCTGTACGCTATTATCGGCCCATTCTTCAAATATACCACTACGTTGACTTGAAATGCAAAGATTAGCATCCGACACAGTGCGATTTTCCAGAGGATATTGTGGTATCATTTCTCGTGCTTGAGACTGTACTTCCATCTTTTCGTGATCAGCAAGCATTTTTAAAGATTTAAAGTTCGGATGCAGAAATGTAGCAATTTTGTGATATTGGTCAATTTGAATTTTTTTAACCACTTTTCTGTTTTCTCTTTTAAGCACTTTTCTAATTCAGAGTCTGTAACTTTTGGCGCACAGTATTTTTTCAGATACTGATTCCACAATAAGACACGATGTAACGTTGGATATAAATCGCCTTCCAGCTGTAAACTTGCTTCTTCAAATATTTTAAGAAAATTTTGCAGTGTTTGCAGCATTTCAGGTTCTATGTTTTGTAAGCGATTATTTTCTTTCCTTTTCTCCAGTATTTTCTGAATGTCAGAATATTGTGTGAGAACGGATCGCAACATGAAGCTGAGAGTATTCCACCTACTCTCAATCTGCTGATGTACAGTTTTTTCTAGTTCGTTTACAGCACCGGATTTCTTTAAATATCTGACTAACATTTTACAATTTTCAACTGAAGATTTTAAAATAGGAAATTCATCAGCAGTTTCATTGTAACTGTGTTTCAGAACAGTATTTATTAAGTGACATATACAAATAAGTCTTTTGTAGCAATTTAACGCAAACATTATATTTGATCCTTCATCTGTAACAAATGTACATTGATTTAAAACTGATACATCAAAACCTATCTTTTCAAAGTATCCAAAATTTCACTTAAAATATTCACACCAGTTTTGGGAATATTTGGGAAAGAGCATGTCGATAGTACAGTGGGTTTTAGCTCAAAATCATCACTAATATAGTGACAAGAGAGGGCAATGTATGATAATTGACGAAATGGTTCAGTCCACATATCAGTAGTCAAAGCACCTCCAAAATTTTGTAAGGTTTTATTAATACTTGGCAAAATTTCATTTCTGGAATTTTCTGCTGTCTGACGTACGTGTTTCAAAATTGTTGTACGATGAGGCAGAACATCTGAAGCTTTCACTTTAACCAAACATGCACCTAAGTTAATTAGATTTTGGGCTAAATGCAGAAATCCTTGTCCTTCAACTATATCAAATGGTCGCAGATCTTCAGTGCACAGTTTTACACAACTTTCTAAGATAGTATTTTTCTCAATCGCTGTTACTTGTTTGGAAGAAGAATATAAATATTTTTCCAGGGGTTTTTTAATTTTTGAAGGAGCACATGTTTTAGAATGTCCAGAAAGTCTGCTTGAACCAAGTGAACTTTTATATTTTAAAACGGATTTACAGTGACAACACTGAACGTATTCTAATTTCAAATTTGTTTGAGCATCAAAGATTTCTAGGAAATGTTGCCACACTGTGGATTTTCCAATTTCATTTTTCATGCATTTATATTCCCCAGAATTAATTTTATCAATGATAGTCTTAGAGTCAGCTGAAGTAGAACTCATGATGAAAAAAGACTTGAAGAAATCCCGAACAAAGGAGATTATGGTTCATACACAATAGAAAAGAAAGTCAGAGACATCTAGCTAACGCTCATTGACTAATAACAGAACAGATTACTTTTTTCGCCTAGATTGTCAAATAATACAATAAAATAAAATAAATGAGATCCAATTTAAAAATATCCTACTATTTATTTGTCTTGGCGCCTTTTCCGATGACGCATTATTAACTATCAAGTGTATCCAGTGAGCGTCAATGATATAAATCTGCAAATATTGCGAATTTCTTTTAAAATAACTGTGATGTTGTAACATTAATCAATCATCACATATAATTAATTATACCCAATTTAAAACCACAATTCTCCTTTTACAAACATATTTAACTGAAACTTCCTTCCCTTTTAAAAACATATATATATCTTTATCTCTTATACATCCAATAAATATTCCTTTTAATGTTTACCAAATTATCAACTGTTAACAAAACAAAGCCAAAAAAAACCTTTCTCAACTTAAAAATCATTAACAAACAGTGAAATTAAATGCTTTTATTTCCGCTCATAAATAAAACTGTATCTTTGATCATTTGCTTTTCTTTTGTGCAGTAATCTAAACAGTTACTGATTCGATGACACAAATCTCAGACATAATATGAAAATATCACAAATATTTTTATTTACTTATTTATTTATTTTTAAGTAGCATTCTTATACTACAATAGCAAAACACTTTCTGTTTTCATTTCATTCTGATCAAAACAGAATTAAAATGATTTCTTATGGAAAATGTAATTTTCAACGCTGGCTTCGCGTCGTAAGGAGGAGAAGTAGGAGATTGACAGATGAATCATTTATTTATTGAAACCACGGGAAACTGAAAGATTAATGATTATTATGAAAGGAATAAATTACTTTTATTAGAATAAAAGCTTTTTAACAGAGATTAAAATAGAATTTATTTTAGAAATATAAATAGATTTTCGATATTAACACACCTTAAAAAGCATTAACTGAATAATATAGGGGACACAGTAAATTTCGATGATTATATATTACTTAATACATGATTACTTCTTACATTTTTTTTTAAGTTTTTTTTCCCATGCGTGAATAAATAAAATTTTCAGTTAAAAAAATGAGCCCGAGACCGTCCGAGCCCGAAGGCTGGAATAAAAATCGAGCCCGAGCCCGTGTCGGGCCCGGGCTCGGGCTCTCAGACCCGAGCTGAACCCGTCTCATCTCTACTGTGCGTGTGTGTGTGGGGGGGGGGGGTTGCGTTTTTGAAGCGCGCATCTATTGAACTAATCAGAAAACAACGAAGAAACTAAAAATACCCATTTAATTGTTGTATGTTTTCATTTAAAAGTCGTCTTCGGTTTAAAAAAGTATTAATTTTAACTTTTTCATAAAGATTCTTTTCTAAAAGCCGTTTTTGTGTTTTAGCTTTTTTCTGCAGCATTTAAAAATCTGCATCCGCGGACTGGGAGGTAAGTGTCCAAAAGTGTCTCAAATACTAGAGAATTAGGTATCAAAATTAATCGGCCAATATTTTAGAATTTCTTAATTTTGTCTTTTGAACTTTTTAAAATTCAAATTTACCTGTTTTGGAAATTATTTTACAACTGACATCCATTATCATATTTATTAATGTCTGCGATAATTTAAATTTTCAAAACAAAAATCTAAAATTTACTAAACAAAAGAAGTTTAGCGTATGCTATTAATTTTTTTTTTTGTTAATATTATTAAAACATAACAAAACAAACAAATAACGTTCAGATTTTTCTACAGGCCACTAAAACATCCTCAAGAACCACCGGTTGGAGAAATATACAGGGTGTCCCAAAAGTCTCCGTACAACTTCAAAAATTTATTATAAATAATAATAATAATAATAGGCCTACAGCAAAAATAATTACAACAGTACATAGAGTAACTGAAAAAGTTTTTTTTTTTACTATCTTAGTATACTTCTACATGAGATCTTTTCGTTGCACGCGACGTTTCAATGCGATGAAGCAGTTCAACAAGTGCGGAACGAGTGCGTGAAACTTTTTCTAGAAGCCCTGAAAAATCAATTTGAACCAATTTGAATCAATTTGCATCGCAAGAGCTTATTATGTCAAAATTCGCAACACACAGAGTGTTTCATAAAGGATTACAACTTTCTGCCTACAAAATTCAGGTTGTTCAGGCGTTACAAACTGATGATTATGCGAAAAGTTTCGAATTTGCAGTTAAAATGCTTCATCACATGGAAACGTCTCGTGCAACGAAATGATCTCATGTAGAAGTATACTAAGGTAGTAACAAAAAAACGTTTTAAGTTACTCTATGTACTGTTGTAATTATTTTTTCTGTAGGCCTATTATTTTTTTTGTAATCAATTTTTGAAGTTGTACGGAGCCTTTTGGGACACCCTGTATTTTAGATGATTACATATAACTTACTGGCATTAACCACATGAAATTTTAATCTTTCTTGAACGAAGCAATACCCAATTGAAAGTCTGTAAAGATACAGATGTCATTTGAAGATTAGAGGATTGCTAATAAATATTGCAATCTGGCAGCACAAGAAATTGCACAGAATGAGCACAGAAGTCTCTCTACGACAGTCTACAAAATATTTAACAAGAGATAAAAAACATGCATACCGGTACATAGTCTGAGACACTTTACAAAACGGTATACTGTTAAGAAATTTCGTTTTTCTTTTCATACAATAAAATGAAAAAATAAATTAAAATTAAGAAAAAAAGAACATTGCAGTAAAAATTTATTTTCTGCCCATTTATGAATTTCTGCCCATATCCGATAGTGTGTGCAAATTATATCGTGCCTCCCAATATATGATCTACACCGCTCATTACAAACTAAAACTAAATTAAATTTTAAACATCTGATGTTTTTGTGTTGCTATATGAGTTACCATTTGGGCCTTTAGAAAAAAAGTCCAGATTTCTCAATTACCACTACTTCTTTGAAAGAGTAATATCCGACTTTTTTTAATATAATTAAGTAAGACGAATATTAGTATTTTTAAAAAAGTGGTGGAATCAAGCAATCTGAGAAAAAAATCGCTAAATTAGCAATCCTGATGTTAGCATACTAGCATACATACTATCAGGAACATTAGAGTGTTAAAATGCATATCACAGCTCAAAACGTTTATCGACATATTCCACATTTATTAAATAAGTTGTTTAAGTTTTCTGCAATTTAAGTATTAAATGGTAATTTTCCAATCAGAAATACTGGTACTGAATTCAAAAAAAAATTATAACGAGTGCATGCACATTGAATCGTTGTTAATTCTTTTCGTAAAAATTGTTTTTATTATATATATATATATATATATTTTAATCGTCTAAAATATAACAAATTTTAAAGGTTAGTCAAAAAATTAAGTTTCTCTTCTATCTAATATTAAAAATAAAAAAGATTTTTTTTAAAAATTGTATTGGAAACAGAAGTACTTTTTTTACTGTCCATCTTTAAATGCAACGTCACTTTAAAAAAATTTTTAAATGACAAAGTTTAACAGATACTATTTGAGCATAGTTAAAAAAAATAATCAAAGACAAAAAGAGTATTAAGACAATAATTTTAAGTTGAAAATGAAATAAAAAAAATAAATATTTTTTATAGACAAGGAGGATTTGTGATAGTTTTTTTTAAATTTATTTTGGCTTTAAAACTAAAAAATCTAAAGAAAATAATGGGAAAATGCCTTTTTCCAGCAAAATTGTCATCATTAGATTTTCTTTTAGATTTCTTTTTTGTGAACCAAAGTAAAATAAACTCTTTTGAAAAATAGTTCTCTATGTTCCCAAACTTTTATATACGTTTGAAAAAGATAGGAAAATTTTAATCTTTATTATTTATATTATAAAACATAAATTTATAAAAAAATAATGAGGAACGCTCATACGCAGAATCACGTCCTTATATATTTATAATGTCATCGCGTCAATTTAAAAATTTCTCTAATGTTTTCAGTATGTTAAATAAAAAGTCTATTTCTTTCTCTTTTATGAACCTCTCACACCTCTATTTAATTCACTGGGCATGAAAAAATAAAATAAAATTACAAGTACAAAATAGTTAACAAAAACTCTAAGTAAGCAGTTATTGGGGATAAAATTATATTCATTCTTTCGAAGACAATGATTGCAAATAATGTTTTAAATAGTATGGTTTCAAAGAAATTTACATACGAGTACATATCTATATATTATATTTTAATACTGAGACACACTTTTGATATTTACATGGGTTCAAGCAGATTTATTAACATTTATGCTGTCAGAATATGTATTTCGTGCAGTAAATAAGTCCAAAGCTCAATTAAAAGTAAAAATCGTAAAACGCAATATCATTATAAGTATCAAAAATCGTAAAACGCAATATCATATTTAATATCAACGTATATATCTTACGCATTTTTTTATATTTTAAGTACCGTATATACTCGCGTATAAGTCGAGGAATTTCTGACAATTTTCGGTAAGCAAATTTGGGGGGTCGACTTATACGCGAGTGAGTTAAAAAAGCAAAAATAAAAACTTAGAATACTAAAAAATTATGGCTTTTTATGTGTATGAATAACGAAATAGTATATAAAATATACAAATAATAATAATTCATCATTTAAAAAAAATTACTGATTTGTTTCTGTTTACTTACTAACTTTTCGCAATAGAAAGTGAAATCTTTGGTTTGATTTTGTGCAAAATTGAAGTAAAAAGTTAAGGGGTCGACTTATTCGCGAGTTTTTGATTTTTTCCAAAACTTGTATCCGAAAGTTAGGGAGTCGACTTATACCCGAGTCGACTTATACGCGAGTATATACGGTATTCGTTTTATTTTGTAATGACCAACAACATACATTACAAAAAACAAACAAAATGCATAGCACATACATAAAACAGTTTCTTCGATGAAATGAAAATATGTATTCACTGTTTGAGAAGAATAAAAATATATAATCCACAATAGAATAGTAAAATTATCTTGAGAAATGAAAGCTGTATTGATTTAATACTAAAATTAATCTTTTTGAAATAAAATTTCAGTATGGCAATGAAGTATCGAGCAGTAAACTGATAAAAATGAAAAATCATCAAGGTGAAATTTTTATACCAAAATAACATCTGCAATCTAAGTTTTCAACTGTAAAAAATCTGTTGCATTTATCTTTGAAGGGAAATATTATATGTTTATATTACTTCCGATTATTATTATTATAAAATATGTAATTTTTAAAATAAGCAGTGCATCAAAATTTTTAAATAGATGAACTAGATTGAAAGATTTAAATAAACAAAATCCGCGCGTTATCTTTAATTTTAAGAGTTTTTCATTACAAAAAAGCTAAAATGAAAAAAAAAATCTACATTTAAATATTAAATAATATTAAGATTAATCATATGATAAAATTATTTTTGTTTAAACAATATGACATTTTCAAAAGAAAATTTTAGTGTTTTAAAACTCAGCAGTCTAATTGTCGTCAATATTTATCATAAAATATGCAAATTTTCACTTTAATCGGCATTAACAGAAAATGAAATAAAAAAGAATAGAGTTTTAGTTTTGTTTTTCAATCTCTCAAATTCTCTTTTAATCTTTCAAAACTTTTGAATTAGTTAAGGGGTCTTAGGACTCTTAAAGCTTTAAAATTTTCGAAATTTTAATTTTTTTCAGCTGTTAAACTCCTATCTTTTCTGAACATTTTGATATAATTGTTTCCTTGAAATTCTTATTAGAACAGAAGTTATGACTTTTAGAATTATACCCGCTCAATAGCTGAAGCGGCTTTTCCGAAATTTTCAAGTCATTTTTCTCTGAATGTGCGCATAACGCGCAGCTCACTGTATCTCAAAAGCTTCTGAATATTTTTTTCTGAAATTTTCAAAACATATGTTTCATGTTAGTCTGTACAAACTGAACCTAAAGTTTCCATTTTGTTGTTCAAAAAATTATTTTTTTAGGTTATTATACTGTTGAATTTTTTTTTAATTTTGCATTAGCTAAATACAACTTTGCATTAAAAATATAAAAATGCTTTAAATACAAATTTATTTAAGTTCAGGGTAATTATTATAATCTAAAGTATAAGTAGGCACCAAAATTTTCATTCTAGCTGCAAAATTTATTTTGTAATCATGCCCGTAATACTATGTTATGCCAATTTTCTTACCGTCAAATGTTTGACAATTTGGAGCCCCCAGTAAATGCTAATTCTGCATCTTGAACATTTTTTTAATACATGAAATGAAAGAACATACTTATATCTTTCATCTCAATTAAAATTCTGTCTTAGAATCAAATAAATTTTAAAATGTTAAATTTTGAAAATGTTTTTTTATTCAATTTTTTCCAATTTTAAGAGTCCTGAGACCCCTTAAAACTTTTCTCACCTAAGTATGGTGCTCCTAACTTAAATCATTTAACAGTGGTTTAAAACATCAGAAGCTCAAGTCAGAAATGTTCAGATTCCATGCGCGGTTTCAAATTTGTTTTATTTTTGATACATATAACAACACGAGATTAGTTTCAAAAATGAAATTTTCCAACATAATCTTTTTCAACGTCATGCAAGCTGAACAATTATTATTTCAAAAGAAATTATTCATTTACAAATACCTGTATTTTATACTGTGAATTAAAGAATCTATAACCCTAATTAGATTATACTACTGCCGTAAACGTGCTGAACGAATTTTGAAAAAAATGTTTTCACGCACTTGAATGTATCATCGGGTCATATAGGATTAACAAATTATTATTTTTCTGAAAAATTTAGAATAGAATTTTAAGTGCCCCAATATACAAAATCATTTTTTTTTTTTGAGAGTGAGGAGTTGATTCCTCTTTAAAATTAAATAAATGGGAATGCTTTCTATCACATGACACACAGAAATCAATATACACAATCTAATATACTTCAGAAACATATACATATTCAGTTATTATTTTTTCTATTACTTACAATAATACATTCTGTATAGAGAAAAACATTTCAAAAACTATGTCGGAAGTTAAGTTTCAAAAGAAAAAAATATATTTTAATATTCGTTATGTATACCTACATTTCTATTTTGTGTACAGAAAATTAAAGTACATTAATATGTAAACAGAGAACAATCTGATGATTTCTGCTTTATTTGTCGTAAAATATATATTTTATATGAATCTGCATGTAGTAATGTGAAAAATTACATACATTTCTTGTTCTATTTTTTATTTCTACAGAGATTTCAAGTTCTAGACCAATATCTTTATTATGTAAAAAAATCATTATGCATAGAAAAAGGCATTAAGAATTAAAAGAACAACACTTCGATTAATATATACTATAAATACTTTTTTTTTAATTTTATGTAAAAAAAAACGAAATTGTAAGTAAATTGTCAAAAGATACCATTATGAATGTTTGTTAATTTAAATCGTATCAAAAATGTAAAATATTTTATTTTAAGCCGCATTTAATAATGTGAGAAATAAAGAGATTTCTAATTAATTTTTCAAATTTGACAGAGATTTAAAATTTTTAATCTATATTTCTAGTAATTAAAAATAGGAGAGCATTAATGAGTTAGACCCCCATTTTCCCCATTTATACTTAAACAATGAACCCACAAATCTAATCAGGGAAGCGCCTCATCAGAATAACCCGATGTACCAAATTTGATGAAAATCGGATAATTCTGGATGAAAATCTCTAAATTAAGGAGGCTAAAAGCTAAAGCTAAGCTAAATAAAGGAGGGGATTATCCCCACGTTCTCCCCTTTATGCTTAACCATTGAACACCCAAAGATAATCAGGGAATTGCTTTATCATAATTAACAGAAATACAAAATTTTAAGCAAATCGGATATTTATGTCAAGATTTATCGCGTTACGTACATAGATACGTACATACGTACAGAACCTGCGAGCACATTAGCTCCCAGGCTGTGATAGCCTGTGAGCTAAGAAAAGAAAAAGGCCCAGTTAAACTGATGACATTGAGCTCACAAGCTGTTACAGGCTACAATAATTATATATTATACTCTTATTTCAAAGAAAAATTCCCGTCGAAAAATAAAGAAATCGATAAAAAAACCCGTTTAGCTAAATTAAGGGGGGGGGATGGCCTCCCCCATTTCCCTCCTTTATACTTAACCAATGAACTTCCAAAACTAATCATGGAAGCGATTTATCAGAATTAACCTAAATACAAAATGTGAAGAAAATCGGATATTTCAATCAGGAGTTATCGCATTATGTACATACATACGTGCGTAAATACAGAATCTGCGGGCACCATAACTTATGTTCATTGTAAGAAACTGTTTCTTTACAAACATCTCCATTCTTAATTCAATTTCCAGGTATTCTCCAATTATACTTTTTTGCGGATAAGAACACTGCCAAATAATTTTTGCATTTTCATAATCTATTGCTTTAATCTCATATTCAAAACAAAATCTTGCAAGGGCTGTCAATTGTCTTTTATATTTTATATATGCTTTATGTTCTTACAAAAAGTGGTTGAAACTTATCGATTTTTACACTTTATTAAAATTTTATTTTTAATATTTTGAAAATTTTCTCATTTTGTGTATAATATACTTCTTTAAGTAAACATTTTATCACATACGTGTTAATAATATTTACTATGTATATATTTTATTTTATTTTATGTGCAGTTATATTGAAAAATCCTATTTTTAGACTTTATTTTTAATTTTTTTATTTGAAAATATCAGTTTCACAAATTTGAAATCTTAAGACAATCTCAAACTTTTTTAGGTAAAACATATCCGAACAATACAATTTTATCTTTTTTTATTATCTCACTGAAAGAAAAATGTTTTGCTAAAAGCCAGATAAGAAATATGTAGGGTATAAAATTCTGAAGTTTTATCACGTTTAAAGACATGCTTCTCAAAATATTTCGTTTGTTATTTTTTATGAAAAAGTAAGTTGCATCTGAAATATATTTTGATAGAAAACGTGTAATAAAGCCTTATTAAAGGTTTTAAAACTATAGTGTTGATTATGTTAATAAAAAAAGAAACAATTTTTCTTGTATGAAATATTACCGCTAAATTTTATATTAAGAAAATGTACTTGTTCCACAGAGATAATCATTGAATTCAACAAAAAGCCATTTTCTTTACTTAACCATGAAACTTATAGAGTAAGTCTTATAACCGTTTTAATTATTCGCTTATCATACGTAGTATAGGGTAGGCCTTGTAATGGTTTTAAAAATCGAAGGGCATGAAAATTGAAGGGCAACTTAATGCATATAGAAGGGATGTTCACATCCGTCCACACACACAAAGTAAAGATGGAGTTCTAGTAAATGTGAATAAGTAACTGCATAAAGACTCTGTTATTAGTTACAAACAGACATAAAATTCTATGTCCAAAGCATTTAGAAGTAAAAGCAATGGCTTTAAAATTTGGGCTCTTGAAATGTATTTCAGTATGACTTTTAATAGATAAATTCACCCAAATTTAATATGCTGTGCAATAATTATTATTTAATGGCATACACAAACGTCCAGCTCAAAATCTTATTTTTTAGGGAACAAAGGAATGAAGGATGATTAGAATTTTTTTAAAATTGTATTTTAAAAGTCAAACAATAATCATTTTTTTTTATTTTAATGTTTTATTTCGTTTATATACAAAACGCTCACTATACAATGAAATATGTTTATAAGTATAGTGTACGTGAAAGTAGTATATGAGGTTTAATTACAGAACTTTTGATCGATAAATGAATACGGAAATAAACGATTTTTAATATTCAATATCTATCTATATATATAAAAGAAAGTCTGGATTTTGTATTAATCAACGCGCAGCCAAAACTACTGAACCTAAAATCTTGGAAATCGGAGTAAAAATACTTCTTATGATATAGAGTGCCACTAAGAAAGGATTTTCCAAAATTCCACCCCTAAGGGGGGTAAAAAAGAGAACGAACTTTTAAAAAATTCCTGAAAAATCTGATTTTGCAGTTATTTTTCAACTGATAACATATTTTGGTGTATTTTTGTATGCTGAATCGAATGGTACTAACTAAATTCTTTTAAGCCCAGTAGTTCGAGATATATTTCATATTTTTCTAATTTGGCACTATCTTTGGCACCAAAACCTGAATTTTTCAATTGATTAATTTCTAAAAACTCATTCTTTTCATTCTGTTACTATAGCAAGGGAAAAAATTCAAATTGAATAATTTTTTAACCAATCCTTTTGGTTAAATTAAAACAACTTCGTCAATTAGAAAAAAAAATCAAACGACTCAAAAACAAAAACTAAATTTAAAAAAAAAAAACTGTGGTACTATTTCGTTCTAATTTTCGTCGCGATACCATGCCAAAATGTATGATATCGCGCCATTTATTTCAACCCTAATCGTGCAAACGATTTTTATTGCAAACCGTGCCACACATTAACATTTGCTAATTATTGAACGTGGATATTTTTATGCAGGAATTTTTAATGATGGAATTAATTTTATTCCATCATAATCTCGCAAAACTTTTTAATTTGTTATTTTTTTAATAGAAAATATTTATTACTGATGCTGATATAGATTTTACCATTTCGCAGCTATCTGATGATCAGGAAGCTACAATAAAATTATTTCAGAAGTTAGGAATTATACATATAAAAATGTTTTGTTCAAAAAACCATGAATATCTTCATTGAAAGAATGAAATGTTTACTGCAATGTGCGACATACGTATCACGTACGTCATGCTTTAGTAGTAAAAGACATTTACAATTTCAAGAATGCAGTTTAAATTGACTATATTTTATTACTTGCAAAATATTTATTTATTCTTATATTTTAAGTATTTATTTTGGTACCCGTCGACCAATTTCGCCAAATTATATATATCGCCAAACCACTCGCCAAATTATACAAATTGACGCAAGTTTTATTTTAAATAACGAAAGAACAAATAAATTAGTATAACATTAATAAAAATACATTTAAAACGTCGAATTAAGAATCACCTGAAGACGTAGATACGTGTATCTTGCTTAAAGTCAAGTGAATTTTACATTTACGATCAAACATTATTGGCATTTAATCTTATAGTTTGGCAATAGATTTTTGGTCGGCGGGATAACCAAGTAGTACGATTATTTTTATTGATTTAAAAAAAATGGTAGGTCAAAGTCTGTAATTTTCAAAAGTTATATTTTTTAAATGCTCATTTTTTTTATCAACAAAATTATTATTTTTTTTTCAAATGTATCATTTCATTTTTGTGCCAACCATTACGCTTGATGACAATGGTGTTGCCATAACGGAGAAATACCAAAACAGTTACTGATTTTATGTCAAATGTAAAGAAAAAAGGTTTAATGAACAATAAATATTGTAAATATGACTATAACCAGATTCTACTGAACAAAATGCTGTAGAACTTGCACTGTTAAATAGTAAATTTGGTTTATAAATAGTTTAATGTAAAAACCATCATTCTAAGTTGCTACGGGAGTTCTAAAATTAGGTGAACTCGATTATGAAATATTTCAAGTCAACTACAAATTAAATGCACAGTAAGTTAGATAATATTTCAGAGATTTTTTCAATATTTATCATATCATTTTGTGTTGTTTAGTTACGGAGATATGCGGAAAAAGTTCTCAGTGGTACAGTAAAGTAAATTGGAAGATATACGCTACAGAGATAGGGTATACTAGAGAGTATATATGCTATAGTTATGGAAGTTGAGCTGAGTTCCTTAAAGAATTCAGAAATGATTCAGTATATACCTACCCCTACCTCCCAGAGAGTTCTATAATCAGGTTAACGCGATTATGAAAGTTATATTTAACTATCACAATATATATATAATGCAAAGAGTAATTTCATTCCGGCCGTATTTATCTTGAGTTCTGCTGAATAGATTTTGACGGGACTTGCATTGTTAGTTAGATAATTTTTCAGAAAAGATGTTAGTATAAAACATAACGTTCTACGTTGCTTAGTTAAATAATTATGGGGAAAGTTCTAAATCAGATGTACCCAATTTCTTTTTTTAAAGGTTCCACTGAATGAATTTTTATAGGATTTCAACTGTTAAATAGATCATTTGTAGGGAAGGTTTAGGTATATTTTCCAGTTTAAAAGATTC
The DNA here is from genome assembly GCA_963932465.1 of Maratus speciosus. Classification (NCBI taxonomy): domain Eukaryota; kingdom Metazoa; phylum Arthropoda; class Arachnida; order Araneae; family Salticidae; genus Maratus; species Maratus speciosus. Next base: position 388,088,097 of record OZ010788.1, on the reverse strand, counting down.
TGCTAAGTGGATTTCGATGCAACTTGATCAGTTAGTTAATGTTTCAGTGAATGTTTTAGTATAAAGCACATATCATTTGCTGTTGCTTGGTTGTTAGGTTGCTTGATTGTACATGTACAATTATAGATGAAAGTTCTAGAATCAGGCGGACCCAATTATTATGAACGATCTGCCTTTTCAATAAATCCAATTAACAGATTCTGGTGAGACTTGCATTGATAATTTTTCATGAACGCTTTTAGTATATTACATATTGTTCTATTGTTCTTTACCGAATCCTACACTAAGAGATCAACTAAAGAAATAGGTCCTTAACAGTCTAAATTTTGTATGACTCAATAAAAGGTATAATAGCGTAATGAAATAGCGTAATAAAAGGTATAATAGCATATTGCTTTCAGCAATTCGGTTGGATACACCAGGTAAATGTCCATATTGCTTTAAAACGCATCGTCAAATTCACAGATATATATTGTTTCATTCAAGATTTCTTTAGAAAAACCGACCAGCGTAGCGGGCGAAGGCGGCTAGTGTTCCTATAAAATGCAACTAGTTTTCCTACCAAGCCGAATGTTAAAGCTATGTAACGCAGTCTCAATAAAAATGAAAAAACAGAAAACTGTTGCCAATAGTCGAAAACTTTTATTGAATGTTCTATTCAAGAAATCGTTATTCAGGAAATATACCGGATAGGTTTTTCATTTTAGTTTAAAAAATGATGCGGTTGTGCAAGACCTTAATAAAAGTAATTTCAATAATTTTACAGTTAAATTTCTTTACCCAACTGAAAGCAACATATAAAGACCTTAAATGTATTTTGCTGGTATCTATGTTCACGCATATTTTTTTTTTTTTTTTTTTTAAATACTCAACTATTCTGACTTATAGTAAATCGTAAATGTGTAAAGCAAAAGACAAAGGTATTTGAGTTCGTGAGCAAGGTTTCGAATTATGGATCCATGATTTTGTAATCAATTACATTAGAAATTTATATAAAGTATCCTGTAATAAATGCTATTGAAAATTAATCAAATTTAAAGATAGATGTAAAGGGTTTGTTATCAAAACGTTTATTATTTATAGTCGAATAGCGTATTTAAATTGGCCTACTCCGGTGAGAGTTAATGTAATTTTAGACGGCGAGACGTATTAATATGGTATACTGTGTATTAGTTATGTGTTTCTGTGGTATATCAACCATCAATGTGCAAAAATCAAACTGAGAGTCATCGTTCTTTTCCGTTGCTAGGGAAAACGTGGTATAGGAGACATTTTTGAAAACTGTTTGCTCCTGTAAGTTTGTTCCTCATGAAAGGATCATTCGTTAAACTATTTTCACTATATACAAAATTCTTTGTTTTCAACCGGATGGTTAACTATCATATATCAACAGATCATATATCATCAATAAACTAGACAGCTGATCCACGAATAAGCTCTTGGTTTATCCACTTTGCACTGCTTTTTAACAGCATTCATATTACATTAAATCATTGAAAACTCCTTAATAAATAATATGAACGCATTTTCCACAAATAGATCAAATGATCTTGTGGATGTACGACACAATCGAGAAATCGTTTTACGATTAGTTGGCAGTGTCGAAGCTAAATATATACTGCCATCAATATTAGTAGTTTCAACGCCGTAAGAAGCTAATAGTATAAAAGTCTCAGGCCTCAGTCTTTAAGATATCTTCATATAATGGTAGTATTTACTAATCAACGTGAAAAGATAAAACTTTATGAGAACATACTCTACGCTCTACAAAACCAGATGCAATAGAAAAAATGATAAAAGCACGAAAATTTAATACTGTGAAACATTCCACTTCGTACATCTTAAAATTTTTAGCCAAAATATTAATCAGCATCCACATTACAAATGAACAAATAATTATATTAATTACCGGTGTTCCAGGAAGTCTGTAATTTAACTACTATAATAGTAATTCATTTTTTAATTGTATAAAGCGAACTGATGCTTGCTTGATTTTGTGTATTTCATTTCAATTACATGCAAACCTCTCTCTGTCTGATAAAATTTAATTTCTTACGTCTACCAAAAGAAGTCTATAGGTTTTATCACATACATTTTAGATATTGATTAAATCAGTGTTTAAGTTTTTATAACACAAAGACCTGGAATTTAGTGCAATGTAACCTACAAGCGTTCAATATCACAAAAAACTTCAGTTTGAAATTTTCATTATCTTTAAAGTTACAAGGAAATTATAGATATTGCTGAAATGCAGTTTTTGCAACAAAACCAAGGAATAGGAATTTTTAAATTTTGAAAGAGAACTAATCAGATATTTTAATTATCTGTTTTCACTTATGGTTACGTGAAAAACTATTTTTATGTGCCACATTTCATGTTTGTAAGTATACCCAGAAATATTCGACAAGTTTGATAACATAGTTTATGATCAGGTAGAAAGTATCAGAATAGAAATTTTTGAAATTAAATATCTCCGAGTCTATAGAAAATAAAAGTGTGATATTTAGCATTATTAATAGTAATAATTTTATTTCATTACATCAACAATAGTTTAGCTCAAAATCAGAATTTCCCCCCTAACCATTAAAAGCTCTTGCGATAGTCTTCTGCCAATTTATGACTGTTAAATCTGCGTTTGAAGCTCCAAATCTCAAAATCTTAAATAGATAAATACATGCGATTAAAGATGGCCTATAATGATAATATTACTCCTGTGAAATCATATTCGTAAATCTTAAATGTTTTATTTTGAAATTGGCTTGAATAGATTTGTGTAAATATATTTTACGGAGAAACTATGAATTTGGTACTGTACTGTGGTTTTCTACGGTACTGTACTGTCGTGCAGTATTACCAAATGTACTAGAATATTTTACTAAAACAAAAATTTCATTTCCTAATAATTTTCTTTGAAATTTTCAGAAAATAAAAAACGTTATTTATCTAAAAGAGGAATAAAAATAGATCGTTAGGAAATTCAGAGAAAATGGAATAATTTTTAAAATATATTTTAAGTATAATAAATTTTAATGATTTTTAAACTTACAAATCGGAAATCAGATTAGAATTTTATTATTCTAGTTTAGAACTTTTTTCACACTTTCTTAAAATCCTAAAGCGTTGGCATTTGTTAGAATGTGTAGATAAATAATAAGTTTATATAACGAAATATATTTTATCTCATCGCGTCCATTATATTTGATCTGGAAAATTTTGAAACTGCATCATTAGGGACTTGCGTAAAATATTTTATGCGAAGGAAAGAGACCAGTTTAAACTTATGAAAGACGCTGTAATTTTGAACTACTTTTAAAAATGAATTTATAAATTTACCTAAAAAAATCATAAATCATTATATTTATGTGATTTTTGGAGAGCTATAAAAGTATGAAATCCGCTTTCGCAACATAAAATTTGAAACCATGTTTTAATATTTAATAGAAATCTCAATTTTTTTTATTTTTTGATGGGAACTATTTATTGTTTTCTTTTTCTAGCAAAGTGTACATATTTTAAGGTGAATAAAAATGTAGTTATGGGCCAGTTGGCCAAAACGGTATAATCTGGTGAAAATTGGAACCCCAGTTTGGTTCAGTTTTAGCAACCTCTAGTGGAAAATTATTTAAATACTTATCTCTAGCCAAGAAGAAAAAATAGTCGTATCAACTTATCTTTATACTGGCATTTGAGAAATTTCTGCGTTGGAAAGTTCTTTTTATCATTCTTTTGTATAGCATATTTAATAAGGATTTACCTCTCATAATGAAACGGTCGCTAGAATTTAAAGATGCAATTTTATCACATTCCTTTGTAACCACCAATCTATCTGGATAAAACGAGATATACTAAGTGGGGAAAAGGATATTGGAAAATGCTAATTGAAGAATCCGTAAACAAATTTTGAAGAAAAATTAGTCAAAATTACAAGCCCAATATTTATTATGATTTTTATAAAGTTGATATGAAGGTGAACTCTTCATCTGCAATTTATCAAATATTCAATAATAAGTTTATAGGATTGAAATATTAGTAGTTTTGCTCCTTAGTTAGATTTGTAAAATGAAATAAAATGTTCCATTTAAAAAAAAAGTGTTTAAACTTTTTCCCTTTCCTGTAAGATTAACTTATCTATTCGGTTTTATCCCACCCGCAATCTAAGATCTGAGAATTTGATATTAAATTCTATTGAAAATGTTTGCCATTGTAGGGGAAAATATCCGGAACTGATGAACCGATTTCAAAAGTAATGGTGGCAAATTGACGGCGACAGTCCCTGCTCAAACGTATGTTATATTTTATATCTGTGCCACTAACCACAGGGGTTTTCAGAAGCAAAAAAAAAAAAAGTTCTAAAAATGCGATTTTTGAGATAATAAATGACCTAAAAACTTGAAATTTGGCTGGAAGATACTTATAAGAGGTAAATGCTGTCAGAACAGTTTCTATAAAATTTCAAATTTAAAAGGATGAAATCAGCAAAAGGCGTTCTAAAATGGGTCTAAATTACGATTTCTATAGAATTGTATGAAATACCAAACCGATTTCAAGAGTAATGGTGGAAAATTGACGTTGACATTCCCTGCTCCAGCACAAGTTATATTTTATGTCGGTGCCACTTCCACCTGGGGTTTGCAGGGGGTAAAAAAGTTCCAAAATTGTGCTTTTTGGGATACTGAAGGGGATAGAAAATTTAAATCTGGCATGGCCGTTACGTATAAGATGTAAATACTCCTATAGAACATTTTCTAAACTTTTAAAAATTGAAAATTGGCGATAATGCGCGAAACGTGTTCTAAATTACCCTTTTTATCAAATTGTTAAAGATACAAAACTTGAATTTTTGCATGGTAGATACTTAGCAAATTTAAATGCTACTAAAACAGTGTCTAAAAAAATTCAAATGGGTGAAATGAGCAAAAAGTCATCTAAAATGCTCTAAATTACGATTTCTATAGAATCTCAGAAAATCTCAAACTGATTTCAAAAATAATGGTGGATAATTGACGGTAATACTCCCTCCTCAAACATAGGTTATATTTTATGTTAGAGACAATAACTCAAGGGGGTTAAAGAACAGTTTCTAAACAATTGAAATGTAAAGGAATGAAAAGAGGGAAAATTGTTATAAATCACGATTTCTATGTAATTGTCAAAGTTAGAAACATAAATTTTCTCATTGTAGATACTTAGAAGATGTAAATGCTCCCTGAGAACTATTTCTAAAAAATTACAAATTTAAAAGGGTGATATTAGCAAAAAGCCTTCTAAATATTTTCCAAATTACGATTTGAATGGAATCTCAGGAACTGTGAAACCGATTTCAAAAGTAATTGTGGCGAATTGATGGTGACTGGCTTTGCTCCGTCATAGGCTATATTTTATGTCCGTGCCACTACCACCAAATGTGGTTAGTAGAGAAAAATGTTTTAAAATTTTTATTTGTGTGATACTGAAGGGACTAGAAACTTTATATTTGGCATTATAGTTAATTATAAGATACAAATGCTCTCTAGAAATATTTCCTAAAAAAAAAAAAGTCAAAAATAAAAGTGGTGAAAATGCGCGAAAAGCAATTAAATAACGATTTTTATGCAATTGCTAAAGATAGAAATTTGAATTTTCGCATGTTAGAATCTTATAAGATGTAAATACTCCCTAAGGCCACTTTTTAAAAAAGTCCAAATTTAAATGGGTGAAAAGCGCGAAAAGTGTTCTAAATTACGATTTCTATGTAATTGTTAATAATGGAAACGAGAAAATTTGGCATGGCTACACTGTAAAAAAATTATGCAACGTTACTTTGTTGTAACGTTATGCAACGTTATTATTATGTTTATTATGTAACGTCAGGTGAGCTAGTCATAAAATTAGTGGCAACCTTGATATCTCCATTTTATGGAGTCATAAATAACTCCATATATAACCGATATAACTGGTTTTACGTTATACTCACACTTAACGCTACGTTACATTTGTGCAATATTATATAAGTTAATTTTCGCCCTGAAGTTGGAGGCAGCATGCTGCCACCAATTTTAAAGAATAACGTTACATAAATTAGTTTCAGTGGACTACTTTTAAAATGGAAATGCTAGAACAGAACAGTTGTTTGAAAAAAAGAAAATTCAAAATGATGCAGAGGGGAAAAAAACGTTCTTGTTAATTTTTTGTGATACTGAAAGGACTAGAAACTTGAAATTTGGATGGCAATTACTTTTAAGATACAAATGGTCTCTGACAATGGTTTCTAAAACAAAGAAATTTAAAAGAATTAATTGAACGAAATCGTTTTAAAAAATGTCTAAATTGCAATTTCTATGGAATTTTACTTAATATTTGTTGATTAATTAATTCCATATCCATTTCATGTTTAGATGAAATGTTTGCAATTTTGATTTCAAAATTCTTGCAGGTTCATGAATGTGTTATTCCAATATTAATTTCTTCTTTATTAAAAAAATATGTTATTTATTAAATTCCAACAAAAATATATGACTTTAAAGCCAGATAAAATCACTTAAAAATATGCAGTTTATAGTTAAAAAGCTTTAGTGTGTGTGTGTGTGTAAAAGCTTATTTTGTTCAAAAAAGTCGAATTTTGACTAAAAAAAATCTGGTTAAAACAAATGAAAGCCATAAGCGTGGTTGGTTTTAGTTTTCGACAGTTTGTTTTTGAATCCCGGCAATATAGTAAATTTTGTAATCTGCTATTATTTCTTTCTTTTTTTCCGATTAAAAATTTTATTTTCTGATCTCAGATCAGGGCAACGTCTGGGAGCTTACATTGATATTTTCAAATAAATTTTTCTAAAAAACGCAGAATAAAGCATATAAAAAATAAACTCTTATTTCATGTTGGACATTAGCCTTTCATCACTAAACAAGACATTTGAAATAGAAACAAAACAGAAAAACTTATTTGAAAGGAATCTTTTAACTTGGAAGCCTCTCGTTATATATTCTAATTCAAAGAACTGCCAAGTGCAATAACATATTTTATTTCTTTTCATTACAACAAATACCCAGGATTATGGGCACTATTGTATGCATATTACTTTACAATATATATCAATGATATTTGGCAATGAATTTTTCTTAAAGGTACAGCATAAAGCATATCCATAATAAATGGCTTTGTTTTTATTTTTTAAGCTTCCTATTAGCTTTTCATCAATACACAAGCCATTTGAAACCCCAACAAAATAGAAAAACCAATTTGAATCATTTAACTTGAAACCATGCGGATATATGTGTGTAATAATATGGTGCCAAGTGTAATAATACTTTTTTTTCTTTTCAAAAATTCATTAAAAACGGATTATCACAAATAAATAATTTTTTAAAAATGCCACAGCATTTTTCTTCAAGTCAAAAGCAATAAATATTCTCCTCGAATTATTCAAATAAAATTCTGTCGAAGCTCCATTTAATGTTCTTCCTCATAATTTGGAAAAAAAAGGATTAAATTTAAACACATATGAGAAGAAAGTTTTCTTTCACAATTGATCAAACGTAAAATTTTCTGGTGAATATAATTCTTTTAAAACTATATGAAATTTCCGAAAATATGTCAATTTACGTATATTCTGACGAAAGTTTGTTTCTTAAAGGAATGTATAAAAGTAAAAAAAAAAATATATATATAAAGCATGCTTAGAATTTTTTAATATTTTCAAAAAACAAAATTATTATTTTATATTATTTCAATGAGAATTAAAACTGATGTAATTCTATTTAATAAATACTATACAGTTTTAATAATAAAAGGAGTTTTAACCCGGGCTCCCAGGGTTACAGAATATGGGTGAAAACAATATACAGTGTGATTCATAAATATCGAAACAATAGGCTATCTCCTTAATTAATGCCCCTAGGCACATACTTCCAGTTGCAAAGTTTCATAGAAAAAGGTGGAAAATTTGATGAGATAAGTTACAACTCCATGGGAGGTCTATTTTAGAAAATACGAAAATTAAATTTTATAGGGCTCCCGTTGAGTAAAATTTTCAATTAGGAATTTTTTCCTTATCCATTACTGAATTAAACACAAAAATTTCCATCTTCATATCTGCCAAACTCATGGCGTTATGCCTGTTTAAATAATTCGTCAGGTTTTAAGGGATTAGACACAAATTGAAATGCGATTTATTCAAGAAACAATGTTACTTTACATGTTCCAGGATACATGTAAAAAAATATATTTATTGAGGTAGAATTAGATTTTTCTGTTTTTTGTGATAATTAAAAATATAATTTGCAAATAAAGTCACATCCTAAAATTTCTCAGAAAGTTTAAATGTTTTAAAATTATTATTATTTTTTTTTAATCAGGGTAGATTAAAATCGTTATAACTCGAAATATTATCGTCGAATTTCAAACTTTTTTTTTCATTTTATTAAAGAAGAAAATATAATTTTAATTTTGTTTCAGAATTGTTTAAATATTAATTTTTCAAATTTTTCGAAACAAAATCAATGTAAAATAACCAAAAAGGTCATGTTCTGAGTTTGCACCTTTTTTTTTACAATTCTTGACTTAAAAATGTAAATTAATAATTTAAATTAAATTTACTTTAATTTTAATTACGCATTTAAATTAATAAATTTAAATGAATAATTTAAAAGCATTTAAAGATTTAAACAAAGATTGTTTTATAATAAAATGTTTAAATGCTTTTTAAAAAATTGCAGGTGAGTATATAACTCTTTCCTGTAGCTTAAACTTCCGATTCAGTTAACTTTTGCTCTTTCCACCTTCTTTCTGTACTATTTAAAACAAGGTTTTTTTCTAACATACCGATTAAGAGTGTTTTCATAACTTTAACCCTCACAACTTCAGGTTTTATATCGTCCCGCGAGCGGTTAAAAAAAGTCTGTATTCTGGGTCCGGACCAGTGTCGACCGGACCTAATATATTTTTCATACCGAACCGGGACTGGCTTCCTTTCTCCCTAGGTCTGCACGGTGCGAAATTTTCAGTCCCGGGCTCGACTCAACCCGTATTAAAATCATTCTATCTGACTCATCTAATCCTTGCAAAAATCAGTCAAGCTTGGTTCAACCCAAAAAATTTACAAAAAATGCATATATTTTTAAATCGCCGTTACAATTAAAACATATTACCATTTGCAATTAATCCTTAAAAATCGTTTTTAAAGGATAGTAGATTTCAACGCAAAATAAATAAATTAATTAATTAAAGACAGTAAAACAAGTGAAAAAGAACCTGTCTATTACGGAATCCTGTGTAAAACGGAATAATTTTTTGATCCATGCAAAATGAATATAATAATACTTGAGAAAAGAATATAATACATTTGCACCTTCTAAGATTGGAAATTGTTTATAAGGCATTTTTTTGTTGTCTGTAAGATTCCGTCTTAGAAGATCTTGCTGTATATCATTTTTGAAAGTTTCCAATACATGGGTTATGGATCAACGATATTAAATGGTAAGTGAAACATTTACATACAAATAGAGATTCATTATATATATATATATATATATATATATCACAGCCTTTGAGGGTTCTTTAAAATTGAACATTATAAACAGATAAAAAGAAAATCTATAGGCTATTATAAAGCTATTTTTGGTCAGAACTCTTTCATACGGCACAATTTTTAACCATATCGACGTAAAAAACTATGTTTTCTAGAAATTCAATCAGCCAGGACCAGACTCGGGCTAAGATTTAAACATTTTTCCAGGCCGGGACGAACTTTTTTTTTTATGGGTTGGCTCGAGACCAGCATAATTTGAAATAAGGTTTAACTTAAAATCTATATGCTGCTATTTTATGTCCAAAGGAGAGGCACTGTCTTAAATCGACATTTAATAATTTACAATTTGTGGATGATCCCTATCTTGCATTCAAAATGAGTCAATAACCCGTCACTCAGAGGCATGGCAAAATGGTGTAAATCGCGAATTTTGAATTTTAATAACTCTGCGAGTTTTACAGATACCGAGATAATTTTTTTTTTTTGTTTAATTCATGAAGGGATAAGGGAAAATTTCCTAATTGAAAATTTTACCCTACTGGGGTCGTATAAAAAATTAGTTTTTGTATTTTCTCAAATGGACCCCCCCCCCCCCCCCCATGGAGTTACAACTTATGTCATTACATTTGGCGCCCTTTTTTATGAAACTTTGAAATTGGAAGTATGTGCTTAGGGACAATATTGAAGGAGCTAGCCTATTGTTTCTATATTTATGAATCACCCTGTATATATATACATCTTTGTTAGTTGAAAACGCTAATAGATATTTTACATTTAATATATATATATGTAGATTTTTCACTATCAATACCAACAATAATTTTTATATGAAAAGTAGCAATTATGTATTAAAATAAAATTTCGAAATTTATGAAAATCGATAACCTCGTGACAGGATTTAACAGTCGAGGAAATCGCAAAGGATTGCTATCTTTTTTTTTTATTCTGATAATTTCAAAAGTTTAAGCACCGTTCGATTACCTGTCTGAAAAATACGTTTTATTTATATTTTATTTATAAATTGATAAAGTATCAATTTCGTTGTGAAATATAAACCGAAAACAAATGCTGAATTATTTAATTTATATTAATTTTAGTTCAAACGGATTTATCGTCTGTCTGCATGTGACAGAGATATAGATTTTTAAAAATCATGCTTAAAAATTATTTTTAAAACAATTAAAATTCAGTAAATTGCGAAACAGTTTTCAAACAAATTCCGAAAAAATTTTTCAAACAAATTGCATTTGAAAGAACATTTTTTTTTTTTTTTTTTATCGGTGTAAAAATTGAAAATGTGCGGTATTTAGAAATTTTAAAAAATACTATAAAAGATAATAAAATTTAAATTTAATCGTCTGCTGTCGTCATTTGCAAAATGACGTCAGTGTTACGCACAGACACGTTTATTCTGAATAATTAAAACTACTCACACACTCATTCAGCATTACCCTAACCGGAGATAATAACCTCAACTATATATAAAATTCTATTACCATTTTCAGTGATTATTTTAAATATATCTCATTACGCTCGACGATCTTTCAAAAGAACCTCTTTCCACGCACCTTATAAAAAAAGTTCCTGACTGAGAGCTTACATGCCTCGTCACAATAACGATTTTTGGTGATAACAGTGTTACTCTGGAAAGCTACGCTGGAAATTTTTCCTCATTAAAGTTTAGGATTTCGCCGAAATTTAGAAGAAACCTGTATGGCATTACATTCTTTAAAAAACTATTAAGATAAAACTATTTCAGAATTATTTTACTTGTTTAATTGTGCCGTCTAGTTGGAAAACCGGCCATCTTTAAAAAATAAAATTTTTGGCGAAAGTTGATCTTTTCCACATTTAGCCAAAATAAGATTGGAACCAAACTCTTTATTTTTAAAGTTATTAGGATAGTATATTTGAAAACACGAAATAATGTGGGCACAAGAAGGGAGGTGGTTATTAAAGTCTTTGTTTTGGATTCGGTCACCTTTGCAACTTTCTTTGGAGTTGGTGGGTTTTGCATCAAACCAGAAAATAATTTCCGCTAAATTTAATGTGACATTGGGTTTTTAGGGGTAGAAAATACAGAAAACTATTTTGTTCAACAAAATTTTATTTAACAAAAAGACCTTTTCGAAAGTTATTTTCGTAAAATGACTTTTATCCAGTTACTGATTGTTAAAACTAACTGACTAAAAGTTAAAACTAACTGACTAGCTGTTAAAACGGACTTAAATGTCACAAAAGAAATAATTTGAATGACATGATATTATTGTAACAAAAATTATTAAATTTTCAGAAATTAAACAAAAATTTACTATGCACATAAAATTTCAAATTTTAGTGGCCTCATCGTTTTCGACAGTCTCACAAATTTCCTCATGATGGTCCATCCATGCGTTTTCTTCAACCCTGTCTACTTCTTCATCATTTCTGCTTTCCGCTTCTTGAGCAGCTGATGCCAAGATATTTTGTAAAACAAAATAATAATAAATAATAATAATAACGGCTCGTCAGCATCCAATTTGGTCCGAAATGTTTTGTCACTAAGTTTTGAACATCCCGATGTTTTAGAGGCTTCACAGTGGTACCAGGAGCCACTTCTTCGAGTTGCTGTTTATAATATATCTCTTACTCTTGATAACAGACTTTCTGACTCCTACCTCAGATTTGTAGAAGATCTCCCCCTGCAGCAACACCTTATTTTTTTTTCTTTTGCTATGGTTTTTTTTTCGTAGGAGCAAATTTGTAATGCCACTGTGCAGGTCGTTTGAGGAAGAAATTGCTCGTCTTAATCTAATCATGGTCGGTGTAATCATTCCCCTGCTTGAAAACTATTCCACGTTCATATAAAGCTTCTTAATACATTCCACGCTGAACTTGGGACTCGAATTTCATCAATCTCCTTTCAATTTTAGCGAAATCATGGTCAGGAGGGATAAAAGAATGCTGAATTAATGTAAGCATGTTATTATATTAATAACATATTACGATGGACATCATGATGATTAATTAATAAAAATATGATAACAATGATGCTATTATGTTATCAATTAATTATGTATTATGTTATGTACAGGGGTAGATTATTCATAAATCCAACCTAGGTCTTTGCCTAGGGGTAGAGTTCACAAAATTAAGAACTTTAATTTATTTAAATTTAAAGAAATAAGGGCAATTTAAAATTTTAACGAAAAGTGTTAAATAAAAAATGAATTTGTAACATTTAAACTTAAAATATTTTTTGTACTTTTCGATACACCAACAAAAAATTCTCTCACATTTTAAGTGTAACAAAAGTCCATTCATTCCCCATCTACAATCCTCAAAATACTAAAATTTATAAAACAAAATTTAAATGGAAGGATATTTTATTTATTAATTAAATATATTAAAAAATTCTTAAATTTATCATAGAAAATTCACTTTCAGTTTTATAAAGGGAGGGGGGAGGGCGCAGAAAAGTATTTTGGTCCTGTGCGTCTAAACATGTTAATCCACCCCTGTTTGTCACAATCTGCACATTACCTTTAAACTTTGTTCTTTTTCCACGTCGTAGGTCCACTTTACCTCTTCCTTGATTTACTAGGGGCAACTTCTTCCATAAACTTTTCCATAGTTGGAGAAAGCATGAACCTAAATTATTAGGAACTGTGTCTGCACCAAAGGAGAGCAGTCACGGGCGATAGGAAATACGATAAAGTTAATCTAATCAAGAAGTGAGAAGTTATTGTGGGGAGGAGCAGAATTGCTATTTAGCGGATATGGAGATGACTGGGTTTGAATCTCGCCGGCTGAAGGATATTGCCGGTTTTGCAGCACATAGTGATTTTCAAATGCATATAAAAAAAGTTATTGACCGGTTATGGCATGGTTTATCGTTTCTAGATAGTATAATCCTTCACTCAGAACTTAAAAAAGTGAGAAAACACATTTTCCATTTTTGAGGAGTTGGCCGGTTTTGCAACTAGGCGACACAATTGATTCCCGAAAGTATGCTTGTTACAGGTGCGTAAAATATAATATATTGGATGTATAAGGTAATAAATTGAAATTGATTCATAGTAACGAAATTTCTAATTCTGGGCAAAATGGTAACTTAAGAAAATTGCTAAAGTTTCAAAAATCGCTGCACGAATTCAGAATAAACCGTATTAAAAAGAGGAAAATATTTACTATAGTACGAATTTAATTGAGACTGCTGTTAAGAATGATTCAAAATCGCCAGTGGTCGTGGAAAATCGAGAAAATTTGCAAATCGTTCCGTTCATTATAAGAAGACAAAAATCTGCTGAAAATATCCAAAATCTGAAACTCAGTTCTATTTAGAAGTACAGTTGTCTAACTAGAACTGAATGAATGTCTCTACGTACAATAGATTTCCATAGACATTGTCAAAAATAAAAATAAAAATAAAACAGCCATGCCCGCACACACAAATACTTCCGTTCTTAGTATTGATTAGTTTAAACGAATTTTGAAAATTTTAATAATGTGTATTGAACCAAAATTATTTTAATTTATTGGACATATCCAACAAACAAGCAATTAGAATTACGCGAGCGCACTCCCACACAGATATAAAAAGAAAGAAAGACAAAAAAAATTCTATTAGTATAGATTGTTTTAAATTAATTTTGATTAATACAAAAATTTAAAGTGAATAATGAGTATTTAATAAAAACAATAATTTTATCAATTACAAATTGCGTGAGAAGGGCAAAAAATTTGTATGAATGCATAAACGGAAGAAATTGGTAATGTCATTTAAAGTTATATAAAAATTCATTAGATTTACAATTTTTAAAGACTAAATAAAACGGGAATTTTACTCAAGTTTTACCCAAATATTTCAAGCCAAAATTTCTCTTTTAAACAATTAAAATTATTTCTGTATGATTTATATTTATTTATTTTATGAAAACAATTTTTCTGCCTATTGAAATATAGAAATTTGGTACTGGTCAAATGACCAGTTGCTGGTATATTTAGTGTTAAATTCAATAAGAATAATCCAAAGTAACAACAACATAAAAAATTACAATCATGTTGTTTCTAAAATACTTTATTATTTAAAATTTTCTAAGAAAGGTAGAAAACATATATCAGTCTGAAAGATGTAATTAATCGTATTATACACAAGTTATCAAAATTAAAGGATGATGACAGAAACAAAACATAACTGATACTTAATGAAACAATATTAATAGGTATTTGTACCAAAGAATTACTTACCATAAATTACAATGTTTTTCAGTTGATTATTCTCAAAATATTAAAATTAAAACCAAATGTATGTAAACTGGAAATGGTGGAAAAATTAAGTCGCCTCTTGTGGAATTTTTTTTTTCTTTAATATGGTGTATGGTCACCTCGGAGAGATATTCATACCTCACATCTTCATTTAATAAACGTTACCAAAGTGTTGATCAAGTCTTGTGGAATTGCAGGCCACTTTCTAAAAGTTCAATGTTCAGATCCTAGATGATCCGGGAAGGAATTTGGTGCGCTGAAAGTCGGAGCCTTAAGGCATCACACACATGCTCAATCAGGTTCAAGTAGGGTGATTAAGGGAGTGAATCCAGTCTGGCGATATCTTCCGTTTGCAAGTATTCTGACACCACATATGCTAGAAGTGGCCGAGCATTGTCATCCATTAGCAAAACCTCTGGGTCAACAGTACCCCTAAACAGTCTAACTTGGGGTTCAAGAACTTCCTCCACATACCTCCGAGCAGTTACAGAACCGCCTTGAAAGATATGGAAATCGGTGGGGGCCATTTGTCATGATTCCCCCCAAAACCCTTTAACAGCTGTCGCGGAAACGGGATATATAAGATACAAGGGAAAACAAGTTGCGTGTTCCTTCCCCTCCCCAGACCAAAACACATCCGAACTGTGACTATATCTGAACTCGTAATAAGCAATAGTCGGCCCCAGTCTTCTGGACTCCATTAAATATGACGACGGCACCTTTTTAAATGGGCTCTTGGAAGCTGGAGTAAGTGAGACACAAACTATTGGTTTTCTCGCATAGAGTGAACGCTCGTTAAGCCTTCGTACAACAGTCGCAGAGTTCCTGTGGAAGCCTAAAGGACTGAAATTAATTTTCTTTAAATCGCTTCGCGGTTTTCTTCGAACCGACAATGACAGAAAACGGTCTTCGGATGTATTTGTTGTTGTCCTTTGTCGCCCTAGTTGGTCGCCCTTGACCAGGCTGTCTATAAACAGATCCAGTGATTCAAAAGTAGCTCCAAGTTCTTCATAGACACTTTGAGGGATATTCAAATCTTGAGCGACCTCCATTTGTGTTTGATTTCCCTCAGTGTTACCAATATTTCGCCACTTTGAGCCATAACTAATGAATACTGATCAGCCTCAGACACCACATTCAATTTAAACAACACTGAAAGACAGAATTCCAACATGCGTCTATTGCGCACCACTTTGTTAACCACCGAATTTGCATATTTCCGGCGCTAACGTATGCTCGGAAGTGCAATTTTGTGTTCAATTGTATTTAATTAACATAAATAATTGCAGAATTGATCATTGATTGCAACATTAACTTAGTGAGCATATTTTTCCCAATTATCCTTTAATTTTGATGACCAGTGTAAAAAATTGAAGCATTTGTTTTTGTCTTTGTTGTTGAAAAGTATTATGAATAAAAGATAAGATTTATGATTGAATTTTATAAAACAGAATATCATATTTTTTGAACGTCTACTTATTATGGGTGTACTGATGTGGTGTTTAATTCTTTGTACGATTTCTTTGGGTAATCAAGAACATATATAAACTCTATTCTATATATATATATCTAAAAATTACAGATTTAATTATTTGATGTACTGTTCACGTCTTAATTATCTTGATATTTAAATGAATATGTATTATTTAAGAATTCTTTAAGAATTCTTTGAAGGTATTAAATTTAGAAAATTCGCGTGGCATGTTTCTTCTAAAGCCTACTAAAACGTTATTTGAAGAAACTTGGATGTTGATTAAAATTTAGAAAATTGTCACAGCAGGTTTAACTTTTGATTCAAGTTATATTAAAGCAAATAATTAGCAATTCAAATCCTGAAAATTTTATAGAATATATAAATTAAAATGTCACAGAGAAAGAATTCGATTTGTTGCAGAAAGCTCATTACGCGAAAGAGAATAAATGAACTTGCATATTTATTTGAGGAATAATAAGAATTTTGCCCACTCTGCGGATGAAGATGTGTAGTTAAAGATATCTTAATGCCACAGCATTTTGTCAGGTATACTTCTGCTTTGTAGATTTCATACAGTTCACATACTTATGAATTTTGCAATCTTCAAATAAATTATTGAATGAAATATGGTACTGTGTATAATAATATAAATGGTATATACTGTTATAATATTTATACAGATGTTATATATAGCATATAATATTATAACCAGAAGATTGAAATAATGATTAATAAGAGTCAGTTCGAAAATACGATTATAATACGTGCCATACATGTTTGCTCTGATTCTCACTCATTTGATATTGAAATTCAATATATTAAAGGACAGAGGCTACAACAATCCTATTATGGATACTGCTTTATGTAAACTACAGCACACTCGTTCCTCAAACTCACATCAGCCTTCTTCTGTTATTAATGTTAGTATTGTGTTACCTTCCTATCCTAAATCTATCATATCCATTGATAAAAATCTTAGGCAATACGATTTCAAAATATTTTTCCCCTACCAATAATCTTACTCTCTCCAAGCTCAAACATCCTATTGTGCTATACAACTCCTGGGGTATATATAGTAGGAACTGCCGGTTCGGTCTTTCCTATTTAGGACAAAGCAAAAGTGACTTAAAATTTCGTATTAACCTTTTCAGGGGCGATGGTATGTTTTTGAAACTACCTAAATTTAATTCTATAACGCCACATTGGCATCAGAATTTTGGTAAAATATTTTACATTTCATATCCATATTAAAGATATCCTTTTTCTTTTTTTCAAATAAATTTTTTGGTAAATCCAGGTGCTATTCATTTATTTCAGTACTTTAGCATTGAAAACGCTTTGCCCCTGAAAGTGTTAAAGAACACCTACAATATATTCAAAAACAAGAAACCAATAAATCTTCAATTGCAAACTATTGCTGGGAGGTGAACCACGCTTTTGACTTCAATTTACCTAATATAATTTCTAAACCTACTTCTATACAAGAACTTGACTTTCTTGAAGCATTTCATATCTATATAAATTTTGCAGATATTGTTAATTGTGAATTTGTTACTCCCCCATTATCAGATTGTTGCAAATATTATATAAAATCCCAGTTTTCTTAATTTTTTCAACCATTTTTCACATTTTTTGATATTTTTCCTATTGGCTGTTACCTCCTGATTTACTATTGACCAATAAACGTTTCACATGAATCCTCTTCTCTCCTATATATTCGAGCAAATTTCCATCATTCTTTGCAGTAAGAACGGTGCGCTTAATGCTACCGAAATTAGTTTCTTTTAAAATTTAAAGTTCTAGCGCTATAAACGTTGTTTTTTTCTACTTATATTTATATGGAAATAATGCTCTGGTAATGATCTTTTGCAATAAAGTGGACAATGAAATATTAAGCGCTTCCGTTCGATCAGCTTATTATCGGTAGTTTATAAGATTTTCACCAAAGATTTAACGACGTGTCTTGAATTAACCTTGGACTCCGTTAGAATTACGAAATATAGGGGAGAGTAGCCATATTTGGACCGTTGCCATTCAGCCGTTAATTACAGGAAGAGACTCCATCTACCGCTAAAATCCTACTCATCAGAATAACGTCACTCATGATTAGAAGTAGCAGCCTTCTACCACGTGCTGTTTTCAGACAATTAAAAAAAAAACCTAAAGTTAGCTGTTTTGATCTAATTTTTTCCGACTAAACGTAAGTGAATAGTTAAAACTAAGGTAAGTTGTTATGTTTTCATATGCATATGAATTCATCTGTTTATTGCGCATATTTTTCACGCGGATTTGTTTGATTTCGTTTTTGTTCTTAGTCTTGAAATTAACTGTTTTAAAAAATGGCGCAGTTCCGGTAATTGGGCCAATTTAAGTTGCTTAAACTGGACAAGATATCATATATTTGAAAAGTAAATAATTAATTTCGAGAACGGTACGCTTTTTACACTATTTTCTTTTTATAATGGATTACTATCTCCATGCAAGTTTTTTTTTTTTTTTTTTGTTATATCTGGTTTAATTTCATTTATACAGTTTAGGCCTATATAAACATAAAAATATTTTACATGTCTATTCAATAAATTTTCTTTGCAATGTCTTTTATCTTATATGTAATTGTATTTATTTTCTTTGAATTCTTTATTCCTACGGCATATTTGATTTACATAGTTGAATTCAAACATTTTCCTCCTGCAGGATATTTGTGATGGAAGACTTTTTACAGTGGAATTATACTTTTTTGCTATTAAAACGCATAAAATCTCAAACCTTGATGAAAATGTTGAAAAGGACATCGACAAACTGTCTGGAATAAAAACACCCGTGACAGCAAAAGCTGTTAAAGATATAGGAAACAAAAAGCAGACATTAAGTTATGAAGAAATTGACCTGAAACAAGGCTGCAGCTACAAATTCTCCCCAAAAGCAAATAAAAAAATCATTAGAAATGTTATTTCCCTTGCTAAATTCAGTTAAATCCAATTACAGAGGGAGCCAAAAAACTGTTGTGTTAACATAATCGCTATATAAACTAAACCTTGAAATGAAAAAAAAAAAAAAAGACAAAAAGGAAGCTTTCACAGCACAAAAGCAATTGTAACATCAAGTTTTAAAAAATAGGTGTAATTCAATTAGCAAGAAAATGGTGGAAGAGAAGAACTACAAACATAATGTAAAGAAAACTTCTGTTGCAAGAAAAAAGTCTGATAATTCAGAATCTAAAAAGAAAAATCTATACAGTGATGATTGGTTTTGCCTAATTTGTAAGAAAAATAAAATAGTAGCAGAACTGACTCAGTGTTCAGATTGTCATATACAGTTCCATGTTGTGTGTGCTGGAAAACAAAAGCAATAAACAAAATTCACGTATAAGCTTTGCATCACTCCTTACATGATATTCAAGTAACTGACAATTAGTTCCATAATTTCTATTCTTAATTACTGATAACTTTGATTTATATTTTGAATACATTTTGATATAAATATAAAACAATTACTCTTATTTTCAGATATTTAATTTCATAATTTCATTATATTTCATTGCTGTTATTTTGTTTGATTGTTTCATTAATCGCAAACTTTTCTTTTAATAAAATTATTTATATTCCCTAGTCATTAAAACAACCTAATATTATTTGGTCCAATTTAGGAGACTGGGTGGTCCAACTTAGGCGACCAGTTGCTGAATTTGGACCACTTTTGACTAATTTTTCAAAATAAAATAAAATTTAAGATTTTCAAAAAGAAATTGATCTAAATATTTATTTAGTTATTAGATGAATAGATTGACCCTGTGTAACTATCTTTTGCAGATATTCCAAAAATTAAGTGAGTTACACCTGAAAATATGTGAAGTGGTCCAAATTCGGCTACTCTCCCCTACATAGTACAACAGATCATATTCAAACAATAAGGGGAATCATAGAGATAAAAGAATTATAATTTCCCTTTCGCATTTATTGATTAAAACAACATTTTGATTCTTTCTACATATCAAACGTACTACATTTTTGGAGGACATTGGTATCGACATGTTTGGACAAAGAAATAGCAAAGATCAATATATAAAAGTGATTCACAAAGACTAAGAGACACCATTTCGCAGAACATTTTATTCTGTTATTGACGTTGTTTTCAAGACACTGCATTGAGAAAACAAAGGGATTAAAATAACTGCGGAACACCTAAGCCATCTCTAGTTTTCTGATGACATTTTAATATTCGATAAGAGTCCCGAAGTATTGAAAAATACGTTAGAAGATTTGGCAGGAATCAGCATTACTGTGGTTACTAAAATACATTTTGAAAAGACCAAGGTGGTCATATTCAGTTCATTTGAATAAAAAAAAAAAAAGATCGTCTAAAACAACACTGAGAATAAGAAAGAGCAGATTTATTCGTATCTTGGGCAGAAAATAACATAAAAACACAGCATCAGGAAATACATCAATAGGAGCATACGAAATAAAGGGAGTGCTTTTGTAAAGAACAGTATTATTATTATTACTTCAATAAAATGCCTCTTTGCTTGAAAATAAAAGCGTTTAACTAATGTGATTTGCTTTCTCAAACTTGTACACCAGTACAAGGTACTCGGTACATTCCAAGTAGAGAAACATTAGATGGGCAACAAAAACCATAGAGTGGTAGAATAAAAATAACGTAAAAATGTTGAAAAAAATGTATGTTATCTGATTTATGATACTTTATTATGAACTTCATAATTGCACCAATTCTTGTACGATAAATTGCTTGATTGTATTCAAATAAAATTTGATATTTTATACATTTAAATTAATGGTTATTAAAAATTAATTAATCATTATTAAGAACAAACAATCTTCTTGAAACACCATCAAAAATTTGTAAATGCGCTAGGCCTTTCGAAAGATCTGAGTCTTTCTTCGTCAGGCGCAAAAAAAGACGTCCTTCTACTATGAAAGCAGAGGCAAGACTGAAATGAGAGACAAGGGAAAGGAAACAAGCTGAAGAAACAGCCAATAGGAAGTTAGAAATAACAGCCAATAGGAAAGTAAAAGACAACAGCCTATCACAGAAGAGAATAATCAAAACAAAAGAACACAAAGTAGGAGGGGCGAAAAATGGGAGGGGGGAAAATACATATAATCCAAAATGGGAACACATGAAATTAAAAATGAATAAATAAATGAATAATATATATTAAAAAAAAACAGACTAATAATAAAACAAAAATAAATTAAATGGTAGTACTGAAAAGGTTTTTACATAACGCGAGTAATCAATCAAGTATTTTCTAAATCTTCTATTGCCAAGCACTCTTGGGATTCCGGCCATAGTTTTAATTTTCAAAATGCTAAAATTATCTCTAATGCCAATAGTATCTCTGAATTGGACTTTCTTGAAAATTTAGCTATTTATCTTAATCGTGATGTTATTGTTAATGATAAATCTGATTCCACAATGCTCTCTGCAGCTTGGAAAAACCTTTTCAGTACTACCATTTAATTTATTTTTGTTTTATTATTAGTCTGTTTTTTTTTAATATATATTATTCATTTATTTATTCATTTTTAATTTCATGTGTTCCCATTTTGGATTATATGTATTTTCCCCCCTCCCATTTTTCGCCCCTCCTACTTTGTGTTCTTTTGTTTTGATTATTCTCTTCTGTGATAGGCTGTTGTCTTTTACTTTCCTATTGGCTGTTATTTCTAACTTCCTATTGGCTGTTTCTTCAGCTTGTTTCCTTTCCCTTGTCTCTCATTTCAGTCTTGCCTCTGCTTTCATAGTAGAAGGACGTCTTTTTTTGCGCCTGACGAAGAAAGACTCAGATCTTTCGAAAGGCCTAGCGCATTTACAAATTTTTGATGGTGTTTCAAGAAGATTGTTTGTTCTTAGTCATTCACACCAGTTTTAACTTATTTTCTTTAATCATTATTAATATTCTTTAAAAAAGAAATTAAATATTAAAGTAAAAAATAAGTAGTTCTTACCATTAAAATATCATTTAATGGGAAAAGGGTAAATTTAAAATTTACTAATATGTAATCTTCTTGATAATTAAGTGCTGAAAAAAGTTTAGTATACAAAGGTATACTTGAAAAGGTACAGCTAGATAATTAATTTTTGTACTCTTTAATATAGAAGGCATTCTTGGTTTATAATTATGAAGCAAAAAATGTCACATGTTAAATATGTTAATGAAATTATTACAAAATTTTTTTTATACTCAGTACGAACACTAAAATGGATTGTTTTACTTTATGACCTTCTTTTGATATTTTAAAATATGTAAGTAAAAAATTATTTAAAAAGACATAACCTGAAAAATACCCATTTTCAATTTTCAGAAGAAAACATCTGATGTCTCAGTTTTAATTTTAATTTTGTTTTTAGAAATTTTTATTTCATAGGTAAAAATTAAATGTATAAATTATTTCAGTATAAAAATAAAAGTAATTTACTTTCAATTTACTTTTAATAACAATTTTGATGAGAAATTGCCTTTCTTTGTTTATTTTATTTTTATCTTATTTTGGTCATTGATATTGTATACTGCCAATTAAGTAAAGACAATTGTGTATGCCAATTGTGTAAGAACTCACACGAATACAGAAAAAAACTGAAGCCTTTCTAGCTTTCGATTATGTATTATGTTATGGCATAGCTTCTGTTGTATTTATTATTAAGAGCGCAATACATATTTCAGAAAAAGGGCTTGCATTTTCTGTTAATACAGTTGTTCTTTTATGTTGTAATGTTTTGATATTATTCAGCGACTTAATGTAAAGAAAGTCTATGTTTATGAAATTACTTATGATATTGATTTTTTGAAGTGTTAATAACTTATTGTCTGCAATTGTAAGATATCGGTATTTATTTCCATTATTAATATCTTTAGCACTCACATATATGAAACAATTTTTAATCAGAGTGTATCACTAAATTTATTCTAAACCATGATAAAACTAGAAAAAAAACAGACTACAACCAAATGATGTAATTGTATTGTAAATTTTATTTGTCATCCTTATGCTTTTGCTTAAGGAAATAAACATGTGATAGGTAATATATACTATTAAATAGAAATAAATCTGTTCAAGGATATCGTACTTTGCGAGAAACAATAAAAATATATGTACTTTAATTTTTAGAAAAGAATTAACATATCTGGATGTAACACTTTACTTTCTAATTAACCTTAATATCTTCCTTGAATACTTCGTAGAATTATCTGCAATACAAGAAACAAAATCATTTTTATTCATATTAATTAAAAATTATTATTTTATATATTAATACATATTTCTTATTATATTAAAATAATATATCTCTAAATATATGCATACGTATATACATTTATTTCTTCAAATAAATAGCAAGAAAACAGCATCATCTTCTCGAATATTTAAGAGTAATATTAAACTACATTTACGGAATTCTCATTAAATTATGTTCGTATTTTTTTTCTACATTATTGACAGTTCCAAACCTAATAAATATATCACATGTTAAATTATGTAAAGGAAAAGCTTTAGCATAATTAACAGAAATGAACAGAAAGTTTTTTTTCATAATGTAATATGCTGCTATTTGGAAATATTTTATTAAACATGCATAATAGACTTTTCTTCAAAAATACTTTTTAACAAAAGCACTTACTAAGTTTGCACTGTTCATTCATTTTTTAATTCATATTGTATATACATGCAGTAATAATTAATGTATGTTAAGTTTTCCCCCACAGAAGTGTCAATTTATGCGAAGAATAGCTTCTTTGCTATTTTAAAATGTCATTAAAAACATATTGCCATATACCCCAGAGCAAATGTGTATGGCATGATTTATAAAGGTATAAAAAGGAGCCATTATTTACCTAGGATGATAACATGAGCGTACATGGGGTGATAAAGAAATGGTGAAATTTGTGCGATAGACGAATGTGGTGAATCTGTTTCCAGCACGAGTGACAACGATATCCAGAAAAGGGAGTGATTCCATTACACTACCCAACATCAAAAATGTTTCGGGCTCAAAAATAGTTATTTCCGAAGTATTTTGTCTCGCTAAACACGAAAATCAACATAAAAAGTTGATATTAGCTCTTGTTTTCAAGATATGAACCAACTTGAGAAATCTCACTACGGCTGTTTTAGGGAAATCGAATGTTCTGAAGTTGGTACTCCTAATAGCTGTAATTCCCCTCAACATGATTTGGACTGAGCCAACAAACCACGTTGACAATTGTTATTTCTGCATGACACCCTCCATGGATCGAGGTTGGACAAAAAAGAAGGAATCGGTACAGTATCTCAGTATTCCATCAGCCATTCGGCCCGTTCCTCACTCGGCTAATCTGCTAATTCCTGAGCCACCTCAAAATTATGAGATTAAAGAGGATGATGCTGTAGAAGTTACTAGACCTGGGACTTCCCATGACCGAGATTTTGAGGCAGAAGATTTGAATGAGCCTCACACACTAAATCAGACAGAATTGTGAATTGTGACTTACCAAAGGAGAAAGCAGAGCTTCTGGTATCAAGACTGAAGCAATGGCATCTACTCCAACTAGAAGTCAAGATCACAGAATGCAGGACTCGTCACAAGAATCTTCATGTCTTTAAGAAGAAAGAACATGTTGTTGCTTGTACTGATGTGAATGGTTTGATGAATTCCATGAACATAACTCATGATCAACGGAAGTGGAGGTTATTTATAGACTCTTCCAAACTTAGTTTGAAAGCAGTCTTACTACACAACGGCAACATTATTTTTTCCATTCCCATTGGACATTCCGTTCATATGCAGGAAACTTACGAGAATGTGAAATTACTTCTCGAGTCAATCAAATACCAGGATCATAAATGGCAGATTTGTAGTGATTTGAAAGTAATTGCTTTACTCTTGGGAATGCAATTAGGCTGTACCAAGTATTGCTGTTTTCTGTGTTTGTAGGACAGTCGAGATAGAAACTCTCACTGCATAAAAGACAAATGGCATTCAAGAAATCTAAATCCCGGGGAGAGAAATGTCCAAAATGATCCTCTAGTTGATACAAAAAACGTTCTGCTTCCACCCCTGCACATTAAGCTGGGATTAATGAAGAACTTCATAAAAGCCATGAACAAGGATTGAGAGGCTTTCCAGTACCTTAGAGCGAAATTTCTAGGACTGGTTGAATCAAAGGTTAAAGAGGGAATCTTTGTGGGCCCTCAAATACGCACAATAATGAAGGATCCTGCTTTTGATAAAGTTTTGGAAGGGGAAGAGAAAGCAGCCCGGGAAGCCTTCAAAGGTGTGGTACGAGGATTTCTAGGCAACAGAAAAGCCAAGAACTACCAACAGTTGGTGAAAGAACTCCTACAAAAGTACCATGACCTTGGATGCAACATGTCTCTGAAACTGCATTTCCTCCACTCCCATCTAGAATTTGTCCCTAAAAACTGTGGAGATGTAAGCGATGAGCACGGTGAAAGGTTTCACAAAGATATCTCTGTAATGGAACCCAGATATCAGGGTCGTTGGGATGAGTCAATGCTGGCCGACTACTGCTGGACTGTTACAAGAGATGCTCTGCCGTTGGCATACAAGAGGCAATTCAAAAGGAAACGTTTTCAAGAATAGGCTAGAAACAACTACTGCTTTCTGAAAAATGAACATTGTTTAATGAAATATGTCTATTGTATTGTATTTATTACATAGGATTTTTTTTTTCTTCTTCAATTTGCTTTTAAATCGATGTGTGGGATGTTGTGTGTCAACCTCCAGTGGACTGTATTGTATCTTGAAAACAAGAGCTAATAGAAACATTTCATTTACATATTCGTTTTTTTCAACCCAAAATTAGTAAGAATTGACTATCTAGAACCAGGAAACTGACAAAAATATTTTTTTTGTTGGGTAGTGTTATTTGCGATTTCCTAAGTCAATTGAATATTGCGGTCTATCGAGTCACTCAAAATCAAATATATTAAAGCCATTGCTACCTCAGAAGATGTTACAACCCTTGTGTTATTGATACTGCTTCAGTTTAACTACATCACTCTCGTTCCTCAATTTCATCTCTGTCTGCTTCTCTTTACAATAATATTATTGTTTCACCTTGCTTTCCTGAATCAAGCTTTCCCATTGAATTCATAGGCAATATTATTTCAAAATGATTTTCACCCCCACCAATAAATTTACTCCCTTTAAACTTAAAGATCCTACTGAATTATCTATTTCATGGAGTATCTATTGCATTAATCGTCAGCGTGTTCTTTCCTATTTCAACCTTTAATACCATCGAGGTCGATAAAATGAGTACCAAGATTGCTTTGAAAGTAAATACAGAGAGTCAAGCGTTAGGCTGACCATCTTCTCGGTGCATATGCTGCATAGCACATCATGGTTCATGTTCAAATAAACAGGGCTTTTCATTGTGAGTTAAGTTCTTTAAGCACTTCGAGACCGGCGGCTTTTACACAAATTTTATTCTGTTGACACAACACTTTTTTACCTTAACTTAAACAATCACGAAAGTACTCTAATTAAAGAAAGCTAATATTATTTTTCTGTTTTACTGATGCATAAAATAATTCTGTATGCTCTTTTTTGAGGGTGCATCTGCATATATGCACCCGTGGTCCCGAACGGGTTAACAGATTGTAGTACCTGCGGATTAGCTTTTTTTAAGTTTTTACTATACTGAACAAACCAAATTTGTTTTTAAATTTTGAATTTAACAAAACACAAGCAATGTATTCAAAATCTTAAAACTAACAAATCTGCCTTGGTAGAGCATTGTTCGGGTATAAACCACACAATTGAGTTTAACTCAGCCAGAATAATCTCTATAATAAAACGTCTATACTAGAACTTAACTTTCTTAAAGCTATGAAAAGCATAAAAATATTGTTAATAATGATTTCCTGATTTCCCCGATTATCAGATTGTTGGAAACATTATATCAAAACCGCTGTTTATTAATTTGCACTAGCATTTTTTTTTACATTACTAATTCCTTTTCCTATGCAATTTTTCAATTGGATGTTCCCCGTAATTTTATCCAGTTCTATTGGTCAATAAACCTATCCGTCGAATATGGTTTTCTTTCACATATATATAAGCAGAAGTCCATCATTCTTTTCACCAATGTCGGTACGCTGGTTTCTATCTAAACTAGTCTTCTAAAAGATAAACAGTTCTGGAGCTAAAATCGTTGTTTTATCTGCTTATATTGTATTGCGCCAAATATCACCTTAATTGTCACTTACTAAAAATTCCTATCATCATGGTTTTCTATTAGAGTATACATTAAAATGTGAATAATTTTTATATGATAAAAATGTTTAAGAACACATTTAATTTAAAATTATAAAAGATATATATATATTTATTAATTTTATCCTATACTAAATAAAGTATTTATGGTTATTTATGTAAAATACGGGACTTTCAGGAACAAAAAAAAGCACAG
The DNA here is from genome assembly GCA_963932465.1 of Maratus speciosus. Taxonomy (NCBI): domain Eukaryota; kingdom Metazoa; phylum Arthropoda; class Arachnida; order Araneae; family Salticidae; genus Maratus; species Maratus speciosus. Next base: position 388,060,436 of record OZ010788.1, on the reverse strand, counting down.
AAAAACCATAAATATACTCATATGTCCAGCAATGTTCTCTTTTAAACAACAATCCCCCCACCGTTTTTTAAATCATTTCTTTACAAAATAATTATTTACATAAGCATATTTTTAATGCATTTATTATTTATTTTTCCATTTACGTCACGTGAGTCTTATTTATCAGTCAGAAAATGCGTTTAACATTCACCTTAAATTATATTGGCAAACCTAATTAATGAAAATTCTGTTAGACTAAATTATCTATAATTAGACAAATGCTTAAATTGCATCCATATTCTATTTATGTAATTAATCGGATATTTATAAATTCTTCCAATAACCGCAGATAATAAGTCATTTTGAATTGAATTATTAACTTTGTGTTCTTTTCATTTATAACTAAACAAGAGAAAATAAATTTTAGACCATGATGCATTCTGTCAAATATTTCTATAATTATCTAAATGTGTTTGTAAATATATCTTCATTATATGCTTAACATGTATTCATATATGTTGTTCATATTTACCAAATCTGTACTACAGAAATATCTTTTAAGTACATACCATATTTTCCCCTGTTAATCTGAAATTTTGTACAGCAGTTACTTTATTTAATATTTTTTTACGAAATATATCGTGTCAATAGAGTTATGAAATTTGTCAGCACACTGATCTCAATTAACTTAAGGCATGTTTTACTAATTAATGCGTTTTTATTTAGCTCATTAAATATTCTCAAAATGAGATCTTTTACAGTAATTTATATTGTTTTGTAAGTATTTTTTCTAATACTTGCTATATTCATTTTTTTTGCATGGTTTGTTTGAAATTTAGTTCTATGTCATTTACTTCAATTATTAGAAATTCTCGACGAAATTTATTTTTAATTTTTTTAATCTATTAAAATAATGCTGCATAAATTGTTACATTCGATTATATAATATTAAAAAAAAATCTATTAAAATTTTAATTTGGGAGATTTTTTATAATGTGAATTTATTCGTAACGTAAGTTAAATGTATTTTACATGATATAATAAAATAATCGTCTTTATATATCAGACAAATGTGGCATTTTAACTACAAAATACTATTTTTATCAGTTTTTATAAGGTTATGTACGTTGCTGTCAAGGTATATAAGATTATAAAATAATTGCCAATACATCACGCTGATGGCTTCATATAAGTTACGAACATTTTTTAATGTCTGTTACTGCTGTCGCAAATCGCATTCCATTAACCTCATGTTTGGTAGATGTAATCGGAAAATACTAGGAATTAACCCCTCTCACTAACAAGCCCGTGTTAATACGTTCACTCTGCTCCAGGTTTCACCTCACTATAGGCATTATATAATTGCATTGATTTAATGAATTTTTAATACATTGAACAATGATTAATACCCTCAAAGATTACATGCATATTCGTAAAAGTTTTTTTTTATATAATGTTGTAAGAATCATCATTTTTTTTAGAATTTAAAACAAATACAGAGAAAACAACATTACAATTTTGCCTAATCCAGTCAATTCGAAAATTTCTCAATACATTTGCAAGAAATTCGGAATAAGCCATATAAATTCTGAGAAGCTGTATTATCGGAATTTTATGCATCTATTAAAAGATAATAAACATTTTCCTTCTCGCTTTTTACACATCTTGCAACATATTTCTATTTTTTTTCACTGTTAAAAATATTACGGGCAGAGGCCGGCAGCAGAGATTCCAATCATACACGTAAAATAAATAAATAAATAAATAAATAAAAATAAAATCCGTGCTCATCATTTTGTGTCAACGTATACACACTAGCAGAGTAAAATGTATGGGGTGTTACCATATTTGATGGTTTTTGATTTTACCGTTGACGTAACAGATGGGCTACTGCAAGAATATGTGGATTGCCCTTAATTTTCTAAGTATCTAAAAATATCCCAGTAAAATTACGGCAGGGGCCGGCAGCAGAGATTCCAGCCATACCCGTAAAAAAAAAAATTCCATACCCATGATTTTGTGCAGCCCGTAATTTTACGGGGTAAAGATGTAATGCACGTCAAAACACAGTAACATTTTACTTACTGTTCCGTAGCACGTAACACACTAGATGATCATAGCAAAATCGCTTTTTTGGCGGGTTATAAAATATGTTACGGTCGCGGTTAACTGACATTATTTTTTGAAACACGACTAAAACGAAGGGTTACACCCTGGCGGAGGAAAATGTATTGGGTCTTACCGTATTTTTTTAGTGGATCAGACCGTTTTTCATCAAATAAGACTATTGCCCGTAAAAATTGAACAGCAAAGACTCGTAAATTTACAGTTTTTTTTTCTAACAGTGTACTTCTATTTACCGTTGAATAGAAAGGGTATTTCAAAACGTATCTAAAGGTGAAAATTCGCTCAAATCACATTATTTACGCAATATTTCATTAACAAAAGAACATTATTTTCTGTTGATTTGAATATGAATTTTCTTTTGAAATAGAGGAGTATTCTGTTAGATAAGAGATAATTCTTAAATATAATAGAACAGCGATCGGCGAATTGTTGGATCTCACAGATTAAAAACAGAGAAAGAAAAATTGCAAAAATTATGCAGTTGATAAACATAAAGTGCACCTATTTAACATAACAAAATTAGGATTTTTTTCTTTTTTTTATTTCCAATAAAGTTGAAAAGTGTTTATGAATTTTGTTTATCTGTTGGTCTGTGTATCTGTCTGTTATGAGCCTTAAAAATTCGAATGTATTATTTAGGAGGGCTTTTTTATAGGAAGAAAATTAAATAAAATTAAGTTTATTTTTAATTATTTTAACATTATAACAAAAATGATGCCGTGTCCAGTCCTTAGTAATTTACTCACTGACATACGTATGTATATGTGTTAATTATTGGATATTTATATAGAATTTACTGATAATTGTGATCCAATTGTGATTTAATTTATCAGGCTAATATATTTCACAATTTACTAATAAGAGAATGCTATTTATTTCTATACAGTATATATATCATATTTGAGTATTTAATTATGTATTTTCTAATTTGGTGCATTTATTATTATTATGGGTAGTAGTTTGGTATATAGTTACCGAAATTGTAAATTCCAGTATTAATTGGACCAGTGAGAGGTATTTTTTAGCAATCATAATTTATGCGTTTTTCTTTGCACTAGAAAAAATTTGTGTTATTGTTGTGTTTTACGTTGATGTAGCTAAAATTTTATTTACGTAAAATAAATTGTTGGTATTAAACTTCGCTATGGGGAGATCAAAAGAAGGGGCTGAACAGTCAGCTACCCAAAATGGCCCAGTTGGGGGAGAGGATAAAGAGATGTCTGTAAGAAGAGGGCTTTTGTTAGACAACTTAGCTCTCATCCCGATTTTTACAGGTCAAGACCCTCATTTCAATTTTTCTGATTTCTCCCAAAAATTTAAATCCTTTGCCGATTTCTTCCAATGGCCTAAAGAAGATAGGCTATTCGCGATTCAGCAGCGATTAGCCGGCCCTGCATTGCAAACATTTTCAAATTTTAGAGATCAGATAAATGATATTGATTCCTTTTTCAAAGTATTAGGCGATGTTTATAATAAAGAAAAAGATCCCTCTGCACTTTTAGAGGATTTTTGGAATTACAAACAAACAGCAGGAATACCCGTTCCTCAATATTTAGCTATTTGTAAACAAAAAGCTAAAAATGCTGTTTTAGCGCAAAATCTACCAGTTGAAAGTCAAAAACAAACTGAGGAGCAATGGCTTTTGGCCATGCTAAAGAAAAATCTTGAACCACAAATTAGAAAGGGTATCATTGCACGAAATCCAATAACTTTAGAAGAACTTGAAAATATAGCAATTTTGGAGGAAAAAGCGTGGTTAGCAGTACAAGTTCCGCACGTTACTGTAGAAAATTCGGGTGAAATGGCTTGCGCGATCGCGCAAAAATCTTATTCTAAAAGGGAATATAACGATAATATAGCGGAAGAAATTAAAAAACTAAAATATATTATTTCGGACCTTTCGGAGAAAGTTAAAAATTTAGATAAAAACACCTCACGTCCCGACAAATCTCATATTATTTGCCATTTTTGTGGTTTAAGTGGTCATTACCAATCCCATTGTTTTAGAAAAAATGCAAGAGAGCAATTAAATAATCAAGAGAGATCAAATGATAGAGGGTCGCTTTCGAGAAGAAACGGGGGTAGAAGAGCGAGTTTTCGCCCTTACGGTCATAGACACTATCGTAACGGGAGGCATTCGGAAGGAAATCGTTTAGAAGGCAGTGAAATGGAAACCTCCGAGAAGGATCAGAGTTCAGCTTGCGAGAAGACTCCGAGCTCAGCTAGTGGATCTTTAAACGGTCCGGGATCTCTATGAGTCGGGCAGATGGAGATCGGGAGAAAAAGATAAACAGTGTGCCCGAGGATTTTCCGCCTGGTATTTTTAGTTCTTATCATAATAATGTGTGGCAGCGATTACCATTAGTTAAGATAAACTGTTTTAATCATGAATTCGTTGCTCTAATCGACACTGGTTCTAGTTGTAATTTAATAAATAACAGCATCTTAAGTAAGGCTAAAGCTACAAAATTAGATGATTTAAATATGGATATGAATACGTTAGTGGGTGGCATGTTCAAAACAACTGGTAGAGTCAGTGTTAAAATTCAACATGAAAAATCACGAATTCGAGGATAATTTTAAAGTAATGGAAGGCGAAATGTCCCCACACTTTCAAGTAATTTTAGGAGTTCCTTTCCTAACTAAATTTCAATTTAATATTGATTTTATGAGTAATAATTTAAGAAATGTAAACACCGTCATTCCGATTTTACGTGATTATGAAAATTCGGTTAATGCTGTGCATGGAAAAGCATTCTGAATTCCCGGCTTTTGCTAAGAAAAAATGTCTAATTCCGCCTTTGTCGGAAAAAATTATTGAAGTTAAAATTAGTAAAGCTCATAATTTTCAGACGGATAATGTGTTAATTTCCCCTTATACCAATCACTTACCATCTTTCTTTTTAGTCAGCCACACTATTTGTAAAAACAATGATATTTCGCTCTTTGTGAAAGTGCTAAATATTAGTGATGTAGAAATGCACATTAATAAAAATACGAAATTAGGAATGGTCCAAGAATTAGTTTCCTCTTATAATACACAACCATCGGATTTCGTTGGTCATGTTAACAAGGATGAGATAGGAAATATGGACCACACCGACCTCAAATGGGACACAAAATTTGATATTGAACATCTTGATAAAGATTTAAAAATGAGAGTAGAGAATTTTTTAAAGGAAAATTCAGATGTGTTCGCAGCCTCGGTCTTAGACTTGCCCGGGTGCAGTTCAGTTTTACACAAAATTAAATTACAGGACAACATCCCTGTCAAGTCTCGTGCATACAGGGTTCCTTATAATTTACGTAAAGAAATGGACGATCAAATCAATATTCTTCTGGAATCTGAAATTCTAGTTCCCACAAATTCTAACTATTCTAGTCCCGTTATGTTAGTTAAAAAGGCAGACGGCGGTTTTAGGTTAGCTGTGGACTTTCGTCGGCTTAATAAGAAATTAATCAAAGATACGTTTCCTATTCCTAACATTAATGAAACTATTGATTCTTTGGCAGGCGCCAAATATTTTACTTCTTTGGATTTAACAAGCGGATTTTTTCAGCAAATAATTCCGGAGGAACACCAGCACTACACCGCGATTACGACACACCGTGGTTCCTTTATGTTTCGAAGGTCACCTTTTGGACTTTCGTCAAGTCCGAATGCGTTCCAGAGATTAATGAGTCTAGTCTTGGGAGACCTCACATATTTGAATATTTTAGTATACATTGACGATATTTGTATTGCCTCAAATGATATAGAAGCTCATTTTGAGAAATTGAAACTTGTTTTTGACAGCCTCAGACAACATAATCTCAAATTAAAACCTTCGAAATGTCACTTTCTCAAAACGGAAATTACATTCCTGGGATTTCAGGTTTTGGATGGAAAAATTACACCAACCCGTAAAAATGTGGAGGTTGTTTCAAAATTTAAAACACCAAAGTCAAAAAGAGATGTCAGAGCCCTAATTGGGTGCGTTGGATTCTATAGAAAGTTTTTTTCGGATTTTTCACAACGCACCATAAATCTAACTAATTTAATGAAAGGTAAAGGTAAATTTATATGGAGTGATCAAGCGCAGGCCGAGTTTGAAGACTTAAAACAAACGCTTGCCAATATCCCAAGTCTAAATTTACCCAATATGCAGAAAGAATTTATATTATATACTGATGCTTCTGGAACGGCTTTGGGTAGTGTTTTAGCACAACTAGATGACGAAAACTTTCCTAGACCTGTAGCCTTTGCCTCCAGAAAATTAAAGGAAGTTGAAACAAGATATTGCACTTCTGAAAGAGAATTATTGGCTCTAGTATGGGCCATGAATTATTTTAAGTGCTACCTCTTTAATAAAAAATTCATTGTTTATACAGACCATGCAGCTTTAACACATGCATTAAAACTAAAGGATCCTACCTCGCGAATTGCACGGTGGCTGTGTGCGTTGGCGGATTTTGATTTTGAAACTAAATACATTAAAGGAAAGTGTAATTCGGTAGCAGACTTTCTTTCGCGTTTTGTTCAGCACGAAATTAGTCCGGAAGCTCCGACGTCCTCAACGGAGGAGGTAAATTTCGTACACCACGCACTAGACAGTTCTGCCAGTTTAGTAAACGCAGAGCCTTTTCTACACGAAATAAGAGTAGCTCAGTCTCAAGATAAATTTTGTCAAAAGGTAACTATGCGTTTAACTAAGGGTCTAAAAACTTTTCCGAGAAATATGAATTTTTTTATACATAATGACATTTTAAAATGTAAGGATTTAAGAAAGAGGTCCAGTAGAGATAGACAGTCAAAAATTGTTTTACTGAAAGCGCTTGTGCCAAAAGTTTTTCATATGACACATACATCGTCAGTAGCGTGCCACGGTGGTTTTTTCAAAACTTTTGAAAGAATAAGATCGGTTTATTATTGGCAAGGTATGTACGCAAATATTAAACAGTTAGTTGCCTCATGACAGTCATGCCTGGAATTTAGGGCTCACAAACCTAAGGCATTAGCGGATCTGCAGAAATTACCTACTCCTATAGGTCCAATGATTTGCGTGCATCTGGATATTTCGGGACCATATAAACAGACGTACAATGGGAATAAATTGTTTTATATGTTGATAGTTTTTCAAAATGGCCTGAAGCGTTCCCTGTCCCGAACATTACGTCTGATACTATTGCGGAAACGTTAGCGGAGTTCATATGCCGGCATGGTTGCCCAAGATACGTGGTAACCGATAGAGGAAAACAGTTGTTAAGTGAAGCGATAGAAAAGTTATATAAAAAGCTAGATATTAAACATACAAAGACCACTGCTTATCATCCTTCAAGCAATGCAAAAGTGGAACGATTACACTCTTCGATATCTGGCTGCTTAGCACATTTAGTAAATGAGCTTCACAATGATTGAGATTCGAAGTTAAAGTTTGCATTATTAGCCATTAGATCGGCAGTACATGCGTCTACTGATGAAACTCCTTTTTTCATCTTAACCGGAAGGGATATTCGTCTGCCCTATAACAGTTTAATGGAGGAAGAAAAGTTCTCATATCAGGAATATCCTTCATATAGCGAAAATATTATTACTACGCTCCAATCTGTATTTCATCGGGTTAAAAATAAACTGGAGGCAGTGTCTTTAAAACAGCAGCTCTACAGAAGTCGTACTGCAGTTGACAAAAAATTGGAAATAGGAAATCTTGTTATGAAATACACACCTCAAATCAAGCCAGGAATGTGTAAGAAATTTTCCAAATTAAACAGTGGACCATATAGAATTATTGATCAATATAAAAAACCCCACAAAAACAGAATGGATACATTGTGACCGGATTTCTAAGATTCCGAATAAACCAGTATTTCCTTCTCTTTTCTTCATAGAAAACGAAACTACGACGCCAGCTGTTCAGGATAAACAAACCCCGTTAGATTCCTTTCCTCACACTACCCTTTTTAGCGACCCTCTCGAAGAATTTCGTTTGAGAAAGGCTAATAAACGAATCCTCCGTCACGAAAGCTTTGGGAAGGGGAGAATTGGACTATCCAGTAATAAATATGTCTCTCATTTGACTGCTAACCAACATGATTATTACTTGCGATCTCGTACAAAGAGTTAATTTTAGGGCTGCATGGATATTTTAGGGAAGGCCAGTTTACGGTAAATTTATTTTTCAGTAGTTGTTATGTATAGGAACCTATGTAATTTGTTTTGTGTATAAATCCCTTTGCAGTTATGTTGGGGAGATTCTTACGTTTCTCTTATATTTTTTTTTCTTTTTATTTATACTATATGTTTTGGTAGAAATTTTTTTAACACTTTATTTTATTCTTATGATATTGTTATATATAAATTCATGTTGTTGGTATAAAGCAACTTACTAACTGTTTCTTTTTATGTAACACTTTTTTTTCTCACTTTTCGGGTAAAAAAAAAAAAAAAAAAAAAAAAAAAAATTGGGTGAAATAACACGTTTTTGATTAATATTTTTAAATAATTTTTTATCATTAATTTGAGTACGTTATGGTTTTACGGCATGGTACTATCGGTTTTTATTTCTCCCCTTTCTCTGTTCCAATTTATACTGGGAAAGTTTGTCAATCTTTATGATTGCATGTTGCGAAATTACTACTTTCTGCATAAAAATAAATAAATAAATATAAATATAAATAAAAGATACAAAGACTATACGTACAAATATAAAGGAAATTGTATTAGTATAATTTTTTTTTTATTGACTGTTTATTTATTGGCAGTTTATGTATTGTATAAAATTTCATATTACCAAATGTACTATAATAGTCTTTTTATTGGTAAGTTTGCTAAGATTTTTATATTGTTTGGTTCTTATTGTTTTATTATTTAAAATAGTAGGGATGATTTGAATAACTTTTTCCAATTTTGTGTTACGTTTTCTTTTATATATATGTGTATATGTAATGTATTTGTTACACAAATTTGAGTACGTATGCTTTTTTTTTAAAGTGGAAATATATTATATGTTTATTTACATTCCTGTTAAAGAAACCAGTTCATCTATGTTAATTTTTTTTTGCCGCCCAGAGCAGGTATTCTCTTGAGTCCGTTCCTTAAAGGTTGTTTTTGTGGAGTACGCTAGATTTTTTTATCTTTTTTTTACCATTCTAATTTTTTCGCAGTCAGTATTTAGCGTTTACGTCCCGTAGGTAGTTACGAGGTTTGTTAGTTGCGTGTTTGGGACAGCAGGTGTCAAGGGGGGTGGACGCATCGCCCTGGAGAACTTCGTGGGTGAGTTGCTCTGTGGGGTACTAATCGCAACGGGTTGATGTAGAACTTGTGAGATTGAAACCCGCCCTGCGCTGCTTACCGGCGGTCCTTCTTCATGTTTTACATGAATTCCTCGCTAGTAGAGTCTCATTATATAATTTTTTCTCTACGTTCAAAAATTTTTCCTACAGAGGGGGATGTTGTTATGAGCATTAAAAATTAGAATGTATTATTTAGGAGGGTTTTTTTATAGGAAGAAAATTAAATAAAATTAAGTTTATTTTTAATTATTTCAGCATCATGAATTACATTTATACAATCAAATAAGGCAACGGATTCATTAAAAGCCTTTACAATGTAGCTGCAAGGGTGCTCTCAAATATTTTTCCGGATCTCGGGAGTAAAGGAGAGGTTTTCTTTTTTTTTTTTTTTTTTTGTAACACAAGTCTTCGGAATGTTGTACCAGCAGACACTGGGGTGAATGAACCGATTTGTGTAAGCAAGATGCAACATTAAAGTTGGGGGGGGGGGGGCAGACGGTTTTTTGAGAATCAGCAGTTTACAGGGAGGTCTGGCCTGCGTTTTGTGATTATTTGTTTATTCCCCGCGAATTCTGGCATGCACATTTTTCCATAAATGTGTCAGGTTGCGTAGAAACGGCCGTTGTTGGGGTTTTTTTATTATTGGGGTGCAGGGTGGTCTTAAAATTGTTTTCTGGCGCTTCTTGTATTATGAATTTCAGTTAGATAGTTGTGGGCGCAGTGAAAACAAGGTGGTCTTGCCCCAGCAGTGAGCGAATGCGGAGCGATCCTCAAGGTCCTGAATCGTGTCTGATGCCTCTAGATATTTTCTTGGGGATCGTAGATTTTTCTGCCGGCGAGCCTCATCCTAGACGGGCCAAGGGTCTTTGCTAAGATTGGAGTATCCTGATACTGAACCTACGCAAAAATTCTGCAAATGCTGACGTATGGTTGAAGTATAAAGATTACCGTAGAAAAACCTGTGGTAGAAGGAAACCTGTAGTAGAAGGAAAGAGCGTCCTTCTTAGACGGCCCAGGGGTTTACGCAAAAGGAGTTCTCAGATGAGGTTCAATTGATTCTTTTTCGGTGGATTCCGGCTGGATTCCTGTAGAGTGTTCTGCCATGGACCGTACACCTCATTCCGCTAGTGCTGATCTGTGAACCAGGTTTAAAATTCTTAGTGGAAAACTTTGAATTTGAATTCATTTTGATTTGTGCCCGAAGGACCTATGCTTTATCTTCTGAATCCCAGAAATTCATCTTCATGGTAAGCCTATGCTTTAATTATTTTCTTTCACCGGTTTCTTTCACCGGTTTCTAAAGATGCTCCCAGGAGATTTTGATTTCAAATCACAAAGTTACTCAAAAATGGAACTGGTTTCTTAATTATTGCTGGTGTATACTAAAATATCTATTACAGAACTTGAAATAATAATACTAATGAATAATATTATGCTTTTGTTATTAAACTGTTAAATGATTTTGTTATTAAATAAATATTTCCTATATAAAGGTTTGACTTCAGACAATTAACCTTGTTAATTTGAATACTTTGATGCATTCTAAATACTTTGATAAATGAAATTCATTAAAATGCCATTGGGTGCTTGTTTAATATATAATTAAATAAAATTTCTAAGTTTTCACCTTTTCATTATAGATCTTTCTCTTTATTTGTTTGTCTGTCTAATTTAGTATTGTGATTGACCATAAAATTTACAGCTAATTAATTTAAATCAACTGTTGAATAATCATAATCTATTTTATCATTTATAAATAGAATTCAAAAGGAGGGTAGTTTTCTTTGCAAACTTTAAATGATATGATATAATAGCAATAAAAATAATAATAATAAGATTATTTTTAAGAATCTAAGAATGTAATTTGATTAAATTCTTAAAATTTAAAAGTAAATTTTATAAGGGCTAAAACCTCAAATGATTTTTGTAAATTAACCAGTTAAGATCTGTATTTTGCTCTAATATATTTTATATATATATATATATAACATTAAGAATGTAAATGTTGAGATGGTATTGAAAATATTGAATAGCAATTATTAGGATTAAAAATATTATCTCAGGCAATAACAACTGTTTAGGCAGAGTGTCTTTAATAAAAGATATAAATTTGAAAAAATAAATAACTATAATTTTAATATTTCTATTATTGATGGTTTATATATAAAAGTAATTATATGGTTCAATAAATCAGTAATTTTTCTGAGATTCTTGATTAGGTAAAGTGAGTACATTACATGCCAAGGGCCCTGAACTTTATATTCAGGGGGGATCTTTACTGGGTTGTGGTTACTTTTATTATTATTGTTATCATTAAATTATTGTTAAAGAACACAACGCAAATTAAGGTATTCTTTTGGGAAGAAATTATGAATTCTTAAATACATATGGGTTCATTTTAGAGGTAATTTTTTTTCAGCATTTTTTTTTTATATAAAATTTAATATCGGCCCCTTTTATTTCTAATTGAATGAAAAACATCATCTGCCTGTGTGACTGTCAGTCTTTTCTTACAATAACTCGCGTAAATATAGTCATATTTCTATGAAATTGATATGTTATTAGAGTTTACGATAGCATTTTCTGTGTTGAAAATGAAGTGTGTATCATTTACGGTTCATTTACAGGGTATACTCAAAAGGAATCCGTAACATCACATCCTATGGATAAAAATTATTTGCTGTGTGTTTTAATGATATTACACTATTTTAAACATATTGAAATTTCTGCATATCACTGAAATGTAAGACAGGGCGCTTACTGTAGAACCTGGTTACAGAGACACACAAAAATATTTTACTACTGTACTGCCTATGAAGAATAATTGATAAATGTGTGTTTTCAGTTGTGGTACACTCTTAAAAATATCTCGCAAATTGGCAGAAAAGAACTGTCAATTTTGGCCGCAATGGAAAACCATTTAATTCACAGAAAATAGCTGTAATTTTTCATTAAAACATTTTTCTTTAAAAAATATAGATTTTTTTCAGCAAAAATTACAAAACATACATTTTTACAGAAGAAAACTGTTTTTCTTAATTTTTTTTTTTCTTTTTTTTTTTTTTTTTTTTGTAAAAAATAGATTTTTTTCTGTAAAAATTACACATTTTTTACAGTGTATTCGATTTAAAATGTAACTGTTTTTTGCATATTACTTGGAGTGTATAAATTCCAATAGGGATATACAGGGCTACAAAAAATATCTCAAGACCATTTCGTTTTACTGAATGAAATTGATGAATGGGAGTTTTCAACTATCACATGCGTTTCATTAAACTAACTTTTAGTATGCTATGTAGTATAAATACAAATCTATAAATAATATACAGGGCTGAACAGAAAAAAAATTTGATTTTAAACCATTCATAGTATCTACAAAAATTGGGTTTTCAAATGCTTTATGAATTTTTTTAATTGTTTTTCACCTTATTAAACTCTAAAGTTTTGCTACAGTATTCTGAATGTGTTGGAAATTGTTTCATAATCTATACTGAACGCATGAATTTTGTTATTGTTTAATTATTTTTTTTAAGTCCTAACTGTTTATTTAAACTTGATAGAAAATATTGAATGTAGTTTGCTTTTTAAAAAATATATTGAGGTTAGCTAAATATCGAAAAACATTTGAAACTTATTTATTTATCACACATTTTTGGAGTAAAATTTATTTCTGCTCATTTGGTTCTACGGACGTTACTGGAAACCGAAATCGTTACTGAGTTTTAATTGTTAAAAAAAAATAATTCGGGGGGGGGGGCATTTGTTGAATATTGAATCAAAATCTTCGTAGTATTTTCCCTTTACAGTGTGTACACACTTTTAATGACAGATAAAAATTGAAAATTACCTCTTTTCAAAATAAATAACAAATAACATGTTTAATCACATGTTTAAACACATTTTAACATGTTTAATTGTGAATGTATAAAATAATACCAAAAATAAGCCGCATATAATTTAAAATTTTAAAGTTAAAATTATAATGATTTCATAAATATTAGAATTCTTAGAATATCATTATTGTTTTCCTTTTGATTTGTTAATTAAAAACGATAAAATTTGACACTGAATTTTAAACATAAATAGCCAATACATTATTATCGTATCTACAGCCCAGGTTGCCATATATGATAAGTAAGGAACTATTCAGCTAGAATGCCATGAAATATTTGCTTCATGAAAATTACAAGTCTTTAAACATTATATTTAATTTTTCACTAAACCACATTCTTTATATTATGCCAATCTGTATTTGTCACAATTATGGAACATTTATAAATGATAATAATATTGCATTTATCCCCTTTTTAGCTTCCAACTTATTCTATTCGATTTTAAAATTGAAAAAAAGAAAACTTTAAAAAGCGAATATTTCGTAATCATGTTTAAAGCCAAATTTAGCGTCAATGATAAACAAGAAAATAATCATCTGTGAAATCTTCAGTGATTGAGAATAGATTATTTTCAGAAGCTGTTCAGAATTTAGTTATATTAAAGATCTGATGGAGTGTTTCTCAGCTAGCAATGCTAGATTATGAATCGATAGCGATCAAAATAACATCTTTTATTCGCAAAAGTCGGAGGATATCATAATAAATATAAATTTAAAAGCAACGTTAAAAACGCCAGAATAAGCAAACATTCAGCAGACTAGTTCCTGTAGCGTTTAGCGTACCGTCCTCAGTGCAAAGAATAACGGAAACTTGCTCATTTATATAGAGGAGAAACGGATTCAACTGAGAAGTTCATTAACCAATAAGGAAACAGAAAAATGCGTGTACCAGCCAATGGGAGAATAGTATAGGTAATGCCACCAGAAATGTGAAAAAAAATTGTAGTAATTAAGCAAAAGAGGGTTTTATGAAATATATCCAGCAATCTGATAAAGGAGGAATAGCAAACTCACTATTAACAATATTGTCATAATTTTTGTAGATATGAAATGCTTGAAGAAAGTTAAGTTCGTGCATAGAAGTGGGTTTAAAGATGATTTTGGCTGAATTAAAAACAAATTTTAACTCTTTTTTTATCATTTCATTTCTTTCTTTCTTTTTTTCCTTTTTTCTGTAATGGTTGGGAAAAAAAATCTTCATGGTTGACAAAAAAAAGAAAAAAAGAAAGAAAGAACGAAAGAGAAATAAAAGTACTATTACATTTTTTGCTACAATTTTCTTAGTAAAATAGATTTTTTTTTTTTTTTTTTTTTTTTTTTTTTTTTGCAAATTGGTATATTATAATTATCGTCTGTTGTTTGAACTGACGAATATATATCTTAATTATTGTTTCGTTTGTATAAATCGATTTACTGACTCTTTGTTTGACCTCTCTTTAAAAAATTTATAGTGAAATATGTAAACGTGACTTATTCCCACACTTAACTAATTATTAATAAAAAGCGGAATGACTGCAGTATTATTGCTCCGTACCGTTTAATTCTTAGAACAGTGAATCACAACGTCGACCGTATCCCGACGGGGAAGACTGTTAAAGATTCTTGATTTGTTATTAACCTATTCTCTATCAGTTTACTTTTGGTTATTTGGAAAAGAAATGTTCTAGACTTGAAAAAAAGTAATACATTAAAATTTAATATCATTCCAGTCAGCTTGTGGTAAGGGGAAAGTGAAAGGTACGTAACAATGAAGTGTACTGAGATGGGCATCAAACTGGCTATTGAAAATTGATAAATATAAGAATCCATAAATACTTCCGTTGTTCACAGAGATATCTCACTTCCCAAACATTTTCTGTATGTTCTTAATGTGGTACTAAAATTAATTTTATATCATTCAAGTAAAATTAGAAATATATCAAGTAAATGTGAGAGTCTCTTCAAAAACATTTTATCAAGATAAAAATGTAGATAAAAACTTCTTTTGTTTCCCACTGTGATAAATTGGCAAAGAAAAATTAAACTTTTTTAGATATAAAAGCAAATAAGTATGACTTTGATGTATTTACACATCTATGTTGAAAATATATTTGTGACAATTTTTCCTGTTTATTAACTTAACAAATTGAAAGATGACTTAATATTGTTAACCTTTAACAGAAGTTACCGATCTTACAGACCGCTGCTTTTTTCGATTTTTATAGTTTAACTTGTAACTTTCAGTTTAACTACAAACACTACCGAAATTTTGTTTCGTTTTGAACTTTAATACAATAGTATTAAATAGGAATTAGTAATAGTTAATAATAGTAATAGGAATTAGGAATAGTTTGGAATAGGTGAATTTTAATTATAATAGTCCTGTACAAAAAGTTAAGTAGAAACACTCCCTCCTATGAGTTAATAGCGCCTTTTATTTATCTTTTGACGGAGGGATCTGACAGACCGCTTCACAGTAGTTATGTTACAATTTCTGTCACATCAGTAGGTTATGTATTTTTAGGTTTAATTCATTTGATTAAGATTTTACATTATAAATAATAAGAATTATTTATTTAGCTTGAAGGGGAGAGAATCAAGATCTTAGAAGTGCTTTGGTGTGGTGAGATCTAAAATAAGTTGTGGACAACTTGTCTACAAAAAGACATTCAAAACCGCGTACTCGCCTCTGGAAGAAGGGGCTCAAGGATGGAGACCACACACAAATTACTTTGCAAAATGAGCAGTAATTTTCGAATTGCATATTTGAGGTTCCTAGAAATCTATTTCTGTCATATCATTTATGGATACATTTTATATTTTTCTTAAAAAAATTAATTTGAAATACAGATATATATTTAAAATTATTTTCGAAAAGTATATGAATTGTAACTTATGGCTGAATGTTAACAGAAATATATTTTTAGAAGCATCATGTATGGAAATCTAAAATTATAGTTTATTTTGTCAAGTTGTTTTGGGCTTATGTTTAAAAAACTACCCATATTGCAATCTGTCTTGCAAGGATGAATAATCAGTTTAACATTAGAAGTTTCAAACTGTAAACCTGCATAATTCCTAAACTACTTGACCGAATGATTTCCCGTCTGCAAGTATCTGAAGGCAAAATTTACCGATGAATTTAAATATATCTAACTCTGATGTTTGTATTGATTTCAGGTTTCGTACGATTTTTATATTTAGATGTGCTTCCTAGGAAAATATTAAGCAGCATAGAATTAAGAAGAAATACACGTTATTTATAATAGACTGGTACCAATCAAAATTTTATATCACGATTTTTGGCAGAGTTGATATGGGAGGAATTCGTTATATTTTTTACTGCACATATGAACATAGTATAAACTGAAGATCTAGTAAAACTTAAAATCCAACAAATAGCGAAAATGATGTTAACTCACCGCATGTTAAAATTCTCCCCCAAGTTAAAAGAAAAGTGGGTCATATACATAAAGTTGCTAGTTTAGACTAAAAGTAGTAAACTGAGGGATAAAAGCATTTCCAAAATGAAATTTACATGCTTTATGCAGATTCCCAAGTCATGCCTTATTTTAAAGTTAAGAATATTCTGGTACGATGATTATCGCATCATGTCTTAAACCGCAAGAAAAGTGACACATCTCGAGAAAAGTGAACTTCGCAGGAGAGGCAAAAGGGGAGGGGGGGGGAGATTCGAATACTTTTACTGTCAAATGAAATTATAGCACTCAGCTTTCCATGTAGCAGTAAAAATGTGCATCGAAACGTAAAACCTGAAAGAACGAGACGTAAATGAGGTTTGCAGGGCTGAGTAAATTTTCCCTCTCTACACAATTGCCTCTCTTATTTGGTCACGACTGGACATATAGCGTAAAAAAGCGATTTTCCAGATAGCTACACACGAAAATTTTGCTTTAGTAAGACGCACCAAACCGTATGACGTATGACAGACGTATTAGTGGAGTAAAACGCAGAATAATTTTTTGGATGAGACGTGGGAATTTTCTTGTGGATGATCGATGAATCAGATTATATAAAAATATAAACAAAATAAAAGTCAGAAATTGTAATAGGAGACAATTTTTTCATTAATATTCTTTTACGATAACTACTTTATAATGTTTAAATAATACATTCTTAGACTTAAAATAATATTTTCATTACTAGAATAACCTCTTTGATTTTGTCAAACATATAACATTCTATTGCCTATCGCTAGTAACAAATAATTGTAGAGGTATTAAATACGTTTTATTTAAAATTTTTGTTGAAAATACGGGTTAAATTTAAATTAATATTTCTGTTACTATATTCAGATTTTTTTTTTTTGAATAAACAAAATTGTGGAAATAATCTAACGAAACTTATAAATAAAAAATAAATTTTAATCTGCAGTGAATAAATATTTTCTTTAAAAAAAAAAAAAAAAAAAAAAAAAAATCTAAATTTCATCTCGCAGATGATACAGCTGCTGGTAACGCGTACCCTTGAATAATATCAATGTATGGTTAAAATTAAGAAATAAAAACCATAGTTCAGAATAAATGTCAAATACACGTGCTCTCTTAAGCAGTTATTCTGAAAGAAATTGACGTTGAACCTTTTTTATTAATCCAGGAAATGAAGCGTGAAGACAATCGTGTTTTTTTCTACGTATGGTCCTATTTATGTGAAGCTTTTGCTTTCCAAAGAGATATCTTAGTCTAAACTGGAGTATATAATTAATAACCTTCGGTAAGCTGGAATTATTTCTTTTGTTATTTAATCTACCTTTCGTTCAATGCTTATATAGAAAGCGAGATTTTTTATATTTTAGCTTCTTTTCTGCAATTTTCACGGTGATATCTTTTCCATGATTTCTTAAAAGTGACGTTTAATTTCAAGCACCTTATTTCATATTTCTTATTTGGTCGACAATTAAATTTTATGAAAAGCAAAAATCTTTTTGTAGATATATATATATACGTGTGGATATGTATATGTATAAATGCGAATGTTTTATTGTGTATAGCGTCATATGTGTAAATATTTTAAACTTTTGTCTCTTAACTGCTGTTAGCATCTCACGGCCTGCTGTTTTTACTTTTTACTATCTATAATAGATGAAAGTTTTGTAATCGAAATACTTTTCGACTACCGGTTTGCGACGGATTTACAGATTTTAGCGGTCAGAGACCGCGAACAACATGCTTCTACAAAATGTCTATCTGTGCGTGTGTTCTCATTTTATCATCGAAAGTATATGAAGTTATGTATAGAAGTAAACACAATTTCATATAGGGGGGAGTAGCCATATTTAGACTGCAGCTTTAATTGGACCGTTGCCACTCTACCGTTAATTACAGGAAGAGACTCCATCTGCCGCTGAAATCCTTATCATCAGAATGACGTCACTCATGATTAGAAAAAGCAGCCACCTACCACGTGCTGTTTTCAGACAATTTAAAAAAACCTAATGTTAGCTGTTTTGATCTAATTTTTTCCTACTAAACGTAAGTGAATATTTTAAAACTAGGGTAAGTTGTTATGTTTTCTTATACATATAGGATTTCATCTGTTTACTGTGCATATTTTTCACGCGGATTTTTTTGATTTCGTTTTTGTTCTTAGTCTTGAAATTATCTGTTTTAAAAAATGGCGCAGTTGCCGTAATTGGGCCAATTTAAGTTGCTTAAATTGGACCAGATATGCGATCATAAATTTGAAAAGTAAGTAATGAATTTCAAGGACGGTACGCTTTGTACACTATTTTTTTTTATATTTTATTATGGATTACTATCTACATGCATGTTTTTTTTGTATATCCGAATTAATTTTTTTATACAGTTTAGGCCTACATAAATATAAAAATATTTTTACATGTCTATGCGATAAATTTTGTTTGCAGTGTCTTTTATCTTGTATGTAATTGTATTTATTTTCTTTGAATTCTTTATTCCTACGGCATATTTGATTTACAGAGTTGAATTCAAACATTTTCCTCCTGCAGGATATTTGTGACGGAAGACCTTTTACAGTTCTGGATGGTGGAATTATACTTTTTTGCCATTAAAACGCATAAAATCTCAAACTTTGATGAAAACATTGAAAAACACATAGACAAATTGGCTGGAAGAAAACACCCATGACAGCAAAAGCTGCTTAAGATATAGAAAAGAAAAAGCAGACAGTAAGTTGTGAAGAAATTGACCTGCAACAAGGCTGCAGCTACAAATCCTCCCGAAAAGCAAAAAAAAAATCATTAGGAATGTTAATTTCCTTGCTAAATTAGGTTAAATCAAAGTACAGAGGAAACCAAAAAACAGTTGTGTTAACATCATCGCTATATAAACTAAACGTTGAAATGAGAAAAAAAAAGACAAAAAGGAAGCTTTCACAGCACAAAAGCAATTGGAACAACGAGTTTAAAAAAATAGGTGTAATGCAATTAAGCAAGAAAGTGATGGAAGAGAAGAACTACAAACATACTGTAAAGAAAACTTCTGTTGCAAGAAAAAAGTCTGATAATTCAGAATCTAAAAAGAAAAATCTAGACAGTGATGATTGGTTTTGCCTAATTTGTAATAAAAATAAAATAGCAGAAATGATTCAGTGTTCAGATTGCCATATAGGGTTCCATGTTGTGTGCGCTGGAAAACAAAAACAATAAAGAAAATTCATGTGTAAGCTTTGCATCACTCCTTACATGATATTCAAGTAACTGACAATTTAAAAAAACCTAATAAAAAAAAACCTAAAAAAAAACATAATTTCTATTCTTAATTACTGATAACTTTGATTTATATTTTGAATACATTTTGATTTAAAACAATTACTCTTATTTTCAGATATTTGATTTCATTATATTTCATTGGTTTTATTTTGTTTGATTGTTTCATTAATCGCAAACTTTGCTTTTAATACAATTAGTTATTTTCCCTAGTCATTAAAACAACCTGATATTATTTGGTCGAATTTAGGAGACTAGGGGTCCAACTTAGGCGACCAGTTGCTAAATTTGGACCGCTTTTGACAAATTTTTCAAATTAAAATAAAATTTAAGATTTTTAAAAAGAAATTGATCTAAATATTTATCTAGTTAGTAGATAAATAGATTGACTCTGTGTAATGATCTTTTGCAGATATTCCAAAAATTAAGTGAGTTTCACCTGAAAATAAGTGAAGTGGTCGAAATTCGGCTACTGTCCCCTATATGTTTTTGGCTATGGCCAGAAGGTTTCAGTGGAATTTGGAAATATTCCGCTAGCAGTGGGCGCTGTAATAGCGATTTTTGTGCCATTGTCATTGTTATACCTTGGAAAAGTGTGTGAAGTTATATATAGCATTGACCAGCTTTCATATATAAGTTTTTGGCTGTGGCCAGCAGGTTCCAGTACAATTAGGGATATTCTGCAGGAATGGTGCGAAGTAATAGTAATTTTTGTAATTTTATCATCGAAAAGTGTGCGAATTTATGCATAGAATTGAACCAAATTTAATATATATGTGTTTGACTGTCGCCAGCAGGTATCAGTTGAATGTGAGGATATTTCCCCGGAAGGAGGCACTCTCAGAGAATCTTTTGTGTGTAAATTTTTATTTTTCGTAGTTCTGTTGAACGTAGAAGTCTCGTGCATTGACGGGAACATTGGATCAGGCTAAAACGGCATTTTGCGAGAAACTGATCTACAACAAAATTGTGCAAAATATTTATTATCTTACATGTCATGATCGAGATTAAATCGTTTTGACTCAATTTAAATGTCTGCAGCAGAAATTTAAGATGAAAATAAAATAGTATAATATCGAACGGTATAATATTAAATGGAATAATATTGAAGCAGTATTAACATGCATAAATTAACATGCACTTTTTGAAATATTAACATGTATGGGATATAAGAAAGTTTTGGAATTGTCGCATCCAACTATTTTAATATTCACAGTTAAAGTTATAAGTTTAAGTTTAACTCTATATATATACTAGTGCAATTTTGTTTCGTTTGGAGACTTAGTACTATCGCTAGACACTTCTAAATAGCTGAATTTTAATTATAATAGTCCTGTGCATAAAGTTTGGCACATAAACAGTATCACAGGAGTTAATCGAGACTTTTTAGCCCCCTGTATGCTATTTCCTTGCCACGCTTATTTTGTGTCGTCTCCAAAACATAACCTTGCGTTTTATAAGCCAGCCGTAAAACAAAGAAGATGCATCATTGTATAATTAAATACTCTATATTATTTTTTAAAACTTCTAAGCATTGCACATTTTCAATTTTTATACCCTCGTATTGGGGAAAAACGTACATTTAAATTCAATTTGTTTGAAAACTGCATTTTAATTCATTTTTGAAATATTAAACTTTTTGTAGTTTTTAGAGCCATTTGCCTAATATTGGCAACGGGAGTACTCCATTTTTGTAGAAAGTAAAGGAAAATTAGTTGAAAAATAGTAATTATATATTTTTGTTGTCATTTTCTTATAACATCCGAAAGAAAATGTAATTAAAATACGTGCTATTTTGAAAAAAAAAAAAAAAAATAGACGAATTATTTCTGTTAAAACAGGGCGCTATTATAGATTATATTCAAGTTTAATTATCTATATCAATGTTACAAACAAATGAAGGCCTATGAATCATTATATAGTCTTTTTTTGTCGAGTTTCGTTAATGACGGCATCTTTTTGCTGCATTTGAGTATTATTTCGCGATAGCGACTTCCTATGTATACTGTAGATGTTTAAGAGTAGCTCGCGCGCGCGTAAATATGGAATTCTTAATCGGATGCGAATGATGTCATTTTACATAAAATAAAACCGTGTGCTTTAAGTCTTAAAATTGAAATATGTTTTGTACTATTAATATATATACATATTTTTTTTTCATCGGGAGTGACACTGAATTCTGAAAAAGAAGAATTCCTGTTTTCGAGTATTCATATTTCGATCTAGCGATCCCAGAGATAGTTTACAGTAGATAAAATTAAACATCTCAAGTGCCAATATTTATATAATTTTATAAATATATATTTTAGTTTATGCTATTCTAGTACATAAGACAACCTTTCAGAAAGACAGTTTTGCTTCGGTTCTTAAATTTATTTTTTTATGTTTTTTGTATTTACCTTCTTTATGTATGTTTTGAGTGACATTAGAAATCTCAGAGACAAGAATTTTTAATGAAAATGGAAATCATTTATTTTCTTTTAAAAAAAAATATAATGAAACAGATAGATTTTAATTGCATTTGGAAGGAGGAAGGAAAAGTTCCACATGATATTATAGCAAATGTAATTTGCATTTGGGATTTTATTATAATGAGTAGTGCAGAATTATTTTTCTGGGCAACAAATATTCATTTTTCTTTGGAAAATAATTGACTTTTATTTGTCATCCATTAATTATGGAAAAAGAATGCTTCAGTCAAGAGAAAAAAAATGTTTGATAAAGTTTCTTTTTTATTTCAGGCAATGTGCATATTAGTTTTTTATATAAAATCTAATTTAATATTTACTTTTAAGATTTTAGTTTTAATTCTTTTCAGTTAATGTAAGTTTATGGCATTTATTGATTTTTAACTCGCATTCATGTGTTCGTTTTATTGAAACAACTATTAACATAAACATTTGGATTTTTTTTATTTTATCCTCTCAGCTCTGTCAAAGAAACATTTTGCTAAAAACAAATTGGTCTGTCGTGAGCTTGAGATAACTAGTGAACATCTTATTTAATTAATATATTATGGCAAAAACAAAAGCAGAAACTGCTTCTAAATCAAAATTTCTTTTTACTGTCAAAGAAATAAAGAGATTTAGTGCTCAAGTTACTGACGCAACTGCGAATAAAAACTTAAAGCTAACTGAAAAATTGATATCTGAGCTTATTAATTTAGAGAATGATTTTTAAAAAATCTTATTTTGGCGTAGCTGAAGAAAGCGTAAATTCTTTATATGATAACTTTACTGAAACTAAAGATATAGTTGTTGATGATTTAGTTAAAATCGAACAGTTCTTAGAAAATCAAGGCGTTAAATCACAAGAAAATCAAAGTGCAGGCTAATAATAGCTCAAATATAGGTGTTAGTAATAACGCATTGAAATTACCTAAGTTTCAATTACACATATTTTATGGTGTTGTCACTCAATAGATAACCTTTAAGGAAACATTTTTAACTGCAATTCATAATAATGAATCTCTTTCAGATCACTTGAAATTTTCTTATTTAATAGCTAGTGTTAAGAATTATCTTTCCAAATTAATGTCCGGCTTCTCAATTTCTGGTGATAATTATAACGAAGTTTGGGAAACATTAGTTAATAGATATGATAATCGTAAGAATTTGGCATATTCATTGCTGTCTAAATTTGTTAATGCCAAACCATTGAAGTCGCCCACGCAGAAAACTATTTTAGAGCATATTAGATACGTGCAATGAAGTTATACGAAATTTAAAATCTTTGAAATTTGAATTTAACGAATACGATGATTTGATTTTGGTGTATATAGTACAAACGAAATTTGATGAATCCTTAAAAAAGCAGTGGTAATTATCATTAAATAATGATTCGTTTCCAATTTACGGAATGTTAATGACATTTCTCGAAAAACAGGCTCGTAGTTTGTAGAGCTGTAATTCTGAACTTTTTAAAGGTGAATCCAAATCTAATGAAAAATTTTAAAATAAGTTTCAACGTTTTTCAAAAAAATCTGTCGCAAATGCAGTCGTGATGGATAGTGTAAATAAATCTCCAAATCTTTCATGTGCACAGTATAACGAATCTCACCCACTTTATAAGTGTCCAGAAATTTCAAAATTATCTGTTGATCAAAGATCGCAATTAGTAAAATCCAAAAAGCTTTGCACCAATTGTTTACGGTCAAATCATTTCGTCGTAAATTGTATTATTACTGCTACTTGCAAGCATTGTAACTGTAAAACATCATACACCCCTTCATCGGGATCAGACTATCCCTGCATCACATAATAATTTCAGGCAGCAAGATCGGGTTACAACCCCAAATGCTGTTATTAATTCTAATGAATGTAACTATTTAAGTTCCCAATCTTTCAGTGAAAATTCTCAAATTATTGGCTACTGCCATCATAAATGATAAATCTAAATCAGGAAAATTCATAACTTGTAGAGCTATGGTCGATAGTGCTTCTCAAAAAAGTTTGCTTTCTAAAGCTTGTTGTAAAAAACTGGGTCTTCCATCAAGGCCTACAAATCATAAAATCTCAGGAATAAATAATTTAGACGCAAAAACGACTCTTCAGGAAGTTTCCTTTACATTCTCTCCTCATTTCAACAATGAAACTTTTCAATTAGATGCATTAGTTGTTAATCAGATTATAACCAATTTCCCAAATTTTTTATTACAACTAAATATAGGCCACACATTGAAGGCTTGAATCTTGCGGATCCTAATTTTCATTTGTCCAGTCCTATTGATATACTAACAGGCGCAGATTTATTTGACAATATCATAATAGGGGAATCAATTCTCGGACCTAAAGGATCAACGAGTGCTGTTAATTCTAGACTGGATTGGATTCTTTCGGTGATCATTTATTCGAATGATTCAAATCAAAATTCATCTGTTAGTTGCCATGTTACTACACAGATATGTTCTCAATTACATAAATTTTGGGAACTTGAATCGGTTCCTCCTTCTGTTCCAATCTCTCTAGTTGGAGAAAACTATCTGAAAACAGTTTCACGTTCAGAATCTGTAAGATATATAGTAAATCTACCCTTTAAATCTAAACCTATTCTAGGGAACTCCAAATGGCAAGCCTTAAAGCGATTCTACTTCCTGGAGAGAAAACTTCAAGAAAATCCCTTGCTTAAAGACCAGTATTTATCCTTCATGTGCGAGTATATCGCCTTGGGGTACATGGAAGTTGTACCAGATTCAGACATTTCAAATCCTGAACATTTTTATCTCCCACATCACAGCATGTTAAAAGAATATAGTTCAACAACTCGGCTTAGAGTTGAATTTACGCATCTGCTGTTGGTTCAGAAGGCCGCTCCTTGAATGATTATCTAGAGATAGGTCCAAAACTGCAGCCAAAAATCTTTCCTTTACTATTAAGGTTCAGAATGCATCCAATCGCCTTTAGTTCTGACATCGAGAAAATCTTTAGGCAAATTCTCTTCAATCAAAATCATATAGATTATCCGCGCATTCTTTTGAGATTCAATTCAGACGAAATTATTAAAACATACAGGCTGTAGACCGTTACCTACGGTACAGCTTGCGTGCCATTTTTGGCAATTAGGATATTAC
The DNA here is from genome assembly GCA_963932465.1 of Maratus speciosus. Classification (NCBI taxonomy): domain Eukaryota; kingdom Metazoa; phylum Arthropoda; class Arachnida; order Araneae; family Salticidae; genus Maratus; species Maratus speciosus. The sequence goes on along the minus strand of OZ010788.1, from coordinate 388,034,909 downwards.
ACCAATTGGCAACTGATAATGAACCAAATCATAAAAAAGCCTCTCAGATAATTCGAAAAACTACGTACGTAGATGATTTACTTTCTGGTTCGGAATCAAAGGAAAATGCCCAAATTTTAGTAACTGTGTTAATCTAAGTTATGAAAAGCTGAGGTTTTAATCTACGTAAATGGACCTGTAATGATCCAGAAGTAACAGCTCATTTACCATATGAAATGAAGGGTCTCATCGCAAATGGTAATTCAGGAAGATGATACCGTTAAAGCCCTCGGACTACTTTGGAATTCTTCCAAAGACGTTTTACAAATTCGTTTTAATGATTTTAAAGAAGAGAAAACAAAAGGATATTTATTATCAGTAGTGGCTACAATATTTGACCCCTTGGGTTTTCTAGCTCCTACTACAATATGATTAAAGATCATGTTGCAAGATCTTTGGAAAGATAGGATTTAGTTGGATAAAGAAATCCCAGGCTCCATACTACAAATTTGGAATGAGTTTTTATCAGAAATTCATTTATTAAAGTCAATTGAAATACCCAGGTATATTGATTCTTATAATCAAAATGATGTCCAAATTCAGTTACATGGTTTTTGTGATGGCCCAGGTAAGGCTTATGCTGCTGTTACTAATTTTTGTGTTGTTACTCCTGACGAAGTATTTGTCAATTTGATTGCAGCTGAAACTAAAGTAAATTCAATAAAACCTCAAACACTGTCATGTACTGAACTTTGTTCAGCTCTTTTGCTAGCCAAGTTATGCTCAGTCATTATCGATACTTTGCCAATAAACTTTGACAATATTTATCTATGGTCAGATTCGCAGATTGTTCTCAGCTAGTTAAAATCACCTCCCTTAAAAGGAAATCAATTCGTCCTAAATCGAGTGTGCCAAATACAATCATTAATGCCTTCATGTAAGTGGAATCATATTCCAGGTATTCTAAATCCTGCAGATTCAGCTATTCCACCACGAAAGCTTCTTCATCATTCGCTATGGTGGCATGATCCTCCATGGCTGCTATCAAATGAACCAATCCCAATACCTTTATACAATCCTCCGATATCTGATTTAAATCCAGCAATTCAATCTGTCAGCAACGTAACTCGAGTAATTGCCCTTCCAGGCTTTATTCTTAAGTTCTCCAAATTCTCTAAGCTATCAAGAGTCACAGAGTGGTGTCCTAGATTCATCTATAATGCTACGCATAGTGCTACAAAAAAATCTATAAATCTGTGTGCACAAGAAATCTCTGATTCTATTCAATGTATGGTGGAATTAGTACAAAGTTCTGAACTCTACACCGAGCTTAAGTTATTGAAAGAAAGAAAGCCCTTACCTAGTAATAGTAAATTATTATCATTAAATGTGTTTTTAGATTCGAGTGATATTATTCGAGTTGGTGGTCGTTTGTCACAACATCAGTCCTTAAGTTTTGATAGAGCGTATCCTATGCTACTTCCGAAAATTCACTTTATTACTAAGTTATTGGTAAAAGATGGCCATGAGCAACATCTACATGCAGGTATAAAGCTAGTACTTTCTATATTACGACAACAGTACTGGTTTGTGAACGGTCGTTCTGCTGTACTACAAGAGCTCCACAAATACCAATGTGTGCTTTACAAACACCTTAAGTCTCAAGCTTGTCAGCAAATGATGGGAGATATTCCCGTTGACAGAATCACCCCAATCTGTCCATTTTCTAAGGTGGGCTTAGATTTCGCAGGACCAAACTAACTAAACCAAATTTGCCAAGAAGTAAGGCCAAAATTAAATCTTAGATAGCAGTATTTTTCTGTATGTGCACTAAGGCGGTACACTTGAGTTGGTATCAGACTTGTCTGTTCAAGACTTTCTGGCAGCCTTGGAGCTATTTATCGCGTATAGAGGTCTGTCGGCCGATGTATATTCAGCTATGCAAAAAACTTCACAGGTCTTACTGATCAGTTAAAGCAGCTATTCCAATATTTGAGGGAACGTGGAGTTCAAGAATTCCTTTCGAGTCAGAAAATCAATTAGCTCTTCACACCCCCCCCCCATTTGTGCCATACTTTGGTAAGCTGTGGGAGGCCGTTGTAAAGCTTACTAAAAATCACATACTAAGAGCATGTAAATCTAGTGTACTGAATTTTGAATAATTAACTACTTTGCTATGTCAAATTGAAAGTTGTATAAATTCAAGATCCTTAACCCCTATGTCTTCGGATCAATCAGATCCCCGGACATTAACTCCAGGTCATTTTCTAATAGGAGCACCCCTCCTTGATATTCCAGAATCTTCGAATTCGCGAGCTCTAACTTTAAATGCCAGTTGGCGCTTGATAGAAAAAGCAAAGAATCAATTTTTATGTAGATGCTCACGTGAATATCTTCAACATCTCCAACAGCGTCCAAAATGGACTACTCCACGAGCTAATCTACGAGAAAGAGACTTCGTAATTGTTCACGTTCGATTTCAGCCCATGTGATGGAAGTTGGGTCGCATCCTAAAGACTTTTCCTGGACCGGACAATCTTGTACCAGTCGTCCTGATTAAAACAGCTGACGGTGACATAATGTGTGCTATTTCAAAGGTGTCCCCTCTCCTGCCGGAGCGGAGGATGTTTAATTGTAAAAAGGACTTTTTAGTATGCTCCGCTTACACTAGATGGCAGCACCAAAAAAGTTGAAAAAAACTGTCTTTTTGATCAGAATTATTTACTGCGGATAAATTAGATTTTCATTCATTGTAAAACATATTCTTTTAACTCTTTTTTAATTTTAAAATTCTTATTGTCATTTTTATGTAATGTGTACATTAATCATAGTCTTTTTTTCTTTTTAATAAATATATTTTTTATTTTCTTTATTGTTGTTCGTCTCTGCCAGACTACGATCAAATGCTACAATATTTTGATTCGTGATGTGAAGTGGATGAAATCTAAATCTAATTATGTACTATTAAAAAATATGAAAGTCAAGTTAAATCGTATTCATTTCAGTGAATTCTTTATTCTTTAAGTAGATTTTTATCTCGACTCGCCATTGCAAGTCGTCAAAGGCTCTTGATTTTTTTAATTAAATGATTTCGTAATTCTTCTATCGCACGGCTGGATTCTGCAACGAGAAATCAAAGGTACTGTTTTCATTCTGTTTTAATTATGTTCAATAAAGAGCAAATCTATATTCTATTAATCTTAAAACTTTACGCAAATATTTAAATGTACTATTTTTTTTTTAGAATATACTACTCAAATTATAATAAATATGTTTTTTTGTCACAAAAATTATATTTAATTATACATGATAATCGCTCGGTTATAAAAATGTATGTAATAAATTTCCCAACAATAATTTGTTATTTTTTTCAAAAAATCATAAAAATGTTACACATCCTAAAAGTTCTCATTCAATTTCTGTTAGCTCCGATATGTTTTTCTAACGCTTATGGAAGATAATTTATTACATTTAAAAACAAAAAAACAATGCTGCATTATATTTTCTAACGATTGGCGACACAATTAAAAATCTAAATCGAGAATACAGTAATTTTAGTAAACTGGAAAAATGTATTAAGAAGCAGCAATTAAATTATACGATAAAAATAAATTCTTTGTTTTGATGAGGCTTTTGTTAATTTAAATTTCATAGTCGCCTTACTAATTACTTTCATAAAAAATAATTACAAACAACAAGAAAAAAATGTAACTCTTTTGTTTTTTGTTAAATTTGATTCTACACATAAAAAAAAATGCTGCTGTATTATTTAGCAGGTACATTTCTTTTAATGTATGCATAAAATTTAATCACAACATTTAATTTAACAACCTTGAACTCCTCTTGGTTTCTCTACAAAATTAATTTTTATTAGTAAAAAGAATAAAACAATGTTTGTGAGAATTATGTAACATTTAATTTGAATTTTTTCCATTTCTTAAATAAAATTAATTTTCATATCGTCACATTCATATGTGTTTCTAACTGTGTATATTTAAAAATAATATTTTATTCAAATGAGAATTGGCGTATTTAGAGCATGAATAATTACAATAATTAACGAAACGGAAAACTGACACTTCCTACATAAAAGACAAGAAGTTCCTAAGATATAGTATTTCAAAGCGAGAACTTAAAATTGTACATATTATATAGGTTTAACGATTAAATAAAATTCTTAAAGGATTAAAGTAGCAAAATTATTTTGTTTCTGCATATGATATATATACAGGGTGTCAATAATTGAACGACCCTTCTTTAAAGTTATCTACAGACAAAACTATTGGTCAGAAAATCGTGAAATTTTGTAAAGGACATAATGAACGGATGGGAATTTGTTTAAGCGACAAAAACTTCGCCAACAGATAGTATTTTAATGAATTACACATTTACCATACATTTACGATAGTTTACATATTTTATTGCAACAAAACATGTTACACGTGACGGTCATTATTTTCAGCTACCATCTGGAATCGTAAGACAGTACGTTCCCCAGTTGACCTCAGCGTGTTCTGGGAATTGCTAAGAACATTTCGCGAAATGCTGCCTTTATGATCAGGTAAAGTTCTTGGATTATCATGAATTACCAAATGCTTCAAATGCCCCCAAAACCAAATATCGCATGGATTGAGATATGGAGATCTGGGAAGCCACAGATTATGAAAGTGGCGGCTGATGACGTTCTTCTATGATGGGTCTTTACATAGTGGCTAGAGTGTAGAGGAGCTACATCTTGCATAAAAAAATGTACAGGAAAGGCACTGACGTGTTTGTAGATCCGGACAATTTTTATTTTCTAATAAGTATGCATATCGTTGCCAGGTGATCGAGGATTTTACTGGAAGCACTTAATACCTCGAAGAAATACGGCCCGAGAATAAACGATGCAGAAAGCCCACACCACACCGTCACTTTTGGTCAAGGCAACGGAACCTGTAAGATTAAACGCGGAATTTTTGGTTCCCAAATTCGGCAGTTGTGAATATCCCCTGACCAAATGAAAATGTGCTTCGTCTGTCCAAAGGATATCCCTAGACCATTCTGAATCCACCTCAAAGCGAGCAAGAAACTGAACTGAGAACCTGTGTCGAGTCTCGAAATTTTATGGAAGCAACTCCTGCTTGTACGGATAATACCGGATGATAATCCGCACGATATTTTGGACAGTTGAACTAGGCATATCTAATGCTTCTACCGCATGATGGACACTTGTATTAGCCTGTACGTTGGAAGCTTTGTCTTCTTCCATCTGAAGCACAAACCTATCTATTGCTTCTGAGTAAACAGGCTTTCTACCTCTTCCAGAACGAACATACGACGATATACTTTTTCTTCACATTTGGCTACTATTAATCGAAGATTTTAAACAGTCAATTGACCTTTCCGCATCACCTTCAAAGTCCGACATTTTCGTAGAGCAAATAATGCGGAATTACCGTTTTGGTAAAACATTTTTACTAATAAAGCTCGGTCTGATAACGTAATAACATTCTGATTACCAATAGCAAGCGCATTGAAAATAAAATCTCCGCGAAAGTATCTAGGTTTTATCACAGGACGTCGACAGAAATGTATTTGCATTTTTATTTAATATGTAGGATTTCACCCCCTCTGGCGATGAAACTTTACCAGACATCACGTAATATCCTAAATTAATTTAGGATTACAAATCAAAATATACTACTAACATTTCCCGATATGATTTCGAACTTTCTGATTTAGTAAAAAAAGGTCAGTAAAAAATGTTTTACTGACATTAAATTTGTAAACTATTGTAAATATAAGCTATGTCGCCGTCCCCTGAATAGTTTTTCAGCGGGCGGTCTGTATCTTTGTCTTATTTAATTTGAGAAAAACAAAGCGTAAAAACTTTTTAAAATTATTTTTGTTCGAATTGAACGGCCCATAAAAACTTTGAAAAAAAAAAAAAAAAAACCCGCCTCCGACTGCCGCCATTTCCTTTGTCAGAGCTCAGGCCTAGTATTCAGTGGGCGGTGACTAAATGTGTAATTCATTAAAAATCGCCTTCTATGAAGTTTTGAATAAACACAATCGCGTAAATAAATTTCCCGTCCCTTCCCAGCTAAGAGGAAATTGCTGGCCAGCAGCAAGATAGGTGCTGGCAATGATGGAGAAGTGCTGGCTGATGGTCTACCACTGCATGAGCCCTGCTGGACAGCTTCAGTCAACTTTGCTGTTGAAAATCATCAGGTAAAATACTGGTGGGCATCCATTTTATCTCATTCGCTGGCCCACCACTACATGGAAGTGCACGAACTTTTGCAATATTATTGCTGGGAACCCTTGCGCTAGGTGGCGCTGGGAATATCGAAGACATTGAGTATTTGAATCCAAATCTGAAATGAATATCTTAACACAATTTAAACTGTGAAGCTAATTTTTTTTTTGAAACTGTAAAAAATATAGCACCACTGACACCAACAAAATAAATAAGTAAATGAATAAATAAATAAACTCTTTATTTCAACGCACTTTTTTTTCTCCTTAAATCTGGTTTTACTAGGTTACAAAGAATTTCGGTTTTCATAATTTACGCAGTTCCGAATCAATAATTAAAAAAAGCGTGTAAAATACATAGGATTTCTATACAATAGAATAATTTCTATACCAGTTTAATGATTGGGAACGTAAATCACAAAAGAAACAAACTTGAAATAGTGTAATGAGAGCTTGAAAGCCAGGAGCAATCGTAGCGTACGCTGAAAGCACTTGTTCATGTCCGATCATGAAAACCAAGCAGCATCGAGCGCGGTCAGTACTTGGGAAGGTGACCACAGGCAGTTCAAATATTTCTATAGACATTTCTATTATAGACACTATAGCTCTTGGTGAAACTAGCTTATAGAAAAAGAGCCATAATACTTTGTTTTTTTTATAGAATTCTATAAGAAATGCTTGTCAGGGAAAGTGCTGGGCCAGCAAAGGAATAGCAGTGGGATGGGTGCTAGCACTGCAGGAAAAGTGCCGGATTGAAGTAATGTGATGGCATACCAATGCTGGTTACTGTTCGCCATCAATGATGGGCCAGCTGCATTCGGCTTGGGCACTTTTCGACAGGTTTAAGTAATGGCACCCTTGTACTTTACCGCTGATAGCACTGCTGGCTGCCATCTTTTTCCCAGCTGATGGCACACTGTTTCTTTCTTTGCTGGGTTTATTATCCTTCACAAAATTTCCAACCTTTCTGACCAATCGTTTCGTCTGTAGGCAACTTTGAAGTAGAGTCGTTTAATTATGGACACTCTGTATATGTGGAGCAAACATTCAAACCATGCTTTCTCCATTAGATACAAATTTTCAAAAAAGCACAAAAAACTGATAAATTAAAAAAATAATTTGTATTTAATTCTAATTTTTAGTGTGTATTTTTAGTACTGATTATTAGAAAGAATTACAAGCATACCTAAGATATTAAACATAAAAAAAATTAATAAAATTAATTTAATATTTGGAGAAATCACGTTTTGACCGAATTCAGAGGAGGAAACGTGTTTTGATTGTTTAACAACTGGATAAAACGCTTTTTGAATGAAATAAGTTCTAACTCACAAATAATACAAAAGCATTATTTTATTTGAGTAAATACCGAACTTCAGTTGATTATTGATAAAATAAAATGACAGATTGTGGTACCTAGTAGTATTCATTAAATATTTACTAAATAAATACTCGTTTACCAGAAATCCACTTCAAATTTTAAAACTAACATCATCATCTAGACAGTCACACACTTCCCCCTCTTCTTCATTGCAGGTTGGTAAATCATAGATAATGTGATTGTACCATTTGAAGACATCATCAGGTTGATTTTGCCTACATTATCTTCAAAAGTTTGTCAACATCTTTTTTCTTTTCAACTGATATTGCGTGGCTAAGAGGAAGAGATTCAAAAACAACCCTTTGAACACGGGCAACAGTAACTCCCTTTTTAAGAAGATTTACATCATATTCTTCACTTAGATCTTGAAATCTATAATTCTGGAAGCCTTTAACCTTAACAGTTCTCTTATTTTTCTCTAAAACAATCCGTTTCAATTGTGATATGTATGGTAGGTTTCGAAAGTACACATTAAGTGACAATTGTGATTGGCAGACTGGAGAAATCACTGTTTGACTGAATGGAGGCTTTGGAGGAAACACTCTTTGATTGAAACGTCAAGTTTTAAAATTAATTTATAAACGAAGAAAAATGTTTTTGGTTAAAAATACCGTTTATTTCTGTGCAAATTAACACAGAGTTCATAAAAATAACAGTAACTCATTTTTTATTTTTTTGTGAGAAAACACGGTTTGAATGTTTGCTCCTCATATGTGTATATATATACATATGTATGGTGGTTCAGAACTATATGTCAAAAATGTAAAGGGAGATAGAAGGAACCTAGATAAACGGATTTCGCATAGGAATGTGGGGCCGGAAATGCAACGCTGAGGGAGTAGAGGACGCTGTTGAATAAGGCGGTTGAAAGCGCTTTGATGACTTGAATCGTCATTCTCTGCTCGGATTTGGAGGAAGATGCGTCGTTACACCAACGCGGAGCTTGCCGACATGCATTTCATGTATAGGGCTGCACAAGGAAATGAAGCGGTTGCTCAAAGTATGTACGTGAAACGATTCCAGGGTAGGAAGCTGTTGGATCACCAAATATTTGAGCATCTTCATCGAGAGTTGAACGGCTCGAGCTTCGAAGCGTGATACGGTCTCTGAACGATATCGCAAAATTCATGCAGTTGAAGAAGCAGTATTACGCACAGTAGAAAATAGTCTTTAGACAAGTTCTAGAACTGTTGCACGGGCGTTGAATGTTAGTCAATTCCTTGCGCTGCCCCGTAGATGAAATGCATGTAAGCAAGCACCTCGTTGGTGCAACGATGCAAGTTGCTCCAAATATGCGCGGGAAATGACGATTCAAGTCAGAGAAGCGCTTTCCTCCGCCTAACTCAACAGTACCCTCTACTGCCTCAACGCTACATTTCCACACCCACATTCCCGTACAAAATCTGCTTCTTTAGGTCACGTCTACCTATCTTTACAATTTTGTCATATAGTTTTCAACCACTCGGTATATATTTGCATTCAAAATTTTTTTATTGTTTTAGGACAATAAAAAATATTATTTAATATATAATAATAAGTAAATAAGTTTGTCTCTCTGTCTATCTATCTCTAAGTCCAGAGGAGATCGCTGCACGTAGAAATACAATATTTGGTAGGAAAGCACCTCCATGTCTGTAGTTATGCTCCTCGAAGCCAGTTTTTAGAATTTTGATTATATGTCTTTATTAATTTTTTAAACTGAAACGAACATCACAAAATGGTACTCGGCGGCTGATATTGGGAAATTCGAAAGTTTTCTGGAGATTTCAAAGTAGCGAAAAACGGGAGGGTGGGAAGGGGCAATTTTGAGTTCTGGAGCTTTTTTTTTTAAGAGTCAGCGTTGGTTTAACTATTCCATTTACAGCAAAGCGAAAGATACCAAACAAAATCTACGTGCATACGTACTACATGCGATGTTCTTTCTAATGGCATAATCAGTTTTAAAAAATATGTAATGCTATCGATTTAAAAAAAACTTAGATCTTGTGTTTTTGGTGCTTTTTGAAGCATTCATCGGTTGAACTAATCAAAAAACGGAGAAACTAAAAATACTTATTTAATTGATGTACATTCGCCTTTTAAGGATCGTCTTCGGTTTAAGAAATATTAATTTTAACTTTTTCACAAATACTCTTTTCCAAATGCCGCTTTGGGGTTTTCGCTTTTTTCTGCAATGTTTGAAAATCTGCATCCACGTATTTGATCAAAATACGTAAAAAAAACTACCACATGAAATCTATGTTCATTTTCCTTTCAAAAGGTGTTACCATTTTATAAATATTAATACTAACACGACCATAAAAATTCGTTTCCGAAACTCTCTTTTTAACTTTCTGTTTTTCTGCGATGTCTAAAATTCTGTATTGACTTCGGTAACAACAATACGAAGAAAATGATACCAAACATATCTACGTATATTTTCCTTTAAAACGATATCTTCAGTTTTGAAAAAAAGATTAACTATTCAAAAGTTGTTTTCGTGTTTTCTAACATATTTGAAAATCAGCTTCGGAATCGAAATCACAATACGAAAGAATGAACTTACCATTTTAGAAATTATATAGTGTTTCATTTAATATTAACTATGAAATTACACATTTTATGATTTATAAGGGTATATAACGTGTAATAAATTATTTAACGTATAACTGTTATCAACTGAGTTATCACCAGCGTCTAAGAGGTTCTGCTCTCAGCGTTGATAGCCGGGATGTGGAGGATTCAAACCCATATCGTGCTTGTCGGCTTAACTGTTTGGATGTTTACATTTTTTTCTTTGAACCTTACACAGCTTGCGTAAATACGGGTTATGCTTACTTAGCAACGGGATGCATTCGACCTTTGTTCTATATCCCTTACGTAGATAATCATCAGTATCAAAAACATATTTAACATCAATTAAAAATTTCTACGAGCAAATGTAACTTTTTCCAAAAGCCAACAATCGAACTACACAATCGAAATCATCTGAATAAGGAAATAATGTATTTCTTATAAATGTTTTAATAACGTAATGTGGCTCGCCTAAATTGTATATCTCAAGTCGCATGTATTAGAACAATTTATCCGAAACGATGTTTGATTAGATTTATTAATTTTTTTAAATTGTTTTACATAGTACAGATTTCGCAATCAAGTTTCATTTCAATTCCTTTATGATATTCATACTAGTTGTATAGATATGAATATAATTTCAAAGCATATCTTTCGGGGAAATAACATCTACCCACAAATAATTGAATAATACCCTTATACGATACAAATATTTCTGTCAAACATGTTGCTGTTGATGAATCATATTAGTAAACATTAACTTTGCGGTATTATAAATATGATAAAGGATCGTTGTTATTGTTAAAATTATTTTTTGAGTCTGGCTTCTTTACACATACACATATTCACCCATACATTAAAATTGTTTTATTTACAAGCTTAATGAAGGTGTATATTTCTTATCTGAGACTTCCGAAATGTGTTGGAATAGCTCTGTCTGTTCTGTTTAATCTGTATACAGAGATCTGTATACAGTATACTGACAGAATATGAGCATGGCATATCGAAATTAGTTTAAAATTTGAAATAATTTAAATTGGAATTACTTTATACAATATTGTACCGGTGTCAAAATGATTATATTCAATAATAAATGTATTCTAAGTTATATCAATATAAAAATTAAAACTTGTTGTAGTAAGAATTTCTTGGCAATCCACTAAGGGAAATAAGCTACGAAGGTAGTATACGAACTGGAATATAAAAGACGTTTGAGAGAGTACATAAATATATGATTAATTTTTAGTTCGAACATAGAGATGTTAAAAATCATCACAAAAAATAATGGGTCATATAAAGGAACAGCTTCTTTACATACTTTAAAAAAAACTTTTATACTTTCATACTTAAAAAAAAACTATGGTTTTTCTTCATCTTGGATTATGTAACGCATTTCTATTAAACGATAACAAGAAAATAAATTAAAAATAATCCCAGTACTTTTAAGAAAAGGGCCTTTATAGACATTGAATTCATAGAAAGTGCATAGAGGAAGTTGAAAAAAAGAAATTCATATCCGTTCTTAAAATACTAAATTTCATTCAGTTAGCAGTAACACGTATCTACCTAGTATACAAGTTTGGCAACAGATTCTTTGCAGGACTATATTTCCGGAATTTTGATATTGATTTTTTGCTAAATTTCATTTTCTTCGTGCTGGGCGAAAAGTCGAGCTAGTAATTTTTATATGGAGTCCATCGCATTTCACTGCATGAAGAAGAGGGTAACTATGCTGGGAAACAATTTCGTCCGAAAGTGCATCAAATACTGGCGAATTAGTTATAAAAATTTAATCATGAAAATTTTAAAATTTCTTATTTTATCGTTTGAACATTTTTTCAATTAATGTTCACCTGTTTTGAAAATTAATAACAGCTGACATCCATTACCATAATTATCAATGCCTCCTATATTTTAAAATTTCAAAACAAAAAATCTAAAATTTACGAAACATGAGAATTTTATAGAATATTATTTTGTTTTATTATTAATAAACATAAAAAGAAATACATTTTTCTACGGACCACTAAACTTTTTTTCTGGAGGACTATTGGTGAACCCTGGACCACGAATTGGCGACCTCTGTTTTTGATGATTAGATATAACTTACTGGCATCAACCACATGAAATTTCAATATTGTATGCGCGAGAGTAATGCCGAATCGAAAGCATGTAAAGGAAAACAATAACGTTGAGTTGTCTGGTAGATTATTGGATTGCTGATAAATTTTGCTATATGCCAGCGCAAGAGATTGAATAGAGTGAGCACGTACTTCCTTCAACGGCAATCTACAAAATGTCTAACAATAACTAAAATTTATGCATGACAGGATTTTAGATTATTGGATTGCTGATAAATTTTGCTATATGCCAGCGCAAGAGATTGAATAGAGTGAGCGCGTACTTCCTTCAACGGCAATCTACAAAATGTCTAACAATAACTAAAAATTATGCATGACAGTATTTATTATAAAACATTTTCCAAATCTATTGGAATATTGTTAATAAATTTATTTTTGTTTGCACAATAAAATGAAATATCTAAATAAAAATTTAGAAAAAAATACATTGCAGTGAAAATTTTGTTTCAGCAACTGCTGTCCATAACCGGTGGTGTGTGAAGATTCTTTCGTGCTTTCCGGTATGTTAAGCACACGCTTCGTAACACACTAAAAATTAATTATGTCTTAAATCTCTGTTGTTTGTATAAGAGTTGTCTATTGGGCCTTTGGAAAAAGAAATCGCATTGCTGGATTGCAATCAGTTTTCTGAAATAGTAATATTTGCTTTTATTAATACCCTTAAATAAATAAAATATTAGTCTTTTAAACGAATGGTCGCAATCAAGAAATCTGAATAAAAAAAAATATCGTCTAACTGGTAACTTTGATGGTAGCGTACATATCAAAACGCACATCAACACATTCCACAATTAAATAAGTTGGTGATATTTTCTGCCCTCAAAATATTAAAAGGTAAATGACAAATTTCTTAAAAATTCTAAAGAGTGTATGCGCATTGCATTTTCGATGATGCTTTTCGTGAAAATTCATTTATATATACTTTTTGAAATCGTAAAAAAATTTACAATTTTTAAAAGAAAATAAAATAGTTAAGTTTTTATTCTATCTTATATTCAATCTAAAAATATATATAATTAAAAAAAAATTATTAAAAATAGCAGTATCTTTTTACTATCATTAAATTTAACGTTACTTAAAAAAAAAATAAATGACAATGTTTAACGGATAATCTTTGAGCGTAATTAAAACAAAAATAATCAAAGACAGAAACAGTCCTAAGTCATTTTTTTTAGTTGAAAATAAAATAAACCTTTGTTTAAATATTCTCTGTAGATAAAGAGTACTCGTGAGACATACATAAAAAAAAAATATATATATATATTTGGACTTTGTTTGGCAACGAAAATAATGGCAAAATGCCTTTTTCGAAAAACTGTCATTTTTGCTTTTCCTGTTTGTGAATGAAAATAAACGAAACTCTTTCGAAAAAAAAAAATAGTTCTGCGTGCTCCTAACATTTTTTATACGTTTGCAAAATAGAGGAAAATTCTAATCTTTACTTTTTTAAAATTATAAAACATAAATCCGTAAAGAAAATAGGGACATTCATACACTTAAGCATAACCACGTCTTTCGTGTTATTATATTTATAATATGATCGGGTCAATTTAAAATATTGTTTTGAAATTAAAAATTTTCTCTAACGCTTTCAGTATGTTAAATAACTTAAATAATTTTTTCTTTAACTTTCCGCTACGCGAACCTCTCATCTCTCTCTGTTTAATCCACTTGACATGAAAAAAAATAAAATTATTACTTACGAAACTGTTTACAATAACTCTAAATAAGCAGTTATTTGGAAATAAATTATCTGCACTCTTTTTAAGTCAGTGATTGCAATAATGTTTTAACCCATTTCTGCCTGAATTATTGTTTCCTCAAATTTGTTAATAAACTTTGACACTTTGACATGTTGCAAAATGAACTGAAAAAATACTAAAAAGAATTACGCTAAATTTTTTTGTATTTATTTGACAAAATGTAAACTTACTAAATATGGGAATATACATAATACATGTAATATTATAATATGTATAATTATATATTTTGTCTAAATTAATATAAAATAAGCTTTTAATTTGTATATTATATAATGTTACTAGTATTTTTATCAGTTACTAAGAAAGTATATTAATTTCTTTACAGACACTAATAACATTATAAGTATTAGTAATAATAAACTAAGAATAATCGTAATTGAGGCTTAGAAACAATTTGTTTCATATAATCTTGGAAATTTCTTTACATAAATAACCGTCCCTTAAATTGCTAATAAAATCATGCACCCATTCGTGCCTAGCGCCTTATATTTTATACGTTACAAAAATGCATAAAAAATAGGCTTGGACACATAATTTCACAATTTAATAAAATACGTATTTCAAAAAAGTCTTACAAGCTAAGATTTTGTCGTACTTATTTGGAACCTTGATAGAGTAAACAAATATAAACTTACTTTTTATATTTCGCTATCCTGAAAAATGAAAACTCTATAAACTCCGAAAAAGGCCTTTATTTTAGGCAAATAGATATCCATCTTCTGTTATATGTCGGTAACAGATAAAGAAATTTATAGATAAATATTTCACACAATTGTCATGCTATAAAGAAGAAGGAAATTATACAAATTTATTAAAATTCGAAGCGTCCCAAATATGGGACGCTAGGTATAGATGGGTTAAATAGTATTGTTTCAAGAAATGAATATATATATATATATATATATATATATATATATATATACTATATTTTAATACTGAGACACGATATTCACACGAGTTAAAATAGACGTTTGTGTTCTCAGAATATGTATTTAATGCAATAAATATGTCCAAAGCTTAAATACTCGCGAAAATCGTAAAACGGAATATCATATTAAGTATCAACATATCTTAATCATTTTCTCCTTTTTTTTTTTTTGAAGTATTTGTTTTATTTTGAAATTACGAAGAATATAGTGTATTACAAAAAATAATCAAATGCATAGCACACACATAAAACATAGTTACTTCGATGAAATAAAAATTTTCTATTGGCTTTCATAGAGGAATAAAGATATATAATATCCCAGGGAACCGTAAGATTATCTATAGTAACGAAAACTGCATTGATTGAATTTCTAAAATTTATATTTTTGAGATAAAATTTCATTATGTAACGAAGCCGCTATTCCCCTCTTTCGACTCAACCTATGAAACCCCCAAACTAATTATGAAAGCGTCTTTTAGAATGAACCTAAGTACAAAATTTGAAGTAAATCGAATATTTTTATCAAGAGTTATCGCGTTACGTACATACATACGTAACGTAGATACGTGCGCACATACAGAACGCGGGGGCACATTGGCTCTCAGACTTTGATAGCCTATGAGCTAATAAAAAGGTTTACTTAACACGTTAAGCACCACGTCAGTCACCGGGGACTAACACTGAACTTTCCGTTTAGAACGCGTCATTCACTGATGACTGACAGGCTAAAATATGATGTAAAACTAAATATATATATGTCTACTGTTATAAATAAGTATTGAAAATGTATTTAAAATTTATTTACCTTTTTTTATTACAGGATTATACTTTTTTTTAAATTACTTAAAATTACTTAAAAAGTACATTTTTCATCTTCAGGGTCAGTTACCGTGGCACTCAACCTGTTAAAGACGCATCATATACATGAAAAGTAAAACCTCTGAAAACAGTAAATATATATATGTATATATTGAAAGTCTAAAAACCGACAACTTTTAACCACACTGTGGTCATCATCATTGTTATACTTCAGTATCGATAGAAACAAATACTTATAGATTGTAAATGTCATAAATAAATATACTATGTTGAAACCGACATCATCATAGAGCCATCTGTAGAGATGTAATTTAGCTATTCATTTTTAAGAGAGAAAATTTGAAGAAACTGGAATATTAATTCCAATAACTGTGTGAGACTTCTTTAACCTTGAGTTAAATGTTGTTTGAAACTATTTCCCATAACTTTAGTACATTGAAAGAAACTCCTTCATTACTATTTTGCTGATAAGTACACGACCAAATAATTTTTGTATTTTCATAATCTATTGCTTTAACTCACTTTTAGAACAAAATCTTGCAAGAGCTGTCGACTGTCAATAATATTTTATATCTGCATTATGTTCTTCCAAAAAGTGGTTGAAACTTGTCAGTTTTTAGACTATTAAAATTTTATTTTTAATATTTTGAAAATTTCCACTTTTGCGTATAATATACATCTTTATGTAAAACTTTTTATTATAGTGTTGGCAATATTTACCGTGCATACATTTTATTTTATTTGATATGCAGTTGTATTGAAAAATTATCATATTTTTAGACTCTATATTTCATTTTTCAATTGAAGATATCAGTTTCACAAGTTTGAAAATTTTAAACCTATCTCAAAGTTTTTTAGGTAAAAACATATCCGAACAATAAAGTTTTATCTTTTTTTTATTATCTCAGTGAAAGAGAAATGTTTTGCTAAAAGCCAGATAAAAAAATTTGTAGCGTATAAAATTCTGAAGTTTTATCACGTATAAAGACGTGCTTCTAAAAATCTTTTGTTTGTTATTTTTTATGAAAGAAAAAACTTTTGTCTAAAATATATTTTGACAGAAAACGTGTAAGATAGCCTTATTAAAGGATTTAAAGCTGTATAGTTGATTGTATTAATACAAACAAAATAATTTTTTCATTATAAAATATTACCGCTAAATAATTTACCATCGTTACCAATTTTTTAGTTAATTTTATGTTAATAAAAAGTTATTGTTCTACAGAGATTATCAGACAATTGAACAGACAGCTGCATTTTTTCTTTTTATTCTTCTTATTTTTTTTTCTTATTAAGTAGAAAAAAAAATTTAAATACTTTGAAAATTCTAAACTTAAAGATATTAATTTTTTTTATTGTCTCGTGTAATATTTTGCAGTGCATTAAAAATTTAACTATTTGCGACTCAACAACATTTGAAAGATATAGAGAAATATTTACACAGATATTAGAATACATCATTTTATACATGTAAAAAGAAAAAAAATGAAGAAAGGTACTTTTTCAGGTCCGCAATAAACAGAAAATTACATCCTTATGATAAATATTGTTAATTTTTAAATTATCTTTTAGATAATCTATTTTAGATATCACTAGCGTTTTTAATTTTACAAAATTTAGGCAGTTTATTTTAATAATAATAATGCGAAACTGCTCAAATGAAAAATTCACTCAATAATGCCATCTTTTGAAAATTCTATAAAAAGTTTAT
This sequence comes from Maratus speciosus, assembly GCA_963932465.1. Classification (NCBI taxonomy): domain Eukaryota; kingdom Metazoa; phylum Arthropoda; class Arachnida; order Araneae; family Salticidae; genus Maratus; species Maratus speciosus. Next base: position 388,017,394 of record OZ010788.1, on the reverse strand, counting down.
ATTAATAACTGTGTTGGAAGATAGCAGCAATAGATAAAATAATCTTTTAAAGCACTCTGTAAAAACAACATTGAACTTTGGATATGTTGCAGATATGGTACGTGGTAATACAAAGAGTTAAAATTATTTGCTATGATTTATGGGAATTTATGTAAGCGTTCATTCACGGTATATTTCGCACCTTTTCTTTAATTTTATTTCATTGATTAATGTCACTACAGTTTTTGGAAGAATAAAATCAGTTTCTTTACAATACATTTTTTTATTATATGTACAGAATGAGTAGTTTATTTTAACTATTGGATTTTTAGTATATGATGGTATATGTTAAGTAACACTGAAGAATGTTTACCTGATAATCAAACACCCAAAAGATTAGGGAGACTAGGTAGGGTTGACCCAGTTTTTACAAAATGATTTTTTATCTTTTAAATATCGAACGTAGAATATAGTTTTATATATCAATTTATTCGTTATACAATCAGCTATCAAAATAAAATTGCTACATAAGTGTAATATATAAGAAATTTGAAAAATGATTGATTTTAATCATGAGAAAATAATGGGTCAAGGCTCCCCACATATGGGAGGGTTGCCCACTATATGGGAGTTTTAATCCACTTTGTTTTATATTGAAATATTTGTGAATAGAAATAAAACCATACTTTAAAAGGCAAAATTACTTTATGGTACATGATTTAATTATTATAAAAAAGCATTTTTAAAAATATGATGCTTAAAGAAACCTATTTAAACGCAATCGCAGATCAGAGGATACATATTTTGTTTAAAACGGGATTTTGTCTGAGCAGGTATAATGATACAGCAGAGAAAACAATATTAGATAGTTTTAGTATTTAAGACAGAATGCTGCTAGAGACAGGCTCCGTTTTCAAAAGGTTTCATGCATTATTATGTCCGGATTTAGTAGTCACTGCCCCGCTTGTCTCCTTACCCTACTTTTTGAGACATTCGACTTAATAACTCTAGTTGTCACATAGTTTGGCTTCATCTCTATTCATCATTTTTAAATTTGTCTACATACCTTTCTAAAGTTTTTCGATCAGTGCTATTTTTTTTTGTAGTTGCATGGGTATTTAACTTATCATTAACATATTTTAACCCTTGTTGTAGCAAGGTACTTTCAGTACTAAAATGTTGAAATAAATGACTGGCACCAGAATATACAAACAAATGTATTTGGAAATGTCATAAATGCTATATTTTACATATATATTAAATGAAAAAGATTTTAGCAAAATTCTTGTGCTATCGTGGCATTTGGGAATTAAAGTTACATGGTTTCATAAACCTACCACTGCCCCTGAAACGGTTAAGACTGCTTCTTTCATACTTTCTCGTCCATTATAGTCTTTTCCATTGTTTCTATTTACCTATTATAAGTAATATTTAAATGGAAAAAAGTTCCTATCAACTTTCTCATTTATATTGCCTTAATTTTGTTTCTACACTGTATACTATAGCAATTTTTCACATCTTTCTTTAATCAGTTTTAAACGTTTTCTTTTCAATCACCCCATTTTACGGTAGCTTTGCAGAATAAGTTTACATTCATTTTTATATACAACCATTAATCTTTCATTATGCACAATGTATAATAAAAAAAATTTCCCCAATCTCTTAATTAACACATTGCCGAAGGGCAATTTTTATCAAATCTGAATTATAAAACAGTAGAAGTTCCTCTCGGTCCTGAAAGTCTTTTGTAAATTGTTGCTCTAGATTGGTTTCCCAAGCTTATGCATCTCTAAATATCTTACAATGTACGAATTTATATATAAAATGTATTACAATCTAAAAAAAATTATGAACAAAATGATATAAATGCATCTTCTGTAAGATAGAAACCACGCCCTTAGTCAATGTTGTTTTCTGAATGAAAACGAGAATTCTCTTTTCCCATCGTGAATGTGTTAAGGGAGCCTTAAACATCTGGTCAACCCCCCTCACATTGACTGGGTCAAGCTTCCCCACACAGCCCTTTTCTAAAAAATAGCATATTGTTTATTTTAAGCCTAACGTACTGAATAATCTTTATGCCTGGAATGAAAGCTCGATATCTTTGCATTACTTAAAACCTGCTTACTTAAATTTTTATGATATACTTTATCTGAAAAAAAGCTTACAAAATATTTCAAAAAAACACAACTTTTAGGTGAAAACGTCTCACAATTCATTTTTTCGACAACTATTTCGATTATCTGTATGAAACAGAGACTGTTGCTTGAGGAGTCCAGTAGTTTTGGTTGACACCTACAGATAAAACTCTGAAATTATTTTAAATATGGAAATTCATCGGTCGCTCAAGCCTCCCGTATGGTCAACCCTCCCTAGCCTCCCCTAAACTTTATTTCCACATTTTAAAATTTCAAAATGTAAGAATTTACTACAAATGTAACTTAACCCATTTTCGAACAAGCTAATTTGAATGGAATGCCTATGCTATATTAAATTCATTATTATTATGCTTTGTATGATGAAGAAAAGTAGTAAACATTGAAAATTGTCATAATTCAAATTATATATATTTTTTATTTATATACTACGTAATTCGCTACCACCTCTGCATACATTAAGCAATAAAACAGCTCAGTAAAACAACATTTTTACTTTCTTCTATTATTTCATGAAGAAAGTAGTGGATTAGTGAAAATTTTTTACTTCTGATTTTCGACGGATTTATGCGTTTCGGAAAGTATATAACACGGATTAAATATTTTAGAAAAAGTCTGTCTGTATATGACACAGACTTTGTGGGCAGATCTTTTTCTCAAGAACTGATGCTAGGAATCAATTAAAACCTTAGATTTAGTTATACCTTGATATAAATTGAAGCGGTTTAGTTTTTGGTGTAAATCACCCAAATGGTGGCACAGCTATGCTGCAGTTTTCACGATTACCGCAATATTTCTATCTGCAGAACTAATGCACGGATTTTCATCACACTTCAGAATGAATTAGACGTTCTCATTAGTTGTTGCCGATAAGGTTTTGGTGTAAATCGCCCAAAAGCTGCGATACTGCATTTTCGTGAAATGCACGATTTTAGCGATAGCCATATGTCAAAAACTAATGTACGATATTCGTCAAACTTCATATTCTGTTAGACCTTGACATAAGTTAGCGCTAATTAGGTTTTCGTGTAAATCATGTAACAGCTGGCGTTGCTATGCTGCATTTTTCACGATTTTCGCGATAGCTATATCTCAAAAACTAATGCACGGAATTTCATTAAACTTCATATTTTATTACTCTTACAAATAAATATAATCTTATTAGACTTGGGTAACTACCGCTGTCATTTTTATGCTCTTTGTGTTGGTAATTTTGGTTGCAGAGTCCAGAAAATATCATGTTTACTTTTACGAACTTTTAAGTATCTCTCTCGCTTAGACTGAAATAAGACCCTGATGATGGCCACAGGGTGGCTGAAACTTGTTGGCTTTAAATTTTTAAACTTTTATTTAATGTTTTAAAAGTATCAGCTTTTATGTAGTGTACGTCTTTAAATAAATATTTTTAATTATTTTTGTGCTTTTATTTTCAAGACGTAATAGTCCTTCAATTTATTTATTAAAATGATTGGCTTTAATAGTTTTTGTGCTGTTATATGCAGACAGACGGACAGACATACGGACGGACTAGACGGCGACTATGGGTGCTACGTATTTATATAATTACGAACGCACCTACAAATCACGCCAAAGCTCATAGAACCGCAAGCAATATGTTGTTTTGCTTTCAGTCCTAGTTGACAAATACAAAATTAAATTTAAAATTAGAAAAACTACTGTCGTTGGCATTATGTTCCTTAATACATTAAATGTGAGGATCTCAGGAGCCAAGGGTATAAGTGACAAAATTGAAAAAAATTGAACTAAGTGCACAGACGACCTGGAAATATGCTGATTTTCTAATTATGTGTTGTGTTTTAGAGATCAACCACTTTTGCCGAATAATAATCAATATTGATAAATTATAAATTTAAAGAAAATTGCACTCCACTTTTTTCACATTTATTGAAATAAGAGTTCAAAGACCACTGTGGAACATGCAGTAGTTTCCTATTTCAATTCAGTCAGTTATTCTTGATGATCAACTTTAACGTCAATTACCTTTGAACTCAATTTACTCCGAATCGAAATTTTGCCACTTGTACCGCTTGACTCCTGATGTCCTCATAAATGTTTGAATATATATATTTGTATATATATTTGTGTGTGTGTTTAAAAGTGAAAATAACAAAATATGTTATTTTATTAATGAAATTGCAGCTTGTGTAAACATTAAATGAGTGACGACTCATCAGCAGGATCTTGTCACAATGGAGTGAAGATTAAAAACATAAAGCAATGAAAATCAATATACGTACCTTGTTAGATGATAGTTATGTACAAATCGTTAAAATTTAACCACACAGCCTGGTTAAGGATTTTGAATCCATGATTTCGGCAGATTTATATGTCTTGAAAACACCTAAATCCCTTTTGACTTTTTTCAGCATGACGTGTGTTTCCGAATGCGTTAACATATTCGATAGCTTCAGAACAAACTGTATCAACGAGTAGAAATTTAATATAAAAGATTATATTTACAAATGGATGGATGTACTAGATTTTCTGTATTATAACGACAAGAACTGAAATTATAAATGTTAGAAATTCGCATTAAAATTAATAATATTTATTTGAATTGACAGCATTTGGAACTTAAAAGATTGATTTTGATACTTAGAATTTGTTTTAAATCCATAGAAATATACTATATTACAATCCTAAAAATTATTAAAATAATCCAGGGTAAAGAAGTTATCTATAATTATAGAAATTACTACAGCTTCAAATGAAACTGTTATTTTAATATTAATTTTCTTAAAAAATTTAAGATTTGTATGTTTTTTCAGAATTTGTTCTAAATCTATATAAATGCATTGTTATTTTTTTATTTTTAAAAAGATACAATTTAAATAAATGAACAAAATTTTAGCAACTTATTTTTCACAACTGAACTGCCTGAACACAAAATAATAAAAGTCATTATTTGCATGAAAATTATATTGTGTATTGTATTACAAACCAAATAGCTTGAAGTCATCGAATACATAAAACGGCTATTTGCTTCATTGCATTTCTACATTACGACACATGGAGGAATGAGATAGATGGAGTTGCAGTAAGATGGTTGGGGCGGGTGACGCCAAAAAAGTAACCCTAAAATCCGCTACAGAAAGCCCAAACAAAACCACGTGCTTTGACACGCCTATCAGTTCAAACCGGTTTAAACCGGTATTTCTTTGCTTTCATTTTTTACCGTCGGAAATTGTTATTCAAGATATGATTAAAATTTCGATAAAAGATGACTTATGCGCTGTTATAGGATGTAATACTAGATCAAAATGTATCAAAGATACTAATATATCACTTCAAAGAATTATTTGATTATTTAATCATATGTATTTTAAATATAAATAAATATCAGAAGCGTCTTTTAAGATTTTACTTGAAAGGGTAACTTTCTTTCGTTATTGTCCGAAAATGGTTTGCACTTGAAAATCTAGATTTTCGATTAATATTTGTAATTTAAGTTTTCATACATAATTTTAAAAGAATGCTTTCATCATTATATTTTATCTGTTTGCATGCAATTATTAATATGCTGTTAAAAACTAATAAAGACGTTTATCTAAATTAGTAGCGATTGATACAGTCAAAAATGGGGGCCTATTTGAAGCGCAATCACAAAATTTCATTCCATCAAAGAAACTCCATTAATCAGTTTGAATTACTTGAGTTTTGAAACATATTATTATTTGCAAAAAAATAAGTTCCCTGACAGGAAACTTTTAGCTGTAAGAATGAAATTATTATCAATAAATGCTTGGCTCGCATTTGAGTAATTGGACTTGACCGTTCGATACAAAGTTTTATTTTTCACAAAATTGTTATGCATATCTCAAGGATAACTTTTTCTTTTAAGAAAATTGATACCAAAAGAAAAACAAAACTTCCATCTATACCATTGCCAAAACTTTCTTCAATCTCATACATGTTAATACTTCAAAATTCGCTATCACACTGCCAAAATTAAATGGCAATCTATAAACCATCATGAGGATTCTAAAGATATGAAATTCCGTGCATTAGTTCTTAAGATAAGGCTATCGCTGAAATCGTGGAAATCGAACAAACTGCAGCCTAGCAGCACCACCTATTTGGTGCTTTACACCAAAACCTATGATGCACCAAAACCACCAAACAACAACATATGTCAACGTCAAACTGAATCTGAAGTTTGGGGAGAATCCGTGCATTAGTTTTTGAGATAGAGCTAGTGCGAAAATCATGAAAATTCTAGCGTAGCAGCGCCACCTATTGGGTGATTAACACCAAAATCTATCAGCAACAACTTGTGTTAACATCTAATTCTGAAGTTAGATGAAAATTCGTGCATTAGTTCTCGATAGAACTATTGCGGAAATCGTGAAAAATGCAGCACAGCAACGCCAACTGATGGGCAATTTACACCAACACGCAATCAGCACCAAGTCATATCAAGGACTAACTGAATCTGAAGTTTGATGAAAATCCGTCCATCAGTTCTTGAAATAGAGCTATGCGCAAATCGTGTAAAACCTGCAAAATGCAGCATGGTAGCGCCACCTGTTGGGCGATTTACACCAAAACGTAATAAGCACCAACTCATATTAAGGACCAACTGAACCTGAAGTTTGATTAAAATCCGTGTATTAGTTCTTGAGATACAGCTATTGCTGAAATCGCGAAAAATGCAGCATAGCAACTCCATCTGTTGGGCGATTTACTCCAAAAACTAATCATCACAAATTTATATTAGGGACTACATGAATATAAATTTTTATTAAATTCCGTGCATTAGTTCTTGTGATAGAGCGCCGACAAAATTTGTGTCACATACTGACAAGTACTTCAGATACAGTACTGTATCGGAATCTTTTGTGTGTCCTTGTAAATGAACAATAAATACTATGCACATCATATTTCACAGCAAGTACATTGTAGTAAATCTGAGTAATTTATGTCTCTTCCATTATATTTCAGTAACATAATATCGCTGTAAACAGTCCCTCACCCCTATATCATTATGTAACGGAATTCTTTTGTGTGGCCCTGTAAATGAATAATAAATACTTTGCAAACCCCATATTCTACAAAATGCATGTTTTACTGCACTTTATAAATGAATATCAATTTCTTTATGTTTTAAATTGTCTAGCATCATTAACCACTTAACGCTCGAATTAAATTACGGTATAAAAATTCAAATTGCTTATTGGCACCACTTTTATGAAAAAGAAATATTCACCTTATTTAATGACAGGAAAAACGATACTAAAATATAGCCAATTTCACTATTTTATAAAACTGCTGGGAATCAAACAGTTTGAGTAAAAGGCACAGCCCGAGAATATGACGGGAGCGAGAATTAAGGGGTTGAAATGCACTTGAAACCATTTTTCCCATTGACCGTAATGTAACAGAATACTTTTTACCGCCCATGCAAATGAACTATAAGTGCCACACATTTTTGTTTTCAATAGCAATCACGCTATAGTAAATGTCAATAACATATAAGAAATGCAGGGTGATCCCAGTATATTTACAAAAGTTAGAGCTCGGCCAGAAGGTCATGCAAACCGAAGACAAACATTTTTCATCTATGTTGGAAAGGGTTAAAAAGAAAGAAAACTTTCAATAATACAATTTTTAGTTCTTATCAAATGTTTTCAAAATTTTATTTACTTTTATTTTGACTTTTTATTATTGTTAATTTTCCAATTCCAATTATTTCAAAAAGCAAACATTTATTTTAATAAATAACAACACAACAAAGACCCTTTAAAAAATGCACCATTTTTTCCTAAAATATACTTCAGCTCTAATTCACCTCTTTACGTGCTTGTGTTGTTTGGGCTTTCTTGGACGTTTAAATTTGAGCGATAAATGGTTTCATATTGCAAACCTTTTTGACGGAATACTGCAACTCCATCTATCTCTTTCCTCCATGATTACGACAACTATAATTTATTAATCCCCGGGACGGTATGCTATTTCTTTCTCCCAGCTTATTTTGTCTCCAAAAAATAACGTTAGCTTACAGAAGGCAGCAATAAACAAAGCAGATGTATCATTGTGCGATTAAATGCTCTATAGCAATTTTTTTAATTTCTAAGCACCGCACATTTTAAATTTTTATACCGTCGTATTGGAAAAAGAAAAGTACTTTTAAATGCAATTTGTCTGAAAACTGTATCTCTATTTATTTTTCAAATATTATTTTTTTGTAGTTTTTAGCACCATTTGTTTAATTTTTGGCAACTCAAGTACTCCATTTGTGTGGAAAGTAAAGGGAAACTAGTTGAAAAATAGTAATTATATCTTTTTGTCGCCATTTTCTCATAACAACCGAAAGAAAATGTAATTAAAATACGTGCTATTTTGGAAAAATATAAACGAATAATTTCGATAAAAGATGGAGCTTTTATAAATTATATTTAATTTTAAGTATCTGTAGACGCTTTCAGTGTGACCTCAGTCATGACGTTTTGGTTGGAAACTGACTCCAAACAAACGGTTGCTATGCGTCATTTCTTTTTAAATATAAACTGTAGAAAATGTTACCAGTGCATATGAAGTATTAAAAGACTTAGATGTGAGATATAGATATAAGATATAGCTCCAACACACATACAAAATAGAAAATACAACATAGCAACCTTTGTTTGGGGTCAGTTTCCAACCAAAACATCATGAATGACGTCAAGACTGAAATCGTCTATATTAATGTTACAAACAAATGAATGCCTATGAATCATTAGATAGCCGATTTTTTGTCGAGTTTCTTTAATAACGGCATATTTTTGCTGCATTTGTGTATTATTTTGTGATAGGGACATCCTTATGTATGCTTTACTGTAGATGTTTAAGAGTGGATTGTAAATGTGGAATTCTTAAGCGGATGCGAATGACGTCATTTTAGATCAAATAAAAGTGTGCGCTTTAAGTCTTAAAATTGAAATTGGTTTTGTACTATTTATATATACATATATTTTTTTTAATCGGGGGGGGGGGGGGGGGGGCGACAATAAATTCTGAAAAAGCAGAATTCCTGTTTTCTAGTAATTACGCTTTTTTTTAATAATACAATTACAAATTCATATATTTATCCTACGGAACCCTCTGTGCGCGAGTAATACTCGCACTTGACCGTTTATTTAATTTTTATTATCGTCTGCATACTCGAAAATTTCATAAACGGTATATAATACTCGATATTTCAAAAACACTTAACTTATCGTCTGCTGGAGTCTAATTTTTGTATGCTACGTGAAGAGAAAAAAAAACTTCAGACGATTTAAGATTATTTGTTATGAAATATCTGATTTAATATGTATATAAATACATAAATCATTTAACAAATTTGAAATATGTCTAAAGTAAAAACAAATAGTCAAACGATAAAAAATAACCTTAACTTCTTTGATCTAAATATCTGACATTTTTACTTCCAAGTAAATGAAAGTATGAGGTCATTTTACCTAAATGAGACGCAATTACCCATAGTTTTGTCGCATTTAGGGTATACTTTGCATTTTATAAGATAATAAATATATATTGTATTAGTCAGACAATTATTGAACACTGGGCCATTAGTTCAAAACTCACTTGTTTTCCAGAAATAGAATAAATATCTGTAGTATAATCACACAATATACTATTGTAGCATTTAGGTAACTTTTGTCGCATTTACGGAAGTTAAACCTAAATGAGACGTCCAAAACCCTAAATGTGACAATGCGTTTCATACATGTCAATTTATTTGAAAATGTTCATCTAACCCTTAACTGCTGTGACAGAATTTGTCGCATAGCTATCGTGAACGATCACCGAGGCGCTGATGAGAAATAAATAAAAAGCTTCATTAAATCATAGGATGTTGTTTCTGTATTAACATTAGTACAGTACTATTATAATTTAAAATCAGTTGGTCAAATGTTTCTAGCATCAGTACTAGGGCTCCAAACGAAACAAAATTTCACAAATATTTATAGTTAAACGGAAAATTGAAAGTAAATCCGTGAATATCTTAAAAGGAAATGGTCAGTGAGACCGCTAACAGCAGTTAATGGTTAAACACTTGTCGTGGAAAATGTCATTTAAAATTCGCGAGTGAATTTTAACCCTTATCACCATACTAGTGTGATTGGGATTCTGTAATTTCAACTGCGTATATTTTTATTGGTGATATAGTGATAATGTAATATAACACATAATTCCTATAAAAAGTTTAAAAAGGAATCGAAATAGGATATTGATTTTTATCAAAAATCTTATTTTGTTAATGGAAAATATAAATTAATTAAAATATGATTTAAATAAATCAACATTTTAAATTTTGATCGGAGTGAATTCGCAATACTATGGAGTTTGCGATTAAAAGAGTATTTATAAGATATTTATAACATTGTTAACAAGAATATTTATTACATGTAACTCGAGTTATTATAAAATGTCACATGATAAATATGTATGAGTTATAAGCTGATAAAATCGTGCAATGTTTCTAATAATTCGATTTCAGCATACCTGATTAAGCCAAAGAGAGGCCCAGAGCCTGACATTCTGCTGCCGCCACCCCCTCCTTTTTCTTACATTTTCTCAACATATTGAACACTTTCTATGCCTTAGAATGCATATATGGAAGCATAAACACTCATTTAGATAAACACAGTTTTCTTTTTGATCTTATTCTAAACAAAAAGTAGAAAATGTTTATTATAATGAGTAAAAGTTGAAAACCGAGTCAAAATATCAGATTTCAGAAAAGTGAAAAAAAATAGATATCTCCAAACAAGGCCTTAACTCAGCTGCATTTGGTTTAATAAGGTTCGCAATCTATACAAGATTTTTCAGAATTTTCACCATATAAATGCATTGCGAATTCCGTAATCACATATCTTTATTCTCTGTCTCAAATTTACATGGCTATTCTTACGCCATTTTTAAAAATTAATAATTTTAAAAAGAATTTTTCTGTTTGATAATTTTAAACACTTATTTAAGTACCCGATTAAAGACAAACACTGTTGGAGTATCATGCTAAAATTCCTTATTTACTAATTCAACACAGCTTAATTAAACATAATTTCTGCTTTACACGTTATTATAATATATCAAAAATAGCATATAAACTTGCCACATTAATTCCCTAAAACCTTCTCCGCATTTATGGCATTCAGTTTGTCGCTAATAAGTATCTTCAGAAAACGGAATTAGTAAAATGCGTAGAATATTTTATAAATCTAATTTTATAATCGGTCGCCTTTTCTTAAGCTTACAATACAGGTAAACGAAACATAAGTTGTAGCCCTTTATGCCCATAGAGATATTTGATCTTCAAAGTTAAAAAAGAAAACTCTGAGCCATTTTCGGGATTTTGTACCCCATTTAGGGAAGATGGGGCGCTTTTTACAGAATGATGCCTATTTTAATCGACATTTTTTTTTTTAAAGAAAACATTTTAAATACAGAGAAATGTTTCGGGTTTTGCTCCTGAACTTCAGATGTCTCATTATATAGCATTTATTTAAGTTTCTCCTATTAACCTCTTAACGGTCGCATTAAATTATGATTAAAAAATTCAAAATGCTTACTGGCACTATTCGTTTTATTTAGTGATAAGTAAAATGATACCCGAAAGCCAATTGTACTATTTTAAAAACTGGTGGGAATCAAACAGACAGACACAGCCTTAAATATCACAAGAGCGAGAATTAAGGGGTTAAGATATTAAGTACAAGGACATTCTCGTATTTAGAGGTAATCACATTTAGGCACAATGACCTTGTATAAATTTGTCCGTTTTAATTTCCGTTGATTTCCTACTTAATTCGTTTTTAAAAATAAACGATTATTAAAGAGTACAACATAATTCCACAACTGACGTTTTACCTTTAATTGCAATTTGAAAAGGATCTATAAAAACATAAATAAATGATCTTAAATTTGTTTTGGCAAATATTTTTATTTATTTCGGATATGTAATAGAAAATATTTCACGGTTGCAACGGCGATGTCTGTTTACATTCTGAACGAAAAAATTTGAATCTTGCATAAAATAATTTAGACCTTACTGTAAATTTTCAGTAAAGGCAATTAATATATAGGCTTCTTACCGGTGTAATATCTGTTTTACTGTTTTTTCAAACATATAAACAGTCTGCGTATAATCAAATATATATCAAATTCGGTTTTTAAATTCAGTAATACGGAAATAATAATTCCTCTTAAATACTCTATCTTCAATATGACGTAATCACCATGGGAACCTGGAGTAATTACCTATCATGGTATATCATTGAATTTATTACGTTGATAGGATTTTATAGAATGAAAAAAAAACTTTTATTAATATTTTTTAAAGTTTTGATTCGATTTTCATGAAATATGAAATGATTCGACAAAATTCTCAAACCATTCGGGTGGGTAGTTTTTGCGCTATTATATGCGGACAGACGGACAAACAGACAGACAGCAACTATAGGTGGACCAGACGGCAACTATAGGTGAAACGTATTTATGGAATTACGATCGAACCTAAAAAGCAGATTTGTTTAAAAATATTTTTGCAGAAAATATATCAGTGAAACTATATGCACTTTCATTTAAATAATATTTCCTATTTTAATATAACCCATTAAAATTACAGTCGGAAGCTGTTGCAGCGTATAATTTACAAAGTACTGAATAAACTATGTTTTCTAATAATAGTATTCCTACATTTCTATTTTTTTCTTTTCAAAATAAATTATAATTTATTAAATAAAATTTAAAACTTTTATGTAAGTAAATTGTATGTCACTGTGGGCATCTATAGATATTCGAGTAATAGGATGTGTGTATGCATATGACCGCGGTGCGGGGGAGGGGTATACCTAATCAGACACTATGTAACTTGTTGATAACAATCTTTTGTACCTGTGATGGAATTTCAGCTACTTCAAATGTCTTGAGAAGGAAAGACCCAATTTCTCAAACCAAGGCACTGTTCGAAATGTCAAAATGAATCCAGATGGAATACCTATGCTGGAAAGGACAAGCAATGTAAATTTCGGATATCAAATGTGTGTGCGTGTAGGGGGCGGGAACATCCTAGCTACTATTGACTCCATTAGCATGAAGAGGTCTTTATCTAAGCTCGCTAATGTTTGATGGCAAGGCTTATAGAAAAACAAGATTAAAGTAGACTAATTTATCATAATTAGAAAAACAAGTTGGAAATTCCACGTCAAACGTACCAAATGAGGTGCATTAGTACTATAACTAGTTTCTTAAATATTTTTTGCATATTGTACTGAATGTATATTTTAGAGCACTTCATAAGTGCATATCAATTTCATTCTGTTCGTTGTAACATCATTAAAATGCACTTGAAATATTTTTTTCCCATTGGCCGTAATGTAACGGAAAACTTTTGACCGTTCCTGTAATTAACTATCCATCCGATTTTCATAATATTTGAAATTGCTCGGGAAAAAATTGTTGAAATTATATATTTAAAATTTCAGACAATCGTTTGGGTAGTTCTTGCTCTGTTATATGCAGATGGATGGACCGACAGACAGACGGACCGAACTACCACTATAGGTGCTACGTGTTTATATAATTACGAACGCACCTAAAAATGCACTTCCACTAATTAACTTTAATATACAGAATTTCGGACACGGTATAGTATCCGAAATATTTTGTGTCCCTGTAAATAGTATGTATAACAATATATATATATATATATATATACTAATATATATACATTTTATAACTATGTATGTAAATTGTAGTAACGTATATCAATTTAATTATATGTGAAATAGTTTAAGATAATTAAATTAAGCCGCAAAGGATGCTTTCGTCTATATCATTATGCAGCAGAATTCTTTTGTGTGGCCCTGTAAACCAATAATAAATAACCTTTCCACCGCATATTTTACAGAATGTATATATTAGTGTAGTTCATAAAATCATATTAATTTCATTATGTTCGAACTGGTGTAACATAATTAAAATGTGATTGAAACTATTTTTTTTTTCCATTAGCCGTAATGCAACAAAATACTTGTGATTGTCCTTGTAATAGATCTATACATCCGATTTTCATCAAATTTGATATGTCTAGACAAAATTCTGCAACAATTATATAGCTTAAATTTCAAACCATGCGGTTGGGTCTTTTTTGCGTGTGCGGACAGACGGACAGACAGATTGATAGATTGTCATACGGACGAACCAGACGAACGCACCTAAAAACGAGAAAAACAGTTCGAACATGAGTAGTTTATTCCAATACATTTACTATATATATTTGTATAACATTGATTTTATGTTGAATTCCGGAAAAAAATTAACTTCCGCCCTCCCCTTTTTCTTTTGTTTTTAGTGTTTTCAATCTGAGTTTAACAGTTATTGATTAGATTATATTTTCATATTCGTAATAAAACTTGACTTTTTGTATTTTCATGTGCACGAGCTCTACAAGGCAGCTTTTTATAGAAATACCAGAAATAATTAACGAATTACACTCGCATTTTTATCTTTGTTACTCTCGCATACTTTATATTCTTATGCTGCGCATTAAGTCAATTCCTCCTTCTTCTTTTTTTTTTTGGATTGCATTGCATAGAATCAGTGATGCATTGCAAATGAAAGGGTAAATTTCTATTGACTTTGAGGATAGATATGGATATGGTTTATTATGAGCTCAGTTGAAATCTGGTAAATCGGACATGTGTTTGGTAAATTTGACCGATTGTAGCTGGAAAAGCGTTTTTCAAAGCTAAATTTTCAATTTTGGCGATTAAACATTTTGGCTACAAATTGATTTTACACTTTACAAAGTTTCAGAATACCTCGCCATTATGACTAGATTCCTGACTCAAATAGTGTCATCTTATAGGTGTTTTTAAGTTCTTTCCATTTATGTGCTTATGCTGCATGTACTGTACGTTTATCAGAAACCTCAGAAATCTGGGGTTTTTTTTCAGACTTCACGGTATTTCGTTCTACTTACTATAATTCGTAAATTGTTAGTGATAGTAGAGGGTTCATGTGTAGTTTTATGCTCAACATGGGCAAATATTTTTTAACTACATGATATTAACTCGTTTTTGTTTGTCAGGTTAGGTCAAATTCACAATGTATAGTAACAGTCCATTACGGTTCTTGATCAGTTTCTGACAAGATTGAAACTTTCTTTATACTGTTCATTGTATTTGAACATATTTCGAAAGACATGTTCGCTAATTTATATTAGATTGATTAATTATTTTTTTGTAATCTGAAACTACATTTCTTTTTTACATATATATAGAAACTGATGTGATAATTCCTGGCCTGGTGACATCTTAACATGAAAGATACAAGTTATGGGACAACTTAATATATAAGGAAAAGAAGTTGACATACTCCAACATACACAAAGTCAAGACTGAACTCAAAATAATCTGAATAAATAAATGTATAATGATATGTGATTATAATGCATATTGACGTAAAATTCTATGTTAAAATCATTTAGAATTAAAATCAATGGCTTAAAAATTTTGTATCTCGCAATGCATTTCAGCATGCCTTTTAAAAGATAAATGGACAAAATTTAATATGCTGTGTAATAATGTTTTAGGACATACACAAAACGTCCAACTCAAAATCGCAAACATGATACCGCAAACGAACGAATGATGGTTAGAATTTAAATTAAGTTTCGAATTTTAAAAGTCAAATAATAAGCATTTTTTTTGTTTACATACAAAACACTCACTAATGGTAGCAAATATGTATATAAGTATAGTTTAAGTAAAAATAGTATGTGAGGTTCAATTACGAAACTTTCATCGACCAATGCATACGGAAATAAACAATTTTTAATATTCAATATCTATGTTTCTGTACAATATAACCAGTTGAAGTCATGTAACGAATTTCAATAAAAATGAAAAAACAGAAAACGTTTGCGAATAGTCGGAAACATTTATGAAAGTTTCATTCAAGAAATCTCTATTCAGTAAATATAATTAATAATTTGGTATATCGGATAGGCTTTTCAATTTAGCTTAAAAAATGATGAGGTCGTGCAAGGCCTTAATAAAAGGAATTTCAATAATATTAATTGTTAAATTTCTTTACCCGACTGAAAGCAATAAACACTATATGGCCAATGATGATTGGTCACTTCGATTTTAGACATTTTGTTAAATATCTATAAAAATACATAAGGAATTATCCTGAATCTCCAGTTTAAACAGAATAGTGTAGGTCATGTATTTCCGCGAAGAGTTTTTATTGATACCCCATATGGGACCGTCAAGAAATTGAAAAAGAACGAATATCTTTCGGATAACCCGGTAAAAACAAATGTAGCAAAAGCCTTCGAATTATAGAACATGATTAAGAGGCTTATTGTAATAAACTGTGTTCATTTTTATGAGGCTATCACGTATACTAGTAGATAAATTAAGGTTTTTTATAAAAACAGCCCCAAATTTTGCCAAGTTTGTTGCTTATAAATTGTTGTAAAATAGTTCTTAATATAAAAAAAAATGTTCTTTTCAGAAAATATGACAAACAACATTGTACACAATAACCTGTAATCAGAATTTAAAAAATAATAAAAATTGGATGCAAAATGAGCAGGTTTACTAAACAAACTACACTGCGCATGCGCGAATGCATTCACATTATAATATGCATAATGTATTAGCTAAGTGTATAGAGCAACTTTTGTGAAAGTCTCAAAAATATAGCTTGAAAATTCTGAAAATTATCGCCCATAGAATAAGCTCGAAATCCGTTGTTCCCAAAAGGAAGCAAAAACATGAGGAGCTGTAACCAAATAACTGTTGATTAGTTCAAAGATGGCGTACGCAATATGGCATAAAGAACATAAAGCAGATATCGAATTAAATAGAACCCCATACTGCATTATCAAGATCAGCTCAAACTCAACCTATGAAAGTAGATTTTAATAAATTGAAAATTATCTTTCGTATAAATAATTACCAGGAAGCCATTATCAGAGAATCAGTTGAAGTAATTGCTAATAAAGATACAGCTTGTAATGATGCACTATCATACGATATCCATGAAGTATGGAGAGATTTGCTGCATAATAGATTAAAGCTCGTTTTGTTCAAAAGTTGAAAAACCTTATCAGGCATCACATCTCACGTACAACCTTTAAATTGCAATGCTTTCTTCTATACAATTCTCGAATAAGCGCAAAGAAAATAATAACAACATTTAAATCCCACTGATCACGGAGTTGTAATGGCTGAAAACAGTCTGGATTTTACGAATGCATTTTAAGATATTTTTAATGTACTTTAAATACTTTTATATTATATGTATGTACCTGAAAGTAATTTTTGTACATTTATATCTGCTTTTTTTTAGGTAGATTTCGTATGAAATACTACCTATTGGGATCGTTCCTATGTTGGAATTTCTGAAAAAATTTTGCAGATCTACACCGATCATGACCCCTAGAACGCAAAACCACCCTCAGTAAAAAACTTTATATATATATATATATATCTATCTATCTATCTATCTATATATATATATATATATCACTTTCTTCTGGACACGATAACTTTCGTAATTCTGCACCAATCTCTTCCAAACTGATATATAAAATCAATGGGCATAAAATCTCGGTCAAGTTCGTTAATGGGCAAAATCGGACCAAGGGGAGGGAAATAGGGAGGGGTTTTGTGAAAACAGAAAACCCCCCATAACTTCTTAATTTTTGTACATATCAAATCAGTTTAAAGTTTTTATTACTTCTAAAAATAGGGTCAAAAATTTATGTATCACAGATTTTTGATAAAGTTAAAAATGGGCTCAAGGGGCGCAAAAAATAGGGTTTTTGGGAGAAAAAAATTCATAACTTCGTCAATTCTCAAGATATCAAATTCAATTAATTTTATTATAAATCTCCTTAACATTATCTAAAACTTTTATATTCACAAGTTTTTGATAGGAGCAATTCGTACCGCAAAAAAAATTAAAAACGAAAACAAAAAGGGCGTTTGAAGAAGAAAAAACTCCATAACTTCGTCAATTCTCAAGATATAAAATCCAATTAATTTTATCATGTATCTCCTTAACATTATCTACAACTTTTATATTCACAAGTTTTTGATAGGACCAATTCGTACCGCAAAAAAAATTAAAAACGAAAACAAAAAGGGGGTTTGAAGAAGAAAAAAATCCATAACTCCGTCAATTCAAAAGATATAAAATCCCCATGAATTTATCATATATCTTCTTAATATTGTCTACAACATCTATACAGACAAGTTTTGGATAGGACCAATTCTTAGAGCAAAAACAAATTAAAAATACATACCGGTTGAAGTAAAAAATGATCTTAGTAAGGGTGTATTCAAATCCAAACTGCTTATTTTCTGACTCATTTTACAATTCATTTTTGCTCTCAAAGGCTTCCAATTGGTACGTTTTCTTACTCAGAAACTATATAATGTACCGTAATGGTCGATTTTCTGATAGGGGCAGAATATATTTTTAAAATGCTGTTAAAAAGGGCATTTTGAACCGAATTTACCGAAGCGGATTGTGTTGGAAAAATCATTGTATTAAGGATGCGCTTAAATCCAAACTGCTTATTTTCTGACTGGTTTTTAAATTCATTTTTGCTCTCAAACGCATTTAATTGGTAGATTCGTTTATTCAGAAACTATATAATGTACCGTAATAATCGATTTTTAGATAGAGGCAGAATATATTTCAAAAAATGATGTTAAAGTGGGCATTTTGAACGGAATTTCCCGAAGCGATTGTGTTAGAAACGAAAAATATTGTCCTTCTGAGAAAATAATTGTTTATATATCAAGTTTTAATTAATTGAACAAAAAATAAAAACACAGGTCGCTTATAAATCTCTTCAAAAATCACGTCAGAAAGTTTCATATTTTTTTTTAAATTAAAAATGAATCTGGAATTATGCCAGAAAAATTCGAGTTGTTGAGCATGGAAAAGTATTTTTTTTAATACCGCCCTAAAATGATTCTGATAAAACCAGCTATTATATGAAAATGAAATAAAAACTCGTCAAGAGCGGCCATCAGATAAAATTGTTAAAGTGGATTTATCTATAATCATGATTTAGTTTTTGTTTGTGAAATTAGTATATTTGACTTCGAAATCTACCTCTGCCTGTAGGCCGGGCCGGCAGGGATTTTATTAAATGTGATATTTAGCATGATGAATAGTAATATTTTTATTTCATTACATCAACAATAGTTTAGATCAACTTACAATTTTCCCCCAAAACATTAAAAGATCTCTCGACAGTCTTCCGAAATTTAATTTGTGATCAAGTAAAAATTATCAAAATAGAAAATTTTAAAATTAAATATCTCCGATTCTATAAAAAATAAAAAGTGTGGTATTTATCAAGTTGAATAATAATAATCTTATTTCATTACATAAACAATAGTTTAGCTCAAAATCACAATTTCCCCCCTAACCATTAAAACCTCTCACAATAGTCTTCTGCCAATTTATGACTGTTAAATATGCGTTTGAATTTCCATATCTCATAATCTTGATACATACATGTGATTAAAGATGCCCTGTAGTACTGGTTATCATATTACCCCTGTGAAATCATATTCGTAAATCTCAATTATTTTACTTTGAAAATGGCTTGAATTGATTAGCGAAAAATATATTTTACGAAGAAACTATGACTTTGGCCGGTTTAGTATTGTGCACTATAACCAAAATACAAGAATACTTTACTAAAACGAAAAATTCAATTCCTAATATTTTATTTGAAATTTTCAGAAAAAAACAGCATTTATCTAAAGAGGAAAAAAAATAGACCGTTGGGAAATTAAGAGAACATTGAGTAACGTTTTAAAATATCATTTAAGTATAATCAATTTTTAGTAGTTTTTACACTTACTCGTCAGAAATCTGTTTAGATTTTTATTATTCTAGTTTAGAATTTTCCTCATATTGTCTTAAAATCATAAAGCGCTTGCTTTTGTTGACTGTGTAGATAAATAACAAGCTTATATAACGAAGTATATTTTATCTCCTCGCGTCCATTAAATTTGATCTGGAAAATTTTGAAACTGCATCATTAGGTACTTGCGTAAAATATTTTATGCGAAGGAAAGAGACCAGTTATACTTATGAAAGATGTAGTGCTATTTTGAACTACTTTTAAAAATAAATTTATGAATTTATCTAAAAAGTTTATAAATCGTTATATTTATGTGATTTTTGAAGCCCTATAAAAGTATGAAATACACTTTAGGAACGTAAAATTTGAAACGATGTTTTAATATTTAATAGAAAGCTCAAACTTAATTTTTTATAGAATATATCTATTTATTTTTTTTTTCAAAGTGTACATATTTTAGGCTGGAACAAAATGTACTTAGGCGAAAGTGGGCTAAAACAGTATAGTTTGATGAAAATCGAAATTTCAGTTTTACTCAATTTTAGCCACCTATAGCGGAAAATGATTCAAATACTTAGCTCTAGCTACGAAAAAAAAATAGTCATATCACTTATATACTGTCATTTGAGTAATTTCTGTGTTGGAAAGTTTATTTTATCATTCTTTGCTTAAACCCTCAAATTCTGTTAGCGATCTCACAGACCGCTATTTTTTTTCAATTTTTGCAGTTTAACTTGTAATTTTCAGTTTAACTATAGATATTAGTAAAATTTTATTTCATTTGGAGCCCTTGTACTATTGTTAGAGACTTTTGGATAGGAGAATTTTAATTAAAATAGTCCTGTGCAGTTGTGGGAAAAAAAAGTAAACACACCCTACTAACTCCTCAACAAATTATCGTAGACGAAAGTTACTGGTACCGAACGATTGAAAATAAAGTCTACTTTTAAATGATGTATATAAAATTTTCTTGGGGGATCGTCTACATACTAAAACGAATCCAAACTTCATTTTTTTCAAAGGCAATACCCAATTTTAACGAGATATTTCAAGTCTTCGGTTCAAACTATGCCTAGAAACCAAATTTCAAATCATTTAAATGTTAAGTTTTTTTATTATAAACATTCAAATTTAGTTCTTCTAATGTTAAATTACATTTTCATATTTTTATTTATATCTCCTGAAATTATGCTCCTAATGTGCTATTTTTTTGTAGCAATAATACTAATATACCCAAACATAAATACGCTGAATTTGCAATTTTTATAATTTTATGATATGAATTATGAATTATGAAATTAATATTCGAAAGAATTATGAATTGCAACCTACAATTTTTTTGATGGATTTAGACTCGTTAAGTCCTGATTTACGGAAAACCAAAATTTCACATTTTTCTTCGAAGTAGTTTTCAAATTATGCTTAAAAAACGGCAAAATGATGGTTTAAGGAGCCGTCTATGATACGAGTGAGTAGATATTTTGAAATTTATTCTGCTGTACTGTTATCTAACAAGCTTCATTGACTCCGTGAGTGACGCTTCAGGTGCCTTGATCAAGAAGAGTGCTCTCTTGGTTAACAATCGAGTACGGAACTTCAATTCAGCCCTTAAAATACGCTCGTTTTAAAATAATTAACTTCTCGGGAACTTATGGTACGAATTGCATAAAAATTCGTTTATAGGCTAATTGAAGGATGTAGAGTTCATTTATGCTGTCAGAATTGTGTACTACTATTGAAAAAAAAACAAAGTTATGGTTTGTTTTAATATGTAGATGACCCCCTAAGCAGATTTTATATACATCATTTAAAATTAGACTTTATTTCCAATCGTTCGGTACCAGTAACTTTCTTCTACGATAATTTGTTGAGGAGTTAGTAGGGGGTGTTTACTTTTTTTTTCCACGACTGTACATAAAGTTTAGTACTGAAGCAGATATGCGACAATTTTTGTCGCAACAGTTCAGGGTTAACTTTTGCAATTTTCCGAAATTAGCAACAAATTGAAAAACGTTGAAACTTTTTAGATTATTTTGTGTAAGGATTTATCTCCCACATTGAAACTGTCGCTAGCATTTATAGATTCAATTTTATGTCTTCTCTTTGTGACCATCATTCTTTCGTGGTAAAATAACATATTTTATATAGGAGTTAAACGGATATTGGAAAATATTAATTTAAGAATCTGTAAATAATTTTTGAAGAAAAGGAATTGAAAACTTTAAGGATAAGAATAATTATGATTTTTTAAAGTAGATATGGAGATGGACTCCTTTTTTTGCAATTTATCAGATATTCAATCATAAGTTTTACAGTTGAATTAGTATTATTATTAGTTTTGTTCCTTAGTTAAAATAGTAAAATGAAATAAATAGTTCCTTTTTTACAAGAAAGTGCAAACATTTTCATTTTCTGTAAGATTAACTTATCTATAACGTTTTACCCTATTAACGATGTAACACCGGAATATTTGACATTTTATAAATATAAATCATATATTAATAAAATTGTTATGAACTAACCATATGTTTAAAACGGTATTATAGTACTATGTGGATAATGCGAAAAGTTGCATTAAATTCTACTGGAAATTTCAGTTTCACGAAGCAAATAATAAAAATATATGTGATTTTATACACATCTCCCCTGTTCATCAACTACTTTATCACGAAATTAAGTTCATTTTTTATATTTTTGTGTAATACAAATTTGATGCTTCCTATAATCAGTAATTTACATATTAGAATACATATATTGAAATTGTGACAATTCTTTGTTTATCATAGCAAAATGCAAAGTATTCTTAAATAAACAAAAGCTTTTAGACATACTTGTGTAAATTAAATTTCAAAAATCAAGAAATCCGACTGCATAAAAAGCGAACTAATTAGTTATTTCTCATTGCTGGCAAGATCTAGACAACTATTAAAAATTAGGTTAATGAATATCTTAATTTATCTATAAATTCCCTAGCACAAGCTAACAAAAGTGTTGGGCGCACCCTTTTCTCCGAACTTACTTGATCCAAAAGAAAATCTATCTTATAGGGGCCTCTAATTATAGAGAACCTGGTGATCGTAAAAGCCTAGTTAGTTAATAGATAACCTACGGTCATTTACCTAAAAGGTTATCTTGAATAAATAAGACAATGCGTTGTGAAATGTTTAGAAGATAACTAACCTATGGCCAATTGGTTTGAAGGGAAATATATAATAAAATCAAAACCACTAAATATAACTCCCCAATTTTCAGACAAACCAACCCTACAAGATAAATTTAATTATGGCTTTTACATATATGGTCTAATAATAATATTAAGCAGTCAGGTAATTTCTAAATACGTAAAATAAGTAATTAGCAAGACCTTTAACAAATAATAACAAAGAAGGGAATTAATAATAATACATCATTTATTTACACCACAGGCAAATTATATTAAGTTACAATTAAATAATTCATACTTTTACCATCCAAAATAATAACTCGTAAAAAAAAACACTAATTTGGATATTAATTGAAGTTGACAAGTTCTCCTGGGCACCCTATTCCCAATTCAAAACATTTGATATTAAAACGGTACACAATAGAAAAGAGAACATCCATAACATCGTACCTTTTTCCCCATTGGGGTCACAAGATCCTTTTAGAGTTGTAGACTTGACAGTATATATATATATATATCCAAAAGTTCTTTTTTTTTGTTTGTAGAACCACAACACACATATTCGTGTTCCGTAATTTTAGTTTTATTTACACTAAATTCCACCCAGGTCTGGGCCAAAAGCAAAAATGTTTAAATCATTTTTTAAAAAAAAAATTAACACTACTATATTGCTCGTCATAGACAGAGCAAGTAAATATGGGCAGATCAGCCACAAATGGGCTTGAAAAAAATAACCACCGCACTCTGGAACTCTTTTTGTACCTCTGTATTTTTTTCGAGAAAAAGAAAATCTCTCTCTGTTAAAAATTTGCATGTGCGGCCCTGAGTGGTGGATGCGAATTAACATATTCAGCATAATTAAAATCTCCAACCACTCGCCGCTGTCTGGACCCGCCTTCGTGTCGGCCAGTGGTCAGTGGGTCCCCGAAATGCAGAGGGCCTTCCGACCCTCCTACATCCGATATTTCAAACCCCACTTTCCCACGAGACCGCGGGCTCCCACACGAAGATCCTGCAGCTGTCCCATAAAACATGAGGTCATAAAAGTCCCTCTTTTGTACCAAAACTGTCCAATTCTTTACTTTACATCGTAATATCATACATACAGATAGTAACTGGCAATTAAGCTTTCCCCTTAGCAAAACACTTGCCTGGGAAAATACTTAATGCTCTTGGTACCCATCCTTAATAAAATAATAATAATGTACTAATAAATGCATACATAAAAACAATAATACTGTACATTGAAAAAAAAAAAACTTGAATTAAAAAATTAATCAATTAGATAAAATAACTTAGATAAAATAATCACTTAGATAAAAAAAAACTTGAATTAAAAAATTAATCAATTAGATAAAATAATCACTTAGATAAATATATACATAGATGATATCGACAGTAAACTTATTCATATATATATATATCTTTTTCCTTCAAAAAAATAGTTCTAAATATCCAAAATGTTGAAATCATGCCAACATTACTTCCCCCCCAACACAAAGCACTTGAAAGTCCATGTACAGGAACTATAACATCTTTCAAGTGGACCGATGTCCTTATCAAACACCGAAAGCCTCTCCAACGGCTGGACGTTGCAGATCTGTAAGGCACTGGGGCATCTCCTCTATGCTCCCTGATTCACCTCTTCCGTAGTGTTCAAAACTCTGTGAAGTCCGTGCAGAGATAGGAATGTTCATTATCAAATACACGCTGATGTTATCTGTATAGTTCATTAAAATATGCCTGTACCCTAAATTGTACATTGTACATAAGATGAATATTCCTTCTTATTCTGTCCACGGTTTTATGCAGATTTGTATACGGTCCCTAAAGCAGTGTTCCCCATAACCATCACAGCCGCATACTGCATGAGTTCTGTCTCTCTGTGATGAAGGTACAGTCCCTGAATGTTCCCAAAAATTGTATATATGTGTACCAATTTAGAAGAGAAAACAAAAAGTTAATCATAAAAGATAAAATCCCAAAATTAGGAACCTAATTAATTATGCCAAAGAGTTTAAATACTGATCCACAAAGTTTAGCACACTTTTTTACACAAAGCAAGTATTCAGTTCATGACTACATAAGTACAACATTTAAATATCCATATTAAGAAAGGTTTATAACACACAATGAAACATATTTACCAACATAACTTTTTACACCGAATAATCATTTAACTACCAAACAAGCAAATATATCAATACATATTCTTACATTTTTCAAATACTTTTTTTTTTTACAATTATTTCACTACCTTTATAGTTTACAACACACATATATTTTTAAAACTATGCAACCACAATATCTAAAATTGATTCTCATATAGTAAATTCGATACTTTCATTCAGTAAATTACGTGATTCTCTAAACGTACCCTCTAATTAAAAGTTAACCAAATAACTATTAATATTCTCTCAAATATAAGAAACTCAGTCTCAGGCTTAAAAAAAACAAAAAAAAAAAAACAAAACAAAAACAGCACTTCCACCCAGAGAAGGAGATAGAGATAGTAGAAATTTAAAAACAAAAGAAAGCAGAAAAGAAAAAAAAACAGTATTTCATATTATTTTGTGACTGAATCCTTTATCTGAAATTACAAATTATGAGTGTAAGTACTATCATGTTACTTTATTTTAAATAAATTACTCAAACACTCTTCTTCTATTTATTCTTTTCTTTCATATAAATAAGTGAATTGTTTCCACTCATTCACCGCTTCACTACTCCCTTTTCCTCAATAGGTACTTTAAACACCCTAGCAAACAGTGCAATACAAGCTATCGTAAAATTACAATTTCTAATAGCGTCAACAAAAGAGGAGAAAGAAGAAAAAAAAATATCCACTTTTCCAGCTACCCGTTACCTGCCATCGATAACACTTAGAATCGCCCATTATAATGTATCGAAACAGGCTGGAAAGTGATAATTCCAGAGCGGCCGAAGGTCACCCCTTAATGCCAAGCCAAGTCTAGTACGAGCTGGTGCTGGAGTGACCCTTAAGAGAGAGGCGTGGATATTCCGTTTGCAAAGTAAGTAACAATTACTTCTATTAATCCCTGTAATACATGTATTATCTTTACATTACTTCTCCGTATTCCTTAATCTGCACCCTATACACCGCCTACGCAACAAAAACAACTTCTTTTCGTACTATTTACTATAATAATTAACTATAATACAAGTGTTTGTAATGCAAATACGGAAGCCTAGTAGCCATTTTGCTGCATCAATGACATTCCACGAAACCAGTTTCACTTCCTCCCGTACGGAACTGTAGCCTGTTTTCTTACAAACAGCATCTGATATCCTTATTTGATTACTGCCTCCCCTATAAATGTTAGTTCCATTTAGACCTATGAAAAGTGCTAAGAAAAACTCGATATACTTTCTTAAAATATAACATCCAAAAATGTTATTCCTGTTCATTGGAATCCCTCACTTTTACTGACACCTGTATAAGACGAAACTTAATTCGTAACTAATAAAGTTGAACCGCGCCTTCGAATTTACAGTATATTGCAGAATAAACGGGTTCTGTATACTTTATATTAAAATATCCTAAACAATTAATTTTGTATTCACCCCGAGAGAAAAAAAAAAGAAAACAAGGGAAAAAAATTATCAATAATAACACCACGAATACTCTTATCTAAAATATATAAATATCGTTTTCAACTGATACTCTTAAAATTGAATTAAAACCACGAATGCTTTTTCTTTCTTTCTTTCTTTTTTTTTTTGTTGTTGTATGTGGAAACCCTTATTTTTTTAAATACAATACCCTAATACCTGCACCCAATCTATATTTTTACAGGGGAACCCTGAAGAAAGACATGATCCTCTTCCACACAATGCCGGCCGGCTACAAATAATTCTCCGCCTGCAGAGAATATCAATGCCTGGAAGCTGATCAGCCCTCTTTCTGCTCTCCACACAAAAATGTAAGTAAAAATTAATTTAAATAATGATTTAATTATTATTCCACAAGAGAAAACAAAAATTATAAATAGATTTTTTTTTTTTTTTTTTTTTTTTAACCTACAGTGTTCAATAATACATTTTCTTTTCATTTTAACCTAGCTCTCCCAGTTCTGATACCCCTGGTAAACCCTTTTATGTACTCTATATTTTCTCTTACGTGTAGATTTTTTATGTTACTTAAAAAAAAAAAACAAAAAAAAGCTGTATTACCTCGTAACTAAAAAGATATATATATACCAAAAGAGTCCGTAGAGAGAGAAAAAGAAAATAATAATAATTAATTTTGTTTTTCTTTTTGCGTATTTACTTGCATTATGAAATTTATTTTGTTATATTTATTTAATTAATTTGTATTATTTCAAATTTAATACATACCAAAAAATAAAAAAAAGATATACCAATAGATAAAAATTCTTATTAATTTAATTGCAACCTACATTCGTTAATGAATTTTTTACCATCCAGTATGCACCACACTTGACGGGATTAAATTGTTTAAATCTGATAATAGTCCTTCCTTTTTTAAAAATGTAAATTTTGACTAACGAAAAGACGAGAAAAAAAAATTATCCTCTACTTTAATTTATTTTATCTTAATTTGTTAAAGATATTTTCTAACCCAATACCGTTTAAATGTCCTATATATCTATACGTAATGTCTTTTTATGTACTATGCTAATACTATGCGGGTTATTTCAGTGAACAAGAAGAAGAAAAAAAAATTGTTGCTCCTGGTTAAAAAATTACATCTGGCGGTCGCAATGTGGCGAACCTTCCTGACTGAATCCAGGATTTCTACAGAGAGCGAAAACCGGTAAGATAAAATTACCATTTCTGCATGCCTGTCTTTGAATACATTTTGCATGTTTCTCTGAAATGCACATAGATGGCGCTAGGCGACTGTTTATTTACATTTGACCCTTTAACTTTTCGTGACCTGTAGTAAACATTGCCCTTGGGGTGTAACCGCTACCTTCTACACACCATAACTAGCATTTATTAATAAAAATACTTACTTAGGACAATATGAATTGTTTTTCTATTTATACTAGTAGAATATATATATATATACATAAGGTATAAATAGTATTAATCTTAATTATTTATTCATTATTATTTTTTTTTTTTCGCACACTTAAATCTTAAATTATTTCTTTTCGGTGTCAAGCAATCTGTATTCCGAAAAGATGAAATGCAAGACTGACACCAGAATTTAAAATCAAATTTAGAAGAAAAAAAAAAGTCTTCATTATTTTCTTATTCATAAAAGGGGGGGGAAATCCAATTGAATTTTCTTGATGCCAGTATGTTTAAAACTATGTGTCCGCTAGAGAGGCCACAACATTTAAACTTCGAACCGAATGCCTGCTGGTCAATTTATTTTTATTTATTTAATTTCTTACTGCACGTACTCTGCATGACAGTTTTTTATCTGTTTATTTATCTGATTTTAAACCGCATGCCTCTGCATGACAATTCTTTATATATATATGAAATGTGATAAAATGTTTTCAGGCAAGGTGAAGCAGATGTTTGTCTCTAATTTACTATTTTTATTTATTTATTTATTTTATTTTATTTTTTTTTTTTTGCACAATACTATCTGTTTTGTATTTAAATACAATATGAATTTGAATCTTATATATTGATGTGTGTGCATAGGGAGCCCTTTTCCAAACCTACTGATTTTCTTTTTTTTTTGTTTTTACTGCTTATCAGTTTATTTGATTAAGATTTTATTTCTATAAATATAATGTATCCATTTCATTCGAATCGTTTGTAAAATAACTGGAACCGTAAATACCCTTGTTATATATTTACTTTTCTTGGGAAGAAAAAAAAGTACATCCCCAAAAGAAGTTGCCAAAACCAAAAAAAAATGTATATACATATTTATCTTTGGCTCTGCCCAGTTTTATATTAATAATTATTTATAAAATATACCCTACTCTGCTGTTAATCCATCTTCCACAGTTATCCTAATATCCTTATTAATTTAGGTGTTGTTTAAATACCACCACCCCCCCTTTAAAAAGTGCAAATCCCTTTTAATTATGCATCCCCAAAAATTTATCCTGCAACATTTTTTTATCTATGTGTGCAATTCCCATAGAAATTTTGAAAATCCCCTTTTCCAAAATTCCGCTGTCATGAACCAAAAAGTAAAAATATTGAGTAGTTATTCACTCCCCCTTCATCCTCCCCTTTCTCTGAACCCGAATTCCTTCTCTCGTTTCTGTAAAGAGAGATCGTGAACTGATGCTCCAAAAAGAGGATGGGGAGTTCTCCAAGAGAGAAAAACAATCCCTTCTCTGAATGTCTTTCCTGCCCTGCGCGCGCACTTATTGCGTGGTAAACAGAAACTAACTGACAGCGAGTTATTACCTATTACATTCCTTACTTACTTATCCGTACGGAGTGACCCTATGCACATACTTTTGCTTATGTTATATAAATTGTATTTATTACTTCATTTGTGTAAGAGAGAGGAAAAAAAAAGAGTTGTTTTATGTATTCCCTTTGTGTTTTAACTTGAATTCCGAATATATATATATGTGTGTATATAAAAATAATTATTTATTCTTGTTAAAATGTTTTAGAGTTCCCTATT
Source organism: Maratus speciosus (assembly GCA_963932465.1). Taxonomy (NCBI): domain Eukaryota; kingdom Metazoa; phylum Arthropoda; class Arachnida; order Araneae; family Salticidae; genus Maratus; species Maratus speciosus. The sequence goes on along the minus strand of OZ010788.1, from coordinate 387,987,590 downwards.
TATTATCTTGTAGACACCCCCCCCCCCCCATTTATATTAAAAAAAATCCCTTTTTTTTTTTTAATTAGAGTCCACCGGATTTTATTAAGACCTAAAACAGTGGTGTGTAGCCCGCAAAAGGTTAACTTAGAGGCGTACCACATGCTTTTTACATGTATCCATTTGTCTAATGACTAGTAGTTACAAAACCAGTGTTCAGAGCCCTACTTTAAAATCCACCACAACCAAAAAAAATATTTTTTTTTTTTTCGTATGGCCAATTTGGGAAAAAAAACATTTTAGTCATGTATATCCATTTACCAACCATATAACTTACCCCCCCCCCCCAACAATAGTAATTATACCCCAATAATACAGTAACTTTTCCAATTTTTATTATTATTATTTTTTTTATTATTCATTGATAATACCATTATTCCAAGTATTGTAAATATTATAAAAGTGAAATATTAAATTTTTATATTTTACAGTAATATATCAAAAATTAGTCAAAAATCATAGATCTACTATGTTTATAATTTTTTTTCACTTTATTTATGGATTTATACCATTTTCCTCATTAAACTATTTCTACTAGAAATTTGCTTAACTAAATAATAATAAAAAATAATAAAATGAAGTATGTTCTTTGCTTGAACCTTTTACCTAAAACTATCTAGCCACTATTTTAACCACTTGGTTAAAGGTGCAACTAACTAAAATATATTCCGCAGGAATCGTAATTACAAAAAGTTTAAAATACTAACTAAAATTCCAGAGAACATCAAAAATCATCGCTATTTACAACCTAGTATGCCTAAGCAAAACAATGTATATTATAAGTTCTCCCTCTTCCTTTTTTTTCTCTTCACTTAGTGATAAATCCGCTCTATGTGTATTATTAATAGACTGGAACCTAGTAATTACCATTCTCCCAAAACGTACTCCCAGACTGTTACAGTGTACCAGAGTGAGAGAGAAAGAGGGAAAAAAAAACACACCATCCTATGCTTGTGAGCATTTGTCTACTATTTATATATATGTATTTTGCTACATATTCTACCTATTTTACTATTTTACATGCTTTAATATACTATAAATAACCGAAATATGCAAAGAAAAGACACTTTTCTTATATCAATATATGCCCTTAGATATAAAAATTAATATTTGAATAAGAACCTTTAAGTGATATGTTTATCACCCTCGCAACTGTTAAACTATCTAGATTAATATACTATATATATTAAAACTTACACACTAGTAGATACATAAAAGCCGTTAAACTACCTGTTTATCTCCATCGCCAATATTAAACTACATTAATTACCATGTTATACATACTAAAACTTACACGCTAGTAGATACATAAAAACAATTCAATAACAAGTTTATAACCGTAAACCTCAAAAATATAAAGCACCTCTTAGGCCATGTGAATCACTACACTACATATACTAACTTAAACACTAGTAGATACAGAAGCACAATTCGGTGGCCTGTTTATCACCCTAAAGAACAAAAAATAGAAACCTATTTCGAATTATCTGACTAAATATCCTATATACATTAAACTTAAACACTAGTAGATACAAAAGAACAATTCGGTGACATATTTATCATCATAAACAGAAAAATAACAAGTAAACTTTGAATTATGTTACTAAACACACTATATACACTAAACATACACACTAGTAGATACACCAGAACAATTCAGCTCCCGCCCGTCTTTTTTTTTTTTTTTTTTTGTGTAATACTTTAGTTAGATCAACCTCTACTTCTAAAAAAACATAAAAATGAAGAAAATTTAAAATATTTTTACACTTCTTCCGTACTTTCCTCATCGTTGTCGTTCGTTTGAGGTAATTTAATTTTAGCACTTGGCTTCCACATGTGAGTAATATGGCGTTGAATCTTTTTTTTATTAGGTTCGAGTATATGTTTCAAAATATAATTATTGCGTCTTGCCACCTTTACAACTTCATAAGGACCGTCGAACTTAGGATGTAACGCCAATGGGCGTCCAACATTTTTTAAGTATACTTGATCCCCAATTTCCAATTTCACAACTTTTTCAAAATCTTTGCCCACATATTCTTTCGCCATTCGTTCTTGGTTTGCGAGTGCAGTTTTATAAACTTCTTTCATATGCGCAATGCGTTTTTGAACAAACTGTTGTGTACATAACATATCCGGCTCCTCTAGAGCTGTAAAATGGTTGGCCGTTTCTCTAGCGAAAAACAGCTTATCAGGACGGTATCCTAAAGCTCTGTGCATCGAAGTATTATGCGACAGAATAAAGAACGGCAACCTTATATCCCATTCCGTTGTTGTTCTTGCCATTGCACTAATCGAAGACTTTAACTCTTTGTGAGTCACTTCAAGAATTCCATTCGAGGAAGGTTTATAAGTAGAGCAAAAGTGGAGGTTCACCCCCATTGCTGTCATAAATTCTTTAAAAAGGGTTCCCCGAAAATATTTCGCGTTATCCACAATTAATTCTCGAAAGAGGCCAAATGTACTAATGTAATTTGTGAGTGCATTTAGTATCGTTTGTGTCTCTACATTACGCAATGGTATTACCTGTAAAAATCTTGACGCAACGTCAATGATCGTCAAGATAAAACAGTGTTTTTTTAAGGTCTGTGGTAGTTTGCCCACAATATCCGTATGCACCACTGAGCCTATTATATGATCTTTCTCCACTTTCTGTAAGGGAATCTTAATCATTTTATGCTGCTTATTTTTGTTACAAGGTATGCAAGCTGCACAATAATTTTTTACATCCCTATACATCCCAAACCAGTAAAATCTTGTTTTCACTAATTCATATGTTTTGGGAAAACCAAAATGTGCCTTGTGAGCCTCTTGAATTATTTCAAATATTAATTTATTAGGAGCTATCAGCAGTGGTTTATCTTTATACCGTTGCTTCAATATTAGTACTTTGTTGTCCTTTAGCTCAAATTTCTTAGTCTGGCGATTTGGTTTACCATTTTCAATTTTCTGAATAATTAATTTAAGTTTTGGATCATCATTTTGAGCCTCTCTTATCTTTTCTTCTGAAAGATTAGAATTAACTTTAAATAAATCATTTTGAAGTTCATTTAAAGCCGTTATATTATTTATATTTCTTGAGACGAAATCTGCCGGGTTCTCTTCGCCAGGAATAAATCCTATCTCAAAATCAAAATTCCCTAACCTCATTATCCACCTTGCTATGATATCGCTCTATTTTTCTAACTTAAGATGATCAGTCAAAGCTTTAGAATCAGTGAGTATTGTAAATTTTTTTCCCAAAAGAAAATTTTCAAAATAAACACAAGCATCATGAATCGCTAGTAATTCGTACTTTATACTAGGATATTTTTTCTCAGAATCCTTTAATTTTCGTCCGTAAAATTCAATCGGTACATAATCCTCTCCCTGTTTCTGTGCTAAGATTGCAGAAAGTGCTGTCTTAGATGCGTCCGTAATTAAAAAAAATTCCTTGTTGAAATTTGGCGCTTTTAAAGTTGGATTATGTAAAATAGCTTCTTGAATGGCCAAAAATGCTTTTTCCGCCTCTTCGTTCCAATTAAATTTTACTTTTTCTTTGGTCATTTGAACTAATGGATCTACAATTTCCGAATATTTATGTATTAACGATCTAAAGTAATTGGCCATTCCTAAAAGAGATTTGACACCCTTTTTGTTTTTAGGTCTTGCCAAATTTTGAATTTTTTCAATATTCTTTTTCGAAGGAGAATAACCGTTTTCATGAACCCTAAAACCTAAGAATTCAATTTCATGTTTGCATATTTGCATCTTTCGTGGCTCTATTGTTAAATTGTTGTCAATCAATTTTTTTAAGACCTCTGCAATTAGAGTTAGCATTCTTTCCACCGAATTCGCCGCAATAAGGACATCGTCTATAAAATATGTGACTTCCTCTTTATTGAAGTCGCCTAAAACTAAGTCCATTAATTCTGCGAAAGTAGTTGGACTGACCTTCAAGCCAAAATTCATTCTCACTGGCTGAAACTTGCCAAATTCCGTTATAAATGCTAATTTTTCCCTGTCTTGTGGTTGTAAATTTATTTGGAAAAATGCGCTGTGGAGGTCCAGGACTGTATAAAATTTTTTTCCGCTAATTTTCTGCAACAATTCACGAATATCAGGTATCGGATAAGCATATCCTTCTAATATTGCATTTAGTAATCTATAATCACAAGCTAAACGATATTTTAACTCCTGGTTCTCCGCAGTCTTCTTTTTTACAAATAATACCGGAAACGCGTACGAAGATTTGCTTTTCTCAATAATATTTGCCTCCAACAACTTTCTTATCTCTGCTTGTGCATATTCTCGCACTGTATGAGGAATCTTATAAGGTTTAGACTGTATAGCATGATTGTGCGCCAATTTGATTTGGGGGGTGACTAAGGATGTCTGACCTAACGATTTGTAAGATTTCGAAAATGCATGTAAATGTTGCATCAAAAGGTTCTCCATCTTTTCCTGTAGTTCTTTGGGAAGATGCGCAAGATCAAAATCTTCCGGTGAAATTTCTGTTTCCCTCAATTTACGAACTTCCTCAATACTTAAAGTATTAATCTCATGTACCTTACCGTCTATAATATTTTCAGGCACTTCATCCGTTCCAAAATCAATGTCTAAAATTAAATTCCCAAATTTTGTACCCTTCTGTAGAATAATTTTCTTATCCGAAATATTCTTAATTATTACATTAATAATTCTGTTCTGAGATATTTCGTGTACCGAGTTATAACATTTAATGCCCAAATTATGAATATCTGGCTCAAAAAGTACCATACTGTTTTCTTCTATAAAATCAGGACATAGTAAAGTAGCTATTTTTTCTTGCCCTGCAGCAATATAAATTTTGTGCACTGATTTTACCCATATTTTGTTTCTCTTACTCTCCTTTTTAGTAACTACATTTTCTACTTCTTCAGTAATTATAATATTTATGTCCTGCACTGGTAATTTGTTATCATTATGATTGAGTGGAATTTTCGCATTTTTAAATTTCAACATTTTTTTTTCTATGTCAATCACCATTTGATTTGTTTTTAAATAATCATATCCCAACAACATATTATAAGATGCCTTAAAATTATTTTCTGTTACATAAAATGTGCCAGAAGTAAATGCATTCTGTAATTTAAATGACAATTGTATACAATGTGTAAATGGAATTGATGTACCGCTAAAAGATTGTATTCTAATCCTATGGCCCAAATATTTAAATTTTACATTATTTTCTTTTATTTTTTCAAATAAACTGGCTGAAATTAAAGACACTGCTCCGCCCGTATCTAAAAGAGCTGAAACTTTTATTCCTTTAATATCAAAATTAATAATTGGTACATTTTCCATTTCTTTATCACTAACACTCGCTATAACCTTCGTATTTTGGGATCTGAGGACCGATTCCTGCTCCTCATTCTTAGTATCCCCAGATCCCCTTATATGTTTCCCGAACGTTGCTTATTTCCCGTTATCTTACGTCCCTCTGTTTTATTTGATGTACTATTATCGCGATTCGCATTATTCACATTCCTATAATTTTCCTGGGGATTTATTTGACCTTGATTTTGTGGGTGATACCCCTGCCCATTCGGAAAATTCTGCCCATAGTTATAATTAGGATGAATATTTCCCACACCATAATTACCATAACCTGAAGGCTGTCCCTGTGGGACATAATTATACTGATAATTTTGACCCATTGGCAATGAAGGAGGAAGAGGGGGTGGAGGAAAATTCCAATTACCTACACTTCCGTACCCCTGAAAATTCCGAGACTCATTATTAGAGCTTGTAAATCCCTGCATATTTTGTCCATGTGTTGGAAAATTCTGTTGATAATCATTATTCCGATACTCTCTTTTATTATTTACATTATAACGACATTCTTCCGTATCATGATTTCTTAAATTACATATATTACAATACCTCGTATTATTTCGTGAATTATTTTGCCATTTTTCTGTTGGCTTACATTTTAATTTTTCCAATTCAGCTCTCAACTGATTTAATTCCTTTTCTTGTTTTTCATTTTTTCTTAATAATGATTCGCAAAATTCAGTTGTTGTACTTGTACCTATCGCATTTAATTCCTCAAACTTAACCGACAAAAACGCCTCTTCCACTGTTAGGGCAATTTCGGTTGTTTCCTTATACTGATCAATCGCTCTCTTTCTTATTTCCAAAGCAATATCCGGTTTGATAGATTCTAAGAATCGGTGTAATTTCATCAAATCAAATAATTTCCGCGCATCTGCCTTGTTAGAAAGACCCGAAATGTCAAAAAATTTCGCAGCTACCAGATTAAATCTCACAATATAATCCGACATACTCTCCGCTGGTTTTTGTTGAATCTTTGAAAAATCATTATGTGATTCACCGAATGTTTTTTTTGTGTCAAAGGTTTGGATCGCTTTTTCTTTAAATTTCGCATAATCGGTTTCCGAATTTAGTTCTACATCCGTTTGCAACCTTTCACGTGCCGTTCCGACAAATTTTGAGCGTAAAATTATTAATTTCACTTCATTAGAAAAGTTCGTCTGGACGGCAGCTCTATCGAACTCCTGAATAAAATAATGTATATTACATTCTTTCTTCCCATCATATGGTGCAATCACATTTAATAAATTATCCGTATTCGCCTATTCGGTATCCGTTTTAGACATATTTACTTTATTCGTTGAATTTTTTAACTTACTCTGTGCAAGACGGGTACGCGCTTCAATAATGAAATTATTAAATTCCGAACTGGTACGCTTTTTAATTTTAGACTTATTTCCCATGCGCTAACATTATTTTAAATAAATTGGGTGTAAAATTTCCAATTGCAAAAATTATTAATAATATGAAATACCATGAAAAATCAAATATAAAATGTAAAGAAATATAAACACACCATTAAAAAAAAACCCTTAGGAATAAGAGAACTAATCACAGTACATATAACGCATACTCCAAAAAAAAATAAATTCTTCCGAAAAATAGAGGAAAAGAAAAATTAATGTAATGTATATAAATCTTTCTTCAAGTGCACCATCTCAGCCACACATAACTGTATATATATATATATATATATATATATATATATATATATATTTTTTTTTTTTTTTTTTTTTTTACATCTATGTATTTCTACCTTTTCTATCAGTTGCACTGATAAATTATAGAAAAATTTTATTATTTTCTTTTTATTTATTTATTTTTTCTTATTTATTTTTTCTTTTATCATAATAATACCCCTCTATTATTATTTCTTAATGCACATGTATAATATACAATTACTCATTATAATTCAACTCGATATATTTAACAAACTCCTAAACCTGAGAAAAACATATATAAAAAGTAAATATATAATTTTCAATAATATATTTTCTCATATTATCATTTGTCATGACTGAACCTTGTTATAAAAGTTGTGCCAATCTTTGTTTTGTCCACAGGAGAACTTTGTCATTCGAACAAAACAAAAAAAAATTTAATATGTAGGATGAAAAAATTGAAATTATCTGCATAATAATTTAGACCTAAATATCCTTAGAATTTTAATACCTAAAGTATACAAAAAATTATTAATGTAATTAATTTGACCCAAAATGTAATTATAATTAAGATAAAACAATAATAACCTCACGTTCCCAAAGGAAGAGATCACGGTACCACCTAAGTATCGGGGAAGCCCATGCTGGCAAGATCTAGACAACTATTAAAAATTAGGTTAATGAATATCTTAATTTATCTATAAATTCCCTAGCACAAGCTAACAAGAGTGTTGGGCGCACCCTTTTCTCCGAACTTACTTGATCCAAAAGAAAATCTATCTTATAGGGGCCTCTAATTATAGAGAACCTGGTGATCGTAAAAGCCTAGTTAGTTAATAGATAACCTACGGTCATTTACCTAAAAGGTTATCTTGAATAAATAAGACAATGCGTTGTGAAATGTTTAGAAGATAACTAACCTATGGCCAATTGGTTTGAAGGGAAATATATAATAAAATCAAAACCACTAAATATAACTCCCCAATTTTCAGACAAACCAACCCTACAAGATAAATTTAATTATGGCTTTTACATATATGGTCTAATAATAATATTAAGCAGTCAGGTAATTTCTAAATACGTAAAATAAGTAATTAGCAAGACCTTTAACAAATAATAACAAAGAAGGGAATTAATAATAATACATCATTTATTTACACCACAGGCAAATTATATTAAGTTACAATTAAATAATTCATACTTTTACCATCCAAAATAATAACTCGTAAAAAAAAACACTAATTTGGATATTAATTGAAGTTGACAAGTTCTCCTGGGCACCCTATTCCCAATTCAAAACATTTGATATTAAAACGGTACACAATAGAAAAGAGAACATCCATAACATCGTACCTTTTTCCCCATTGGGGTCACAAGATCCTTTTAGAGTTGTAGACTTGACAGTATATATATATATATCCAAAAGTTCTTTTTTTTTGTTTGTAGAACCACAACACACATATTCGTGTTCCGTAATTTTAGTTTTATTTACACTAAATTCCACCCAGGTCTGGGCCAAAAGCAAAAATGTTTAAATCATTTTTTTTTAAAAAAAATTAACACTACTATATTGCTCGTCATAGACAGAGCAAGTAAATATGGGCAGATCAGCCACAAATGGGCTTGAAAAAAATAACCACCGCACTCTGGAACTCTTTTTGTACCTCTGTATTTTTTTCGAGAAAAAGAAAATCTCTCTCTGTTAAAAATTTGCATGTGCGGCCCTGAGTGGTGGATGCGAATTAACATATTCAGCATAATTAAAATCTCCAACCACTCGCCGCTGTCTGGACCCGCCTTCGTGTCGGCCAGTGGTCAGTGGGTCCCCGAAATGCAGAGGGCCTTCCGACCCTCCTACATCCGATATTTCAAACCCCACTTTCCCACGAGACCGCGGGCTCCCACACGAAGATCCTGCAGCTGTCCCATAAAACATGAGGTCATAAAAGTCCCTCTTTTGTACCAAAACTGTCCAATTCTTTACTTTACATCGTAATATCATACATACAGATAGTAACTGGCAATTAAGCTTTCCCCTTAGCAAAACACTTGCCTGGGAAAATACTTAATGCTCTTGGTACCCATCCTTAATAAAATAATAATAATGTACTAATAAATGCATACATAAAAACAATAATACTGTACATTGAAAAAAAAAACTTGAATTAAAAAATTAATCAATTAGATAAAATAACTTAGATAAAATAATCACTTAGATAAAAAAAAAACTTGAATTAAAAAATTAATCAATTAGATAAAATAATCACTTAGATAAATATATACATAGATGATATCGACAGTAAACTTATTCATATATATATATATCTTTTTCCTTCAAAAAAATAGTTCTAAATATCCAAAATGTTGAAATCATGCCAACACTCATCAATGTTAAACTATTTTTATATTACTTACCTATTTTTTTATTTACTTGTATTGATGACTTTTAACTGGTGTTTAATTGTTAGTTCCTATCTATAAACACTGTTATGATGAGGCCTATAGATGTCTATGAAGGTTAGAGTTGCAGTAAAGCTAGAGATCCTACCTACAGAACCTCCAGGTTGTGTAATATTTAAACGGAGCTTCTGACTGTAAAATAGTCTAGGAAACATCGTCTTCATTTTGAATGACCTATCCAATAATATGCCACTCAATAAGGGGCAAAATTTTTTTTCATCTCTACCGCCATTTTGTATTTTACGGCCACCATTTTGAATTTATAAAAACAAAACTTAGCCTATAACCATTCGTCAGTTAAGACGAATCGATAGAGACCTCATTCATTAAAATCCATTGAGCCGTTGGGATGTTTCGAGGGTATAAAGAAATCCACATACCCAGATACGCGTGAAACACATAACCCTTCTCGGCGGTCGTGTAAAAATACTGGTAAAACCAGCAGCAATGTTACATTTAATATAAATGTCGTTTTGACTTCTTATAATAAAAACATTTAGCCCTTGTTTCTATCTATATAGATTTTTAATTAATATCTTTTAAATTTGTGCGATTTCAATTTTTGATTTTTTTTCAACCTGGTTTTCGCTATAGTGTCTTCTACTCGTGACGTGGCTGGGGACCTACAAATCTTGCTTTCGCAAAAGAATCAGAATAAGTGGAAGAATAAAGGGTTGCAGACGAAAAGAGGCCGCTCATCGCGGCGGTTGCATATAGCAGAAAAATAAAAATCGCCATAATGAAACAGACAACAGTAGGCCCATTACGCCTTGCTGAAGAGAAAACATGCATCCCATGAAATGTAACTCAAATTTTTTCACCTATATCAGCATCTGGTAAAAGATTTTCATGAAAGATTCTATTTAGCGATCGTGAAACTTGATGTCCCGGATAATAAATATTTTTATAAACGAAAAGAAAATTATTCTACCGCTCTGAAGCATACCGGTAAAAGTTTTTATAGAAGACCTCTAACAATTACAAATCTCCGATCAATGATCTTAAGTTTAAAACAAACCGGATATTTACTGTAAATTTTTGTTGACAAGGCCGAACAATTATTGGAATGCATATAGCATAGAAATAAAAATCTCCATAATGAAACAGACAACAGTAGTTCCTCGTACAATACCATGATAGTAGAAGATACTATATGCGGCACTGTGGGAAATTATAGAGACTGCTTTTATGTTTTAATTCTATGCGATATCTCACATGCACTCGTTCTTATAAGGTTATGCGAAAAATATCTTTCATTGCTAGAGGACATCGGACAATAATTATTTGTGGTTAAACTCATATATATCGCAGTAAATTTGTAAGGACTCGTAACTGAGATATTTTGTTTTAAACAAATCCTAATGTACACGAATAAATTTTTAAGCACTCGTAACTGTGATATTTTGTCTTTAAAAATTCCCAGTGTTCACGAACAAATTATATTTTATGGTTCAAAGATAGCTGTATGTCTTTTGCGAACTTAAAATGCTATATAAAATAATGTACTATGTCCCTCTGTATTTCATAATTATGCAGACTTCCTTTTTTAATTTTGAAGTGACATTATAGATAATATAAATGTTGATATTGTATGAGGAATTATTTCCAACTAGACCTTAAAACCACTGAAGGTACTCGGAAAATTCGTGCAGTTTAAGTCAATAGCAGTAGGCAGGTTAAAGATATCTCGAAGTGCATTTAATTTTTTTGGGTAAAAATCTTGGTTGGGTGAAAACTACCACTGCAAATCCCTCCCAATCTCAGCGGCACAAAGAAATTGAACTATGCTACGTAACCTCTCATTAGTGAAAAGTAAAATGAGGGTTATATAATGAACACTGTTGGTTACGAAATGACGATTACTGAAAGAAATAAAAACAGAGAAAAAATAATTAAATACAAACTAAAGTGTCGAGAAAGGCATACATAGTCTTCATCTGAGACCAAGTCTATTCTGGATCATCAAAATAGAAATTATGTTTCAGAAAAAAAATATTACTTACAAATAGAAGCGTATATTTGGTGAAATGGTACAAGGGCAGCAGAAATTTCTTCTTTACACAGCATAAAACTGTTTCAAATGCTTTAAAGACGGAAAAATAAAACGAAAATAAAACACACAAGTGGTGTTGCATTAGCAATTGTGAATATTAATGAGAAATGGAATATGGAAGTGTAATGGAGGACATTAGCAATGAAAAGATTTCATAAGATTTCAGTCATTTCAATGACAGCAAATTCTCAACATTAAATAGAAAAATTACTAGTCAAGAATCCTTCCGTATTTACTCAGCAAGAAACAAACAGTCAAACGGAAATCTGAATTGTTTTTTAAAAAATGATCATCCGTTTGCCGACGCGTAACGACATGTGATGATAAGTGGCTATACCGATGAAATCCAGATAATCGGCCCATAACTGGAAATTTACAATTACTATGTTTCATTTACCAATTGAATAATTCTGTTAAAAATTAATCTAATATATTAATCTTCTCCAAATAATTAATGTCATTATTAATGTTAGGATATTGAGCACTTAAGCAAAGGTGTTTTGTCCCATTTGAAATGGAGAATATTGTTAGTTTCAGGATTTCGAAAAATCTACCACATCGTTGTTAAACAGTGTTATTGTATCTAAAAAAATCAAGTGAATGCATTTTTCTGACAATTAGCTGTGGTCCGTGGTCCTCCTCAAATCATTTTAGTGGCTTTTATGTATTCATATAGTTCTTGTTTCTGCTAAAGTCTGAGGTATTTGATACGAAATTAAATAATATCTTTGCAAAAATACATTAAACCTTTTGCGTCAAAAAAAAAACAAACAAACAAAAAAATCCAAAAAACAGGTTAGTCCGATACAGATTCTTCCGCAGATGTCGCACATTGTTCCCAACTTCGTCTCTTGTCGTCAGGATTACATTTCTTAAGCTTGTCTAGCACTCGTTATATTTCGTGGTAGATGTTATGGGCACCCATGAAATGCATGACTTTGATGCTTTTTAAAACAAAAGTAAATGAGTATTCTATGAATGGACAGTCGCTTTGTTCGTGTTGAAATCATATAGCTTCAAAACCGATTGGTTGAAAGTTTTGGAGTAAGGCGCGTCAATGTTAGAAGGTGGTGTCAACATTTTAACGAAGGCACGAATGTCTGTTCGACTTTCAAAACCTATATTTTTGTTTTTGGTCAAATTTTAAAGTGCCCATCTCGGGTACAGGGTTCACCTCAGATACCGTTATCCATCAGAATAAAATACTCTTTTCTTATAATTGTTTTATTGGCAATTAGAAAAGTATAAAGTAAAATGTTTATGAAAACAAAGCACAGAAATTTTGTTTTAGAAATAATAAATTAAAAATCATTTTAAATACAACAATCTCGAACGGTCACCCTTGCTTAATGCGCTGTTAGCTACAGTTGACCTATAAAATTTAGTAATGTACGTTTTATTAGATTTTATATTTGTTAAGCCGAGTTTAATCGGTATTTTCAGTGCATCTCTGTAGGTTGGCTCTGAAAAAAATTAATTGAAAGTTTATTTTCTTCATATTTGTGCATGCTGTGATTTTGTTTTCTTGTAACCCCGTTTCTGAACCATCGGTATTTCCTTCAAAATGCTGCAAATTAAACAGAATTATTTTAGATTTTATTCAAGTTTGTAACTTCTATAAACGAGAAGGAGGTGAGGAGGGGAAACTACAGATAAAAAAAATAACAATTATGAAATATCATTTCACATAAAAAATTTCACTGAATCTAAAGATCTCTAAATTACTATTGATATAACATTTTGTTTTATATTTTGATTAAATAAAATTTCCTTCATTTACGTAATTAACTTTCCTTTTATTTCGAATTTTTCTCAAATGAACAGCATTCTAACAAATATATATTTAACTCAAGTTGTTCTAAAGCAATAGCTGATTACAAATACTTTATTCGTATCCTTGCAGCGAATTACACAAATAAGTTTTAGTAATCTAAATATTAATGCTTTACCTATCGATGCTATTTACTTTAGCATAAATGCAAGCAATTTAATTAGAAATGCCACATCAGGAAATCTTTAACATTTTCTTTTGATCTTTTATTCCCTTAGTACTATTGATTACATCAGTGTGCTAACTTAAGTGCATTTATAATTAAAGAAATTACGATTTCTATGATAGCCTCGAGTAATTTCTTAACTGCTGTTTTTTCTACAACTATTGTAAGTTACAATTACGCCCATTTTGACGTGATATAAAAGGAATATTATAAACAGATATGATATAAAATCGATGTTGTAAAAATGGTATGATATCAATAGATATAATAAAAATGTATGATATAAAGTATATATAATAAAAATATATTAAGTAGAAAGATTGGAAGAAAAATTATGCTTTTGACAAAAAATTCTTTAAATTTGTTGCAATATCAAGAAAATGCGCATTACAAGTAATTTTCTTTTATTCACCCAATCCACTATAAGTACTTCAAGTACCATTTCTAGAAGATTTGTTGCCATTCATATTTAATTTTTTTTTTTTTTTTTTTTTACATTAAATAGGTTAATTTTAGAAGGTTCACTATTTACGCATTACGTTTAAGCTAATTAAATATTAAAAAATATATTAAACATGGAAATATCAATTCTTAAATATTGTCGATTACAAAAACTATATAAAAGTTTCTTCTATTCAATTTTCTTATATTCAGAGCAATTGGAATTAGCATATTGACAGGATACATACATTCACCTGAAAATATACAATGTTAGATAGATGAAAAAATAACATTATTTGTCATTTTAGGGTTAAATTATCAATGAAAGACATAAAATAAGTCATTAGACTCGGAATTCCAACTAACTTTTTACTTTCTCCTATCTTTACAAGAAGAAAGTATTGGATTCATGAAAATTTTCGAATTCCGGTTTTCGACGGATTTACACGTTTTAGGGGTCAGAGATTCCAAAAAACATGTTTTTACAAAATGTCTGTCTGTGACTTTGTGAGTCTGTCTGTCTGTCTGTGTGTATGTGACACAAATTTTGTGGGCGCTCTATCTCAAGAACTAATGCACGGATCTTAATAAAAATTGATATTCAGTTAGTCCCTAATACAAATTGATGCTGATTAGTTTTTGGTGTAAATCGCTCAACAGGTGGCGCTGCTATGCTGCATTTTTCACGATTTTCGCAATAGCTCTATCTCAAGAACTAATACACGGATTTCGATCAAACTTCAGATTTAGTTAGTCCTTGATATGAATTGATGATGATTACGTTTTGGTGTAAATCGCCCAACGGGTGGCGCTGTTATGATGAATTTTGCAGGATTTACACGATTTCCCCAATAGCTCTATCTTAAGAACTAATGCACGGATTTTCATCAAACTTCAGATTCAGTTAGTCCTTGATATGACTTGCTACTGATTATGTGTTGGTGTAAATCGCCCAACAGGTGGCGCTTCTCTGCTGCCTTTTTCACGATTGCCTCAATAGCTCTATCAATAGAACTAATGGACGAATTTTCATCTAACTTCAGATTTAGTTGTATGTTGACACAAGTTGTTGTTAATTAGGTTTTGGTGTTAATCACCCAATAGGTGGCGCTGCTATGCAGGAATTTTCACAATTTTTGTTATTGCTCTATCTCAAAAACTAATGTACGGATTTTCTCCAAACTTCAGATTCAGTCAGACGTTGACATAAATTATTGCTGATTAGGATTTGGTATAAATCACCCAATAGGTGGCGCTGCTAGGCAGCATTTTTCTGAATTTAGACGATTTCAGCGATAGTCATACCTCAAGAACTAACGCACGGAATTTCATATCGTTAGAATCCTCATGAGATGCATAGATTGCCATTTAATTTTGGCAGTGTGATAGAGGATTTTGAAGTATTAACATGTATGAGATAGAAGAAAGTTTTGGGATTGGTACATCCGACTAGTTTTTTATTATTATTAAAGTAAATATCTGGTCATCTGCAAAATAATACCAAAGTAAGCTTAAAAACTCTCTATAGCAATACCCAAATTTGTTCTACTACTTTAAGTATAAGATGCATTTCTGTTAATAGAAAATTAAAATATTAAAATACTGAGTTCTTGATAGTTCAGAATTTGTTTAAAAAATTCTAAGCAAAAAACATGAAATTTAACATAAAATAGAACAGAAATTGATTTTTTGAGATTTATCACAGATAATATACATTCATTAAAAATGATTCATTCTATAAATACCACTAGTAAACTTTTAAATTAAAATAATAAATCTTTGTAAAAAATCACCATAAAATAAAAACAACACATTGGACGCGTTTCGAGCTAAAAATATTAAGTGCTCGTCATCAGCTACAGAAAACACGTGTCCGTAAGGGGACAAACGGACACGTGTTTTCGGTAGCTGATGACGAGCTGTTAATATTTTTAGCTCGAAACGCGTTCTATGTGCTGTTTTTATTTCATGGTGATTTTTTACAAAGATTTATTATTTTAATTGTTTCATATCGCTAGTTTTCGGTGCTGTTTCGCTATTAGTAAACGTATTGGAGATCTCAGTCGCTGGATAGACTATTTAAACATAACTTATGTAATAACTAATTTTTATAGCATACAGTGGTATTTTCTATCTGAAACTGTCTATAAAATTAGCATTATAACTGAAATTTACAATATTAGATTTAACATCTGGAAAGGCTCTTAAAATCCGCTCAATTTTAAGGACTGAATCCATATCATAAAGTAAAAATATTTCCGTAAGTAACACTGACGTCATATTAACAGTGGCAACACGTGCCCAATAAATTTCGCTTTTAGTGCAACGTTTCAGCTTTTTAATATAAAATAATTTAATTTTTGCATCATCGAATAACTAAAGAAATGGTCTTTCAAATGCAGGTAGTTTCAAAACTGTGTCTCCATTTACTGGATTTTTATGGTTTTTTAAAATAATTTTCAAGCAAGAATTACTTCTTAATAAGAATTATTTCTTCTTTCATGAATTATAATCTATTCAATCAATATTTATCTGTATAGTATGAGGCTCGATTACGAATGATCAGCCCGTTTCCACTTAAGAGAATATAAAAAGTGAAGCATATGTCTCCGGCAAATATTCCATAACAAATACAAATTCGTCAATACATAACTAATATAATACAAATAAAATACACATTTAACATATATGTAAGCGAATGGCACACTTAAGCACCTGAAATGGTCAGAATTAAAAGGATTCTGTAACTAGCGAGCTTTGACGATATCCTCTGCTATTAACTCTAAGTATTCTGCTACTACGAACGATTTGCTTTTAATAAATTTGAAAAGTTTATTTCAATGCATTATTAGTATTTTTCATATAAAAATGCTTTCTGTAGTTGTTATTTGGAACTCTATAAAAATATTTTAATTATACAAATCTGCTGGAGTTGAATTTAAAAAAAAAAAAATGTTTTCACTTACGTATTGTCACCGAGAAGCCCGATTTAAATGCACTAGTATACCTAAAATATTTTATATAAACTCTGTGAAAACTTATATTCAGGATTATATGACGGTCAATATGGAGGCAAGTGCTAACTGTTGACATTGTTTTTAAGTGGAAACGGATTAATCTTTCGCAATCGAGCATCATGCTATAGAGATAAATATTGATTGAATAGACTATAATTCTTGAAAGAAAATAATTGTTGTTAAGATGTATTTCTTGCAGTAAAATTCCAGTAAATGGATATATTTCAATTTTTAAACGATAAGTTGCGCCTGAGAAATAGTAAATTTGAAATTTAATTTGTGAATTTTAATTCAGGTTGCTGGTAAAACGTAAAAACAGCAGAGGGAAAAATTATCCAGGCCAGAGTTTGATCCTGGGAACCAATGACCCAAAATCGAACCCTGGGCTGGATAATTTTTAACTCTGTTGGTTTTATGCTTTTTTAACAATCTGAATTTAAATTAACGAATTACATTTCCAATTGACCAGTAAATTGAGTTTACAAACAATTTGCACTTGAAAGAACATTTTTTTTCCTTATTCGACGATAAAAAAATTGAAATTCTGCTACGTTAAAAATAATTACAGTAAAAGTGAAGTTTGGACACGTATTGCCACCGTTAATTATGACGTCAGTGTGAATCACGGAAATGTCATTTACATTATGATATACATTCAATATTTAAAACTGGGTTAATTCTGAGAGTGTTTCCAGATGTGAAATCTGTTATTGTAAATATCATTTATTTTGCTAATTTTGTAGACAATTTCAGATAGGAAATATCATGGGATGTTACATAAATAAAAAATATTACATAAGTTGTATAAATATTCTATACTTCTTTCATTGTGTGAAATTGCATGTTATCATTAAAAACTTTGTTCTTATTTCAGTATAGAGATGGACTTTTAATCTTATTTCATTTATACGAAGAGATTCGGAACTAATCAGTGGATTTTCAATTCTGATACGTGTGACATCAGGGAACATTAAGGCTTTATATATATTTGGCCCAAATTTACTTACAAAATCAAAATACAGGGTCACTATCTCGAAACCCAAACCTGATTTTTTGTTCGTAATTATAACAATAAGGGAGATATTTTAGCGAAATTTTCAATAGACTAACTTTATTTTTTTTTTTAAGTTTGATGATATCACGGGAAATACTGAGAAATAGAGAAACGAAATCGAAAGTATTTTTAGCTGCATTTGGAATTAGGAAGAGTTTAGCTCGGTGTTATTTGAACATGCTTTTTCGCCAGCCACACCATGTCTAGTAATATCATCACATTTCACAGAAAAAAATAAGTTTAATAAAATAGGTGATTGATCTTGATTATCAATAAAATTATGAACAATAATTAAATTATGAATATAGGTTCAGTTTTAAATGAGACATATTGTATTTTTTGTCTGAATGTTTTTTTACTAACATTTTTTGCAGCTTTATCTAGAAAACACTTTTTTATAGTGAGATCTACAACTCTTTAAAATATAAACCAAGACTTCTGATACCTAATGTATAAATGTAAGAAAGAAATTTCTAATAGAAATGTGTCTTTTGCTTCTGTTTACAATAACGATATTCTCAAACACTATGGAATGTCCTTTTCTTATAAAAAAATAATCACTGCGATATTCAAATGGTTAAATACTAGAAGCTGAAAAATTAAATATACAACGTAATTACTTTGAATTTGAAATTTGTCATCTGAAGTCATTGAAAAGTATGTATCAGCGTAAGAACATAGATTTCCCTCTACTATGTCTATAAGCTAATTAATTATAGGCTTATGCTATTGATAATAATATATCTGTTGATCTTTTAGCATTGAGCTCACACGTTTACCAGTTTATCAGAATGTTTAATAATTACTTGTTGATAATATGAAATGGCTAGTATATAATTTATGTTTAATACCTAAATATTTCACTTACTTGAATAGTTTATAAACTAAAAAAATAATGATACAGAGACTTATGAATTTAACACATTGCATCACCAAACAAATACCATATAGTATGAGATGATTTGTATATCCTAAAACTATAATGTACCATTTTTCAATATTTTACAGCATAAAAATAATTCTAAATGTAAAAATATGGTTTACTACAATAAACATTTTCGAATTTTTGATAATCGGAATATTGCAACTCCATGATTATTATATAATTTCATTTTTCATCTCTTTAATCACTCGGATTATTTATAGTAATAATTCTCAAATACAAATAAATATTTTTCAAATTATTTTTCTTTCATATGAGATAACAATTTCTCAATAAATCTCATATCCAAAAGAACCCAATTTGAGATGATTCTCATGTTCAAATGCAATTTTTTAATGCATTTTTTTGTGTTTATTTCGGTTTATCTCATTTCAAATTAAATTGATTTAGAGGTAGCATTCAAAAGTACACAGGATACGGTGTGGAGAGAATAGCTTGATTTTATATAAAACTAATAGCTTATTCTTTAGGTATAAAGTTGAAAGATTTGCACTTTTTGTCTCGCTACTTGTTTCCTTGTAACGTGTTCTTTTCTCGCGGAGTAAAAGCACATTTATTTACAGCCTAACAGCCACCATCTTTCATTAACCAGCCAATGCTGGTCAAAAATATTTATTTTAGGCACAAATACAAGTTATTGAAAGTTAAGGTTTAAGTACCTATTCCTCAAATAATACTTACAAGTATCTTTCTTCATTTGCTTTCTTTGACCTTGTGGATCGTCTCAATCGAAATGCTTCTATTGTTCTTGTGTTTCTTTACCAAATGTTGTTGTTTCAGTATGTGATAAAACTGAATGTGTGACTTAGTTGATAATATGTGTTTGCTACAAATAATCGTTAAATTCATGCCGAATTTTACACATCTGTTTGTTCCCTTTGATACTTTATAGTTGCAAGTCACAATAGTTCATTTTTTTTTTCAAATCTGTCCAATCACGTTTGTATGTTTTAACACAATATTTTTCACCTTACAGCTGTGCTGTACACAGGGTTGCAAAAAAGCCAGCTAAAATTTAAAAAAAAAAAAAACACCGGTTGCTTTTATTGGTTTTAACTGGCTTTTTTTGACCAAAATTGACTTTTATACAGTAGAGCATTTTAATTAGTTTAATGACATTTAATTGACTTAGAATTTAATAATAAACCAATGTCTCAATAATGAAGATATTAATACTGAAATATAGGTGGAACTGCTTGTGATTTTTAGTCAGGATTGCAAATATGTCAGCTAAATTTTAAATCAACTGCTTTATATGGTTTACATTAACCTTTAACTACATCCCCCCCCCCATTTTTACTGCTTTTTAAAATTAAAAAGGGCAATAGTTACCTAGTTGCATGTTTTATTACTTAACTAATTTTAAGAGCTATTAATATAAGTCTTATTTTATTTTTTAAACAATTAAAATCATACAAAAAGTCATATAATATAAACACAATTTCTCACTATTATAAACAGTATTATGAAAATCAGATGCATGAATTTATGTAAGAATACGCACTCTTTTAAATAGCAACAAGCTTTTGAAATTTTTAATTTAACAAATTGTATTTGTTTAATTGCTTTCTTTATTTTATACACTTATGTACTAAACTCTCCACAAATATTACAAACTTCTTAATTTCCCTTTCAATATAATTCATTCAATGACTTAATCTTTCCATATGGACATGTAAGAATGTTTCGATTTTGAAGTGTTGCATTTTGTTATTTTTTAATTAAATATAATCTTTAAAAAATGTCATATAATGCAGACTTATGTAGTACAGAATTTCAAAACATCACTTTGGAGTATAATTTGTTTTTTTCAATATTTATAAGTTTTTTCTTTCAGTCATAATGTCTTCACAGTTACCTTCTAGTGGTTATAAAGATTTAATTATTTGACAAATTTAATATAAATTTATAATTTGGTTTTGTAGAAAATGCTTATAAGTGCATTAAAAATAAATTAATCCAAATTAAATATGAATTAGCTGCAAACTAACTTTTAAAAAATAAAACCCGACTTTTTTCAATTAAAACCGGCTTTTTTTAAGTTGTTAAAATAAAAAAAAAGCCGGCAACCCTGGCTGTACATCATTCGATTAAATTTGAGAACTTATATTCTATAGGTTTTGGGTTGCGTTTTGTAGATTGATTTAAAATAGTTGAAGAAAACGATTTTAAACAAATATAAAGCATAAATTTAGTAACAAAGAAACGTAATACATACATGAGACATGAATGCTTTATAAACATTCTGAGAGTACGTTTAAAAAAATACTACAAGATGTTTTGTCAAGAACTCAAAAAGTGAATCATCGCTCAGAGTATGTAAAAATTCGTCAAAAAAACATTCCTCTACGACACATGGCTTTCGATTAAAATGCAAAACAAAACTTTCGACATCATAAATATTCTGAGTATTTTTACACGCATTTTAACACTATACACAAGAGTACGCCCACTAGAATTGAAACTATTTACTAACTTCTTGTAGCCCAAATCTAAGCGTGATATATCACTTTAATACATATACACCGCGTTGGTGTACATGCATTTATAAACTTTAATTTCATAACAAGTTTGTAATGAAAATGATCTGTATTGACAGTAAATTGACAGTATTAAAAAAATTAACTTAGTAAATTTCATTTACATTTGAGTGTCACTTTGAGTGATTTACATTTGAGTGACACTTCCATGTATTTTATTGTATGATTTTTGTTGATGTTTTTGTTTTTTAAATGAAATTGGTATGTAACTCAGATTATCATGCTACTCTTATATGTGCCATATCTACACAGTTAGAATATTTTATATGAGGTCTAAAAAGTATTTTTAACTGCAAGTTTCTTCTTTATTATTTCTTATAAAATTGCAAAAGAATTTTAAAAGTGTTTATTTTGAATTATGGGTTATAACAGATATAAAAACATCTTTAAATAAATACATGGAAATCCTTATAGGAAAATTGATATTAGAAGAGGGAAATGTCTGTAAAATGATGACCGAAAAATTCCATCGAATGCATTTAATCGAGACCTAGTGTAAACATACAGAGAGTCTCGTTTTTTTTTTTCTATGTGTTTTCAGAAAGTTTTAACAGTGAAGGTTTTAAACAATTAAAAGTAAATGAAAAAAAAAATATGAAAATCTGTAGCCTGAATAAATTTCAGAAAATGATTAAATTATATGACATTTATCTATACTAATAAAAGAAAGTTTCGCTCTGTGTGTGTCTGTGTTTGTGTGCGATGTCTAGCAAAATCTAAGTAACGTACGAGGCTGAAATTTTTTGTTTCGCGCGCCCAAAGTGTCTCTTAATGCATCTGAGACTCAGAATTTTATATTTCTAATAATTAGTTGGGTTATTAATTAACAAACACAACGCATTCTATTTAAATACTCACATCGGTCTTTGCTAAAGGGAAAAAAAGCGCTGATGCATGCGTAAAAGGCCTTATTTACATATCGGCAGAAAATGAAAATCGAAGAGAAGGAATTTCGAGAGGTATTTTGTCATTATTAACTTACAACTGCCAAACCGTTTAGTAAAGTTAAAAATTGAAGACATATTCTGAACGTGTGTCCCAAATGTCGCAATCAATTTAAAAAAAAAAAGCAAAAAAATTGTTTTGAAATGGATCGTTTTTACGAAAAACATTTTTCTCACTAATTGACACCGCCCCCCTCCAGTGCGCAATTTTAGGGGTACCGCCAAACCAAAAGTATCTTCTTAAACTTGCACCCTTCTTCTAATCAATAATATAATCTAGTTTAAAAACATTAATTTAACACTTTCAAATAGATTGGCGAACTCAGCTCACTTCGTGTCTCACGGACACGATATTTTTTCTAATCAAAATGTAGCTAAACGTCCGTATATTAGCACAATCTTTTTAAAGAATTTCAATAGACCATATGTGCATCATATACAAAAATTTGTAAACGTTTGGAGGGGTAGAAATATTTTTTATAAAATAAAATGCGTAAAAATGTTGACGAAATCAGTTAAAACATGAGTGTTTCGTATCGGTTTCACTCGCTTTCGTTACACATAGACTCAAAAAATTAAAGTACGAAGAAAATAAGCCAAATAGCATATACTTTCAATTCAATATTTTTGTCGCGATCTTTTCATTTTAAAAATACAAATTTAGACAAAATAGAGTGAAATTTATAAAATCATACAAGTTTGAGTTTCATTTAAGTGTCATTTTCTTCGTTGGTCTGGGCAACGCCGGCCGGGAGGGTCAGCTAGTAAATAATTAATCCTTAAATGCCTAATTTTTAAAAAATCATTGTAATAATATTTTTCGCCTTTCATTTTTTAAATAAATCACGGGAAAAATAATTCAAAAAATCATATTTTATTTTAAGTATGGTTTACGGCTAAAAAACAGTTTGTTACTAATCGGCAATACTGGTCTTGAAAAAATATTTTTCCTTGATAAAATTTATAATATTAAACACACAATAATTTCAGTATCTATAATAAAAAATAAATTTTACTTGCTCACTGCAGAACAAAGTAGGGTATTTCGCAAGCTTCCAAACAAAACAAAAATAACAAGTAGCAACAATTCAAAAAAAAAAAAAATCTGTCTTTATTCTTAAACAGGACAAGTGTTGTCATCTGCATGTTTAAAATCGATTTAATTATATTTTTAGATTGTATTTTATTGGCAACTTTAGGCATTATAACTTCAATATTATTCTAATAGTATTTCAGAGCCTAAATTGGGTATGTTGCCGAAAAGCAACACCCGGCATTTAAGGGTTAAAAAATACTTTAACGATTTGAAATACTTTTACATTGAATACCATAATTATAAGATCAAATACTTTAACCTTGCACGTAAAATTTAAGAAATTTCCAAGACTTTTCTGAAAATTGTATCAACAATATTGTAACAAAAATTTTCATAAAAGCTTTATCATTAACGTAACACTTTATTATTTTTATTTTATGAAACTCGTTAACGATAGTCTGTCTATTTGACATTCATCTCGCCATTATTACTAGAGACTAGTCATTAAACATTCTGGATTTTCATAATCATGATATAGTCTTTAATGATGTAAATCACTTTACATTCTTTCTTTTATTAAATTCATGGTAGTTCCATTACTCTCAGCTAAGCTGTTTCAATTAGTAAAATAGAGACGAAATGCAATTAGTGATAATGAAGGAATCTGGCGTCAAATTTCATTAAAAACTTTTTTATTATAATAATGCACAATCGCTAAATTGAGTGATATGAAATAAAATTATGGGTTTGGTAAATTATTAAGACACTAATTTATTTTTTCTTTATGTAATGATTGTCACGATGATATTTTTTATTTGTTTCAGGATTTCGTTCATATGTATGAGTTATTAATGAAGAAAATATCTATATATTGTCAGCAGTAAACATAAAGGCTGCAACATATTTAATTTAGAAAATAAAAATATTGCAAATACCATTATCAAATTCGACGGAACTTAAAACTAATTTGAAAAGGCAATGATAGTTTAGAGATAAAATCAGTTTTACTATCATACGTATTTAGAAGTTTGAACAAACAGTGTTTTAAGTATCATAATTTTTGTTACTGGTGTATTAATTACACATTTAAACACAAATTTTGCCACAATAAAATCTCGCTATTATTCTAACGCAACTTTTTAAGGTGAAATCGAATATGTAATCAAGATGTTTCTATTGTTCACAGTGTTTAATCAATGACTTTTTATTCCAATATATTTATTTTTTATTTTTTAATGGAAGTTGTTATATGCAAACTGTATTTTAAACAGGATCAAAACAGTTTACTGTTAAGAAAGTATTTGCAATACATTTGTAATAACACACAGTGAAAGATCAGGATAATTCACATATCATTATTTCGAGAGATGGCGTGAGGCATTTGTCTGAATGCGATTCATGATGCATGAACTTTGCTAAACTCGTGAAGTCGCGTAAACTACAAGATTATTTATCAGACAGTAATTGCTTTACAAAGATAAAAGAAAGTAGTAGTAACCTTACACATAGTATTAAACTTATATATATAAATTGAAAAGCCAGAGATAACGTACTTCGTTAATTTCTAAAACATTTTAACTAAAATATTGAATAAAAATATAAAAAAGCTATACTATATACTAAGTGTCTACGTGTTTTCGCTTAACCGAAACCATTTTCACGACAAAAGAAAACATTCCACAAATGCACGGTCGATAATTCAATGATTTTAAAATGCCATCATTTATGTTTTTCACATAATCTAACAATATTTTATTTTATTTTTATTTTTATGTTCAATTTTTTTACGCGTAACAATTGAGTAACTTAAACCATAATTTCGGCAAGTTAAATTAAATAATGCTTACCTATTGAACTTCAACGTATTACAATTAGAATAGTTTCTTTTAAAATGGCTGGGTAGTATAGATTGAACAGAAAAAAAATATTGCGTTCATTGAAATTTATTCTGATGGATTTTCTGTAGGATAATCTTGAGAGTTTTCTATTATACCTTATATCAGATGTGTTTTCAATTTATTTATGAAACTAAATTTCCTGCTTGCCATGCCAATATAAAAATCTTTTGATCCATCGGCTTTAATAAATGGATTTTAATAAACCCCTGCACAATTTTCAAAATGAATTGGATGCTATTAGCGCAAATCTAACCTTTTAATTTTGAAGGAGATGTGGCTATAAAGCAGATATTTAAAAATTTAAGACTATATATTTATTTTTCAAAAAAGCTTTTAAAATATTGAATTTATTTTTTTGCGAATAAAATTTTTTTCAGTCTCCTTGTTATTGACAATATTCAGGATTTATTTATTAATTTGTTTAACCTTAAAAAATGTTTCATTAAACCTGTTATAATAATAGTAATACATCTTTATTAACATTTCAGAAAACCCATGGCTTACTAGTCTACCAAACAAAATAATGCATTTATGTATAAAATTTGAACCTATAGATTTTAGATAAGACGAGCCTTTTTAGTATGTACTGAAAATAACTTTTGCTTTTGAATTGCTTTTAATGATTGTTTTAAAATACAACATATTATGAAATCAATCCTGGAAATTGTCAAAAATAAAAAGTCTAAAAACAAATCCCCCCTCCCCTGCCAAAAAATACTCTTCAACATTTCCCAAGATTTTTTCAGAACTTTAAATATATCCTTAACAATTTCAACAATAACTGCTTGAATGCCAAGTACCCTTCTAAATTAAGCTATATAAATTGTGTTAAAATGACCGGTTCATTTTGAAAATTATTCAGAAGTATATGAAATCCCATTTATTAAAACCAATAGAAATATTATACTGGCCAAAGAATTATTATAATGTCATGATTACCAGAAAATTTAGTTATAAAAAGGAACACATGGGTGATGTAAAATATAATGGAAACACCGTAGCACTTCCATCGTTATACCAAGAAGAAACCATCCAAATAAATTTCAATGGAAACAAAATATTTTTCTTCTCCAATCTATATAATCCATTCATTATAAGAGAAACCACATAAATTGCAACATATGAAAATTCAATATGTAACTACAAAGAGTCATTTAACTTTCCAAAGTTATTGGTTGACTTACTCCAAGGTTATGAGTTTGTAAATAAACATTACAGTAAAAATAAAATAAAATAGTATGAGTGAATATGAAAAACGTGATTGATGAAGTTTTTATTTATTGCATTACAGATACTGCCCATATTATATATATATAATAGAAATAGAATATTCACATTTGTCTAGAAAATTTCTTCGGGAAAAACGAAACATGTCGATAGTTTGTATATAAAAGTTTTTTAACCGTTTTTTTTTACTGTTTTACTTAACACTTTTTAACAATTAACAAAGAATATTAAATTTATATTTTAAAAGCATATGGGTTCGTATCTTTATTTGAAATGCAAGGAATTGAAAGGTTTTCAATAATGATACTTTCTTGTGACATCATATTTTGGATTGTTTTGCAAATTTTACATTCCCATTTAAATGGGAAATCATTTGGTTCAGAAGTTTGGGAATTATACATATGTAAAGTTTTGAACTCCTAATCCTAAATTCCTTTATACGAATCTGAAATGATGGTAGTATTTTAACAAATTTATGCCTAGCGTCCCATTTAAGGGATGCTTCGAATTTTAATAACTTTTTAACATTTTCTTTTTATTTATAACATGAAAATTGTATGAAATTATTATCTATAAATGTATTTATCTATTACCGAGAGATGACAGCATAAGTTTGATATTTATTTGCTTAAATGAAGGCTTTTTTCGGTGTTTATAGATTTTTCTCTTTTCAAGATAGCGGGATGTAAAACGTAAGTTTATTTGTATTTTTTCTATCAAACATCGCAATAAATAAGTCATAAGCATAGCTTGTAGACCTCTTTAAAATACGTATTTCTTTAAATTGTGATATTTATATGTTCAAGCCTATTTTTTATGCATTTTCGTAATGTACAATATATAGGGCTCTAGAATCAAATGGGTGTATATTTTCGTTAGCCATTTAGGGGAGAGTTATTTATGTATTTCCTTTTAAAGATAATTATGAAATAAAATGTTTTTAAGCCTCAATTGCATTATTCTTAGTTTATTATTAATGACACTGGGGAACACACATTTTGTTGACTTAGATCTGGCACTTGTTTTTGGCTAATTATTGGCATCTAAATCCAAAAATGTCTTCAGTTTTTTCCTATCATGTCAACTTTCTAAGCTACAAGATACCCCAAAAATCATACTTAATGTGGATACAAAGGAAAGTAAAGAAAAAATAACCAAATATATTATTCATACAACGGCTGTATATACTTATTGTAAGTTACATTGTGTTCATACAAATAGTAAAATTCTTTTACAGAACAAAAAAATGTACACACTAAGATAAAAATTTTCGCTTGTAGCTTTTCCTACGGTTTTCGATTTGTGGACAATCTCGCTTGATGCTCCAACGATAGTCAGCCATCATATGTTCATCCCATCTACTTTGATACCATTCTTCCACGAGCTTCGAATCTTGGTGAAATCGCACACACTACCCATCGCTAACTGCACCAAGATATTCCGGGTAATTCATCAAGATGACTATGCAGAAAATGAAGTTTGATGCTCATGTTGCAACCAAGCCTTTTGAAGATCTTTAAAAGTTGCTGTACAATTTTGGTGCAATTTTCTAATCGCGTATTTCCAAGAAAGTCTTTGACAAGGTTTTTGAATGCCAACCAAGCATTCTTTTGGAGTTGTGTCATTGTTCCGATGAAATGTTCATCCCTAACGAATTTCCGAATCTGAGGACCGTCAAATACACCTGTCTTTATCTTTTCAAAAGACAGATTTGGAAATTTTGAAATGAGATACATGAAACAGTCTCCTTCAGTTGACAAAGATTTCACGAGCTACTTCATTCGACGCAGTTTCATATGCAGAGGTAGAAATATGATGTTCTTTCAGTCGACAAGTGGCTGATGCAAAATGTTTGGATCACCAGGTTTGAGGCCTGATCGTGGAGGCCAATTCGAATGGAACCAATGCTTCTCAAGAGCTCTGCTGTCCCACATACACAAAAAACAGGGATACTTGGAATATTCAAGTTGCTGGCCAAGAAGAAAGCAGACCATTTTAAGGTCAACACAGATGATCCATTCATACATGTGATATTGTAATAATGGCTCTCATTAAGCCCTCATAATCTTCGCGCAAATAAACTGAATGGCCTATTGAAACTACTCCAAATAAATTTCCATTGTGAAGGAGCACACTTCAATCTCCTCTTTGACCTCTCGATGAATAGTCGCCATTCAGTTGCGGTATAGGATGGAATTCCCAACTCCTTCATTAGACAATGTATGTTATGGGGTCAATCCATTTCATGTGGTCCAGAAAATCATGTACTCGTTGCTTGACCATTTTTAAAAAATCTGTAAATTTTTGTACAACAACCCTAAGATGATGGAAGTTCAAAATGACTATTATTTTAATTTTACTAATTTTTGTTTGTGCATGGCGGCCATCTTTGTTTTATCGTCCGCAGCAATTTTCTCACAAGAACGGTTTACAAAATTGTAAATAATTCATCGTTTATTTATCCAATTCAACTGCGGATTAAAGCTATTTCAACAGAATACATTGGGCTAAAAATTTGGTAATGTAGTAGTTTCCGAAACTAACTGCTTATTGGTAAAATTTAATTATAAAGTTACAGTTATTTTCCAAAATTTGTCCGTTTACAATAGGAATTTTTTCTAGCAAGGTATACTGTCAACATGACATAATTTTTTTTTAACAAATAGGCCGAAAGTACTTGTACTCACACGCCGAGTTCCAGATCTGGGTCTTGCTTTCTCTTCGCTAAAAAAATCCCAAATTTTTCAAAAATGACAAAAATCACACTTTTCAGGTTTTGATATCTCTGGTGTGGCACGAGATAAAAATCTGAATTTTTTTTTATAAGAGTATTGTATG
The DNA here is from genome assembly GCA_963932465.1 of Maratus speciosus. Taxonomy (NCBI): domain Eukaryota; kingdom Metazoa; phylum Arthropoda; class Arachnida; order Araneae; family Salticidae; genus Maratus; species Maratus speciosus. Next base: position 387,958,087 of record OZ010788.1, on the reverse strand, counting down.
GTAGTGTTATACGCAAGAAATTTCAGGATGGAAATTTGACTACAAACTGAGATATGGCAACGGCAACATGTCAAAACAATACTGCCAAACTATTGTTTTGTTTTAGTCACAGCTAAGTATTTATCTCAGAGTGTCGTTTAAATTTATGTTTTTGATTATCTTTAAATAATAATAACAGAAAATAAAGCCCTTTGCAAAGCTTATCAATTAATTAAAAAAATAAATTTGCCTAAGATCATACATTTTGTATGGATTCAGTAATTTTTGTTGTAAGTAATTTTAGTGACTAAAAGAAACCTCAGCACTTTTACATAAAGAGAAAAAAATATTTTTATACAAGACCTGAGACAAAAACAACATAGGGAAAAAGAAAAGCTGTTAATGTTGTCATACTTGTTGAGACATGATCAAACGTGTCAAAACTCATTCTTGCTTGTTGGTTGAAAAACCACAATTTTGATCTTTCTCAGAATTTTATTTGTAGGAACCAAGTATTTTCATCTCTTGATAACTTGATTGAAGATCTTGGCCCTGCTGGCTCATAGAAATATACTTTGAAATCACTATGTGCTATTCTCAATTCATTAATAATTCCTAGCTTACTTCTTATGCAAAAATGTGATTTTTCTGCAGTAAAAATTCTGAAAAGGCTTTGGGTAACTTTACTTTCTGAAAATTACTTGAGTCTGATGCATGATAACATCGCATAATGTTTCATTTACAGGAACATACTTATGGTAGGAACAAGTTTCAGGAACTGGCAAGCAGCATTAAAATTGTGGTTTTTAAACCAACAAGCAGGAATTGTTTTAACACGTTTGATCATGTCTCAACAGGTATGCCAACATTAACAGCTTTTCTCTTTCCCTATTCTTTTTTTTGTCCCTGGTATTGTATATATATATATATATATATATATATATGTGTGTGTGTATGTAAAAGGGCTGAGGTTTCCTTTAGTTACTAAAATTACAACAAAAATTACTGAAACCATGCAAAATGTAGGCCTTAGGCATAATTATTTTTCAAATTAATTGCAAAAGGCTTTATTTTCTGTTACTATTATTTAAAGATAATCTAAAAAATAAATTTAAATGATACTCTGAGATAAATACTTAGCTGTGACTACAACAAAACAATAGTTTGGCAGTATTGTTTTGACATGTTGCCCTTGCCATATCTCAGCTTGTAGTCAAATCTCCATCCTGAAATTTCTTGTGCATAACACTACCATACAATACTCTTATAAAAAAATTCAGATTTTTATCTCGTGCTGCACCAGAGTTATCAAAGCCTGAAAAGTGAGATTTTTGTGATTTTTGAAAAATTTGGGAATTTGTTTAGCGAAGAGAAAGCAAGTCCCAGATCTGGAACTCGGCGTGTGAGTACAAGTACTTTCGGCCTATTTGTAAAAAAAAATTATGTCATGTTGACAGTTTTCCTTGCCAGAAAAATACCGTCTTTTAATCGGACAAATTTTGTAAAAAAACTGAAATTTTTTGCTTAAATTTTACAAATAAGCAGTAAGTTTCGGAAACTACTCTATTACCAAATTTTTAGCCCAATGTATTCTGTACAAATTGCTTTTATCCGTACTTGAATTGGATAAATAAACGATGAATTATTTACAATTCCGTAAACCCTTCTTGTGAGAAATTTGCTGCAGACGATGAAACAAACATGGCCGCCATGCACAAACAAAAATTAATAAAATTAAAATAATATTCATATTGAACTTCCATCATGTTAGGGTTGTTGTACAAAAAAATTCATATTTTTTAAAAATGGTCGAGCAACTAGTGCTGGACCACTTGAAATGGATTGATCCCCATGTCAATAAACAAATCCACCGTCACTTCGAAAGCATTGGTGAAATTCACTTTCTCTTGATCGAAAGAAGGATACCTTAGCTCCCGTTTCAAGCAAATTTTCTCGTGCAGTTTTGATGCAAAGAATTCTGAAGCTTTTTTATTCCTATGACTTACGCCCTATTCAGCGTAGAGTGGTCACATTAATATAAGTTGTAGAGAAAAAACTTGACTAATTGCAGTTTTGCAATCAGCACGTTTTTTGACTTAAAAAAAGCAGAGAAAACAAAGTCAACAGAAATTTTGTTAAAACTTGTTCTTCAGTGTCTTATAATAATACATTACTATAATTATATACATTATAATTAAATGCATAATGTATATAATTATAGTGCAATATCCAGTAACTTATAATGGTATTAGTCTCTGTAAAGAAATAAATATATTTTTTAGTAGTTATAGTACATAATATACAATTTAAATGCTTATTTTATATGAATTTAGTGAAAACATATAATTCTGAATGTTATGTTATTATAAATATTATGCATATTTTCATATTTAGTACGATTATATTTTATCAAATAAATACAAAATAAAAATTAGAGTAATTTTTTTTAGTACTTTTCCAGTTCATTTTGCAACATTTTAAAGTGATTTTACCAACAAATTTGAGAAAACAAAAGTTCAGGCATAAATGGTTTAAGAAAATACAAAACTTGATGATGGTATGAGCTGAAATTTGAGATTTGAAACTAATATTAATAAATAGAATAAGTAGTAACACCGTTAACTTAAATGTGCTATTAAATCAGTTCTTATTACGTAACAAAAGCTTTTAAAATTAGCAGACATATTGTTTAGATTTCCTGCTATCAAAATTCCTAAATTTGCTTTAATCCAAAATAAAAAAAATAAATAAACTGGGACCTATGTCGCACCACACGCTACAAAGTTTTACAAAGAGTGCATATTCCTTAATTAGTTCAAATCAGGTATTGTACGCTAACAAAATATCTCACAGGACCCAATAGATTTCAGTTTGCTTACAAGTACAGCAAGCATAGGTTTATCTAAGCACGGAACAAGATAATATATTAGTTCTTTCAAATACCAGAATTTCATAACCACGGCATACGATTTTACACGTAATATATATATATACTGGGGTATTAGATTTTTCAATAGGCAATATGTAAAGTCATGTCCTCATTTTGTGAAACCGAATAAGAAAAGCACGGACAGGAGAGAAGTTATGAAATACTTTAATTGAAGAAGAAACAAGAAAGAAAAATCTCTCGGGACATATCTAAAAAACTTATCTCTGTATCCCCAGTTTCACCAATAAAAAATCCATTTAATCAATATTTTCTTCTATTATTTTTATTAATCAGAAAACTATCTACTTAATGCATAATCCTGTAACCTCTAATCCTAATATATATGTTACTGTGAAAGACCGAAATTGGAGAATGTCGACTTTCTCCGGTGAATGTCAACATATACCAAAAACGTCGTTGAAAGACCGAATATTTGATTATATTCTTGTACATTCGGACTATCACCGGTGAATGTTGACAATCACACATATGCTCTGGTGGAGGTCGAAAAGAGAACGGTGTTTAACAGAGAGGCTACAGTCTGTCGCCAAATTCTTCGGTCTACTGCGAATCAGTCAGCTTTGTCAGTTTTATGCTAGGTTTGATGGTGCGCGCAACGTTTTCTTAAATTTTATTTTTTTGTTCAATATCCTAATTTATATTGAATATATTGTACGACTGCAGTGAGTCATGATCTTTTTTTTTTTTTTTTTTTTTTTTTTTTTGGAAATTAAATACATTAATTGAGAGAAAACGAGAAAACAATTGTTTTTATTTTTTTTCAAGAACACTACTCTAAAATACTTTCTGCGAAAATTAAGTGCACCGCGCATATTCACAATACTTAATCCGTTCGGATTGGACACATGTATTTCTCAGTTTATTTTTCTGGTATTAAATATTGAATATTCTGAAATACTTACGATCGCTATTCATGGAATCATAAAATTTTTATTTGACTCGTTCGGGGTGAAGTGTCCCATTAACCCTTTCAGAGGCAAATAATTGTGTTTCCGTAATGTTGATTTCACACCTGAATATACAAAAAAAATTTTCAAAATAAGGAAAAGCTATTTTACAACTGCTTTCCATCAAAGTTATAAAATAAATGTGTAATTTCATGTTTCTGGTGCAAATCTTGATCAAAATTAGGTGGAATATAATGTGTTCACCGCCCCTCAAGCGGTTAAGAGAACACATCTTTTCATTCAGTATTATTTTGCCTTAACCATTAGTTTTCTTATTATCTCCATGTAGTAATGATAGTACTCTAATTCTAATAATATTATACATGAGAAAGTGTGAAAAGGTATGGCTGAAGTCAACATTAAAACATATGATTAAATGCCTTTGACTTCATTATCCATTACATTCATTTGTTTTCTAATGTGCAAAATTTTCGCTTAAGTTAATAAATTCACATATTTGGTTCTATGAGATAAAATAAAACTTACTTTCAGTCAAATGTTTCAACTTACCGTTTGTACATATTTGTGCAGTACTTAAAAAAAATATTTGCGATTTCACTATTAATATTTCCAACATACAGTAAGTATTTTTACAATATTGACGTTTTGTTACAGATTATTACAATGTATAGCAACCTTTATGCAGCATTCAAGTTTCACTACAAATATTTCCAAAGTAAACCTAATATCTTATCAATATTGGTATTTCAGTTCAAATGTTAGCGATTAGTACTGAAAACTAAGAGTAATATTAGATTAAAAAAATACCTGAATTTTTTAATAATAATTTTCGCTTTGTTTAATGGCAGAGTTTCATTGAATAAATATAATGAAAATTGCCATTTAAAAAAAAAAAAGTGGTAGATTTTGAATCCAGAATTTTCCTCTAAATTGCCAACTCTGTTAGCGATGACTAAAAATATTGGCTAATATAACCAATATACCTGAAACAGTTATTTCGGGTAATTACGTTTCTATATTTTTATAATATTTATTAACAAATAGTAATCTTTGCCTTATTTGTTATCAGAATTCTTATGGCAAAAATATTATTAGGAGTTAACAGTGGTTATAAAAAACAGAAACATAATCTTTCTATTAAATATGTAAAATTTATAAAACTTAAGTAAACTATTTCTATATTGTAAAAAAAAAAGAGAGAACTGAATGGATAATGGATACATAACCAGAATTAGGATTCTATCATTATTACATGGAGATAATAACAAAACTACTTGTTAAGACAAAATAGTACTCAGTGGAAAGACATGATCATTTCATGTCTCAGGACTCTTAAAACTGGAAAAAAAGAAAAAAAAAGGCCATTATCAACATTTAATATCTTAAAATCTATTTCATTTTAAGACACAATTTTTATTGAGATGAATGATGCAGAAAATCGGAATAACAGATTACGCTCACGATTACAAAATAAATTTTGCAACTAGAACGAAAATTTTGCTGCCTGTACTTCAGATTATAATAATTGCCCTGAATCTAAATAAATTTGTATTTAAAGCATTTTTATATTTTTAATGCAAAGTTGTATTTAGCTAATGCAAAATTTAGAAAATTTCAACAGTATAATCACTTAAAAAAATACTTTTTGAACAGTAAAAAGGAAATTTTAGGTTCAGTTTATACAAACTAATAAGAAACACATGTTTTGAAAATGTCATGAAAAAAATCAGGAGTTTTTGAGATATCGTGTGCATTTTGACCAAAAACGTCATTTCGAGAAAAATGACTTCAACGTTTTGGAAACCCTGCTTCAGCTATTAAGCAGGTATAATTCTAAAAGCCATGACTTCTGTTCTAAAAGGAATTTCAAGAAAACAATTATATCAAAATGTTCAGAAAATATACGAGTTTAACATGTAAAAAAAAAATAAAGTTTTGAAAATTTTAAAGCTTTAAGAGCCCTGAGACCGCTTAATAGGACGTTAGTCCCCGAATGGATTAACCGTTTGATTGCGGAACAAATCTTGTGGATATATGCCAAAAATGCGAATGTGTATGCGTTGTATAGTAAAATATTACTTGTAAGCCGACGATATATGGAGAAATTGCATGCTTCGCTAGTGCAACCAACTTAAATGCACACCACTCTGAGACAACAAATAGCAGCACTATCACCCTCTCTGCAATTTTAGCATAAACTAAAATGAGCGATATCGCACTACCCGCAATTGTGTCACATAACAAGAGTAGCGGTATCGCACTTCCTGAAATTTTGGCGCATAACGAGAAGGAGCGCTATCAAGCTGCTCTGCACTCAACCGGTTAAATAATAATTCCAAACTTGTGTGAGACAGCAATCGTCTGTATATGTGTTTCAGAATATTCAAAATTTCATACCAGAAAAATATACGAAGTAATCGTCTGTGTCGAATACGAACCGAGTAGGCATTGTGAATATGCGTGCAGCATACCTTTGGATTACAGACGGTTAAAATGTTTTTATGATTTAAAAATTAATGATCGAGCCTGAAACACTGAGAAGTAAATGCAAATTTCCAACATATTCAACATTCACCATTACTGTAAGGTGAATGTCGACTTTCACTGGTGTAAGTCCGAAATAAGGATATTTAACAAATATGTCGGACATACACCATGTGACTATGTGAATGCTGACATTCACCGGTGAAAGTCGACATTCTCCAGATTTCGGTCTTTCACAGTAACATGTACATTATAATATTAGTTTCTATAATAAAATTGAGTTTGAAATTTTCAGAAATACAAATTTCAATTATATCAAAAATGATTCAATGAATTAAAATACGAAAACATTTGAAATAACACTTTAGTTCTCACATAATAAATGTAATTTATTAAATATCTTAACTAATTGTGTTTGAAGTTTATATTAACTAATGAAAAGGCCTAAATTTAAACAGATGAATTGAAACATTATTATCCTGTTCACAAGTCTTCATTATTTAAAGTATATCTGCGCAATACGTATAAAATTATTGGAATTTTCCCCTTTGTATAATTTAACAGATTATTAATAAACGCATTCAAACAAAGAATCCCATTGTACGTTATTTGTTGTTTACCCCAATACGCAACGAAATATTTCATTTATTACAATGCACTACATAGGCAATTTCTTATCAGTTTTATTCAAGCAAAATGCACCATACCCAATGAAGTAAAATGCATAATTTATCAATTCAATGGATATAAATATCTGGTTGGCTGAAGAAAAATACACAATTTATCGATTTCATGAATATGAATCTTTGTCGGATAGTATAATAATGTTATTTATTGCACTGTTATCGCTTTTGATGCGGGTATTTTCATTTATTTGTGAATGTATTATTTTATTTTTCACTTTTACTGTAAAAAAAAAAACATAAGTGAAAGTATTTAATAATTGTCCATTTCATCTTTCTAAGCAACAAAGTTTATTATGATTAGATTAGGCATTTATTTCAATTAGTCTGAAACGAATTCTTTTAATCAAAACACAATATGAAACATAATGTCTTTTCTAAATTTTATTTATTAATTTTTAGTTCAGGTTTTTTCTTAGAATTTCCTTACTTTGAATTATTATGTTAAATATAAACATGTATATCGTTTTAAAGGAAAACTTCGAATGCATTTTTTTTAACTTATTATTTTGAAATACGTATTAGTTAGTGACATATTTGATAACTCAAAAAGATTTCATATAATCTGTTTTCAGTTTCAAACATTCAGTTATAGATATTTATCCATTCAATGAACTAGAAGTTGTGGAAAGTGTGTTTTTAACACACGTTTATACAAAAAAAAAAAAAAAATTCCCCGAAAATTCTCTCTTTTTAGATGAACATATTTCAGTCAATGATTGATGTATTTCCAAACTGGTAGTTTATAGTATAGAAATATGTCTGAATAACATTACGTTGAGACAGATATTAAACATTGAGTGGAATTGAGTGTGCATCAGCTGCACGTAAACTGAAAAAAATCAGATAATTTCTGTTTACAATTAAAAACTCGGGTAAAATTGAAATTATATTTTAATTGTTATCATAGCTTTATATCATAATTAAAGTATAAATCAATGGAATTTTCTATTATATTGAGTTTTCGAACACATTAATATAGAATGTACACAAGAAAGCACATAAACCACTCCCCTTAATACATATATAATACATAGCGTGATTATAAAAAAACTATCCCGATATATCTGCCCGTAGCTATCATACCGTTCACAGAAACTGAATGAAATTTTTATTTAAAGTATTTTGAGGTATGCCCTCAAGAATCGTGTGTAAAACAACAGTTAAACTCTAAAGAATTTGGTTACAGAGACAAAATTTCGAAAATTTCAAATGTTTCTTATTCTAATGTGATCTCCATACTGAAAATCTACAAATAGCGTTGAAACAGTACCTGTAGCGCAAAAATCGCCAGCGCTAGACAGAGTAAGTAGAAAAGTGAAAATAACCAATAAAGACAGAGCAGGAATAGAAAGCAAAACTTTTATTGTGTTTCTGTACAATAAAATTACCTGCAGCAGTAACCATTCAAAAATGTAAAGCCCGAGCATGAAGGTGCTGGTTATATTGCACTGCACAGTCACTTTTTATTCGTATTAGGGAAGTGCAACCACATCGTGGGGATTATTTCTGTTCAGTGAACGCAGTCCTTAGAATTAGCGTTAACAGTCAACGACAAAGGTCATCATACGTCCACAGAATGCGTAAAGGCGAGCTGCCATCCTCGTCATACCGGGTAGGGAATTCATTCGCAAAATCTAGCTGTTGTTGCTTATCATCTGTTTACAACATCTGAACACGCTTAAACTGATACAGAAAACGGATATGGAGAACAGAGCGCAGAATCTTGCGGACCGTAGACTTCGGCAACTGCAGAACACGTGAAACACCGCGTGTACTTGCAAGAGAAACTTCGCTTAACGTCTCGTCGACTTCTGCAACCGCCTCGAGAGGAACGGAAATGTCGTCCAGACAAAGATCGATCGCATGTGCAACCATTTCTTTGAAATTTGCGGTTATATAAAGTCCCGTAGATCTTTACAAAACATGGATCTCGGCATAGCCCATAGTTTCTGCGGTAGACACGCCTCTGCTATATTTTGATAGTTATCTATAATGTTTTACTTGTGGTTAATGTATATGACAAAATTATACTTTTTCCAGTTATACAATCTTTGTGCTATGCTTCTTTCTTGAAATGCGTCATTATAAATAAACTTTTTTAATGTGTAAAACCTTTACGAAAAGCTAAAATTAAAATTGCAAGGATAAACAATTTTACATTTTAGGAAGGTATAAAATGGATATATATGACATGATTTCGAAAAGATTAACTCATTTGCATACTCTTTTCATCTTTCTAAACAGAAAATAAAATTAAAAAATAAAAAACATTTCAAATCAAAACTATAAAAAAAATTCTACACAAAAGGAAGGAAATTTCATTCAATTACTTTATTATCTTTAAATAAAATTCTAAAGTGATTTATTCAGGCCTTTTTATTGTTTTGTATATTTATTTGTTCTCTAGGTAAAAGAATATATCAGACGACATCTCTGTCTAACATAAAACTGATACTGAACGACAAAAGAAAAATGATAACTAAATAAGAAGATTTTCCCTAGGTCTTAATTAATAACACCCGTAGTCTATTATTGATTTTGAATGCTTGAAGTAATATACACTAAGATACAATACATTCATTTTGGTAATCAGTTTAAAGAAGTGTTTTAATACTTGCTTTTTTCGGAATAAGAAATATAATAAGACTATAGAAAATTATTTAAAAAGAGGCTGTTCAGACAAAATGAAGTTCTAAATAAATCTATATGTATATATATGGCTATTTAACATGCATTAAATCTAAAACCTAATTAGCAATAGAAAATTCCCATGTATAAAAATTCTTTATATTTATTTTATATCTTTTAAATGATTTTTCGTAACAAGAAATAGAATTGATTTAAATAATTGCAATTTTTTCATAGTTACATTAAATAAATAGTTAATAATGTTTTATATTTAAAAAATCCATAAAAAACGTTTAATTAAATGTCTTTAAAATAGTCTGTAAAATTTAGACTTAAAATTTGTGTTTCAATACTCATGAATGTTTGCTAAAATTCTCAATATTTTAAAAAGAAAAACCAGTTATTTCTAGAACAAACATTAAAACTTATCTGAAATCTACCGATAAAACCAAATCGTTTATATATTATCGTTTGAAAAGCAGCGCAGAAAAATACTCATTTTCGAAATTTCTCATACATGAAAAAAAAAAAAAAACTTAAGTTAAAATTTTTAATTTAAATCCAACAAAGAGTCCTAAAATAGAAACACGCATTGGAGCTCTCTCTAATTGCTTATAATACCTTCCATTTAAGACAAAAACATTATTATACGTAATGAAGTGTAAACCTGATCCAATAGGCTCTCTCATATGAATTCCCTCTTCGCTGAAATTAAATAAAAACAGTTGGAAACGAGAATTTTAACAGACCTAGATTTAAAACTTATAGTACGGTACAGATTCATGGACGACATATTTTTCGTTTTGGAACATGGTTTGAACGAATTATACCTTTTCCTTGATAAAATAAGTAAATTTGACGGACATATAAAATTTACACTTGAAGTTGGGAAAAATTTAGTTTACCCCTTTTCGACGTTCATTTAATGAAAATCGAAGGCAGAACAATTTATAGAAAAGAGAGATAATCTAGATCAGATATCACGACTCCATATAATAGCTTTTTACCATTCTTATATAAAATAGCTGCTTACAGTTTTTACATTAGTACATTTTTTGCTTACAGTTTTAACGTATGTACGGAAAAATATTTGGAAATAAAACTTAATATTATTGGGGTTATTGCTTAGGAAAACATTTTTTCATCTACCCTCATTAATAAACTTATCTATGAATTCTGACTTCGTGAAGCATTAATATAGAAAAGTGATCAGATCAAAAATCACTAATAGCTCTTCGCCATTCTTATATCAACCATTCTTAAAATCCATTTAACCTGAAAATAACTTAAGAACGGAGAGCTATAGCTATGCAAGTGAGGTAACGGTATAGTAAAGTGACTACGCTTGATTAAATGCAAACGACAGCAGCGCTCCTTAGTAGCAAAATTTGGAAGATAGCCATTGCAAATCGAAAACGAAAAGAGATAGAGCAAAATTCTCAATTAGAAAGTTTTAGAGCATCAATTAATTAGTACGAAACAGCATTTGGTTTATATGGATAAGATAAATCTTCGCCTATATACCCAAAAATGTCCGAAATCGATGCACTCGATTTTGTGTAACCGTTTGAATGGAATAGCCAGAAGTATGAAGAAATACGCACAACTTATTGTATAAATGCGTATTTATATCAATATAGTTTGATAACATCACAAAAAAAACCTTATAGGGATAAAAAGTTAATATTCAATATGTTCGAGAAGTTCGTCATTGCTCACGATACGCTCTAGTATTCCTGAGAGTAATTATGCGTGCACATTTCTCAACATGGAACGTCTACTGCAAACCTCTTCAATACGTCAACATAAATTTAACTTTTTTTAAGAGTGGTGATTAGACGGTCTGTCCACCTAATTTTTACGAACATTACAGCACAGTACAATGTCACAATCTGCAATTGTGCATTGCTACATTTCCGGAATGTGAATATGCAAAGTAGAATCGTCGCTCATCAATTTCGGACATTTTTGAGTATACAGGCGACGATTTATCTTATCCGTGCGAACCAAATGTTTTTCTATATTAATTAATTGATCCTCTAAAACTTTCTAACTGGAAATTTTGCTCGACATCTTTTCGTTTTCGATTTGCAATGGCTATCTTCCAAATTTCGTAACTATGGGCGCTGCTATCGTTTGCATTATATCGGACGTTTTCGCTTTACTATACCGTTACCTCACATGCATAGCTCTAGCTCTCTCCGTTCGCAAGTATTTTCAGGTTAAGTGGATTTTTCAGCTCCTTTGCACCCTGTATAAACTGAAGACAATCGAATATATGACAGAAAATTCAGTGAAAGGATGAAAGAACGTAAAGCATAAGTAAAATTTTGTCGCCCATCTACAGCTTTACCTCGTTTAAATTGTAAACATTATATTATAATAGATTTTGATTAGGTGAATATCATTTACCGAACATGAAATTACTATACATCTTTTTTCAGAGAGTCCATAGATAATCTGTGCATGGGCAATGAACCATGTAACCATATGGGCAATATAACCATACAGTGTCAGACAATGTACCTAATACATGGTTAAATATCATAATATAAAAAAGATAAAAACGCAATTAATTTTTCCCTACATATGCATCAAAGTTTTCAAATTCAACATAGGAATCCGGGGAAACTACTTCTAGCAAAAGCCATGAAATAATGGACACCCCCCCCCCCCCCCCTACCTCAAGCGTAGAGAAGCGCTCGGATGAACAGAACGTTAGTAAAAGAAATTTCTACGTCATGAAGGTTGTGAGTGCCACCGTAAGTACTCGGATGTTTTAAATATATGTGAATTTTAGAGTTTTATTTTTTTTTTACATATATATTATTTTAATGTCACCTTTGAAGTGAACAATGAACTTTCTAAATTCATGTTATATTTATGATTAACTCAAATCTGAATTTTGTATTTTGCCTTATGAGTATATTTTATACACATCACGTAATATACAACAATTTTGATAAGCTTGAAAACCTATAATAGAATTAAAAATGTACTTCCAACATTTATCGCTCACAAACTTTAATATAGCGGAATTCTTTTATGCGGATTTGTAATTGTATATAAAATGTTATATATACAATCTTTTGTAGGAAGATATTATCAAGAATTTCAATTACATATATTAGTTTCATTATGTCGGAAATATCATTGCCCCTTAAAAATGCTCTTCAAACATTTTCTATTATTATATTTTACCCAAATTTTTCTGTGTTGACTCTGTAAATAAATAATAAATGCTAATCTCACCATTTGCGATAGGAAAAATGTTGCAATGCATTTCATATTAATTGTGTACTACCTAAAGTATTGCAACTCCATTAAAGTGTATTTTAAAACGTTTTCTCCCATAGAGCATAATGCATTCGTATTATTTTCAGTAAAATAACTCAAATTAAAGAAAACATGGTTAAAAATTCTTGAAAAGAGATACATATTATATTTACTTTTTTTCAGATGAATAAGATATTTTCGCTCAACATTTTGAAAACATTAAACACTTAATATCGGAAAATTAGAAAATTTATGAAAAATCATGATTAAAATTTAATTTCAAGAAAACAATATACATGACATTAGTGGAAATATTTATACGACCATGACATAAAGAGAGTTTTCCGAAGGTTATTATGGAATGCGAATTACCGGAATAAAGAACCAGTGCAAAAAGTGGTGTGAATTGAATAAAATTCTTGTAAAACATACTGCTGCTTAATGAGTTAATAAAGCTCAGGCCACATTAAACAAAAAAGACGAAACGGTGCTCCTTTTTAGATGATAAAGGATCACCAAAGAAAAGAAGTTTTCATTCATCAAGACCATGCCAGATGACATACAAGTGTAATGGCTAGCTGGGAGTTGTGTTGGTTAAAGTGGGATCTAATGGTACATTCACCGTACAGCCGACACATTTTTCATTCAGAATACTATCTATTTCTCACCTACAATTTTATGTTCAAGTATCAACACTCAAATCAGCACAAGAAATCCGTTCTGGGGTTGATGCATTTTTTGAGTCACGATCATAACAGATCTAGCAGGAGGGAATTGGCAATCTGCAAAAACATTTTCAGAAGATCGTAGAACTGAATGACAATTATTATTCTCAATAATTTTGAATTAGTATAACCTTTTTTTAGTTTTTAAAATAAAATTTTTAATCCGGAAAATCCTTTTTCACCAATGTGATATATCAAAGATAAATATTTTATTAAACATTAAATATTTGCAAAGAAATAATTAAATTTTTAATGTTTAGCGATTACTAATAATATTTAAATAACATATATTATTTTAATCATCCTAAATATACTAATTGGAGCGTCTTTCAATACATGAAAATTTGATTTTTTAATGTACTACTAGTTTATCGAATACGTCTTTAAATTTCTTTACCGTTATACTTGAAGTAATCTATTTTAAGAAATTGCACCATAGAAATACCTAGAAATATATAATTGGAATTATTAATATTTTTTATCATCTAGCTTTTAGTAATGCTTTTAAACAATTTTTATTATACGCTGCATTTACATTTTTGTAAATAATGAATGTATATATATGCATTCTAATTTATTAGTATCCTAAGCTAAATTCTTGTGAATTTGGAATTTGAAAAATGTATTTAAATAAAGTCTTCAAAGCAATTTGTAATGAAAACGAATATCCGTTTACATACCTTTTAAAAAATTGCATTTTAACGGGAGTACAAATAAATCATATTTTAAATAATATTACGAACAACAGATACACAAGAATGAAAAAAAAATTATATTATCAAAATTAAAATCGCTCCTGGAATGCTTGTCTTATTAAAATAAACAAATCAATTTTTGTTCCAAACAAGAAACCGCCTCACTGAAAATATTTCTTTTTATATCCCTAAAAGTCTGAATAGAAAGCATTGGAGCATAACTAAAAATTATATGTAAATTTCTTTAGACGAAGTTTTAACTCGAGCAAAAAAAGAGAGATTAACAGTTAATTATTTCAAATTTAATAAGTGTATTACTATTATCGTATAAATATTTTAAATTTAATTTCGATACACAATACAAAGGTTTTTAAAAAGTAGAAAAACTCTATTTAAATTGCTTTTGTTATGTCTTGAAATAATTACCATAATTTTATTTGAGGTAAAATTTTAAAATCCTCGTCGATTACAATTATAGAAGAGCTTACGTATTGTTAAATTAAATGATTTCATTATCACGGGTATAATTTTATATATAAAATATAAAAAATATGTGCCTTTTTTAGCAAGGCTAATTATCTTTTTCTGTTAAACAAACATCATTATACAGAGCATTGCCAAATTCGATTCACAAATTCAGAGGGGTGACAGTACGCATCAAAAGGATGAAAAAATGCCTTAGAAAAAATGCCTCTCTTCGCTGGTCACTCTAAGTATTTTCGACGAACACCTCTCTACATCACCGTAGGACGATGACACTCGAGAAGCCCTCCCGCACGTGCATTTTTTTCTTTTTATTCCCACCTTCGTACAGCCGAAATAAGATTCAGAGCGAGAGACTGAGTTCTATTTTTTTTCTTTCTCATCCGATGTCATCTCCATCGCTCAAAACACAGCCCCCTACTATAAACAAAACTCATCCACTGACACCCTTTGATCAAATAAAACCCTTCTAACATCCGGGTGCCAGTATTTTCTTATTGAAAATCTCTCCTTAAATAAGGCGAAATTTCGCGCGTTTAAACTAGATTTATTTTTCTTCAAAAAATACTGATATTTGGTCTTGAAAATAACGGTACCCTTAAGAATCCTGAACAAATGAGACATTAATTTACTGTAAAGCATATGGTTTAATATTATAATTTATATGTACTCTATTTTTTCGCTTTTTCTTTTCACTTAATAAACATTTAGGACTTTTCCACACACGTGATATGTATGTCTAGGCCGGAGTAGGGTAAATTTGTAATTCCAATTATATGCAATGTAATTATAGTTTAATTGTATGTAATTAATTATAGTTATAATTACATGCCATAACATTTCTTGCAGCACTATAACCGGAACCGCCCCCAACCGATTATTTGACAAATTTTCTGTGTTTGAATGTGTGTAACTACAATCAATTACATGCAATTAACCTGTAATTACACTGTAGATAATTGAGATTACTAATTTGCCCAACTCTGGTCTATGCTTAGTAGTATGTTTCAAGTATCGAGAGAAAAAGTTAGTGAAAATTTTATCAGATATTAAAATTTAAAACTAAAATTAAGGCATAAGAAATGAGGAAAATTATATACACATTAACAGGAAAATGTTTTCGGTGTATGTTTAATTATATAAATGTTTCCTAGCATTTGCATATTTAATAAACTTGTACAATTTTGATAATTTTATTAGTTTTATGTATTTTTTCTATTGTCTTTTTTATTTCTCGACTATAAGTCTTTTAAAGATATCTTACATCCTCCTAATGATAATGGCTTTGCTTTTCCCAAAGAGAAATTGCCTTGGGCTTAAAGAATATTGTTGAAAGCTGTTGTATACCTCATATAAAATGTGTTTTGATAAAAGATTACTAAGAAAAGAGATCTTATCTAATTTTTTACGTGAAGTAAACATTGCCGTTTGACATTTCAGTGCTATTTTCACGGCTATTATGTAATGAGAAGATTAAATAATAGTTTATGGATATTCTTTACTTTTTTAGAAAAGCAATTTTTTTTCCGTTATTTCAAAAAGCAAATGACGTATCTTAATTAATTTTTGTTCTTATAGAAGACCCGAAGGTTCTCTTAAATTATTCGCTTTTTTTCATCACCTAATGAACAATTTTCCTTTGATTATGATTAATTAATATTTTCCAGATTATAGGTTTTTCGACTAAAGAATTCTGTAGTAATAAATGGTAATTTTTGAACTTTCAATTAGTTCAATAGGGATATTTTAATTTCAATAGGGCTTGCACTTATTTAGTTTTAATGAAATCATTTCCATTTTAAATAAGTTGTAAATGGTGAAGCACTTTAAATTTTCAAAGCATTTTTTTTTTCATTTTTGTTTGAAGTAATACGATTTAAGATTTTTTTTAAATGCATTGTTGGCTCTTTTTTGTGCTTCTTATTAAAATGTATTTTACACATGCCATTAAAAAGAAGAAATGAAACAGAATAGTAGCTTTTATTGCGTATATTTCATAATACAAAAAACGTCAAAGAAATTCAGAAGATTATACCAAATACAGTATCGGCGAAAAAGTTTCTACCCGGCATAAAATGTGTGGTTAATTTGTAAGTACACCCAGATGAAGAGGAACTCAAAGTGATACTTATACATTTTATTGGCATAATTGTTAGGAACTTATTTATGGAATAACAAATAAGTATCAATAAATTTAATGGACAAAATTAATTGCAAAACAAACGCATGATCTCAAAATTTTCCGGCCATCTTGGAAAGCTTGTAAAAAATTCGTGTTATAATAGAAAATAACAGTGATGAACAATATGCACAATTAATATTTTGCAGTCATACCTTTAGCAATGGTTAGCCTTTTGCTTTACCTTTAGCTGAGGCGCAGCGACGTGGCATCGATTAAATGAACGGTTGAAGATTGTCTATGGTAAAATTTTTCCACACTTCTTGCAATTTTTGGGAACATTTTGCTTAATTCAAATATTTATAATTCCGCACACGTTTGTCAAGTTCGTTCTAAAGATTTTCTATTGGATTCAGATCGGGTGATTGGGCTGGCCATTTCAAAAGAGGTTTTTTTGTGCGAAAGCCACTGCTTGACGAACTTGCATGTATGTTTTGGGTCCTTTTCATGCTGAAACAAATAGTTTCGCCCACAATTTTTCCTGCAATAAGCCAGCAAAGTATATTGCAAGATATTGTTATGCATTGCACCATTCGTCTTGCTGTGGTTTTCAACTAACGGACCGACAGCTTTCCCAGAAAATGCTCCCCACAACATAACTTGTCCTCTGCCATGCTTCATTGTAGAAATAACATAAATCCAATCATATCATTTGCATTTAGGTCGTCTGACGTAGTGTCTGCTATCTTTGGAACTTCGATTCATCGGAAAATAGAACTTTTTTCTAGTTTTCTCTTCACCAGTCTTTGGTTTCCTTGGTCGGGCCTTCTGATTTTCTTTCTTATGAAAGGTTCTTTAACACCGACTCTTCCATAAATTCCTACGTCACGTAAGCGTCTTGACACAGTAGACCGACTTATTTCAGCAGCATTTTCACTCGGTAAATCGCGGGATATTGCAGCGGCATTTTAATGCGGGTCATCAAATGCTTTTCTCCTAATAATTCTGTCCACACGAACAGTCGTTTTCCGGGGTCTTCCGGACCGTGGTAAGTCCTTAAGCCACGATCATCTTTACATATTTTTTTTAATATCGTTCGAAGTAGATTTTACGAACGATAAGTTTACCGCTGTCTCACAGGAAGATACTTTACCCCACACTTCAGCGACAAACAAATCACATGTTTACGAACAATAATTGTTGACCTTTTAATTTTTGAATTTCAACTATGTTATTCACGTTGATTAATTGACGAACACGGCCATAAAGACACTTTACCGGTAGCAAAAACTAACGAATGGTGAATGGTCGGAATCTTTGCAAACGCGAATTTCGAATTCCTCTGCTTTACATCAAGTGTCTCCAGTATCCAATAAAAATTATCACATGGTCAGAGGTCATTTGCATATTCATAACTTCGGGAGCGATTGTGCTTCTTCTTCTCTGGAACGTTCTGTTAAACAAAACAAAAAACTGATTGACCGGAAACTTTTGACAGCCACTGTATATGGTCAATGCAGACATTTCAATTATTATTTACAATTAAAAATTGATATATACATATATTTACAAAGCTATGCATTCTAGGACCATGTCTTTCATGCCTTTAAAATTGAAAACTGCCTTTACCACATAAATTAAACTTCTTTTTTACAACTAATTATTACTCGTTTCCAATCTTACTTCTTGTGCACGTTTTAATATGTTTTCTTTTTGTTTTCAAAAATGTTTTCCTCTTTCTCTCCGTTGAAAAATTCAATTTCTTGAAGTTCCTTAACCTTGGAAACTAGGAAATCGAAATGTATTTTCTCTTTCCTAAAGATATGCAGGGATTTTAGTCAGAATTTTTTTCCTTGCCGTCGTCCTCGCTTGATAAACAAATTTTAATTAATTAAGCAATTAGTTAATCTTGTTTGACTTTCAAATGATTTTCTAGTCATTTTTTAATAATCCCAGCTATTGTTCACAACATTATGTACTTCATTTTAAAATTCGTGCTATTGCTTCAATTTTACCTTTCTACATTTTCATTAATGTTTGGGACCCATTATACCCGGTCTTTAAATATTGCTACAGATTAAAGTAAGCAACATGTGGATATTCGTTTTAAAGTCAAGTTTTTTGAAGAAGCACAGTAAAAATACAACATTGCGTAAATTAAGAATAACCGTTCTTAAAATTAAAAAAAAAAAATGGAAAGTGTGCCCTAAATACATTTTAAAAATGACATTTTTTATTTTTTTTATTATTGTTTTAAATATTTATATTTCTTACAATTATAGATTAAAAAAATATTGTGAATTCATTTGCAAAATAACTTGAATCCTTTCCATACGTTAAACCTATTTTTAAAGGTGGACCTATCATTGTGGAACCCACTGTATATCGAGTGTGTTGAAGGTTTTTAAGAAATACGTTAAAATTTGTTTCTTCAATATCTACGAGGAAAAGGCCCATGGAGAAAATACCTTCACATACCTATTTGTAGGTGGAAGATCTGCAAAATATTTCAAATTCTTTACAATCCAAGGATTAAACATTTGGGAACACTCTAGATAAAAATATCATTATCCAAATAATAAGAGTTAGATATAAACGATTTGCAAATAATAAAAACTCAAATATAAAATTTAAATATAATAATTTAATAATATAATTTTAATTAACGCATATTTCTTCCTTGCAGCCTCTAAAATATATCATGTAAATATGAAATGAAAAAAATTAATTAATCTAAAAAGATGCATATAAAATTTACTTTTCATAACCTACATTTCTGTTCTTACTTAGTCTAAAAAAATCGTTATACAATTAGTTAGCTTTCATTACAAAAAGCTACCTATTGCAGCCGTTCGGATATTTTCATCAATCATGACCCCAGACCCCGAAACCACCCTCCGTTCAAAATTGACATATATATATATATATATATATGTGTGTGTGTGTGTGTGTATGTATATATATATATATATATATATCTGACATTTGTCACACTGTAACTCTCGTATTTATCAACCGATTTGGATGTAATTCGGTGTGTACATAGTACATACCAATGTCTCGAACGAGTTCGTTGGCCAGCTTCATCCGTCATTTTGTTTCAAAATAGCGGCCATTTAAATTTTTTTTAAAAAATTTAAAATTTGAAATGTGGTGCCAAAAAATTGAAAATGTAAAAATATTTTTTTTCTTATGTATTTGACCTTTATACAAATATTCCGGAGCAGTTTTTGTTTTGTCTATGGCTGAGTTATAGCATTTTGAATTTCTAGCGTAGCTGACATTTTGAAACGTCCTGAAATTTGTCACGCGATAAAAGGCGTATTTATGAACCGATTTGGATGTAACTTCGTTTATACATAGTACATACCAATGTCTCGACCGAGTTCGTTGGCCAGCTTCATCCGCCATCTTGTTCAAAAATGGCGGCCATTTAAAATTTAAGAAAAATTTAAATTTGAAATGTGGTACCAAAAAATTGAAAATTGAAAAAATATTTTTTTCTTATGTGTTTGATCTTGATAAAAAGATTCCGGAGCAGTTTTTGTTTCGTCTATATCTTAAAAAATGGCTGAGTTATAGCATTTTGAATTTCTAGCGTGGCTGATATTTTGAAACGTCCTGATTTTTGTCAAGTGATAACGGGCGTATTTATGAACCGATTTGGATGTACATTTGTGTGTACATAGTACATACAAATATCTCGTCCGAGTTCGTTGTCTAGCTTCATCCGCCATCTTGTTTCAAAATGGCGGCCATTTAAAAAATTAAAAAAAAATAAAATTTAAAATGAGATACCAAAAAATTGGAAAATGAAAAAGTTTATTTTTGTATGTGTTTGACCTTAATACAAAGATTCCGGAACAGTTTTTGTTTCGTCTATATCTAAACAAATGGCTGAGTAATAGCATTTTGAATTTCTATTGTGGCTGACATTTTAAAACGACCTGATTTTTGTCACGCGATAACAGGCGTATTTATGAACCGATTTGGATGTAACTTGGTCTGTACATAGTACATACCAATGTCTCGACCGAGTTCGTTGACCAGCTTCATTTGCCATCTTGTTTCAAAAGGGTTGCCATTTAAAAAAATTAAATTTAAAATTTAAAATGATGTATTAAAAAATTGAAAAATGAAAAAAAAAAATTATGTGTTTGGCCTTGATACAAAGATTCCGGAGCAGTTTTTGTTTCTGTAAATCTGTTCTTTTGTTTATATCTTAAAAATGGTTGAATTATAGCACTCGTATTCGCTTATTTCGATGTAAGAAGACATGTGGATAGTATACATCAATATCTCTACCAAGTTCGCTGGCCAGCTTCACCAGCCATCTTGTTTCAAAATGGCGGCCATTAAATTAAAATAAAATTATATTTAAAGTGAGGTGCAAAAAAATTAGAAATTGAAAAAGGTTTCTTTCTTAAGTATTTGACCTTGATATAAGGATTCAGGAGCATTTTTTGTCTGTCTTTATCGTAAAAAATGGCTCAGATATAGCAATTTCAATATCTAATGTGTGTGACATTTTGAAAATTCTGATTTTTTGCCTACGACAGCACTCGTATATATCAATCGATTCCGATGTGAGTGATTATGTGCACAGCAATTACTAAGGTCTCGACGAAGTTCACTGGTTAGCCTCACCCACCATGTTGTCTTAAAATGGCAGGCACTTTAAGAAATCGCCGAATTTGGCAGCCAAATGTAAGTTACTTTAAATAAAAGCTGCTTGTATAAAGCTGACTAATTTCGCGAAATTCTCATTCATAATGATTTAGTATTGATAAAAATTAGTATTGAATTTCCTATATTCGGTTTCCACTAAATTGAGTTTCGTGTGTTTGAATAATATAAGTTAGCTTTTTTTTTAAAAAATAAGGAATATGAAAGCTACCTCTTCCTCCCGGCACTGGCCGGAAGGACTTTTTTAACAAGTCACAAAATAGCATTGTATTTCATAAGCAACTTATATGCGTTTTAACAGTGTAATTAATAGGTTATAAAGAACACTATCGTATGGTCTTATTATAAGTTATTTCAAATAGTAATATAATATATAAAAATAATGTAATATCTACCCTATATAAATTAAACGAATTTAAGAAACGAATATATGAAACGGCTGAAATGTGTATCGATTCTTTGAATTGACTGATAAAACAACTGATTATGTTTCACGGCGATTTCTCCTAAAATATGGAATACTTTGCAATGAAATTAACACCTAAAATCAATATTGATCCACAGATTTCAAAACTGGTATTAGAATTTTTAAATTCGAATTTGTTTTCGAAATATTAATTTTTTTTTTTATTTTATATACATTTTTCTAATGATGGCAACTCAAATTTTAATAAAAGAGGTATTTGTTTTTCAGATTTTAGAAAAGGTTACTATTTTAAACTAATTTGGCGAGAAGTTTGGCCTACTTTAAATGTATGCTAAGAAATGTATCATGCTACTTTTATTCATAATTCAATTTGTATTCCATTATCATTTTATTTAATACAAACAGAAACATTTAAAATAAATGGCTTTCACTTTATTTTTTTTAAACGAAATGATAAGAAAAATATTAGGCACAAATGTCATATACGCACCGGGGTCCCTAATTGGCGCCAAAATCGCATTATTTTGGTTGATATGGTAACCCGGCTATTGTTGTTTATTTAATAATAAGTGTTTATTTACTTTATTTTCTTTTTTTAAATTACATAAATTGTTTTGTTCTCTAGTTAATTATTTTTTTGTTATTTTCCTTTAAAAATAAAAATTAATAGAAAATAATTAAAAAATACGGTACTACTTAGTTATTCCATCGACCCATTTTGCCAAATTATATAAATCCTCAAACCACTCCGCAAATTATCCAAATTGACGTATTTTTTATTTTAAATAACGAAAGAACAAAGAAAATAGTATAACATTAATCCTTCTATGTATAAAAAAAAGTTTTGATTTGGAAATGGACCAATGAAAATCTGCGTAGATTTTCCCGGCAGATCGGCCTCCAATTTGAATACTTAAGCATGGCCAAAAACTGTTGCATACAAAAATATGAAAATCGGTAGTATTATAAAGAAATGTTTGATAAACACGCTGATGTGGACAGTTTTCAAATCGAAGAATAATTTTAAGAGATATTTAATGCCAAAGTTCGACAAAATCGTTCCATTAAAAAAGTTTTATAGGAGCAAAAACTGTATATAGGAATTTAATCATTTTTAGATCATTTTATGCGTCAGAATTTCCCGGTGTTCAGACTGCATTTAGGTTTTTAATTTGAATAATTTTTTGAGGTTTTATTTCTATTTTAAATTCAAATTTTCAGCATTTCGAGAGATATTTTTTACAAATTTTAGAAAATTGTATTAATTTAAACTATTGCCAACTGCATAAACAGCGCAAACAATAATGTTTGCTTCAAATTAAAAATTTATTTTACAGGTAAACAGATAATATAAAAAGCAGGAACTCAATTACGTCATAAAAACTATATTTACACATGAATTAAAAAGAGAAAGAATAGTGTAAAATAATAAATTCATTAACATGCGTTAGAAGTCACACGTAGGAGAATTTAAGTCATATTTACGTCACATTACACTTATTACGTAAAATGAACAAAAAATAATATTGCAAAACTGTTTAAATTTAAAAATTGCGCAAGACATCTATATATATACACTGTTAAAAATGTGCAGCATTTTCTACATAGTCACTCCACCGCTTTTATAGAATGTCTCTATTCTGACCAATGAGAATGCTCCATAATGTTGTAGTCAAATAACATTTTCAATTAAAAGCGAGGGTGTGACTATGCAGCAAATGCTGCAGATTTTTAACAGTGTAAAAGCCGTTCTCTGTGTGTATGTCCTTTATACAAATCTTTAATTTTTGACCGATTTGCACGAAACTCGATGTACATACGTTTTAGAACGTGGAAAAGATCGCTGTCTACTTAAAAAAATTATCAGACCACTATTTATCCCTTTTTTCTACCACTTCCATAATTTAACATTATAGAAATATCTCTTTTTAAATCTTTTTTAATTCAAACGTTTCTTTCCTGTTGCCAAACCCTAAAAAATGACACAATAATGTTAAAAAAATAAGGATAATGCGTGTATTTTGTTTCTATTTGCCAAAAAAATTCAGATTTTCTTGCTACATTTTTGCGTGTGTGATATTGACGTCATTCTGAACAGAAAATTTACATTTTTTCGTATATAAAATAAAAACTTTAACTATAAGAGCGCGAAAATAACGTAGCACCTCAATTTGAATGTTTTTTTTTTTAATTAAAACATCTATTTTAATACAAACAGTCAAATTTCATGAAAACAATTTAACAAAAAGAAAAAAAGGCTAGATATGACGCCACATTCTATCAAATCTTTTCAACACGTAATCAAACTCATTGTAAACATATGGCTCCTATATTTTGCTTACTACTTCGATTGTATACTACAGCCATATCTTATAGCTATACGTTATCGCTAAGTGTTGTATTGGTTTAGATTCAGTGCTAACATTTTCTGCGATTTATAGCAAAAAAGAGAGCGGTTATCTATGTATATAAAAGCCGTTTTCTGTATGTATGTCCTCTATACAAATCTTTAATTTTTGACCGATTTGCACGAAACTCGATGTACATACGTTTTAGAACGTGGAAAAGATCACTGTCTACTTAAAAAAAATTTCAGACCACTATTTATCCCTTTTTCTACCATTTCCATAATTTAATATTATAGAAATATCTATTTTTAAATGTTTTAATTGAAACGTTTCTTTCCTGTTGCCAAAACCTAAAAAATAACCCAATAATGTGAAAAAAAATAAGGATAACGCGTGTATTTTGTTTCTATTTGCCAATAAAAATTCAGATTTTCTTGCTACATTTTTGCGTGTTATATATTGACGTCATTCTAAACGGAAAATTTACATTTTTTCGTATATAAAATAAAAAATTTAACTATAAGAGCGGTAAAATAACGTAGCACCTCAATTTGAATGCTTTTTTTTTAATTAAAACATCTATTTTAATACAAACAGTCAAATTTCATGAAAACAATTTAACAAAAAGAAAAAAAAAGGATAGGTATGACGTCACATTCTATCAAATCTTTTCAACGCGTAATCAAACTCATTGTAAACAAATGGCTCCTATATTTTGCTTACTACTTCGATTGTATACTACAGCCATATCTTATAGCTATACGTTATCACTAAGTGTTGTATTGGTTTAGATTCAGTGCTAACATTTTCTGTAATTTATAGCAAAAAGAGAGCGGTTATTTATATTTTCCAAAAAAATCTTGACAGATGACTTGATTTAAAATTTATGGAAAATGACATCATTTTATCTAACCATTGTAGATTTAATTTCAATAAAATTTCAAATTTTAAAAATAAAATTTTAGTAACTACTACATCATTTGGATGTATTTTTTTTTAATTTTCTCCCGTATTGTGAAGATATTGTATACTTCTGTTACGCGCGCCAAAGAAAACATGTATTTAAATTTTAAAAGTTAAAAAAATTACCACAATGTGTCAAAAGAACATCCTTTTTCTGAATTTAAATTTCGCGAGTTCAAAAATTAAAACTAAAAATGTGAGTTTTTTCATAAACTTCAAGTTAAGGCTGTTCTGAAATCCAAAGGAGCTATTTTCTGACATATTTTTAAATTAATTTTTGTTCGGAAACGCATGAAATTGACAGGAATTCTTACTTAGAAACTATGTAATCGAAAGATAGTTTCCATTTGTTGGTAAAGGTATAAGATCTTTCAGTTGGTGTTTTGAACTGAATTTTGGACGCAACAGTGCAGTAAAAGATAAAAACCGGCAGTCACGCAACCACAATTGCTCATAACTCGATAAGTAATTTATTTATGAAAAAAGGAAAAACTCATTTCAATTCCAAATCGCTTTAACAGTCAGGCCTACAAATTTTAAGCCTTTACGTTTAATGAGTCAGAAAATGTGTCAAAAAGTTTCACGTTGTAGAGCAGGAAACTGGAGAAGCACCTTAAGTATTTGCAGGTTAGTATTTTGTAATCAAGTTGCATGCCAGGTAGTCGCTTAAAACATAAGTCATTCTATATTGTTTTAAACAAAGGTGCATGCCATAATAGGTGTCAGGCACACTTTTTAAAATAAGAATATCCTAACGCACAGCCCCATTACCGAAGATAAACCCGTCAATATACTTAGAGAAAAAAAATACTTCTGCATTTTCACTCAGCTAATAAGACTAATCCTTCATAATTGGGTTCCCATGATTATATAACTTTCCCCTATAATTCTATGACTAAGCAACGGAAAACAATATGTTACGCACTAAACTCTTCCCTAAAAAACTAATAGTGCAATTCGCATGGAAATCCGTTCATAAGAATTCAAGTTATGAGCACCCGGAACGAAATTCCCATTTGAATTTTATATACTTATCAGGTTATTTTGAGTAGTTTGATTTGATATCTGTTAAATTCGTGTTTTATTTTATTTTATTTTTGGCGTTTTAATTTTGTTTGCCAATTTAGTTATTGAATATTACTCGAAAGCAACAAATTCTGAATTATTTACAATGTTTTTGAACAATTGAGTTAATCTTTTGTATTTGGGTTGCAAGCATATTTAAAAAAATATGCATGCTTAAAAATTATTTTAAAACCCATAAAATATTCGTAAATTGAGATAAATATTACAAACAAATATCACCGAAAGTACTTTTGTTTTCTATAATACGTTGAAACAATTGAATGTAAAATGTTTAGACGTCAAACTGCAATAAAAGGGAAATTTGTTGTGTTAGGTTGTTGCCACCGAAAATGTGATACCAGCGTTACTCATAGACATGTCTTTTCTTTATACTGTTGCATTAAGTGTAAACAGGTTCATCTTTCGTAATCGGGTTGCGCTCAACTTTAAAAATATCCATGCTTAAAAATTACTTTAAAATCCATTAAAATCAGAAAACTGAGGTACAATTTTCAAACAAATTTCATTTGTGAGAACTTTTTTCTATTCAACATTGTAAAAAACGAAATTGTGTGATGCTTAAAAGTTTGAAAAATTGCAGTAAAGGCACATTTTATGAGTTACAATTTATGGGGCACAATTTATGGGCACTGACATAGTGTTTTTACTTTATAATGTAGATAATACCATACAAACGAGAATTTCACTAAGTGCTGCGCGATTTGGAGGAATTTCTTTTTTTCCTATTGTCAGGAAAATCACATATTTTTCTCTTATACCCGCCAAAGAAAACGTGCATTCTGTTATTAAAGCTCAGGGATTTTACAATGGTTGCAAGACAATAACGCAATGTTTTTTGATTGTCTTTATAACGATTTGTGGATAGGAATGCACAAATATCAGTTATTGTGATTACCGTATTATTTCGTTTTAATTTATTTTACCTGGAAGGCTTCTTATAATTGACACTGATAAATTGGGTTGTTCTGCTAGTTTATTTGATATTTTAAAATGGTAATAATATTTCATGTCTAACAAAAGTATTTTTACGTGAATATTAAAAAGAGAAAGAAAAGTTTGGAGAAAATTACGTCAGATTATAATTGTCAGATTCAAATTATAATTCAGTCTTCCGAAATCTTTTTAAAGCCGATCAAATTAGCATGCTGTTAGAGTCTGCGGTGTCTGAACGGGGTTGACGAGCGTAGTTTGTAGGGGGCAGATCCCCCTAGTAGTAATATAAATAGTTCAAATAAGTATTTCAATTAGTAAAATACTTATACGGAATCTATCTCAATCCAATATGTCTTGCCTCAATAGCCGAAAAAGAAAATTAAATATTTTCACAAATTTATTTGAGATTATTTTCGAGAAAGTTTTCAATACACCGCAACTTAAAAAATACTTGCAGGGATGACCGAGCTAAGCTCGGTCAAAATTAGTCTTGTGTTCAATTTGATATTTTATTCTCACTGTTTCATTCTTGCTCTTTAGGTACAATTGGCATGATCCTGAGATATAGTGATCTAAAATGACACACTAACAAAATTTTTTCGAACATGCGAACTAACCAATGCTCTTTTCGAAACCTAAAACGATAGAATACAAAATTTAGTCAAAATCGTTGAAGTCTTTTTATAGATAAAATTAGCTTGACCCACTGTAATGCAAAAGAGACCCACTAATCTAAATTTATCGAACATGTGACCTATCTCAAAGGTCTTCTCGTGCTGGTAAACGATGAAATAATTTTTTTTTTCAAAATCGTTTGAGCCGTTTTTAGATACAATTAGCTTGAACCACAGTGACCCCAAAATGACCCACTAATCAAATTTTCTCGAACATGTGATTTAGCCCACACGTCTTCTCTTGCCCAGAAACGGTATAATACAAAATTTTGCCAAAATTGTTTGAGTTCGTTTTTTAGATACAATTAGCTTTATTCACAGTGACCCACAAATGACACACAAATCGAATTCTTTCGAATATGTGACTTAGCCCAATGGTCTTATCGTTCCCAGAAACGGCATAATACAAAATTTTATCAAAATCGCTTGATTAGTTTTTCAGATACAATTAACTTGACCCACCAATCGATTTTTCTCGAACATGTTACTTAGCCCAGTGGTCATCTCATGGCCAGAAGCGGTATATAACAAAATTTTGTCAAAATGTTTTGAGCCTTTTTTAGATTCAATTAGCTTTACATCTGACGCATTTTGACCCAAAATGACCCACTAAACGAATTTTCTTGAACATGTGACCTAGCCCAATAGTTTTCTCGTGCCCCAAAATGGTTGGATATAAAATTTAGTTAAAATCGATGGAGCCGTTTTTGATATAATTAGCTTGACCCTGACCCATTATGACCCAAAATAACCCACTAATTCCATTTTCTCGAACACAGGACCTAGCCCAATGGCCTTCTCGTACCCGAATCTGGTAAAATACAAAATTTAGTCAAAATCGTTAGAGCCGTTTTTAAGATAAAATTTACACACTCACATATGCATACACACAATTATTCCTCGTATTACAATATAAGATATATATATATATATATATAATTAATTCAGATTCTTTTTATAAGGGATTTAAATGTTCTTGTCGCATAGGAATATGAATGTGTATATCTTTCAAAATATTTTTTATACACAAAAAATAGTTTGAAACATACATGAAATAGTTAAGACAAAAGAAAAACAATAAACTTTTATTAATACGTTGTTCTATAAATATCTCTTATCTAAAAGTCCGTCCGGTCTGTGCAGTGGGAAAACAATAGCTTTCATATTCCTTGTTTTTAAAAATCTAGATAATTTTACTCGAATACACAAATCTAAAATTAGTGAAACCTAATTAAAGAATATTCAATATTGGTTTTCGTCAATACTAAATATGAATGAGAATTTCGCCAAATTAGTCAGATATATCCAAGTTGGTTTCATTTAGAGTGATTTATGTTTGGTCGACAAAATTGACGGTAACTGGATGTACCCTTCATTTTAAAACAGCGTGGTAGATGAAGTTAACCAATGAACCTGTCGAGACCTTGGTAAGTTCTGTCAGGATTTTAAGTCACATGGGAGTCTAGATGTCAAAAATCAAATCGTTTCAAAATGTCAGCCACACTAGAAATTTAGCTTGCTATATCTCAGCCATTTTTTAAGATAAAGACCAAGCAAAAAATGTTCGGGAATCCCTGCATCAAGATCAAACACTAAAAAGATCTTCTGAAATGTCTAATATTTTTGTATCTCTCATTTTTTTTTATTTTATTTTTTTTAATCTTTTAAATAGCTGCCATTTTTAAACAAAATGACAGATGAAGCTGGTTAACAAACTTTGTCGACAACTTGGTATGTCCTGTACATGTGCTTAGTCACAACCAAATCGGTTAATAAATACGCATGCAATTACAGGGCGAAATCAGATTGTTCGATATCAGATTGTTCATCATACGTCACAGCTGCATGTACGATGCAGAGAGATGATGGATTTTTGCGGGAGAGCAGGAGTAGAGAATTGAATGTGCCAGGGGGTACGATGTAAGACGACTCTAGAAGTGAAATATGTTTTAGTTTTGATCTAAGAGTGGGCAAAATTGTTATGGTGAAGTTGAAAGTTATGATGTACTAAGACGACAACACTCTTTTTTTTCTAAATAGTTTAACTTCTCACTATAATCCAGTTTTAAATTTCTTGGTGTCAATCCTTAATTTTTCTATATGGTGATTGCAACTGGTATCTGCATCCGACGATTTAAGTTTTGCTGATAATAATAAATTAAATGGCTCTGAAAAATGGAAGAATGTTGGCTGATGGCAATGAGTTGTTTATTGTTCTTTAATACCAATTATAAAAAGTCCTTCCGGCCAGTGCCGGGAGGCTTTTTCAGGAAGGCTCACGTTTTCAGCACCAGCCTTGGCGAGTTGGCGAAAGCGAGAACGTTCAGCCAGCTCTAACGCCAATCGTCGTCTTGTGTTTTGTTTTGAACCGAAATGACGGAAGACGAACTAGCATATTTTAGAATAACAGTCCTACCTAAATTAAAGAAATATTTTCAATTATGTGTTCTAGAAAGAAATCTTCTTCGAAAGAAATTGTATTACGAACTCTTATACTCTGTTTTATCAAAGGCCTTTATTACTTTTGATGATATAGACTAAAATTTTGATTACTTGATCCCCTCCAAAATCTACATTTTCATTCAATTGAGTATTATTAATTCAATACCTGTTAAACAAAAACTCATTACCTTCATAAATCTAGATATTTGATAATATATAAAGATGTGTTTATGGGGATGATGAATTAATGCAGTTTCAGTGCATTTTGTCTGATATAAGCACAGATTTAAAAAAATACCTGTGACAGAAAATTACTATAATTTCTACGTTGAACTTATATAATTAATTTAATACCAAATAATTCTGCAGAAACAGTACCCAAAGTCGAGTGAAAGTAAGCTAAACCAGGAAAGAAAAAAAAAAAAAAACCTATCACACCCCCAACCATTTGAAATTCCCTTTTTAATGTGAGATGAAATTCTTAAGGGGAGGTGGGGGAGAAGGAATATTGAATGACTATCTTTTGTTACTTTAAAATAACAAATAAAATCACTAGAGAAATTTTTTAACTATGTATGATAGTTAGGGGCTGTAGATTTAAATAGTTAAATTTATCAATTAACAAATCGAAAAATAAACCAAAAGATTAAAAACTTGGAATATTTAACTTTTATTTATTTATTTTTGTGTGTGTGTGTGTGTGGGGGGGGGAGAATTTGAATAAAGGGTTCTTTACTTATAGTTACTTCAAAGTAATAAATAGGACAGAAAAATTTTAAAAAATGTAAAGAATTAATAAAAAAAATGAAAGCGTGTGCACAAAAGGTTAATCCTGATTTTTTTTTTTTTCTTAATCTTTCATTCTATTTTTTTTTCCTTTTCTTTTTTTTATGGTAAATTATTTATTTGTTATATAAAAATAAACAGATAGAGCAAAACACACTTTTAACTAATCTTTTCTGCAAGGCAACAATGAATTTTAAATGGTCAAAGAACAGTGTGCGGGGGGGGGGGGGGAGTAGAGAAAATTCGAAATGAGAGGTTGCCTCAGACGATCGATCATTATTTTATTGCCACTTCAAGTTAATAAATAGTGCAATATGTGTGCAGAATGACGAAAAATGGAATGTGTGGGTGTGGGTGTAGGGGGGGGGATGGATTTCATCCGAGAGAATTTAGATGATTTATTCAAATATGACGAATGACTATTTTAAAATAACAAATAAAACAACTAGGACGAAATAATATTTAAAAATGTGGCAAAAATTTTAAAATAAAAAACTGGAGAATTTTAAAGATTTTTAATTTTGTGCACTAGGGGCAGACCAATGTTTTTTTTCATAAAAACTCAAATAATGATAAAGATTTAACAGCATTAAAATGGTAATTGGTAAAAGTAATTGATTTAATAGCATGCATCAACTTGCAATTATTTAAACTGATTGATTTAATTGCAGGTTACAGCTAAATAATTTATGATTTATCGTTCAATCTAATTATAATCGAATTGATTTTAGTTTCAATTTCCTATTAACGTCTAATCGCAATTAAATTAAGAACAATTAATTTTTAATGAATTATTTCAGTGAAAATATGTTTTATTAATGCAATCAACAAATCACACAATTATGCCGCTTAATTAAAAAAAAAACTAAATTAATTCAGTAGTAATGCTAATAAAACCAAGTTCAATTGGTTCATAAAAACATGATCAATAGAATTATATTTATTACAAAAAAAAAATCTTTACCTCTATTTTTATTTTTCCTAAAAAATAAAATACGTTCTCAATTTCTTTGAACATAACGAATTAATGAAATAAATGAATAGTATTGAACTGAAAAACATAACTTATGTTTGAATTATATATATTGTGCAATTAAAAGCATTTTAATGCGAAAAAGCTCTTCGTTTTAAAAACAGAAAGCTCTCAGCAAAGGAATGGGGTTGCTGTTCGTTGCGCGTAAGACGTCATGAACGAGAAAGGGTGTGTAGCATTGAATTCATCCCCGCGCCAACCGTTACTATGGCGATAAAGTGCTCAAAACGTGAGCCTTCTTGAAAAAGCTGCCGGGAGAAAGAGGGAGCTTTCATATTCCTTATTTTAAAAAAGCCAACATATATTATTCAAACACACGAAGCTCAATTTAGTGGAAACCGAATATAGGAGATTTAATACTAATTTTCATCAAAACTAAATCATTATGAATGAGAATTTTGCGAAATTAGTCAGCTTTACCCAAGCTGCTTTTATTTAAAGTAACTTATATTTGGCTGCCAAATTCGCAGATTTCTTAAAGTGCCTGCCATTTTAAGACAGCATGAAGGATGAGGCTAACCAGTGAACTTGGTCGAGACCTTAGTAATTGCTGTGCACATGCTCACTCACATCGGAATCGGTTGATATATACAGGTGTTGTCGCTGGCAAAAAATCAGATTTTTCAAAATGTCACCCACATTAGAAATTGAAACTGCTATATCTGAGCCATTTTTTAATATAAAGACAAACAAAAAATGCTCCTGAATCCTTATATCAAGGTCAAATACTTAAGATAAAAACCTTTTTCAATTTCTAATTTTTTTGCACCTCACTTTAAATATAATTTTATTTTAATATAATGGCCGCCATTTTGAAACAAGATGGCTGGTGAAGCTGGCCAGCGAACTTGGTCGAGATATTGATGTATACTATTCACATGCCTTCTTACATCGAAATAGGCGAATACGTGTGTTATCGCGTGACAAATACAAGATCGTTTCAAAATGTTAGTCATGCTAGAAATTCAAAGTGATATAATTCAACAATTTTTTAAAATATAAACAAAAGAACAAATTTTCAAAAACATAAACTGCTCCGGAATCTTTGTATCAAGGCCAAACACATAAAAAAAAATCTTTTTCCTTTTCCAATTTTTTAATACCTCATTTTAAATTTTAAATTTAATTTTTTTAATGGCAACCCTTTTGAAATAAGATGGCGAATGAAGCTGGCCAACGAACTCGTTCGAGACATTGGTATGTACTATGTACAGACCAAGTTACATCCAAATCCGTTCATAAATACGCCTGTTATCGCGTGACAAAAATCAGGTCGTTTTAAAATGTCAGCCATAATAGAAATTCAAAATGCTATAACTCAGCCATTTTTTTAGATATAGACAAAACAAAAACTGTTCCGGAATCTTTGTATTAAGGTCAAACACATACGAAAGAAATATTTTTCATTTTTCAAATTTTTGGTACCTCATTTTAAATTTTAAATTTTTAAAAATTTTCTAAATGGCTGCCATTTTGAAACAAGATGGCGGATGAAGCTGGCCAATGAACTCGGTCGAGATATTTGTATGTACTATGTACACACCAAAGTACATCCAAATCGGTTCATAAATGTGCCTGTTATCAAGTGACAAAAATCAGGACGTTTCAAAATGTCAGCCACGCTAGAAATTCAAAATGCTATAACTCAGTCACTTTTTAAAATATAGACGAAACAAAAACTGCTCCCGAATCTTTTTATCAAAGTCAAACACATAAGAAAAAATATTTTTTTCAATTTTCAATTTTTTGGTACCACATTTCAAATTAATTTTTCTTAAAAATTTAAATGGCCACTATTTTAAAACAAGATGGTGGATGAAGCTGGCCAATGAACTCGGTCGAGACATTGGTATGTACTATGTATAAACGAAGTTACATCCAAATCGGTTTATAAATACGCCTTTTATCGCGTGATAAATTCAGGACGTTTCAAAATGTCAGCCACGCTAGAAATTCAAAATGCTATAACTCAGCCATTTTTCAAGATATTGACAAAACAAAAACTGCTCCGGAATCTTTGTATAAAGGTCAAATACATAAGAAAAAAATATTTTAGCATTTTAAATTTTTTGGTACTACTTTTCAAATTTTAAATTTAAAAAAAAATTAAATGGCCGCCATTTTGAAACAAAATGGCGGATGAATCTGGCCAACAAACTCGGTCGAGACATTGGTATGTACTATATACACACCGAATTACATCCAAATCGGTTCAAAAATACGAGAGTTACAGTGTGACAAAGGTCATATATATATATATCAATTTTCAACGGAGGGTGGTTTCGGGGTCTGGGGGTCATGATCGATGAAAATATACCAAAATTTTTTGAAATCGCTTTCCTCCGAACGGCTGCAATAGGTAGCTTTTTGTAATGAAAGCTACCTAAAAAATGAGTTTTGTTTTGTTTTTATTTTAAAATGGCATTGAAAATTAATAATATAAAGGAATTGAAACTTACACTAAAATCGGAGAAATCGTCCAAACTCAAAACA
The DNA here is from genome assembly GCA_963932465.1 of Maratus speciosus. Taxonomy (NCBI): domain Eukaryota; kingdom Metazoa; phylum Arthropoda; class Arachnida; order Araneae; family Salticidae; genus Maratus; species Maratus speciosus. The sequence continues at coordinate 387,923,283 of OZ010788.1, read as the reverse complement.
TTACCCAGTCTTATTTTCGAAGAAATAATATGTGACAGACGATATAGGCTAAAAATTCACCAATTCACCGGATTCCCATTTGAAATTCATAGCGCATAATATAAGGAAAAAATTAATAAAGTTAAGGAAGATTTTTCCTTAAATGAATTAATTACCATCTGTAAATCAATAGGTGATACCGGTTAACGGAACGACTTGACAGCTAAAATAATTTCCAATTTATGTGATTTAAATTATTTAAAATCAAGCATTTTGCATCTGTATGGTTGCTCTGATATTTTTGATTTTAAACAAAAATGTAAGGGGTCTCAAGACTTAAAATTTGAAAGAATTTTAAAAAAGACCATTTTCAATATTTAATATCATAAAATGTATATGATTTTAAAACACAAATTTTATTGAGGATGAAATATACAAGTATGTTCTTTCATTTCATCTATTTAAAAAATGCCAAAATCCAGAATTAGCATCTATAGGGGGCTCCAAACTGTCAGACATTTCACGAGCAGAAAATTTGTATAACAGATGACACGCAGCATTACAAAATAAATTTTACAACTGGAATGAAAATTTTGTTGCCTACTTATACTTCCGATTATAATAATTACCCTGAACCTAAATAAATTTGTATTTAAAGCAGTTTTATATTTTTAATACAAACTTGTATTTAGCTAATATGAATTTTTGAAAATTTCAAAAGTAGTTCAATTTCATCACCTAACAAATGTATTATTTTGAAAAATAAAAAGGAAATTTTAGATTTAGTTTATACAGACTAACATGAAGCATATGTTTTGAAAATTTCATGTAAAAATATTCTGAAGGTTTTGAGATATACTGCACGTTATGCCCAAAACCATTGGGAATTTTAAGAAGAGAGTTGTTGTCAAAATGTTCAGAAAAGATAGGAGCTTAACAACTAAAAAATTTAAAATTTCAAACATTCTGAAGCTTTAAGAGTTCTGAGACCCCCTGAGACTTATGAAAAATTAAAACTAGATTGCGACAAATTTAAACCTGATGTTGATGTTGGGCCTAAGGTGAAACCTGAAGTTGATGTTAAGAACAAATATAGATTTATTAAACATGATATTCGTAGTTATAATTGCCGAGATAGAAACCACGGAAGTAATTAGTGTAGAAATAAAAATGAGGGTCCCCTTTAAGTTTCTTTTAAATCAAATGGCCATAAATCATTCAAATGTAGTAAAGCCAACTAGATACGTGCTCCGACCACTACTGTTCACTGCACGGTGCCCCCCAAAATCAAATGTAGTAAAGCGAAAAATACAAAATTTCTTAATGATTATCAAGTAGATGTTCTAATTTGTTTTCAGAATTTGATTCTTAAAGATGTAATGTTGCATTCATTAAATATAGTTTCATTAATTAATACGGGAAGTCAAAGAACTATTTTAAAGAAAAGTAATTTTGATAAAATTAAAGATTATGTAATATTAGAACCAACGGATATGTTCTTAACTGGATTAGGTAAAAAAAAAAAAAAAAAAAAAAAAAAAAAAAAAAAAAAAAAAACATTCAGACCAATCGGTTCCTTTAGGCTAAAATCGAAATTGATGATTCCAAATTCCAAATCTATTTTTGTCATTGATGAAATCTCTATCGAATTTGACATTATTATTGGAACTGATGTGGCATAAAAAAGTTCATTAACTGTTTCTGGTAATGATGTTAAGATAAATAAGTGTCAGAATAATTCTTTAGTTAATGTTATAAATTCAATTGAATAAACAGTGAATTCTAAATTTAACCCTTATACAATTGTAAAGCGGAAATTCTAAACCTAAATATGTGTTTGCCTATTCATCAATTGCATTATTCTACCTCAGAAATTAAAGAATTACGTCTAGAAAATTAAAATTTAATTTCCCAAGTTAAGGAAGCTAAAAAGAAATGTAAATTATGATAATTAGATGTAATCAAATTAAAAGAAGCATTCTTATCAGAATAAACAAAGTCAAAAATCGTAAAAACATCTTTAGAAGCTAAAATAGAACAAGAAGTAGCAGAAAAAAAGAACATTAGTAAATTGTATAGAAAATTAGAAAAATGTTTTCAAGATATAAAATCCCAATTAGATGAAGAATATTAACGTTCAGAGCAATACGATTACGTCTGGTAAAAACAAATAACTATTCAACAGATCTCAAAAAACAATTAGAAGAATTTGAAAATGAGTGTTCCAAAATAAAAATGTCCTAAAGAAGAATTCAGATAAAAGTAAATAATTCCCAGGAAGATTTCGAAAAATTACAACAGAAATCGACTAAATTTAAAAAGGAAATTAAGATGAATAACAGTGCTAAAAACTTTAAAAATTATTCGGATTCTAGAAAGTTAGAAAATAAAGAAAATATGACGTATTTTTCCAGAAATGAAAATAAAAAGAAATTTGATGCAATAAATGAACAACATTTTAAAAATGAAAATCTTAAAAAAAGTCTATTTATAAATTTAAGAGTAATGTTTCTAAGAAAATAAAGAATATTCCTAAATCATCAGATGAATTTGAAGATGAATCAGAAATGATGAATTATTTTGTAATTAAGAAACAGCAGCAAAAGTTTAATAAAAAGGAACTTGGTGATAGAAGATCCTTTTTTTAAAAAAAGTAGAAGGAAATTTGACTTAAATTCCGAAGATGTCACCAATAATTCCGAAGATGGCAATTTGACCGATGTTGACATGTATGGTATTCATCCTGATCAATTCCTTGATTCCGAAAAAAGAAATGATTATGTGATAGTGACTATTAAATGTGATGAAAGAAGAAAGATAAAAAGACGAAAAGACGTATATGAAGAAAAACCGTAGGAAAAAAAAGACGTAGAAAGAAAAAAAAAGCGAATGAAGATGAAGAAATAATTTATGATGATTTAGGACGTGAGAAGCCCTTATGAGGAATATACTTCTTGACGACGAACAATCAATTTTTTAACCCTTCACTGTCCAATGAGCTTTACATCATGAAAGTCGAACCCTTGCTACGAACTGATTGTGATTCCTTTATTTTTGTTTGTGGAACTTTGGATGTTGCACTTTTTTTTTCTTTTCAGGTGCTCCTGTTGCTCCTCCCAGCGAATCTACGATGCCACTGAGGGCAGCTGACCTGTCTGGATGGTAGATAATGAGGATACATTTAGTATCCCATGCGCCAATAATACGAGTGCAACTTGCCTTTTGAGTGCCATCGATTACAACGACCTCACCCTGTTTGATTTTTTCCCACTGAGCGTAACAACTATTCGCAACAATGAGAGTTCACCGTTTGATCCGTCACGGCTGCATGTACAATATAGAGATATGATGGATTCTCGCGGGTGATAACGAATGACTTGGATGTGCCAGCACGATGTAAGATGGCTGTCGAACTGAATATATGCTTTAGTTTTGATCTAATAGCGAGTAAAGTTGTTATAGGTGAAGTTGAAAGCTACGATGTACTAAGACATCATTACTCTTTTTTGTAAATAGCTTCGATATAATCTCAATATAATCGGGTTTAAAAGTTATTCTTGTCAGCCCTTAATTTCTATAATAATATAATAGTTTATCAAATCAAATCATTTTCGGCGAGCAGATTCTGACATATCTTAGGTAAAAGTATATTTATTATTTTTCAAGAACAGTCATTTTTAATGTTTTTAACTTGCGATACATTTATATTTTCTCTTAATGCTTTACACTTATTTCATTTTCCTTTTCATAATTTATTCTTTAACATACAGTCAATAATTATTTTAATTGGTATTATTACTTCAGTCAGCTTTCTTTTATTAAATTAATGTCATTCGCTCAACATATTTGACGGTTTTAGTAGAACTTATTTTCAATTTTTTCAAAGAGTATTTAAATTTCAAAAATTAGTACAATTGTACAAATTAGAACGAAATACATTAGAACTTCAACATTATGAAACATTAAGAGCATCTTATTATTTTTTTTTATCATACGAGGTCATTTTACATTACTATGCCGTAGCAGAATAAATGAAAATTACTTTCTAGAAATGCAATTAGAAGTTTTAAACAATGCTATAAAAAACAGTTAGTTTTATGAAAAAAAAATTTTTTTCTTTAAGTTTTTTTTTTTTTTTAATCGAGAATATTAATTAAAAAACACCAAAAAGTTTGTTTCAAAAGTATAGAAATAATAGAGATGAGGGGCGTAATCCGAGACCATTTTTTAACAGAGAAAAAGTGGTTTTTGTTTTCGTAAAACTAACATTTTTAAACAATATAACATACATATAACTACTTAAAAGGTGACTCAAACATATAAAAATATTATTTGTTTATTTATTTATTTATTTATTTATTAATAAATAATATTTTTATATGCTTGAGTCACCTTTCAAGTAGTTATATGTATGTTATATTGTTTATTAATAACAAGGTGAAAATTTCCTTCACGGCACTAGTGTTTAAGACAGTGTTTTGACTCTATTGACTACAATTTTTTTATTATCGCACTGTTTAAAACTTTGAATTCCATTTCTAGAAAATAATTTTCGGACAGCTTATTCTGCGTGATCGAAACGGGCTCGAGGTTAATTTTTATTCCATAACTGAAAAAAAAAGAAAAAAGAAAAATCCTGATATTTGAAAAACACTAATGTATTCTAAGTTCTTTTAAGTGCTTTACAGTACTTTAAAAATATGTTTGAAATGAAATTGAATTGTTATTGATAGGATATAAGGAAAATTATTCTACATGATTCTCAAGACATTTAATGGTCTGTGTTGGTATCCTAAAGAAGCCGTGGGATATCCCTTGTAGATCCTCACTTTTTTAAGCTATTTTATAGAATTATATATAGATGATGACGACGCACAAATAGTAAAAAAGTCTTAAGTAGTCTGATTTAACATGAGATTTATTGTTGTCTAGGGGATCTCACGTAATATTAGACGTTAAACTAAAAATAAGAACTTTTTACCTAAAACAATAATTGTTTCTTATATAATCAAAGAATAGACGTTATTCTGTTACTTTCTACTGAACAATAACTAAGATTACACTAAGGATATTAATAGATAGATGCGCCAGTTTGATATATAATATAAAGCTAAAGAATAGGGGATTTTTAATGACTATACTAAAGGAAGTCTTAGAAATTTCTTTTACATTATGTGAACAAACTGGCCCATTTACCTGTTGTACAGATGTCAATAGATTGTAAATAGATTTTTTAGTATACTATACTGATATAGGTAATTTCACAGCAATAAGATTGAAGTTCCTCAAACGAAATCCATACATAGATATTATGCTTAACTTTTGCACGCCAGTGTCTTAAGGAATTTATGAAGGACCATCTGCTTTATTATAAGAAAGGTGGCTCATATTAATTTCAGTGAAAGAGGTAAAAAACAATACACTGAATGCAGATTTAAAATTTAACATGCAAAACTAAAAGGGATAATTGAGGCATCCTAAATAAAGAACTAAAAATATGTAAGCAATCAACATGATAAATTGTACATAACTCATAGAGTAAAACCTAAATAAAACATTTACTTAGTAAAACTAATCAAATGGTAGCCGACTGAATATAAAAGTTAAAATTTGATTCTAATATAACTAGAAAATTGTTTTAGAGATAAAAAGATATTTCTTGAATTCTTTGAATTGAGTGATAAGCACAATTTCAATATTTCCGTAATTTACGTATATTCGAAATGCATACTGTGGTTTACATTTAAAAGATTGTACTATGCTTCGCACATCATATAAAATATTATATTATATAAAAATATATATGAAATACATTCCTAAAAACTATAATAGGATCCGAATTATTTTATATTTCAATAATTATTTTATTACGATTGCTTTATTTTTTAAATTTTAAAATAATGTATTAATTTATTGAAATTAATATTTTCAGTAAAATAATAATTCATGTTCTTTTGGAACATATCGAATTTTACAAACTACGTATATTTGGTCAAAATTAAAATTTATTGTTTAGTCACCATATATGGTAGTATTTATAACAATAAATTCGTCATTCCTTTATTATTATTCTGAATTTTTTTAGCAATGAAAAAGATATATTGGTAATAATGAAATGAAAACTTAAAAATATAAATAAAATGTAAACTTTTATTCAAAAATATAAATAAAATGTAAACTTTTATTCAATGAATATTTTTCCAAAAAATTATATAAAATGACACATAGCAAGGAAAAAATAAGTTACATCTCAAAGTAATGTACACCACAGAGTAGCATCAACGTAAGATTAGAACAAAGTAATAAAACCCATAGTTCAAAATAAATGTCAAACACACATGTTCCTTCAGAAGTTAACTGAAAGAAAATAACATTTGGGCCTTTTTTATTCGTTCAGGAAATGAAGCGGAAAAACAACTGTATTTTTTATTTATGAGAAGCTTACGTTTTCCAAAGAGCTTAAAATTCGAGTTTCAACTGCAGTATGTTCTTAATCACGTTAGACGTTTTGTCGGGTTTTCGTTTATTATTTAATATATTCCTTTAATGTACGAAGGAATATAGGAAAAACATATACAGCTCATATTCAAAATATTAGAATAATTAAGTTCTTTTTACAAATTGAAAATATCATTAAATTGTCAATAGTCTTTTAATGCTAATATGCAAACAATATTTTTATTAAGAACTTCTTGTTGATTAAACTTATTTATTATCTTAAAATTAATATAATTTTTGAAAAGATTAATTGAAAAAAAAAATATTTTGAAAAGTCAAAATATTAGACTATTTATACAAGTTGTTCAAAATATTAGTATATTTCACATTAATTTTCCCTTAATTATCACCAATTCATAACTGGAGGCATCATTGATTAAATTAAGATGATTGTAATTAAAATCAGAATTATTTTTGCTGTTTGTTTGCTTTTTCGTCTTAAAATGGGCCGAGTGAGTGATATTCCTGAATCCATTAAACTTCGTACGGTTGATTTGTATCGGAACGGTAAAAATCAATGTTATATGGCGAATTATTTACGTTGTTCACAATCAAACATCAGTATAATACTAACACAATATTAAAAAATGGCGGCCGAAAACCAAAAACATCTCCTAGAGATGACAGGTAACTGAAGCGTGTGGTTAAGAAAAACCTTTTTAAAAGTGTGTGATTCTTTCACCGAAATTTGAAAGAAGAAGGAGTTGAAGGTTCTACATCGACAACATTAAGACGTCTCCATAAATTTAAGTTTGAATCTCGTGTACCGAAAACAAAACCTCTCATGACTGCAAAACAAAAGCGTATAAGATTGAATTGGTGTAAATCAAGACGTTTATGAAGCGAAAAAGATTGGAAAAATATATTATTAAGTGATGAAAGTATGTTTTGTGTTTCAAGTGGTAATCAAAGTATTCGAGTTTGGAGAATCAATCAAGAAGCATTTGATAAAGAATGCCTTAAACGTTCTGTAAAATTTGCTGCTAGTGTCATGGTTTGGGGTTGCATGAATGAAGAAGGACCTGGAAAGTTATTCATCGTCTACGAAAACGTTAACTTTCAGATATATCAAGAAATTTTGGAATATTACATAATGCCATCATCAGAAGATTTATTTGAATATGATTTCTTCTTTCAACAAGATTTAGCGCCAACGCATACCTCGGTGTCAACTAAGAGTTGTTGCCGCCAACGCAACATTACGGTACTTCCTTGGCCATCATACTAACCAGACCTTAATCCCATCGAAAACTTATGGTATATAATGAAGAAAAAACTCCAAGAAAATCCTCCTTCAAGTAAAACTGAGTTAGTGGCAAGTATAAAGTCTATTTGGGCTAATATTGATAGAAATGTTTGTCAACACCTTGTATATAGAATGCAAGATCGATTGTACGCTGTTATGAAAGCTAATGGGGATGCTACAAAATATTAACTACCATTTACATAAGTATTCATAAGGTAACATAGTTGCTTAAAATTAAATATTCTAATATTTTTAACCAATCTAAATTATATTCTAATATTTTGATATGTTTCAGAAAGCTGTATACCTAATTTATTGTACTGTATTTAATACACTGTAAAAAAATTTCGTAAAATTTCAGTAGATGTACCGTAAATTTTACGGTACTTGTACCGTCTTCACTCTTTACGGTATGAGTACCGTATTTCTAAGGTATATTAGGCGTAAAAAAAACAGTATATGTGCCATTTCGATTATAGACGGTATTTATACCGTAAAATGGTTGTTTTTCAATAAAAACTCGGTATTTATACCGTAAAATAATTATTTTGCAGTAAGGAAAAAGCTTGTAGCCCGTCCTCGGTGTACGGCAACCCCTGAAGTGATGCTCTTGCTCCTTAATGCGTGTAGACCTGAGGAGAGGGGAGGTGCAGCCGGTACATAGTTTCAAGGTCCAAGGAGCTCAAAGGGGCTCAGCTCTTACAATTATATATTATATTTTTTTAGCTTTTAGGCTATCAAAGCTTGAGAGCTAATTTGCCCGCAAGTTCTCTATGTATGTATGTACGTAACGAGACAACTCGATAGAAATATCAGATTTGCTTCAATTTTTTTTTCTAGGTTCATTCTGATAAGGCGCTTCTCTGGGTTCTGGAGGGTTCATTAGTTAAGTATAAATGAGGGAACGGGGGCTTATCCCCCTTAATTCAGATAAATGGGGTTTTCATGCAGAATTACACGATTTGCTTCAAATTTGGCATACCGGTTTATTTTGATAAGGCGCTTCGCTGATTAGATTTGGAGGTTCATTGGTTAAATATAAAAGGGCAGGACCGGGGGCTAATCCCCCCCCCCTTAATATAGATAAATTGGTTTTTCATGCAGAATTATCCGATTTGCTTCAAATTTGCATACTGGTTTAATCTGATAAGGCGCTTCCCTGATTAGATTTGGAGGTTCATCGGTTAAGTATAAAAGGGGTGGAAGGGGGTAATAACCCCTCTTAAATGGGTTTTACATGCAGAATAATCAGATTTGCTTCAAATTTGGTATACCGGTTACTCTGATAAGGCACTTCCCTGATTAGATTTGGAGGTTCATCGCTTAAGTTTGAAGGGGAGCAACGGTGGGTGTAATCCCCCCTCCATAATATAGATAAATGGGTTTTTCATGCAGAATTATCCGTTTGAATTCAAATTTTCTTTACCGGTTTATTCTGATAAGGCGCTTCCCTGATTAGATTCGGAGGTCCATTGTTTAAGCATAAAAGGGGAGGAACGGAGGGCTAATCCCACCCTCTTAAATGGGTTTTTCATGCAGAATTATCCGATTTGCTTCAAATTTGCATATCGGTTTAATCCGATAAGGCGCTTCCCTGATTAGATTTGGAGGTTCATTGGTTAAGTATAAAAGGGGAAGAATGGGGGTAATCCCCCCCTTAATTTCGATACATGTGTTTTTCATGCAGAATTATCCGATTTTCTTTCAAATTTGGTATACCAGTTTATTCTCATAAGGAGCTTCCATGATTAGATTTGGGAGATTCATTGATTAAGTATAAAGGGGGAGGAACGGTGTGCTCCCCCCCCCCCCCTTAATTTAGAAAAGTGGATTTTTCATGCAGAACTATCCGTTTGAATTAAAATTTGCTATACCGGTTTATTCTGATGAGGCGCTTTTCTGATTAGATTTGGAGGTTCATTGGTTAAGCATAAAAGGGGAGGAACGGAGGGCTAATCCCACCCTCTAAATGGGTTTTTCATGCAGAATTATCCGATTTACTTCCAATTTGCTATACCGGTTTACTCTGATAAGGCACTTCCCTGTAGAGTCCTGCGCGGGTCGGGTTGTACCCGACCCTAACCAGCAAACTCCATTTTAAGTCAAACCGCAACCCGACCCGAGCCCGCAAAAATAATTTTCGGCAACCCGCAACCCGACCCGCACCCGCAGAAATAGTTTCAGGCAACAACCCGACCCGAACCCGCAAACTCCATTTTAAGTCAAACCGCAACCCGACCTGAGCCCGCAAAAATAATTTTCGTCAACCCGCAACCCGACCCGAACTCGACGTATATCAATCAGCACCCGACCCGAACCCGGAATGTAAGGAAGGAAGTCAAATAATGTTTTAATACCATTATGAAAAATAATCTACAATTATATCTCTAATAGAGGTCTGCACCCGGTCCAGCCCGCCGGCCGCGGCGGGGTGGCAAAATTTCAAACTGGACAGGCCGCTTTATTAGGACAGTTTTTTTAACGGGCCGGGCGGCAAAAAAATTGAACGGCCCTGCCACGCCCGGCCGATAACTACAATTAAGCCGATCTACCGGCGCTATATAAATATTTAGACGAAGCCGATAAAATCATAAACGGGCCGTGCCGGGCTAGGGTCGAACTTTTAAGTTTTACACGGGACGAGACGTGGCGGGGCGGGCCGTTCTCGGGCCTGGAAATTCCGGCCCGTGCAGACCTCTAATTCTCTAATACCATTTTTTTTTGTTTTACATAGAAGAATGAACAAATCTATATTCTTTAATATTGAACCATAGTAAAACCTCTGACCTGACCCGATGCAAGACTCTAAATGGTACAAAACTAAAAATCTAATCTTTAAATATGCTTTCAAATTGGTTGCAGTTTCAAAAGTCCCACTTATAACGATACACCTTGTTTTACACAAGTGGCCATCTGCCTTTAGTTTACCAGCAGTTATTATTTTGAAAATTTTCCCGTCTATAACATAGTGCATCGCGTATGACCACAATTAAATTATTCCCTTGATACATTAGACACGAAGTACCATTTACCGTTTTGCTGCGTATTGTATTTTTAAAATACGATAAAAATATAATGCAGTTTCTTATTTCGAAGACTTGTGAAAGGATGACTAAAGACAAAACAGACAGGCGCACATTTTGCTTTTGTGAAACTTTGATCTGCGGTTTATATAGGCTTTTAACGGAAAAAGATATTTTCTACATTCTTTTAAAAAAACGGGTCAATCCGAACCCGACTCGCAAGAGTTTAAAAGCCAACCCGAACCCGAAACAATAACAGCCAACCCCGACCGAACCCGATACGCACACAAAAAATTAAAGTCAACCCGACCCGAACCGACCCGCAACTGGAAAATATAGCGCCAACCCTTCCCGACCCGAACCGCGGGTCTGGTCGGGTTCGGGTAAAAGCGGGTAACACGACACGATGCAGGACTCTACTTCCCTGATTAAAAATGGAGGTTCATTGTTTAAGTATGAAGGGGAGGAACGGGGGGGGCTAATTCCAAACCACCCCCCCTCTTAACCCTTTCAGGGGCAAGATACTTCAGCTGCTAAAATCTTAAAATGATTGAATGACACCAGGATATAAAGAAAATTTATATGAAATTAAGTTAATTAAAAGCGTTTCTTTGACTATGTGTAAGGGCCTATGTAAAAGAAGAATTTAGTTTTAGAATTCTGGTGCCAATATGGCATTTGGGAATTAAAATTAAGTGGTATATATAATATACCGGCGCCCTTCAAGGGGTTAAATGGGTTTTTCAGGCAGAATTATCTGATTTACTTTCAAATTTGGTATACCGGTTTAGTCTGATAAGGCGCTTCCCTGATTAGATTTGAAGGTTCATTGATTAAGTCCAAAAGGGGAGGAACGGGGTGCTAACCGCCCCCCCCCCTTAATTTAGATAAATGGGTTTTTCAGGCAGAATTATCGGATTTTCTTTAAAATTTGGTATACCGGTTTAGTCTGATAAGGCGCTTCCCTGGTTAGATTTGGAGGTTCACTGATTAAGTATAAAAGGGGAGGAACCGGGTGCTAACCCTCCCCGCTCCTTAAGTTAGATAAATGGGTTTTTAATACAGAATTATCCGATTTTGTTCAAATTTGCATACCCGTTTATTTTGATAAGGCTCTTCCCTGATTAGATTTGGAGGTTCATTGGTTAAGTATAAAGGAGAGGAACGGGAGTTAATTCCCCCTTAATTTAGATAAATGGATTTTTCATGCAGAATTATCCGACTTGATTCAAATTTGGTATACCGATTCTTATATGGCGCTTCCCTGATTAGATTTGGAGGTTCATTGATTAAGTCTAAAAGGGGAGGAACGGGTTGCCAACCTCCCCCCCCCCCCTCTTAATTTAGATAAATGGGTTTTTCAGGCAGAATTATCCGATTTTCTTTCAAATTTGGTATACCAATTTAGTCTGATAAGGCGCTTCCCAGATTAGGTTTGGAGGTTCATTGGTTAAGCATAAAAGAGGAGGAACAGGGGGCTAATCCCCCCCTTAATTTAGATAAATGGGTTTTTCATGCAGAATTATCCGATTTGCTTCAAATTTGGTATACCGGTATATTCTGATAAGACGCTTCCCTGATTAGATTTGGAGGTTCATTGGTTAAATATAAAGGAGAGGAACGGGAGTTAATTCCCCCTTAATTTAGATAAATGGATTTTTCATGCAGAATTAGCCGACTTTATTCAAATTTGGTATACCGATTTATTCTTATATGACGCTTCCCTGATTAAATTTGGAGGTTCATTGATTAAGTCTAAAAGGGGAGGAACGGTTTGCCAACCTCCCTCCCCCCTCTTAATTTAGATAAATGGGTTTTTCAGGCAGAATTACCCGATTTTCTTTAAAATTTGGTATACCAATTTAGTCTGATAAGGCGCTTCCCAGATTAGATTTGGAGGTTCATTGGTTAAGCATAAAAGGGGAGGAACAGGGGACTAATCCCCCTTAATTTAGATAAATGGGTTTTTCATGCAGAATTATCCGATTTGCTTCAAATTTGGTATACCGGTATATTCTGATAAGACGCTTCCCTGATTAGATTCGGAGGTTCATTGTTAAAGTATAAAGGGGAGGAACGGGCTAATTCCCAGCGGTTTATTCTGATAAAACGCTTCCCTGATTATTTAGCGTTTTGCTCAAAAAGAGTGAGTTCTATTTTATGAATAATAGACATAAATAAAAGTATAATATACAAACAGTATGAATAGCCTGAGAGCTCAAAGCTATCAGTTTAACTTGGCACTTTTATTTTTTATTTTTTCTATATTTATTTTCTATGTATACCATAATTTAAAAGAAAGAAAAAAAATGTTTGTAATTTATTTTACTCTTGTAAAACAGTATAAATGTATAATTATTAGCCTTAAGTACTGGAAAATAAATATAAATAAGAGAGACAAACCAAGTGGTCGCCGAAGTCGGCTAGGTATTATTAAAGATTCACATGCTTTTTATGATTCTCGAGAGAGTGTGTGTGTGTGTGGGGGGGGGGGATGTGTGGTTGACCCTGGGCCCGTCACGACTCTCGTCATCGTTGAATACATGCTGTCTTTCTAGACGGAACTTCCAGTCTAACATGTTGAATTATGTCAAAGCGATCTTTAATCTTTATTAAAAAATTATGACATTCGTAGAATATTGAAACTCTAAGACTTTAAATTAGTTTAATTAATCAGTTATACAAAGTCATGTAATCGGCATTGTAATATTGTGTACCATTAAATATAAACCTGTGTTGAAAGGATTTGCTCGCCTTTGTGTGCTCTTTGTGTTTTATTCAGTTGGATATTCATACCGGAAGTGCGGGACAAAGAGGTACGTAACATTTTAATTATTTTTAAGTGAAAACAAATATTATGCATCTATTTTTCATACATTTTTAACTTGCATTCGTTCTTAATAAAGATTTTCTTTAATGTTACATATTTGCCTTGTTAATTTATTTTAGGTTTAAAAAGCATTTTTTTTTTTTTTTTTTTTTTTTTTTTTTTTACGTTTGACAAATAAGAATTTTTTTTTTATCCAGCTAAAAATTACTTGAATTTAAAAATTACTTATAGCTGAACACCACACATCAAATGACAAATAATAAAATTTTGAAAAAGTCTTATATTTACCCCTCTGGGCTCTAACTTGTGTATTTTAAGCATTTTTTTTTTTTTTTTAAACTGAGCCCCTACTTAAGTTGGAGACTTGAAATTTTGCATACTTATAGCTGAACACTTGCGATCACACGATAATTCATAAAATTTTCAAAAAGTCTTTTATTTACCCCTCTGAGCTCTAACTTGTGTATTTTAAGCAATTTTTCTAACCTCCCCCCTTTTCACCCGGAGGCACTTTTCTAACTTTTGCCGACACCCCTTTGACCACTTTTTCATATTATGCACCATAGCCGTACATATTTTAGTTCCACTTTTTACCGCCAGAGGGTGTCTACCTATCTCGGGTGCTATCCCAGACCATAGATTAACATCCAAGATCGGACACTTCCATAGTACGTAATTGTAATGCGATCGCGATCGTAGCGCCTTTAGTGACAATGGGGAAGAAACTCCCCATCCTTGTAGTATGCTTATTTTTGAGTATCTACCTTATTGTAATCTTTCTTTTTTTAATGTTGCATGTTTACGTTTTCAATAGAATCTTACGCCGATAAATGAACATAGAATAGATATTCTATTTTATATATCTAATATCTATTCTATGTTCATGCACGGAAATATCCTTTTTTTTTTTTTTTTTTTTTTTTTTTTTTTTTTTTTTTTTTTTTTTTAAATGATGAGTGAACGGTTTAAGTGCAACGAAAAACAAGGTTAAAATTTCGTCTTGAATGCTATATATCAAAAGCAATGGTGTAATATAAAAATATACGAAATATTGCCTCTACAAGTCCCAGAAAATTTCATAATTATTCCCCTTTGATAGGAAAATTTTTATATCCTATATTTTATTAATCTATGAAGTTTAACGTATTAAACAATCGTTACGATAATCTTTTAAAATTAACGAATTTTCACTTCCTTAGAGATAAAATAAAAATATTGTTTTTAATGTAAATAACGTACAATCAATTCAATAAAATTTATAATATTAACATATAAGGAATAATAATAATTATTACAGATAGGGAAAAATTCTTTTAGACAAATTTTTAGAATTGTATAAATCTAAAAGTTAAAAATAATTAGAGGTACTGACATTACACTCAATAAAATTTTATTCGATGTGGATAAATTGACATACCTGAATTTGATTTTTTACAATTTAATTTTATGAACTTACATATTTGCATTTTTAACAGAATTTCTAGCGTTTTGTTTTATATTATTACTCTAATTATCATTTTGTAAGTTAAAGATGAATGATACAGGTACGATAACAAAAAAAATAAATAAATAAATAAATAAATAAATAAATAAATAAAAAAGGCAGCTAAATAAATAACACATAAATATATCGTCTGCCTCTCTCGTTGTCTCTGCTGCTTCGTTTTAGGACAGAATAGATGTTCAAAACATAGAGTGTAAACATATTTCTTCAACATAGGTAAATTTCGGAGGCTCGTTAATTCTTCCCCCTTGTCGGTAGTGACGCTAGTACTGTTGCCGTTACAGATTTTGCTGTAAATTTCCCATCTTGTATGTTAATCTATGTCACAGACAACCACAATCATCTTTCGGACGCTCTACAATGATCCTAAAGATCCTGTAGTTGTCATATCCTATAAAACTATCTTCTGAATGTCCCAAAATACTGAAAATCTCACCCTCCGGCTGTATTGTGCCCAAAACGACGGTAAGATATTCCTTGACGGACGTACATGCGCAGTTTGACTCCATGGTTCTTCCTGTACTCGAATGTGCAGCAACCGACCAACCGACTGACGAGAAATCCGTTTATTTTGATTCCAACGGCCTTGCAACGGTTGTTTGTTGTAATGAGCTCGTGCCGAATTCGAATAAGAAAAAAGTGAATACGGATATTATAAGGTAAGAATTTTCTTTCATTTTTATTTGTAATGCTTTCTTTTATAACTATTCCACCAATATATTTGTATAATGTCGGATACCTTTTATATAAAAAATAGGCATAGTCATCGCACGAGTAAGAATGTAATGTGTTATGTTCCTAAAAATTAATTTATATATTCAAAGTAAATACATTTTTGCTTTATTAAATATTTTTGTTGAAATGGTTTATTGCGATCTTCATTCAAAATGCACATAACTAGCTCTACTATTTTATTGATTTATAAGTTTTACACGTAAAATTTACGATTATGATGTAGGGTAGATGTGCCAGTAATGGACACCCCTTGATGTTTTTGGTTCATAAAAAAATAACTAATAAATATTTAGCTTTAATTATTATTTTAATAATCCCCTCTTGCATGTTATATAAAACTGGGTTATTGTTGACACTTTTATTCAAACCAATCAGGAAGCAGAAAATAATGTTTCAAAGTTTCGCTGTTTTTCTCTGAAAATCTTAACGAACAGGCTAAGAGCTGGCTTTGTTTACTTAATTTATATATCATTTATTTTCTTGCAAAATTTTAATGTTTTTGTTTGAGTAGCAATAGAAAGCTTAGAATTTTATATACTAACAGTCATTTACAAAATTTCATTTATTTTTAAGGTTTTAAGAGGGGATGTCCATTACTGGGATTGTTAATTAGTCATTTTCCAGTGATGGACACCCATGTAGACATTGCTAAAAATGCAATTTCAGTAATGTTTATAGTGCATATAATATTTTGAATTAACTGCAAACGTAAATAATCAAATTTAATTTTTAAATTATGTTTACCAAAATGTAATAACATCATCAAAATTTTTATAAATGGCTGCTTTTAAGTTATATGATTAATAAAATTTCAGTATTTTATTTATTTATCTTTTTTATGTATATCTTGCATATTTTATAATCTGGCTATCAAACCAGCCTGGAATCAGAAAATATTGTTTAAGGGCACAGTCAAAGAGAGGCTCATAGCAGGGTTGTCGGCTTTTAGCTAGGCCAAAAAAAGCTTTTTTTGGTTTTAACCACTTAAAAAACGCCGGCTTTTATTTAAAAAAGCCGGTTTTTATTTTTAAAAGTTGTTTTACAGCTAATTCGTTTTAAACTTGGATCAATTAATTTTTAATACACTTATAAATATTTTCTACAAAAAAAATTATAAATTTCCATTAAATTTTGTCAAATAAATAACTTTTTATAACTTCTAAAAGACAACTGTGAAGGCAATTATGTTTGGAAAAAAAATTATAAACATTGAAAAGAATATAAGTTATACTCCAAATTGGTGTTTTAAAATTACATATTACATAGCTCCACATATAATACACATTTTAAAGATTTTATTTAATTAAACAATGACAAAATGTAGCACATCAAAATGGAAACATTCTTATGTGTCCATATAGAGAGATAAGTTATAAATGTTAAAAGAGAAATTAGAAAGGATATAATATTTGAGGAGAGTTTGGTACAATAAGTGGGAACAGATGTCATAAGTTCCCCCCCCCGGCCGCCATCTTGGAATTTTTTTGGCGTGAAAACCCTTTTTCCGCCAAGTAGTAAATGTCGCCAAGCACCGGTTTATACGCATGTTTGGCTTAACGAAAATAAAATGTAAATAATAAACAAAATTCGCTAAAATGGCAACCAGTAATCCTTGTATGTGCGCTTCGCGCACATTTTCCGAAAAAAACATCACTGCATTCAACACTTCTCGAGGTGTAGCATTCTCAAAATTCAGCAGTTTTCGCTTTCTAGCAATCTCATAATATAAAAACTTTTAAAGCAAAAATACACATAAAAAACAAAATTCGCTAAAATGGCAACCAGTAATCGTTGTATGTGCGCTTCGCGCACATTTTCCGAAAAAAAACATCGCCGAATTCAGCATTTCTCGCGATATAGCATTCTCAAAATTCAGCAGTTTTCGCTTTCTAGCAATCTCAAAATATAAAAAACTTTTAAAGCAAAAATACACATAAAAAACAAAATTCGCTAAAATGGCAACCAGCAATCGTCGTATGTGAGCTTCGCGCACATTTTCCGAAAAAAAACATCGCCGAATTCAGCATTTCTCGCGATATAGAATTCTCAAAATTCAGCAATTCTCGCTTTCTAGCAATCACAAAATGTAAAAAACTCAAAAGCAGTAAAATACATAAAATTATCAACATAGCTTAACAAACATCTGCTTTCTTGAAAGATCCAGCTCGAAACATTATCGCCGACATTTTCCTAAATAGGCTTATCAATACGTATTCACAAACTATAAACAAACCTTCTTTTCTTGTCAAAATTTCCTCATATTTCCTAATTATTTCAACAACAGCGTTTAAACGGACTACAGAAAACATAGTTAATCAAATACATTCAATAAATTTCACATAAAAAAAAAGGCAGAACTATACAATACGATATCAAAATACATTCACAATATTCCAACATTAACTTCTCGGTTGCCAGAACGACACGTCACAAAAACACGTCACACGACATTCAACATATCGAGGTTGCCATATCCATAACCACCGTCAACACGCCAACACGCCAACAAAAAATTGCCAAACATTTCAAAACAACAACGGCGGAGGGAACATACGGCATCTAAGCCCAATAAGTGTATATAAAAAAAGGTCATTTAAACAAAAGAAAAGAATTACAAAGTCTCTAAATAAAATTTTGAAAAGCTTGTTGCTAAGCATATTCATGCATATGTTATTCATAATGTTTAATAGTGAGAAATGGTGTTTTTATTATATGACTACGTATAATTTTAAATGTTTACTGCAAATAAAATAATGACTTGTATATTAATAGCTCTGAAAATTAATTAAGTAATAAAACATGTAACTAAGTAACCATTGTCCTTCTTTAATTTTATAAAGCAGTAAAAATGGAAAAAAGGGGGGGGGGGTAAAAGGTCAGTGTAAACCAGATAAAGCATTTGTTATGGCCCTTTTAAAGTTTAGCTGACATATTTGCAAATCACTAGCAAAACCATCTAAGTTTTATTCCAGTATTAATGTCTCCATTATTGAGAAATGGGTTACTTATTAAACTCTAAATCAGTTAAATGTCATTAAAACTAATTAAAACCACTTTAAAATGTGTAGTTTATAATTGCAATGCTTCATTGTATAAAAGCCAATTATGGCCAAAAAAGGCCGGTTAAAACCAATAAAAGTCACCGGCGTGGCTTTTTTTAAATTTTAGCCGGCTTTTTTGCAACCCTGGCTCAAAGGGCTTAATCCCTCTCCGTTTAAATAAAAACAATTAAGTTACAGAAGCTATCAAGAATCTATTTTCTGTCTTAAATGTTTCCTTATTCACCTCTGACAAAATAATAATAATGAAAGTTATTGGTAATATTCATGAAACTAGTAAATCTGCAGATCAGTGGCCTCAAACATCAGTTCAACAGTTTTATTTTATTTTGAAAGTATTTTATTTAGTATTTAAAATGTTCAACTCACGATATCATTTCTTTCATATTTGTAATAATAATTATTATAAATGATATATCAAGTAGTCTCTGGAAGATTAATTGTTAAAAATAGTGAGGCAAAACTAAACACTAATATTCCAAAAAAAATTTTTTTAATTACCTTTTAAATCCCCCCACTGTTTCAATAATTTGATAGCTGTAATTGCCTGATATTTAGTATTTTAAACTATCCATCTAAAATAATTAAAACATCGATTTTCTGATAATTACAATAATTGATGCAAACAGTAAATGATTATCACAAATATTTTATTAATTACTGGTATCCTGATTGTTAAATTTATTTGAAAATAACTATTTTGTTTTGATTAGTATGTATTCATTAAATTCTGGTTCTAAATACAGTCATGAAAACAATTATATTTATTACTTTTTATGGGGTGTCCATTACTGGGCCAAAGGGTGTCCATTTCTGGGTGCTTTGATATATTTCTGTTATTTAAAATTAAATTTCGATTCATATTGGGAAATGAGACTATAAGAATGGTAAGGTTAATATAATATTGAAAAAACTGGAATATAATAATTATAACTATTAATTAAAAAAATACGGTACATTTCGGTTGGCCGGGTGCCAGTGTTATATATACACATTTATATACATGCATAAACGTAAATATACATATACACATATTGTATATATACACATATGTATATATACATACATTTATGTATATAAATATGTATATATAACACTGGCGCCCGGCTAACCGAAAAGTACCAAAAATACTTTTATAAGAAATTACTTAAGGGTGTCCATTACTAGCACATCTACCCTATATTGTAAATTTTATTACTTAAGTTACTGATAGTTGCCGTTTTATTCAGACAGGTATCTCTCTTTTTTTTTTTTTTTTTTTTTTCCTGAAATTCTAATGGGAACATTTTTCCATTTGTTTATTGGCATTATAATTTTATGGAAAGCAGTTGACGGGATAAAGGAGAGGTACCGAGTGCATTTTAAAAATAATTGCATGCTAAGAATAGTAGTGCAGAATTTTTGCATTTAGCTATGTGTGTGGAATCGGTTATGCAAAAAATTATTTTACTGATCTTTCTTGTAACATATGGGCATTTCCATGAAAAAGTAGGCATGAGGGTTGATATTTCAAACTTTTATTAGGTAGCTTTCATTACAAAAAGCTACCTATTGCAGCCGTTCGGAGGAAAGCGATTTCAAAAAATTTTGGTATATTTTCATCGATCATGACCCCCAGACCCCGAAACCACCCTCCGCTCAAAATTGATATATATATATATATATATATATATATATATATATATATATATATCTGACATATGTCACACTGTAACTCTCGTATTTATGAACCGATTTGGATGTAATTCGGTATGTACATAGTACATACCAATGTCTCGACCGAGTTCGTTGGCCAGCTTCATCCGCCATTTTGTTTCAAAATGGCGGCCATTTAAAATTTTTAAAGAAATTTAAAATTTGAAATATGGTACCAAGAAATTGAAAATGGAAAAATATTTTTTTCTTATGTATTTGACCTTTATACAAAGACTCCGGAGCAGTTTTTCTTTCGTCTATATCTTAAAAAATGGCTGAGTTATAGCATTTTGAATTTCTAGCGTGGCTGACATTTTGAAACGTCCTGAATTTTGTCACGCGATAAAAGGCGTATTTATGAACCGATTTGGATGTAACTTCGTTTATACATAGTACATACCAATGTCTGGACCGAGTTCGTTGGCCAGCTTCAGCCGCCATCTTGTTTGAAAATGGCGGCCATTTAAATTTTTAAGAAAAATTAAAATTTGAAATTTGGTACCAAAAAATTAAAATTTGAAAAAATATTTTTTTCTTATGTGTTTGACCTTGATAAAAAGATTCGGAAGCAGTTTTTGTTTCGTCTATATCTTAAAAAATGGCTGAGTTATAGCATTTTGAATTTCTAGCGTGGCTGACATTTTGAAACGTCCTGAATTTTGTCACGTGATAACAGACGTATTTATGAACCGATTTGGATGTACCTTGGTGTGTACATAGTACATACAAATATCTCGACCCAGTTCGTGGGCCAGCTTCATCCGCCATCTTGTTTCCTAATGGCGGCCATTTAAAAATTTTTTTAAAATTTAAAATGAGATACCAAAAAATTGGAAAATGAAAAAGATTTTTTTGTATGTGTTTGATCTTAATACAAAGATTCCGGAACAGGTTTTGTTTCGTCTTTATCTAAAAAAAATGGCTGAGTTATAGCATTTTGAATTTCTATTGTCGCTGACATTAAAAAACGACCTGATTTTTGTCATGTGATAACAGGCGTATTTATGAACCGATTTGGATGTAATTTGGTCTGTACATAGTACATAGCAATGTCTCGACCGAGTTCGTTGGCCAGCTTCATTAGCCATCTTGTTTCAAAAGGGTTCCCATTTAAAAAAATGTAATTTAAAATTTAAAATGAAGTATTAAAAAATTGGAAAATGAAAAAGATTTTTTTATGTGTGTGGCCTTGATAAAAAGATTCTGGAGCAGATTTGTTTCTGAAAATTTGTTCTTTTGTTTATATCTTAAAAAATGGTTGAATTATAACACTTTGAATTTCCAGCATGGCTAACACTTTGAAACGATCTTGTATTTGTCACGCGATAACACACGTATTCGCCTATTTCGATGGAAGAAGGCATGTGGATAGTATAAGTAATACCTCGACCAAGTTCGCTGGCCAGCTTCATCAGCTATCTTGTTTCAAAATGGCGGCCATTAAATTAAAAATATATATATTTAAAGTGAGGTGCAAAAAAATTAGAAATTGAAAAAGATTTTTTTCTTAAGTATTTGACCTTGATATAAGGATTCAGGAGCATTTTTTGTTTGTCTTTATCTTAAAAAATGGCTCAGATATAGCAGTTTCAATTTCTAATGTGGGTGACATTTTGAAAAATCTGATTTCTTGCCTGCGACAGCACTCGTATATATCAACCGATTCCGATGTGAGTGAGCATGTGCACAGCAATTACTAAGGTCTCGACCAAGTTCACTGGTTAGCCTCATCCATCATGTTGTCTTAAAATGGCAGGGACTTTATGAAATCGCCGAATTTGGCAGCCAAATATAAGTTACTTTAAATAAAAGCAGCTTGGATAAAGCTGACTAATTCCGCGAAACTCTCATTCATTATGATTTAGTATTGATAAAAATTAGTATTGAATCTCATATATTCGGTTTCCACAAAATTCAGCTTCGTGTGTTTGAATAATATAAGTTGGCTTTTTTAAAATAAGGAATATGAAAGCTACCTCTTCCTCCCGGCACTGGCCGGAAGGACTTTTATTACTAGTAATGTATCAAATTAAAGGTAAAAATATGATACATATGAAATTACAGAGAACTAAGCTGCAAAAATTATTCTTTTATAATTTATCTAGGCTCAAAGTTA
The DNA here is from genome assembly GCA_963932465.1 of Maratus speciosus. Taxonomy (NCBI): domain Eukaryota; kingdom Metazoa; phylum Arthropoda; class Arachnida; order Araneae; family Salticidae; genus Maratus; species Maratus speciosus. The sequence goes on along the minus strand of OZ010788.1, from coordinate 387,900,598 downwards.
GAAAAATTTCAAAAACTTACTAGTATGTAAAATAAGGTATTTTTATTCCGCCAGATGCAATATTTAAAACAGCAGCATTTTCGCTGTATGTGCATACATTACTATTTGTGACCTTTGTTTACCTTATGAAGCACTTAATTTTTCAAAATAATTTAAAAGACCCGATTTTTAATACAAATATATTTATATTGTATCTCTTTCACATCCGTCACAAAAAAAGATGATCAACTTATTATACCAAATTCATTTTTTCACAAAAATACATGAAACTTTCTGAAAGTCTAATTATTGCAATTCTGAATAAATATGAAATATTAAAAATTCATTAAATTTTTATTTTGTGTGGAATTTTAGTGTGACGGGTGTGACAACATTTTAAATTATTTAGAAATATATTTAAATGTTTCTTAAATGAAGTGTAAGGTTGAATCCTTATTGTTTCTAAACATATTAAGACAAATGTGCCTTAAAAAAGATAAATCATAAAATAGATATACAGTAGAACCTCTTTTATCTGAAATTCTTTTACCAAAACTCTGGGTTAACCGAAATCCATTTTTAAAGATTTAACAAAAAAAAAAAAAAAAAAAAAAAAAAAAATCGATTAGGAATTAGAATTTAATAAAATACCTGGTTGTGATGGCTGTAATATTTCAGGAATAAACGATTGGCTAAAATGTGACTCAAATGATCACGGATTTCATATATTGAACGACAGGGACCTGGAGCCTGGAGCCGGAGCTCTCCGGAGCTGTGTTTTCCCTGGAGCTGGAGCCGGAGCTCTAAATTTTCCCCAGCTCCAGGGCTCCTTTAGTTTTTATATTCTTTTAAATCTTTTTTTTTTTCAGTCTTTTAAATTTCTAGGCTTAAAATATTTTAATTACATCATTATTCAGTATTTTAATTATATCATTTTTTAGGTTTTTATTATTATTAGAGAAGGAAACCTTCTCAAAACATGGTAACACTACTTTACTTCTACTTGAACTACACTGGTTATCAAAAATTAAGGAAAAGTCACAAAATGCCAATTTTTAAATACGGGAATACTCAAAAGGAAGTAATATAATTCGAATAATTACTATTCCTACAGAACAGCTAGTCCATATAACATCTCATTCAGGTCGCACATGGTCACAAGAGTCACAGTCACTATGGCGAAGCAAAAAATAGGAAATTCCATATGTCTCTTAATTTGAGTCTCAAATGACTACTATATTTGACTCCACTGACAGGTCACTGTGACTGCTGCTTTGTGGCGAGTCACCAGGTGACTTTACAATGTCATTTTATTGAGACACTCGTGTGACTCTCATCTGGAGACTCAATTTCAAAGTCATTGTGAACGTTGCATTATGATAAATAACCAAATAATGTCAAATTAAAGTCACATGGTGACTTTTCACCACTTTTCACAGTGGTGACTTCACAGTAGGGTCTCTGTCACCATTTGACAAAGTCATGTGACAGAAAGTCACCATGTGACTTTAATGTGACATTATTTGGTGATTTATCATAATGCAACGTGCACAATGACTTTGAAATTGAATCTCCAGATGAGAGTCACACGAGAGTCTCAATGAAATGACATTGCAAAGTCACCTGGTGACTCGTCACAAAGTAGCAGTCACAGTGACCTGTCAATGGAGTCACATATAGTAGTCAATTGAGACCCATAAAAGAGACGTATGGAATTTCCTATTTTTTGTTTCGCCGTAGTGACTGTGACTCTTGTGACCATGTGTGACCTGAATGAGATGTTATATGGACTAGCTGGTCTGCTGAGATAGTAATTATTCAAATTATATTACTTCCTTTTGAGTATTCGTGTATTTAAAAATTAGCATTTTGCGATTTTTCCTTAATTTTTGATAACCAGTGTAAGTGACAAGACTATTTGAAAACAAATATGGCCGCCTGTTGTTTACATGTGTAGTTGTACAATTTTGGCTGTTTGAAAACTGTAGAAGAAATTTAAGATTTTTGTGTTTAAAATTCCACCAAACTTTCTATTTTAAAAGCAAAAGCTAAAAGATGTCATATTTTCTGAACAAGCATTTCAAGTTTGATGAGAAGAAAAATGCATTTTGTCAGATCTTTAATGAAGGTAGAAAATATTTGTGAGCAAAAAATTAAACGTGTAAATTAAAATCTGCAACTCAAAAGCGCGAAGTCGGAGCCGAGTTGGAGCCGGAGCTGGAGCCACAGTATTTTCTCTAGGAGCGGAGCTGGAGCATCAAAAATTGTTCGGCTCCGGGTCACTGTTGAGCGATGAAGAAATCATTGGCAATATCTGAGGAACATTTGCTGGTCAAAGCGAAGAAGAGAACAATGATGAGGGCGAAGAAAACGAACAAATTAGCAGATCTGAAGCTTTTGAATTCGTTGCAAAATGTTTGGCATGGCTGAGCAGCAGAAAGACTGTAATACTGGTAAACTCATAGTAGTAAAAAAACTTTGTGATAGAGCTACAAAACAAAGGCAATAGAAACTGCGGCAAACAAAGCTTTGTTTCAAACCCTTGTGAAACATGTAAAAGGTACTTAACTTTAAAATTAAAATTTAGGTAAGGGGCTGCGCATATATAACGTTATCATTTTAGAGGGGAGGGGGGGGGGGTCTGGCACATGATATCGTAAGATATCGCTAGGGGATGGGGGGATTTGTCTTTTCATATCGTTATCATTTTTTGCACAACCAACATTTTCTTTTTTTATTTGTAACTTGGTCTTTACATCAAAATTGTATGTTATCTTTTTTTTTAGCCTGTTATCTATTTTTATGAGAATACAAAGTTATTATTAAAATCTTTGAATGATTATAAAATTATTTAATTACAAAATATGTAACGTTTGCCATTCCTATTCTTCTGTCATATGCTTATGCATATATAATCCACTGTTCAAGAAACCATATGCGAAGTATGTTTCAAATGATACTTTGTGTTTACTGTTAAATAAAGGAGAAAGAATTTTGTCCATCTGTTTTGCTCATAAGAAGTTCTGTTTGCCCCTCCACCCCCACTCCCCCTGTGTGATCAAGTGCAAGAAGACATTATTACTGTTGAACGCATTATGTAAAAAAAAAGCTATTATTAAATTCTTTTAAATAGTAATCATTTCTAAGTATTATTTGGTATAAAGTTATTTCATATGTAATGTGATATATTTTATTGACTTCTCTTGAATCAATAAAGTATGCGAATAATAATAGAACCATATTTATATATCACTCCAAACAAAAGAAGAAAAAAATCAAATTTTTAGACATTGATAACGATATTATTACGGGGGGGGGGGGGAGGTTCGAGGAATGATAACGTATGATATCGTAAGGGGTGGGAGGGGGTCCGAAATTACCAAAAAGTTGATAACGCTATATTTGCACAGCCCCTAATTTATTCTTGTTTCTCTTTTTCTATTGCTTTATTTTTATTAAGCACTTGTTACCATTATAAGAAACAGCGCATATATTTGTCCTTAATCTAAAAACTGAAGCATTCTCAATTGTCCGAAAATTTCAATTTTCCAAAAGAGGGTCGGTTCCAATTACTTCGGATAATCAAGGTTCTACTGTATTTGAATTATTTTAGTAAATTGTGAGTTGGTGGCAATTTACTTTAACTTTTGATAGATTATCAAGAAAATGAAAATTTATTATTAATATTCTTTATACATAACTGTAACTCAATCCAGTTATTTTGAAGAAGCCAAAAATAATGTGGGAGACACTAAGCAATAATACAAGTGGGCTTTGCTGAGAACTATAGTGCTGCCTCTCAAAATGAGATCCAGAGTGCTCACTGGACTCATCCTCAAATAACCATTTTTACATGCTTTGCATTGTTGAAAGGTAATGTGATTTGCTCTTTTGTAATAATCAATAACGAATTGCAGCGTGTTAAATAAGTAATGCTGTATGGGCATTTTTAAATGCCATTATATGCTAGTCTGAACCCCCCCCCCCCCATTTCAAAAAGGTGAAAAAAAAATTCTGATGGCTGTGCAGCCATGTTTAAAAACAAATACAAAATTTCAAACACTTGTGCTTCTTTATCAAAGATTTTAAGCTAACATGTGAATGGAACTTTTTGGCCACTTCTTATGGTAAAGGAGCGGTTGACAGGATTTGGAAATGAAAAGTCAAGAGTGTGGGGTTTGCTTAAATCCAGAAAAGCAATAGTTAAATCTGCTTTGGATTTTTTAAAATATGCACAGGAGACTGGTGCAATAAAGACATTGTATGTGTCAGCAGAGAAAATACTGGAAACTAAACAAATGTTGACAGAAGGATGGGAAGGCATCAAGTCATATCACCACTTTAAGGTAAGTGCTGATAGTGCCAACTTTTTGATTGGAAAAACTACGGAATCAATACTAAAAGAGGTAAGTCACTGCTATTTGCAAATCTTCCCCCCAGCAAGATTTTGAAAGCATCAGATTTAAATATCGGAGACAATGTTGTGGTTTCCCTGGCTTGTAACAAAAGGCGCAATAGCTTGTATTTTGTACTACGGTAATGGCTTGAATATCAACTTCCATAAGGAAGAAATAAAGCTTGAAAAACATGCAAGGCAGTGGACCACACTGGATTTGGCCAGAGAAAGGTGACATCTCAATTGAAAACTTTTTTGCCATTGTAAAAAAAGTAGCTACCCCATCACTTATAACAAGTAGGGGGCACTACAAATTTTAAACTAACTGCATAAAGATGTTAGTTTTATTAAATTTTGTTTGTATGTTAGCTATTGTCAAGTTTTCTGTCAATACCGATCGCTGTTTTTTTTTTTTTTTTTTTTTTGGTAAATAACTTTAAAATTGTATACTTTGCATAATGTCACACCCGTCACAATAGAAAAAAATTTCTTATACATTAAAATTTATTATGAAAATTATGCATTAAGTTTAATCTGAATCTCTTTTATTAGAAAAAAATTGTTTTAATAATGAAACATTAAAATATTCACAGGAATTTTAACGAATGTGTATGCTAGTGAAAACTCATGTCCGGAGAAAGTCACACCCGTCACAAGATTTTATTTTATTTATTTTTTTAAATTGAAAGCTATTGAAGTTTCTTGTTTGCACAGTTATTCAAGCAAATGCATGGAAAAACATTTTTGAAACACTTTTCAGGGATTTATTAGCTAATTTATTGCCCAAAATATAGATATAACATCTTAAAATTGTGTCTGGATGTCACACCCGTCACAATGGAAAGGCCCAGTATCCTATTGAAGTTAACCTGTATTATTAATGAAAATATTTCTGGTAGATTCTGAAATATTACTCATTTTAGATGTAACATAAAACAAATTTGGAATGAAAACTTTATGGTTATTTATCTGTTTATATCAGTGTTATCATAAAATCGCCTCAGCTCGCTCAGACCCAAAAGTATTTCAGGAAATTTCAGGCTCATCTGTATTTAGGATTTTAATGTGCAAAGCCTTTATTTTATTTAATAACTTCACTTTATTTGGAATTTTTCCTGTATCGTAATCTTATTAAAAATGTGTAATTTTTTTTTTTATAACTTTTCCGTTTTGTTTGAAAATGTTACTTGCAAATTTGCATTATTATCTATGTTATTTTTGGAGGTAGGTAAAGGAAAAATAAAGAGGAATTAGATTAATAAAAAATAAATTGATATTTGTATTTCAAATAATACTTAGTATCCCGCTTCTGGGGCATGGTCCACTTTATGAACATAAATATATACAGTAGCCTCCCTTTTAACCGGCCGACTTTTTTTCCCAACATCAGGCAAAATTCAGGGATGACGACCTCGGGAACTCAGCTTACGCTTTCCAGTTGAAGTGCAATCTTGAGAGGAAGGATGCAAAATTCAGAAAGAAGAACGTCATTTCTAAGTGGATATGTGTTGGCCTTCACCGATGTGGCCCTGGGGTGCAGGCATTCCCCCAGGAACAAGGAGAAATGAGATGTCCTCCCCGGAAGATTTGAGATTTTGCGTTTTTAATAGGCAAAAGTGCAATCCCCCCTCCCCACGGAGTTCTGTAATGTCTGATCTATCTTCAAACTGTTTAGTACAAACATTTAAAAAGCTTGAGGGATGCGAACAGATCACCGTAAAAGATGTATAAAATTTGTTTAAGTCTGATAAAGATATCAAGCATGAAACATTATTTGATGAGAATATAATTAGGACTGTGACTGATGTTGTTCAATACGAAGACGAATCTGATGATAATCCAGATGAAGTTGATACTGCTAAAATTCCACATACTGGAAGGGGTAAAAGCATTGGAGTTGGTGTTATGCTAGTTGAGCAGCAGCTAACAGCTTCCTCAGTTGAACTTATGATGTTAAAGAAATGGAGAGATTAAGCTGCAAAATATCTGCCATTTTGCCTTCAACATTAGAAGGTCACTCATTTCTTTATTGTTGATTAACTTAAATATACATTATGTAGAACAATTTCAGCTTCTTAGGCACAATTTTTAACAATTTAATTTGTGTTAAATATTTTTCATTATTTGTTATAAGCGATAATTTTCCTTGCAATTCAATTAATTATAACTATAGTGTTGACTCTAGAACAAAAGGGCCACCGGGCGGGAATTTTTCAAAAAGGGAACACTATTCTAAAAAAAGGGTATATTTTTCAAAAAGGGGACAAACACTATTCTAAAAAAGGGTGCATTTTTTCAAAAAGGGTACACTTGTACCTTGTTCACAAAAAATATTTTGAACTGGTTTGTTTAGAGTCCCTAGAGTTTGCGATATTTACCCGGGATCAACTAAATTGCCACAGGGATCATAGGAAGTGTTAAAAGGGTAGCGGGGCGCAAAAAAGAAATAAAAAGGGCCGCCGGGCACAAAAAAGGAAATAAAAGGGCCGCCGGGTATAGGTGTAAGTAAGCAAGTAAGTAAGCACCCACCCTGGGAACCCGCTTTAGGCTTATGGTTAGGTGTAACCCCCAAGCCCAGGGCAGCCACTCGCCACTCGCCACGTGGCGATTAAAGTTGTAAAAGTGGCGATTAAAATATCGGCCATCGATCGCCACTATAATCGCCACTCGCCAAGTGGCGATAAAAAATGTTATCGATCACCAACTGAAATACAACTTTTTTCATGGAAATATGCATCTCTACTTTGATTACATCTAATTAGCAAACTGACTAAATCTTTTTCCTACCGGATGCAAGCAGATTGCAGCGATTTAGCTGTATTTTCAATATTTCAGTTTTTCGCCATGCTCGCTCTTCAGTTGGATTATTTTTTCAAGAAATATAGTTTATGCAAAATATATTCATCAGCTTTGATTCCACATGTATTTCAAATATTTTATTCCTTTTTTTTTTTTTTTTTTTTTTTACTGGATGCAAATGCAAGTGGATTTTAACCCTTTCGGGTCTGGTTTACTACTAATAGTACATGTCTTTTCAGCAAGTATTATTTTGTCTTAAAAATTACTTTTGTTACTATCTACACATAGTAATGATAGTATATGGCTATGCTTTTCTTATTATGAGTTCATTTATGTTTGGACATTTAGTAATTTATTTTATACATATATTTCACTCTTTAAATTTAAAATATAGGTAACTTTTCTGAACATCGTGTGGTAAAACACAAAAAACATTATAAAGTTACAATATCTGTTAAACCCTCTTGTAATACGAGATTTTTCAAACGCAGGGTTCGTAAATATCATGATATTTTCGAAAATATCAAAAATATCCGATATTTTGATATATATCCGATATTTTCGATATATATCCGATATTTTCAAGATAGTCAACTTACTGCTGATAATAAATATTTTCAAGCATAATATAAATTAGAAGCTAAAAAATATTGCACTTGAACATGAAAACTTAATCAAACAATGTTAAAATTTTATATTTTACAAAGCAAAATATTAAATACAAAATAGATTTTTAAATTGAAGAATTTTAACATAAATGTAAGCTTATCTTATTTTTTATTTCCTAACCTATTGCACAGTTTAGACTCAACTAAACCAAAATCAGAAAAGAATCTTTTCTAAATAAGCTGTATAAAAATTATTATCTAAATTACAGTTTATCTTCAAATGGCTGTTCTGAATTAATTGTCTGACATAATTATTAGTTATTTATTTAAAAATAAAAGTTTCAAAAATGAAGCTTGGAAAAGATATTTTTCTTCTTTGTCTAAAAAAGTCACTGTCAGAGACAAAAGTTGTTTATCTACAAAATGACGCAGTCTATAACAGTTGAAAATTTCATTTACACTTGTTTTGCCTGAAGAAAATATCAAGATTATTTTGCACAGTGATACTTTGAAAATAAATATCAAGAATTTAAAAATATCAAAAACATCAAAAAGCTTGATATTTTGAAAATAAATATCAAGAATTTGAAAATATCGAAAATATCAAAAACCTTGATATTTTAAAAATAAATATCGGATATATATCAAGATATATATCATGATATATATCCATTGATATATATCAACGAACCCTGTTCAAACGTCTCCAAAAACTCAATCTATTATCATATCATTAAATCTATTTGGATAGTTACGATTAAGATTATTAAAATAAAAGTAATTTTGTTCTCAAAATTGAAAAAAAAAAAAAATTTGGACCCTAAAGGGTAAGGACATTACAATATCTTCAATGTGTTTGATCAGTTAGCTTATTTTTCTGCAAGAGATACTGTTTAATCCTGTGAAATACACTCACCAGCTTAGATTTCAGCTGTATGTAATGTATAGGTATGTTAACACATTTAATTATTAACTAAGATCGAAATAGCATTTTATTGTGTTTTGTTTGATTTTTTTTTTCTTTTTTTGTATACACCTAGTTGTTGGAATTTAGATTTAGTTACTAACTTTTTATGTAAAGAAAATAACAGTAATCTCATTGATAATTGTGTTTATGAACATTTACAAATAATCCAAAAATATGTTCTAAAAAAATTAATATGATAACAATTAACAATTTTGTAGTTTTAAAGTAATTTTCTTGAATTTCAACTGTGTCCCTAATCTTATCATGAATAGTTGGCTGGTATAAAACTCTGATTTATAGAAAATATGTATATATACAACGATTATAGTTTATCTAGATGCCAAGAAAGTTTGAAACATTATAGTGGCCACTAATGAAACTGAGTCTACCGGCCACTGGCTACTAACTCAATTTCCCAGTTTTCACCTATACCGCCGGGTGCAAAAAAGGGAAAAAAAGGGCCGACGGGCGCTGCGCCCTGCTAAAGCGGCTTAGAGTCAACACTATAACTAGTATTCATTTAACAAAATATAGAAAATATGTACTTTTTTAAAAATTTACTAATTGAAAACTAAATGCATCGTATGGGCTTAATTAATTAAATTACACAGATACTTATTTAATTTTTTTTTTTACTTCTCTGCTTTAACCGGTTTTCCTCTTAACCGACCAACCCTCAGTCCCGTTTAGGCCGGTTAAGCGGGAGGCTACTGTATTTTTTTTTATGTATTTGAAATTATGTTCTGAAAAAATTCTGAGGCATATGTAAAAATATTTAAGAAAGGTTTTTCATGTGAGTATATGGAAAATATTTTAAGTCTTGACCAGAGCCGATTAATGAAGGGGCGAAGTCCGACCGGTATTTTAAAAGTACTTTTACCCTTTTAAAACAAAAATTATGCATTTAAAAAGGGTGAAATGTTTTATACTAAATAATGCTCCGAGGTAACTGGGTCCTGGCCTTGACAACCTATCACAGCTTGCACCCATTTGTCAACCAAAAAATGAAACTAAAAAAAAAAAAAACAGTGGATATGCATATTAATTACTTGTTTCAAGGTCAAACAGGAATGTGTCAGTAGGTTGCAGTGTTGCCAGTTGCATATTTTTTAAAATTCAGATTGCTTGATTGTTACCACATATTTTAAATTGTAATATTTGATTTATTTAATTACAAACTTAATAAATAGACTATTTCAAAACATGTGGTACCGATGAAGCAATCTGAATAATAGGAACCCTACTAATTCTAGTACATTAGCCACCCCAGAATCAGTTGGTTTCTTTAAAATTTCAGCAGTCTGAGTTGGTCATTTTCCCCACCGACTCCACAACCCTAAGGGCAGCGGCTATATTTACATGTCAGGATCTGTTAGGTTCCAGAATCTTATTTTAGCCAAATTTGATTGTACTGAAAACTTCCTCAAATCCACATATCATTGCAGTTGCAAACAGCAAAATTTACAGTTAAGTTGAAAACACAAAATTCAAAATAGCACTGAAATCAGTGACGATAGCATTTTTTTTTCCCTTACTGAATTTTTTGTTAATTGTGTTGTTTTGGCTATTATTGCTGATTAATTACTAAATAAAATTTCATTACTTGTGATTTTAATGTAAATTAGTGCATGTAAAGCAAAAATTTGCCATATCGTATCCTGCACAATATGTATACTGTAAAAACACTTATTTTTGCAAGCCGAATTTTTCGAGAAAATGAAGATATTGGTGATTTTGCAAGCTAAAATTTTCGGGAATTTTCTATGAACATAACCGAAAGTCGAAAAATCCCGAAATTACCTAAATAGAACCCCTTTTGCTTAAGACATTTTAAGAAACTTCCTTTTGTCTCAAAAGTTCGTCCCCCCGCCCTTCTCTCCAGGGCGGAAACTAGCCTTTTTTGCACTCGGGGCAAACATGGATTTTGGCCTCCCCCCCCCCCCCTCCTCTTCCACAAAGTATATTTACAAAGAGAATGTTACTAATTTTTTAATAGCCGACTTATTTTAAAATTAAAAATATGTAATAACTGAACTACATAATCTGCAATGGTGGATCCAAGAGGGTGGTCACAGGGTTCATGACCTCCCCCCCCCCCCCACCTCTGAACACCAACAAAAATATTCTAAAGATTATTTTTAAAATGACATATACAGTAGAGTTCGGATTATCCGAGTCCTGCTTAACCGAGTTTCAGCTTTAGCCAAGTTATTTTCTTCTGATGGACTTTGGTTTCCATCATTATGCAACAGCCGTTATAAATGAAGTGTTAGGTGAAGATGAAAGAGCAGCCGTAAAAAGTTAGAACTTTGATTTTCTGGTCAAAAAACGGCCATAATAAAAAAAAGGGCATTTTTTTTTTTAAATTCTGAACAGAAAATCAGAGTTCTAACTTATTACGACTGCTCTTTCATCTTCACCTAACACTTCATTTATAATGGCTACTTCCTAATAATGGAAGCCATAAGTCCATCAGAAGAAAATGATCCATTCCAAAAGTATAATCCTGCCTTTGGCGCCCCTTCGTTCTGGCACATGGGGCACATGCCCCCTCTGCCCTGCCTCTCCCCATCGCTCTAAAAACACACGCAGTACTTATCAACTTTGATCTTGGCTTAACATTTAAGTAATCATTAAATTTTGGATAAGTGAAAATTTTCTGATTTTTTATTATTATTTGAGGTGAAAATATATATATATATATATATTTCGCGAGGCTTAAATTTTTGCGATTACGACGGGCTCGCGAAAATAAATGCTTTTACAGTATATTTTTTAATGGAATGTGATTTCAGAAAGTAAACAATACTGCCAAAATTGAATATGTGATTTCTACTTGTGATTCTTTCAGAAAACGAATGGTAATCCAACAGGTGCTTAAACGATGTAACTACTTAGCAAAATATTGAGACCGTTCATCATATGAGTATGAAGAAAGTAATGGAGCTAAAAGCAGCTATTGTTTTTGCCCGCCCACAAAGCATCAAAAGATAGGTAATTATATTCTTTACACATTTAAGTTGCATAGTGTAAATTACACTAGTATTCCAAACAATAAGGCTAATGTCAGACGAACGTCTTTTTACACGCTTTTTCCCTACGTATCATCTCTACACACCCTACACAATGCTGCTAGTATTGTGTAGGGATGATACTTAGGGGGAAAAAAGCATGCAAAAAGATGTTCGTCTGACATTGCTTTTTTCCCTACGTATCATCCCTACACAATGCTAATGCTACTAGCATTGTGTAGGGATGATACGTAGGTAAAAAAGCGGGCAAAAAGACGTTTGTCTGACATTAGTCTAAAACTTCATGGCATATTTTCGTAACATTTGCAATATAAATCTACTAAGAAGATTATTGTTTGGAAAAAATGGTGTTAAAAATGTATTCTAAGAGATTCTATAAACTATATACAGTGAACTCTGTGAAATCTGCACACTGAGGAACCGAGAATTTTGTAGATTATACATTTTTGCAGATTATAGATCATCCTTTTTGTTTACATTTTATTTTTTAAAGTCTGACTATAAATTAGGAACAACTGCACAAAAATTACAATTAAAATTGAAAAGAAAAACATATAATGGTTTAATATATTTAATAACTAAGATTAAAGAAAAATTAAATTATATTACAATACAAATTTTACTGATTATTCATTATTTTAAACATTGACACAACACAATAGCAGTTTTGATATGGTGTCAATATTTTTTTTTTTTTCTGTAGTCTATGAACATTCATTACTTCTTGCTCCAAGATAAAATTATGTTACTCAAGGAAATTTAAATGTTTATATCCAATTTATATTTAAATATTTATCCATTGGAGCATTGATAACTGGAAAAAAAAATTAGCTTTATGAGTTTAACTGTTAATGACAATTTCCGTTGTTTACATTCCAACGTGTAGGGTGGATTATACATCAGCAAATTCCACAGAGTTGACTGTAATTTGAACTGGTTTGTTTACAGTCCTCATTTATCAGTAAAATTTCATTATATTTTCCTGTGACCAATTGAAAAATGTTGCCTTGCCCCGCCCCCTCCCACATCTGGCTAGATTTCATAATTTTTTAGAACCGAATGATGAATTTTGCAATATTTTTGTGATTTTTCCCTTGGTTGACTAACAACTTTCCTGATTTTTTTTTTCCGGGTCAATCAAGGAATTTTGCATTTTTATCCTGCGACTGATTAAAGAATTTTGTGATTTTCTCCTGATCGATGATTTTCGCAATTTTACCCCGATCGAATAATGAATTTCTCAATTTTTCCCATAATTGACTATTTAGCAATATTTTTTTAGATATTTACCTCGATCTACTGATGAATTTCGTGCAACTGATCGACGAACTCGTACCATGACTGACTGAAGAATTTCGTCCATTTTTTTTCTTTCTTTTTTCAGATGATCCACCGACGAATTTGACATTTTTTTTTTATCAACGACTGTTCGAATTTTGTGACATTTTCTTTCTACTGATTAGTAAATTTTTCGGCTTTTCCTTGCGACTAATGGGCGATGATTTTTTTTTTCTCTCCATGTCTGATCGACGAATTTCAATATTTTTTCCGACGATTCAGTGACTTTCACTTTTTTTTTTACAGCGATCCACTGGCGAATTTTGCGATATTTTCTTGCTATTGCTTTGCAAAAAGTGTGAGTTTTTTTCCTTGCGACAAATCAACGAATTTTGCATTTCTTTCAGAAAATCCACAGACTAATTTCTCATTCTTTTATTCGCGATATTTTCCTTCTACTGACTGGGAAATTTTGTAGCTTTTTCTATTGACCGATTAGAGAAAATCGTAGATTATTTTCCACAACTGATAGACGATTTTAGTGTTTTTTCTATAATCCACTGACAAATTTCCCCTTTTTTACGACCTATTACTGAATTTTGAGATTTTTTTTCCGACTTCCATTGACGAATTTTGTGATTTTGAAATCTGTGATAAATTAAAATTTATCTTCCTTCTATGAATTGTCAAATTTTGACTGTTTTTTGAGACCGATTGGGAGGGAAATTGGGGTTGGATTTTTTTTTTTGGGGGGGGGGGGTGGCGGGGGGACTGATCAACGAATTTTGTGATATTTTTTTCCCGACGATCCAGTGACAAATTTCAGATATTTTACTCGCGACCAATTGGCACATTTTGCAATATTTTCTTTCTACTGAAACTGATCAGCAAATTTTGCCTCTATCCCTTGCATTGGCAAAATTCACAGGTATTTTTCGTGATTTTTCTGATGATCCACTTACAAATTTCATTTTTTTTTAAATACCTGCGACCAATTGATGATTTTCATGATATTTTCCGTATATGAAATGACAAATTTTGCTGCTGTTTTCTTGCGACCGATTGGTAAAAATCGTGCATTTTTCCCTCGACTTGTTCAACGAATTTCTTATTTTCCACAACCAGCTGAAGAATTTTTTTTTTTTACACGATCAACTTACGAATTGCATGAGATTTCCTCCGACCAATTGATGAATTTTGAAATCTTTTTAAGTGAACAATTTTTTTTCTCCCGATGATTGACTGACAAATTTCAAGATTTTTCCAATGACTGAATTGCGAATTTCACTGAAAATGAGAATTTGAATCTTCTGCAGAGAAATCTGTTGTTTTGCGACATACGGCATATTCTGCTTTGAAGGAGGGGGGGGGGGGAGGGGATTGTGATGGTTATTCTTTGGGGGTGGGAAGTTTTCAGAAAATCTTATCAGCCAGCAAGAAAGAATGTACATTTGAAAATTGTTATGGCAGAACGTACGCAACTGCAAAAATAATTCATGCTTTAAAGAAAAAACAGGATACAAAATGTTAAAAAAAAAAAAAGTGTGTTACAAAAATTCATCTAGAAGGTATTGCAAAAGTGCCCCCTCCTTCTTTGCAAAAAACTACTTAGTAAGGGGCTGTACTTATATAACATTATCAATTTTCTGGTATTTTTGGATTCCCTCGCCCGTTTATGATATCATACATTATCATACCTCAAACACCCCACCCCCCCCCCCCCTTCAAATGAATAGAAATCAATAAAATATCACTTTGTATATGAAAATAACTTTATATCAAATAATACTTAAAAGAAATATTTGCCATTTAAAAGTATTTAATAATAACTTTTTGTTATATAATGCATTCAACAGTAATAATGATTTCTTGCACTTGCCTCAGCACGGGGTTGGGAGGGGGAGAGAGACAGAATTTCTTATCAACAAAACAGGTGGACAACATTCTTTCTCATTCATTTACTACTAATAAACATAACAGGTATCATCAGTTGGTTTCTCGAACCACAGATGTAACCAATTATGTATGCATAACATATGACAGAAGAATAGGAATGCTAAACGGTGGGGTATTCCATATTTTGGAATTAAATATTTTTATCATTTAAGATTTTAATCATAAGTTTGTATTTCCATAAAAAACAGATAAGGCTATTTTGATGTAAAAAAACAAGTTACAAATAAAAAGAGAAAATTTTGGTTGGACCAAAACTGAAAACGATATCAAAAGACAGCCCCCCCCCCCTTAATTCCTGACTATTGTAAAAAGTTCAAGTACAGCAAGCTTGTAAAAAGCTTAGTTTTTATAAATTTCCTTTTAGTAATCAAAATATTCATTTTTTTATATAAAATAAGCGCAGCAAATATAATAAATTTCTGCAAGTAAAAGAATAAAATAGCAAGAATTTTATTTTCTCATTCTACTTTTGCAATAATAAATTTATATCAAATACTGGAGCTAAAGATGAATGAAAGAATGACATTGGCTAAGCCGCTATTGTAAAAGAATGTATAAGAGAAAAGGAACCAATTGGTATAAAATGTTAAGCAGAGAAAGATCTTAAATAAATGTTGATTTTTTTTTTTTAAATACTTGTATACACTAAATAAAAATTGTTAGGGATTAAAAACTCGGCAAAACTGTTTGAAACACAAAATGCTGAGATTTCGCACTGAGTGTTAATAATACTGCTATTTAATGTTTTGAGGATTACAGATATAACTGGCTATTCCTTATATTTATTCTGTATGTGTGTATGAATAGGTTAAAACATTTTCATATACATATATACATATATTATTTTTGCCCGGGGGGGTGGGGGGGGGTGGGGTAGCATATGCATACATGTGTGTAAGTTTAGATTTAGGTGATTAACAGTAAAAATGCAAACTGAGTTGCAAATAATGTTTGATAGCTTTGTTGTTTGTGCTATTAACTAATGAAATAACTTTTTTGCAGTTTTTATAAATTCTATAATTACTGTTTCCTCTAGGTCATTTTTTAAGGGCACCACAACCTGCCCCATTTGAAATTGACAAAAAGCACCCTTAATTTTTGAAAAATAATGAAATTCATCTGTAGCTGTAGACTGAGATTTCATGTAAAAAATTTCCGAATTCCACAGTAGTATTTCTAAATATATATGCATAAGACCTTGCAAAAATGATAGAACTTTATTTCTTTAGAAAAAAAATAATAAATAAAACATGTTATTTAATTGTATTTTTCAATTTGTAATTAATATAATAAATGACATTTTATTTATTATACTAAGAAGTTATATATTATTTTTTTTTCTTGTATTACTACTAATGTGTTTAGTAATTATATATTTCCTCATGAAATAGTACCCTTTCTTGCAACTAGCATCCTGTCCTTTTTACTTTCTACCATGAATTGTAAATTATTAATTATCATATTATGAATTAATTCATAAAGATGTATGTTATGTCCCTAATTACAGAGTTAATTGTTTAATAATTATTAATTTTAAATAGTGTTAAACAATTTAAGATTAAATGCAGTTATTGATAATTTTAATAAATGTAAATCACTAGTATTTAATTTAGTTTTACATAATTATTACAAAATATCAATGTATATAACATTATTGTATGCTACTAACTAATAAAACTACTAATTTGCAGTTTATAATTTATGTAATTAACAGGGTTCGTTGATATATATCAATGGATATATATCATGATATATATCTTGATATATATCCGATATTTATTTTTAAAATATCAAGATTTTTGATATTTTCGATATTTTCAAATTCTTTACATTTATTTTCAAAATATCAAGATGTTTGATAGTTTGTATATTGATATTTATTTTCAAAATATCACCGTGCAAAGTAATTTTGATATTTTTCACATTCAAACCAAGTGTAAATGAAATTTTCACCTGTTATTGACTGTGTCATTCTGTAGATAATGAACTTTTGCCTCTGGCAGTGACTTTTTTAGGAAAAGAAGAAAACAAATCTTTTCCAAGCTTTATGTTTCAAACTTTTATTTTTAAATGTAGAACTAATAATTATATTAGACAGTCAATTCAGAACAGCTATTGAAAGATAAAATGTAATTTTGATAATCATTTATATACAGCCAGGTTCAATGATATATATCAAAGGGTATATATCCAATATTTATTTTCAAAATATCAAAATCTTTAATATTTCATATTATTTTATATTTATTTTCAATATATCAAGATGTTTCATATTTTCTGCATTTGATATTTATTTTCAAAATATGAATGTGCGCAAGATATTTTTGATATTTTCAGTTGTAATTTGTAATATTTCAGTGTAAATGAAATAAATTTTCAACTGTTATTGACTGTGAATCTGTAGATAAAGAACTTGTCTCTTCTGGATGTGACTTTTTTAGCCAAAAAAGAAAACAAATATATTTTTCAAACTTTAGATTTGAAGCATTTTTAATGTTGAACTAATAATTATGTGGGACATAATTAATTCAGAACAACCATTGAAAGATAAACTGACTAATTTAAATAAGCAATTAGACTTCTACAACTTCTTTAGAAAATAATCTTTTTTTCAAGTTTTGGTTCAGTTGAGTTTGAACTATACAGCATGCTAGGAAATATGAAATAAAACATTTTATACTTACATTTATGTTAAAATTTTTCAATTAAAAAAACTTTTTTTGTATTTAAAATTTTGTTTTGAAAATATCTGATTTTTTTATACTTGGTCTTGATGCTGAATCCTATAGTCAGTTTTTTTATAAGTGTAGAAATCAAATTGTTACTGTTTTTAATTATTTCATCTTCAATTTTGTTCTAAGTGAAAAAACAAAAAAAAAAACAATAAAAAAAAGAAGAAGAAAAGAAAAATGCATTTTTATATTATTTTTTTTATTAAGTTTTCATTTTAAGTGCAATATATTTTAATTTCTAATCTATATTATGCTCGAAAACATTTATTATCAGCGGTAAGTTGGCTGCTTTGAAAATATCGGATATATATCAAAATATCGGATATTTTTGATATTTTCGAAAATATCATGACATTTACGAACCCTGGTAATTACTAATAATTATAATTTTATTAAAGTGTAAAAACACAGGTTACATTTGCCAGAGTTTCCCCCAGGTTTAAAAAAGGGCAGGGTGCTTCTTGTAGGAAAAGGGCACTTTTGGATTCTGAAAGGCACTTTTTAAAAAATTTTTAAAGGTATTCTTCTGATTTTTAAAACTACTTTTAATATTTAATAGACAGGACGCTATTTAAAAGACAGCAATGAGTCAATTTTTACTATGCAAGTAAATTTTTTAATAAACAAAGGAGTAAAGGCATTTTTTTCAGCTGGGGGCAACAAGGGTGCTAATGTTTTTCATCAGGGGCAAGAGGGGTGCTATTTTGTAAACGTAAGGGCAGGTAGGGTGCAGCACTCTCCTGAAACTGTCTAGGGGAATCTCTGCATTTGCAATTAGAGGTTTGTTTTGGAAACCTAAAACTGTTGGTAGCTATTCTGTATTTGAACGATGGGAAAAAAATCATAAAAATATGATTTAAATTTTAAAAAAATATGATTTAAATAAAAAAGATCAATTTAAAAAAAAAAAAATGATTTTTTTACACTTTAATCAAATATCACATTTAAAGATTAAAAATTCTAAATTAAAAATAAAGAATGTCAGCTTACACATCACATTGTTACATTGTACACACTGAATACATTGTGAAACATATCAAGTGATTAATGCATATATTTACAAATTGGAAAATATTTAAATCTTATTTGATTTTTAGGTACTTTTCAGTTAGCCGGGCACCAGTGTTATATATAGATGTATGTATACACATATGTATATATACATATATTGTATATATTTATATACACACATATGTGTATATCATATATTGTATATATATAACACTGGCAGCCGTCTAACTGAAAAGTACTGATTTTTCTTAATGCAAAAAAATGGAGATTTTCTGCAAGGATATGGGAAACTTTTAAATAATTAAGTGTAGGTCATTCAAAAGTATTTTTATTCATATTATGTAGAGATCTCATTATGTCTTTGTGAACATGTAAATAACAAATTATTAATATAATTTATTTATGGACAGATTTGGAAAATAAGACTTTTCAAAAGTTTCCTTAAATGTTAAAATATGTAGTTTTAAAACCCTGTAAACTTGAAATTTTTTTCAAATTGTATAATTTTTTTTTAATCACTGAGGTATTAATCATTACTTGCTTCTGTTCTGTTTTTGTCCAATTAAATGTACATAATGACTAGCAATTAGTTCAGTAAAATTTGTTAATATTATTATTACAGGATAATACTGCTGTGGGCAACGCCATTCCAGTTAAAAGCAACCCTCCTTGTCTAATAGCAATTGGAATGTGAAAAAGGATATGATGCTGTCCTTGTATATTAATGAGGTAGCAGTTGTTTTCAGAGAAATGCGCTACAAAGCTAGTTTCGTTGTTGCTAGCAACATGTATGTGCTTGTTAAAACAATTTGACTTGTAGTTTTGTTTTAAATAAATGTTCTTTTACTGTATAATTGTTAGTTTTTTTTTTCATTATTTTTAAACGGAACAAAAATACACAACTAAGTATTTATTATTTATATTTATTGTCACATTAGTTAAATTTTTGAATTTCAAATATGATGGTTAATATTATTAACGTCATAAACTGATTTTTAAAACTTAAAACCATTGATATTAAAAACATATGTAAAGAAAAGAGAGGTCTTACATTAACTCAGAGATCTTTTGAAAGGATAGCTGTCACAAAAAAAATCACATGAAAATTATCATATTTGTGATCGTTCGATCTCAGGGTTAATGAACATGTCATCTTTCTTTTCTTTACATATGTTTTTAATATCAATGATTTTGAGTTTTTAAGACCAGTTCATTTGTAATGGAATAGTAAATAAATTTTAAGCACCTTTTTTTAGAAAATTGATGATTATTTTAGTTATATTAATGCAGGATGAATGTGGAATTCCGCTCTAAACTCTTTTCGAGTTTTTCTATTCTATTATTAACGTCTTCAGTCAGTATTTGAGATCGGATTGTTTTTGCTAACTTAAAAAAAAAAAAAAAAAATGCACATACGTATTTACCAACTCTGATTTTTTTTTTTTTTTTATTGCATACTCTTATTTTTTAATTAAGTGACACAGCACTGAGGAATGAAAAAAAAAACTGCCAAAGATTACTTTCTTTGTGATAGATCATGGAAAAATTTTGATTTTTAAATATTATTTTTTTTTTTACCTGCAACTGGATTCCAATTGTAACAAAGTGCTTATATTTCCTTATTTTGCTTTTCATTTTTAAGAATCTTTACAAGATTACAAGTACTCTTCACAAGTTCATATTTTCCTTTCAGATTAGAATGCAGTTTTCAAATAGTAAAATTTGCTTCTGATTGTTTAACTGATCCAGTGGTGTTAAAACTGCTTACTTGATATTTGGGGAGAAAAAAAATTATTACTTTTTTCAGTAGTTAATAAATTTTACATTGTTTAAAATCTAAACAGTTTCATTGACAGTATCATATAGTCTGGAAATACATTTAAATATTTAAATCAATAATTAAAATTACCTTTCAATTTTAATCTCAATTTAAATTGAATAATTGCTAAGTGAAACCTATTTTTATAGCCTGAAAAATTTTAATAAAGATTTTCATTTAATTTCTGATAAAATAAAAATGCATTTTTAAAGGTTTTTTGTTACTTCATGTGCTGTCTATCAGTGTTTTATCTGGGTTATAAAAAATTCTTGTAAATTTTCAAATTGTTTGGTTTGTAAAAGTTTGTTTTATCAAGCTATTTATTATGATTAAGTTTGTTAAGAAAAGAAATGAGTAAAGAAGGTATGATGAACATAATTTTTTTTTTTTTAACATGTAGATGTTCAGAAGTATTTTTTATCCAATTATGGTAGTAGTTTTGTTTTTAAAAATGTGTAGATATGGTGTATTGTTTCTATATCAACCAGTACTATAAATATTCATTTACTTATTTTACTAAACTTAAAGGAAAATTTTATTTTCCCTTATTTCTCATGTTAAAAACAAATTTTGCAAAGAAAGATCATGTCGAGTCTAACTCGAAATAGCAGTGCATAAATTTATATTGCAGAAGTTATGGGCACTTCCATTAAAGAATATCAATGTTTCATTCTCACCAAAAATGCAGAAACAAAAATTAAATACATTTCTAAAACTATTAATTCTTTAAATGATTATTTAAAGTTGAAGTATCCGTACAGAAATCCAAATTATTTATGATATACTCATTATACCTGTCATTTTCCTATAGATTAAATATTATCCAATACATTTTTGACAGTTTTTCTTACAAACTACTTTTTCTAAATATAAAGTAATAATATAAAACAAAAAGGATTGCAGAGAGAAACTTGTTTGTTTTAAAATATACAATGGGTATAACAAGAGTTTAAAATGACTGTTTTAGAAATGATGATTGGTTAGCGTTGTCCATTGCAAGCAATATACATTTTAAGACAAATCTGAAATCTATCATCCCCTGACACATCGTGTATTCTGGAAGGTGCTACCTCCGCTTGAATTACTCTTGAGACATAAGACCTACGCTTATTCTGACCCCAAGAGGTTCCCCATTCAGGTGAAAGTAGCAGCTATTCCACAAGACGAGGCGTCGGTGTTGATAGTTTTCAGACATCGTCTTGAATTGTATATTTCTCGCAATGAACAACGCTTACCAGACATCATTTCTGAAAGATAGTCATTTTAAACTCTTGTCATACCTATTGTATATTTTTGAACAAACAAGTTTCTCTCTACAGTCCTTTTTGTTTTTTATCCTGTCAAATGTGGGAGCTTTTTTGGGGTCATCCTGTACTTTTATGGTATATATACCATATATTTCATTTACGGTACATATACTGATTACGATACTTTTACGGTATATGTACCACACATTTAATTTACGGTATATATGCTGTATGAATATTTTTTACAGTACATATACTGTATATTTAACCCACGGTATATATGCTGTATAATTTTTTTTTACGGTACATATACTGTATATTTAACCTATGGTATATGTGCTGTATAAATGTTTTTTACGGTATGTATACTGTACGAATATTTTTTTAACAGTACATATACTTTAAATATTTTACGTTACATATACCGTCCAGTTAAATTACGGTACATATACTGGTCACAAAGTTGCCAGTATATGTACCGTATTTTTTGACCAAAATTTTTTACAGTGTAGTTTGGAAATGTTAAAATCTTATCTAAACATTCCAGATTAATTTTATAAGAAATTTAATTGCATTTACTTAGTATAAAAAATAAATAAATGAAAAATATTTTTTCCTATTACTTTTTCACGATTATTCTAATATTTTGAATATGATTTGTATCTTTTGTATCTGTTCTTCATGGTTCATTGCTCAATAACGTAAAAATTTCGATTCAAAATAATTCATTATATTTTCATTGAAAGGTTTCACTATTTTAGACTATTCTGTATATTTTAAAAAGCATGTGAATGCATCACTTAGGTAATAACTATTTCATTATATGTTATTTTTATATCCATTATATGTTTAATAAGGCATTGAGGTGTAACACAAGGGAGGGAGATAATATGCAATCATATGATAAATCTATCTTTAACTTTAACGTATATAATATCATTTAGACTTCTGCAATTAAATTAAAAAGTATACACAGAATAAATTATGATAAACGCGAAAAAGTTTAATTGAGATTAACATATTGCGAAACAATCGTTATATTGCTAGATTAGATTAAGTAAACAAGTACTAAACGGAAACAATTAATAGTAACTGACTATAAAATAATATTGCTTATTAAAACAATTTTTGTATGGTTTTTTAAAACTTTCTTCCGACAAACTATCTTTAAAAAAGGACCGATTTTTTGCACTTTCCAACAAAATTGAAAAGTGTTTATTCATTCCTTTTTTCTGTACGTCTATACACGCTCTAACTCCCGTAAATATATGAGGATTTTCATGCAATTGATAAAGTTTATTTAGGGGCACCAAAGCATGTTTGGTATTGCATATGAAGTATTTAGAATTAATAGTTCATTTACTGGAGCACTAAAAAGAATGCCATTACATTATGGTATATGGGGAAAAATCGTTTCCAGAGTATTTAATGACATTGCACTGCTTCAAATGTATTCAAACTGATATAAATCACTGAATCCTACTCCGATCACGTTAGAACAGGGCATTCATGACATTTCTTATTCATTTACAGGGGGATACAAAAGAAGTCGGTTTACTGTCTTTGGGTAATAATTGCTGGAGTGTACGTTTTAAAATTCGGTATGCGCTTTTAAATTTAACTAATTTTTTGCATGTTACTCTTTATATATAAAATTTATACCTCATACACATTGCTGGAAAAACGTATTATCTTTATTAGAGGAAATTGCAGAAGGGGAATTTTCAACTGAAGTATATGTATTTCTTAATTGAACTAAATTTTCGCATGCATGCAGTAAATAGATACAAATCTATGTATTATATAGTAAAGCGAGGAGAGTCTGCGCATATTTCAAAAGAATAATAATAAAAAAATCTAAATATTAATATTTTGCTAAACTATGCATGAATAATTTTGACTTCATTTGTTTTTTTATGATTTTATGCATTGTTATTTTGTTGTTATACTGTAATTTAATAGAACAGCAGTAATAAAATCAAGAAAATTATTTTGCGCAATCTCTCCTTACAGGGTAGGAGAGAACGCGCACATGGGTAGGAGAGATTGCGCACATAGGTAGAAGAGATTGTTATTAATAGTAACTACAATTAAATTGTTAACAACAATAATTACACTTAATCGACATTGTTGAAAGATTTTTGTGAGTAAATATTATTGTATTAGGAGTGAACATTTCAACCAAATGTTTAAATAATAAATAAAAGAAATAATTTTAACAACAGTTAAAAATTTTAATTTAAGAAGATTAAAATATCAGAAAAAGAAAGACCTAGCAAGATTACAAAATAACATTAATTTAGTTGATAACATGTTTAACTTGAAAATTACTTCATTTCCATTTCCACAGTTTCATTGTATTTTATTTGCTAACCGAAGTTGTCGTCGTCCACAATCGATGCACGTATTATTGTAAATCGTGCATCTTTCGTGCAATCACCTGCAACAAGCAATACATTAAATCTAGTCAGCTGTTGAAGTTATCTCCTGGTACAGTTCCAGACATTCAGTGCACTCATCCTTATTGACCTTTGATTTTTTTCCTTGAGTTTTTTTATCCCACTTTTTGTGGAAGCACCTTATCTTCAGCTGTTTTTTTATTATCATTATTGTAGCGGCATTCTTCTTAAGTCTTTTTTCATGTATATTTTTTTGGATTAGTAGCATTAGTTGCACTCTGTTTCCTTTTGATTTCGATGGCATTACACTACTTGGAATGGGTGAAAGCTTTTCCAAAACATTGTATTAGAAAATTTATTTTAGTTAACAAAATTAATTTATTAGCAAATTAATTGCTCATAAATTAAAAAAATATATATATAAATATTTAATTAAATTATTAAAAAATATATTATTAATTTATTAACAAAAATAATTACATAAAATTTATTTAATAACAATTGTATTATTAATTTAATAATAAAATTTTTATCTGCAAAAGTATTTTTTTGCAAATTAATTTGTTGCCAAATTTAGTTTTGATAATTATGTGTTTTCCCGAAATTATTTCAAAATTGATTCATTCATATATTTTACACGTAATTTGCAATTCATACAAATTTATTAATAAGCTGTGTAATCTCTCCTAGCACTTAAACTTATGGGGAAATGTGCCATCTCTTCTAAGTAGCAGATGCGCAAACTCTCCTGTTTTGGTAGGAGAGATTGCGCGGGCTTTTATTTAAATATAGCTGCTTCTAAAATGAATTTTTTGTATTCACATACTTAGCCCAGGTTAGTAGTTTATAAGAAATCGTTTCAGTTCAAAATATTTAGGATTACTGACGTTCTATAAAAATTCTGATGAACAGTTATGAAAATTCAAGCACTTACTTTGGAAAAACAAAACAAAATAGCACTGCTTTATCCAAAACGCTTGGAACAATCAATATGCACATTCATGTGGACGCTGCACTAATTCTGCTGTACAACTATCTGGAGTCACTGGGCGCGCACTCTACTCCTTCCCGTCGAATCTCTTTGTGCGCAATCTCTCCTACCGCGCGAACTCTCCTTGCTTTACTATATATGTTACCGGCCAAACCCGATTTTAGGCCAAACCAGTTTATCCTAGCGCTCACAGTATAAACTAGTTTTTCCTAGGCCAAACTAGTTTGGCCTAACGCTTATAGGATAAAATAGTTTAGCCTGCTATTCATTGGTCTGAGGTCGTTTATCCTAGGCCAATTCAATTTAGCGTGATTTTATTGATCCTAAAGTCCATGGGGTTATGACCCTTAATGCCCGTTTTGGAAAAGAGAGCGTTGTGGCGAAACTACTCGTCAGATTTTAACGAAAAAAATAATTGATGTATAATGTTACCATACGAATATTGGATTTTTTTTCAGATGTTTTTCAGCAAAAGGACATGTTTTAAAACATTTTTCTTTTTTTTTTTTTTAATTGAATAGCAAGTGTAATACGCAATACTGTGTACAGTTTACGGTTGAAGCTATGCTGTTGGCGATAATCATTTGAAGGTATAGAAACCACGAAAATAAATTGTAATACGAAATCACTACACATTATGAGTCAGCTTTTACAACTGCTATAACACACGCAACTCGCAACAGCCCCCACTACCTCCCTGGGATAAGTTTATAACTTTTTTTTGTATGATGCTCCCAGCGTAGAAAGTGGAAACCCGCACCAAATGTACATCTTTCTTCGACAGCGATGAAGATTTATTGTTAATTATTTTATAAAAACAGCCCAAACAATCAAAGTTATTGCTTTTTTTATACATTTTTGTTGTTAACGATAACAATTAGTTATGAATTCCATGATTAATATATTTTGTAATATTCTATGCACCCTCCGTTGATTTGAACTAGTGCCAAATCCACTTGATTTATAAATAAATGTGAGATCGGTGTGAGACGCCACCTCATATTTTTTTTTTTTAATTTTCTTAATATGATGCACCCTACATAGAAAGTTAAAACTGATACCAAATACAGTACAGCCCCGATTATCCGTGGAATTGGGTGGCAAGGGCACCACGGATAACAAAAATCGCGGATAACCCGAAAAAGACAGAAAATTGAGTGCAAGCTTGAAAAAAAATAAAATTGTACAAAAACTATATTTTAGTGTACCAAAAACATAATAAAATGTTTAAAATATATACATATGCACAGTACAGCCGAAACCTTTGCTTTGCGTCTAAATCACTAAAATAAAGAACAGTAAACAAGAAACAATGCCATACAAAATCTATACATAATCTATACAAAAAGTGTTGAGTTACACCTTTAAAAAAAAAAAAAAAAAATCAGTCACTTGTTTTTGCTTCTTGCTTTAGAAACACTTTCTCTATCTCAAAAATGAAGCTATTCTTGATATGCTTCCCTGGAATTTATCATAATATTCTTAGTTAATTGTTAAATATTTTAAAGGCTGTGCTTACGTTTAGTTAATAAAATGAAGAATAGGCATCACGACTTTATAACTGATATTTTAAATATGGCAACCGAATCTAGAATTATTCTTCTATTACTTTCGAATACATGAATTTTTCTGTTTATATTTATTAGTAGGGCTTACTGTATTTTCCTTGCTTAAATTTAAAAATTCGGCTTAAATTTAAAAATTTGACAAAAATTTGGCTTAAAAAAATTTGCTTCGCGGATAAGCCGCACCGCGGATAATCGGGGCTCTACTGTATATATCATACCTCGTAGTGTTTGCTGCAAAAAAATTAAAGGTTTCACTGAAATATTTCGATAGATTCTTCATTAAAATGTTCAACTAAAAGCAAGAAAACTGTTATAAAACTTGTTCTTGTGTTGAAAAAAATCTGAAAAAATTATTCACTATTCGTATGGTAATATTATCCATCTCTTATTATTGTAGTTGAAATCCGTCTAGCAGTTTCGTCAAAATGCACTCTTTTCCAAAGCAGGCATTAAGGGTCATGACCACCCGTGGACTTGAGGTATAAGCTTTAAACTGGGGAGAAATGCATTTATTTTCAAGGACCATCGATTCATGCAGGACTCGACTTGGTTGACTCAAGGGCATATTTTACTAAGAAACCTGTCTATACCCTTTCTGTCTGTTTTTTCATTATAGTATGCAGGTGTTTCAACCAAATTTGACGCCACTTCCAGGAAACTTGACAAAATGAAGTAAAAATAATATACTGCAATTTAAATTTAAATATATTAAATATTTGATATAATATCAGTATTTTTATTAAATAAAGTACGCATAAAGTATTTAACACTAAAACTACCGCGAGGGGTCAAATGATCCTTTTTGAAATTTTTTCTTGAATTTCGCAAACAAAAACATTACGAAATTTCTTTACATTTCACGACTTTTATTAAAATATATGATCATATTATTCCTTAAAATTCCTTATCTCGGAACTACTTTTTTTGCCTAGAAAAAAAATATTTTAGGCTTAACTACCGTAAGCGGGTCATTTGACCCCTGAAGAAATTTATGTTAAATCACAAAGATATAAATGTTTTATTTTGTAAGAACATCAGTAAATTGCGTATTTTTACGATTACATCATTTATTTTACTATATTACATCATGTTGGAATACAACGTCCATTTGTCTTACCCTTTCCTTTCAGCGCATGCGCGTACAGTGACGTTTCTCCGAATCCGCTCTGCGAGCGAGTTTATTCAGTTCTGTTAAAAACATGTCAGCGCTTAGTCGCAATTAAGTTATGTATATATTTCTGTCTTCGTGTTAGTATTAATAAATATTTATGTCGAGCTATTCTGCTAACTCTGTGTGCCACCAAAACCAACAAAGGTTATGGGTACCAGAGACGCTACTCACTACGCTGTAAATAGCAGTAATTATTTTTAATTCGAACTTTCGAATCGTAAAGTCTTAAGCCTAAAACTAAATTAAAAACTCTTCTACTTTCTGTCATTAACTGTTTTATATGTGGCTGCGATATATTTTATTTAATCATGTCTCATGTTACGACAATTTAAAAGCTCGGTAAAGACAACTTTGATAGCTGGAAGCTTCAAATTGAAGCGGTGTTACTAAAAAATGACCATTGGGATTATGTAACCGGCGAAGAGGAGAAACTGGCCGAAGGTACCACTGATGAAAAGAAATGGATCCAGGCTGATCAAAAAGCTCGTGCTGTTATAATTCTGGCCATAAATCCTAGTGCATTGTATCACATTAAACATTGTGCGACTTCAAATTCTGAATGGAATAAATTGAAAGAAATGTATGGATCGAGAGGCCCCGCAAAGAAGGCAACTCTGTTAAAACAGCTTCTGTTTCGAAAGATGAGTTTCAGTGAAACGATGTCTGAACATTTAAATATATTTTTTGAGATTGTTGATAAATTAAAAGAAATTGAAGTAGAAATTGCGGATGATTTGTTATCAATTCTTCTACTCTACAGTGTTCCTGAGAATTTCGAAAATTTTAGATGCGCTATAGAATCGAGAGATGAGTTATTTAAACCCGATTCTTTGAAAATTAAGATGCTAGAAGAATGGGAAGCTAGAAAAGGAAAAACGACTCATGATTCACAAAATGCTCGTTGTAAAGGGGGAATTGTTGGAATACAACGTCCATTTGTATTACCATTTTCTTTCAGCGCATGCGCAGTGACGTTTCTCCGAATACGCTCTGCGAGCGAGTTTATTCAGTTCTGTTAAAAAACATGTCAGTGCTTAGTTGCACTTAAACTATGTATATATTTTTGTCTTTGTGCTAGTATTAATAAATGTTTATGTCGAGCTATTCTGCTAACTCTCTGTGCCCCTAAAACCAACACATCATATTTGTTAATGTGTGATGGTATAATTAGAAATTGACATTACTCTGAGCGAGATTCAAGTTTCAACATTTCAGGTTATATCGAGAACGAAATAATTTTAAAAGATATGTGGTGAACATAAAACAAATTTGCATAATATTTCTCTATAAAATTTTCGAATTTCTTGAAATAATTATTTTTCTTAAAATATTTGAGTAATCATAATTTTTTTCTTTACTTTAAGGGGTCGCAGGGCTCTTAAAGCTTTAAAATTTTCGAAATTAAATTTTTTTAGATGTTAAACTTCTAATTTTTCTGAGCATTTTGGTATAATTGTTTCCTTGAAATTCCCATTAGAACAGAAGTTATGGCTTTTAGAATTATACACGCCCAATAACTGAAGCGGCGTTTCCGAAACTTTGAAGTCATTTTTCTCCAAATGACTTTTTTGGGCATAGCGCGCACGATATCACAAAAACTTCTAAACATTTTTTAATGAAAATTTTAAAACATATGTTGCATTTATGAAACATACATTGGAAACATTACATTCATGTCAGTCTGTATAAACTGAACCTAAAATTTCCTTTTCATTGTTAAAAAAAAAAGAGAAAAAAAAAAAAAGGTCATTGTGTTTTTCAAAGTTTCTAAATTTTGCACTAGCTTTATATAACTTTGTATTAAAAACATAAAAAATGTTTTTAATACAAATTTATTTATGTTCGGGGAAATTATTTTATTCTGAAGTATAAGTAGTCACCGAAATTTTCCATCTAGTTGCAAAATTTATTTTGTAGTCCTGTGCGTAATCTGTTACGCCGATTTTTTGCTCGTCAAATGTCTGACAGTTTGGAGGTCCCTGTAAATGCTAATTCTGCATCTTGCAAATTTGTAAATATTTGAAATGAAAGAACATGCTTATATCATTCATTCCCAATTAAATTAGTGTCTTAGAATCAAATACATTTTAAGATATTCAATGCTGAAAATGGTCTTTTTTTTTCTTTTTTTCCGATTTTAAGAGTCCTTAAACCCTTTAATAAATAAACAATTTGTAATAATTATTTGAAAAAAATGTTTCATTCATACACCAAAATGTATCAGCAGGTATATTTTTCGCAAAACATCGTAAAATAGATCTTTATATAGCGGTCAATTGACCCTTTCCGTTAGGAATAGGTATAAAAAAGTATCGGTAAGTTAAGTGTTAAGTACGCGTTTTCAATTATTGTGGTTTTTTATTGATCTTTTAGTTCTTCTTGGAAGAACGATCCTATTCCAACAACAACAAGAACTATCGAAATCGAAGCATCCATTAACTAACATCCATAAAGCTAAGCATAGACTTAAATGTATGCCCCTTTTCTTGTACGTCAATAAATAAAAAATGACAATTTATGAAAATCCCTCATCATCCAGCTATTTTTATAAAACAACTAAAATCCAGCTGACCATGTTGCCGATATCATTCTAATTTTTACAATGTTCGACTAGCCAAGTTATTATTTTCACTTCGACTTGTTTCGTGCAACATACATATAGAGAGTATACATATAGAGGTTTATTAATTGATGCAAAAAACAATTCATGCTCCTAACAATGTAAAACATTCTGTACACATATATGTTCATTTGTATTCATAATAAAAGCTTGAAATTGTAAAGAGACTGTATAGATACTCTCTATATATATTTCATTCTTTTAGTGAAAAACTCTGTCATCTCTTGGCATCTGTGACATATTATAGTAAATATTACAGTATTTTTTATTCCTTACATTTTTTCAAAATAATTTGTTCCTTTTCTTCCGTTAGAAATTTTTATTTATCACAAACTAATTTTGACAAAAATGCTTCAGTTACACGGAAAATCTGGTTTCATATAGTTTTTATTTAATTATTTCAGACACCACGTCTGCTATAATTTTATTTAAGCTAAAACATTTTTTTTTTGTCCTGAAGGCTTTCACTTAATATATATTTATGGTATTCTTTTTTTCCCTAGTCATTCCGATGAGTATAATTTTATTGACACCACTGATATAAAAAATGTATTTTCATTACATACACTGATTTCTTTTTTTTTTTTTTTTTTTACTTTTTATATTTTTCTTTGAAATCTATCAGTACGTATTAAATTTTATTAAAAATTAAAAATTAAACATATCCAATACTTTGTTTTCTTTTTCTGGTTGTTTCTTTTTTTCTAAAGAGCAACATATACGTATTATCTGTCATAATTTATTTTTTATATTAGACACAATAAATGCTCAATTATGGAAAACTAGATTTAAAAAATTAGTAGTTAAAATTTTTTCTTCCTTTTAAAGTATCATATAAGATGTTTTACAACCTAATAATACGCACATAGTTATAAATGTGAAAGAAATAGTCTTTTCCTAAAGTTTTTGCTAGATATTTAAATCTATATTAAAAAACAAATACGTGTCCGTCAGTAACGCTGACCTCACATTGACGGTGGCAACGATGGGTACCAACCATTTCCATTTTTCACAACTTTAATAAACTCTAAACATCACTTAATTGTAATTTTTATACAACTGAATCGGGAGAAAATATTCTTTCAAATGCAATATGTTTGCAAACTGTATCAAAATTTACTTAGTTTTTCTGTGGTTTAAAAATAAATTTTCACAAGAATGCATTTTTTTAATCTATCAGAGAGATATCACCAAGTTGGCAGAACAGCCCCCCCTACAGCCCCTTTGGTGACAGAACAGTCCCCCTACGGTAACCCCCTTATAGGTATGAAGATGCATTAAATGCTGTTCAATAATCGCAAAAAAAAAAAAAAATCTGTAAAAATTAAAAAATAGCTGTACGAATGCCGAATAAACTTTTCTCAAAAGGGAACAAAATTTACTATATTGGGTTAAAAGAAAGAAACCGTATTATTTTCACTAATGTGGAAAAATCGCCTCGAAACTTAAAAAAGCGCTAAAAATCGCAATAAAAATTAAATAAAAAAATATCTAATCAAACAATCTAAAATCGGGCTTCGAGGTGCAAAACTCCATGTCTAGACTTACCTTTTCGCCGAATTTTGTAGCTCTACCTGCAGCGGTCTCTTCAGAACACCGCCGACAGACGCGCACACTCACACACAAAATTCTTTCTTTATTATTATAGATACGAAAATTTGAAAGATTTTTTTTTATGTATGTGTGTAAATTCTAAGCAATCTGAAAAAACGATTTGGAAAATAAATTAGGTTTTAAAAATAATAGTTAATTAATATAAAAACGATTTTGTGTATTCAAATTAAACATAAAAAATAATTAATTAATCAAATGTTTTATCCTTCTGAATATTAAACACAATTTCTTTTTTATGTTGTTGTTCTGCAGCATTTTCTTTCTTTTTTAAAGGCGCATACTGCAGTAAATCCGAAAAATAAAACTATGCAAAAGGGATATTTCCTAAGCATTTTAAAGCAAGCGATAAAATTACGATCGTTATGAATAAAAATCGGTTAGGTGTTCTCTATATAAGCATTAGTTAAAATGGTTATTTAAAACGATTTTTTCAAAATGTTAAAAACGTGCTTTTTTAAAATTGCCCTGAATATTTCTCTTGAGATGCTTTTTTTACATATTCTCTTCAAGGATTTAGAGATTATATCTAAATCTTACAACTGATCATAACATTTAAGTTTTAGCAAACTATTCATTTAAAAATTGAAATTAAACGCTTTTTTTTTTACATGAGTTCATATACACGTACAATTTTTTGTGCCTGGAAAAATAAACCGCTCTTGAACAAAGTCTCCCCTAAGATATATGTATACGCTAAAAAAACGTGACGATTGCATGTAAAATATTAAATAATTCAAAAGTAATCTAGCGCGCAATTTTATAAATCACGTTCTCAATATCGTGAGATAAAACGCTTTAAGGAATTATTTAGAAAATCTGACACATTTTCAGTCATAATTGGCAATTTGTTCTGCGGTATATTTTTAAATGCTCAGAAGATATTGTTATTTCATATATATATATATATATATATATATATATATGCTCTAAATTTTAGAATTCTCTAAATTTAGAATTTTGCAGTAAAATGCAGCAATTTCGCAATATTTAACAACTTAATTTGAGAAATAATTATATAGCTTAGAATAATTTTAAGAATACAGAATTAAAAAATATATATATATTGAGAAAGTTAAAAAATAAATATAAATGTTTAAAAGCTAAATTTTATTTACACTTTAGCTTCACAACGGTGTTCATAATGAAATAGTATTTAAAGTACCATCAGTTTTTGCTACATTTTGCTGTAAACAAATTGTCAGATTTCTCAGATTTAAAATTAAATGACGAATGCTTACATTTTTTTTTAATACAAGAAAAACAATCTTTCAAATAATTGGGCAATTTTTTATGCAAATAATATAGCTTCGTCTGAAATTTAAATGAATTTGATATGATTTTCTCAAAACGATTTATCAGAATCAACGAGAGCTTAATCACATAATACTATTGAAATAATCTTTAAAGAAAACGCTGTATTATTAATTGAAATATAATAATTATTATGACGTTTTAGAAAAACACAAAATTGCTTTTATAACTATTATTATACCTTATTATGTAGAAAATACAGCAATGTTTTTCTCTAACCTGAAAAAACAACATCTTTTTTCATTTTTTATTAAAACATTACTTCTTAATTAATAATTTTGTAACGCCATGCTTATTTATCTTTGTAATTACATTATGATACGTTGATATACATATATTGGCAATCTTTGAAATATAAATATCCAACACAAAAAAATAATAGTTTTAAACTTTAAGAATGTTCCAATATTTTATAGTCACTTTTTAAGTACTTTTAAGGATAAAAATAACATATAGCTGCTGAAATAGAATATTATTTTTTTTGTTGCTGCTTAGAAGAGACTGGAAGACAAATAGGTTTTCTCTTCTTTATTTTGTAGTGACTGAATTCAAAGAGTTTTGAACAATCTGTAAAGTGCCTTTAAAGTCTAAAACAGAATCTTTTTAAAAGATTAAATAGTTCTATTTTAAAATTACTTTCGTCGTGGTCTGAAATCGAAGGAGCTCTAATAATTAAATAGACAAAAACAAACATACATTTGTATGCGTCTGAATTTTGTTTAGAAAAGTTTCAACAAGGATGAATATAAAATGTGTAACAACACATTCAATCATTATCATTTCAGCCCAAATATACAGAAATGTACATTTGTAAATTTTAAACTGAGATTTCTATTTGCTAGAAACCTTACAAAAATAATGGATTTGAACGTAGCTAAATAAAATATTAAGGTTTTTTCTTTTGTTTTCAAATTTATTATTATTGCATAATACATTATGTTTATGTATTATTGAATATGTCTTACACTGTAAAAAAAAAATCTGTAGTTCTACAGATGTAAAGTTACATGCTTACTAAACTTTCACCTGTAACTGTACGAAAAAAGTTGCAAATCTACAAAACTAGTTTTTGTAAAGCTACAAAAATCTGTAACTTTACAAATGAATCTGCTAAAATTTCAGTAATCTTACTAAACTTTTATTTGTAACCCTGGCTGCAGTTACATGAAAAGTTCTCGGAATCCCAGTTTCCAAAAAAATTCTTAGTAACCTTACAGATTTTTTGATTTTCGGCGCAAAAGTGTGTCTGTTACATGAAATTTTGTTGTTGCCGTTACATGAAAAGTTCTAGGAATCCAAGTTTCCTAGAAAAACTTTAGTAACTTCACAGATTTTTTTTTACAGTGTACATCATATTTTTAACGTAATCTCTACAATTACGAAAATTTGAAAAAAACTTTTTAAATTGTGTTCAGTTTAATTTTCATTACTATTTTTTATGTAATGAATGTAACTAATTCATTTCGTATTTTATAAATTTTCTATTAAATATTTTCTTGTTATTAATATATAATAGAATGCATCTCAGAATAGAGATACGAAAATCTAGAAATAAAACCGCACCCATAGTGGTTTAAATCAGGTATTTCTATAATGATAATCAGCTTTTAAAAACTAAAATTTGTATGGTTAATAAAAAGTAAAAACGCTTTATAACATAACTTTTCGATTATATTTTTGTTTACATTTAGAGCCATTATATTAATATTTGCTTAATGAAGAACAATGTCCAATTTTATTTTGGAGCATTTATAGTTTATCGTTAGTATCTAGATGTTTTCACATCATGTAGTGTCAAATACTTTAGATTACCGCTTATATTATTTCTAGAAGAGATAGAACGAATTTTCTTTGATCTTTTTTTTCCAAATGGCTACAAATTGCTTTTACAAATTTCACGATTTAATGAATATGCGGTTTTACTGCATAAACTATTTTAAACTCAAGAAGTAAATTATTTGAGTTTTTACGTTCCGTCTTCCGTTAAAATAGCATGTAGCGCAATACTCGAGATGGTAGTGGGGTTTCTTTTCGTTTCTTCCTTTTATGATGCTTATTAAACTCCATATATGTTTTTTTTTTCGTTTCTCCTTTTCATGCTGCGCATTATACACAATATACATTTTTAGTTTCTCTCTTTCCGCATCTAGTACGTATTATAAACGATATTTGGGTAATATTTTCACAATTTCATGGTGAGCCTTTCACAATTTCGTGGTGCGTATTATGCACGATCTAGATTTTTTTCGCGTCTCCCTTTCATTACACTATATATGAAGTCTTTTTCGATTCTACCCTTTAATGGTTCGCATTATCCACGATATATGGGTTTTGTTCGTTTTTTCCCTTTCAAAAACTGGTAAATACGGTATGTACACAAAGTTTGGATCGTAGAAAAAAATTTGAAATAAAAATCTGCCCGGTATGGGAAACTTGCATATTGTATTGCTTGCTATGTAAAGAAACAAGCACCCCTGAATTGATATCTTAATGCGCCTGAAGGGGCGCTAACATCATAAGCGAATTTTAGCTAAATTACGGTAATTTTCCCGAATTAACAAATTAAATTTGTTACTGGCTCGTTGTGGATACAATGCTATTATATATAATTCCCTATTATATGCAAAAAAGTTTTAAATACTTTCAACATCATCTTCGTGAGCCCCGATAGTCTTAAAACAATATGGAATCTGACAAAATGTGACTTCTTCTAAGTGTACTGGAAGATACTGTTACATAATAAAAATCAATATTTACACAAATGTTTGTAATTTTTATTGATTTTGACTACAATATGATATAATATTTGGTCCTTTGGCCTGTTTACATTTAACTCTTTAATTTTAATAAGCCCAAATAATTGTTACTTTGTACTTGCATTTTGTATCAAAATTCTTCATTCTGGAACGTGACTCACTTTTAGTCGTAATGTATCCATCCATTCTTTCATATCTTTATATTCAGAGGCCTCTGTTACTAATTTAATAGTTTTCTCAATTACATTTGTGCAACATGTCAATTTCAACAGGCTTGAAAGTGTTTCAGTATCTGCACATAGAACACCATTCTTGAACTTTTCAATTTCTTCTATCTCCTATATCTTAGTATTTGGAGTCTCCTTTCGTTCTGTCACATATGTCTCTTATCTTTA
Source organism: Maratus speciosus (assembly GCA_963932465.1). Lineage (NCBI taxonomy): Eukaryota > Metazoa > Arthropoda > Arachnida > Araneae > Salticidae > Maratus > Maratus speciosus. The sequence goes on along the minus strand of OZ010788.1, from coordinate 387,863,949 downwards.
ATTTCAATCAATTTAATTAACACTGATACTGCAAAATATATTTTGGAACCTTTAATTTAATTCCCATTTTGTAGGGATCTTCGCTGCTGGCTCTTGTCACCTGCTGCTTTTATGCTACTAAATTCGCGTTCTCTAATGTGCTTCTTATCATCGATTAACGTAGTAAGGAATTTTCCTATTGAGCAAAATAGTTGTTTTTTTATCACAACGTCAGTAATGTACCGCAAATCTGCTTCTAGATTCCTGCAATTATTTATTATAACCCATAAATGGCTACTACCAGTTGAACAACGTGACTTTGTCTTTATCAGGAACCAAACAAGTACAGAGACATTCATCACACAATCGCACAGGATAAAAAGATTCTTCGAGGAATTCTCACTTGCAATATAGAATCGCAGAAATCTTATAGGTGTTGTTAACCATCGTGAATGATTTAATTGTCCGATTTTGTACAATGGAAATTCTTGTGTACTTTAATGCTTGTATTTTCTTGTGTACCGTACTAAAACAATGCACCATGCTTCGTGAAGTATTCGTTGGTTGCTACTTTGTTCTAAAATGTCAACAGTTTGAATTTCTTTCCCCGTTAATGGGATAAATTTAAACAACGGTAAATTTCACACATTTAATGGATTTTCCAATAGGTTCTGAATATTAGCTTGACCCAGAATTCTCTCTATGTAGATGTTGATCTACATGATGGAGTGATAGCTGATTCATATGTATTATACAAATAAGCTACTGAAGAGGACGTTCCAAACTAACTTCCATCAATATTATAACTCCATTATCCCCACCTGTACTAACATTAGAGCCATCACACCATATCGGCACAAGATCATTAGTCACTATTTCTTTTATTTTCACATGTTCCATAATGTTCTCGTTGATGTTAGAACTCGTACAATTTTCAAGTGAAACATGGTCAATATTAATAGAATTGGGCTCTTATAACAGTGGTACATGTTCTTCTTTTCTGGAGATTTATCGGAACTTATTTTCTTCCAACATGTTGTCCTTATGTCCATAAAAAAACGATGCAGTTAATCGAAACTTTTTCTGTGATGATGACATATCCTGCCTTCACTTCTCATGTTCCCGTCTTACTTTATTTCTGTTAAATACCTTAGACGTATAAGCATCATGGATTATGTCAAAGCCAGCAGCGAAAACAGCTTATGTCAATTTAATTCATGGGAATCAAAGATTAAAGAGATGTGAAAGAACGAATGGAGATTCCAATTAACAGAAGATTGGAGATAAAAGAAATTGAAAATTTCAAGAATGGTGCACTAGGTGCAGGTACTGAAACTCTTGATAAATATAGTATGTCACACACAAGCAACTGGAGAACTGTTAAATTTGTAACAGAGGCTTCTGATGCAGTATGTTGATATGAAAGAAGGGACAGATAGATTCGGAATAAAACTGCGTCACGTTCCAGGATGGAGACTTTTGATATTGGGTGAGTGCAAAAGTTCTACCCGTTTTGAAGATATGTAAATGTCAAGTGGAGTACGGGCGTTACAGCTGATGTTTCAAGGACAGGAAAGTAGGCAATAACGCGTAGAGCGGTAGAGTATGCATAGGCATAACGTTTGTCAGAAGAACTCATGCCGAACGAGAAACAACATGGCAAGCAAGAAAGACCACATCAGGCATTGTTTACTGTGAGAGTATGATAAAGCCGTGACAGCAGCCGCAGCTTGCCGCAGCATTTGTCAAGTGTATGCCGAGGGTTAAGTGGACGGTAACACCTGTTGCCGTTGGTTTAGGAAATTCTGTGATGGCGACAGGAACAGTAAAAATCATTTCCGTTCTGGACTCTCATCAATGGTTTCTGACGAGCATCTGCACACATCCATAACACATTCCCCCCATCCAACAGTCGAAACATTTGCGGAAACGTTCTCGGAACACAGAACAACAGTAGAAAGACTGATGCATGCACTTGGCTTTATTACCAAGCTGGATTAGTGGGTATCACATCAGCTTACAGTAAGGCAACGCGAAGAGAGGATAAGCACTTGTGTTTATTTGCTTTCCTGTAACAGTAAAGAACCATTTTTAACCAAATTGTAACGGATGATGAGAAGTGGATACTGTACTGTAATTTGAAGCGTCAAAGGACCGAGTTTTGATGATGCAGAGCATATTCCATCGATCTAAACATCCCGAAAAGGTTTTGCTTAGTGTATGATGGGGGGCCAAGGGAATAACAAACTAGGAGGTCCTCGCACCGAACCAAACGATCAATACAGACCTCTACTGCCAATAATTGGACAGACTGTGAGAAAAACCCACGTCTAAGCGGCCAGCTTTCACCAATCCCAGAGAGGATCTCTTTCATCACGATAAAGCCAGGCCTCATGTTGTTTTAAGGACTCGGCAAAAATTCCTGGACCTTGCTTGGAAAGTTTTACCTCACGAAGCGTATATCCCCGACCTCGCACCTTCGATTTATCTCCTTTTGTATCGATACACAACGCCTTCGCTCTCCGAATCTCCTATGATTTGGAGACTGTAAAAACGGCGTTAAAACAGTATTTTGATTCTAAAACAGAGCGGTTTCATCGGCGTTGGATTCACTTACTGCCAGACAGATGACAAGATGTCATACATAATAACGGTGTTTGCGTGAATTCCTAGGTGCTTAATTTTTGTGTTCTCTGCCTTTCTGTTTTCCCTAAAAAACGGGTAGAGCTTTTGCACTCACCCAATACAAAACGCGATTACAATGTAGAGACTGGAAGTGTTCAAAAACTCGTATTACTCTTACCTAATATAATCACTATTTGGTACTTTAATTTGGTATTAAAACTGAGGGGTTGAATGTAGACATGCAAAAAGAACATATATCATATCATATTGTAGTCGAAATTAATAAAACTTTCAAGAATTTTTGTAAATCATGACTTTTATTAAGCAATAGCATATTCTAGTAAACCTGAAATTTTGCTAAATTTCATAAAGTTTAAGCCCTCTTGGGCGTATGAAGAAGATGTTGTTGGGATTTGAAACTTTTTATGTATTGTAATAGGCATAATAGCATTGTATCCCCAATGGGTTAATAGCAAATTAAATTCGGTAATTGCGGTTAAAATTCGGGAAACTCAGCGTTATTTAGTTAAAACTCGAGGATTTCGTGCCTCTAGGGGCGCATGAAGATTTCAACTAAAGGTGTTGAATTCTTTTTTACATAATAAGCAATACAACAGGCAACTTTCCCACACTTTTTTATCTACGCTTCACTCTAATGTACGCTGTCAAAGCACGCAGTCAAAAAGGCATTTTAATAAAACGCTTTAAGAAACAAATTTTATAAATTACTTAAAAAATATATTTATGCATTGATATGTTTTATATAAATTTCTATGTTTTTTATATAAATTTCCATGTTTTTACGTATATCAGAAACTGTTTAAGTGCAATAAGAAACACAGTTTGAAAAAATTTAAGAAAAAAAATTTCATCGAGATACATGATCTGTCAGAAATTTTCTTGTCCGTCCGTTCAATCCGTTTTATTATTTTTTAATGCATTTGGTTGATTTAATTTAATAAAAATGTTATTTTTAAAATGAATTTGCCATTTTCTGCATTCATCATTTCGAATGTCTTATTAAATAATGAAAAATAAAGCATCAGATTCATTAGTTATTATACCATTGCATTTATTTGCGGAATGAAAATGGACCCCAATTTTTATAAGTTAAGGTTTTAAATGCCATTTTTAAACTCAATGGGAGTATGTTTTGTAACAGTTAAAATGTTTATTGCAAACAGTTTGTTTAATTAAAATTGTTCTAGAATCAGTTATTTTTTAAGAAATTAGTGCAAAGCCAGATTTTATATGAAAAATAATCTATTAGTCCTTTTCTTAATCCTTTTTGAAAAATTTTAAATAACATCTATCTGTATTTTCTCATATTTGAATCAAACTATCTATAATTGAAACGTTTAATTAATTCAAATAATAAAAAAAAAATTTAACATATTAAAATCTAACAACATTACACATGACGCTGTTTAAGTAAAAATACAACAAAATATTTCAATACTTTTATAAGAACACAAATAAATAATATGAAAAAGGCTTTAATATAATTGATTTTGAGTTGATAAAGAGGAAAAAAATCATTAGAAATTGTCTTTATAGATGGAAAACAAACGTGAGAATTTGAAACAACAGAGAGAGAAATCCTGTTTTAGAAATCAAAAACGTACAAAAAATAGTCACAAACACATTTATTTTCAGAGATTTTTTATTATTACTATTTTTTTTTTGTATTGCTTTGTGTAAAAGAATATTCCAAGCATTTTCAAAAAGAAGAGTTCTGCGTGATTTTAAGATTTTATTTACATTCGAAACACGAGAAAAAAATACTAAGCTTTACTTTTCATTGTAATATAATACATAAATCTATAATAAAGGAAAAGCGGACATCCATAAATAGAAATAGGAGAACTTTTTTCGTATCTTTAATATTAAAATGTAATTTGTAAGCTATTTTAAAATGTTGTTTTGAATTTCAATAGTTTTCGTTCAAAATGTAACAGCATGTAAAAGAACACAGGAAACCAGGAAAACATTTTTTATTCTGCATTGGATTATCAAAAGTTTCAATTTTATCCTGAATTCAACAGTATAAATGGCATTCAATAAACAAAATAATCAAGCGCAAGTACCTTTACAGTCATCTTAAGCAAACAATTATTTTAGAGGTAGTTTTCTACACCTTTTTGGAAAATCTAGTAGGCCAGATTACAGTTTAAAACATAATATTTGATATATTCGCTCACTAAATAATTTAAAACATAATTTATAAGATTCTATAAAAATTTCGAGATAATAAATATTTCCTGCTATAAATATGCAAAAAATTAAAATGTATTTGCTTATTAACTAGGCCTAGAGGATGGATCGCCAAAAATGCTTCTCAATCGCCAATTTTGTTTATCGTTGGCAATCTCTAATGTTCAAAATGGTAATTTATTGTAAGTTTAATAAATGCATAAAATCGTTAAAAATGATAAATAATTGAAAGGTAAATTAAAATAATACAAAACAGTAATTTAGCATAGATTTATTAAATACGTAACATCAAATCGACGACTTTTAGAGATAAATTATATTAACGATCTTAATTTTATTTCAAGCGGTTTGTTGTGCCGGCCAGAATGAATATAATATAAATATTATGTAATAAAATTATATTGTATTAATGTAATATAGGATAACTCTAGGTTAGATGGCCATAGTTTTTAAAGATTGAAATAAAAATGCTTAGAATGCAAATACAAGAAATATTTATGCATATTTAAAATTCTTATACATATACGCATAATATTTTATGCAAAAAATAATTAAATATTGAAAACAAAAAGTGTTAAACAAAATTGAAATTAAAATGGCAGATGGCCATCTCTCCTTAAAGACGAGGAGAGATGACCATCGAGAAAGAAAAAGTGAAGTTAAACAGAAAAAAGAAAACACTTTTCATATAATTAATCATTAAAAACATATAGCAATTTGTAAAGATGCAGTTATAGGATGGAAAATGAGTAAGTAAAACTCGAATAAACAAAATTTGAAGTATAATTTCTATACTTCAATTTTCATAAAATCTTACCACATGTTTGGCAAAGGTTTTGATAATTTGTACACGTTTCATGGAACCACTTCAGGTAACTTTGCGTTGTATCCAGACATCTTTTTTGGATGTGACATTATATTATTTTGCACGCCAACACAGTGATCCTAATCCAATTCTATTTATTCGAAATTTTTAGAATCTCATCATTTAAATATATTTCGTCTTCTTCGCTACTGGAAATGTTGTGTTTTTTTTTTTCTCACGTTAATTTTAGGCTTATTTTGTTAATTTAGTTTGTTTATCAACTTTATCAGTTTCTGTTATGCAAATTTCCGACTTTTTTCAGTATTCTCAGGTTTTATTATATTATTATTATTATTAAAATATTTATATTAGTTCAAATTTAAATAATTATATCAATTATTAATTTATTTATAAACATAAAATATATACATTTATTTTAAATGTAATTAAAATTATCACTCCGTATACTTTTGAAATATTTTTGGAGTGAGTGGCGCCAATGGGATACGAATCACGGATCTCATGATCCGGAGGCGAGAACGTTAGCGTCGCCTCCGTTAGGTCGGCGTGAGGTCAAGCCAGGCGTGACCTGGCGTGAGGTCCTGGCGTGAGGTCAAGCTACGTGAGGTAACCTGGCGTGAGGTCAAGCCAGTTACTCTAAGCTAGTAACTAGCTTTATACTGATCATGTGAGATGAGATCGCTACATATTAATTAAAGGTGGCCATCTCGCCTAGATTTCATGTGGCCATCTCTCCTGAAATTGAAGGACTAATGGTCGCCCAATTTAAAAGATCAATAGACATTGTACGTTTTTGTTTTAGGCTTAGAAGTAAAGATTAGATTATATACGTGCCTTAAAAGTTCATATAGTAAAAATTATATATAAAGTACGTACTGCAAAACATTCAGATGCCTAAGTGAAAAAAAAATATTCAACCACTAAATTAAATAACATTAAAATTACACTTACATTTTGTAATCGAAAAACACAACTGCACGTCGCAATAAATAATATCGTTGAACTATTTCATATAAACAAAGTTTATGTTGCAATCTATGATCATGTTTTGGAAATATTGAGATTGGCCATCTCTCCTCTGTGGCCATCTATCTCAGAGTTACCCTATTATATCTGTATGTAAGCTATATCATTATATAGTTACACGCATATAATAAACACTTTGCCACTGCCTTTAACACACACCTCTGAATACAAGGCCTTAGCGCTGACACAAAAGTGGTGGCTGCCGAAGGCGGATTTTTTTTTTCAGCGTGTGTACGGTCCCTTGAATTTTGGTACCAATAATTTATAAAAGTTTTTTCCTCTTCATTTTTCTGAGATTAAAAAAGTCAACGAAATCTTTTATAAAGTACTGATGTTTAAATTTAAAGGACCATACGTATGTTAAAAAAATCCGCCTTCGTCAACCGCCATTTTTGTGTCAGTGCTCAGGCCTTGTATTCAGGGTGCGTCGGCCCTTAATGTGGCTTGTGTTCTCAAAAGGAGTATTGCAAAAATAAATAAATAAATAAAAGGGTTACTGTAATTATTATATTCAGCGCCACTGTGGGTACAGTGAATAAGACATGGCCCGAATAATAGGCAAGTACCGATTAAAGTTACAATTTATTAAAGGATATGTTACATATTTCATTCACATTTTTATAAAATAAAGTAACTTTTTATTTTTGTTTTGTAAATATCGAGGAATGATATTTTAGAAAATAAAAAAAAATAAAGAACACACACAGAGACACCAACAAAAAAAGTTTCTTCGATGTAATACAGATCTTGTATCAGTTTACTTAAGCGAACGACGATATACAATCTCCATGGGAACAATAAAATGATCTAATGCAACGGAAGCTGCGTTGATTGAATTTCGAAAATAGATCTTTTTGCGATAAAATTTTATCATGGTAAGAGAGCATCTAGGAGTAAACTAATAAAAAAGAAAAATAATCACGATGAAATATTTATAGCAAGGGAAACTCTCTAATCCCAATTCTTCAACTAAAAAATTGTTTTAAACAAATTTTTATTTCGACAAAAATTTGATGAACTGAGATTATTTAAGATCATGTTGAAATAGAAACACGTTTGGTTTTAAAGTTTTGGATGAAACTATTACCCCTTTGCGGTCGTATTAAGTCATACATAGGTGATGTGCTGGTCGGAATTAATTTTCGTTAAACGAAAAGTAATACATAATATGCAAGATTATGAAGGGAAAACAAAATTTTATTAATTCTTTTTTAAAATTAATGTAGCACATTAATATGTTTTAATTCTATGTAAAAATTAAAAGGTAATGTGCCCTAAACTTCGTCCCCTTTCTTAATTTCCTCCATCTTTACTTATCCGCTTCTGCGAAAGTGGCGCCACTTATCACGAAGGGCACAGGGAGTTGAAGGTAAAAGGAGTCAGTATTGAAAGTTTCGTCCGCCAAGACGCATACATATATTAAAGACGCCGGATTTCCTATTTTTAGAAGACTTGAGTTCTTATTAAATCTTTTTTAGAACGTTATTTACTGTACTCGAAGTATTTATTTCTTATTTATTGCATGTATTTTACGTAGGTAAGATGCTGACAGTTGCATACAGAGAGTTTTAGGACGTTCAGTTTATCTTACGGGAACTTAAGCTCCACCATATTGGGAAGTAGCGTGGTCCCAATTTCGTCCCCCTTGCAGTTCTTATTTTCGTCCCGGGAACGAAATTAGGAATGCTTTTTCATGACAATTATTCCAAAATGAAAATTAAGTTTAATATAAAATAAAATAATAAATAAAATAAAATAAAATAAGCTGAAAAAAGTTTAAAATAAAATCCATAATTAAAATAAAGTTTAATATAAAATAAAATAAAATAAGATGAAAAATGTTTAAAATGAAGTTCATAATGAAAATAAAGTTTAATATAAAATAAAATAAAAAGTATAATAAACTAAAATAAAATAAATGAAAAAAAGTTTAAAATATAATTCAAAACAAAAATAATATTTTTACTTAAGAAAAAATATCACCTCTCTTGATCGTTGCATTTGGTGGAATGGAAGAAGTGGGATAAAGTTTTGCACGGAAGAATGGCGTTATAATCGTGTGTTGGCCTCCTCATTCAACAGCAAATCTGCAACTTCTTGGTGTAGCGTTTGTTTCCTTTATAAGTTTTATGCTAAAGCAATGGACAAATTCGCTGTCAAACCATCCTGGTAGAAAAGTTGAGAATTTGCAAAACACACAACTTTCAATGAAGCTGACGAGCGTGCCTGATCAACCATCATCAAATGATCAAGTTGTTGTTGCCATCAGCCCTAAAGAGATCAGGGGAGTACCATTGATTACATCAGCAACTTCTGCCCGGAGAGGTTCAGCGACATTGAGCACTGGATCTCCACATAAAAACAAAGTGAAATATTTCCATGCGAAGAAGAAACGCTCAGCCGAAGAAAGAAAAAACTTCTGGCACCCACCATTCTCAAGGGAAAGGGAAAGAATCAACCATCTAAAATGTCCAAACGTGACCTACCCAGCCACTGTGATGACGAAAGTGACTATTCTGTTCACATTCCTTATGGTGATAATGCAAGTGATAATGATGGCAGCAATGATGCAGAGTGCCCTATCTGCTTGAAGCATTTTTCTGATGATAAACAGGGAGAACAATGGTTTTAGTGCCTCCAATGCTGCACGAGAACGGAATTGTTCACACGAAATATGCTCAGGAGCCAAAAAAAATACAAGTTTTATATATTCCTCATTTTTAGATTGCTAATTTTTTTTGTGCTCTTCTTCAACTGATAATTAGTACATTTCTTTCGGCCTTAATTTAATGTAAATTAAATTACTTACTCATTTAGAAATAAATTTTTATTTAGTTACAAGTTAAGCCTCGGCGTATTTGATTTTTTTTTTTTGTTTGTTTTTTTTTTTTTAGGAAGACGAAATTGGGACTTTTTTTTTTTTTTTTTTTTTTTTTTTTTTTTTTTGCCACGTACAGATACTTTTGAAAACACAATTTTTTGCATTGTTAAAAAATTTTTATACGACATTTGCTCATGTTTCTATGTTTGTGGAAGTTAGGATATGAAAAATTCAAATTTGATAGGTGTTCACTGAAAATTAAACATTACAAGGGCCTAAAAGTGACTGGGGGACGAAAATAGTGCTCCTTACCCTATTTTATCCTGTGACATCTTTCAAAGCAGTCTCCAATATGCAGCACATACAGAACAATCTTTACACTTTGCATTTTATATCTTATTTTTTTAACACTTTCCAACATAATTGAAAAATGTTTATGACTTCGGTTTGTCTGTCCGTTATCAGTCTGTTGTCTGCAATCTGGCGTCTGCCTTCTGCCGTCTGTCTGCCCGTGCTTTAACGCAAGTAAGTATACTCGGATTAACATGTAATTGATTTATGATATTGAGGTTTACAATGACATTATTGGTATTCAAAATGAAGTGTGAAGCATTCATGGTGTATTTACAGGATTATTCAAAAGTATTCCGTTGCATTATGGTCTATGGTGAAAAATGATTTGGGTTGTATTTTAATAGTGTAACACAATCTTAAACATAATAAAATCTATACACATTATTGAGGTGCGCTAGAAGACTGGTTTGGCGGTGGATTGAGGTGCGGGAAGACTATCGAATGTGCTATGTTTAGCACTAACAATAAGTGTACAATGAAATTCAAAAGTATGAATTCCATAGTATTATGTTCTATGAAAAAAAATATGTTTGCGTCATATTTTAATGATATTACTCGGCTATAAATATAATGAAATTTACATGACGTTTTCATTTATGGTATCCGTTTTAAGTTTAATTAAATATTTGCTCACTACGCGGTGTGTATAAATTCTAAACGCCATATACCTGATTACAGAAAAGAATTCGTAACCGTTACTGAGAATGAGCGTGAATTGCTTAAACGTGTTTTTAACACTTTCCAACAAAGTTCAAAAGTGTTTATGAATTCGTTTTGTCTGTCTGACTGTCTATTTGTCTATCTGCCGTCTTTCTGTCTTTCCGTGCTGTAGTGTAGAAATCTACACAACAAGGCTTGTTATGAATTTAACTAATTAAATAATTTTCGCACGATCCAATAACATTTAAAAATAATTGAATTCTCAGAAAATAATTTTTTAGTAATTAATTTATACAATAAATTAAAATAACATAAAAAATACTCCAAAATTAAAGTATATTAAAATGAATAATTATATAATGCGTAGAAAAAAATAAAAATATATATGTTGTTTAGTATTGGTATGTTTAGAAAAAAATAAGGAATATGAATAGTGAATTTATTTTGTATTAATATTGAAAATAAAACATTTCGAATTGTAAATATTTATATGTGCAAAAACAGTGTAATAAAATAAAACTCCCCAAATAAGACCAGACAGAAAATAGGAAATTACAGATAAGGAGAACATTGCTGACGCCAGACATGGACAGTAAATGTATAGCGAAAGAATAGAAAATTTACGATGTTGAAACCATAAATTTTCGATCAATTAAGATGGTTTTACAACACTCAACGTGGGTGGTGATTCCCATGAGAAACCTGGCGCAAGGGGCAAAAATTAAGTTAATGCTATGCAGTGAAAAATAAATTGGCACGCCCATAGATAGGCATGTCTAGAGTACCAATAAGGGACCAGGAGTAGCCTCCAATCAGAACGACAGCTCTGGGTTAATTTAGCCCTCCCAAAAAAATTGGATCTTGGAAGAAGGAAGGAGAAAAGAGGATTAAGTCTTGTGTCTCGTCCTCAAGAGGTTCTATAATTTTTGTTAAGATGTGACTTCCTCTATGACGACCCAGATACTTCAAAATTTTACACCAAGTTCTTTCGCAGCAAATTTTAAGGACAATACAAAATTTAGCGATTGAAATGAATGCTGAAAGCAGACAAATCTTTGTCACAAAAAAATGATTGATGCAGAAAAAAAGGAAATGATGATGAAAATTAATGCTGAGAGTAGACCTGTCCTTGTCATGATCTATTGACAAAGATCGCTGAGAGCAGACAAGTCTTTGTCCGGGAAATTAACTGATGCAGAATTTTACAGAAGTATTCACCTGATTTGGAGATGTAAGCTCAGTGGTTAGTGATGAGATGAGAATGCAACGAAGATATGATACATCAGCAGATTTCGCCTATGAAAGTGTACATTGTGGAGATGGAGCCCTAATTTTCATGCGTCACAGAGTGCCGAAAGAAAGTCAAATTGGTTTGTGAAAGATCCCCATGAACTATATATGTATAAAAAAAGGAACTTTATGCCCCGATGAACTTACTTGTGTTTAGGATTCCATGAACTATGAGTGAACTGTATGATTTGGATGATTACGGAAAAGATCGAAGTCGGTTTAGGTGAGAAATTCTCTATATTTATTTCAATATATTTGTGGCTATTGTTTTCATGTTTTCTTATGATGTGTACATTTAATATTAAGCAACTAATTTTCTAAATTTCCACTAAAGTACATAATCTTATGTCATTGAATATTATGATTGTTTATGATAAAGATTTTAATGATAACGGGAATACTATTTTTCATAAATAAAATTTTGATTAAAATTTTGGCAAAAGCCCCATCATCGGATCGTGCTGTGAACAAAAGGGGCAAGCATAAGATAACATAAATTGATAAAAAAAAATAAGTAACAAAGTATAATTTTGATGAAAGCTTTGCTGTTCTAATGAGAATGGAACTATGTTATATTCTGATAAAATAGTAAATAATTTGAAAAGATTATTATGATATAAAAAGGTCATATTTGAGTTATGAAATTTATATAAATGAAAATAAAGTTTGTTTATATGTGTATACTTATAAGTCTTTCCTTTGAATTCCTTCCTTGTTCCCTTTTAGATAATATTCATAATTTATGGTATCTAATATTTTGGAATTATTAGAATTGGACGTCTCTCTATGCAACCTACAAGTTCGATATTTCCATTTCAACGTTAAATAAGTCGTCCTTGATTTATTGCCAAAATTAATTTTATTCCAAAATTTTCTTCTCTCCTAATTTATTAAATAACATTATCCCATTAGATCTTTTCACAACGCAGATCGGGATAACTGTTTCTATTGTACTAATCATTTTACTGTCGCGTGACCCTGTGTGTTATGGCGTCCAAATCGTCACAACATACTTAAATTTAATGGTGCTAATACCAGGTGTTAGTAATGGAATTTAGGACAAAAAATTAAAAGGTTGCAATGATTTAACTTATAAAAAAAATTATTATTATTTTCCTTTATTTTTATTTTTCTTTTCAATTACTAACAAAATTATTTTCGTATGTTATATAAAAAATTATTTATGTGTATAACAAAAAGAAAAACTAAGGAAAAAAGTAGTTCAGTTCACAGCACATAATTTAGTATGAACATAACGAGTGTTTAATATAATTAATATTTATGAAAAGGAAATATTGGTGAAAATTTCATATTGTGATTTATTTATGTGCATGCATGCAGAATATTCAGTGTTATTTCCGTAGAATTTATGCGAAAATATTATTTTACAAATTAGTATGATCTTGAAAATAGAGATAGACAATTATATTCTAAAATTGAAAAAATAATAATTTGCAGTGTAGGAAATTTCTGAGAAACTAGGATAGAAGCAAAACAAAATAGAAATTATTCTATTATATATTTGGGAATTGCAGCCGCTAGGAAAATAAGGCATAAAAATAAAATCATGACAGGCGGCAGAGGGAAGAGACAAACTTCTCCTGAAAAGGAAACATTTACGATAGGAGTAGATACCTTAATAAATTCTCTCCAAAATTTTGAAGATAAACCAGACCAAGAAATTACACAATTTTTTGACGAATTAGCCGATGCGGCACAATTTCCCGATGATATCAAATTAGTACTTGCAAAATCAAAATTTAAAGGGCGAGCACGGGAAATTATGAAAAATACAACAGAACTTCATAAGGCAAACGACTACAAAACATTCAAAGAAAATTCAATAAAGCAGTTTCAAAAAGAAAAATCTTTCGCAAAAGCGCAATTACAGTTCATTAACGCGAAACAAACAGCCAATCAAACGATTGAGGAATTCACTAAAAAATTCAATATTGAGGCACAAAAATATTTAGCTTTATCGGGACACGAAAAAAAAATGGAGCAAAAGAACTGCTTGAAACGATGAAATTAACAAAATACCTTGAGGCGTTGAGACCGGAAATTTTTTTTGAATTAAAATAATATCCTCCAACAAGATTCGACGATGCTTTTAAACGGGCCAAGGACATCGAATTAGCAATCAACGAAAAATGCGCAGGCGAAATGAACAACTTAACAGAAACTAGTGAAAAAAAATTGTATGAGGCACTAATCAATATGTCCCAAGAGCAAAAAACTGAAATACAAAACCCAAAGAAACAGATAAATAATTTAAAGCTTGAGACACATGAAAACAAATAAAACGAAGGGGAAATTAATCACATCACCCAACAATTCTGTCACATATGCAATAAATCAAATCACCAAACACAACATTGTTTTTTTAATAAAAGAAGCGAAAATTTTGTACAACCTAGGAGAGCACAACAATACAATGTTAGGCCAAGATTTCCAAGGAACTACCATACAAATTACAATTATAAAAATTTCCAAAGAAGTCCACAAAATTATATACCACATTTTCAAAATCCTCAAAATTTCAATCCCATAAGACCGCACTACAATCAGCTTCGACAAAATTATATGTACAATGTGATGCCCAATTGGCATAATGATTCTCAACAGCTGATAGGTCAAAATCAAATGCACCAAGGGAATTACAATTTTCAAAACACTGTCCCAATCCAAAATGCTGATTTTATACAGGGGAATAATGCACAAATTCAATATACAGGGCAACACCAAGGCGTCACAAATATACAAAACGGGCAAAACAATTTTTCTCAACCACCTAATGATAGAAATAAAGAAACGTAGCCCACTATTACCTTCCCAAGTGAAAATCAACAGAGACGGGGTAGACAAAATACCAGAGGAAAAAGAGGACACCATCATTTAAACCGATAAGGGGGCCTCAAAATTTAGCACAAGTGCAAACCCGTAGGTCCCGCATATTAAAAGAAAAACAGGGTTATAACATAAAAACAAAATTTAACAAAAAATTGAAAAAAAAGAAACATGAACATGAGAAAAAAAACGTGTTTGAGGCTGAGGAAAATCAAAATTCTAAGGTTAAAGAAAAATTGATAGCAAGTTGCAACTCAGGAAGAAACAATGAGTTACGAATATGGAATTTAAAGATAAAAAAGGAACTAATTATACCCAGTTTAGTAGATAGTGGAGCAAGTATTAGCCTATTGTCACCAGAAATTTTTGAAAAAATAAAACAGACAGATATAAAAATTAAATATTTAGCCAATTCAATTAAAATTACAACTTTGTCAAATAAAACGATTCCGTTCAAAAACTGCGTAAAATTTAAATTTAAAAATGAGAATAATTTCCTAAATGGGACATTTTATGTCACAAAAGAAGAATTTGACCGCGATTACAAGATTATTTTAGGATATGATTTTTTAAAAAGTAACAAAATAATCATGGACTTGGAAAACAACATTTTAAAATTAACAATACGGTAATTAAATTAAATTCCAATGAAAATCAATTTACAGAAGCAGACAGGATTAAAAAAACACAACAAAATGATAATTTTCAAACTGTACCCAAACAAATTAATTCTAATTATCATTATAATTCTAAAAATAACATAAGAGCATTTGTAGAAAACAAAATTACTCTAAGGCCTAAAGAATCGAAATTAGTAAATTTAATTTTCGACGGAGTTTTAGAAAAAGACAAACAATTCTTTTTTCAACCCAAATACAATAATAAAAAATTAGCAATTCAGAATTCTGTTCATAAAAGTAAAGAATCCGACAATAATTCATTTCGAATTATAGTAGAGAATCTCTCCAACAAATATTTAAAATTATACAAGGATCAAGAAATGTGGAAGATTACAACTGATTTTTCTATTAAAGAACAAAATGAAACAAATACTGACAGTATTTATGAAGTTAACAATTTAAATATAACACAAATTAGAGAATTGCGAAGAAAGGAATTGTCAAGAGAGGATTTCAAAGTAGATCATTTACCACCGAAGGTGCAAAAGGAAGTTTTGGATATTGTAATGAGACGTGCGACAGCATTCAGTAAATCTTATAAAACGCTAGGAGCGACGGATGTAATTAAACCTAAAATAAAATTACAGCATGATTTTCCGATCCAAACCAAACCTTTTAAATTAGCACACGATATAAAGAAGAGTGCGGAAAAAGAAATAAGAGATCTATTAGACGCGGGTATTATCGAACCTACGAATTCCAGCTATGCATTTCCAGTAATTTTCGTAAAAAAAAATTCCACATCAAAAACTAACGACAAAAATTTAATCAAAGTAAGACTGGCTTTAGATTTTAGATCGCTTAATGATTTAGTAGAGAGCGACCCATATCCTGTGCCAAATACAAAAGATTTTACAAAGCATGTCAGGAAAGAAAAAATACACGGTGTTAGATTTACATTCAGCGTTTTTTCAAATCAAGCTGAGGGAAGAAGACAAGCACAAATTGGCTTTCGTTACGGAAAACAATCACTTTCAAATGACTCGTTTAGCATTCGGATTAAAATTTTCGACGAATTTATTTGCTCGCTTAATGGACATAGTTCTAAGTGACTTAAAAGAAAAATATGACATTGAATATTTCATCGATGATATCCTTCTTGGACCTCAAAATATAGAAAAAATGCACGAAATACTTGAAGAAGTACTAAAAAGATTGGAAAAATTCAATTTGACTATTGAACCTACAAAACTAAAACTATATATGCCGGAAATAGAATTTTTAGGCTATAAATTTAGCGAAAAGGGATACGCACCCTCAGAAAAAAATATAAAGAAAATTACCAATTTTGCAAGACCCACATCTCAAAAACTGGTGAGAGCATTCATAGGTCTATGCACATATTTTAAATCGACCATACAAAATTATGCGGAAATTATTTCACCTCTGACAGATCTTACAAGGAGCAACCAAAAATTCAGATGGAATGAAAGAGCACAACATTCATTTGAAAAAATACAAAAAATAATAATGACGCAACCTACAATTCACCCGCCAGATTACACAAAAACTTTCTATGTAATCACAGATGGATCCAAGATCGCAACATCAGGTATATTGGCACAAAAGCAAGGTGATAAAATGATACCAATTGAATTTACAGGAAGAAAGTTAAGAGAGTCAGAAAAAAAAAATATCCAAGCTTGCAAATTGAGCTATTGGCGATCTACGATTCTATTACATATTTTCGGAATATATTATTAGGAAAAAAAATTATATTACTGACCGATTCAAAAGCCCTAACGTACCATTTACAGTTAGAAAAACAGCCTGAGATTGTTGCAAGATGGTTACTTAAACTCCAAGACTACGACTATGAGATATCTCACATTTCTGGAAATAACATCCAGCAGATTTCAATACTCGTTGCTTACACAATTTAACAATTGCAGATAATCTAAATAAACACCTTTTCACGGTGAATAAAAATTTAACTGAGGATAATATAAAAAAAGAACAGATGAAGGACCCTAAACTAACAGAAATTATAGAAGCTTTAAAGCAACAAAGAAAGGTAAAAAAATACGAAAAGTATTGTTTGAATAAAGATGGAATATTAATTTTGAAAAATGCACAAAATTCAAATAACGAGGAATTGTACATTGCACCGCAAAGCTTGAAAGATGACATCATAAAAAGCGCACATGTACCGCATTTTGCTTTTCTAAAAACTTATGGAATAATAAAAGAAAGATTTTTCTGGTATAGAATGTATCAGGAGATAAAAACATTCTGTACAAAGTGTACAACATTCAATACTTTTAAGACACATAAAACAATCAATATACCATTGAAAACAATGGACAAAAATTCTCCCAGGGGAGAAAATAACAACTGATATTGTGGGACCTTTGCCTGTGTCATTAAACAGGAACAAATATATCTTAACTGTAATAGATACAGCTACACGTTTTCTACAGGCATTCCCACTCAGATCGACAGACACTAAGGTCATAATTAAGGCTTTAAATCAATATTTTAGTGCCTACGGATTGGCAAAATTTCTAGCGAGTGATAATGGACCCTATTTCAGGTCAAAAGACTTCAAAGACTATATGGAAAATCTAAATATAGAGTTAATTACGTCAAGCATTTATAAACCATCCTCGCAGGGCATTCTTGAACGTACCCACAGGGACTTAAAGAGTTCCATCGCATCCATGTGTACTAAAACGTACGAATGGGACATTAGACTTCCATATTTTGTGCTTATGCACAATACAACAAAAAATCGAATAACGGATTTTACACCAAGCATGTTATTTTTTGCACGTGAAATAAAAACGCCATTCAAAAATTTCACAACACACGAAATGGACTCGTACAGCACCTATGTGCAAAATAAATTAAAACATATGTACGAAATCAGACACGAGGTCATGAAAAACCAAAGAAAATCGGATCAAGAATTAAATAAAAACACAAAATTAAAACATAAACAGCTACAAGTAGGTGATGAAGTTTATTTAAAATTTCTAATAAAACCTAAAGCGTTACACCAAAAATTTTCAGGACCATATTTTGTCGAAAGAATTTTTAGAAACGACAATTACATAATCAAAAACAGGGACAAGCCGGAATTAAAACCCGTCACTATTCACATCTCAAAATTGTTCGCGCCTAACATCGCAAACAAAATAAATAAATAAATAACCAGGTAATTTATAAAATAATACTATATGCAAAAAAAAAAATAAATAAATAAATAAATAAATCAGTGCAAACTGATTAAACAAAAACATAGCAAAAATACAAAAAAATTTTTTTTCAACGGCAACACGGAATTAATAATTATAATAATAATAAAAATATTAATAAATATACTTATATTTGCTTAGATTATATTATTTTAATAGAATAGTTAATATTGGAAAATTATTATGAATGAAGAAGCAAAATTTGAATTTTTAATAAAATTTATGGAGCCATGATGTGTATTTTATACCATGAAAATAAAATGTTATGCGGTAGAAATTTTTGGTAGAAAATGTGGTAATAATAATAATAAATAATTTTAATAAACATGTAGTAAAGCATAAATGTGTTCAAATTTCGTTTTCCCTCAATAAAATAAAATTCAACGAAATTGGACAAATACTGCCCAAGAAATTCACATGTTAGAAAAATATTTTGTGCAAAACTTCTGGAGGTATAAAGGAAGTCCTTTTGAAATATTAACCCAAAATAAATCAAAGGTAAATAGTCAAAATAAATGAAATAACAATATAATATTTTGTCACAGTAATAGGAATGATTTTTGCAAACAAGTAAAACAGATAATTTTTCTTTCATACATCCCTCCACAAAATATATATATATATATATATATAATATACACAAACAGAATTTATTACATTATACACAGGTAAGCATGACATAAAAAAAATTACTAAAATAGAAAAAAATGTAAATATTGGTATACGGCGGCAGCATCAAACACAAAAGAGGCGCTAAATAGCATCTCCTAAGATAAAGAAGATAATTTTGGCTTGGAGAAATACCTCTTCTCCGCATCCCGTATAGCGAGGCAGCGGGTAACCCCTTCCCCCCATCCTATTTTTCTTGCTTCCTCCACTGACCAGCGGAACGAGCCAGCGAAGGCAAACCTGTTCCAAGTGCAAAGTGTGAACGTTCAGGGAGGAAAAGTGAAAGAGAAACTAATGCATCACCAAAAACTGGTTTGGGTTAACTCGGCTTCCTAGCAAATTCAGGGGAGATTAACAGAACAGGTCACGAATGAGGATTTAAAAGTACAGATTGATAAGAAGGGAATAAATAAAGAATTTTCTCACCAACCCGGTATCGTAGCAGAATCCCGGTAGAACCAAGGCGGTTTTGTTTTTACTCAGGAGTGAGAGCTTTAGCTTGGCTGCGTATTAGTCAAAATAGTGTAGTTCAATTGGCATCAAGCAGTTGTTTAAATGGGCAATCTTTTCACGGATGGCAAATTTTTCACGACACACGGATTGCAAAATAATTGATTGCGTAATTCGAGTAGACAACACAGCTAAATAATTGAATGACAAAATTAATATTGAATTGCATATTAATTACAATGGCTAGAAAAGAAATATTTTGAGTGAGTAAAAATGAAGCGTAACATAAGGATTATCCTGGAAAATAAAAATTAGAAAAAAATATAGAAAAACGGAAAACAGGATATGTATAATTTATTTGTTTACACTTCAAAATTGTTTTGACGTATTTCAAAACATGTCGGAAAAATATTTGGATCGCTAGTGTTAAACAAAACCACATACTTACTTCAAGAGGACTAAAAGAAAAATATATATTAAATTGACACATTTATAAAAAAAAAAAAAATACAAAATATAAAAAACGGTTCCTTTGGAGATATAGAAGTAGAAATTAGCAACATTGGATGGAAAATGTATTTTCCATTATACATATTATAAGATATTAACAACACGTTATGACTTTGACACGAAAATGAAACATTATGAACACATGGTCTTAAAGTATGCAAATAAATAAAAATTGCTATGTCACGGAAGCACTTTTAAACATGGCATATATTACCATATTTATGACACAACATGGATAAAATTGTATATAAACTTATACAACATTTCACACTCTTTGTAAATAAAAATGATTTAAAACACCATTTGTCAGAAAATAAAAATTTTCTACACATTACTACCAATATTAAAAAGAAACACAAGTAGTAATTGGGAAAATGTAAACAAAATGTCAGTGTGTAATATTGCTAAAAATTTATGAAAATAAAAGATTAAACATTACATAAATCTGAAAAATAATACATAAATAAGTAAACAAATTAATACATATATTAAAATAAACATTACAGACTCATTTAGGTAAATAAATAAAATGGATGACCACAGAAGGGTTCAAAATGAAAAGCCCACCGTTTGTAAACAACAGTATAAGGCAAAACCTACAAGTCGTATATAAAATCTTTAAAATTCACAACCACAGAGTAATTTGAATATAATAATGTTTGAAAAAACTGTGATAATCGCATGGAAATATTTAATATTCCATGGAAAGTGTCATTTTGATTGCGGGTCGATTGGATGACATTGCGCAAGATATTTTCATGGGAGTGTACACGGATTTTTCAGTATCGAAGCAAAATAGTAAAAAAAAAACACATACCTAAATTAATATATTAATATAATAAATAAACCATATTATACCTAAAATTCAAAAATTATATATGGTAGATTTGCAACAATACCTTAACGGAACGAAAAAAATATATAAAAATTTATTAACTTCATTGTGCTGGAATGAAAACATATTCGGGAATAAACAAAAACAAAAATAAAAATATTGTAGATGAATTATTACAACATACATTAAAAATTTCACAATGTATAAATATAAATAAATAAATAAATACAACGGATGCATAGTAATTTGGAAATCCATCGAACAATTGAATAAATATAAAACGGCAAAATTGAGCACGGAACGACATATTTAAACACTATATTTACCGCTAATATATGAGTGAATAGAGGGTACCATCTTTCACACATGTGTTAGAAAATTGTAGTATAAAATAAATAAATAATATAAAATTAACTCAAAAGATGTTAAGCAAAGTACCATGAGTCATATGACGCATAGTAGCGTATAAAATATATATATATAGCAAAACTATTTGTTAGGAGTTTAGGATTAAAACATTTCACACGTCATAAATATACAAAATACCACATTAAAAAGGATACGTTTTACGAAAAAGAAAAATTTGTTTTCATTAACATAGTTTATATAATGACGCACGAAAACCACACTGTGTGCACACGGGAGAAAGCATAATATAAATTGTGAAATAAAATCAAAATATATAAAAAATACACATGTGTCAGAAGAAAATTACGAAATATTATAATATAAATAATGCGAGGAAAAATAAAAAGGATACATTTAAGACTCCTAAAAATAAAGAAAAAAAAACCACATATGGACTATTAAGGCATATGAAAGTAAAATATAGTAGGTAAGGAAAATATTTTTAAAATTTAAGAACAATCACGGTATGAAAATAAATTATTGTTACGTGAGAGACAATCTGGAAAACACGCTCATAATGGGGAGAAAATGGCGAGCAGTGTCCGACATGATATCTGATAAAAAAAAAGGGAATTGTTTATAGGACATTTTTAAGAATAAGGGACGATAAACTATATAAATAATAACAGTTATTAGATAGTACTAAAATCTTCGGATTTTAAAATGAAAGACACTTACCTTATGCAGTGTAGAGATATTATCCAATATTATAAGAACACAATACAAACAGATCGCGCACTTTTATAAAGCCATTCAGTGGTAAAAAAAAGTGATTACTACGTTCACAGACGTGATAACGAGCAAACCTGTTTGGCATGTTAGTACTGACCCGTACGTCTTGTTCCGAGATTATTATCACTGTCAAGGACACATGGAGACGACTCAGGGATTTTATAAGGGATTTTCGACACATTTTCTCCGAGGAGAAAATTTTAAGTGGATATTCCGGAGTAATGATGCGGGGATGAAAAGGCATCCTTAGATAAAAAAGAATGTTTTCAAGCAGAGAGCAATTGTACATATATATTTACTCACTTTGGTTTATAATTTTTTTGTAAAAACATAGTTCTACGTAATATCCACACTGTAGGTATGTAGATAGCGCATATTTTTATTTTATGGCCAAAATTTTGAAGTAAACTTTATTACCTACAAGCTGCATGATTGTACATATTTTTATAGATTTCAGTATGCGTAGCATTAAAAAAAAAAAAAAAGAAAAAAAAATAGTGGACATTGTTGACTAAAATTAATATAGCATTTTTGCAGTATTTTGATATTGAAATAGCCATCTTATATTGGAATAAATATTTCTCACCTATGCAATAAAGAAAATGTATATACTATTTTATATTTTGTATTATATTATTCAAGTGTACTTACAGGGTATGATGAACAATCTGAAGAACTTACTATATATATCAGGTTTGATTGATATTTTGTAATATATATATGTATTATAAGTGTATTTTTGTGGTGTACATATTATTTTTTTTTAAAACAAGGGGGAAGAAGCAATGTAGTGTAGAAATCTACACAACAAGGCTTGTTATGAATTTAACTAATTAAATAATTTTCGCACGATCCAATAACATTTAAAAATAATTGAATTCTCGGAAAATAATTCTTTAGTAATTAATTTATACAATAAATTAAAATAACATAAAAAATACTCCAAAATTAAAGTATATTAAAATGAATAATTATATAATGCGTAGAAAAAAATAAAAATATATATGTTGTTTAGTATTGGTATGTTTAGAAAAAAATAAGGAATATGAATTGTGAATTTATTTTGTATTAATATTGAAAATAAAACATTTCGAATTGTAAATATTTATATGTGCAAAAACAGTGTAATAAAATAAAACTCCCCAAATAAGACCAGACAGAAAATAGGAAATTACAGATAAAGCGAACATTGCTGACGCCAGACATGGGCAGTAAATGTATAGCGAAAGAATAGAAAATTTACGATGTTGAAACCATAAATTTTCGATCAATTAAGATGGTTTTACAACACTCAACGTGGGTGGTGATTCCCATGAGAAACCTGGCGCAAGGGGCAAAAATTAAGTTAATGCTATGCAGTGAAAAATAAATTGGCACGCCCATAGATAGGCATGTCTAGAGTACCAATAAGGGACCAGGAGTAGCCTCCAATCAGAACGACAGCTCTGGGTTAATTTAGCCCTCCCAAAAAAATTGGATCTTGGAAGAAGGAAGGAGAAAAGAGGTTTAAGTCTTGTGTCTCGTCCTCGAGAGGTTCTATAATTTTTGTTAAGATATGACTTCCTCTATGACGACCAGATACTTCAAAATTTTACACCAAGTTATTTCGCAGCAAATTTTAAGGACAATACAAAATTTAGCGATTGAAATGAATGCTGAAAGCAGACAAATCTTTGTCACAAAAAAATGATTGATGCAGAAAAAAAGGAAATGATGATGAAAATTAATGCTGAGAGTAGACCTGTCCTTGTCATGATCTATTGACAAAGATCGCTGAGAGCAGACAAGTCTTTGTCCGGGAAATTAACTGATGCAGAATTTTACAGAAGTATTCACCTGATTTGGAGATGTAAGCTCAGTGGTTAGTGATGAGATGAGAATGCAACGAAGATATGATACATCAGCAGATTTCGCCTATGAAAGTGTACATTGTGGAGATGGAGCCCTAATTTTCATGCGTCACAGAGTGCCGAAAGAAAGTGAAATTGGTTTGTGAAAGATCCCCATGAACTATATATGTATAAAAAAAGGAACTTTATGCCCCGATGAACTTACTTGTGTTTAGGATTCCATGAACTATGAGTGAACTGTATGATTTGGATGATTACAGAAAAGATCGAAGTCTGTTTGGGTGAGAAATTCCCTATATTTATTTCAATATATTTGTGGCTATTGTTTTCATGTTTTCTTATGATGTGTACCTTTAATATTAAGCAACTAATTTTCTAAATTTCCACTAAAGTACATAATCTTATGTCATTGAATATTATGATTGTTTATGATAAAGATTTTAATGATAACGGGAATACTATTTTTCATAAATAAAATTTTGATTAAAATTTTGGCAAAAGCCCCATCATCGGATCGTGCTGTGAACAAAAGGGGCAAGCATAAGATAACATAAATTGATAAAAAAAATAAGTAACAAAGTATAATTTTGATGAAAGCTTTGCTGTTCTAATGAGAATTGAAATATGTTATATTCTGATAAAATAGTAAATAATTTGAAAAGATTATTATGATATAAAAAGGTCATATTTGAGTTATGAATTTTATATAAATGAAAATAAAGTTTGTTTATATGTGTATACTTATAAGTCTTTCCTTTGAATTCCTTCCTTGTTCCCTTTTAGATAATATTCATAATTTATGGTATCTAATATTTTGGAATTATTAGAATTGGACGTCTCTCTATGCAACCTACAAGTTCGATATTTCCATTTCAACGTTAAATAAGTCGTCTTTGAGTTATTACCAAAATTAATTTTATTCCAAAATTTTCTTCTCTCCTAATTTATTAAATAACATTATCCCATTAGATCTTTTCACAACGCAGATCGGGATTACTGTTTCTATTGTACTAATCATTTTACTGTCGCTTGACCCTGTGTGTTATGGCATCCAAATCGTCACAACACGTGCTCTAACTTGCATAAACATAGTTCTATTGCCATGAAATCTCTAGATGTTATTGGATATCAGTGTAGCATGTTCAGTATTGAAAATGAAATGCGTAGCATTTACGGTTAACTTACAGAGACACTCAAAAGAATGACGTTGCAATACAGCCCTTGGGGGGGGGGGGAATCATTTGCGGAATTTTAATGATATTACATTATTTTAAACACGATGAAAATTACATATAGTTCTGAGGTGTATTGCATGGAGTTAACTGTATAATAAGAGGTGCATAGAGTATAGTGTTTATTTACAGGGATAAACAAAATAATTTGGCGACAGAAGAAATTGAACTATTTAAACCCATGAAAAACAATTGCTCGAAGTGAGTTTTCAGACGTGGTATGCGTTTTTAAACTGAACTATTATGTTAAATATTTTTTCGTGTGCGTAAATTTTATAGATCTTATCCAGGGCTGCAAAAAAGTTCTCAAAAAACTTTCCGTTTATTTACGGAAATTACTGAATGGAAAATTTCAACTGTTGTATTCGTTTAACTGAAATAACTTTTAGCATACTATGTAGTATGTATACATTTCTATAGATCATGTACAGGACTGCACAAAGAAGACAGAAAAAGGATAATTTTCCGACTGTTGATTGTAATAGCAGAAATTAGGTTTTCAAATGCATTATGAGTTTTTCAAATCGTTTAATTAGATATTATTTTTATTTTTGTATTTTATTTTTTTTAATTTTCAGTTGATTTTTTTGTGCAGGTCACGAATGATATTTTGAATAGATTTAAGGATCGGATTTTTCTTAATAGCAGCACTTTTAGAGTAAAAAAAAATAATAATAACAACTAAAATACCAGTGGAAAAAACAGATATAATGAATAGTTTTTTACATATGATTTTTTTAGTTATCAAAATATTAAAATTGAATCCTTAAATCTCTTATATATAGTGTGATTTTCAACTAGAAGAAAATTCAAGCACTTTCACTGAAAACTGCATGGAAAAAAATTGAAAAGCGCATTTTGAGGACATTTGAATTCTGAAAAAACACGAAATGAGATAAATGAGCTTAAAGATTTCTTTTAAATGGTGAATATAATATTAGGTGTTTGTTAATTCAGCCGTAACTGTGGTTCTGTATGCATTATCAGTCTGAGATTTTGTCAAGTTGTTGAAAGTGTGGTATGTGGTCTGATAAAAATATGAAAATCAAAACTTTTACAAAATTTAGATATTTGTAGGATGCCGACTCCCCTTAACAGTTGATTCAGGAATATGAAAATTATTGGTAAAAACCGATTTATTTCGAACATGCCTATGCACAAACCATCACTATTAGCTAAACTATTATCGGCCAAGTCATTCATGAGTGTGTCTTCCCTAGAAGTTTTAAATTAATTTAATTCATATTTCTGTATTTAATATTTTTTAGCTTAGCGGACATTCGGACTGAAGGATTTTTTTAGAGCAGCAAACCTATTGAATGAGAAAATTCTAGATTTTTTAAATCCACTTTAAATATAAGTGTGTTCATTGTACAGAAGATTTTTATGAGCATTAATCATAAAAGAGTACTGAATAATCAAGAGATCGTACATCTTTACTCTTTCCTTAAATATACGCAATATATTATTACTATGCCATATTTTTGATTAAAATTTCTATGATATTCACGAGGATGGATCCAAAATAAAGGTTACAAGGGTAATAAAAAATATTTATTAATAATAGACAGAAATGGAAATTAAAAGGCGTACTTACTGATCACTCATAAACGTAATAATAAACTCTATTTAGGTTTTTATCTGAAAGCAGGACCAAATGTTTAAACCGGCTTTGTAGAAATGAAGTGCCTTCCCATTGAGGCAGATCTCAGAAGATGTATTCACATCACTGTCTGAAGAGAATATTGTTCCATATAAGTTTTCTTTCAATTTCGTAAAAAGAAAAATGTCACTGGGTGACAAATCTAGGCTGTATGGGTTCCCTTCATAAGTCCCACTTGAAATTTTGCAGTAATGTTCCAGTTTGGTGACTGGCATTGTCATGCAGGAGGATGACACCATCACCTAATATGTCAGAACGTCGGATGACATCACGCAACCGTGTCAAAGTGCCACAAGCGAGACCATATTTCTAAACGTCTTGCCACTTCAATCGCCCTGATGCGTGTGCGAACTTACCCAACCTACCCGCACAATCGCTGTAAGACAACTAGCGCCGTCTCCACTCTGAGGAAAAGACATTCCTTTCACAACAATTACTTTTTAAATGCTGCCGCTTGTAACCTTTTTTTTTGAGCATTTGAAACGCATGTTTAAGTACCCAGCCTAATAAAAAAAAGTAATGGGTGGTCATGGGGAAATTCTTATTTTAATAATTCAACAAAGTGATGTTAATCACAATTTCTACTTTAAACATAATTTTAATGCAATATATGAATATACTGCATAAGCTTACTTCAGTAAATCTCCTAAAAGACTCTCCGAGTTTCACGAATTCAATTCGTCTCTAATATATTTATGAAAAATTAAAATGCGCAGAATATTCTAAAACAACTGTAATTTAAAAAAGTATCGTCTCTTCTCACTTTCACTTCAGACAGAAGAAACAGAAGATTGAAGCATATACATTGATGAGATTATTTCATCTTCAAAGTTAAAAATTTGAAACCATGTTTCTGTATTAATCGCCGCATTTACGTAGTTGTGGAGGGAACAATGAACGATGTGTATTGTCTGGAAATTCCTTTTAAGAAAATATTTAAAATGCGACGAAATCTTTAGCATTTTGCAATGGAAGTTCGGATGTTTCATTGTATAGCATTTTTTGACGATTCTTTCATTAATATTTTAGATGAAAATTAGCGCATTTAAAATGCACCGTCACATTTAATCATAATAGCACTGTACTATCTATAATTTTCTATTTACCTTCCTTCAAAATAAATGAACAAATGTAATTTATATCATATAACCTACATATTAAAACACTGGTACGTAAAAAAAAAAAAATATTTTTTTTTTTTTTTTTGGCAACTAAAACAGTATATCAAGAGAAAAACATTTAAATAATTAAACTTAAATATTTTGAAAATTAAATTTTTAAAAGAAAAATATTTTATTGAAATTTATTATACAATACATGATTATATGGGTCTTTCTTCAAAAGGTGTACCATTCCAATCACAAAGCCTTTTCCTGTATTTGAAAGCAACATTTTTGAATTAATTTATGTTTTGTATTGAAAGTAAAAGAAGACTAAATGCGTTGTGTGCGCACATTTTTTTTATTGCTTTATATATATATATATATATATATATATATATATATATATATATTAGTACACAGTATGTGAGATCTCATCACCGTGTCATATCATACACCCAATGTTACTAAGGAAAATGTCTGATTACTTATTTATTTGAGAACAAAACTGTTAAATAACTATTATTCTAGCTACTGCTATCTCAAGAGCAAAGTAACCTAGCATAGTTAATGACTTTCTTTGTATTTTCGTTTATTTCCTGAATACAGGAAGGCGTGTCACGTAATAAATTCTCACCTCACAGAAATCAACTTTAAGTTGAATTTTCATGTTAAATAAATAGTCAAGTGCGAGTATTACTCGCGCTCAGAGGGTTCCGTACAAAAATTATATATATTATTAACTGTATTATAAAAAAAATCGTTGCTAAAAAAATAATAAGACGTTGTAAAAAACTGTACAACATAGGGTTGGGTAGAGCTGTATATACCAGAAAAGTATGGATGGGTATACCATAAAAGTTTAAAGAGATATGAAGCCTAAATAATATGAAATATTGCTATTCTGTATAACTCTTTTTTTTATCTTATCTTACTCTGTCTATGATGAACTTAATTCGGTATTGACAATAAAAGTAGTTCATATTTAACTCCTTGCGCTCTGGCACTGTTAGCGAATGTATATGTATGTCACTAGCCAACAGGGTTGCCGCGTCTGGTAGAATATATTTTCTTTTAGACATTTTGAATTAACACCACAAAATTTTTAACTGATAGTTTTCTTTTACTTTTATTTATGGAAAATCAATCCTCTTGTAATACAAAAATAACAGTTAAAACTTTCTGGTGAGAATTCGGAATGTCTAATTAAAAGAATGAGTCATATATCAAATTGTCGTAAATGGCCAAAATAGCATGACGTACGCTGTTTACGTTATAGAGCGCAAGAGGTTAAACTTCATTTGGCATTTCATAAAACTGAATTCAGCGTAGTAATAATCTTTCATTTTTACACTGTAACACAAAACCCTTGTTCAATGTTTTAACTTGGTATTGTGCTAAGCGCGCTTCCAAAAGAGGTCGTAAAGTTGCAACGCCGCCTTGGTCCGTGCCGCGTTTTTCAATGTAAGTTTTTAATAAACCTTTAAAGACATGGTAGGCCCATTGAGAGACCCACTCAATGCAAACTGGCCTCGAATCCTGAAGTATTTATGTGGTTAAGTCTAATTAAATTAGTCTGTTTTTAACAATTTGACGTTTAATGCTTTTGTACTGCTACAGGGCATTGTATTGTACAAATATATCATTAAAAGTTACTATTTGGGCTTTAAAAGCCTATGATACATAGCGTACGTCGCTCCTGTCATTATGTATCTCCACACCGCAAGTGTCTTTAAAGATTAATATCTCGACTAATTACCGACGATTTTTTTCGAAAATCATTATCAAATATGCATTTATACTTCTGCTACGATAGGTACCCCAAACGCTCCTCAACACTTTTGCTGAATGCCTGCAAATTGCAATTTGTGTGTAACAGAAAATGTGTTATTTTCAAAATCTATGTGACCTAGAGAAATCGCTATAATTTTCCTGCAAGGTTTAACTTAGCGTCTACTAGCTCTATTTTTTCATAATTTTAGTTTCAGTAGAATCTGAAATAGATGGAGGGGGTAACATATTTTTGCACTACATTTTCGACGATATCTCTGAAAATATAATACCTAAAATTAAAATAAATGTATTTTTGAGTTCAGCGTTACGAAAGCTTTCACACGATATACGAAGAATTTTTTTTTCAAGTAACTTTATTAACTCCTCTATACTTTTCCTAAATATTTTTTGTGAATGTTTAGTAATCTGTAAATATGTGGGTGAATAGTCTTTATTGTTTGTTCCAAATTGATCTTTCCACGTTCTATAGTTTACGAGTAAAATGGCTGTGACAGACGAACAGACAGACACAGGAGTGATCTTATAATGGTTCCGTTTTGACATTTTAAGTACGGAACCCTAAAAATGGCAAAATTATCATCAAATTTTGTTTCCCATGATGCTAAAGCTAGCCAGTACGTTTGCTGTTGTCAAATTATAAGTCAGAAATTTGTTTTTATAGTCAGGTGTTAAATTTTGTTATTAAAAAGCCACAATGGTTATTGGAGATTCTCACATCCGTGAACTGAAAATTCAAGGTGACTAAATCAATACAAAGATATTTGCTTATATATTGCTTATGTAATTATATAAACAGATCTTGATTTAAAGAACAAAAGAAAAATTCTCAAAAAAAAACAAATATGTAGATTAATATTTAGAGCGTGTTCCTCACCTCTGTGATATCACCTCCGTGAATCTCTTAACCCTTAATTGCATAGTGATGTAAATTTCCATCACCTTTTTATTTAATTTTTAATACATAAATTAAGTTCTTACAAACACTATATTTATATAGAAATATTAATCCTCTAAAAATTACATAAATATGCTACTAAATAAAGTTAAAAATCTATCTTAAGATTTCTGGTGTCTAATCCTTAATATAAAAATAAAAAACACAATTCCAAAAGAATAATTCATGCAATTAAGGGTTAATTTTTAAAATGTATATTTCAGAAAAAAAGGCTTAACAATAATTTACAATGACTGTAGTAAATCAAAAAGATTGTATCAAATCTTTAAAAGAGAAGAATTGAATAACATATAAAAGATGGGTGATGATAAAAAGCTCCAAATGGGAGATATTCATTCCAAAAAATTGATTATGCATTCTTATAGGGCAATTCCACATAAAATCATCATTTTTGGGGGGGAATAAAATTTATAATATGTTTAATTTAAGGGTATGATTGGAAAACTTTATATTTTTATATTCTACTAGCTGACCCGCACGGCGTTGCCCGTGACCGTGATATTAATATTAAATGACCCTGAAATTTGTATGATTTTATCGCTAACCTGTTTTTGTCTGAAGTACGTGTCCGCTTACTGTGTGAAAAATCGGTTTAAAAAAATCTGATATTTAGTGGTAAAAAGGCTAAAAAAACTGCAACGGGAAACAGGGGATATGTGTCCGACGACTGATGTTAACATTTAACAGTAAAAATTACTATTAAGCCACGTAACATTTTTTTTTCGTAATTCTGAGTGAAATATTTCGATTTTTAAGCTAATTATATCAACCTTAAATCCGATTATACGTTAATGAAATCGATATTCGATTATTAGCTGAAAGTTTAGTATATAATATTTTAATTTCAGAGCTATTGTAGAAAATTAAGTACACATATTTTTAAACAAAACATGCATAATGTTCACCCTGTTGATAAAATCCTAACCGTAACCTAATTGTGACGTAATGGAAACCTATCTGTAACATAATTTTAAATTAACCGTAACCTAACTGTAACTTAAATATAACATATATGTAACCTAACTATAACCTAACTGCAACTTAACCGTACCCTAACTGTAACCTAAGCGGAACTTAAATATAACCTAACCGTAACCTAACTGTAACCTAATCGCATTTTAAATGTAACCTAATTAATCTAAATGTAACCTGACTTTACCCAAACTGTAACTTAACACTAACGATAACCTAACTGTCCTAACCGTGCACGTGCTGCAAAGTACTTTAGTTCCACTTTGCACCGCTACGGGGCACAATATGTTTTATACGAACAACCGACACGGGACATCGCCGCTGCAACCGGGTATAGCAGGCGTGCTACACACGCTTTGCAAAATCTTTTAGTTTCACTCTCCACCACCAGGATGCACACTCTTAGTAAGCAAACCTATATCCGAACGAAACACCGATTTTTAACCTATCCCCAGTTATGTTACTCGACGGGGTGGGGCCAGATATAAGAATTTAAGTAATTTGCTGAAATTTTTATTCGGAAATAATGGTAACCACCATTCATTTAAGAGACCAATATGATTTATAAGAACCTTCGACACGGCTCGCTGCTGCATGCTTCACTGTATAGCAGACGTTCTGTGCAGGCTCCTTAAAATATGTTAATTCCATTTTCTGCCTCCAGGGGGCACACTCTGTTCTTAACATACCTACATCAAAACGAAACACCGTCATTATACCTATTAGTAAATATATTAGTCGAGGGGGTAGAGGAATGATATAAAAATGTAAGAAATTTGCGGAAAATTACTATTCGGAAATAACCACTAATCGTAAATTAAGTGTGCAAATAGTTCTGTAGGAACATCCGATATGGATTCCCACTGCTTGCGGCACTGTATAGCAGGCGGGGATAAATTCGGAACATTTTGCTGTATTTAAAAAACAAAACAGCAATTAAAAAATGCGTTTACAAATGTCTTTAAAAAACACTTCTAAAAAAAAAAATATATTAGTAACAGTGTCAAAAATGAGAATTTATATTCTATTAAAATTGTTGCTTCTCGCTACAGCAGCAGAAAACATTAGAATGCAAGGACTTATTGTTGCCAATTTCTAGTGGTAAAACAGCCAGTAAGGAGTATTCTAATCTTTTATTCAAAGTTTAAAAATCACTTTTCTAACAATCTAAATAGATCAATTTTAAACAGGCACCTCCAATTTTCCGTAAACAAACCAAAATCGCCGATTTTTTATCAGGTATTATCGCTCAACTAATCAAAGTAGAGAAAAAACAGAAAACAGCGTGGGAAACTAAAGCCTGCCATGTTGTAAAGTTGGTTGCTAGGTTGTGACGTCATTTGAAATTAATCTATTTTCTTAAACGTTCATTATTATTAAATATGTTTTCAAATCATGTGTTTCACCTTCCTGCTGAAATTTAATGTTTAGTTTAAGAAACAGTCACTCTTGAAACATTAATCACTCAAATTGGTTTATTTAATTGTACCCCGGTTTGCTTAATTATTTCTGCGAAAGCTTTATACAACCAACCAACCAAAAGCAAGCGGAAAGAAAGAACGTATTTTGGATGAGCTATGCTTTATATACCAACCAACCGAAAGTAAGCGGAAGGGAAAAAAAGGCGCATTTTTTATGAGAGTGATGTCAGAAATAAATTAATTACTCAGCTAATAATTAGACTATTAAAATTCTGAAGGTCAGGTGCATTAGGAGAGGCCTTGGATTCTCTTCAAAAAAATTTTGAACCTCGTACGTGCGGTAGATTTTGCTACCCATTGCCAACACACACACACAGAGCGATCTGTTCTTTTATTAGTACTAGGGGATCGTACCTGGGCTTCCCGGGTTAAAGAATATAGGCGAAAACATTTTTTTAATTGAAAACTAATAAATTTTTTATATGCAATAAATTTTTAGAATGCCCACTTCATTAAAAAAGCATTTTTCATATGGAAAATATGAATTATGCAATCAAATAAATTTCTGAAGTTTATCAAAAGCGATATTTTATTAGCCGCATGCTAAGAGTTATTTGCCAAGATTTTGCTACTTATGGCATCCTTTTATATTCTGATAATTTCGGAGCTTAAACATGTCTGGTAAATTTGTGTTTTATTTATATTATTTTATTTATTTATTCATGGGGGATTTTTTTTAATGGATATTAGCCGTAAGAAAATGATGAACTCTTTATTTTGTTTTAATGGCAATCGGATTAATCTTTCGCAATCGAGCTCCGAGCGATATGGATAAATTAAAAAATATTTCATGCTTTAAAATTGTTTTTAAAACCATAGACAATCAGTAAACTGAGATGAACTTTGCAAACAAATTCTATTCGGTGATCTAAAAATTTAAATTGTACGATTACAAATATGTTAGATTTGTGTTTTTTCAATATTATTCTTTTTTTTCTTTATAAAAGAAGTATTAATTTCGTTAATTTGTCTTTCACAAATATGTTAGATTGGTGGTTCTTTTAATATTATTCTTTTATTTTTGTTTATAAAGGAAGTATTAATTTCGTTATGCAAAAATTGTCAGAAACAAATACTGAAAAATGTTTGTTGCTTTATGTGCAAAATGTTTATTATTATTATGTATTGAAACCGGCATGCGATAAGATAAACTTTAAAAAAAATCATGCTTAAAAATTATTTTAGAAAATGTAATACATCAGTCAATGAATGCAGTTTTTATAACAAATTGCATTTGAAAGTAAATTTTTTCCCTGTGCGACGAAAATTGAAAATGTACGATGGTCATAAGATTAAAAATTGCAGTAGCGAAAATTTCAAGACCGAAATTGGATCGTGAAGTGTTACCATTCGCAAAATGACGTCAGCGTTACGCACAGATACATTTGTTCTTTATAATATAGATACTTAATCAGTAAAATATAATAAAGATCAGTTATTAGGATGTGGTTATCAATTGAGGCTCTTGTGCTTGGATTTCCGGAATGAAAACAGCAATTTTCACGTTCTCAAAATTTGCATACGCAATTCTCATATCCATATTCATCATTTAAAAAAAATTGTATTTTGTTTGATCATTTAAAAATCATTTTAACTCAAAACTTGAAGTCACGATTGTCAACAACATCTTTTATGTGAACAGACGCACTCTTTACTTGAGATTCTAATCTCAATTCCGGAGAGTAAATATTTCCATAATTTATGTTTTTTAAACGCATTTGTGTTAAAATGTTTAGTTTTATCTATGAAAGTGATCGTTTTCTTTTAAATATGACTTTATTTTCATTGAAATAAGCATTTCGCCTTGTGTCTGAAACTTAGTATCAGTTTACACATGCAGAAAGAAAAGCAATATAGAAAACTTACGCGGAAAAATGCGTGTTTTCAAAAGCAGTCTGTCATTTTCCGTTATTATGCCTGTAATATAATATTCTGCTCCTAATGGGATTTTGCGCCACTAAACACTATAGAAGAATTTTTATCAACAATTTTGAATTTTTATCAGAAAATAGCATGAATAAAGTTAAAAATACCTCATTATTTCTCTCTTGCCTGCAATAATGAAAGCTATCTAATTTTCATCATTTCGAAGAAATTTCATAAAATGCTTTTAAAGTTAAAATATAAAAGTGGGGATATTTAAAAAAAACAACAACAAAAAACAGATAGTGCGATCACATCTACAAAGGAAGAACTTTTAGTTAAAAAAAATATATGAGTAAAACTGGTTCAGCAGAAAGATCAGGGCAGATGACTGAAAAACACACTTGTGTTTTAAATATATAGATTATATAAAATTAGGAAAAATTAAATTAAGAAATTATGTTATTTTGATAAAATTATAGTAGAATGTTCTAAAGAAAGCATTAAAATTTTATTATTCGAGAGAATTTTCGACAAAAACTCTAGGAACACGATATTATTTTAAACCACGAATTATTTGTTTGCTTGTCTAACTCGGCGAAGCAAATCCATCCAGGCGAGAATAACCACTTTCTGTAATATAAATCGCTATTATTTAAATGTCAGCTCCCTTTTATAAAGACACTCTAAATGTTTGTAAAACATTGCGTTTTATCAGTATGTGATTTCGATTACATTATTTTCAAAAAAAGCCTTTTCACCTGTGAAGAATTTCAAAGCAGCTGAGGTGTGAAAATGACGCACTTCTACAAAACATAATTCAGGTTTATAATTAAAATACATGCTTTTTTATAAAATGACGTCATTTGCATCCGCTAAAGCAATCCACTTTTACAATACAGTCTTAAACTTCGTCTATAGAAAAGTGTGCATATGACGTAATTATCACGGAATAACAGACAATATTCTTGACATAGCCCATATTTTAATTTCAACTTTTTTTTCCGTTTTTAAGATATAATGGCAACAAAAACATACAGTATCTCTTATTTTCGACTATTTTCCGTTTACTTTCAATGACTTTCAATAGAAATGAGGTACATTTGTTGCCACGATAAGAAAAATGGTATTAAAAACTACAAAAAAAATTAATATCTCAAAAATAAATGGAGATACAGCTTTCAAAAAAATTGCATTTAAAAGAGCATTTTTTTCCTTATACGATGATGTAAAAATTTAACATGTGCGATGTTTAGAAGTTAAAAAATTTGCAGTAGAGAAAATTGCAAAACCAAAATTTTATTTCAAATTTCAAAGTGTTGCCATTCGCAAAATGACGTATGCGTTACGCACAGATATGTTTGTCCTTTATAATATAGATAGATAGATAATAAAATCCTAATAAAAAAGGCATTCTAAATTACTGATCACAAACTAAGTAAAGTATCATTATTGTCTTTTTAAAGTCATAATGTTACGTCAGGTACACGTGTAAATGAATTTTTTTTTCTTTTTTATCATTCAGAAGTTAATTAAACAAATTACTCTTATAATTTGGCCTTATTTAGTGTTGTTGAGAAGATTAAATTACTTCTTTTAACGGGATAGTTTTGATAATTTTTACACTTCAATGAAGGTAGAAAAAATGTTTGTATATTTAATGTTACGTCAGTTACAGAATTTTGAATTGCAATTTTTGGGACTAAAAGAATGATTGAAATAATCTGCAGATATTTGGGTATTAAGTCCTTAGTAATAAATATTTTAAATTGTAAAAATTTGTTTTAGTTTGATTGGTAAATTTTCTACATAGTTTTGAAAACAAAATTCGATGATAAAATGTTAATTCAGTTAGGATGGAATTGCCCTATATCCTCTTGAGACCCAAGCTCACATTTTTCGTGCAAATTTTACCATTTTTAGGATTAAGGCTCTTTATGGGGGCTAGAAAACTTTATATATATTCATTTATTTTTAAAACTAAAAAATATATAGATTTTTGGAGTGTCCAATATAATGGACATTGGGTTTTAGTCCTATGAAAACCATATTATTAAATTACATGATTCTGAAAGAAAAAATCTTAATTGCAAAATGTTCTTTCATTATAAATGTGTTTTTATTGTTCATACATCACATTTAAATATTGCACAATTATAGTTTTTTCATTATCAAAGAGAAAAAGTACTTTTTGATGAAATTTATTTGAAAAGTATAAATCAATTTAGTGATTTTTAAATGTTTTTTTTTTAAATGAACAAAAAAAAATCTATCACATCAATAAAAGTTTTTTTCTAAATAAAATTATAAATAGTTAGTGGCACGGTTATCACAATTGACATTTGAATGCCAAAAAGAAATAAAACGCAATTTATTTATAATCTTAAATTATTATCTTCAGTTATATTTTCTTTCATTATAAATGTGCTTTTATCGTTCATACATCACCTGTAAATATTGCACAACTTTAATTTTTTTTCATTATCAAAGAGAAAAAGTATTTTTGGATGAAATTTATTTGAAAAGTATAAATCAATTTAGTGACATTTTAAACAGTTTTTAAAAAGTAATTTAAAAAAAAATATCGCATCAATTAAAGTTTTTTCTAAAAAAAAAATTGTAAAGTTCGTGGCATGGTTATCACAATGGACATTTGGATGCCAAAGGGAATTAAAAAGAAATAAAATGCAGTTTAAATATACTCTTAAATTATCATCTTCAGTTATATTTTCTTGAAATTTTTATTTCTGTTTACATTCGATTATATTAACAAATTTAATTATAAACGACTTACAAACAGTAAAATAATATAAAAAGCTTGCATTTATTTTTTGTAGTTAAACGAATATACAAATACAAGTTGCATTTCACGCTTACTTATTTTACATGTTTACTTATTTTATTTTACACTTATCAAGGGAGATGAGATCGCTACATAGGCTTCAAAAAACTGATTTTTAGCGTCAAATTCCTATTTCTTTCACTACAAACTTTGCTGACATCAGAAGCATGTTTTTATCGTTTATACGTTACTTCCAAATATCACATAAATTCAAATTTTGCATCATCAAATAGAAAAAAAGTATTTTAACTAAGAAACGTGTTGATCAATTTAGTAATAATAATAAAAAGTTTATAGCATTTTTTTAAACACTTCTCGACAAGAATAATTAGTTTTTTTAGAATAATAATAATAAATAGTGGCACAGCTACCGCAATTGGCAAGTAAATGCCAAGAAGAAGTTTAAAAGAAATTAAAATGAGTTTATTTAGAATCTTAGAACGTTATCTTTAATTATAGTTTCTTAAAGTTTTTCTGCTAATTAAATATAATTAAATGTATTATTTAAATTATAAGTAGTATATTATCAGAAAAATAATACCAAAAATAGTTATGATTAAGAATAAAACATAATAAAGGCTTAATTATCTATATTTACCAAATGCAGCACAAAAAAAAAAAAAAAAAAAAAAAAAAAAAAAAAAAAATCATTGAAATCCAAAATTTAACAATGTACTGATTCAGAACAAGCATTTTATCAGTAAAATTATACATTTTTAGGATAATATATTAATATTTTTTTTATTTATTTAAAAATATATATTATCTACTTCGGTATCTATTATTTGTTTCAATACTGTGTTGATTTTTACGTAAAAACTAATGTCTCTCTTCAGTATACGAAAAGAGTCTAATATGAATAAAAACAACTGATGAAGACCCAGGTTCCAATATAATGGACATTAAAAAAAAAAGTTGTTTATTCTCTAAAATTTACATTAGATTACTTTAACTGCGATGTCATTTCATTCTTACAACACTTAATATTAGATGTATGTAGCATTAATATCAAAATACTTTTAAAAAGTATTGAAAAATAGCGTTAAAACTGTTTGCTTACCTTCAACAGTCTTTCTCTTGTTGCCTGCCACTTTCAAATGATTAAAAGACATATTTAGTTGCAATTTTTTTATTATTTCGGCGTACAGATAGCAGCACCAGACTATCTAGTATAATGGACAGCAAGTATTTACAGGTTCCCACTGAAATTAAGTATTTTACATAAAAAATAAAAATGTCCAATACAATGGACGCGGGGTCTCAGGAGGATATGAGGACGCCAGAAGCCAAGGGGTATAAGTGACAAAATTGAAAAAAAAAATGAACTTCACAGACGGACTGGAAATATGATTTTTTCTTTTCAGGTAAAGAAATAAAAGTGATTTTCTAATTATGTGTTGTGTTTTAGAGATCAACCACTTTTGCTGAATAATGATCAATATTGATTAATTATAAATTTAAAAAAAAATGTGCACTCTATTTTTTCACATTTATTGAAATAAGAGTGAAACAAGCAGCAGTGTCTTAATTCAATTCAGTCAATTATTATTGATGTTCAACTTTAACGTCAATTATCTTTGAACTCAATCGAACTGAATCGTCCAAATCGAAATTTTGTCACTTGTAACCCTTGCCTTCTGATGCCCTCATATAGAATTGCTCCTTAATTATATATCTACTAGAATAAATAGTTTTTTATGCTTTGTCTTACTACACAAAATTAACTGTAGCATAAAGTACAGCCACGTGAATGATGTTAAAAAAAATTGTGTTTCTGTAAAAAAAAAAATATATATATATACAAATATATGATGTATCGGGCCATTGCTGATTTTCCCTTGTAGGAAGTGATAAGTTTCTAAAAATGACAACACTTGCCTTGAAAAATTAAATTTTTTTACGAGAAACTTTTTTAATGAAAATCTACACTTTTGGGCGAATAACACATATAGTTAATTATATATAATTTTTATTTTCAAGTACAATAAAATTATCTACGGAAAATTGTTATAGTTTTTAGACTTTATATTTCCCTTTCTTTTTGAAGATACTATTTTAACTTTAGAAAGTTTTAGGGGATAAACTTCATTAAGTAAAAACATTTCCCTACAGTACAGTATTATCTTTATTTTTAATCTCGGTGAAAGAAAAATATTTTGGTAAAAACCAGATAAAAAGGGATGTAGGGTATAAAATTGTAAAGTTTTATCACGTCTATGGACGTGCTTCTTAAAATCTATTGTTTGTTACTATGTGTGAAAAAAAAAGCTTAGACTATAAGATTTTTTCCATAAATGGATGTTAAATAAATAAATAAATAAAATATTAAATAAAATACATACAGATATATAATTGATCAATTGTCATTGTACTAATATATTATGCAATAATGTAATCTACTAATGCATTACTTCTAACAAAAAAATAATACTCGCTATTTTATAATCATTATTGATTTTATAAAAAAAACTGAGTTCATTGCATATTTTTTATTACAATATCATATTTCATTTGAACCTTTTTACGTGCGTTCGTAATTATATAAATAGGTAGCACTTATAGTCGTCGTCTGATCCGTCTGTCCGTCTGTCTGTCTGCATATAACAGAGCAAAAACCACCCAACCGAATCGTCTAAAATTTTAAGTATATAATTGCTGCAAAATTTTGTAGAGTCATTTAAAATTTTATCAAAATCGGGTGTATAGTTTAATGACAGGGACATTCAAAACTTTACTGTTACATTAAGGTCAATGGGGAAAAAAATATTTCAAGTGCATTTTCGAACAGAATGAAATGGATATACACATATGAAGTGCACTAAAATATACATTCAGTATACTATGCGGTGCCAAAAATATTTATAAAACTAGTTATAGTATGAACGTACCTCATTTGCCACGTTTGACGTGGCAAATGAATGATTGTTGTGAATCCAAGGTTTAGGGGGTAACGTAAACATTCCCTCTCCAAATTTTTCTAGAAACCCGTGGCTCAAAGTATACGGTCAGAAGAACTATCTCAAGTTATATTTTATCCATTTCTTTTTTTTTTAATTATTTTGTTGAAAGAACATAGATTATTCAATGCAATTCCATTTTTATGTTTACTTTTTCTTTCTCGATGTGCAGATCTTACGTGCATTCTGAATGTTCTGTTTGGTATGTAGATAAAGCTTGTATGATAGCAATATATATATTTTTTTTAGATTCAAAGCCTGTTTTGAATATGTTTCGGATGTTTTAAAATGTATTGAATAAATTTTTATAGTTACAGTCCTGGATAACAGATTGTACTAAATCTGCCGCAAATCGTCGTATAAATATGCGACTGGTACCATTCGATTAGTAATAACGTCTAGTAATTAATGATATACTTAATTTTTCTTAGAAAATCATCTATATATAGAAATTGTAACAAGCTTGAAAATCTTCAATCAGGAAATCATTTAGTAAAGTAGTTTACGAATTGTGTAATTTTAAAGTTAGAAATCCCAATGTTTAACTTCTTGCTAATCGCTGCAAAACAGATTGCAATGCATCTAGTTTTTTTATTCATAATTGAAAAGTATTTGACGAAGTAAGCTGTAATTTTGAATTCACATATTTGAAGTTCTAGTAATCGATTTCTCCTATAAATTTCATAGCTTATAATAAAGTATTCTGGTGGATATCCTTATACGAACGACAAATAATTTCAAGAAATGCATTTTTTGAAATTATTTTCCGAAAAAAATATTAATTGTAGCCTATAATTTTCATTAATAGAAGCTGATTTCTAGAAGCTTCAAATAGGGAAATCCATAGTTCAACATCATTCCGTTAAATAGATTTTGAGTTTTGCTGAAACAAATCTACCAGCTTTGAAATCCGTTTTGGAACAATTAAAAATGACATTATCATCAATATTTACAAAGTTCAAACTTGAATAATTTCTAAACAATTTAACTAATTAATGAATATTTAATGACAAATCTATTTATTTCGGTAATCACTAAAGCGTAGGTATGAGAAATATGTAGGCCGCTTAATATTAGAAATGTATCATACAAATTACAACGATACGCTTATATCGTAACGATGGTGTAATAATACGATAAAAAAGCATTTCTAAACGAATACTGCATTTTTAGCATATGGTAGAGTGACCAGCTACTTGTGATCGGAACAATTATGGAAAATTATGTTAATTTAGAGGCATTATAATACCAGCTTTTTTTTTTTAATTACCATAGTTTTTTTTATATAAACTCGCATTTTATTTTAATACGTAAACAATTGATACACGTTTTATAAATAAAAATGACATTAATTCCGGGTTTAAAAACCTTATATACGAGTAAATAAATCGAAAGTTAATGCCATGTTATCGGAATATTTTTTTTTCTCACTTTGTATTTTTAAAGCAATTAAATCAGTTCTTTTGATGACTTGTACTGGTATATTTGTGACTTCACTTGAGGAGCTCATGGCTATTGACTGTGAAAGAAATCATCCAATTTTAACGCTTATAATTTTATTTGTCTATTATTTGGTCAACATAGCGGTTTGCTTTTAAACTATCCCTTTACATGCGAGTCGTTAGAAAAAACAACAATCAATATTTGAATTTAAAAAATGGTACTTTTCGGTTAGCCGGGCGCCAGTGTTACATATACATATTTATATACATACATGTATGTAAATATACACATATATACATATACATATATTGTATATATACATATATATATATATATATATATGTGTGTGTGTGTGTGTGTGTGTGTGTGTGTTTATATTCTATACATAGTTGTATATATACATATAGATGCATATATAACACTAGTGCCAGGCTAACCGAAAAGTACCTATAAATTATACAAAAATAAAGTAATAGATCTGTTTACAACTATTTGCAAGACACATTTTTTCAAAGGATATTTTTTTTTCAGATTTATCTAATTTTAACTAGTCTAATTCTGTAGAAAAAAAATTCTTTTAAATATAAAAAGTTATGCGAAACATTTAGATTAACGTTATCATGTTTTTAAACGAAAAGAAAAATGCATTTTTTTTTTTATATATAAAAGTAATCTCTGTTCATTTACGCTTTTTTTTTCAAAAACAAATTACAGTTTATTAAAACATAAGAACAAAAGACGAAAAGAGAATAATGAGGAAAAATTATATTGTTAAATGGAAAAAAAAATATGTATTGTTATACATAAGAGGTGGAACTGTCGAAATGCAATGAAAATAAAAGTGTGAAAAAGATGTGCTTCATGGAATTTATGATAATCATAAAAATAAATACAATAAAAAATAAATATTGCATTGTGTAGTCCAGTTAAAACATATATTATTTTTAACAAAAGTCACCAAAATACCACTTCCATTAACTTAAACTTTTCAAATAATAATTAATTTGAAACATGTAATCTAGATAAATAATTATGATGAAGTTATGAAACAAGGTTCTGATCTTTGATATTACGCAGTAAAATATCATTAACAAAATTGCGTCAGTTTGACATAATCACAATATTTCTTCAGTGAGATCTAAATATTAAGTTATTTTCACTGCCACAAGATTTATATCCGTACTTCTCATATTCATAATTTAATAGGACATAAGTTATTTATAAATATATTTCCAAACTTGACTTTTGAAAGAAGATCATTGAGCATATGTCGAGTCGCTCGAAATTTAAATGTTTGACTTTATCTATTGACGGTACTTATAAGTACCATTAAAAAAACGTGTTGTAAAATTCACTGAATACACTGATTAGTTGTAAAAACAATTTAGAATGAGGTATAGATACATTAATTTACCTTGTTCCAAAAGCATTATGGGTTACATAAAAGAAAATATTTTTTAAAAGATGATTTATTTTGCCTTTGCATCTTTTCAGCTTTCTTGGCGGTGGGAGGGGGGGAATTTTTCAATTTGAAAATATTTCTATATTTCTATCGTAAGATCATTATATTTCTACATTTCGTAATTCTAAAAAGTACTAAGAAAAATATTTAAAATAAAAGATTTGAGTGTGGTTACATACATTGCACAAAATCCCTATAAATTCAAATTTAATTCATCCTCCTAAATCCTTCAATTCATCTTAAATCCTTCTAAAATTTATTAAATGATTATGTAAATCTTCTAATGTAGTTTCAATTGACTAAAATGCTTTAGAAGTTACCATTTTCATGAATTCATAATTCAGTGCATAAAGGGTTAAGTAATTGCTCGCTACATTTTTAATTTTAGATTTCCATTTTCTTTATTATTAATGCAAAA
This sequence comes from Maratus speciosus, assembly GCA_963932465.1. Classification (NCBI taxonomy): domain Eukaryota; kingdom Metazoa; phylum Arthropoda; class Arachnida; order Araneae; family Salticidae; genus Maratus; species Maratus speciosus. The sequence continues at coordinate 387,819,794 of OZ010788.1, read as the reverse complement.
TTATTCCATGATAATTTTAACGTTGGCTATTTATTTATTTGTTACATTTTCCCTGACCATTCCAATACATATTTGCGCATTTTCTTATTTCTTAGCAGTAGCTCTTGGGTACTTTCGCAATGTGTACTCAGAAATAATCTAAGAATGCATTTAGCATAGACAACAGATAAAATATAGTTGCTCGTTTTAAAATTATTTCTTTACAAATCCGAAATAAAAATAGAAAACTCAAGTCAATAATTTATGATTCTGTTACAGAAAAATAATATATTAGATCGTATTTCAAACTCTTTGCAGAAAAAAAATAATAATATTCATTTCACTGCATTATCTAATCTTTACAAAATTACTTCTGAAAAGAAACGTATCTAAAACTATAAAATTATACTGCGGATTTTAATTACCGTAAGAGTTTGTTACAACATAACTTTTAAATAATAAAATGTACTTTATGAATATTTTATTTTTATTTTTTTCTGAAACCAGTCATAGTTTTTTGAAATCAATGTATTGCAATACTTTATTAAAACTAAGAACCAATATTTAGTTTCATTGTCGGATTTTTCAAAAAGTAAAATCTAGCATATTTTAAAGTGAATAGATACATACAGTAAGACATTTAAGCGAACATGCCTACACTTATAACATTTACGTATAATAAATTTTTAATGAGGTTTATGCTAACACGTCACAAATCTGCTTAGCATTTTATTATTCGAATTTAAAATTTTCAGCATATTGTTTTAGAATCATAAAGTGTTGGCTACTGTTGGATTTTTAACAAGTAAGTATAACGAGCAGTGTATTTTGTCGCCTTGTGTGCTTTAAATTTATTCCAGGATTTTTTCGAACAGTGTCATTAGGGAGTTACGTAGAACATTTGATGTCAGTTTAAACTTATGAAAGACACAATGATGTTTAAAACAACTTTTAAGAATGGATTTATAAATTTACCTATAAAAAGTAAAATTAATTATTTTAATAATGAATTTTGAATTTTAAAGATGAATTTATGAATTTTTCTATAAAGATTATAATTTATTATTTTTAAACTATTTATTTTACACGTTAATAAAAAAAGATATTTAGTTATTGTTTCTGTGATTTTATAGGTACTAGGGGAACGTACCCGGGCTTCCCGGGTCATAGAATATAGGTGAAAACCAATTTTTTAATTGAAAAATAATTTTTTTTACATGCAATATATTTTTTAGATTGCCCACTAAAAATAAAAAAGCATTTTTCATATGAAAAATATGAACTATACAACCAAATAAACTTTTGAAATTTCTCAAAAGCGATTTTTTCGTTTTAGCCGCATGCTGCGAATTATTAGCCCATGATTTTGCCGCTTACGGCATCCTTTTATTTTCTGATAATTTCAGAGCTATAAGAGCGTAGTTCAATTACATGTCTATTAAATTTGTGTTTTATTTATATTATTTTATTTATTTAATCATAGATGAAGTTTTATTTTTGTTTACGGAATATTAGTCGAAAGAAAATAATGAACTCTTTATGTTGCTTTAAGCTCAAACTGATTAATCTTTCTTAATCGAGTTCCATTTGATAGAGATTTCAATATTAACCTCTCAAATCTGCAATCACCGTTTTTAAAAAAACTGGTATTTTAATTTGATCATTTTAACTCAAAAAGTGAAGGCGCGATTGTCAGCAAAATCCTTGCATGTGAGCAGTTGACTCTTAACTCGAGATTCTAATTCAGTACCGGAGAGTAAAAATTGCCGTAATTTATGGTTTTTTTACGCATTTGTGTCAAACAGTTTAGTTTTATATGAGAAAATCGTCGTTCTCTTTTAAATACGTCGTCATTTTCACTTACTTAAGCATTTCACCTTGTGTCTGAAACTTAGTACACATTCAAAAGGAAAAACAAATATGGAAACTTTATGAGAAAAATGCGTGTTTTTAATTTTCCGTTCAAAATATTATGTCCCTAATGGGATTTTGCGCCATTAAATCCTACACAACATTTTTTATCAGAAATTTTGAATTTTTTTCAGATAATCACATGAATAAAGATAAATAAACCGTTTATTTCTCTCTTCTCTGCAATAATGAAAGCCATGTCATTTTTAAAATTCAAATATAATAATGAGATATTTAAAAAAAAAAAACAGCTAGTGCGGGCTCATCTACAAATGAACAGTTTTCAGTTAAAAAAATTATTAGTAAATTTTCTTCAGCAGAAAGCTCAGGGCAGATGACTAAAAAACATTCTTGTGTTTTAAATATATAGATTATATAAAATTATGAAAAATTAAATTAAGCAAATTATGTTGTTTTGGTAGAATTACAGTAACATGTCTTAAAGAATAGCAATAAAATTTTATTAGTAAACAGAATTTTGAACAAGAACTTGGGGAACATGATATTATTTTAAACTTCGAATTATTGCCAAGATCTTCTTTGATTGCTTATCTAGCTCGGCGAAGGGAATTCATCCAAGAGAGAATCATCAAGTTCTGTAACATAAATCGCTATTTTTCGTACAAAGAGCATGCACACTGTATGTTACTGCTCTTCCATAAAGTCACTCTAAATATTTGTAAAATTTTGCATTTTATCAGTGTGTGATTTCTATAACGTTATTTTCAAAGATAAAGCATTTTCGCCTGTGATTATTTTCAAAACAGCTGCTGTGAAAATGACGAACTTCAACAAAACATATTTAAGTTTTAAGAATTTAAATACGCTCTTTTTTAAAAAAATAACGTCAATTGCATCCGTTAAAGCATCCTACTTTTACAATTCCGTCTTAAACAACACCTATAGAACGGTATGCAAATGACATCATTATCGCGGAATAATACACACAGACTCAGCAGAAAGCAATGACGTCATTTAAGAAACTAGGCAAAACAATCTCGTGTATCTAATTTTCTTATATGACTTCATTTTTTTGTTTATAATAGCTCTACGTTTTATCAGAAGTAATTCATTTATATTTTTTCAAAATTCCGGAAATGTTAGGCACGGATTAATAAAATTGCATTCTTTAAGATTTTCGATACGAATTCAGTAAATGCGGAGAAAATAAGTCACACAAATATTTTTTTTTAAATACATTTTTGTAAAGAGAAAGTGTTGTATCGTTTGTAAAGTTAAATTTCAATAAACTAAAAATCATTTAATTGCTAAATAAAAACAAAATAAAGCCAAAACTCAACGGTTTTTTATAACAGACAATATTCTTCACATAGAAAGTATTTTAATTTTTTTTTTCAGTTTTTATGAGAAAAGGGCAACAAACAGATACAGCTATCTACTATTTTCCTTTTTTCACTATATTTTTTTTCCTTTTAGCCCTATATTTGTCATATTAGTTAAATGAAATAATTATAAGGAACAGTGAGGGACTTCCTTGAATTAGTGAATCAAATTTTTGCAACAAAAAAGTTGTGTAACATACATATTAAACAAAATAAAGAGGAGTCTTTTTAATCTCTAATGAAATAATCATTATTCAGCAGTTTAAAAATATTTCTCTTCTTACTCGTCCAAGACTCTTACTCGTCAATCACACTTTTTGTAATGTGGGTTACAGAATTTGACAGAAACTTCCAATCAGAGCAAGCGCTATGTGTATGACCCTCTTCTCTTTTAAATGAATACGACTGCAAATAAATCTGTTGTGTATTTTTAATTTATCTATATTAGTATAAGCTAGGATAGCGACAATATCAGCTATATTGTGAAATATCTCTTTTTACATTGTTTGTAACTGCACTGTAAACAAAATCTATAAGGTTACCAAGAATCTTCTAGGAAACTGTCATGCATAGAACATTTTATGTAACTGCAACAAAAGACGTTCATGTAACAGATACACGTTTGCACTATAAAACAAATAATCTGTAACATTACTAAGAATTTTTTAGGAAACTAGGATGCCTAGAACTTTTTATGCAACTACAATAAAAGAAAACCCTGCAATTATCCCGGTTACCGATAAAATTTTATTTAGCATACAGATTGTTGTAGCTTTACCAACCTAGATTTGTAGATTTACATGTTTTTTTCTGTACAATGATCCCCTTTACATTTATGTAAGTTAAAATAATACTTTTAAAATTCTCATCAATTAAATTGTACGTGCCATTTCTGTCCTTTTCCTTTTCACTTGCACACAGACGTAAGCATAGAAGAAAATCTTAACAGACAGTGATTTCCGTTAATATAAAAAAATATACATATATAAATGAATTCCTTTTGCATCACTGCCGACAACATGTAATACATATATTGTGGTTAGCGCAGAGCTGCACACTCTAAATTCTCTCATAGTTTTAAGCTCGTATTTGCATCATATATCACCCGTTTCTCATAACACATAACTGCCAGATGCCCTGCTGAGTAATACAAGTCTTTGTCTAAAATTCTGTAACGTACATGAAGGAAGTATGTGTAATGCTATTTTCTCATCTATTCCGCCTGATCACAATAATTCATTATCTTACAACCGTAAAAGCCCGTTATGGCGTGCAACGTAACTCCTGTGAATTATTTCCCTTTTCTGCCAGTACTTTATCTACTCATTCACATTCTCGTCAATGTCTTAAGTGTTCTAATCTTGTACCCGCCAATCGGTGGGTGTTTGTAACTGGGCCGTAACTTTCCCTCCTAGCATTGCAGACGTCAACTAAAGCGACTTCGGTGATTGCCCTTTGGGAAAATCTTCCACTTCCCCCCTCTCTCTGAATTTTCACGGTCCTTTAAAAGTTTTAATAAAAGATTATAAGTCTTCTAAAATGTTGTTGGAGTTTTTAGAGGTGCTTCTGGACCTTGGTAAGGAAACATACGCCATACAGATTTTTGAAGCTTTTACAAAAACTAGATTTTTAGTTTTACATCTTTATTTTTTTTACAGTGTATATATATATATATATACACTGTATATGGTAATATAGCTGGTAATATAGCTTTTCCATTCTTTTCCATGTTGCTTTTAAATCGTAGAATATTTTTTCCTTCGAGCACACAAAATGATGAATTATTCTTCTGACCTATTAAAACGAATACTTCATTATATTTTATACAACATGGAAAGGTTAGGGTTAGGCAGTCTAAGAGACGCTGCTCAGGGCCGGCTAGTTCTGCCCCTTAGAGCTTAACGTCTCTCCCGGTATGTTCCTCGACACGTTGGGGCTCGTTAGTGAGTGCAGTTCTGTCTGGCCATATGCAGACGGACATACAGAACAGGCGCAAGGGGCGACGCCCACCCGCCAAGGGCGGCCACGCACCACCGACCACAGAACCAAGAATTTATTTGAAAAACAAAGTGTTTACAAAAAAATGGCGAATGCCTGCCTGCCAGGAAAACTCCTACTCGCGACAGAGGGCGGAAGTATAAGAATATTTAAGATAAAAAGAAAAAAAAGTTAATATATCACTGCTCCTAGCCGCCAAGGGACGAACCCCTCTCACGACAAGGGACGGCAGGAAGGAAAAATAATGATTTGCCTTGCACAAGTAAGATGGCACGAGCAGATACTTAAGCGTCCATTATAGATGTATCACTGGATTAAATGGTGGGAAGCACGAGCAGAAGCTCTTGCGTTCGTAAGAGACCACACACTTGATGGATAGGAGAATTTATTCGAGAAAACAAAGAAGATTGGATGCTGGTGCTGTTTAAAGCTTGATGTGGGCAGTGAGACTGGATAAGCAGAACCAGAACTTAGGTTAAGTTTGTTAGGTAAGTAAAGAAATTGTGAATGTGTTTTAATATGTTGAGTAGGAGGCTGCGTGAAAGGACTTTTTGGATCCAGTTGACTGGCAGTATGTCTGGACGCCTCAAGTGCCAGCGTTGCGTGATAGTACAACTGTAACACGGGTGACTTGGAGTGCCAAGTTCACCGCATTCGCAAGTGGCAGTGGATCTTATCTTGAAGCTGTCCAGATATGGCATGAAAGGGCCATGTCCTGTTAAGAAGATGGTTGTGTAGCGTGTTAAGTTGTAAAGTGTGAGAGAAACTTTAAGAATTAGCTTATATGTGCGCCTGCCCTTGACTGAGGTATCCCAGCGTTCCTGCCATCGCGTCAGTATCCTTTCTCTAAGGACCCTTTTGAACATGGAAAGGCTAGTGTTTCACCGATTCTAAATCTATATTTCCTATATTTGTAAAACTCTATTCTAGAAATAAAAAGGGCGAAAAGAAGTTCAAAGCTTATTCTTAGTACCAGCGTATTATTATTTACTAACTCTTATTATCCTTTTCTTTTATACATCCTTAAAGTTTCTGAGAAAACTAAATGATTGAATAAATCTGTTTTATTTTACGTGTATATTGTTTTAGTCCTAGTAATTCATTCCTTTAAACCCCAAAAAATATTTCAAAAAGCTACGGGTCAAGCAAACTAATTATTAATGTTCGATATGTTTTGCTGCTTCCACAAGCAAAGAAGAAGAAAATACTGATAGAAAAAACGAACAATTTAAAATAATTTCTCATTATTTTCTATGAAAATACTTACTGGATTTAAAAGTCTCTTATTTGATTGCTTTACAAGCTTTTAATAATCTGCGTTCATTTAATGTGGGTCCAATTTCCTTATAGATCGGGCAACGGCTCTAGAGAGCATCACCTTATGGAGTTGCCGGCTGAAATTCTAGGATTATACAGAACTCGATTAGCATATTAAAATGCAACTGGAATGCCAAGTCATACCTTAATGAAACACCTGTTGACGCAGTTTTAGTTGGTTGATCTGTAGGTTTATCATTGTGTTTCCCTGCACCCAAAGGTATGAAAACATGGACGAATTTAAGGGGGAAACATAATGATAAATCTCCCAGTCAACAAAAAAAAAAAATCGGATTTGGATGTGTTTTCCACCAAGGTATGACTTGGCAGACTTGTTGCATTTTAATATGCAAGTCGAGATTTAGCTAATATTGGAATTGACATCGTCAACTCGAAGAGTTGAAGGTTTATGCAGACGCCTCCCGGTCTACTAGGTTGTTCTTATCTTCCCTAAATTTTACATTTTCCTAATTTAAACATTTCGACAAATGCATAATTGGTTGAATTGGTTTTAAACACCAGTTATTTAAAAATGCACTTAAAGTTAATTTTATAAATAAGGTTTAGTATTATATATACTAATATTTTCCTATAATATTCTTTTACTATTCATAAAACAATTTTAATGACAAGATTCATAATAGAAAATACTTAAATTTTTCTTCTTAACTCATATTTACTTGTTACGTCGGATTATGGAGATATATTACCTTAAATGTATTTATAATTAAAATATTCACAATTTCTAATTTTTTTAAGCAATTTCTTATTAGCTGTTTCCTTCATAGCTATTGTATGACTGAGCACGATTTTTATGTAAAATACAAACTAAATGTTTAAAAAAAAATATTATTTTTCATAAGATTTCTTTCCAAATATATACTAGAAGGGAAATCGGGATTAAAATTAATCTTTTTTTACGTTGATGCATTTTAATTTAAATAATTCAACTTAATGAAATAGATTTTCTGAAATAGATTTTTACCGTTTATACATACATTTCAAATAATGTGAACCTGTAGTTTAATTGCATTTTAGTTGACACTGTTTTTAGACTTAATCGTAACTTGATAATTGTAAACAAAAGTTCTACAGTTAAAAGTTTAATAGCACCATTAAAATGTCGGAATTTTCTACAGTAAATGTATTTGTTATAGCTAGTTAAAGGAAATAAAATCCTTTCGGTTTATAGTCGGGATAGGGACCGGCTGCATATTAATTGTTTGTTTGTTGTAAAATTGTATTCGAATAAAGGCAACAGAGACGTTTTTAACAGAATTCGATTATCAGATACCAAAAAAAAAGTAACTCCTGGTTTGTTTGATTCTTTCTTAACATTTTTTCAAATAATTAAAAATTTCAAATAGTTAAAAATTTATTAAGAAATAAGTGAAAAACGTTAAATAGCAGAAATTCCGAATGTGTGCATACGAAAGTGTGCAGACATCTGTTCTGGAGTTTATAAGGTTCCATCATCAATGCAAATGTTTAAAAAATTATATAAAAGGGAGCAGATAGCTTTTTCGGAGCTTCTAAATCTTTGCACTGATTATGGAGCTTGCACACTTTTCTCACACTTTTGTATACACATATTTACAGTTTGGGCTGTTTAACTTTGTCCATTTACTTTATACATTCAAATCCAATACCGATTTTCATCAGGGATTATTGTACCTACAAAAGGGGATTCGTATATGTTTGTGCTGCTATATTTCATTATTGTAAAAACTCATAATATAGTTCCCCCCAGAAATTAAAAAAAAAATTTAGAAACTATATTATGAGTTTCTACAATAATACGCAGACATATACAAGTCCCCGTTTTTCGGTACAATAATGCTTTTAATTTTTAATATTGAAAAAAAATTATTAACTAAAATATTGTTGATAGTAAAATTTAATCAATAGCAATGAAGAAATAAGACAAATTTTATAGCTTTTTCAATAGATATAATCATAATTTACATTATTGAACTCAGTTATCAGAAAACAAACGATATCAGAAGAACATCAATTTCCAGCCGAGGGGTTCGCGCTCATGTTCCTTTTAGAGATTGAGAATTTCTTTTTCTGGTACCTTAGATGACTCGGCCATCTCGACATTGCTCAACCAACTGCTTTTAACGACAGAAAAGCGCCATCAAATGGTCATTGCGCATGCTTAGACCAGCAGAATTTACTATTAAAAATTCGTCTCTCTTTTTTAAATATATAGATTACTATTTAGAAATCACTTTGTAAAGAAGAGGAAATTAATAAAATATCAAATTTCCAAAAACAATTACGCATTTTTAAAAAAAAATAAATTTTCTTTTTAAGTGCTAAATGAACAGATTCATACAATAAGTACAGTTAAAATGAAGAAGATTTTTATATTTTTGCGCAAATATATGAATATCTCATAGATGAATATCTCACCATTAAAGTAACACATTGCAGTTTTTATTTAATGAATTTCATTAGAAATATTCGGTTTATTTGATATTCATCTCACTATTATTACTTGAGACCTGTCATTAAGCATTCTGGATTTTCGCAATCATAATATATTCTTTAATGATGTAAATCTCTTTTTTAAATAAAGAATTCATAATATTTTGGTTACTTTCTGCTTAGCTGTTTCAATTAGTAGAATGGAGCAAAAATGCAATTAGCGATAATGAGGAAATCTAGCTTCAAATTTCATTGAAACGTTTTTTTACAACAATGCACTATTGCTAAATTGAGTAGTGTGGAATTAAATTATGTTTTTTGGCAAATAATTAAGACACTAAATTATTTTTCTTTATGTGCTTTTTTTCACGATATTTTATTTTTCAGATTGTCATATTTTCTTGTGAATCATTAAAGACGATTATATATGTCTGTATTTATTAGTAAAAAGTTCCTGAAAGGTTACCAGCTTTAACACTTAATTTAAAAAAACAAAACAAGAAACAAATATAACTAGTACATCTAAAAAAATTATAAAGGATTTAAAAACTTGTTAAAGAGATGACATGCAATTATTAAACGAATGATTGTTAAATATTACGATTTATTATAAAAGAAGGATGACATCAAATTATGTTGGTTTCCAAAAGTTAAGAAATAGTGACCGGATGCTTTCGGTTGTGCATTTTTTGTTGAATATGTACCACGTATTCTTCACGTATTGTCCTTGAATTTCGAAAATGTAGAGAATATGTTTAACTTCATATATTTTCATAATGAGTTAGTCGCGGTGACAATCAGACTACCAACAATAAATTTAATAATAAAATAATGTTTGCGATCACCCATGTAACAGAAAATACTCAAAATGGTCTGCCACGGTACCAAATGACTATATGAGTCCTGTTTGACAGTCGTGTGCATTTGTGTAAGTATAACACATATTTTCGTGAAGGTGTTAACGTTTCTCTAAAAAATTCATTTATACATATATATATATATATATGTATATAGAATACAGAGCTTTCAACCATATTTAACACCCCTTTCCAAAAACCTAAACTAGTTGGATATGCCAATCCCAAAACTTTCTTCTATCTTATACATCTTAATATTTCAAAAACTAGTTACACATGTTAATACTTCAATATTATTAGTTCAATACTATACCAACTTTGATTTTTATCATAAATTTCTGCTTCAGTCAATTAAACAGACAAAAAACAAATATATCATTATATTTGTTAAAATTAATAGTTTTCCTCATTCTGTTGCTATTAGGTGTTTGCGAATAGCCGACTTAGCAGAAAGGGAGTTCCTGCCGCTGCACGAGCAGCTAATGGACAACATAACTAAGAAAAATCAAGAAAAGTATACAAAAATCGCTATCACAGAGCCCCTTTACCGCGCAACATTTCGAAATTCAAGAGGATCTGATGGCCAAAGCCAAAAACATGCACAAAAAATTTGGTTCAATTGTATGCTAATTTTATACACTTTTAACAATAAAGAAAAATAAAGGTACAATAAAGAAAATGGCACAAATATCGCTATTACAGAGCCCCCTTCCGGCATTTCCCACATTTCATTGATGAATTCAGGTAACATCGTATTGAGGAACCACTTTTCAATAACAAAATAAAATATAAAATTTCTACTGTTAATTCTGCATTTTTAGCAATTATTTCAATGCCATTAAAACGCATTCAAACCATATCTTTAGAGAAAGAAGAAACGACGTTACAGTGGATTAAAAGTTAAATAGCTTGGAAAGTGAATTGCGAAAAAGAAAATTTCAGGTATAAAAGAGACTCATTTCCACGTTTATTGCGTCATCAAAAACTTTTTTTTAAAAACTTTTTAAAGGAAATACTCTGATTTGAGATTTCAAAGCCACAAGCTCTGTCGAAACTTTTGTCCACAATAATGCCTTCATAAAATGTAATTAACTAAAAGGGAGGGGAGGGGGAGAAAGATGAAAATATGACAATGTTCATTCATTGCATGACATTAAAAATGCATTAAAAACATACAATACGTTTGTAGTTGCTTCTCTACTTATTATTTTGTTGTTGCGTACTAAAACCATTCATAGCTGAAACTGCCATCCCCGCTTCTTGAACTTAGCGCTGATGAACTTTGAAACAAAATGGTGTTCCCTTTGCAAACTCCACAGAAGCTAGGCTAGTGAAGTTGAGTTAGAAATTTAGTATATTAGCCAGCAAAGAAAGAAACAGTGGACCATCAGCTGGAAAAAATATGGCAGCCAGCACTGCCATCAGCGGTACAGTACAATAGTGCCATTACTTAAACCTGTCGAAAAGTGTCCGTGCGGAATGCAGCTGGCCCATCAGTGATGGCCAACAGCAGGCCAGCATTGGTATGCCATCACATTACTTTAATCCGCCATTTTTCCTGCAGTGCTGGCACCTATCTCACTGCTATTCCTTTGCTGGCCCAGCACTTTCCATTACAAAAATTTCTTATAGAATTCTATAAAGAAAAAACAAAGTATTATGGCTCATTTCTATAAGCTAGTTTCACCAAGAGCTATAGAAATATCTGTTGAAGTGTCTATAGAAATATTTGAACTCGCAGCGGTTTCCATGTGGTCACGCTCCCAAGTGATAACCGCGCTCGATACCGTTTGGCAAACGTAATCGGGCATGAAGAAGTACTTTCAGCGTGTGCTACGACCACTCGTGGTTTTCAAGCTCTCATTACAATATTTCAAGTTTGCTTCTTTTGTGATTTACGTTCCCAATCATTAAACTGGTATAGAAATTATTGCATTGTATAGAAATCCTATATATTTTATACGCGTTTTTTTACTTTCTTGTATCTTCAATCGAAGAAAGTATTGTAATCGAAATTTTTTCGACTTCCGGTTTTCGACGGTTTTACATGTTTTAGGGATCAGAGATCCCAAAAAACATGTTTTTAGAAAATGTCTGTCTGTCCGTTCGTGCGTCTGTCCGTGTGTCCGTGTGTCTGTTGCCATTGTACCATCAAAAAGTGTATGAAGTTATGTATAGAATTGAACCAAATTTTTATTTTAAGTTTTTGGCTATGACAAGCAGGTCCTTCCTGAATTTGGAAAAAAATCGCCGGGAGGGGGCGCTGTAATAGCGATTTTTGCGTGATTTTTGTGCCAATTTGAATATTGTACCATCGAAAAGGGCATGCAGTTATGCATAGAATTGAATTAAAATTTTTCTGTTTGTGTTTGGTCATGGCACGAAGGTCCTCCCTGACTGTAGAAAAATTCCGCCGGAAGGGGGCGCTATAATTGCGATGTCTGAACGATTTTCATTATTGTACCATCGAAAAGTGTATGAAGTTATGCATATAATTGAACCAAATTTTTTGTGTATGTTTCTGGCTATGGGAAGCAAGTCCTCCTTGAATTTGAAAAAAAATCTGCCGGAAAGGGGCGCTGTAATAGCGATGTCTGCGCCATTTTCATTATTGTAGCATCGAAAACTGTATAAAATTATTCATAGAATTGAACCAAATTTTTCGTGTATGTGTAAGGCTATGGTCCGTATGTCCTCACTGAACTTGAAAAAAATTCCCCAGAAGGGGGCGCTATAATTGCGATGTCTGACTACTGATATAATACTGATGTAATACTGATATTTGTGCCATTTTCTTTATTGTACCATCGAAAAGTGTATAAAATTATGCATACAATTGAACTAAATTTTTTGTGCATGTTTTTGGCTTTGGCCATCAGGTCGTCTTGAATTTGGAAATGTTGCGCGATAAAGGGGCTCTGTGATAGCGATTTTTGTATACTTTTCTTGATTTTTCGTAGCTTTATTGTCTATCAGCGGTTCGTGCAGCAGCGGGAACTCGCTTCCTGCTAAGCCGGCTATTCGCAAACAGCTGCTAACAACAGAAAAATGAAAAACTATTAATTTTAACAAATATTATGATACAGATTAACTCGTTTTTTGTCCGTTTAATTGACTGAAGCAGAATTTTAAGATGAAAATCAAAGTTGGTATAGTATTGTACTAATAATATTGAAGTATTAATATGTGTAACTACTTTTTGAAATAATAAGATGTATAAGAAAGAAGAAAGTTTCGGGATTGGCACATCCAACTAGTTTTATTATTTATTCTGAACTGTGTAAATTATGAAAACCGAAATCTTTTGTAATTTAGTAAAACCAAAATTAAGGAGAGAAAAAATTGCGTTCAAATAAAGAATTTATTTATTTATTCATTTACTTATTTGTTTTGTTGGTGGCAGTGGTGCTATATTATTTACAGTTTAAAAAAAAATTAGCTTCGCAGCTTAAATTGTGTTAAGATATTCATTTCAGATTTCTGTTCAAATACTCAATGTCTTCGATATTCGCAACGCCACCTAGCGTAAGGGTTCCCAGCAGTAATACTGCAAAAGTCCGTGCACTTCCATGTAGTTGTGGGACAGCGCATGAGATAAAACGGAAGCCCACCCGAATTATCTGATGATTTCCAACAGCAAAGTTGACTGAAGCTGTCCAGCAGTGGTCAGGCAGTGGTAGACCATTAACCAGCACTTATCTTGCTGCTGGCCAGCAATTTAGTATTTGCTGGGTAATATCGTGTCGAATATTCCAAATATTAAATAGTTAATATATCGCTCTGAGCAGTTTGTCTGTATTTTCCGTTTCCTAAAAAACAACTTTAATATGTTGTATACAGAAATACAAACAGACAACAGATTGTATTTCAAGATGTATATCAAATAAAGGTGCATGAAGTGTATTTCAGAAAAAGACAGCTAAAGAAAATTTTAATTAACATTTTTGTTATAAGCATTTTTATGTAAATGAAGGAAAGCCCTCAAAACGCTCGGACGGATATATATGTATATATCATGTATATATATATATGGGGCATTCTCACAATCTTTTGACTTTCATGTCCCTGAATAATAATTTTTATTTTAATACACTTTTTTTCATATACTGGGGAACATCCCATTGCATGATTGTACAACAATATTAACGATATAAATAAGTTCTGAACGATGTTGGGGGTCCAAACACCTGGAAAATTCCTATACCGTCCCGTGTCCCTGACGCTGATTTTTTAAGTTTGGAGCTGTCTGGATAAAATTGTTTCAATAAAAATAATTCGATGTAATTTTTTTCTAAAACTGGAACTATTGTTTTATATAAATATGTAGCTAAAAATTAACCTGCACACATTTTTAGGGTTGCAGTTATTTTTTAAACTCTGTCCCTGGGTTTTAGATTCCTTACCATCTCTCTTCTAAAATTATACAGAAAATCCTTTCAGATGCAGTCACAGAATTTTTTTCAAGTTTTTTCTCGTGCAGAAGTATGCGGGAGAAATAATGTCTAAAATTCTTTGGCAGGAAATTTACTGTAGAATTTAAATCAGCATTTAAATATCAATTTCAAGCATCGTGGCTTTATTGGTAGTCTCACCGTCCCCAAGGTTTATTCCTGGAATTTTCGAGGTAAATTTAAAAAAAAAAAAAATTAATCCAATGTTTACAACTGTTTCTAAAAATCAATGAACATTGTGGCTATCACTTAGTATTAACATGATTTTCCTAAAAATAGGTGGTAATTCTCCTTACCATTACATCCTTACCGGCCTTTTTCTTACAATTTCGTTCCTTTTTTCCAATACCATCCCCTTTTTTTACCTTAGCGTCCCTTCTTTAACCCTTTGAGCTCTGCCGTGTGAATTTTCATCCACATAAAATCAAAATCTTTTAATTTCCTTCAAAAAGTCTCCATTTTAATTGCAAAAACTGGGTTTTGTAGATTTTACTTGTCTTCTTAAAATCTAGATGGCAGCACTATTCTCTGCAAATATCTAGTAGGTTTTTAATGCGATCTTAAAAACACTCCAATTTTGAAGGTTTAGAAATTTTGTATTTTTCAAGCATTATAAAGAAATATTTTTCAAAGGAGATAACATTTTTTTCTCTTGGACACATCAAACATTTAATAATAATTACATGCAAATCACTAAACTGAAAATTTAAATAATTACAGGGGATAGAAATAAGTAATGGTAGAATTTTCTACCAGCAGAGCTCTAAGGACTACAAAAATGTGCTTTGTCACTAGATGGCAGCACTAAAATTACATACCAGACAGTGTTTCAGAACCAAAATTTAGATGCTTATAATTTAATTCCAAGGAATTTAAATTTGTGTTTAATTCAGCAGATTGACGAGTTTATTATGTTTTAAATATTTCTAAACAAAAATTAAATATTTTAAAAATCTGTTTCATCTATAAATTTGATTAGTCTGTATTTTTATATTATGATTTAAAAAAAAATTTAATTTTGAATTTTCTCATTTAATAAATTTTTAAAATATTTTAATAGCCTTAGAATTTGTTTAAACCATGTAATTGCTTAAAATATGTTGAAATTTCAGCAGTTATAGTAATATTAGAATAACTTTGCGGTGTCATATCTTGTATTTGCGTGTTGAAATGAATGCTCTAGAGCTCTGATGGTGGAAAAATTTCCCACGTCCCCCAGCCTAAAGGGGATATTTAAAAAAAAATTTTAATCACATGGTTCAATTTCAGACAGTCCCCTAATCACATTTTAAGTGTTTTTCTAGCATATTTTAAAAATTTTAATAACCCGGAGCTCAAAAGGTTAACACCCCTTTAAGACAATGTTTTACAAAAATTTTGTTTTAAAAGTTTGTACATTGTTAATATTTCTTATTTGAATGTCCTGTGGGTACTATGCAAATTCATTATAAGTAAAAATTTAGAAGAAAATAAAAAGTTATAGTGGTAAAATGTTAAAGAAAATTAAACTCGCAAGTTTAACTTAAACCTCAGTTAAATAAAAATTGTAAAATTATTTTCATTATTCAAAAAATTAGAATACTAAAATAGGTGGTTCAAAAAATTAGAATACCTATGAATTTTCCTGATTGGTTCAGAAGTTTGCATAAATTTAGCATAAAATTAGCTTCTGCGGACTTCATAAGTTATAAAAATGTTTCGCAGATTCATAGTTTTCACTTTGTGTGAAACATGGGTCGTCCAGCTCACATAACGAATTTTACAAAGCATCGTAATATTGATTTTCATAAAGAAGGTCGTAATCAGCAGTATATCGCCAGTTACTTAAAATGTTCTCAACCATGTGTTAAGAGAGCAATAAAGCAGTATTTTAACGACCACTTGGGCTCAGATGTCATACATGCCCATATAGGCGCGATTTTTTTCTGACGCCAATATCAGAAACATTGCAATACGCAACAATATTTAACTGGCGCCAAAGTGTCGTTATTTTGCTTGATATGGTAACCCGGAAGTTGTTGTTAATGCTGTTTATGTTTTCGCCAAATTGGCGTCGGTAAAAAATCGCGCCAATATGATATCTGTACCACCTAATATCATATAGGCAACAGGTACTTAACTTGCGCCAAAGTGTCGTTATTTTGCTTGATGTGGTAACCCGGATTATGTTGTTTATGCTGTTGATGTTTTCGCCAAATTGGCAACCGAAAATAATCGCGCCAATATGGGGCGAATATGACATCTGTACCAAGTGAATATGTGGCTTTTGTGATACTTTTATGTTAGCCGGGCGCAGGTAATAAATCAACAAAGATTGTGTTCATACCATATTCTTATATTTATTGTTTTCATTGAAGATACAAACCTTTCACTCATTTCATTTAAAATGCATGCCTTACACTAATTTCATTTAAAAAACTGAAAAGATAAACAATAACAGGAAATAATTCCATAATTAAAAACAAAGAATTATTTTTAATTTACATACGCAAAATGTAACTACTGCTACTGGCAATTTTTAAAATGCTATTGGCGAGATCTGAGCACGGCTGTTATAAATGTACCCATTTTTTCTTCTTATCGAGGAGCAAATTATAAATCGCCAAATATTATTCCAATTCCAATTTCTTTCTTTGAAAATAATTTTTAAATCGTTACAAACAGTGCTTTCATATTTAAATATTTTCGTTGGTACTACTTAGTTATCCCGTCGACCAATTTCGCCAAATTATACAAATTGACATAATTTTTATTTTAAATAACGAAAGAACAAATAAATTATTATAACATTAATAAAAATACAAATAAAACGTCGAAATAAAAATCACTTTGTGACGTAAACACGTGTAACTTGCTTAAAGTCAGGTGAATTTGACATTTACGATCAACCATTATAGGCATTTAATCTTATAGTTTGGCAATAGATTTTTGGTCGACGGAATATCTAAGTAGTACCCTTTCGTTCTATAACAATAATTTCTTAGTAAAATTGCTCCTTTTTTGCATAAAATCACTATTTTTTTTTCTTTGGTACTACTTAGTTATCCCGTCAACCAAAAATCTATCGCCAAATTATAAGATTAAATGCCAATAACGGTTGATCGTAATTGTCACATTCACTTGACTTCAAGGAAGTTACACGTGTTTACGTCATCAAGTGATTTTTATTTCGACGTTTTATTTGTATTTTTATTAATGTTATACTAATTTATTTGTTCTTTCATTATTAAAATACAACTTATGTCAATGTAATTTGGCGAGTGGTTTGGCGATTTATATAATTTGGCGAAATTGGTCAACGGGATAACTAAGTAGTACAATTTTTTTTATTAAGATGTTCGTATTTTTTTTTTTCAAACTCATAGAGCCGTTTTAATTCTTTATCCAAAAGAGTTAATTTGAATTTTTTTCGTTGCTAGAGTAGCGGATGTAATGTTAGTTATTTTGAGGTTTAGACGCCAAAGACACCGCCAAATTAGAAAAATATGAAAAATGTCATGAACTATTGGGCTTATAAGAATTTACTTGGCACCAATCGATTCAGCATACAAAAATACATTAAATTATGCTATCATCTGACGCATAATTATAATATCCAATTTTTAAGGAATTTTTTCCCTCCTTGAAAAAACGCCGTTAGGGGTGATACTTTAGAAAATCCTTTCCTAGCGACACTATATTGATATGCCATTTGGCGGTGACTCGATGATAGAAAATTATTCCAATATCATTTGAAATATTACATAACAGAGGAGAAATTACGAAAAAAGACGAAGAAGAAATGACGAATTACAAAAGACTTGCATTTTTTTTTTTTTTCAAAATGTTGAAATTTTCGATAATAATAACGCATGATTGTATAAATTTCCTTAAAAACTATCTTCATTTCCTAGATTTCGAGGGTGTGAATTTTCCTATAAATGATATTGGCGATATGTCTTAAGAAAAAGTGAAATAAACAATGGATAATATTTGCTTAAAAAATGGATAATAGTCATTGATCTGAGTTCGAGTTTATAAATATCACATGCTTTCGGAATTAGGGTTAAAAACATTTTTAAAAATATGAAATTATTTTACAATATGTATGTGTGGCAGAAATTCACACTAAAATTTAAGCATTTGATTCCATTTTTAAAATATTAACTGATATCTATATAAGTTACAATTGAATATAAAAATGTACCCAAAAAAAGATCTCGTTCACTTGAAAAAACACCATTTATGAGAATATCCTCAAGCTAGTGTCACACTTATGCATTTTTGACTTAAAATCACATTGTTTGGCGCCCAAAAGTAAAATAAAAAATTGTAAAGAAATAAATAATAATTACACATGTGACTCACAATTACATCTGCTTATTTTTCTATTAGTTACGTGATGGGGCAATTAGATAAAAAGAAAAAGAAAAGAACAAAAAGAAATAAAAAGTCATTAAAAATTCATCTAATCAAATTTTCAGATTCATTTCTATAATCTAACGCAAGCGATAATGAGCCAAATATTGCGTATCAATTGTAATCTTTCTCATTAAATTAATTTTTAAGCATTATTATAAATATTTCTTTCAGGTTTAAATTAAATTACAAATATTTCTTTTAGGTTTAAATTAAATATATTCGTTTTTTAACATAATCCCTCATTTAAATGTATTTTTCTTTCTTTTTTTACAATTAAATATCAGTAATTATTTTTTCATTTATTTTCTAACGGATACAGCGATTTCAATTCATTTGTCGCCAAAAAATAACCTCTGGCAACCTTTTCGTTCAAAATAACAATAAAATGCGAAATTTATTACCAAAAATCATAGTTATCCCTGTATATTTTACTCATAAACCACCACGTGAATATTCTCTATCGCATGACACTATTTGCAAGAAAATCCACCGGGTAGTTTTTAAAAACATTCGGGCGGAACTTTTAGATCTTACTGCTTTATAATATATATGATGTGTGTGTGTGTGTATGTGTTAGCACGAATTTTAGACTTTATTCTACGGATATGTTTCAACATAACTTTAGAAAGTTGAAATCTAAACTTATATGCGCAGTTTTAATTAATCAATAATTTTGAATCCCCATATATTCGAAAAAAAGGATTCGTATAGTTTATAACATTTTCACTACTTTACAATAATTTAACAATTTGTGATAGATATTTTTATATTATCGTTTTCAACCAGATTTTTTAAGTTCTTATTTTAAATTCAATAAAAAAATATTTCAAATCAGCACTTTAGAAAATAAAACAGATTACTTCAAAATAGGGGCCAAAATTTATTTAGTTGTCTTACGCTTTGTGAAGATCACAATAGCTGGGATTCAAACAATTAACACAGTCTTGCAAGCCAGTATTCTACCGACGACACCTCAGTGGGGTGTATGTGGGATACGTATATCAATCACTTCTCAGTTTTTCTTGAATGATCCATTATCCCCAGCCAACCCCAAATTATTTCGTTTGATGTCTCCCACTTACATACTGATAATTTTTTTTTTATCCTAAGCGTATTGTAGCTCGCCGTGGCCCGGATACAAATCACAGCCCATCCACATACAATCATGGCTCTACCAACTACAATAATTGGACATCCCAGCTTTTAAAATAAAAATGTGTAAAAATAACTTCATGTCTTGTTATAATTTTCATATTGTATTTTTATTTGTTATCTCGGGGAGTCAAGATAACAAAATATCTTTAAATTTACCATAATCGACATATAATAATAAAAAATAATGATAATTAGATAAGAGGGCTTTCCATACATCTTAATTAATATTATCCAGAGACTATTATTCTTTATAAACTACCTGACGCAATGAATAGTAAAATAAGGCTCTTTTCCTTTAGGTAATAAATTTAAGAGAGAATTTAAATATTTTCTATTTTTTGCATAAGGAATAAAACCAGATCATACAAGATAAAAAAAATAACATAAATGATCTGTATAACAATGTTGTGAAAAAATCTTTTTAGGTGTAAATACTTTACATAAGACTTAAAATCCATCACTAACAACCTGGGATCGTAATCAAAATTATTTATAGTTGTCGGATACCTAAATATACTAATAAATCCATATGAAGCTTTTATAATTGTGATTTATTTTATTAGGTATAGAAAAAAGTTCTACACTTTTTCATTAGATAGTGTTCCCTAAAAAGGATCACGCGTAGTTTAGTAATTATTCTACAAATAAACACAATGAATTCGTAGTCTAAAACGTCTAGATTACGTGCACAAGATATTAAATTTGAATGTAATAAAACAAATCTAATTCTCTTTATTGGTTGGGATAATGTTGAGGTATATTTCAAGCTTCAAAACTACGAGGAAACTATTCCTGGCGAATATTATGTTTTTCAGTTAAATCGATTGGCAGAAAAAATCCAAGTAAAAGGACCTGATAACTCGACTTACCAGTATCAGTAATATTTTAGTATGAGAACACTACGGCATATGGATGTTTCGTGGCCTACCAAACGATAACCTATCTGATATGAGGAATTTTAACCACATCCAAGTACTCCAGAGCACCCAGACATTGCATCAAGCGATTTTCACCTTTATAATTCGTTACAAGACAGCTTAATACAGCAACCATTTCTGTCTAAAGATGAAGAGCACAAATTAGTCGGTGAATTTATTAGGTCGGGTACAAACCTTTTTTCGCACCTGAGTCCACCAGATGCCTGCGCAGTTTAAAGGGAAGTAGAAGCTAATGTTGACCATATTGATTCAGATTTGTATGTGATTTAATTTTTATTAATAAAAACAAGTTGTTATAAACGTGAAGAAAATTTTTGTGCACATTATAATTTTGGAAGCACTCAGTTGTATTTAAATAATCATAAAATAATTACATATGTATGTTTGGTTGTGAGTTTATCTACAGAAATGCCTTTCGTGTATAAAATCTTAAAGCACACAAATTTGAAATATATTATAAATGATTGAGGACTTTTATAGTTTTTGATTCCGTAACTTTTCTACAATTATTTATCACTATCAATATAATGAACCTCAATCTAATGTTACGGAAAAAAAGAAAATTCTTAAAATTTGCATTGAAATTTACATTGAAATTTACGGTTTTAAGAATGTATTACCGGAGTTTCGGCCGCGTTGCTGATTGGTTTTTCTCAAACAAAACTCTGACTATAATACTGACCCAGATTCCTTATGAAAATGACGAATAATTGCTGTGAAACATCAAAAAACACTAAAAGTCTTCAAAAAAATCAAAAATTGATGTGCAAATTCCGAATAAATTTTAATGAAAAGAGAATAAAAATGACTGTACTGGATTAAAAGATTGAACCCAATTACTAACGTAAAAAAAATCCCCGGAAAAAGAGAAAAAAACATTACAAATCAAATATAAAAATACATTAAAGAATATTATCGAGAAATCCAAAAACTGCCTTCTTAGTGCATAACTGCAAACATATAGATAATATTGTTCCCACTTTTGTAGCGCTGCACGTAGCGGTCTCTTCAGTAAAGAGCACTAAGAAAACACACAGATAAGTAAAAAAAAGTCTTGCTATTTCTGAACCAATACTGCTAAATGCTTTAGCTGTTTATAAAATTCTAATAAAATTATTCTTTATTTATTTAAAATTGGCATAGAAGATTATCTGGAAATCACTGAAAAGTAATATTTTAATTCGTGGTCAAAATGGTAATCGAAATATTTTTTAATAGAGGAAAATTTAGAAAAGTCTGTTAGAAATCAAAACAAAAAAATAAAGTGTTCAAATTCATGAAAACTTGAAAAGAATTATTTGTATCTCAGAAAACAAGAACGAAAAAACTTACACTTGTTGTGACGTGAAATGATTAGGGAAATTCAAATAAGACGAAATAATAAAAAAAAAATTAAAAAACATGTTATTACTGTATCGCTATGGTTAGTAAAATTTAGTTGGTTGAGAGATTTTTAGAGAAAATAAGATATTTCAGGCTTATAAAACACTCAGTTGGCATTTATGTACTCTTCTAAATATTCAAAGCCTGACCTGCGATTTAAGCTAACGCATGCAACAAGGTATGTCCTAAATCTGCATAGGTATCATTTGTGTAATACTACGAAGCAGAGACACCACCCTATGTGTATGTTGTTACTCTGACAAATGAAGTTTCTCTATGTGTTATTACCTGAAGCAGCTTCCAAAAAAATATTTTTTAAAAGATTTCCTAAGTACGAATTTAAGAAATACGTGAAAATTCATATATAACTCTGTATTTTTCAGACGTTGAAAAAGAATACACCTTGAAGTCACAGGCCGCAGCATCAAACAGTTAAATACATGTACTTTTAAAATTTGTGTCATGGTAAAGAAAGTAACATGGACAAGAGAAAACGAAACATGCCTCTTAAATAACTTCATTTTTCAACAAGAAGGGCGATTTTATAAGAAAACGCGTTTTGTGTTCTTATGTATTACTCACATACTGGATGCTGAACCACCAAATGTTTCTTGAAATGTGAGAGATCAGCTTAATAAACATCTTTGTTATCGATAGATTATTTCTAATGATTGTTCTGTTGAGCTGAAAAAACATATTACAGCAACTATCACCGTATTGTATTCAATCATCTAATAAAGGAAGCTACAGGACAGGTTGACGACAATCGCCACGAAATTTTTATAAGTGAACAAGCATGTAAACATAGGACATAAAACTTTTTGCAATCATCCGCAACCCCCGGCATAATTCACCTAATGTTAAAACTCGTCGCTAGTCCAGTAGAGATAAAATATATTTAAGATTCGTCACCAGTAAAACTGCTGTAAGTGGGTTTTTAAATTATCCAGTAGTGTATGACTCAACTATTATATACAATTAAGCTTTATTTAAACGTTTAATGTTTTGGGTGATATTAACTAGACGGTATATTCCCAATTTTCCTTGGCTAGTGGATTTGTACGAACAAATTAAAAAAGATTAGTATACAATGATAAAACTTTATTCCTTTTATTTATAAAAGTAGTTTTTTAAAACGTAGAACTCATTTTGTGTGTATGTGGGGGGTGGGGTAAGGAGTGATATTACATGACCCACCTTTCAAAAAAGTATTTTTTAGTGGAACCATGATTACATTACATTACATGAAAAGTCATTTTAATGACTTTTCATAACAATGGGGATTAAAATATGGGTAAAAAGTTAGATTATCTAAATTAAAATCTTTTTTCAATTAGTTGTTTTTTTTAAGGAAATTCTAAATTCCTTAACTCCTCAACTCAAAAAATAGTCTTTATACCTGGAAGTAATTCGTTTCATATTCGTTAACCTTAGCATTGATTGTAACTAAAAACAATCAATTTTTTTAAGCATATTTAGTCATGGTAAGCTTTAATTAGAGCAAATACACATAGCAAAATAACAATTTTTTTAAACGTAATAATTACATCAGTTATATGGTAAAACAAGTTTTAATTAATTTTTGATACACAATAAAACATTTTTAAAAATGAAGAGAAATCTATTCAAAATAATTGCTTTTGTTATATCTTGAAATAATTGCAATAAATTTATGCTACGTGAAGTAAGAGAAAAATCATATTCCATTAATTATAAAATACAAGACATTGTCAATTTTAATTACTTCCTTACCAGGAATATAATTTTATAGATTTTAAAATATGGCAGTGCTTAACAACGTAAATTAGATTGCTCTGCTTAAATATATGTATATATGTTAAATGAAAAGATAAAAGTATCTTCTGTAAATTATTTAGGTGTATAAATTATATTTTTAAACTCATCCCAGAAATTTTGAGAAAAGGAACACAACAAGGATATGAATCAAATTTAGAGAAAAGGGTATTATTGGAACTACTATCCACAGGGAATAGAAGACATATAAATAAAGATCAATTGCGTAAAACAAAGAGCAATTTAGATCATTTTATAAGCGAAAGTTAGATACAAATATCGGTAGATAAAAAATATGGTTTTACGCCAAATGTATTGCAGATCATTTTTATAAATACCAGGAATTCTTTGTATTTCAGAATCAATTAACATTGCGTACACAATAATATTACATGAACAGAAAAAGTCGACAGTAGATAAATCAAGAAAATATGGGGGTAAATGCAACGGGTTCACTAGGCCAAATATAAACGCGAACATACAACGCAGACTATCCAAATTCGTTTACACTTCTCAAATGGCATTGTTTCATTTGAATGTTATTTACATTCTTTAAATATTTATACGTATGTAGTACTCTATGTATTTACTAAGGAGCGTATTTTTAAATGAAATTAATTAGACTACAAGGAAAAGTGTGATGTGGTGACCGAAAGGAAAGAAAACTAAATATATCTACGGACAGTCTAAGTGGTTAAAATTAAGGCGTGTGTATATTATAAAACAAAAAACATTTCCGTTAGTAACGCTGTTGTCATATCTGTAGTAGCAACGACGTGGAGAGCAATGTTCCAACTCACCACAATTTTTCTAACTTCTAAGGATTGGAAAATTTCCATTTTTGCGTATAAAAACAAAACACAAAAAAGTACACCACTATACCAATTAGCACCAATCAAAATACATTTTCCAATGTATGTTTTCTTTTAAACTGTATTTATATTTACAAATTTGTTTATGGTTTTTAAAATAATTTTCAAGTTTTTGATATACTTTAAAATACTTTGTAATATGTATTAAAGTATATATTTTTAACTATATTGTAATTTACAGATTTTTGGGCTTTTAAATAATTTGCAAGTTTGCTTGTTTATTTCTATCTATTTCAGAAAAATGAACGTTCGTTTGTTATAAAAATGTATAGTAATATTTGCCAGAATAAAAAATAAATCTGCAAAAATAAGTTTGCAAAGCTGAAGCGACGGATTCTTCTACATCTTTCTGATAAAAAAAAATCATAAACTGGAAGAATGACCGAACTAATTTCAAATTTTTTAAAATGTATCGATTATAAACTAAATTAGGATATATGTAATTTTAAAAATTATTGTTTAAATACATAAATATGAAGTAGATGCTTAGTTAAAACAAATTATTTAGTGTTTTGCCTAACCATGCTCACTAAAATACATCGATTACATACAAAACCGGTAACAGAAATTTACCGAAAAAAATTTACTACTTTTATCTCATTTAAATATTCAACCAATGTACTTACTTTTATAACGCCGCTCTCTTATTATAAACTAATTACTCTTAACTAAGGAAGAAAGCATAACTATAATATTACTTATAGTTTATTATATACATTATATACAGCAGCTGCTAAGCGCAGCTCTCAGAACAAGTCACATTTTACAACTGCGTGGAATATTCTGGTAACATGCGATACCTTACAATTCCAGACTGTCCGTGTATGGTGCTGCCATCTATTAATACAGATCGCTACTATTATTGAGATATGACACCCCTCCCCTCATAGTTCAAACGAACTACCGGCAATATTGTTCTATGACTTCTTCGAACTGGAGCACTTTTCTGACAGTCCTCGTCATTGTTTTTAGTCAAATTGTCCTTTACACTTTTATCTATCGTAACATCATTTTTATTACTCATAACTGTACCTGCCACAATATCATGCGAAGGCTGAGATTGGCTTGGTTCTATCGTATCATCATTATTAAGCTGTTCTTTTATTTTTCCATTAATTCCCGAAAAACGGTTTTGGTTAACCCTTTCATACCTATCATAATCACTGTAATTTTTACCACTATGTCCCATATTTTCAACTTTGTCTGACATTAGTTTATCATTTCGATTTATCTCTATAACTCTGTCTGGTATTTCATAACTTATCTCTTTATTACGTCTCAACTGATCAACGTGACGTTTGCACATTACTCCGTCACATCTATTTACTAAAACCCATCTACTCCCCAATAATTTCATAATTTTTCCTTTTACCCATTTCTCCCCTTTTCCAAAATTTTTAACAAAACCTAAATCATGAAGCTTATATTTGTGCAGGTGTTGCTGTATTTTAGGTTTTGATGGTAATACCAAGTGAAGGGCTGTTCGAACTGGCCTTCCAAACATTAATTCAGCAGGAGTTTTACCAGTCACCGAATGAGGAGTGGAATGATTTTCTAACAAAAATCGTGAAATTGACAATGTTATGTCACTTTTATCTAGCTTTTTAAGGCAATTTTTCACAGTTTGCACATACCTTTCCACTTGTCCATTCGAAGATATGATGATAAGGTGGAACAGGCGTATGCTTAATTCCATTATTTTTAAGAAATTCCTCAAATTCATCACTTGTAAACGCGGGACCATTATCACTGACCAATTCAACAGGTAATCCAAATGTGGCAAAAATTCTTCTTAATACCTTAATTGTAGTTTTACTATCAGACCTTGATACTACTTCTACCTCCAACCATTTAGTATAAGAATCGACTACTATTAAAAACATTTTACCTTCAAAAGGACCGGCATGATCTATATGGATCCTTTCCCAAGGCAGTTCAGATTTCCATTTCAAGGGTTCCATTTTGGGACAATCCCTCGCAAACATCTGACATCTATTACAAGAATTTACCATTTGTTCAATTTCTTTATCCATATTTGGCCACAAAACTACACCCCCCCCCCTAACTTTCGCTTTCATGCTCGATATACCCTGATGAACGGAATTCAGTAATTTTAATATATATTCACGGCCTTCCTCTGGTACGATCACTCTATGTCCCCACAATAGACAATTTTCTAGACAGGAAATTTCCTCCCTTCTACGAAAATATGGTTGATATGCTTCTTGTTTCACCTTTTTTCGGCCACCCATGTAACACCTACTCTAAAATCTGTTTAGTTACAGGATTTTCAGTTGTCCACTTTGCAATAGTTCTAGAAGTAATAGGCCAATTATCATTATTTGAAACGAACATTATTTCCGCAGGGTTACTCACTATATTTACAGTTTCTGGGAGAGGTAATCTACTTAATGCATCCTCATTTTTATTATTTTTACCCTCGCGATACTCAATTGTATAATCATACCAGCTAACATTAACGGCCATCTCAGCATTCTAGGTGATAATGTATCAGGTACCTTTTTAACAGGATCAAATAATTTAATTAAAGGTTTATGATCTGTTATAATTTTAAATTTTTTTCCAGCTAAATATTGGGGAAATTTAGTGACACCAAACATTACAGATAAAGCTTCTTTATCAATCATAGCATAATTTTTTTCAGTTTTACTTAAAGTTCTCGAAACATAAGCAATAGGTTTCTCTTTACCCTCGACAATGTGGCTTAAAACTGACCCTATACCATATTCAGAAGCATCACAGTTTAAAACTATATCTTTGTTTACATCATATAATTCTAAAACAGGAGATGTAGTTAATAATTGTTTCACTTTTTGAAACGCTTTTTCATGCTTTTCTGACCATGTCCAGTTTACATTATTATCTAATAATCTATGTAAAGGTTCTAAAACATCTGAAATATTAGGCAGGAAGTTTCTATAATAAGAAATTAAGCCTAAAAATGAACGCAATTGTGACACATTATTTGGAATAGGAGCATTCAAAATAGCATTAACTTTTTCTGGCATAGGTCTAATTCCTTCCTGATATATTTTATGACCTAAATAAGAAACTTCCGAAACCATAAATTTTAATTTTTTATTATTTAATCTTATACCATGCTCAGAAAAGCATTTCAGAACATTTTCGACTCTTTCAGAATGTTCTGATTCATTACTAGCACTAATGATTACATCATCTAAAAATACACCAACATATTCAATTTTTTTAAAAATCTGTTCAATTTTTTCTTTGAAACATACCAGGAGCACATTTTACACCAAATGCTAATCGTAACACATTAAACAAACCTTTATGAGTATTTATAGTCAAAATTCTACTACTTTCATTATCTACAGGTTGTTGTAAATATACATCTTTTAAATCAAAAACAGTAAAAAATTTACCACCTGATAATTTAGAAAATAATTCTTCCATTCTAGGAAGAGGATAGTTATCATTTTCAGTATTAGAATTAACTGTTGCTCTATAATCACCGCATATTCTAACAGAACCGTTAGGCTTAGGAAAAATTACTATAGGACTAGCCCATTCTGAATGATCAACAGGTTTTAATATACCCTCATTAGTTAATCGTTCCAATTCAACATCAGTAGCTTTCCTTAAAGCAAAAGGAACAAGTCGAGACTTAAGAAAAACTGGTTTTGCATCTTTTTTCAATTTTATTGACGCGGGAGGACCCTTGATTGTTCCGATCCCGTCAGCAAAAACATTAGGAAAATTTCTAATTAAATCATCTTTCGAAATACTTTTAATCATATTTATATTAGGCCAAAATGATTTTGATGCTTTTAACCAAGTTTTTCCGATTAGACGCGGACACTCCTCTTTAATTACCAATATTCTTAAATCAGGTATACAATGTTCATTAACAACAGCCGTTACTTTTAATTCCTCCAAAACAGTTAAGGAATCTTTAGTATAAGTTTGCAATTTTATATTAGATTTAATTAAAGGCAGCTTACCCTGAGAACAATTTAGGAGCAACACTTTTACTTATGATAGTATGAGCCGCACCACTATCGATTTCAAATTGTATATTTACACTATTTATTTTAACAGATTTTACCCACGACAGATTATTGGAATTGTCGTTCATAAAATTTAAACAATATTCTTCCTGAACAGTTTTAATTTTTCTGTTCTTAAAAGGTTTCTCACTTTTCATTCCAAATTTTCGATTTCTGCAACAAACTTTAAGATGATCTAATCGATGGCAAAAATGACATTCTTCCGATTTAAAAGGGCAGAATTTCGCATTATGATTTTTAGAACATCTATAACACAGTTTCTCAGGCGCGAATCTATCTTCTTTAGGCTTAGGTGCATGAGTATACTTATCCACTTTCGATTTCTCTCCTTTAGAAACACGCACTTGATTGACAGTCGTATTATCTCCAATGTATAGGGATTTTACTCCAGCCTCAGCACTCTCGAAAGACTCAGCTATTTCTTTCGCTGTTTTGGAACGTTAAGTCTCTAGAATCCAGTAATTTTTTCTGTATTTTCTCATCCTGGATCCCAAATACTAACTGATCACGGAGGGGGTCATTCAGCGTATTTCCGAAATTACAATGTCCGGATAAACGACGTAAATATCGTACGAACTCTGCTATATTCTCTCCTTGCTTCCTTAGTCGTTTCTGGAACTTAAATCGTTCCACAATTTCACTAGGGCGTGGTGAAAAATGATCTTTAGCTTTCTTTAAAAGATCCTCGTAGCTGATTTCTTTCAGCGTATTCGGAACAATTATATCACGTAAAATAGCAAACGTCGTTGTTCCCAAAGAACTTAATAATATGTTCTTTTTCATTTCATCATTTTTTATGCTATTTGCTGAGAAATAAAAATCAATTTTCTCGACTTAAATAGTCCAAGGAACATTTGCATTATATTCTTCCAAGCGTCCCAGAGAAATTATTTTTTTATCTGCCATTTTCCGTGCCACTTTTTTTTTTTCTCTTTCGAAAAAAAATTTTTTTTCACAACATTTCACTTTGGGTTAAATTCCGATTTTCGTCGCCACTTTTATTACGCCGAGCTCCTTATTATAACTAATTACTCTTAACTAAGGAAGAAAGCATAAATATAATATTACTTATAGTTTATTATATACATTATATACAGCAGCTGCTAAGCGCAGCTCTCAGAACAAGTCACATTTTACAACTGCGTGGAATATTCTGGTAACATGCGATACCTTACAATTCCAGACTGTCCTTGTATGGTGCTGCCATCTATTAATACAGATTGCTACTATTATTGAGATATGACACTTACATTATAAGGCACAAAATTGCGTGTTAGAAATTTTGCCGCTATAATGATGCCGGCAAAATTGAGGGTAAAATTATTAAGGCTTTAGAACAGTAGAATTCCTAATGCGCCAAACTACAGTTGATAAAATATTCGAAATGGCGATGGATCAGATTTTGAATCTATTACCAAGTTTGCAAGTATGCATCCACTGAAATAGCTTCAAAAGGCATGCAATTCGATTAAGGATTAATTAATAGTTCTTATTCAAAGTAATGTAAATAATGCAGAATTTGTTTGTTTTCGTGCAATATTCCATAACCGAAGTGACAAACGAAACAAAATCTTTACAAATAAACAAATAAAACAAGAATTTAACAAGTACCTAATCAAAGCTGGCGCTTAATCGCTGAAATAATTAGAAAAAAAAATATTGCTATAAATATTTCTTCAGCACGCGTTTAACCATAATCATGCGGCAAACATGAAAGAACCAAAAATGCTTTTGGGTGCAATTCATGCATTGCAAATGCAAGTCTAAGAAAACATACAACATGTAAAAAACTATTATATAGTTTTAAATT
Source organism: Maratus speciosus (assembly GCA_963932465.1). Lineage (NCBI taxonomy): Eukaryota > Metazoa > Arthropoda > Arachnida > Araneae > Salticidae > Maratus > Maratus speciosus. The sequence continues at coordinate 387,789,100 of OZ010788.1, read as the reverse complement.
ATTTCAATTAACCAATTTTATGCGCCAAAGTATAAGTCAAGAAATTGCTCTACTTCAGTAATTATCTTGCTTATGTATCTATTAGAAAACCTATAAACGGTAATTCATAAAGATGGACACTGTAGCCCATTTCCTTATGTATTGCTACTAAACACATCCGATTGGAAAGTTTAATAAAAAAGGTGCAAAATTGGATGACACAAGTTGCAGCCCCATAGGGGTCTCTTTGAAAAAATACAAAAACTACATTCTTATGTGGCCCTGTAAGGTAAAATTCTCTATTAGAAATGTTTTCCTCATCAGTTCTGAAGTGAAACACAAAAAATCCATCTTTATGTCAGCAAAACTCACAGAGATATTAAAAGCCATAATTCGCGACTACACAAATAAGCATACCTCTGGGCGACATGGCCTTTTGAGTGCAAGATAGGGATAATGCACAAAATTATACTTAATTTAAACGGTTATATTTCTGTGAGTTTTCCATAGTCCAGTTGTATTTCTTTTGTGTTTCATTCAAAAATGGATTAGAAAAATTCTCCTAATTGGAAATTTTACCCTACGGGGACAGTATAAAAAGTTAGTTAGTTATGTTTCAAATATACCCTCCAAGGGGTTGCAACTTGCCATGGAATTTTGCATACTTTTTATGAAATTTTATAATTGGAAGTATGTGTCTAGGTGCAATATTCAAGGCATTATGTTATTGACTCTGTCTCTTTGAATCATCCTGTTTATAATAATATAAATTTAGATAGTTTTTCATTAAAGCGTATTTAATAAACGGATATAGTTTCTCATATAGCTATTCATAAATTGATAGCTCTTTTTATGAAATATTTTCAAAGATACATTGTAAATGAACAGAAATATTTTTAAGGAAATCTCCAATTTCCATAAGAACAATGTAATTAGTTGTACCATCAACCCGGACGACTTTGCCACTTTTTGAAAAATATGTTGTTTGGCGCTCTGGGAATTTTCAGATCCAAATAAAATGGGCGCTAGTTTTTTCATTTTACAAAGGACACAATGTATGAAACTATTCTCGCACATTTTATGTCTTATCAGTTGTTTCATGGCCGTTATCAGTGAAAATACTTTGTAACTGCGAAACAAGCAATTCTGGATGCCTAAAAGTGTTCAATTTCATCTTTTTAATCCAAATATAAGTAAAAACTGCCAATTTTGTCTGATAGAGTATATTATACGCTTTCAGAATTGCTTTTGGAACTTGATCTAATGTTATTTCTATGGTTCATAATATTATTTGGAAAAGTTGCACCAGGAGTCTTTGGAAGAGTAGGGCAACTTTGTCAAACTAGAATTTTCTCATTTCCCTAGATTATTGCATGATTGTCCTTCAAATCTGAGGTTTTTCAATTATTATGACACATCTGAACCAGAATCCGAGCTAAGTGTATTACTAGAGGAAGATACAGAACCCGAACAAGATGCAGAACACGAGCAATCTAAAGAACCCAATGAAGAGTTAGTGCAGGACATTGATCCTCAAGTTGATGTTCAATCATCAATGAGTAAAGACATAAAATTAGCCCAAGATGATACTTAATTCAAGTGAATGGTGGAATGTTTGTGATCGTTAAGTTCTTGGCGAAAAAAGGTGTGAAACATTATGCTCAAAAAATCAGCCTTCATTATGAAACTGGAGAATTTGAGGTTTCATATCTTAGAACGAAAAACAATAGGCAAAGTTTCCATTCTCCTAGTAGTCAACGTAGCCAGTGTTGTGTACATTGTTGAACCTCCTTACATAGAACATTAAAAAAAATCTTGTTTTCTAATAAGAATGTTAGATTTTATTCTAACTGCTATTCTATTTTTTAACCATTTGGAAATGGTTGTTGTTTTCGGTCGAGGATGGGGCCAAATGATTGTTGCATTTTATTTTTTAACGAAATTCAACGATGTTCTTTACTTTTAGAAGAATTTTTATTTGAATAGGTAATAAAAAGGCATAAAATCGCTAAAAATTGTGTGAATAGGTAATCGAAAGGCATAAAATCGTTAAAAATTGAAAAGTTACAAAAAGCGCAAATTATCAGATATGGAAAAATCCAAAGCCAAAGAGCGACGCCGAAATGAAAATTCTCTTGCAAAGCAAAAATCGAGGTCTTCAACTCATTATGTAGGCCATGAAAATCTAGGTCTTCAACTTATTATGTAGCCCATGAAAATCGAGGTCTTCAACTGATTATGTAGCCCATGAAAATCGATTACAGAATAAAAGACGAACGCGAAAAAGGAAAGAATCTAATGTTTAATCGATTGATAGTAAAAGGCCATGTCTCGAGGTGCTCCAATCCACTAGCCACTGCGTTTTACAATCGTTTTATTAAAAAAAAATTCCAAATTGTATTTGTAGTCTATTAAATTACTTTTTTTTCATTGAAATGTATTTGTCAGGATTTGAATACATTATCTGAATTATAAAATTTAATTTCCCTGTATTTTTTGTTGCTTTTCACGGATTTTTAGACACTTGGCAAAGTTGCCCCGTTTCACAGTTTGCTTTATCACCTCGGTTTTACGAGAAACAAAAATAGGAATCCTTTGACAAATTACCAAGTTACCCCATATTCTTAAATTAGAGTTCACGGATATCTCTCCAAAATTATTTTGAAGCATTATTGAGCATTATCAGTAAGAACAATTTCTGTAAAAAAAAAAAAAAAAAAAAAAAAAAAAAAAAAAAAAAAAGTGACAAAGTTGTCCGGGTTTACGTTATTGTAATGCGTCTGTAAATGGAAAGATTTTTAGCGGAAAAATTTCCATATACATTTTTTAATAAGAGAAAATCAATAACTGCGTAAATGGTGAAAAAGAAGCCACTTTACAAATATTTATTGACTGTTTTTCTGGATTTTCTTAATATAACAGAGCAACTTGTTTTGTATAAAAATTAAAATGTACTTTTATTAATAGACGTATTAAGAAATTTCACATTAAATGTTCTTTAACGGTAATTAAAAGTAGCATAAAATGTTACACCAAACAACTTTTATATCATAAACATGGAAAGTAGAAAAGGCCCCGTGTAAAACTAACATTTTCATTTATCAAAAAAAAAAAAAAAAATCCATCTATAGAAAATCATTCAATTGTTTATAGAATTTTATTTGAAACAGTTGACTTAAGATTGGTATTTCACAAAAAAACTTTCTTTTAGATAATTTTCCGTAAACTTATAATTTCATTTAAATCAGAACCTTTTAAATATTACAAAGCTAAAATTTTAAACAAGGACGTAAAATAATGCTTCAAGCATAGCTTATGAAGCACTTTCGAAGATATTCAGAAAGTTATAATAAAACTTACAGTTTAATAAAGTGAAAAACGATGTCCAAATAAACGATTTGTAAAACGCATAATAATTTTAAACACATTGTCACAATTACCATCAGTAGTCGGAAGAATATTTGAATTTTTGTGCAACCCTGTATATGATCTACAGATTTATCATATAATACATAGTATGCCAAAATTTAGTTCAGTTGGGGAACGCATAGCACTGTTTAAATTTTTCCTTTATATATTTCCATGAAGAAACGGAAAAGTACTCAAGATATTTTGTGCTGCTCTGTATATCATCTATAGAACTCATACACACCAACTAATAGTGAAAAATATGCTTACCACAACTGTAAACGTACATTCGCAAAATCATTTCATATACAGTACTGTAACTGAATTGTTTCGTGTGTCCCTGTATATGCTATGCACTCGATATTAATGTACAATGCACCTTAGATGTATATATCCTCCTGAGACTCAAGCAAAATTTAATGCATAATTTTTTTAAATATGAGTTTTTTTTTCAACAAATAGGCATAAAAAATAACGTTTTTAAAGAAATTAACAAATTTCGATTTTTTTATTTTGTTTTACAGCACATCCATCTAAATGGATGTTCAGGCCATAACTCGCATTAAAGTAATTAAAAAAATGCGGGAAGTATGGGAAAGAATAGAATTTATTGTAAAGAACATAAGGCAAGTATTAACATCTGATTTAAAATTGCAAAATAAAAATAGTTTAAACAAATTAAAATAATATAAAAACGAAAATTACCAACATAACGTAGAATTCCAACTTGACTCATTTATTACGCCATTTTGTAAACAAAGTAGTTACCGTTGCCAAAATCCAAAAGCTGAATATTGATTTTTGATTCATACATTACCAAAACCAATTGGTTTTAGATTGCTACAATGAAATTTAACGCAATAGAAGGAGAAAGCAAAACATCCATTTAAATGGATGCCATGTCTCAGGGGGATATATCAATTTCAATATGTTTGATATATGTATTCAACAGTATAACATGAATAAAATAAAACCCAAATAATTTTCCCCATAGACAGTTATGCAACGGAATTCTTTAGAGTGTCTATGCAAATGAACGACGAATGCTTTGCATACCATATTCTATAAATGGCATCCTGTAGTGCACTTTATATATATATATATATATATATATATATATATATATGTATATATATATATATAAATTTCAATATGTCTGGAATTGTGAAAAGTCACTAAAAATCACCGCAAACAATTTTTCACCATTGACCGTAATGTAAATGAATTTTTTGAATGCCTCTGTAAATGAACAGTTAAAACTGGATATTTCATTTGCAATACCGGATATGGCATCGAATCATTAATAACCTACATTATTTTCATGACAATATGTGTATATTTACTCGAGTTAGAGCACGGACTATCAGGCAGAGAGACAGACGAAATACATGCAGGCAAACCGAATCCATAAACACTTTCAACTTGATTAGAATGTGTTATAAATGCGCTTCCAGCAATAATCGCTAATATACAGAACTTGGTATTATTTAGCATAGCATTTGAAATCTTTTGTATGTCCCTGTAAATCCTATGCACTTTATATTATACAGGAAGTTTCTTTTAGTAAACCTCTGCAATCCTATCATTATATATGAAATATTTTAACATTATAAAAATACGCAGCAAAAAAATTTCCTGTATGCCATTGTCTAACAGAATTATTTTGTATGGCCCTGTAGATAAATAATAAATATTCTTTGCATCGCATATTCTATAGAATTCATATTTTAGAGCACTTTATAAATCCATATTAATTTCATTATGTTTGAAAGGATGTGACATTATTAAAATACACATGAAATGATTTTTTTCTCATTGGCCGTAATGTAACGGATTTCTTGTGACTGTCCCTGTAAATGAACTATGCATGGTACAAACTTCATTTCCAATAGGTATCGTTCTATAGTAAACGTCAATAACCAAAAAAAAAAAAAAAAAAAAAAATTCAAGGCAATCCGAGTATATGTACGAGAGTTAGAGCGTGGACAGACGGACAGACAAACTGAAGTTAAAAACGCTTTTTAACTATATTAGAAAGTGTTAAAAAAGACCCTCTCTGAAAGCAGGAGACCTTTAAAGCTCTATCAGCACAGCATCACAATAAGCATAGCACTAAAGGCTCATTTATGATACCTGCTCTTAAATATCGTGTAATTGCAACAATCGTTCAATTGTCAATATTTCATTTACACATTTCTATGTCTTACTGAAATGTTCTTTGACGAGCTATTCCATGATCTTCAGGTTCGCAAGGGAGAGATTTCTTTTATTCAAGCTACATATGCTCGTGTCCTGAAAAAATCTATACTTTCAATACAATGAGTAATTTTTTAATTTACAATCATTTACGTACCTTTTTCTTGGAAAGCTTCCCTTTACTGAGAATTTGTAGTCTTTTTATAGAGACATAAAATTTTTCACTGTCTCGTAAGATCGATCGAAATAATCACTTCATCTGCAATAGAATAAAACGAATTGATGAACAGGATTTCTATCCAATAATTTTTTTTATGTTATTTGTACAAATGCGCAGTTTTATTTCAAATTTAAATGGCATTTTACTAGGTTTTGGTATCAAGTTTCGTATCCGCAGCTCTTAATTAATAAAATCCTGCAGCTATTATTGTTTTTGACATATCTGGAGTAAAATGAACTAAGATAACATACTTTCTTATTCGTAATCAGTTTAAGGTAATATGTCAATATTTCATCTTTTTCTGAAGAAAAAATAGAAGAAGATTGTAAAAGATTTAAAAAAACTAAAACACAACAACAAAATGATATATAGAAATCTAAATATTTACCAGAAGATCCTAATTAATAATAACCGGTGGCTATTATTGTTTTTGACATGTCTGGAGTAAAAGGAAGTGAGATAACATATTTTCTTTTTCGTTATCAGATTAAGGTAAAATTTCAATATCTCCTCCTTTTCTGAAGGGAAAATAGGAGAAGACTGTAAAAAATTAAAAAAAAAATAATAAAAGGCAAACAACAAAATGATATATAGAAATCTAAAAATTTACTGCGGGATCCTAATTAATAATATCCTTTGGCTATTATTGCTTTTTACATGTCTGGAGTAAAAGGAACTAAGATAAGACATTTTTAGTTATAAAAACATGTATAATGATCACTTATAAACAGATTAAGTAAAATAATGCTATAAAGTGATAAAATATCATTTATTAAGATTGACGATCGTTTCGTCGCACCAACGGCGACATTTTCAAAATCATACACGATAGAAAATATTTTCACATAATTTAAAAATAATAAACATGGTAAATAATGTCACGAGACATGATGCATAATGAAATATTGCAAACATAAAATAAATTAAAATTAAATTAGTTATTTGTGAACGTGTATTAGTTTTCATATAATTTAACAAAACAATAACATGGTAAATAATGTCACAAGACAACATGCATAATGAAAAATATTGCAAAACATAAAATATAAAATTATCTTGGCTATTTGCGAGCGTGGATTAATTTTTACTATTGGTACTAAAATTATATAGCATCTCTTTCCAAATTTTAGGTAAATCTAGGGACACTGAATCATTGGAAATATTCTTGTTGCGTAAAAATATCTCTATTGATTATCGGATTATGGATGGTAAATAAAATCTTGATGTGTAAATTAACTTGCTATTTTTAAAATCGATCCGTAACGGTTCTTCGTTGCATAATCTGGCCAAAGCTGTGGTACTTCTGTTGAATTTGATGTCTGCTATATATTCTTTGATTCTGGTTTTAAGTTTTCTACTTGTCATACCTATATAAAACTGCTTTCTTCCATCTTCTTTGGTGAAAGGTATTTCGTATACTCCTGATAACTGGTTTGACTCTATTGGATCTTTTTTCTTGCATATTATATTTTTCAATTTCATAGAAGGTTTTGCGACTAGGGTGATATTGAATTTATTGAGTTTATGTTTCAAACGTTCGAAGAAACCAGGAAAATATTATAAAGTGGATAACATGGAATTTTTTGGATTGAAATTTCTTTTCTTTTTATTCTTCAAGCTCTTAATTCATTTTTCTATGGTGCTTTCTTTGTATCCATTGTTTCTTGCAGTATTATATGAAAACTAATCCACGTTCACAAATAACTAATTTAATTTTAATTTATTTTATGTTTGCAATATTTCATTAAGCATCATGTCTCGTGACATTATTTACTATGTTTATTATTTTTAAATTATGTGAAAATATTTTCTATCGTGTATGATTTTGAAAATGTCGCCGTTGGTGCGACAAAACGATCGTCAATCTTAATAAATGATATTTTATCACTTTATAGCATTATTTTACGTAATATTTTTAGTTTTTAGTTTAATCTAATATATCAATATTTGCTTTTTTCAGGAATGAAAAATAAAAGCAGACTGTAAAAGATTAAAAAAAAAATAATAAAAGACAGACAGACAACAAAATGATTTATAGAAATCTAAAAATTAACAGCGGGATCTTAATTAATACTTTCCTGCGGTTATTATTGTTTTGACGTATGTGGAGTAAAAGGAAGGAAGATAACATATTTTGTTTTTCGTTATCAGGTTAAGGTAACATTTCAATTTTTCCTATTTTTCTGAATGAAAAATAGAAGAAGATTGTAAAAGATTTTAAAAAAAAAAGGATAAAATTTAGACAATAAAATGGTATGTAGAAATCTAAAAATTTACCTCGGGATCTTAATTAATAATATCCTGCGGCTACTATTATTTTTAACATGACTGGAGTAAAAGGAACTAAGATAACATACTTTTCTTTTTCGTAATCAGTTTACAGTAATATTTCACTTTTTGCTCTTTTTCTTGAAGGAGAATAGAAGAAGACTGTGTAAAAGATTTAAAAAATAATAATAAAAGACAGACAACAAAATGACTTACAGAAGTCAAAGTGATGAGTTAAGTAATATATGCTAGGCAAAAAAAGAAATCTTTAACATATAAAGAATTTTCAAATTTAAATATCTATTTTTATTAGAAATTTTATCCTGTGAAATTCATTTAAAGAGTAGAATTTTTTTTTTAACTTCACAAATAAAATAAAATATATTTAGTAATAGGCATGTGTTTATTTAGAAATAGGAAATTAGGAAAATGAAATGGGTATATGAAACACTGGCTATAGAAATGTTTTAGTAAAAAATGACGTTAATAAATTATATATGCCAGACATAAAACACATTTTTGACTTCCAAGCAAATATTAAAATATTTTTTTTAAAATCAGAAACAAAAATAATTTTCAACCTTAATTTGGTTGAAAAGACAACAAAATAGTAATATCTAAAACTCACAAACTAATAAAAATAATTATGAACATTTTTGCACGCACACATACACACAAACACACAGATATAACTATATATACATATACATATATTTATAAATATATGTATACAGGAAACACAAAAGCCAGTTACTTAAGACGTGTTGTGAAACCGAAAGTCTTAATAGTTTCTTTTATGCTTATAGTTTATTATATTTTGTAAAAGACCATCTCGTATGTTGTAAAATAGAACTGAAAATATTTTCCTGAATTCCCACATTTTCCCAAAGACATCTGTGTTAAGTACCATATAAAAAGAAACAAAAAATACTATTTCAAAACTATACTAAAGGTTTTGTAAATTCGGTGCTTTTCATCATGAACAATGCTACACTTTTTTTTTTTTTTTAAAGTTTTGTAAAGTACACCTATAAATCAGAATAAACGGATAAAAAGTTTTTAAATGACTGAAGCCATTAAAGCTATTGCTTTCAAAACATGAAAAATAAGTTGTTAAGCGAGATAGCATGTAAATTTCACGTATGAAAAAAATGAAAACTGAAAATGTCTGCCATAAATAGCTATTTTTAGACGAAATTTTTCAATAATAAAACCTAAATTCAATGCGAAAACAATTTTTTATTATAGTAAAATGCAATAAAATATACAATCAGTGTATTTCTTACAACTTATGAAATAATAAAAAAATGGTATAATTTAGCGCCTTTTGTTGAATGTTTTTTTATTTGGACTATTCTCCAATAGGAGGGTAATTTGTATCCCAAAGGGATTATGCGCTATCTTTTATCATTTCTATAATTTTCTTTAGCATAAAATGTATTCTGTAATGCCTTTCTACGATTCCAAAAAGTATTTTAAAGAAAATAACCGTAAATTTTACTCCAATAATATTTTAAATATTTAAATCATCACTTATTATCCATTTCATGCACTAGTTTTCTGGAACAATTTTAAATGTAATGACGAACAATTTTTGGAGCTTTTACTATAAAAAAATTCATATATTAAAGTATAAAATAAAGAATTTTTATTGTAAATTAAAAAATACTTTTATATTTGTTCTGTGCCAAGGAAATGTTTCCTCTATTTTATATGTCACTTCTGCTCCTTTGTATAAAATTCATCATGTGACCACCAGGAAGCCCGATAAAATTTGTAGGACAGTTACATTTAGTAGAGGGAGCAATCTCCTTTCTAAAAAAGTTACATGGCTTAATTATCTAGACTTTAAAAGCAATTTTATAAGATGAAAAATAGATTGAAAAAGAGTAATATGTTTATTAATTGTCACTACTGCCCCGTACTTAAATTTTCCTTATTTTTATTTTTATTTCTTTCTGAATTTTTCATGTTGAACTTACTTTTGCTTAGTTCAAAATGACATATTGCATCTTACTGATATTAACTCCCTGACCGCCGAGCAAAAGGGCAGACTTGTAATGTTGTTTTCTCTATAACTGTTTTAAAATGCTAAAAAAAGATGTTTTTTCCAATATGATATAAAAAGATTTATTAAGTACAGGCATGCAAGCCTCGAGAGCATTAATCATAACTTAATTATTTAAAACAAGATTATGTATATAGAATTATATTAGTTTAAATAATGCTTCTATTGCAGTGAAACCTGCAGCTTAGTGAACGGATGTATCAGTTCGCGGCGGTAAGAAGGTTAACATACTATGTGTGGAGAAGCAATTTTCTCAATTTTGTCACTACTGCCCGTTTCACTTCAGTCACCTTTCAAAGAAAATGCATCAGCTCACTCGGAAAGTGAAACACATCTCGGAAACACATCACCTTGAAAATATTGAACTCCAACTACTGTCCCAAAAAGGACTGACTGATTTTAAAATTCAATAACTTGTAAACGGTGACAGATATTTAAAAAAATTCTTGCAGGAGGGTTATGCATAAGGTCAAAAGATTTTTTACAGTGATTTTCGATTTTAGTTCGATTTACAAACAGTAGATGGCGCTGCGATCAATAGACGCTAAATTCAGGCTCGATTTTTGGTACTTCGTGGCCCGGATAATACATTTCCATCTCCTTTTTCCGCATAGAACAAGAGAAAGGACCAAAAATCGAGCCTCTATTTAGCGACTATTGCTTACAGCGCCATCTATTGTTTGTAATTTGAACTAAAATCGAAAATCCCTGTAATAAAACTTTTGACCTTATGCATAAACATCCTGCAAGAATTTTTTAAATATCTGTCACCGTTTGCAAGTTATTGAATTTTAAAATCAGTCAGTCCTTTTTGGGACACCCGGTATATTATTTAAGCTATTTCACATGTGACGCACATGTAAATTGCTAACGCTATAGTTCAGAACCATCATTTTTAGACTTTCTTCCAGCTTTAAGGATATTCCAAATGATTGTAAAGTTTCTTAAGTTTCATCTCCTGATTTTGAAAATGAACCTATTAGTATAGGAATTTGAGTTGTAGTTGTGTTTAATTAAAATAGACTTCCCGGCGAGTTTTTAAATTTAATCACAAAAAATATTTTATTTTCCCAAATTACTTATTACAACATTTGTTTAAAATAATTTTAATTGAAAAAGTAAATAACAATATCCTTAAAATAAATTTCATGTTAAACATTTCCAGAACAGTAATTCTGTTTGTAAAATGATGAATACGATGGAATTACACCAGAATTTACAAACGAATTTATTAGAAAATAACACTTGCTAATTTACCGTATTTTTTAATAGAAAAATTTTAATTAAATATTATTGGTGCCAGCATTCTTAAAATTATGTCTCCTTTTTGTCGACACCGCCCGCTAAAGGGTTAAGAAATGGAAGCCAGTCCTATTGGCGAAATATAACAGATATCAAGGAAGTACCAAAAGATGAACATTAATGTTTTTCTGAAATTCATCCTCGTTCTATTACTTCCATTTGTTTTATTATATACAATTTGTGTGATTATAAATATAAAAATGAATCATATTTCTCGTACCTAAACACTTTTCCACACTAAAATTGCCCGAATAAATTTATGTACTTACCTAACCATTATCTTATAGTTGGTTATATCAGAAGGATTAATGCAATTTTGAAATATAATAGTTAAATATGTATATATATATATATATATAATATATAATATATAAGCTCAAAAAGGTTAAAAGTAAAAATAAAAATAAAACATAAAAATAAAACCAAAATCCATGCGATAAGCGCTACAGCTGCAAATAACCACACAGATTATATATATAGCACATTATGTATTAAATGCATTTGTGAGACCCAGAATCCTGCACTATAAATAAACTAAGTATAACCATAAAACATCCAAGAAATTTAAACAGATATAACCTGAACAAGTAAAAAACCAAGAAAAAACAACAAAAGGCTGTGGCCTCTTCAGCGGTGAGCATTTTAAAAAGCACAGCAATGTTTCAGGCTAATTACAATTTATAATTTACTATTATATAGTTTGTTGTAAATTGTAATTAGTCTGAAACATTGCTATGCTTTTTAAAATGCCCACCGCTGAAGAGGCAACAGCCTTTTGTTGTTTTTTCTTGGATTTTTACTTGTTCAGGTTATATCTGTTTAAATTTCTTGGATGTTTTATGGTTATACTTAGTTTATTTATGGTGCAGAATTCTGGGTCTGACAAATACATTTAATACATAATGTGCTATATATAATATATATATATATATATATATATATATATATATATATATATATATATATATATTATAACCTGCCGGACTATTATTAAATCCTTTGTCAGGCATTGGTTAGGTTGCAAAAAGTTCATACCGCCGAGTGAAACATTGGTGCTGGAGGCATCAATATAGTAGAATATTGGCAGTTGTCGACAGTATGAATACTTTGCTACTGAAAAATTTAATCAACAATACCCATTTGTATGTAGTAGTGAAATTGACTAAGTTCAATCGAAACACTAGTGATTCATGAAGCAGTCAAATTCTATTTTGGTGGTCAGGCCATATGGGTGGTAATTATTAAACAGATTAAGAAATCCGGTAGCTTTCCCATTAAAGCAGAGGCCAAAATCTCTTTAAAATGTTTATTCAACCACACATAAAAACGTGAATAACTCCCATAATACATGAGTTTTTGCAGAACCTTCAGGCTAGAACACGAATTATTATTCCATGCTAAAAAAATCTTAATGCACAAATTTATATGTTCTACTTAACGATAAGACACCTGGTAACAAAGTTTTTAAAACAATCGGACAACACATAATTCTACTTCTGTACTGATGGAAGATAATTTTGTCAGGACTTGAGTATGAATACAGATTGAAATATAAACTTTATGATGAACCAAACAGATTCAGAAACGAGGCACAGAATGAAATGTCATTCGTCACTCAAACAATGGTGAGCGAGAGACGAGGGTAATAGGGAATGAGTTCCTTATCTGGTCACGGAGGGATTTCTATGAAATATGGTCCCAGGTGGGCAGGAAGTTGAATCATGGAATAAAATAAGAAATAGTAAAATGGTTTTTAAAACATTTGAAAAATAAAAGTAGCTTCTCTCAGAATATTACAGTTTTGGTAGCTGATAAAAATTAATGAAGGGATTAAAAGTTTAGATTATGGTTTCGAATAAGATAATTATTAAGATACGCGTTTTAAGTTTATAGGAATTTAACTAAAAATAAATAACAAAGATTATTAAGAAATAGGGATATAATAAATATGCCGGAAATTCAGAATAATTTAAATTAATATTGCAAAGTAAAATTTTTACATAACACATATATAGATAGATGCTGAAAAATTTATAATTGTTAAAATGTTTAAACTGAATATTTTAAAGAATATGTCACTTCTGTCCCTATAAATGTCACTCTTGCGCCTTAGTTTTAAAACTTTAAACATGTTTACACTTATAGGATATCCAACAATGTAATTTTTATTACAAAAATACAATTGAAAAAAATATCGTTAAAAAACTCTATTTAAATCCTGAATCATAAAGTAAGCAACTATCTTGGAGACCGTAGTGACACTGATTACTAAATTAATTTGTGAAATATTTTTTTTTAAAAAAAAAGTACTGTTTAAAGTTTATTTCGAAATATTGTATATTACTCACTACGTTATATCTTACCTATTTCTAAAAAAAAATTGTTTATTATTTAACTTTTTCATTTTACTAAATCACACAGTTATATTACGTACTTGCTGGAGAATTGCCCATTTATTTATTTTGAAAACATGCTTGTAACTAGTTTTTTTTTTTCAATTATTGATTTTGCATGTCTGCTTTCAAAGTTTATTTCAAAGAAAAAGCTTCTTTAAAAAAAAGAATAATGTTATACTAGTTCCACAAAATTATTTCATTTTTTACTATCTATAATCCAGAATATTAAAAATTACTAAAAAATACCCTTTTTCTTCTTTAAAAGCAATATTAGATCAATTATTAGGAAAAATATTTGCAAACGTATAAAAAAATGCATATGATATTTTGAAATTTATTTCAATAGATAGACTTAATAGATTTGTTTCCTAATATAAATTAATTTGCATTCACAGAATGTATGACATAATGATATTTTATGCAGGTAAAAAAATTTAACTTATTTTTATATAGTTAACACCAGCAAATAGATAAATCTTAAATGATAATTATTCAAATTTTATAAATATTTTATTTAATTTTATAAATATTTTTCTTGAATTTCAATATATAATAAACATTATAAGAAAATAAAAGAACCCTATGCAAATCAAGCGTGTTTCTACATTTTTTCTTGAACTATTCACTTTTAATTCCATTACTACACCTATTTAATTCTACATTAGATAAAGCATTCTTTATTCTAAAATTCATAGAATAATTTAAATACTTTATAAATATTTAAAAAAAAACCTTAATATTTCTTAGTTCTGGAAATAATAAGGCTTAATTCTTCATATATTTAGATAAGTATGGAATTCTATTAATATTTTTAGCTTTCCTAGTAATTTGAATAGATGACTGAAGAATAACTAAAATTTTTACTAATAGAATATTTTTCTTTTTAACTCTTTAGCTAGTGACGGTACTTATAAGTACCATTAAAAGAACTTTTTATAAAATTCATTTAACACATCGATTAGTTGTAGTATAGTTTAGAATGAGTTATAGAAACATTACTTCATCTTGTTCCAAAGCATTATTGGTTACACAAAACAAAAATATTTTTAAAAGGATGATTTCTTTTGCCTTTGCATCTTTTCAACTTTCTTGGCATTGGGGAGGAGTGGGAAATTTTTTAATTCGGAAATATTTCTATATTTCTATAGTAAGAACATTATATTTGTATATTTCCTTATTCTACAAAATACTAAGAAAAATATTTAAAATAAAAGATTTGAGTGGAGTTATAAATATTACACAAAATCCCTATAAAGTCAAATTTAATGAATCCTTCTAAATCCTTCAATCCTTTTAAAATTCTTCTGAAATTTATTAAATGATTATGTAAATTTTCTAATGCAGTTTAAACAATTCACGAAAAATGCTCTAGAAGATAAAATTTTCATGAATTCCTAATTCAGTACATAAAGGGTTAATATATCCAGACATATCACGCTTTATTTCTTTCGACCTTTTTTAGTATTTTTAATATACGGAAGGTATAATATTAAAGAAAATTAATTAATTAGTTGAAAAAGTAATAATGTTGTTAAGCGTTACGTTGAAATAGAATAAAATTTGGATAATTTTAAATGTAACTGTACAAGATTTTATAAAGTATTAGACAGTCAAAATAGTTTAATTTAACTGAATGGAGCAAAGAGCCGGTTGTCCTATTTTAAGGATTGTAGCGGTCATCATTTAAGGATTAATTTTGTTGTTTTATTCAGGAATGGAAGATTCCTATAACTAATATAATGTATACATACACAACCATTGAAGTCTATTCCATAAAAAAAGCAGGATAAAAACAATGAACAAATACGATAATCCAATTTAAATGTATAATGTAATTGCAGAATATGCTAACTATAAATGGATTTTATATCGTACATGTACATAAACTATATTGAAGAAGACAGGAATTATTGATGAGTAAAATGTGTTTTCAAATGGAACATAAAGACAACATGTTTGAAAGAGTAAACATTCATAATCACTTGATTACGAATAGGACTGGTGACTATTGTCCTATTCATTCGTACCAGAATTTACAAAAAAAAATTCTTTGTGGCATATCTCTTTGGAAAGTATCCTATATCCTAGTATCAGTTTATGGCCTTATTTTTAAAAAAGAATCTGGGAACACATATGTTCCAATCCCGTCATCAAAGTTTTAACATAATTTAAACTGGTTTAAAAAGACGAAAGATTAGGAGCATATTTAGACTTTTATTATCGAGTTTGATAGAGGCTGTATTGCATTCTTCGAACATCGAAAAATCCGTTGCGGCGGGTGCGGCCGACAGCACGCACTATCCTTAGTTTTGGAAGTTCAGAGACATACGTAAAATATGTAAAATTCAACGTAATCAAGCACTTTCTGAATAGATCCCGCACCAAGACATATAAAATTATCACCATATATAGATATTGCGTAAAATTTCTATTTAGAAAACGAACATCAGAATATATAAAGCTTTCTAATGCAATGAAATAGTAGAAATATAAACCAAAAGCTAACTTTCATGCCCACCAAAAAAGTAGAGCGATCATGAAATTGAACTGGTGCCTATAATTTACTGAAATGTTTGTCGCGTTTATATCAAATATCTTTTCCTCTCCAAAACTTGCTCTGTTTCACTATTTTGGATATACAAAACTCTTCTACGTCGACGTCAATTTTCTTTCCTGGATATTTCTGATCACCATATTTTACAACCACAAAATTATTTATCTGATATTGATTGAAATAATTCCCTTGATTTATCTTCATGTTATTTTCAAGTGGAGCTTGTGAGTTTTAGTGTATCCTGAAGACCTAGCCTTATATTTATCTTTATTATCTGTCGAGAAGCCTAAACTATGTTTAAATGTCGAGAAGCCTAAACTATGTTTAAAGGAGCCATAGCTGATCAAATGTGACAAGACATCTTCAGATGTCATGCTTTCAACATCCATTTCCTTTGAATGGCTTTCTTACTAATCTTCTCAGTTACAGTCCCCTAAAGATCATGTAATCTATGCCATGCTCCACCAATTCAATGACAGCTTAATCCACCAATCATGTTAAGGCAATATGCCTGCCTCATTCTTTCACATATATTTTAAAAACAATTTTGATATATGAATACAATACTTTTTGACATTCGTACCTAATTCAAACCCTGAAAACGTAACATCATAATTTAGGACTTCACAAAACAATAAAATGAATGAGCGAAAAAATACTTCCTTAAAAAAAAGAAACAAATTCGGAATTCATCTCTCTGTGGGATTTTTTATTACACTAAATCTACAGAGATTATAAATATACAGTAGTATTCTTCTGGGCATGAGTTACAGTATAACAAATATTATATATATGGGGCATTCTCACAATCTTTTGACTTTTGGGGAAAAAAATCTGGCGAAATTAAACTTACTAAAATAACATTTTAATCTGATAGATGAATTCCTTAATGATTCAAAATAATGAAAAAAATGATCAGCAACGAAAATTTTTTTTAATTAACTGAGGTTTAAGTTAAACTTGCGAGTTAAATTTTCCTTACCATTTTACCCCTATAACTTTTTATTTTCTTCGAAATTTTTACTTATAATGGATTTGCATAGTACCCACAGGACATTCAAATAAGAAATAATAACAATGTAGTACTTTTAATACAGAATTTTTGTATAACATTGTCTTAAAAGGGTGTTCAAGAAGGGACGGTAAGGGTGGAACGGTAAGGAAAATTACCACCTATTTTTAGGAAAATCATGTTAAGACTAAGTGATAGCCCCAATGTTCATTGATTTTTAGAAACGGTTGTTAACATTGGACTAAATTAATTTTTTTTTAATTTACCTCGAAAAGTGGAGGAATAAACCTTCGTGATGGCGAGTCTACCATTAAAGCCACGATGATTGAAATTTATATTTAAATGCTGATTTAAATTCTACAGTAAATTTCCTGCCAAGGAATTTTAAAAATTATTTCTCTAGCATACTTCTGCATGAGAAAAAACTTGAAAAACATTCTGTTGCTGCATCTGAAATGATTTTCTGTATAATTTTAGAAGAGGGATGGTAAGGAATCTAAAACCCAGGGACGTAGTTTAAAAAATAATAACAACCCTAAAAATGTGGGCAGGTTAATTTTAGCTACATATTTATATAAAACAATAGGTTCAGTTTCAGAAAAAAATTACATCGAATTATGTTTATTGAAACAATTTTATCCAGACAGCTCCAAACTTAAAAACCAGCACCAGGGACATGGGACGGTAGATGAGTTTTCCTGGTAATTGGACCCCCAACATCGTCCAAAACTTATTTATCTCGTTAATATTGTTATGCAATCATGCAATGGGATGTTCTCCAGTATATGAAATTAAAAAAAAAACACAAAAAAGTGTATTAAATAAAAAATTATTATTCAGGGACATGAAAGTCATAAGATTGTGAGAATGCCCCTACACATATAAATATATATATGTATATATATATATATATATATACAACGGTAGTTAACGGGTCTGAGGGCCATGATCAGTGAAAATACACCAAATTTTTCCGGAATTCCTTTCCCCTTAATGGTTGCAATAAAAGTCATATTAGTTTACGACAATTACGCAAATGCATAGATATTCTACATTTTTTAATTCTTTCCTTTTTTATGTTTAAAACAAGTAGGTGCTTTGCATACATATAATATACTTGAACATTTTAATTGTGTATGTAAAAATTGTATTAATAATTGGGTAAGTGGTGTCAAAGATACGCATGGGGATTAAACTCGCTCAGGCTGATTTAATATGAAACAACATTTCTGCAATCATAACTGCTTCGGGGCAGTTCGGTTTTAAGTGCAGTAGTTGTGTGTTCAAACCTTGTGCAGAAAAAAGCACTCCATACTAAGAAAATGAAGTAAGTTTCGAATATTGAATTTTCATGTAATATTTTAAAGCATTCGCGTTATTGTTTAGCTGACAATACCTCAAATTTTTATAAATCCAAAAATTCAGTGGTGAACGGAAGCTCTTTAGTTTCTAATGCCGTGTAGTATACCCCCATCGCATTTGTTTAAAGTTGCATATAGCCGGTTAAGCAAAATACAGCAGAATGGGGTAAAAACACCCTTCCTTCTTGCGGCAAAGAAACGCGTTTAAGATGAGGGACTTTGACCAATCGGTTTAGTTAGATGCAAAGCTTTCGACAATTGCGAAGTGGAAAGCTCTATATTTTTGTCTAAGTTAGTATTGTATGAAGTGTAATACCTGCTCAACTAACATTATCTACTTAACTACATTTTCTCTTCTAGTTAAGTTTTTTTTTTTTTTTTATATAGACCGTAGAAATGTACCTACCTACTTTTAAAAATCAATATTCTTGTTTCATGAAACGCTTTTATTTTAACCCTTAACCCTTAACTACTGTTAGCGATCTCACAACGCAGTGCTATATTTAATTCTCATGGTTTAACTTGTAATTTTCAGTTTAACTACTGGTGTTAGTGAAATTTTGATTCGTTTGGACACTTAGTAGTATCGCTAGAGATTTCTGAATGAAGGAATTTTCATTATAATAGGCCTTTACATAAAATTTAGTACAGAAATTGTACATTACGCGTTAGTCGACCCATTTATTCATTCTACGATCAAACGGTGCCGGAGACCGCTGAAAGAATTTATGCAACAATTTTTTCCACAGCAGTTAAGGATTAACTGGTGATTGCAGTCTCACAAGCCGCTGTTTTTTGCTTGGTTCACGGTTTAACTTGTAATTTTCAGTTTAACTACAGATGCTAGTGATATTTATTATAGATTCTAGTTTATCTATAGATATTAATTTTCTTAAGAGTCTAGCACTAATGCTAGAGACTTCTGAATATGTGAGTTTTTACTGTAGTAGTACAAAAGTTTATTATCGTAGTAAAGTTTAGTACAAAAACAGGGCTTCACAAAACAGGCTTTTACATGATTTTTTTTTTGTGGAAATGGGACAAAAAGCAACAGTAATGGCAAAAATATACGCAGATCGTACCTTTGCCGGACCACTGCGGGTATTTACTCCAATCAATGGGGCAACGATACGCAGAGCAATGTTTTTTTTTTTTTCTTTTTTTTTTTTTTTTTTTTTTTTATTGCTATTTCTCCCGAAATTGCAATTTGACAGAAGATCGGTTCATGGTGTCACATGTCTAAGGCTCTAATATAACTTTTGAATCCGATGTCACATAAGTTTGGACCAATGTGTTCGTTAAAAATCAGAATCTATGGAATTTATATATCAAAATCGATATCTTTATCCCCACCTATCCTACACAAAAATTCCAATTTTAATAAGCATTCTTTAAATAAATTCATTTTCAGGAGCAGGATTATTCCATAGTTATTATAAAAATCACATCAGCATTAAAATGTCTTAAATACATATTTAATTAAATACTCATTTCCAACATTTACTTACTCATGTAAAATTTCACAATTATGGCTATTTTAATAATTTTATGTATTATTTTCTATTATATTTCATATTACATAACTATACTTCTTCTAAAGATTCTATACATCCTATTATCTTAATGAGAATGGCTATTTTTCCCGAAAAGAAATTACCTTGATCTCTGGGAATAAGAGAAAAAATCGTTGTATATCTGAATTTTTTTTGTTTTTCCTAGTACATTATAAGAAATGCGATTTTGTCTATGTGAAGTAACCATAGCCGTTTAATGTTTTAGGGATATTTTCTCAAATATCATCCATGAAACATTATATGTAATAGTTTAACCAATTATGCCCCGATGGTGCTTTAAAGTACAATTAAAATAACTTGTTATAAAATTCATTTAATGCATCGATTAGTAGTAATACAGTTTAGAATGAGTTATAGATACCTTACTTTATCTTGCTCCAAAAGCATTATTGGTTGCACAAAACCAAAATATTTTTAAAAGGGTGATTTCTTTTGCCTTTGCATTTTTTCAACTTTCTTGACGTTGAAAGATTGAGGGAGAAAAGATTCAGTTCTGAAATATTTCTATAATTTTATTGTAAGAACATCCTATTGTACATTTCCTAATTCCACAAAATACAAAAAAAAAAAAATCATAAATAAATATTTCAGTGGAGTTATAAATATTGCGAAAAATCCATATAAATTCAAATTTAATTAATTAATTTAATTTAGTAAAATACTTTTAAAACTTATTAAATGATTGTATAAATCTTACAAAAATTCACAAAAAATATTTTAGATGATGAAATTTTCATGAATTCATAATTTGGGAGTTCAAGGGTTAAAGATAGTCTTATTTATTAGAAAGGTTTCAATTCGGATATATTTCTATATTTCTATTGTAAATACATTATATTTGTACATTTCCTAATTCTACAAAATACTGAAAAAATATCTTAAATAAAATATTTAGTTAAGTTGTAAATATTGCACAAAATCCCTATAAATTCAAATTAAAATTATTTATTTCATTTAGCGAAGTCCTTCTAAAACTTATTAAATGATTGTGTAAATTCTCTAACGCGGTTTTAAAAATTCGCAAAAATTGCTTTAGACAATACAATTTGCAGGAATTCATAATTTTGGAAATGAAGGGTTAAAGGTCATCTTATTTTTTTTTCTAAAGAGAGTTATTATGATTTTTTTTTTTACTCCAAAAAGGAAATGATGCACTTTTAATTAAGAATATACTTTCTTCATTTAAATGACCTAGTAGTTTTCTTTAAATATTGGAGGGATTTTAATAATGTTTAAAAACCAAATTTCTGACTTTTATCACCCTATGATTACTCCTTTCTGCGATATTATTTTAATACCCCCAAAAATAACTCTGTAAAGAATGATAGTTTTTTATCTTTTATTTGTTAAATTGCTTTATTTTCTTCAAGAATGCTTCCACTTAAAAAAATTTAAAGAGAAAACTGATGCAATTTAACTAAGTTGTAAAATTTTGTGATGGTAATAGAAGCCATAAAATTTTGTGATGGTAATAGAAGCCATAAAATTTTTAATATTTGCAGAACTTTTTTTTTTCATTTTTCTTTAAAATAAGATAATTTAAGCTGAAAAAAAATTGTAATTTCCCCCTGCTTTGTTTCTTTTAATAATGCATGGTTTTAATGTAATAGTTAAAAAATAAGAGAATAGCAATTTTCTTCTTACATGCTTCTTAATATAGAGCAAATAAATAAATATATTAAAAGAAAGAAATCCAGATATTTAACATATAATGCAAAATTTTTAGGAAATAGCTACATGTAACAGTGTAATATATGCATATAGAAAAAAAAAAACTACGTGCTGAACAGTGAAACAATCTTTAATATATCTAGTTTAAAGTACACTTCCTAAGATTAGTGTGCGGACAAACGGGTAAACTGAAATTGTATATAATTTTCAATTATGTAAGAACCTTGTAAAGCATAACTGATTCTATACAACATAAAGCAACATATAGAACAAGTATATTTACAAATACAGATCAAATGTTTAACTTAAATTGGCATAACTATTTAATTTTGCAAAATAATTACTGCTAAATAATATCAGTAACTTGTAATTTTACTTTAACACTCAATCTGTTTTATATATGTAAACTTGTGACAAATTATTTTCAAAAGATGAAACGAAACCTTTAGCTGAAATCTCTAATTTAATTTTAACAATTCAAACATACTCTTTAGAGACTTTGCTCGTCGTGCCATTATCTGTATCTGGACATTAAAATATAAGCTTTGGTCATTCATCTTTCGTTTTACACATTCTGCATGTACATATTTTATTATTCAAATAAACTTTTGCAGCGTGAGGACAAGAGGTGAATTGTAAAGTTATGGTATTGTTTCTCCGAATGTTTGCAACAATAGGTTAATTCATTATATTCATTCTTATCACTTTCAGAAATAATTATGGAAATACGAAAGTACAATTAATGCCAGGAAAGTTCCTTTGGATGTTAAGGTCTTAATAAAACTATTTTCAATTAAATTTTAATACAGTCAAATGTTTAGTCACTTTAATTTCTGTATAAATTTGGAATATTGAATATTGGAAGGACAGCTTTCATTAGTAAGTTAGATAAATATAGACATCTGTTGATTAATAGGTAATTTTAGTTTAATATAATTTCTCTAAAGGTGGAAGAAAAATTTAATTTATGTTGTTTACTCTTAAATTCTTTGGCTTCATTAAAAAAAAAAAAAAAAAAAAAAAAAAAAAAAAAAAAAAAATGGAGGCCAGGTTTGATTTCCCGTTTTTTGCAATACAAACATAAATTACACAGAGAATATTCTTTCCATCCAAATATTAAAAAAAATGGTTTTAGCCTTATTAATTTCTTATGCTTTTAAACTTCACCGTTAATTATTTATAATTACAAACTAAGTAAATATATATGGGATGCTTTCCTGTATTTGATAAAAAAAATGAATTTGTGACAACGAATTTAAGCCAAAATTCAAAAGTAAACCGTACGCTAGCAATTGAAGATTACGCATTTGAATATATTTTTTGCTCATTGTTTCATACGCAATGATGCATTATATTTAAATAAAAAAAATCTTAAGTCTGATTAGAAAATAAATATCAATAAATAAATGCGTGCAAAAAATTTAGTGATATAGCAGATTCGCTGTCACTCATAAACACTAGAAAAAACATTTTTTCCTAATTTTTCCATTCTCATTATTACTAGCAAATTAATGTACATTATGACTTTTCAAAATATATATTATATAGTTAACGTACACTGCTCAAAACAATTAAAGGATATTTGAAGTTTTATATAAAATAAAGATATAAACGAAATTTTTTTTGCCGAAAATAGAAGAAGAGAATCACAAATGCAAATTTTTCTGGTTTTCAAACTGTGGAGTATGCAAATTTTGAGTTCGACGTCAAAAACGTCGCTTCAGCGGCAGCGAATGAAATTTGACTTTCAACTGGATAAAAGAGAATGAAGACAAGGATGATCGGCATTCAGTGATTGCTTTGTTTCGATGAGTACGATGTCTCAGCGAAATCATTTGACAGATTCAGAAGCTTTGAGAATTGTTGGTAGGTTAGAAGGGGGCCAAACTCAAGCCGAAGTAGTGCAAGCCATTGGAGTGTCACAAAGTGTCATTTCCAGGATCTGGAATCGTTTTTTGGAGAGTGGATGTGCAGGCCGAAGACCAGGGCAAGGTCCTAGACGGGCAACAACGCCCAATGAAGATTGGTATTTAGCGTTAACAGCTCGGAGACACCGAACCATGAACGCTACTCTTCTCCAACAACACCTTCGCTCGGCTACAGGCACCACGATTTCAACTCAGACTGTCCGAAACCGGCTCCATGCTGTAGGTCTGTATGCTCGCCGACCGATGGTATGTGTTAGATTAACATCAAGGCATCGTCGCGACCGCAGGGAGTGGGCAACCGAGCATGTCAACTGGAGGAGAAATGAATGGAGCAATATTCTGTTTTCTGACGAGTCTCGTTTTTCTGTGCATCCGGATAATAGGCGTATTTTCATCTGGAGGGACCGTGGCAGTAGGATTAATCCTGCGTTCGTGCACGAAAGTGTCAGATTTGGCGGTGGAGGAGTGTTGGTGTATGGTGGCATCTCCATTGACGGACGCACTGACCTCTACATCATTCGAGATGGAGCTCTGACTGGTCGCCGATATAGGGATGAGATCCTCAGACCTATTGTAGTCCCTTACGCTGCAGCAATCGGAGATAACTTCATTTTAATGGACGATAACTGCAGGCCACATCGTGCAAACCTGGTGGAGGATTACCTTATCGAGGAAGGAATCGTTCGAATGGAATGGAACGCGTATTCTCCAGACATGAATCCTATCGAGCACGTTTGGGACGCTCTAGGAAGACGAGTTTCTGACCGCCAACAACCCCCATAAACTCTCCAAGAACTGGAAAGAGCTCTTCTGGAAGAGTGGGGCAGAATACCCCCAACTCGTCATTAATAGCCTCATTGAGCCCATGCCTCAAAGGTGTTCAACGTTGCTGGCCGCCCGTGGAAACCATACCCCCTACTGAAAATGATTTTCTTTGAAGAAAACACCTTTTCTTATTCTTTTTTTCTCATATGCACAAATTGTGTTTTTTTCCTTTAGTACACAAATGCGCAATAAAATGCATTTTATTCTGCCAAACATGTGTAATTTATTCTCATATAACCTACTATGTCTGTCGACCATGTATCAATCAGCTAAACAGTTTACCAGATACAAAATCCACCTAAAACTGCAATATCCTTTAATTGTTTTGAGCAGTGTGTTAAGTAAAAATCCTTTCTTGCTATAATAGTATATACCTTTATAAATTAGACATGGAAAGTCAATAACTGTTACCTGCAATTTTAATATATGAAGTTTATGACTTAGATTTACATATGAAAATCTAAATATGAGCTATAATTTAAAACAATTTATGTATTAATATCCATATTAGAAATAACATAAATGTAGATTAGGCTAAAGTAAGCTTCCGTTGAATTACGATAAAACTCAATTTACGTACAATGACTAAATTTCATGATGAATGATAAAATTACATGCATTTTCAATTTCTTTCTGCATGAAAGTGCATAGCAACGAAAAACAAAATTCTACAAAAAATATTAATGTAGAATGACATCAACTTGATTGCAGTGCATGAGTTGTGTACGCTTTGAACTGTCTAAGACTATTAATGACAACTTCAACTTTTTTTATTTTATTGCTGACATCACTTACTTTATGCGAGTCGGCAGTGATATTTGATCAGCGGTGCCTTCTTGGAACATCACAATTGTGCACAATTTCCTTTATAGCCTGTGATTATGTACGTCATTTTCTTGAAGCTTTGTTTAAGTTTCAGTTATTTTCAATCAAGCGTGTTTGGTGAACTAATCCCTGGATTTTCCTCATCATCCCTGATTATTTCACTGGGATATCTGTCATAGACGTATAGCACAACAGACCGATTGTCAGGAAACCAAAATGCGCAGCACAAACAAAAATCCTACATGGAAATAGGACAGTAAAGATTTTTCGTCGTTTAAGTTTTTTCAACGCACAATAATATATTCGAGCAGGCTTTATCGTTTATGTTTACAACAAGATTTATTCCTGAGAATCCATTCTCAGGGGTTATATCATGGATCAGACAAATTAAACTAAGGTAAATGCACCTATAGTGGGCCACTAACATTTAAAGATTGAAAACATGCCCAAAATGCATTTATGAAAAATGACTGAAAGAATTCTGATTGACTAATATCCTTAAATGTTAACTTTCCATAAACTGTTTGGAACCATTGCTTTTACTGCTGGTACATTTGCTTATATTCTGGAATGTCTTCAAAAACAGATCTTTTGGCAAATTCTTAGAGTTTTCATTAAGAGATAAGAGTTTATTTCAAACATTGTTTCTTTAATATTATGTTTTATTTCAAACTAAATTACTGTTGATATACTCTATTACGTTGTAAATAATTTGTTGGATAAGACGAAAACTTAAAGATTCATGCATCAGAAATGTTCTAGGCCCACTACTGGAGCATAAAGGAAGGTAATATTTTTTGCATTTTTTTTCTGAAGAATATATTTTGAAACTTTGAATATTTATTCTGAAACACGGAGGTTAGTACTAGGATAAAATATATATATATTCTTTGTAATTCACTACCACTTTAATAATAATTAGATAAATGTCATTAAGTGGCCCTCTACTGGTGCATTTACCTTAAATTAAACGTCATTGATAATACCGTGATAATATATCTCTTTGAGCCATAGCTTCGAGGAATAACTTTCTTACCGTTTGTCGTTTCGTTCAGTTAAAATAAAATATTTCAGTTCTATTCCTATTTCTCGTTCCTCTAAAAAATAACAGTTTCAGATTAACGTCCAGTTTTTCATCCATCATAATTAATGATTTATTATAGTTCGAAACACTGAATTTAATAAATCATCAAAAGGTGTACTCTTAAGCTAATATGAAATGTCATCATACCAAATGATAAAATGCTTATTTTATTTTTGCTTCAGACTTTTCCATAATTTGTTAGAAATTTTGTTTCAATATAGAAAGTGAAACTTTCATATTTAATTACCTTTTTCCTTAACCTTAATATCAATCCTATATCCTATTTATAAAACGTCTCTATTCTTAAAATTAGAGGCAAAAAATCTTATAAGTATTGCTTTGAATCTTAGGGTTTAGTCACATATGTATGGAAATGTCATTATTTTCCTTTTGAAAAGCTTTTTATTTAAATAATTTATCTTTTAAATATTTGAAATACAACAGATTCAACATTTAAAAGAAAAATATTTTTACTATTCACTCACGCTATTCAATCCGAGAAGGATTCAACTTCCACCAAATACTTCCTCCTTTGATAGGAAATGTACAGTCGTGGAAAAAAGTAAACACCCTCTACTAACTCTTTAACAAATTATCGTAGACGGAAGTTACTGGTACCGAACGATTGGAAATAAAGTCTACTTTTTAATAATGCATATAAAATTTGCTATGGGGGCCATCTACATATTAAAACGAAACCAAACCTCATTTTTTTTCAATGGCTACCCAATTTTAACAAGATATTTGATTTCTTCGGTTCAAACTATGCCTATACACCAAATTTCAAGTCATTTCAATGATAAGTTTTTGAATTATAAACATTCAAAATTTAGTGCTTCTAATGTTAAACTACATTTTCATATTTTCATTTATATCTCCTGAATTTATGCTCCTAATGTGCTAATTTTTTGTGTATCAATAATACTAATGTGCCCAAATATAAATACGCTGAATTTGCGATTTTTATAATTTTATTATATAAATTATGAATTATGAAATTAATATTAGAAAAAATTATAAATTGCAACCTACAATTTTTTTGATGGATTTATATTTATTAAGTCCTGCTTTATGAAAATCCAAAATTTCACATTTTTCTTCCAAATAGTTTTGAAATTATGCTTAAAAAACGGCAAAATGATGGTTTAAGGGGCCGTCTATGATAGAAGTGAGTAGAAATTTTGAAATTTCTTCTGCTGCCCTGTTATCTAAGAGGCTTCATTGATTGCTTGAGTGGTGCTTAAACTGTCTTGATCAAGAAGGGGGCTCTCTCGGATAACAATGGAGTACCGAACATCATTTTGGATACAGCCATTTAAAATAGGCTCGTTAAATAATTAATTTCTCGGAAACTTAAGGTACGAATTGCATTAAAAATTGTTTTTAGGCTAATTAAAGGGTGTAGAGTTCATTTATGCTGTCAGAATTGTGTATTGCTATTGAAAAAAACAAAGTTATGGTTCGTCTTAATATGTAGATGGCCCCCTAAGCAAATTTTATATGCATTATTTAAAAGTAGACTTTATTTCCAATCGTTCGGTACCAGTAACTTTCTTCTACGATAATTTGCTGAGGAGTTAGTAGGGGTGTTTACTTTTTTTTCCATGACTGTACACTGAACGATGGGATCACTAAACATTATCTAAAAATATTTTTTGTTATGTGTATTAATTTTTTCTATATTGTATACGAGCTTTCATTCAATTTATCTCAGTTTATCTGTGTATAAACATACAAATATTAATTTTTACTAATAATATTTATATAAATATACATTTTAAAAACTTATGAACTCTTGCAGCACTTATGGTAGTTATTTATTATAGTCAATTTAAAAGATGCACGTTTTAAACAGAAATTAATCAAAACGCTTTGTAAGATCAAATCCATTAGTTTTGTGAAACATAAACTGGCCTTTTCAATTAAATCTAATGTTCGAATACTGTTTAATCATTAGGACGTTGTTTAATGAAAATAGGTTGGAATAGAAAGTAAACTTTAAAGCTGCTGTGAAGCGATCTGACTTTCAAATTAGCTGCTAAATCCTATAAAGTATATCGTTTAGTGATAATTATAACTATGACGAATAATTCTCTAATCTATTGTCAAATCTGATTTTCGTAATAGTTTTTTAGAATATTGTTTTCCACCTAGGAAAATTAGTTCAGTAGAATTGTTGAATTAACTTATATTTTTCAAATATAAATATATTACTTTAAATAGCAAAATTTAATTTTTTCGCATTATTAGCGTAAAGAGAAACAGTAAAATTTATATATGTAAGTGACAAATTGGGATCTAGTACTTTGAGCTCTGAAGGGGGAATTTTAACCAACAAAAAAATAAAAAAAAATATTTTCGAACAAAACCACTTGCAAAAAAATGCAATAACTGCATTTGCAGCTTTTGCTTCCCTTCTTCTCATCTATTGGATCGTTCGGAAAGTTCTTCCCGTTCGGCAAAATTCCATCATTTAATTAGTAGTCATTAATTCCTATATCTAATAATAACCGGCCAGAATTTTCCGGTACGAATTAATTTCCCAGAACGGAAAGGATTTTCCGTTTGACCGAATAGATGGCAGTACAACTGTCTTCAATATTTGTTTGTTTTTTCATGTCAATTTAAAAAACTCCATTTTTCAAGGGTTAGACATTTTGTATCTTTCAAGCATTATAAAGAAATACTTTTCAATGGAGATAACTTTTTTTTTTCTCTTGGACACTTCAAACATTTAATAATAATTGCATGGAAATTACTAAACTGAAAATTTAAATAATTAGAAGGGATAAAACTAGTGATGGGATGATTGTGTACCATCGGAACACAAAGGACATGAATAATGTGATTTGTCACTAGGTGGCAGCACGGTCAAATTACACACTAGCCAGTATTTCAGAACCAAAGTAGGAATATTATATTTTAATTGTAAGGAATCTAATTTTGTGTTTAATTCAGCAGATTGACGAATTTATTGTGTCTTATATATTTTTTAAAAAATTAAATGTTTTTAACATTTGTTTCGTTTATAAATGTGATTTTTTTTTTGTATTTTATATTATGTTTTTTTTTTTAATTTGAATTATATCATTTACTAAAATTTTTAATTTTTTGTTCAATATTCTTAGAACTTATCTAAATAATGTAATTGTTTAAAATTTGTATAATGTTTCAGTTATAGTTATTTTAAAATAACTTTGTAATATCACTTCTTGTTGAAGTGACATTCTTGTTGAAGTCACTTCATCAGCATGTTGAAATGACTGCCCTCGAGCTCTGATGATGGAAAAACTTCCCACCACCTCCCTCCTAAAGGGGGATTTTTTTTTTAATTAATTACATAGTTCAATTTCAGACAGTCCCCAAATCCCACTTATAGTGTTTTTCTAGCATATTTTTAAATTTTTAAAAACTCAGAGCTCAAAAGGCTATAGATAGAAAAAATAAGAAAACTTAATAAAAATCATATGACTCAAGAAATGCTTTTCTATAATTCGATATGATATGAGCAAAATCTTAATTCAAAATTTCAAAAATTCTTTATGTTTTTTAAGAAATATTTTGAATATATGTTAAGCCACTTAAATCAGAGAGAGTTATTTACCACTATTTTACATTATTTTACGCGGTTTTACTTGAAAATCAAGCATGTAATTAGAGTGGTGGTTTAGGTTAAAAAACTATTTAAATTCGAAATTTCCATAACATTATTTTAATACAGCTGACAGTTTGAACCATCTGAAATTAATTTTCATATTTTTTTGTTACGAGGAATATTCAAAAACTTATTATTTTCTAGTTTTCCTATATAGACAATTACAATGTATGAGTATATTTACATTATTTAAAAGAAAAGTTAAAATATATAAAATATATGATTAAAATATCTAAAATATCTGACTAAATAACACCATATATATATATTTATTTAATAGTAACCAGTATTGATGTGTATAAGCATTAGATTAACTTAAAAAGTAGGATCTTATAGACTTCTATGCATGTTTGTCTTTGTGTACTTAAATCGGTTTAATCAAATACTTAAAAGTAAAGCATTTTATTACATACAATATAAAATATACCATTTAACTTTTACAAATTTAATTGAGATAGAATTGTTTTATTATTATTAGACATGCATTCTATTAGTATACTAAAAAGATATAGATGTACATGAAAAGTATGCAACGAAATGTTCATTTCTTAAGCATTTGATTTACTTTAAATACCCAAAGACACAAATATATATATAAAAAAGTATTTCTCTGCATTAAACTGATGCTACTATTTTATGATATCTCTATACTTCAGTACTAATTATTGTTGAATAAAATAAATAAATATGGTATGTTTCCATCAGATATCTTATATCTGTTAACATTTCTATTAAATATTGTATAAATACCCATACATTGTCATTTCTTCGTTGATAAAAAATGAATTAATAAATTTATCATAGATTTATCTAATTTATCTTCCTCATATCCTGCCCGTGAATATTCCATAAATTACTTTTCCCTGTTCTTTCGATGGCTTCTGAATCCCCTTTTTTATTCTAACCCTTTCTCTTAATATGAAAGAACTAATCCTATAAGCTTTTTCCTAGAGAGATCTTTATTTGTTATTATGTCTTGGTAATCTACGAATTCTCATTTTTCACGCTTAAGAATGGAAGTCACGGAAGGAAAATAATATTTAATGACCGCACCTTCCATGATCATCAGAAAATACTGTCTTCGAATTACAATCGAATAAATGCAGGATGTCTCAAATTTACTATTGAATTTTATAAATGGTTTATAAAATGTTAATGGTATACATTAAGATTATGCACCAAACTGAACTTTTGTCTAGATCAATTTTGAACTATCGGAGTTTTTCTATTTGTTTTTCGAACTATTTGTTTTTCGAAATCATTCTTACAATGTAGTCTTTACTATAATATTATTCTTATTTAGGCCTTCCTAACCCTTTAAAACTACTCATTAACTCATTTACCTTGTTTAGGTTTATTAACTTAATGCGTCTTTCATTTTTTTTTTTTTGTTCGGCATTAAATATTAGCAAAAGAAATAAGTAATAAAAAAATCCCTGCCGGCTCGGGCCTACAGGCGGAGGTAGATTTCGAAGTTAAGTACTAAATTTACCAACAAAACTTAAATCAAGATTAGAGATAAGCCCAGTTCCTTCACTAAGAATGAGCTTTAGGGAGCTAAACATTTTGTGAAAATTCTAATATACACGAATACACACACGCATGTATATGGAAAAGGTTTAAAAAATAGCTAAAGCAAAGTCAGTGAACCTCAAAGTGTTAAAATAAGTTAATATTTCCATAGTCGGGTTTTTATCATCTTTTAATACATTTCTTCAAACTCGCATGACGTTACGTATTCACCTGTTGAGGTCCATTTTATTTCCAATATGACGCAATATTTTTTTTTTAATTCGTCAAACTAATTATTTCATTTTGAGTTTTCATGCTGAAATCTTGCTCTAGAAAACTTATGATGTAATATTCAATTTGTTTTCAATTCGTCAAAACATTTATTTCATTTAATGTTTCACGTGAAAATCTTGCAATAATAAAACAATTGTTGTGGTGAGAATTTTATTGCTTTTTTTTAATTGTTGGCAACTGCTATAACGAAAAATATTTATTTTTTCCTGCCATTGTTGTGTAAGAGCTGATTTTATCAGAATCGTGTTAAGACGGTATTCAAATTTTTGAATCCTCCCCATTGCCATTCCCTTGGGCCGATTTTGCCCATTTTTAATCCCCGCCGAGATATTAGCCATTTCAAAGGTGTTGGCGAGTTTGAAGACGATCCGTGCATAATTGCGACTTTTATCGTGCGGACGAAATTTAGTACATACATACATATATATAAACTTTTTAGGTGTGGGGTGGTTTTGGGTTCCTAGGGTCCTATAATGAAAAGTTATGAAGGAATTTTTCAAAAGTCGCACCATGGTAACGACTGCAATAGGTAGTATTTCTTACGAAATCTACCTAAAACAACAATAAAAAATGAATAGTAGTGTTGTAAAGCACCGGTTTCAACCCACACAACCGAGTTAAAGAGCATGGCGCACGGTTAGGGTCAGTATTTGGCCGGGTGACAACCTGATTGTAATATCTAAGCTTCTGATTGTAATATCTATGATTTCGTAGGAATTGCGTGTAGCAGAGCGTAAAATAAATGGCATGAATATTATCTCCCTTAGAGATTGGTAATGTAAAAGAAGTACCGAGCCAAGTGATTTCTCCTCCTCTTCCGGTAAAGTTAAAAAGCTTAGAAAAAAGCATTTATGATTAAAGTCTCTTTTCAACGAGTGTGGGGTTTGGTTAACTGCAGGTTCTATCATGGTAAAAGCCTTTATAACCTGGTCTGACTCCTCAGTCGGTCCGGAGGCAGAAGATAATAAAACATCCAGCAACTTTTCGTTTTTCTACTGTGGGAGACACTCTTATCTTCCTATTGAAATCACCCAGCGTTTGATGTGTATTCCATTAGCTTTTTAATGGTATTTTTGGGGATTTATCTCGTAATTGGCTCAAATTTGAAAACAAAAATTCTCCTGTTTTCTAACCTATGGCTTTCTAAAAAAATGTATTCCTTAAAATATTATTTTTTAAATATATAATAATTTCGTTGTCAATATAAAATCTTCCAGTAAAAACATTTTCTGCTGTTAGGCTGTTTATTGTCTTTTTTTAATACTGTAGAAAATTTTCTAGCTAGCTTTTATTAAAAGATAAAGTAGTCAGCTTAACAGAAAAAATAGCATTAGATGTGTTGGTGGCACGATTTAAACTTATTATATAAAATGGATAAAGAATATAAATAAATAAATAAATTTCTATAATTATTCATATTTAAATATATAACGATACATATAGTTTTAAACAGCAATTCCTAAGAATGTGTATGTTAATTAACTTTCCATCGGCCATGGCGTCGCAAATTTTATGACAGAAGTAATATTAAAAAAAAAAAAAAATAAATGAAGCACTGAAACTCTTGGACGATCATTGTTATTACTTAATTGAACGTTTCCTTTCGGATTAAAATCAATTTCATAAATTCTAATGCAGTTTTTAGCGCCTATTATAAATTTCTTTCATGCAGAAAGTTTCTGTAGAAAGTAGAAATATCAATTAAGTACTTTTCGTTTAAAATGTTTATTACTGTAATAATTTAATTGATATGTTTACGTTTAATAATTTTTCTTTATTCTACATAATCAAACGAAATATATTTAAAAGAATTTTTGCCGAAACGCATAAAATGAAAGGATATTCAGTATACGAGGATGGATAAAAATAAGGTTACAAGGGCAATAAAATGACAATAGATAGAAAATACAAAAGGAATTAAGAGTCGTACTTAACAATCACTTTTCCAGATAATCTTCAAATCTACTTAGGCATTTATCTTAACTCAGGACCAAATAGTTTAACAAAGCTTGGAAGAAATCATATCCCTGCAAATTGAGTCAGATTTCAGCAACTCTTTTCACGTCACTGGTTCAAGAAAACCCTGTTCCAGATAAGTATTTCCTTCAATTTCGTAATCAGGAAATAGTCACTGAGTACCAAATGCTTCGTTTTTTGTGGATAAGAGGGTGGCTCCAGACTTTCCACTTGAATTTTTGTAGTAATTCTTGAGATTGGGGAGCAGTAAGGTGCTGGTAATACCGTACTTGAAGATGACACCATCACTTGTTACGCCAGGTCGTTTACGTCGGATGACCACACAGAACCTTGTAAATGTGGAAAAAGCGTGACCACTTTTCTAAACGTCTTGCCATTTCAATCGCTCTGACGCGTCTCCCAATTTATACTACCTACCGGCGCAACAGCTGGAATATAACTAGCACCATCTGTCTCCACTCTGGGAAAAAATATTCACTCCACAATAATTACTTTTCAAATGTAACTTTTTATCTGATCCATCCTCGTATATATTGGGTCTATCGGAAAGTCGTGTCGTGTTGGGAAAATCAATTCGTACCGAAAAATTCTATCATTTAATTATTAGACATTGATTCCGATATCTAACGTCTAATAATTACCGGGCAGTATTTTCCGGTACGAATTGACTATTACAACACGACAGGACTTTCCGATTGACCCAATATATCACGACGATTCAGAAGAATTTATTGAAGATAAAAAGTAATTTCATACTTGTGCAGATAAAACAAAATGGAGTAAAATAAAATATACAACGAGGTCTAAAAACGAAAAAGCTGTATATTGTAACAGGCCTTTTTGGCATAAGAAAATTCCAAAAATTATAGAAGACTAGCAAACCCCGCGGCTTTGCTCACGTAATAGTTGAAGTATGCCAAGTGATATTTGCATGACTATTTTTTATTAGAAGGACACTTTTTGAAATAATTCAAAAATTACAAATTAAGCCACACTTTGACTAAACTTCATTATAAAAGTGCAATAGACAGACATGATATCTTAATTAATAAGAAGAACTAAAATTAATTCCAATTAAATGATAATTTAAAAGTATTTTGAGACTTTTATGCTCATTTAATACGCTCATTTCAGTATTCATTTGAAGATTTGAATATTTTAGAAACCATCTTAACACATTTACATCTTAAAATTAACCATCATGTCAAATTCCAAGCTTCTTGTCTAACAGTCTACCACCTCTCTGGTGTTAGTGGCACCAACATAAAATGCCGAAACAGAGTTGAAATAGAATGTCTCAAAAAATGTTAAAACAGAGACGTCACCATAAATTTTCCAACATTAGCCTTGAAATCGGTTGGTATTTCCTAATATTCTATAGAAAACGGAATTTAGATGTTTTTAAAGGCTTTCTTATTGTTCCTGCCAACCAGGCGGAAGTGACACTGGCGTAAAATATTGCCCGTATAGGATCAGGGACTATCACTCTTGATTCGCAACCAATAACCTCTTTAATCGGTTTCTTATTTCCTGAGATTCCATAGAAATCGTAATTTAGGACTCTGTTAGAATGCTTTTCGCTCCTTCCCTTCGCTTCACCCCTTTTTTAATTTCGAATTTATTTTCGACTGTTCTTAGAGGACATTTATATTTTATAAGTAATTACCGTGCTATATTTAAAGTTTCTACCCTATTCAGTACCGTAGAAATAGCAATTTAGAACGTTTTTTTTTTGCTCCTGCAACCGTCTAGGGGATGTGGCAGCGACATAAAATATAGCTTATGTTTGAGCAGGTTCTATCACAATCAATTTGCAACCATTATGTTTGAAATCGGTTTTGTATTTCATACGATTGTATAAAAATCGTAATTTAGAGCGCTTAAAGAACGCTTTTTGCTAACTTCATCCCTTTAAATTTGTAATTTTCTTTCGACAATCCTTAGAAAGCATTTGAATCTTTGAAGTAATTACCATTCCAAATTTAAAATGTTAGACCCCCTTAGTAACACAAAAAACACAATTTAGAACATTTTTTGTTACTGCAACCCCCAGGTGGTAGTGACAACAACGTAAAATATAGGTATAATGTCGGAGCGGGGACTGTCACCATCAATTTGAAACCATTACTTCTGAAATCGGTTTATATTTCTTCAGATTGCGTATAAATCACGATTTAGAACGTTTTTAGAACGCTTTTCGTACATTTTCACCCCTTTTAGATTTCAAATTTTAAAGGAACTCTACTCAGAGAGTATTCACATCTCATAAGTAATTACCATGCCAAAATTTCAAGTTGCTAGCCCCTTCAGTATCACAAAAATTACAATTTAGATTTCTTTTTAAAATGCAACCGCAAGGTGGTAGTGACGCCGACATGAAATAGATCCTATATTGGTGCAAGGGCTGCCATCATCAATTTCCAAACATTACTTTTAAAATAGGTTGGGTACTTTCTGAGATTGCGTAGAAATCGTTATTTAGAACGTTGTTCGCCCATTTTCACCCCTTTTAAATTTCGAATTATTTAGGAAATGTTCTTAGAGATCATTTATACCTTATGAGTAACTACCATTCCAAATTCCATGTATCTGGGCCTTTCAGTAACACCAAAATCGCAATTTTGAACGTTTGTTTTTGCTCCTGCACCACTTTAGGGGTAGTGGCACCGACATAAAATGTAGCCTATATTGGAGCAAGAGTTGTCACCATCATTTTGACACCATTCGTTTTTAAATAGGTTTACTACTTCTTGAGATTGCGTAAAAATCGCTATTTAGAACGTTTTTTAGAACGCTTTTTGCGCATTTTCACCCATTTTAAATTTCGATTTTTTTTATAAATGTTCTTAGAGATAGATCATTTATATCTAATAAGTAACTACCATGCCAAATTCCATGTATCTGGACACTTCAGTTACACAAAAATCGCAATTTCGAACGTTTTTTGATCTTGCACACCCTTTAGGGGTAGTGGCACCTACATAAAATGTAGCCTATGTTATAGCAAGTGTTGTCACAATTATTTTTTAATCGGTTTGGTACTGCCTGAAATTGCGTAAAAATTGCCATTTAGTACGTTTCCTAGAACGATTTTCGCGCATTTTCACCCATTTTTAATTTCGATTTTTTTAAGAAATGTCCTTAGAGATCATTACTAACTTATAAGTAAATACCATTCCAAATTTCATACTTCTAGGCCCTTCAGTAACACAAAAATCCCATTTTTAGAACGTTTTTTGCTCCTGCACCCCCCTTTTTGCCAGTGCACGTACATAAGATGTAGCCTATGTTCTAAGTTGGACTAACACCATCATTTTGATACCATTACTTTTGGAATCCCTTCGGTAGTTCCAGAGCTTACCTCCTACAAATGAACAATTTTTACCTCTTTATAATATTAAGTATAGATAAGTATAGATAGATTAAACTAGATTATAAAAAAAAAAAAAATCTTTTTTGCTATAATACAGTAGCGCTCAAAAGTATTTTGACAACCTTAAATTATGTCCTATTTTATTTAATATAAAAATGTAAAAGAAAATATATTCCCTATAATTGAGAACACTATGACTGCATTTATTCAAATGTATGAAGTTTCAACTTGTTTGTTTACATTCGGCGCCACCGAAGAAATATGACTCCTCCTTAGCTCAAAAGTATTTTGACAATTAGTTTGCATTTAATTGTTGAAGGTGTCAGTGGCGCTATAGCTTCTATTAGTGTTTATATTGACTTATTGTGATTATTTTTAAATGCCGAAATGTAAAAAATATTGAAGTGATTCTAGAAAAGCTGCTGTAAATGCACTTAAGAAAGGTAGACTGCAAGCAGAATTAGCTCGTTCTTTTAACGTGTCTCGACAACTTGTTATTACATGGAATAAAGTTTTTAATAAACAAAAATACATCGAAAATAAGCTGAAAGTGGCCATCCGAAAAAAACAACTTGCAACGTTTACTGTATTATAAAAATGATATCGCATGTTGTTTTAAAAATGATATCTGCAAGTGATTATCGTAAGTCCGCTGTAATAATAAAAAATGAATTGAAAGAAAATTACGGCATAGACATACACGTTTCATCAGTCAAACGACGCCTAAACCTCTTTGGTTTACGGGCCCCACCAGTGGCCGAGAGGTTCTGCTCTCGAAGCTGGTAGACGGGAGGTGCTGGGTTCGATCCCAATTGCGCCCGTCGGCCTAATCGTTCGGAGTTTTCGTGGTTTTCTTCGAGCCGTGGATCTTCCATGCGTTAATACGGATTAGGTTCCCTTAGAAAGACCCCCACGGAGGGCACTCCCCCCGGGCCTATATCCCTCGTGTGGATAATTGGACGTCAAAAATCAACCCAACCTCTTTGGTTTACATGGCAGAAGACCAGCAAAAACACTAGTTTGTTATCTACTAAGAATAAGAAGGCTAGAGTTGCATTTGTAAAACGGCATAACCCTTTCAGGGGTAAAGCAATTCCATTGCTAAAGTGTTGAAATTAATGATTGACACCAGAATTCTGGTTAAAAAAATCGGTTAATTATGCGTGTTAAATATAGCTTTTTCTTATTTACAAATAAATTTGTTTTCGAATAAACGTGAAATTCTTACGCAAATAGCGTCGTAATATATATATATATATCATAAGATCGACACAGTCACGTTATACAGATGCAAATTATCTAGAGAGATTTAATTGTACATGGTAATTGCCATTTTTTAATTTATTTTGTTGTTGGTACCCTAATCATCTTAGTGATCACACCCGCTGAGAAATATGATGCCAAACATGCTCTGTATATTCCGGAAGTTTCAGAAAATTTCGCCGTTATTTCATTAAGATATTTGAGGAAAATGTAAAGAAAATACAATTTTAGCTGACTTGGGCCATATAGTGTTTCTACAATGCATCGCCGCATCAATTGCATTTCGAAAAATTTTCAATTAGCAGAAAATGTACTGGGTTTTCTTTGTATGTAAATCATATCCATGCGGGCAAGACAATGCAATAGATCATAAGACAATTTTTAAAGAGACTTTCTGTAAACTTAGAGTATAAATACTGCCTCTTCTGTCTTACTCGTACGTCCAAGACCAGACATGGGCCGAAAGTAACTGTATTTTTTTATTTGAGTCACTAAGTAAATATTTTCCAGAGTCAAATATTATTAAATTAGTTTAGGGAGTATAAATGCATTTAGTTTTTTTCTAGTTAAACAATTATTGTTTATATTTTACCTTTTACATAAAACAGTGAGCATATTAAATTACTTCATTAAACAGGTTATTCAAATATAAAAGGCAATATTGTATCTAAATAAACGGAAGTATTCTGAAGAAGCGTCAGGAAATATTTCTTATTTTCTAAAATTAACAGGAAGTCACAGAGAGATTTTTTTGTGATGCATTTTATCCTTTTATGATGCAATTAATGATGTATACTTATATCTTTTTTATTTTCAGCAGTTAGTTTTTTAACGAGATCTTTCTAAAAAATACATATCATTTTACAAATTCAGATGTTCTTTTTCTCCTACATATAATGTACTTATTCACGAAAAGTAAAATAATCCGACATATAAAAAGAACACAAGTGTTATCTAAATTAGAAGTTTTCTTAAACGGAATACCTGAAAAGGATTAAAAAAAAATCAGTAGACTATCTTCTTTCAGGTGAAATGCTAAATTCTACAGACTTTTTTTTATATAAAAAGAGAATTGCACATTCTTTTAAAATTTAAAATTCCAACAACAACGCTATTATTTTCTTTTTTGCAATTACTTTCATAAGAAAGGAAAAGTTTCTTTAAATAATGAAAACACTAGAGTAAGAAATAAAAATATTGTGCTATATGTAATATTTCTGCAATAAAAAATCATCGTATTTATATCACTGTAAATTATTAATAGAAGAAATCATTGTTTTTATAAATGCGCAACATATGATTTCTACTTTTAATTTCAAAATTAAGATTTTTTTTTCATTTAACATAGTTTTTAAATGGGGACATATTTCTTTCCCCAACAGTAAGTTTATTTGCAACAGTTATTAATTGAAAAGTTTTTTTTTCTGTCATTGTGCATATTTTACGCTAATACTTTAAATACTTTAAAAGACCAATAAACACGAGATGTAAATGAAAAGAAACGATTATTAATTCCAAAGTTTTCAATTTTCTAAATTTAATAACATGATTGAAATCCAGAAAATTCTTTACATTGGTTAAAAAAATAATAAGGATAAAAAATTCTGAAATATAAATGTTCAATGAAATACAATGGATTTCGGTTAATTGAAACACATCGGCTCCGCATTGTGATATCAATTTGTCCCAATAAAAATGCTGCTGTAGCCTTTAGTTATCAAAAGTAAATATAACAATATATATTTTTAGTAACATTTCATCACAGTTAAATCTGTTTCTGAATTAAACTGTATCTCAAATAATTGGAAGTTACTTTATACATACAAAGACACAAAAGGTTTTTTTTTATTTTTGCATATACCATTAAAAAATAATAATAATATGTTTATGTAACATAATGAGTAAAGCAGTGCTGTTTAAAGTTAATGTATATATATATATAAAACTATTTGCAAAAAAGAAATTATCATAAAATGACATTGTCTCTGTGCTTCACTTCACGAAATAACTGAAAGATTCAATGTCTATTTCTTTTATATAAACTGCTAAAGTGAACATATGTGGATGACTCTTATTTTAAATTATAGCTTTTATTTCTTTGCCTTGCTATCCAATGACTTGTAATTCATGCAGACATTCTGTTAACTGGCAAGCATGGATGTTCGAATGCCAAAATAAATTTTCCTAATTCTCAGTTTAGAAGAAAATGTTATTTGTGATTTTTGTTTAATTATTTCCAGTCTGTGTATGTTTGATATACATGAACAAACTATCCTAAAAAAAACGATAACATTAAATTAAACCAATCATTAAGTAAGAATCAATTAGATTAAAAATACATAGACTTTTTTTTAGTAAAACATTCTTCAGTAATGTTACATATTTGACTTGTAAGAAATATCTTACGTTATATTTATCTTATATATTATTTATCTTAATATTTAGCCCATTCATTACCAGTACTAATTAAAATCAATAAATGTATAAGTATTTGAGAAAAGAAACAAAATAGAATCATAAGTAAAATTATCCAAAAAATACTCGAATGAAATTTTTTCTAAAAATTGTCCTGAGTATTCTTTTTCTGTAATATACTTCAAATATCCACTATATCAATATCCATATATATATCAATATTCACAATAGATTTCAGACCATGCAGCAGCAGTTTAAAATTTGATTTCGTATATCAAAATTGAGAATGTTGATTCAAACGTTGTCCAGTGAGCTTTTTAAATAGATAAAAGTTCTCGCGGTCTGTACTGGGAAGAAAAGGTAGCTTCCATATTCCTTCTGTTTAAAAAAATAAGCTAATTTTACTCGTAACATAGCTTAGTTTTAACGTAAATAAGCGATTTATGTTTGGTTGCCAAACTTGCTGGTACGTTAAAGTGACCGCCATTTAAAATAACATGGGAGATGAAGATGGCTAACGAACTCGGTCGAGACCTTTGTAAGTCCTGTGCACATGCTCAGTCGCAACGAAATCTGTTAACATATACGAGTGGTGTCGAATTAAAAAAAATAGGATTGTTTCAAAATGTCAGATAATGAAGAATTTTAAACTGCTATATTTCAGCCAGTGTTACAGAAAATGATGAAATAAAAAATGTTCCAAAATCCTTGGATCAAGATGAAACACTTAATTAAAAGCTTTTTTAGTTTCTAAATTCTTTACATGTCTTCTTGAATTTTAATATTTAAATTTTTTAATGGTCACCATTTTGAAACAGGATGGCCGATGAAGCTGGCTAACGAGCTTGTTTGAGACCTTCGTATGTCCTGTACACATGCTTAATCATACACAAATTGGTTAATAGATACGCGTGCTATTGCATTACAAATATGAGGTTGCTTCCAATTACCAGTCACTCTATAAATTCAAAATGCTATACCACAGTCACTTTTTAAGATAAAGACGAAAAATGCTCCGGAATCGTTCTATCAATGTCAAAATCTGCATAATGACAAAATACGATATACATATTTACAAAGTGATCCCGAATTCATGGTACAAACTTTAAGGGTTGGCATGACATAGGACACTGTAACCCTCATTTGTTGTATAGGAATGTATAGTCGCAAGTGACGTGTTGAGGTACAAACACAGGAAAGACATGTGAAAGGAATGCTTATTAACAGCGTCATTGACAAGTACTATATTTATTATATGTGTTCAAAATTGTGTCACAAACAGTAATGCCTGGTTTGCCAATGAAGCAATTAGCGTAGAGATTCAAAGATGCCAGCTATTTCATGCACACGTGTAACCGCAACGAATACTCAAACGACGAGATTGTCGACAGAGTCAACTGTAAAAGCATAACCAGATTCTTAAGATGTTTCCCATAAGAAGTAATCGAAAGTCAATAAACCTCGAGATCGGGGTGGCCAAAGAACTTGTGCAGAACGTCAAGGCAGGCAGTTGTTATCGTATTCTTCTGGAAGAATTTTTACAAGAGCTACTTCAAGATGTTCCGACATGCAATTATCTGTA
Organism: Maratus speciosus; assembly: GCA_963932465.1. Lineage (NCBI taxonomy): Eukaryota > Metazoa > Arthropoda > Arachnida > Araneae > Salticidae > Maratus > Maratus speciosus. The sequence continues at coordinate 387,746,358 of OZ010788.1, read as the reverse complement.
AGCCACATTTGGGGCGCGATGGATTGGGCTTGCACGTTTATGCGACTCCAGGAGAATATCGTTCCTCGAATAGATAGCTTCTGCACGTCTGCGTGAAATAACTGTAATTTTTGGAAGTTAGCGTCAGTCGCTCATCCGACGCTGCCAAACATGTATCGCTGTATGTGGATGTAATATTGAACAATTATTATAAACATTTCATTTGTCAACAATGCCATAAATAAGCATTTTGTCTTTCCTTTCATGTCTTATTTCCTGTGTTTTCGCCTCACTGCGCACTCGCACCCATAGTTACCTATACAATTAATGATTGTTACAGTACCCTGTGCCAACGCTTAACTTTTGTGCCATAAATCCGGGATTAATATGTAGATAAATAAACATGCCAGCGGGGGAAATCTGGGGTCATGATCAGTGGAAACATAATTTTTTTCTCCGGACGGCTGCAATTTGTAGATTTTTACTGTTTAAATGAAAGATACCTAAAATGCAAATCTAATTAAAAATAAAAATTAAACAGTTATCTCTATTTGCAATAATATTCATGTATATTTGTACTCTAAGAATGTAACAAGTATGAAAAATTTGAGGCGTAAAAATTCAATAATGGTATTTTGCACACTAAATGGATATGCACACAATATTTAAAAGTGGTATCGTGGCGAAATTTCGTTTTTGAAAGAAATTAATAAAACATCTATGTTTCTGAGTTTCGAAAACTTTGGTTATGGGGCAAAAAAGCCGAAATTCCAGTCCAGACTTAAATTGCATTTGCATCTCTAAAGGATGACCAGTAAAAGAACATTTAAAGAGTTTGTGGTACATTCGGTTATTTTTCGTTTTTAATATTATTATTAGAAAGTTAAAAAAGAATTGGTGATATAAAAGTTATCGATAATAAGATTAACTATACATTGTTTCTAGAAATGAATGTTAAAATAAGACACAAATAACTGAAATATATTAAGTGTGGTATAAGTAATGATGTATCGTGATAGAATTAATATGTGCCTTCTAAATATTCCATGTGTCACCTAATATATACTGCCAATTAAAAGATATATTTCTGATAAATTAGATTCTGTTAATTTAAATTATTCAGATATCATAAAAAGATCACATAGTAAATTTCGGTTGTGATTATTTATATAGGAGCTATATTACAAGCAGTTTTTTCAAGTCATTGACAGCTAATCCATAATTTAATGTCTTAACAAAATTCACGAGATCAGAAAGGAATCATTGTGGGAACAAAAAAAATTTTAATAAACAAATTGTGAGAATTCGACGATATCTCACATTGGAACTCTCAATTTACAAGGCAAAAGCCAGCATAGGGAAGCTAATGTATTTTCACCTAGCCTCCAAATTTCTTCAGAGTCCTAGAAAATGTCGCTAGGCATGAAACAAATACCTCAATTTCTATCAATCTTCGCAGATGACACTAGGGTGAAAGGAACTCTTTTATCTAGCGAGAGAAATATTCTTTTGATGTTCACGAGGGCCTCGTTCCCGTGGGAAAGTAGAAAGTGAAACCGGACGCGAAAGTTCCTGACGGCAGCCTGTAGAGAAAGGGCTGGCCTATGAGATCATGGCCCACGGATGGTGAGTGGCTAATGGGAGTGGCTTTGGTCCTAGACGGAAAAACGAAACTGATAAAAGAGGATGCGAGAGCATTCTCGGGAGTTTAATTTTCCCTTCTGTTGAAGTTGAGACTTCAAGGTGTTTCTGGTCGTGCAGAGTGGAAATCTCTCACGGGTCGACGGCATTGGGGCATACTCCGAAGCACAGAAAAGCGAAAGCCAGGTGTGGCTGTTAAGATATCTCCATCACGGAGTGGGAGATCGGAGGTTCTTAAACCTCGGTTAAACACCTACAAAAGTGCGACATTCCTGTCGAGCATCGCGAGCTCTATCTTCGAAAATAGTGGACATTGGATAAGTAAGAGACTGACTACACTGAAAGCGATCTATTATTCGAGGACTGGACTTGATTCTATAAATATATTATTGTCAGCTGAACTCGAACCCTTATATGAAAAATGTTGTAATTGTGAATTATTTAATCAAGAAATTCTTATTTAATTGTTTGTGAAACAATAAAATATTTTTTCGATATTGATAAGACTAGGCCGTTGAAGTTGCCCGCTACCACACCACCTTACGACATCGGCTCCGTTACAACTTGGTGGCAGCTAGAAGATTTTCAGCAAGAATAATTGTTATTAGAGGAAAGCCCAGGAGGAAACAGACGGCGAACACCCGGAGTTTCTGACGACAACTCGAGAGGCAGCCGAAAGAATCGAAACTACAGTTCCGAGGAAGACAGAAGGACAGCCCTTCGGGAGCAAAAGACAGTTCACCCAGAACAAAAGACAGTTCGTCCAGAACGAAAGACAGTTCATCCAGAACAACGGCAATGAGACAGTTCATCTAGATCAACTAGACAGTGCTTCGAGACAGTGCAAGGTGGACCTTGGACGACAAACAGTGGGACGCAACACGCCCGATACGAGCCCTTGAGCTACAGTGGACGACACCCGCGGAGTGCCATAACGGACCGTTCCCCAGACAAGATACTTCAAGCAACAACTGCAACAGGTAAGCTCATTTCATTTTGAGTGGCTCTTAAACTATTATTTATCATACTGATAGGATGTTAAAATGTTGTTTAAATAAAAATATGAGAAACTTTTTTATTTTGAGGTAAATGAAAATACTAAGATTATGATAAATCAATAATGTGTAGTTAATTGAAAACTAACGTTTAATGCAAATTTATATGTTATGTTATCTTTATCAGTATTTGTAATATTTGGAATGCAGAAAGGATTAGATAGGCTAAATTCATAACTACTCAAAAAAAAAAAATTCCCAGTAAATTTTTTTTTTCTTATATGACGAATATATAATGTAAGAGTAATGTGTAAGAAATATATTTTGATGACTGATTGTATAAAGAGAATTTTTGATGCATGCTGGATTGCTAAATGACAAACAGAGTAAATTAAACTTTTACCCTAAATAGTATAGATGCATTTTGATAAAGGTTGCAGAGAGTGTTCAGTTCTTGAGAAATACTGGGAATGTAGTTTGCCTATAGTATTTGAAAAATTACTTATTGTTTTCATATTGTGTGTATAGGGACTCTAAAGCTTTAAAATTTTGAATTTTAGTTTTTGCTTTACGTTTGGCACAAGAATATAGAAATTCTGAAAATCCTTTGAAAAATCATAAAATAATTTTTACGTATTGGTTATGCATTTGAAATGTTTATTTATATTGTGTGATTAGGGGTAAAATATTTATTGTGAGGTGTAAGGTTCATATACTTCTAAATTGATAAACAAAACGAATAGTTTCCGTTTGTATTATTTCAACACACCGTAGTCATGTCGAAGTTAAATTCACTGAAGTACTGCAGGAAAGCGGATTTACAGAATCTCGCGGAAGTTTTAGGGGTGGAAATGAACAAGACAATATGGCAATGATAATCGAAAAAATTGAAGCAGCAGAAAAATACGACGAGGAACTGACGTTAGTACAGGCAGGGTACATCGTAAAGGATAGGGAAGAACGCATCACGGCAGAAAAAGAGAAAGAGAGGGGGAAAAGAGAGAGAGAGAGAGAGGAAAGAGAGAGAGAAGAGAGAGTTAGGGAAGAGAGAGAGAAAGATAAGGAAAGGGCGTTTACTTTAGAACAGCTAAAATTAACGCAGAGTTCAGAAAGGCGAAATTCTACGGTAAGCAGCGGTTCCGAAAGATCCGTTACATTAACTCTTAAAACTATTATGCATCGTTTCGATCCTGAACGATCCGACATAACATTATTCCTGAATTTGTTCGAGCGACAGGCGAATAGGTCCGGAATAGAGCAAGATGAATACGTCACGCACTTGTTAGCATTATTGCCGGTGGAAATTGCAGAATTAATCTTACGCGAACCAGCTCAAAAAATTGACAATTTCGAACATGTTAAATCGCTTTTATTAGCCCGGTACAGGCTGAGTGCGGAAGCGTACCGTCAAAAATTGAATAAACATACGCGTAATCCAGGAAACCCGTGGAGAGATCTCATATTCGAATTGAATAGTTTTCTTGAAGGATGGATTAACGGTTTGGGGATTACGCAATTTTCTGAATTAAAAGACTTGTTGATCATTGATCAGATCAAACGACGCGCGTCAGTCGATTTGAAAGAGCATTTTATTGATTCGTGGGCGAATTATAAAGATCCCTTGGTGCTCGCTACGGCACTAGACGAATACGAGGCGATAAAATGGGTGACAAGAAAATCGTGGAATACGAAACCAAAATTTGAAGGAAATTCGCGGGATAGGAGAATGGAAAAAACGGAAAATGAAGACGAAATGAGAGATTGGCATTCGGAAACCAAAACTAATTGGAGAGAGAACAACACGGAAAACGAAAGAGAAAGGATCTTCGAACGTAAAAATTGGAATAAGTGTTTTATTTGCTCCAAAATTGGGCATTTAAAAGCCAATTGTCCGGAAAACAAAAGGAACTTAGAACCTATTACTAGCGTTCATCACATTTGCGTAGGTACGAATTTGGAGGAAAGTTTCAAACCTTATCTTAGCCGTGCTCTAATTAACGGAAAGGAATGCACGACTTTAAACCTCGGTTAAACACCTACAAAAGTGCGACATTCCTGTCGAGCATCGCGAGCTCTATCTTCGAAAATAGTGGACATTGGATAAGTAAGAGACTGACTACACTGAAAGCGATCTATTATTCGAGGACTGGACTTGATTCTATAAATATATTATTGTCAGCTGAACTCGAACCCTTATATGAAAAATGTTGTAATTGTGAATTATTTAATCAAGAAATTCTTATTTAATTGTTTGTGAAACAATAAAATATTTTTTCGATATTGATAAGACTAGGCCGTTGAAGTTGCCCGCTACCACACCACCTTACGACATCGGCTCCGTTACGCATAGTAAATTTTGGTTGTGATTATTTTATATAGGAGCTATAATACAAGCAGTTTTTTCAAGTCATTGACAGCTAATCCATAATTTAATGTCTTAACAAAATTCACGAGATCAGAAAGGAATCATTGTGGGAACAAAAAAAATTTTAATAAACAAATCTTATAAAAACATGTATAATGATCACTTATAAAAATATTAAGTTAAATAAAGCTGTAAAAAGTGATATAATATCTTTATTAAGATTGACTATCGTTTCGTCACACAAACAGCGACATTTTCAAAATATTTTGAAATTGAATTCACGGATTTTGAAAATGTCGCCGTTTCTGCGACAAAACGATCGTCAATCTTAATAAAGATATTCTTTTTATAGCATTATTTAACTTAATCGAAACAAATCTTCTTTAGTTTTTTCTTGACCATCTCAAACAAACTTTTTGAATTAATTAATCTAATCCCGAAGGAATTTTTAACCAGACAACGTCATCACCTCAATAGATCTTTGTCGAAGTGAAGCCGATTATAAACGAACGTTAATAAATTAAATTTCTTTAAAAGTTTTTTTAAATAACAACAGGTAAATTTTAATCTCGTGCGTTAAAAACGAAATAATGTAAAGTGGCAGACAAACAAAAGAGTCGATATCGAAATAAAATAATGTGAATTTACTCACTTTAAGATAAATCAATCTGATACTTGCATTTTTTTTTTTTTTCCAAGACGAAAAAATAATTTTCCTTTTAAAATGTGTTTGAAGGTATTTATGTGCAGCGTTGTTCAGAACTATACTTCAAAAATGTAAAGGCAGGTGGAAGGGATCTAAATAAGCAGATTTCGTATGGGAATGTGGGTGCAGAAATGCAGCATTAAGGCGGTACAGGGCGCTGTTAAGTTTGGTGGATGAAAACGCTTTGCTAGCTTGAATCTTCATTCCCTCACGGACTTTGAACAGCATGCATCGTTACATCAATGCGGAGCTTGCCGGCATGCATTTTATGTATGGAGCTAAACAAGGAAATGGTTCACAACCAACACGCGCCCAACAGCTTTTGAGCTTGTCGAAGGACTATCCTCTACTGTGTGTTATATTTCTTCTACCACTGTAGGAATTCTGTGGTATCTAACAGTGCCCTTATCACGCCTGGAAGCATAAAACGATCCATTCGCGCAAAACCCCTAATGAAGACGCTCAAACGTTCGGGGATACGGCATACACTGTATATAATTAATTCTCCCCTGTATATAATTATATTTTTGCATCGTGGTAAGACCATTGATATTCGCAATATACCTTTTGGAGAACACACTTTTTTCTTTGTAGTAATTTACATGATTATTGTTTATAGTAAATTATTTATTAAATTTTTGCTTCCATATTAACATTAAGATAAAAGCGACTTAGTTTAGAATAATATTCTCAGTGTTTCGTACTTTCTATATATGCGGTAATAACATTCATGATAATTAAAAAAATATATTTTTTTATGTAGTGAAGATTTTTGAATTTTATAAATTTTGGTAATACATCTCAATAGTGCATCGCATGACTGCATATGTTTCTCAGTCATATAGAGTTTTTAAATCTAATAAAAGTTTGGTTTACCATTTCACTAAAACATGTTTAAAAATATATGCCACCATAAAATGGTGCAATCTTTTCCAAAATTTTATGTTCCTGTTAAACTAATAACAAGTATAATTTGAACCATGAACTGTTAAAACGTTAACTCATAACACAGTGAAATTATTGAACCATGATTTGGTAACGTATTATACTTTAAAGATATATAGCTGTTTGTTGCAACAAAGTTAATAAGACGCGGGATTCTGTTTAAAGTGCAGTTCGACACCCAAGGCTATAAAGGACTCAATTCTAAACGGATACTATTTTATTTGTTGTCGGAGTTACAACCATGTGGCAATCAGACGGATATCGTCGCTTTCTAATGCAACATATTAAGAGCACTAAAAGCGATTTGTTCTGATTGGCTGTTAAATAATGCCATAAGATGGTGAAAAATTAAATCATTGTGGAAGTTTCGTCATAAAGAAGAGGTTTTTTGTTTTTAATCAAGTGCACAATGTTTTGGCTTTCCTGCCTTTTTTTCTTGTATTTATTTATTTATTTTTAATCTTCAAATTGTTCAACATTCAACGGATTTTTCTTTTAAACAATGAATACAAAATTGGAAAAAAAAATTATTGACACAATGTGTTTTTTTATGTTTTAATGACTGAGGAAAAATTACAAAGAAGTTTATGTTAATAATAATGATGATTCCGGTAATTGTTCAAGGATGCATGAAATGTTTTTGAAATTTTAGAGCAATCGATATGCTGACTGAAAAATGATTATAAGATGTGTAAAAAATTAATGTTATATTGTAATGAATTTTAAACTGACGTTTTGTAAATGCGGCCAGAGAAAATCAATCAAATATTAATGAATTTTATATTAATTGTTGTATTATTTTGTAAGTATAATAAATAATGTTTCTTTCGCGTAAACTATACAACAAACGTTGGCAAGTAATTTTAAGTGGGGGCCGAATACTTTTGAAATTTTTTATCGAGGTCCAGAGAAAAGAACTAAGTACTTACTACGTTTAAATTTTTATTTTTACATACACATACATATAATAGAAAATAGAAAATTCTGGTATTCATTCCAATAAATTACTACAAACACAGTTATACGTTTTGAAAATTGTTACATACACATAATAAAATAAAGATGGCAGGTATTCGTTGAAACATTAATGCGAAAAATTACACTTGCGGTCTTGAGCCAGTTTTTTATAGTTTGGTTTATGCGGTAAACCGCTAGTGCGAAGAGTGTCTTCAAGGTGGGCGTCCGTTAATCTCGAATAATATTTGTTCTTCAAAAAATTCATTTTGAAGAAAGTTGTTTCACTTACTTATGTGGAGTCAAACATAGTAGCCAGATTACTCCATCCTCCCCCCATACCTGAGCTCCAACGCAAATGGCCAGTCCTACCGCCGCGCATGCGCACCAATGCAGAAATTCAATGCACTCTCTGTCATCGCCGCGCGTGCGCTTCAACGCATGATTTTTCTTTTTACATCATAGTAACTGTACATCACTATTAGGAAATCAATTTCATCGCTCTATTACTTGTAACACATAAAAAACATTGATAAGGCTATCATTCAAACGTATCTATTATATGTAAATTTCAATACATTATTTATTCAAAATGAAAATTTTTGACGGTACAGGCTTCGACCTTCCGCGGTCCGGATGTGGACCACGGTTCGCCTGTTGCCGACCGTGGCGGCATCATCGCCCTTCAAGGTGTTAATCCATTTTGTTCTGAAAATTTACGAATAAAAGTTGTTCTTTCTGATGCATGATTTTTTACAGCCTAAAATAATGTGTTATTTAGATAAATAAATAAATTAATTAAACAATTACTTTTCCTTATATTCAACATAAATATTTTGTTGATTTAAATGTTTAAAGTAATGTGTAAAATTTCAGTAATCTTAAAATAACCATAATTGAAAGGAATTAAAATAAAAGTTCTGTTTAGAAAACAACATTTTTTTATTGTCATTATGCCAAATATGTAAGAGTTTTACGAAACAACTAATCTGTAATTTAGAAAAGACAGACTTTCAATGCATAAAAACATTTTAAAAATGTATTTTATAAAATAATTTATTATCCGTTTTCAATTTCCATTAAACCAAAATTACATTCGTTATCGGATATTAAATTTTTCCATATTCTTTTTGATTCAATTGTTTTAAAGGGAAAATCCATCATTATCTATTTTGACGCAAATTCATAAATTATAATAGCTATAGAATTAAATAGCTAAGCTATAGAATAATATTTAGGATCATTTTTTGAAAATATTCGAATAATCAGAAATTATTTTATATTATTTAGTTCAGTTTTTACGAAGTTTTTTTTCCCATTCTTTTTAAATGATTGGCAAGCGTAAAATAATTTCTGCTCCAGTTATTCATTAAGCGCTGTCGGGTGCTTTTATATTCAAAACCCATTCTACTTGCTCTTTAAGAAAACAATTTTGCTTCATGAAAATTTCTTTACAGTTATATATTTCTCAAGATTTTTCTTTTGATTACTGAAAGCCATTAATCATAATAAAAAAAAAACTATCTGAATTTTGTTATTTTCACTGACTTATATTTATAAAATTAGGAGTATACGCAATCACTTTTTTTCAATATTTTCATCCGACATATCACAAAAATATTAAGATAAAAATATTAGTACTTTACGAGTATGTTATATAGTAATAAAAACGTTAATAAATATTTAAGGAAGTTTTAAGGAAATTCTTCACGCAAAGTGAAACTTAACTTACAAGTCTTATCATAAAAGTTTGTGAATATCGAAATGAATAAAATATGAAATTATAAAAATATAATTTGGAGAGCGAGTGGTCTATGCGTGCTTATAATGCAATGTACAAATGTGTGTAAGTCATAATTATATAGGCAAAAATATTTGCTGGTGTTTTAGTAATATATGTGAATGTTTAAATATTTCTGTGTAGTTTTACTAAATACGGATTTGCATTATTTACACTATTTCCAATACTTACGTATATATTAAATATTCAAAAATTGCAACTTCTTCCCCATATGTATCTCACCTATTAGTAAATTTATACACCAACAAAACTAATTGCTTATGGGGGGGGGGTATTTAGGGATTCAGTGCGACCTTCAGAAATTTAAGGCGCAGCTCTTAAAATTTAATTAGTGATATTAATTATTTTTTAATATTGTAAATATTCAGCTACTTAAAAAAGTGTTTAACAAGAAATAAAATAATTCTCTAAAAAATGAAACATAGACATTTCATGTTTTTTGTTACTTTTTCAAACATCAACAGCATATTTTTTTTTTCAATTGTTGTAATTTATCCTATACTTCTTGATAATTAATTGAAGTTATATTTTTTTTAACTTCGTCCGTTTTCATATGTAAGTTAGACTGTGCTTTTGCTTTGTCATTTCTATAATATTATGATATTTAGCTATTATAAAAATTGGTGATATTACAGTAATTCTAATTTTCATGATCCCGAAATTCAATCTAAGCAATCCCGAAATCCCGGAATTGGAAATTAGTCTCGGGATTGTAATCCCTACATGGGAGGTAACATTTCCAGTGATTATTTGGCTTTTGTGGTTTTTTGTAGCTGCAACCGTTTTGCGTGTCAATAGTAATCCATTATAAAATAATAAAAAATAAAAAATATAGTGTCCAAAGAGCACAGCTCTTGAAATTCATTACTTACGTTTCAAATTCATGATGTATAATATCTGGTCCATTTTAAGCAACTGAAATTGGTCCAATTATGACAACTGCGCCATTTTTTTAAACAGATAATCTGAATACTAAGCATAAAAACGAAAGCAAACAAATCCACGTGGAAATTATGCGCAATAAACACATGAATTTAGATATGTATATGAAAACATAAGAACTTACCTTAGTTTTAAAGTATTCTCCTGCGTTTAGTAGGGAAACATTTGATGAAAACAGCTAATTTTAGATTTTTAAAAGTTGTCTGAAAACAACACGTGGAAGGCGGATGCTTCTTCTAATGTTAAATGGCGTCATTTTGGTGAGTAGAATTTCAGCGGTAGATAGCGTCTCTTTCTATAATTAACGACAGAATGGCAGCGGTCCGTTTAAAGCGGCGTTCCAAATATGGCTAATCTCCTCTAATGTCAATAAGTATAGAATTACATCTATATATTGCATTATTTATTATCTTTACACTATTATCTTCACACTATCTATATACTAAATATTCAAAGATTACAATTTCTTTATCAAAAGTAACTCACCTAAAAGTCAATTTATACACCAACAAAACAAAGTACTTTGACTTTGGGATTAAATGGGAATTCACTCACAAGCAAAGGTAATCTTGATCCCGTGGCGTAGCCAAGGGGGGGTCCAGGGGGTCCAGATCCCCCCCCCCCCCGAACCCGAACAAAGAACTAGTTTATTGAATCACGGATACAACAGTAAAATCGGCTAAGACGAAATAACCTATGAAATGTTCCGCTTTAAACAGGTGCTCGTCTTAGAAGGTATAATTTAAAGATATGTCATCCGCCGTGATACGAAAATTTCCGTTTTAGACAGGTTTCCGTTATAAACACTTTCCGCTTTCACTTTTTCCATTAAAACTGCTAAAACGTACTCACTCTATAGTACACATCTGAAGAGCATAAATGTATTACAGTAAAATCTGCAAAGATGACCTATCTCAAAGGAAAACACTTCAAGATTCGACGAAAACAACACTATATATTTATGCTTGCTAACGTTTAAAACCCATCTGAAATTAAACCTGTTCCAATTGTGATTCCATCTTGGCAGGTTTTCTGTGAACACGATATCCTCTCGTAAACGGAAACATTTTAATCTCTCGAGACGGAAGGATAACTATGCAAGTATACCTGCTATTCCATTTACACAAATTTTGTGTAACTAGATTAAACGTAAAACTTCTTTATTTTTTATTTCGATGGGACCAACTGTTGCCGACACTTATGGGAAAAGACGAGTTTACACGAACGCAATAATGGCACATGGTTGAGTTTCGCGACCTTTATCTTTGTTTACTTTATAACGGTCAACATTATCAATTATTTTAAATCTGCTGCAAGCAATTAATAAAAGTAACTTTATTTTTGGACTGGTTATTTGTTACCACATTCAAAATACACTGGCGAGAAAAATTAAGGGAATAACCATAAAAATGTGCTTTGTGTTAATTCTATTAAGGGAACTTCAATGAAAGGTGATTGATTGGTAACTCAATGTCAACGTTATAACGTTGTCCAATGGAATTAACCTTCGCTACAGAAAAATATGCAAATTTTTCAGCTCGTTCCTTTGGTTCACGTGTGAAAAGGATTGCACGTGGGTGATTTGAAGTCTAATTTCAAAGATTGCATGTGGGTGATTTGAAGTCTAATTTCAAGGATTGTACGTGTAGTTGGATAAAATTTTCACTTGTAGTAGGTGGAATATGTTGTCCAGAAGACATCTGATCGATTGCAAGAAATGCCGTGGGATAGATAGAATGGAAGCAGAACAGACACTTTCAGGGGTCTGTAAATACTTAAAAATACCCAAAAGCGTCATGTCAAGAATATGGAAACGGTTAACAGTCACTGGTGATGTGCACAGACAACCAGGTCAACGTAAAAAACGTGCCACAATAGATTCTCAGGACCGTTATTTGGCAACGATTGCTAAAAAAACAGGCAACTGACGTCAATTCAGATTGCATGGGAGTTCGCTGCAGCAACAAGAACTCGACTATCCAGATTTACTTTGAGTAACAGGCTGTATAAAAAGGGCTGCATACAAGGAAACCCATTATTTGTACTCCACTATCTCCGACAGTGAAATGCGCCCGGTAAAGTGGTGCAGAGATCATCGTCATTGGAGTACCACGGACTGGAGCCGAGTTCTCTTTACCGATAAATCCTGATTTTGTTTGGAGAATTATTGCAGATGTGTTATAATATGGGGGGAAAACACATGCAATAAAGCTCAAACATCCGTGAAAGGCATCGATACAAAGGTCGTGGAATCATGGTATGGATGGGCATCATTTTGAATAGCCACACTGGCCTACACATTTTTACCAGTGCAACTGTGAATGTTGAAATATATAGAGATGAGGTTTTTGATCCTCATGTCAAGTTGTTTAACAACTCCGTGACCATGGGTGCATATATGCACCTTCAAAAGGTGCTTACAGAACTTTTAATATCACTAAAAATTAAATGTAAAATTTTCCTTATTTAATTAAGACATTTTCTCGATTGATAAACTAAATTTAATTATTTGACAAAAAGTGGCGTCAAAGGAATAAAATTCATGTAAAAGATGCTGGTCCCGAACGGGTTAAGGGGGCAAACGAAAGATTTGTGATTTTATGCTTATTAATGGTCTAGAAGTGCTACCCTTCCCCACCCCCAACGGAACTCCGAAGTGTCCCTTCCAGAGTGCAGAAATCCCACACACAAAAAAAAATGTCTGGATTCAACATTTCCTTTGATCCCAGTTACTAATTGTGAACGCCCAGTTTAACATTGCTTCAAGAAATTTTATGGTGGCAATAATAATTTTGTGTATGGAGAAGGTCTTGGGTGACACTTTGTCTTTAACAATAAGAAATCGAATTGAAGCTAATCCACGTACCAAAGTCTGGAACTTGCTGCTGAACTTGGAAAATGCTCTAAAACTGTTTCGAAATATCTAAAATAAATTGGTTGTGAAGTACAGTAACAGAAACCACAATTATTTTTTACACATCCTGATACTTCCAAAAGCGTGCTAATCCATCCCAAATAAATTTGTCACAAAAATTTAACTTCCAAAGACGACCAGATATCGGAAGCAACTATTAGATTGAATATGGTATCAAAAATGGCGAAACATAGAAACCAAAAATTATGGCTGTTTTAGATAATTGTAACAAAACTATTTTTTCCAGCATGAACCAGGGTTGCCAGTTTGGCCTCCATTTTTATTAAGAAAATCCAAATTCGCACCAGAAAATAAAAATAATATTTTTTGCTTTCTGACAGAAATTGTGTGATTACAAAAAGTAAATATTCTTCTTTCAAAATTTCCGGTGTGAATTTGAAATTTCGAATTAAAAGTGGAGGATAAACTAGTAACTCTGGCATGAACTATATTTGATGTGTGTTCTTCTTACATTACTAGCTTGTGTAGATGAAATTGCAAGATCTTTTTCTTAAACATTAAAACCTTATCTTAAAAACTCGCAACTAACGACTCACTGATACTTATGTGAAATCATTATCCAATGTTTATTACACTGCATGTTCATAATTCAATGGCAAGAAATCAAACATGGAAATTGCTGTTTTAAACTTAACCACTTGATCCTAACTTTATTGTAAGCAAATGTTATGTATTATGAAACTTGATTTAAGTAAATTACAAATAATTGCTAACTAAATTAATACGCTTCATATGCGCTCAGTTTTTCACATCATAATGTTTGTAAAATCTTTTTCACTGATAAATATTAATGTAACTCCAATGTATTATTAACTGCATTTATAGAGATTGATCTTACATTTTTATCCATGCTTTTTTTTAAATTAAGAAATTAAATAACAATATACCTAAATTCTTAAAGTTACTCGAAATACTTCTATGATACATACACAGTCAATCCTGTCAAGACGTGATCGGAAGGAACTGGAAAAAAGCTCCATTTTAGACAGGCTTCCGTTTAAAAAAGTGTAATTAATTATAGTTCTAAGATACACTACCGCAATAAGATCTATTGCTCGTTTCGTCGGGAACCTGAAACTCTTCCGTTTGAGACAGGATTACGTTATAGAAAGATTCCGCTTTCAGAGGTTTTACTGTGTTTCACTAAAGAGAGGTGAAAATACCCTTTCAGACAGGTTTTTAGCAAATTTAATTGTCTGGCAATACATATCAAGAGCATGTAATGCTTCCGTTTAAGGCAGGATTCTATTAGAGATAATTACTATTTTGACAGGTTTTACTATTCATATAATATAAATAAGTATATTTATATAAATACACAGAACTTGTAAAAATGGAACCTGCCTATAACGGAATTCTGTCTTAAACGGAAATGTTCCACGGTTCTATCGAAAAGAATGCTATACAATTACATCTGCAAAAACAAAAACCTATGTGAAATGGAATTTTTCACCAATATTTGCGATTTCATCTTGACACGTTTTACTATATATAACCTGAAGGAAAAATTTTGGACCCCCCCCCCCCCCTCGAAACGATATCCTGGCTACGCCACTGTCTTGATCGTCACTTACTATTTTCTGAGACAAGTTTGAAGAATACTCTTTAATTATAGACAAGTGTGTCGACAAATTAGTATGCGTGTTGGAAGATGTACGCTTGTGTGAGTAACATTATGTTTACACAGAAGTGTTACTCAAAGCGCATTAACTATTTTTTGAGCCGCAACTTTGAAACGTGACAAGGGATTTATCAGAACTATTTGTTACTCTTTTATCATAATAGACACATATTTGAAGATAGTTATATAAAATGTTTTTTTCTATATCATCTCAATATCTCATATACTTGTCAAAGAAAATATTAATTAGTTTTACATGTATAATGCATTCTGTAATTTATCTCTTACAAAATACTCAGAACGAATTTAAACATAACTGGGAAAACAAACTGAAAATAAATAATACTATTAAGTCGACGTAGCTGGGAATAAATGTCTGGATAAATAAAAAAACTACAACTTTTACGTTTTGGGTAAAATTTAATTTTAGAATTAAAAGCAAAAATTTCATAATATGTATAAGATTTATTTGCAGTTCATATTTAATGAAAGAGAACGATTATTGTAGATTTACATTCATTTCGTTATTGATATCTATTCCTAGATAAACTTCAATAGTTTTTGTTCCTAGATAAACTTCAATAGTTTTTGTTCCTAGATAAACTTCAATAGTTTTTTAACCATTTCGCCCACAGCAGAGATAGGGAAACAGTCTTCTTACCCGCGACTTATTTCAAGCTAAATTCAATTCTCTTTCGACTAAATTCAATTCTCTAATGTAAGAATAATGAGAACACATGTTTGTTTAATCGGACATAACTCATTCTTAGCTATTATTAAAGACATTAATAGAGTTAGATAAATAAAACATGCATTGAAATATAAATAGTTTGCTAATTTTAGTTAAGTTATCCAATAGTACATTCATTTATTAAATAGTTATTATGAATAAAGGTAAACGATAAACATGTTAGCTAATTGATTTGTGTAGCATATTATGGAATGAATCATAAATTGATTATTAATAACGTGGTAAAGTGATAAAGCGGTAAAATAAATAATAAGTTCATTAGCGCAAACATAAATGAATGACTTCTAAATGATCAGAATGAAAAATGATTTCTGTGTTTTCAGGTAAATAAATTTGTAATCAAAGAAGCACACATCAAACTGTCTGTAAAACAAAACAAATATATTACTCTATAATAAGTTTATCGTTAAACATGTGTTTTTTATTATAATTAAGAAAGAGTTTAATATGATATTAAAGTAGCAAACCAAAATATCTTCTCCGTAATCAAAATCAGCAATTTTGTAGATTAATTTATAATTATAAAAGGCCCCGAAAAAACAATTTAAACTATTATGCGTCATACCAGAAGAAACTAAAACTGTAATTGGACAGAATTAACTGCTCTTATTGACGAATGAAGTAAAAAAAAAAAGAACCTACATTTAAAATTTTTGAAAAATAGGTTTTAATTCTGTTCTCTTTCTTAAATTTAGATTTCTTGCTTCCTTTTAAGTAGGTAACGTTTAAAAAAAAGCCAGTTAAGTTCGTGAACGAATTTTAATTCATTAAAATTTAGTTTTTCTTCTGACGCTCTTTAACTTTTTTGCTTTGTTTTTCACTTATTGTAAGCCTTTTAGTGACTCTTTGTGCATGAATTATCTGCTCCAACTGACGCTGAAATTTAGATTGTGGAGATAATCCTCATTTCTCTTGGGCTAGTAACTTTTGTTCCCAATTTGGTTGTGGGATTTCAGATTCTTGAGAAGGGCGAATACAGGTAAATTTTTAAAACGGTAAATTGAATTAAAAATATTTTCAATGTATTATCTTTTTTTTCATTTCTTTTTTCTTAGAAGAGAAATAATAAGCACTCTGCAAGCTAAATAGCGAAAAGCAACAAACGTAATAGCAAAGGGCATTCATATAAAAGCTTCATAT
Organism: Maratus speciosus; assembly: GCA_963932465.1. Lineage (NCBI taxonomy): Eukaryota > Metazoa > Arthropoda > Arachnida > Araneae > Salticidae > Maratus > Maratus speciosus. The sequence continues at coordinate 387,729,583 of OZ010788.1, read as the reverse complement.
CTTATTCATAATTAGGTAAATATATACACATTTTGTAATAGAAAAATATTACAAAAATAAGTTTAGAGAAAAAAAAATGAAGAATGTATAAAAAAATGTGATTCGTTTTACTTCCAGTTTCCTGTTTTTATTTTGTATATTTATCCACACATTTTTTTTCGTTTCCTTTATTGAGTAGTTATCACTTTTGCTATAAACTGTGAAGCTCTAATGTCAAAATAAAGTTTGTGATCAATAATGAAAAAAAAATTGTAGAAATTATTGAAGTTAAAAAAAAAATACACAACACCTAAAAAAAATTATATTTTCAAACCTGACGAGACATATTTTACATTATTTTTTGCAGCTAACTAATGCTTATTTTTCGTTGTGTTACACCAGAGCCACAAAAAAGCTAATTTATATCTGCGCAATAGCCTCAATAGTAGAACTCAGTCTGCTTTCTTGTAACACTTTTTTTGAAAGTACAGTAGAAATTCTTGGAGTCCTTGATCACTTAAATAGCACACATATATCGGTTCTCTGTGAAAATAAAACGGGAGTTGAAAATCAGGCGCAGGTGATGATCCACGAGTTTCTAAAATTCTTTGATCATCCATATGTGAAGTCGAAAGGCGAACCTCGCTTGCTCACATACTTATCACCAGTCCAGCGCCAAGAAAGCAAAACTTGTAAATAAATCTGTTTCTTTTAGACTCGAAGAATTGACAGCGGCGAATAGCGTATGTGAATTACCGTGTCACGTAGTACTATTCCGGGGATGAAAGGTTGATAGGCCGGGCTCAAAAACCCGGATGAGAATGAAGGAGAAAGGTTTGTCATGTGTTTGTTTTTTTTCGTAGAAAGTCTTTCCATATAGTTTATTAATCCGAAGTTCCGTAATTGCATCCATAACTTTTTTATAGTATAATGCGGAATAAAAGCCAGGGTCACTCCTAGCTGCAAGTTTAAAAAAAATCTTCTTCCATGGCCCTTTGTTTTAAATGGCCAACGTTTCAAAAAAAAAAAAAAAAAAAAAAAAAAAAAGCCAGCTAAGTTCCTCAGCGAATTTTAGTTTAAAATTTAGTGTAAAATTTAGTTTAAATTCTGACGCTATTTATATTTTTTCTTTGTTTTTTACCTCTGGTGAGCATTTTAGTGACTCTTTGCGGATGAATTATCTGCTCCAACAGAAGTTAAAGTTTAGATTGTGGAAATAGTGCTCATTTCTCTTGGCCTGGTCACTTTTCTTGGCCATTTGGTTGTGGAATTTCAGATTGTCGAGAGAGGCGAATACAGGAAAAGAAGTATTAACGCAAGTTAGACATTACTTACTTATTTACTAACATTTTAAATTGCCCAATATAATAACTATTGAAAATGCAATTTTCTTTTCATATTATGGTTTCTATTTTTAATCTAAGCTTATGTCTATAGCCTCTGACAATTTTCAAAGGATATTCAGCATTCAAGTAATCCGCTTATACATATGTAGATATTTGCTTTAACTGTACACATGATCGAAGACAAAAATATACTTTGTTATTTAAATAATTATAGAAAATACGCTAAAAACTGTTCAGGAAAAATAAATTTATAATCTATTTTCAAGGAGATTAATAGCCTGTTGTTTAATGAAGGAATTTTTAATCATTTATAACTTGAAGCACGAGTGCATAATTGTTTATATGTAAAATAAAAAGTTTCAACCGATCAAAAAATATAAATATATATAATTAAAAACATCTTTCGGGTTTACAACAGAATAAAAAACATTAATTTTCTTCCTGTGAAATTAACACATTTTATACTGAAAGTTAATATTTTTAAATAAATTGTTTTTCTAAATAAAAAGTAATTATATTATCATGTCACTTTAACGATAAAATATTACCCATGAAAAATATAGAATAAAAATATTTTTATAAACATATTACACGTACAAGGTAATGCTATATTATTGGAAACATTAAATCAATGGTTTCTGCATAAAATTTATAGTAAAATGCATAAGGAACATGTAATAAGTTGAATTTATGATATAGATACATATTTCGCAACAGTATTTTAAAATTAAAATAAAATTATGCGATGCGAAGAACAGAACAGTAACCAATTAACTAATTAAAAAATACATATGGTATAGACAAAGTATGAAATTCTTACTTAACTTCGACGGAAAAATAATTACATAATTTGAAAGTAATTTTCACAAGATGTGAATAAAAGATAAGTATAACTATTTATTTTCAAATATTCTTCATGACAGTAATTTTTTTGAAGCATTAATGTGTTTTCATTGGAATCTCATTTACTTTCATCAGGCTTAATTAAATAGTGTGTTGAGACTCAGTCATCAAATATGATCAAAGCATCAGAAACCAACTATACATTACTCGTTATTCTGTTACGTTTGATGATGTGTGAATCTTAAAAGATTTTGTGTGATGTAACGAAGAATCAACTTGTAATCATTTACCAAATATATTACATGAATTTACAGGGAGCTGATGACCTAGATGCTGTTAAAAAAATTAAAAACAAAAAACAACAAAACTTAATATTGACATAATAACTTAATATTATGAACTTTTTAAAATTTACCATAGACTATATGTGAAGTTAAATCTATGAAAATATCCAATATATTAATTCCCATATTTACCATAACAATGTCAAATATATGATTAAAAGTATTTTCAAAAGCTTTTTTCTTCAATTTTCAGTTTATTTTCAAAATTGTCATTCTCCACTAATATTTAAAAAAAAATGTTTTTAAATCAGCAGCAAATTTAATTAAATATCTCAATAATCCAAATTCATGCCGTACTTATACATACTTAATCGAATGTATACCATGTAGATGGTTGCTATTATAGTAAAGCGAGGAGAGTCTGCGCACATTTCAAAAGAATAATAATAAAAAATATAAATATTAATATTTTGATAAACTATGCATAAATAATTTTGACTTCATTTGTTTTTTATGCATTTCCATTGGTATTTTGTTGTTATAAACTAACTTAACAGAACAGCAGTAATAAAACCAAGAAAACTATTTTGCGCAATCTCTCCTTACAGGGTAGGAGAGATCGCGCACATGGGTAGGAGAGATTGCGCACATAAGTAGAAGAGATTGTTATTAATAATAACTACAATTAATATGTTAACAATAATAATTACACTTAATCGACATTGTTGAAAGATTTTTGTAAGTAAATATTATTGCATTGGGAGTGAATATTTCAACCAAATGTTTAAATAATAAATAAAAGAAAGAATTTTAACAACAGTTAAAAATTTTAATTTAAGAAGATTAAAATATCAGAAAATGAAAGCCCTACTAAGATTACAAAATAACATTAATTTAGTTGATAACATGTTTAACTTGAAAATTACTTCATATCCATTTCCACAGTTTCATTGTATTTTGTTTGCTAACCAAAGTTGTCGTCGTCCACAATCGATGCACTTATTGTTGTAAATCGTGCATCTTTCGTGCAATCACCTGCAACAAGCAATACATTTAATCTAGTCAGTTGTCGAAGTTGTCTCCTGGTACAGTTCCAGACATTCAGTGCACTCATCCTCATTGACCTTCGGTTTTTTTTCCTTGAGTTTTTTTATCCCACTTTTTGCGGAAGCACCTTATCTTCAGCTGTTTTTTTTATTGTAGCAGCATCCTTCTTAAGTCTTTTTTCATGCATATTTTGTGGATTAGTAACATTGGTTAACTCTGTTTCCTTTTGATTTCGATGGCATTATACTACTTGGAATGGGTGAAAGCTTTTCCAAAACATTGTATTAGAAAATTTATTTTAGTTAACAAAATTAATTTATTAGCAAATTAATTGCTCATAAATTAAAAATATATATATAAATATTTAATTAAATTATTAACAAATATATTATTAATTTATTAACAAAATTAATTACATAAAATTTATTTAATAACAATTGTATAATTAATTTAATAATAAAATTTTTATCTGCAAAAGTATTTTTTTGAAAATTAATTTATTGCCAAATTTAGTTTTGATAATTATGTGTTTTCTTGAAATTATTTCAAAATTGATTCATTCATATGTTTTACACGTAATTTTCAATACATACAAATTTATCAATAAGCTGTGTAATCTCTCGTAGTACTTAAACTTATGGGGAAATGCGCCATCTCTTCTAAGTAGCAGATCCGCAAACTCTCCTATATTGGTAGGAGAGACTGCGTAGCCTTTTATTTAAATATGGCCGCTTCTAAAATGAATTTTTGGTGTTCACATATTTAGCCCAGGTTATTAGTTTATAAGAATTCGTTGAAGTTCAAAATATTTTGTATTACTGACGTTCTATAAAAATTCTAACGAACAGTTATGAAAATTCAAGCACTTACTTTGAAAAAACAAAACAAAATAGCACTGCTTTATCCAAAACGCTTGGAACAATCAATATGCACATTCATGTAGACGCTGCACTAATGCTGCTGTACAACTACCTCGAGTCGCTGGGCACGCACTCTACTCCTTCCCGTCGAATCTCTTTGTGCGTAATCTCTCCTACCGCGCGAACTCTCCTCACTTTACTATATACATTCCAGAAGCACTTATCATTTCTGTACGATCATTTCAATATGTAGCATAAGTTATAAATATTAATTACTAGCAGTTACCCGTGACGTCATTCACGTAGCATTAAAAAAAGATAACTACATCATTTAAGAAAAAAACATTTCACTCCTAATAATAAAAAACGTATATAATTAACCAACTCTTTATCACATTTTATAACAGACGATAAACAGTCGTATCTGTTATTTATGGGGCCTTAATATAACTCAGTCATAAATAAATATAAATGTAAAACTTTTTTTTAAAGCATGCTTTCATAAAATGTAGAAAATGTGTTTTTAAATGCACTAAAAAGTATAAAAGTCTTGAAAAAATCCCTTAAATACACGGAGTTGAAGTTAAATTGCGGTGAGCTCGATTATGGAAGATTAATGGTTTTAAATTGAAATCACGCCAAATTAGCCAGCTATCGCCAGGATGGCTTCATATATGGCAACTTATTTTGTCGCCAAATTTGGTGATAGTTCACCAAGTTGGCCAAAATTGTGCAATATTTCACCAAGTTGACTAACATTTGGCACTATTGTGGTAACCCTATCATTAGTATTTTTCAACAATTATTCCTTGTTGAAACTGGTGCTGATTTATCCATAGGAAATCAAACGTAACCATTAAGTCGATTCCCCCCTTAGGGATTTAATTTTAAAACTTCAATGTCCAATTCATAATTTGCCCTCAGAAATACGTATATATTCCAAATTTTAAAGTTCTATCTCATCAGGAAGTTGGTTAAAAATGAATCACAAGATTTGACTGCCACACACAAACATAATTGTAAGTGAAAAGAAATCATGTAAAAAGTGAAATTTTGTGCCAAATAAGATAAACAATTGCGAAAATGAAACTGAAACCAATGAAAACAGTAGAGCCAAGTAAAATCGTGAGAATGAACGAATCTATCTTCGCAGAACGAAAAACAATGCTGGGAGAATTTTATTAGAAGAGTGTATTTTAGTTGGTATTTGGTGTCAAATTTGTATATTTTTCTTTCCGTACTAATTCAAATTCATGCAACTTATATTATTAAGAAATGCTTGAACATTTCTGTCTTATTTCCAATATGGCGATATATTCACATTTTTATATTCTTAATATTTTATTTCATTTTTATTTTGACGGGTAAATCTTTAACAGAAAATTAATTGCTCAGAAGAAATTTTTATTCCTGGTTTTGATGCTGATCATGAACATCATTTTTGACATGGATAATTTTACTATCCATTTTTTTTCAAACATTTTTTAAAGCTTTTTATTCATTTTAAATTAAAAATTAAATCTTTACATTATCTATGAAATAACATTGGTATCAGTCGGTCAGAATTTTCAATATTTTTAAATCATTCGAAGCAGTGAGAGAGGTCCTGTTGTACACTTTACAGTTTAATATTCATTTAAGGCCCAACCTGCACGAACGTACAGGTTAGACATTTAGACACACAACTTTTGCTTCTGAGTCGTATGTAATAAAAACTCGAATCGAACGATACTTCTGATTTGCAGATAGAGTAATGTATCATTTTATATCAACAGGTAGCAATTGCAGTCAATATTTTACTTTCTACATGCATGACTAGTTTTATTTACAGGGATGACCGCCCCGGTAGTTTTGTTTACAAATACATCGGGTCTTAAAGAGTTAACACACAAAACACATAGTACACTAAAACATGACACAAACTTAATTATAACTAGTACACTAAAACATGACACAAACTTAATTATAACTAGTACACTTGGTCATTTGCCGGATTATATTAAATCATAACAATCGCACGTCAGCATTGGCTGGATTCCAAATACGCTCTAAATGTTTTTCCCTCGGGACGGGACGATTACAGACCGAAATCCCCAATAGGGATTATTCATTTTTCTCCAAATCAGTTACAACATCCTCCCGCCCCGATGAATACATTCATCATATCTGAAATTTTATCATTATACAAATCTACAAAATAATGACTAATCATGAATACGTATATGCTATAAAAATTACACTAGATTAAACTCAATTATATATACAATCACAATTAGAAAATTTCAACAATAACACTAAATGAATACTTATACTACAATTAAGAAATTAAATGACGACAATAAAGTATATAAGCAAACACCAAACCAATGATTGTCCAATTTACTCATCTAGCTTCAGCGGATAAAATCATCTGGATTACCTTTTTTATTTTACCGGTGGGAGTTTTTAATGTGACGCTGCGAATGCGTCCGTCTCTGCCCTCGTGTGTTTCTAAAATTTTCGCCATCTTTCACATCTGCCTGGGCAACTGGTCTTCAACTACTAAAACTATATCATCTAATATCATCTACATTAATAAGGAAATTGGCAGGAGTGAGAGGGAATCGTTCACCAGATTCATTATAAACCTAAGTAAGGGACCGTGAATTAATGATTGCTTCAATTTCAAGAAGAGCTGTTTCCAGTTCTTCTTAAGTAACTAACGCTCGTCACAATACTTTTCTAAGGGCAACCTTTGTTATGCGAACCATTCTCTTCCAGTATCCACCCCACCAGGCTGCACGTTCCACTATGTACTTCCAGACTATACACCTTTTGGCAAAATAATTTTGTACAGCTTCATTTGTCATATTACAATAAAGAGTTTTAAGTTCACACTCTGCATTTTTAAATGTTAAATAATTGTCTGAATATATAGTCTAACACAGTACTGGAAACGAATCGTCTGAATGCTAACAGAAAATGTTCAGTACTGAGATTGAATATAACTTCTAGATGAATGGCAGGAGTTACAGCAAAGATAAATAATGCAACGTATACCTTGTTCATGTCCTTTGTTAATAAGGGCCCTGTGAAGTCAGTTCCTATATTATCGAAAGTATTTTCAGAAAAAAGTCTGTCCGCAGGCAATTGAGCTACCATCTGATTGCCTGGTTTGACCCTGCAGCGCCTACAGATTATACACTTATTTAGGCAAGTTTTCACTGTTTGTCGTCTACCCATAAGAATCCAGAATTTTTCACGAAGTTGAGTGAGAGTGTCCGATACACCAGCGTAGCACAAATTTTGGTGCTCTCTCATTAGGAGTAATTCAGTGAATTTTGAGTTCCCTGGAATAATTAATTGGTGTCGTTCTGAAAATTGGAAGTTAGAATACTGAAGATGTGCTCTCAGACTTATAAGTTTGTGAGGTGTAAAAATGGGATTAAGATAATAAAGTCTGGAATCGGAACTTATCGTTGAATTTTTGAGGAGTTGAAAATACTCCATTTAAAATTCCGTTTCTTGGACAAAGTGAATCTAGTGCTTTTCCGCATCCGCAAGTTCCTCCGCAGACATGGGATCTCACATTCTACTAGATTTAACTTTACAATTTCTAGTAAAACGAAGAATATAAGCAGTCACCCTTAACATTTTATTGAGGCTGCTAAACTTATTAAAATCAAATAAGGGATAGTTAGGTTCCTGCGAAATTTGAAGGAGAAGTTTAATGTCCTTCATTTCGCTTTCTAGTTCATTTATTTCGGTATCAGAGTTAAATTTAATCTGTGATTCATCAGAGGGCAATTCGGCTATTTCCAGCCAAGCTGGGCTCGAAAACCAAACTTCGTCATTTATAAGAGTGTGCAAGCACATGCCGCGAGTCAATTTATCAGCTGAATTTTCCTTCCTGCTGCAAAAACGCAAGTTGGAAGGATTAGTTTTTTCTTTAATTTCAAACACTCTGTTCATTACAATTTTTTTCAAATTTTCAGAAACCTCCTTTATCCAGTAGATGCATATTTGTGAGTCACACCACAGATATATGTCCTTTTCCTTAAGAATGGGGAAAATGTTCCTCAGATAAGATGCTAGTCTGGCTGCGATCCAAACACCTAATAACTCGAGCCTAGTAAAAGTTATTGGTTTCAATGGAGCTATACGTCATATGTAGATAACGAATTTTGTTGAAACCTTTGTATGATAATTTATTCTGAAATATGCAACTGCTCCATACGCCTTTGGGCCTGCGTCAGAAAATAAGTGCAGTTCTAAGTTTTTAAATTTAGGGTCCTCGAAATACTGTCGAGGAATAATCATAGCTTGAATTTCCATGACTTCTTCAAGCCATTCCTGGAATACAAAATGAAACTCGGGTTGAAGAGGTTCATCCCAGGAAATTCCGATATCCCAAAGTTGTTGTATTAGCAACTTTATTCTAATAGTAAATGCGGCAACAATGCATAATGGATCAAACAACACTCCACAGGCTTTTAGCACATATCTTTTCAAAGAAGTATTACCATTTATACTTTTAAAATGGTCTGTTGCGATGGTAATGTTATCATTCACATTATCCCAAATGATTTCTAACACTTTAAGCGGGATTCGGGATTCCTTGGTTGCTTGTTTACAGTTAATATTTTCTTAGCCACATAATTTGTAAAGTGGGGCATTAGTCACCCACTGTCTAAAATTCATAGATGCTTGTCGTAAAATACAAATAGCATCTTTCCCCCTTCGCCTTAAAAGACGCATCCTAACACACCCTGAGTTTAGTGGTTTCTTTCAATTTCCTAACCACTCCGTGATGGGGTATAAGGTAACCAGTTTGTCTGTTTTCATTAGAATAGTCAACTACTTCCTCGATTATATTATCATTTAACTGATTTTCAATGATATCTTTGTATCTCAAATATAAATTTTCATCTCTCAAATGCATTGTTTAAACTGAATAAACGTTTTCTAGCGATTTCATAATTACTATTTAACTCTGGAAAATCATTCTTCCAGAGCAATCCCGTTTCATATCTTTTATCATTATACGTTGTATTCTGACTAAATTGTTCTAAACTTTTTTCCGTTGTACGTGAAACATCATTTTTTACATTTTTCTATTGCTTTTAATTCCCACAAATCTTTAATTCTTCCGTAATCCGGTTCATCATCAGCAACCGTTAAATGGGTAACATGAATTTCCTTACAATTTGATTCCCTTTACTTACCCTTAATTACATGCCCAAATATGACATTGGTCGCCACTAATCTATTACTGAGTCTTATATTTGTTTCACTTAAAATTTCCCAAATAAAATCCGCGCCTATCAAAATATGCACTTTTTCGTAGTACCAAGGTCAGCTAATACAATTTCTCTTTCAAACGCAATATGCCTTACCCAACTAGCAGGCACCTCTATTTCTCCGTATGTAATAGAATTTATGACAACTTAATTTATTTTCTTTTTTTGATTAGGATTAATTCTACTTTGCAATATTACTTCTACGATATCATACATTTGTTTTTCAGACTGTTTATTTTCAAACGGACGAATTATAACAGATTCTCTTTTAATGACCTTCAAATCCAATAAATCAGCTATTTCCTTCTTAACGAATGTTCTGGTAGGCCCCGCCCCCCGTTAAGTTGACACCTGATTAACTTTCTCTCATTTGATCTAGTTTCAAGTAATGCTGAAGACGTTTGCAAAAGACGGCGTTCGAATTTCTATTTACTTTTTTCTCTTTACAGAGCAGACTATTTTCTGTTTGTGAATCATCACGCTTGTCATTGGATGAGGGAGGGTAAAGTTTTGAGACTCACAGATTAACACATTATGAGGTAATTTACAAATTTGACATACATTGTTTTTTTTCTAACAATTTTTAATTGGGTGCCGTCGAGCGAGGCAAGAAAAACAACGCTGTTGTGTCATTAAAGCTCACTTTCTTTCAGTAACATTTAAAGGGCAAGTTTCGCTCGAATGGGATTTTTCTGAACAAAATACACATTTATTTCTTGAATTTGCGAAAAAGGCAGATGTTGTGGGGGTATATTTTCTCGGCTGATTATAATTATTGGGTTTCTTGAAATTACTAGGATTGTAAGGATTATTACTAGCTTGCTTTAGTTTTAAGTTTTGCGAACCACTACTCTGTTGATTTGATAGCAAAAGTGATGTTTCACGATAATGAATTTCTTTTCTCAAAAATTCCATCATATCACTTATATCAAAAAGATTTTCTGATTTCCGTTGTCGATTATATTGCAAATTTATTTCATCGGAAATTTTTTGCAGTATTACAGGGCAAAGTAAATTACTATACGTTCCGGCGGCTACACCTAGCGATTGCAGTGATCTAACTTGTATCTCAATAGCGTCGTACATTTTCCTGAGCACTTTTATATTAGAAATCGCTTTAGCAGGTTCAATTAATAATAGTTTGTCCATATACGAGCTAATAATCAGGTCTGGACTACCAAACCGGGTTTTAAGTAAATCTATTGATGAATCATAGTTTTCATTAGTTAAAGCGAATTCCGACACTCCTGACAGAGCAGTTCCCTTTAAATAATTTTTCATGTTGGCGAATTTTTCTACCTTACTTAGTGCTTTATTGTTATGAATCGCTACTTCAAAAGAATTCCAAAAATCTAACCACTCACTACAATCGCCATTAAATACAGATATGTTTAGTCGGGGTAATTTAAGAGTTTTGTTTTCGTTCCGAACAGACAGCCCTTCATCATGGAAGCTAGTTTCGATTTGCATTTCAGAATGGTGTTCTTTCTCCAAAGATTTAAACATCTATCTAACTTCGTTTTAAAGGTTATGCCGGTTTCTCGATATTTATCACGGACTTCTGTTTCTTTCTTGAGATCTTTGGTTTCAATTTCGATTTCAACCGAATTATCTAATTCTTTTAACTCTTTAAGCTTTTCATCTAACTGTTTTTTTAAATCATAAAGTTCTTCGATTTTGTTTTCAACTAAGTAATTTTCATCGACCGGATTTTGTATCTTGTTTTCTACCTTTGTGGTTAATTTTGGAAATAATTCCCTGACAGTCGATCGTTTGGCTTTTACCTTTTCTATATCCATAATTCAAATATTTACAGATTTTCCCAATCAAAATCAAATAATTAAAGGGACCTAGCTCAATTGAGTCGCTCTCACATTAGATAATAAAAATTCTTAGAAGGTACTAGCATCACGTGCTTGTGTCACCATGAAATAAACTTGGTATCAGTCGGTCAGAATTTTCAATATTTTTACACAATTTGAAGCAATGAAGTAGGTCCTGTTGTACACTATACAGTTTATTAACACATAAAACACAGAGTACACTAAAACATGACACAAACGTAAATATAACTAATATACTTGGCCTTTTGCCGCATCATATTAAATCATAACAATCGCACGTCAGCCTTGAGGCTGGAATCCAAATACGTTCTAAATGTTTTTTCCTCGGTACGGAACGATTGCAGACTGAAATCCCCAATAGGAATTATTCCCTTTTCCCCAAATGAGTTGCAACAATCTATGCGCAGACGATAAACCTCCAAAAAACGTTTGCTATGTTTCACTTCTGATTTAATAGTATTGGTAGAAAGTGTTACCTCTGCTTATAAAATATTTTAAAACTTAGCTGTGAGATGTAGCTATAAAATAGAACTATAATATACAGATGAAATAGAAAATGTAGCGTAGCAACCGGTTGTTTGGAGTCAGTCTCCAAGCAAAACGTTACGATTGACGTCATACTGAAAGTATCTGTTCTAAATTTATTTATTTCATTTTTTCGCGTACAAATCTTTAAATTTAAAATTAATTACTGAGGAGAAATTATTATTCTGAGTTTTTATTTTTTGGCAAAGGAAAAAGTAACTTTACAAAAAATTTGAAAGAAAAATTGTCAATTGATTCTGCATGTAAAATAATGAAATTTTGAATTATTAAGAAAAAATACTAGAATAAAATAATTGAAACACAGCCTATGTTCAATTCTGATTTGTAACAGATGTATATACAAAGGTACAAAGACATTAATTCATCCATTTTGACGTTGACTTCATTCAAACTTTCGAACACACATTCACATTTAAAGAGTAAAGTGCACATATTTCGCCCACTTTCCTAATTTCGTCCACCTTAACTTCTCCGCTTCTGCGAAAGTGGCGCAACTTATGACGCAAGGCACAGGGGGCGGAAGGTAAAAGGGGTCAGTATTGAAAGTTTCGTTCGCCAAGACGCATACATAAATTAAAGATGCCATATTTCCTATTTTTAGAAGACTTCAGTTCTTATTACGTAGTTTGCAGAAGGTTATTTGCTGTACTGTATGTATTTATTTCTTATTCATTGCATGTATTTTACGTAGGTAAAATGCTGACAGTAGCATACAGTGAGTTTTAGGACGATCAGTTCATCTTGCGGGAACTGAAGCTCCGCCATATTGGGAAGTAGCGTAGTCCCAATGTCGCCCCTCTTGCAGTTCTTATTTTCGTCCGGGGGACGAAATTAGGAATGCTTTTTCATGGCAATTTTTTCCCCATGTTCGGACAGCTAATGTTTTGTTATTTTATTCCTCCACTGATAATCAGTACATTTCTTTGTGCCTTATTTTAATGTAAATTAAATTACTTACTCATTTAGAAATAAATTTTGATCTAATTATAAGTTAACCCTCGGCGTATTGGATTCTCTGGGAGAGACAAAATTTGGACCATTTTTTTTTTCTTTTGCATCTGTTGGATACTTTTGAAAAAACAAGTTTTTGCATCGTTAATTTTTTTTACAATATTTGCCCATGTTTCTATGTGCATAAGTAGTTAGTCTATGTAAAATCCATATTTGGTTGGTTTTCATTGAAAATTACAACAGTTAGGATGTAAAACTAACTAGAGGAGCGAAATATGGTCACTTTACCCTAATATTATAAGGAGGAAAATTTCGTAAAAGTTCTCTTGAAAAAATTGCAAGGATTATTTTTTTCATTCTAATAGACAAACATGCAAATTTTCAATAAGGACTATTATTTTTTCTTAAACGCATTTAATATATATATTATATATATACTTTCTTTAAAAAATCCAACGTTTTTAACTCAGACAGTTATTTTGTACTCCTTTCCGATATTGAAAATGCACTTATCCTATAGGAGGGAATTCCATCCTTCTTGCGGAGTGTTTATTTTCTCTCCTTTTTGGTAAGCCATTTTCAGTCTTTTTAGGCAGATTTCGTATGAAATACTACCTACTGGGATCGTTCGTTCCTATGTTGGAATTTCTGAAAAAATTTTGCAGATCTACACCGATCATGACTCCTAGAACCCAAAACCACCCTCAGTAAAAAACTTTATATCTATCTATCTATCTATCTATCTATCTATCTATCTATCTATCTATCTATCTATATATATCACTTTCTTCTGGACACGATAACTTTCGTAATTCTGCACCAATCTCTTCTAAACTGATACATAAAATCAAAGGGCATAAAATCTCGGTCAAGTTCGTTAATGGGCAAAATCGGACCAAGGGGATGGAAATAGGGAGGGGTTTTGTGAAAACCGAAAACCCCCCATAACTTCTTAATTTTTGTACATATCAAATCAGTTTAAAGTTTTTATTACTTCTAAAAATAGGGCCAAAATTTTATGTATCACAGATTTTTGATAAATTTAAAAATGGGCTCAAGGGGCGCAAAAAATTGGGTTTTTGGGAGAAAAAAATTCATAACTTCGTCAATTCTCAAGATATCAATTCCAATTAATTTTATTATAAATCTCCTTAATATTATCTACAACTTTTATATTCACAAGTTTTTGATAGGACCACTTCGTACCGCAAAAAAAATTAAAAACGAAAACAAAAAGGGGGATTGAAGAAGTAAAAAATCCATAACTCCGTCAAATCAAAAGATATAAAATCCCCATGAATTTATCATATATCTTCTTAATATTGTCTGCAACATCTAGATAGACAAGTTTTGGATAGGACCAATTCTTACAGAAAAAACGAATTAAAAATACATAGAGGTTGAAGAAAAAAATCATCTAAGTAAGGGTGTATTCAAATCCAAACTGCGTATTTTCTGACTCATTTTACAATTCTTTTTTGCTCTCAAAGGCTTCCAATTGCTAGATTCTCTTATTCAGAAACTATATAATGTACAGTAATGGTCGATTTTTTGATAGAGGCAGAATATATTTCAAAAAATGCTGTTAAAGTGGGCATTTTGAACCGAATTTCCCGAAGCGGATTGTATTGGAAAAATCATTGCATTAAGGATGCACTCTAATCCAAACTGCTTATTTTCTGACTCATTTTTAAATTCATTTTTGCTCTCAAACGCATTTAATTTGTAGATTCGCTTATACAGAAACTATATAATGTACCGGAATGATCGAGTTTTTCATAGAGGCAGAATATATTTCAAAAAATGATGTTAAAGTGGGCATTTTGAAAGGAATTTCCCGAAGCAATTGTGTTATCACTTTCTTCTGGACACGATAACTTCCGCTATTCTGCACAAATCTCTTCCAAACTGATACATAAAATCAAGGGACATAAAATCTCGGTCAAGTTCGTTAATGGGCAAAAGCGGACAAAGGGGATGGAAATAGGGAGGGGTTTTGTGAAAACCGAAAAAACCCCATAACTTCTTAATTTTTGTACATATCAAATCAGTTTAAAGTTTTTATTACTTCTAAAAATAGCGCCGAAAATTCATGCATCACAGATTTTTGATAAAATTTAAAATAGGCTGAAGGGGCACAAAAATAGGGTTTTTGGGAGAAAAAAATTCCTTACTTCGTCAATTATCAAGATATCAAATCCAATAATTTTATTATACATCTCCTTAATATTATCTACAACTTTTATATTCACAAGTTTTTGATAGGACCAATTCGTACCGAAAAAAACCGAAAAAAAAGAAGGTTGAAGAAGAAAATTTTTCATAACTCCGTCAATTCACAAGGTATAAAATCTCCATGAATTTATCATATATCTTCTTAATATTGTCGTCAACATTTATATAGACAAGTTTTTGATAGGGCGAATTCTTAAAGCAAAAACAAATTAAAAATACATAGCGGTTGAAGAAAAAAATCATCTTATTAAGGGTGCATTCAAATCCAAACTGTCTATTATCTTACTCATTTTTTAATTCATTTTTGCTCTCAAACGCATCCAATTGCTAGATTCTCTTATTCAGAAACTATATAATGTACGGTACTGATCAATTTTTTTATAGAGGCAGAATGTATTTCAAAAAATGATGTCAAAGTGGGCATTTTGAACAGAATTTCCCGAAGCGATTGTGTTAGAAACGAAAAATATTGCCCTACTGAGAAAATAATGGTTTATTAATCAAGTTTTAATTAATTGAAAGAAAAATAAAAACACAGGTCGCTTATAAATCTTTTCAAAAATCACGTCAGCATGTTTCATATTTTTTTTTTATTAAAAATTAATCTGAAAATGTGCCAGAAAAT
Organism: Maratus speciosus; assembly: GCA_963932465.1. Lineage (NCBI taxonomy): Eukaryota > Metazoa > Arthropoda > Arachnida > Araneae > Salticidae > Maratus > Maratus speciosus. The sequence continues at coordinate 387,713,744 of OZ010788.1, read as the reverse complement.
TTCGAGTTGTTGAGTATGGAAAAATATTTTTTTAATATCGCCTTAACATGATTCTGATAAAATCAGCTATTTTATAAAAAAGGAAATATAAACTCGTCAAAAGCAGACAGATAAAACTGTTAAAGTAGATTTATATCTAATAATGATTTAGTTTTTGTTGGTGAAATTAGTATACTTAACTTCGAAATCTACCTCTGCCTGTAGGCCGGGCCGGCAGAGATTTTTTTTAACTAAATTAATCGACAGAACCAGTGACTGCACTACATATTGGTAAGATATATTTTCACTCCTTTTTGGCTAAACCACTATCCCAAAGGAGGGTTTTCACTTTTATTTTGAGAAATTAGTACTTTTTATTTTATTTTTTAACGTATTTAATACAAAACAGAATGATTTTTCTTTAAATACTTTTGTTATTTTTTTTTCCTAAAATATTATTAATGTAATTTGGATTAATTTTAGACTTTTCATAATTTCTTAAAAATTTTAATTAAATTTTTAATTTTAATACGTATAAATGACATGATTGGAGAGATATTTTAGAAGTGCTTTCATCCATTGGGATATAACATATATATATATGCTGTAAAACCACCCTAAAGCGACCACGTTGCTTTCCAATAAAAATTGGTCGCTCCGAGAGGTGGTCTTTTAATGGGGGTCATGTTTAAATCTAGATTTTAATTGTTGAGAAAGGGTAATAATTAATGTTACTAAATTTATTTTTCACATTTGGAATAAATATGAAAATTTAAGAATCAAAACAAAAGTTAATTACCTAAGTTAATTACTGCAGACTTTAAAAAATGAATACATTGACTTTTGCTTTGATTTTACGATTTTATCTTTTATAACTTTTATTTCCAAATCCTTTCGAAGTTCAGTAAATAAATGTAATTGTTTTGGGCGGGAACAAATCGCCACGATTTCATTAATTTATCTATTTCGTTGAGAGTTTCCTGACAAAATAGGGCAGGGGAGTTTATTGACCGTTATCTTAATTTATCATATTCAGTCATTGCCTAAAAAGGCACAAAGGGGTTTAAGCACTTAAACGTTACCGGAATAAATGAAAAATTCTAAACCTAGTTTAGAAATTTTTTGAGTAATGCGCTCTTCGGAATTAACACGATCGGGTCGCACGGTGGAAATTTGCATATGACAGAGGCAAGACACCAATCACATAACGCTATTTGACAGATATTCAACGTAGAAAACGGATAAAAAAGCTAGGTGGGAATGTTGCAACAATGAATGCCACAATCGTGTTTTCTTCTTCTTTTTTTTTTTTGCTTGTTTGCAAAGCTATTTTTATGCGTCTTAACGCATCCGTCTTTTGCGACACACGTACCGTTCCAACGCTCTTTAGGGTTTTCGCAAGCGCTGAACATTTAGTGACGGAAAAAATGGGCTTTGGCTTTTGAAAATTTCGAGTTTCTGTGCCTATAACCGTAACCGTGAGCACCACATTGTTGCCATTCACAGAATCCCGAGCTCATACCTCTGAATAACTATATCTGAAATTTCATCTTGATCGGTTGAACGGACAAATCGCTACAGGTCCATTTATCGACAAGGTATTTTTATGACCACCCTGTATATATAAATATATACAACGCTCTGTGATTCAGAATCATATATATTTTTCGTAAACTAATGCTTTTCTTCAAATTTCAAGTAAAACTCGCTTTTAATTACTTATTATATTATGATATATAAAAATACAAGTTTTATGATCCACGAAAATATAATATAACACCACGTAGGAAATGGGGGATGCTTTTTCCGAATTACTATCGATTTCGAAAAGTTTTTTCTTTATCTTTAGAAACTCCAGAAACCAAATATTTTCGAGATTTAAAGAAGTAGTTGTAAAAATGAAGTTTCGTTGGCTACCACTGATTTTTGGAAATGTTTCCGAGTGCTGTTTCTACTGTGAACCCGAAATATAGGTTTTTCGAATGCTACCGATTATTAAGTAACAATTTTCATGTACAACAAACATGACCAATTAACAACGATAACATTGACAATAAAATACTATTAATTTGTTACACTTGGATGTGTAAATTCAATTACGCATTTCAAAATATTGAGATTATTTATTTAATTGAGAACTTATTGTATCCTAAAAATATGTTATGTGATTTGAAAAATAGTTAATACAATATAAAACAACTCTGAAATTTTTCTGAAAATCAAGGAAAGCAAAGCACACTTTGTTTCTTTCAATTTATTCTTTAAATATCGAAAAAAAGTTTGTTCCTTAAGGTGTTTAAATATAAAACATGATTTGTGAAATCATGGGTAACTCGGAGAAGGTTATTATATATTTTAGTTCTTCTTTATTTGATTTCGTCGTATTTTAGTAGAAAAATTTGTCTTTTTTTTTTACCTTCTTGACAGCAGTTAGAAAAAAAAAAAAATAATCAATTTAAATCCCTTCTTGGTTGCTGGAAGAGAATGCACAATGATGCAAATCCTTAAAAAAACGGAACTTCATAAATTCCAACACGGAAAAAAAACATATTTCTTTTTTAATTGAATTTAATGTGTCAGCCTACATTAAAATGACCGTTTTGTGAAATGTATCGATATTTTTTATTGTTGTTTCATTTAAAATATATTTATATGATTTAAAATGAGTTTTAATATTATTTGTACCATTGATAGAAGAGAAGTTATGATCAATTTAATAAACAGGAATTAATGAGTCAAAGAGCATAAGTCGTCGTAGGAAGGCCAGAAGAAACGTAAACAATGTTTCTATGCACTTTTTCCTTTCGTCCTTTCCATGTTTGATAAACTTCATTACATAAAATGTTTTAAATATATTTCAGTGAAATTTTGCCAGAATACTTTCCATATTATTATGTTGTTCATGTAAAAGCACTAATAAACCTTAATTGACACTTCTAGATGAATTTTATTGATAAGAAATAATATAGATAAGAAATTTTTAAATACGATTTTCTTGAAAATCAACTTTTTAATCATTTTCATGTTTGATAAACTTCATTACATTTTTTTTTTTTAATATATTTCAATTAATTTTTTCCAGAATGCCTTCCAAATTATTCACTATGTTCCGGAATCTAAGCTCTAGAAGTAGAATCTAAACTCTATTTGACAATTTAGTTATTTTATAAGTACCCGAATATAAAAAAGTGGTAATTTTTTAATAAAAAGTATGTACTTTTTGACATATTTTGAAATATATTACTCAATTTTGAAGAAATTGTAAAGCTTGTATTTCGGTGCACTGGCAAGTGTAATAGTAATATGTAGTACAAAGGAAATTCAAATATATTCAGTTGAATTTAATGTACGCTGTCTGCCGTAAGCATGAAATTTTGATTAAAAAAAATGGCAAAAAAATCCCAATTTTTTTAATGATATGAAGTTATTGCTAGTATTTAAATTTTTTTTCTTTAATTAGTATTACAATTGAACTAAAAATATATCTATTTAGTCGACATTGTACATTTAAAAAAATTGCTCCGAACGTAAGCAGATTTCTTAACCTCTAAAGTTTTATTCACAGCATGTGAGGTGATCAATTTAAAAGGCTGAGTGAACTTGATTACCAAGTATAAACCTTCGCAGAAACGAAGTTATTCATAAATGTTTAAAATGACTTCCATTTCTTCTACTTTATTAGATGTGTAACAAAATATATTTCAATTAGTGCTCTCGATGGGATACGTATTTCAGTTATACGTTTAAACTAGGGATGCACAACCTGTGGCCCGCGGGCCAAAAGTGGCTCGCCATGGGTTAACTTGTGGCCCTCGAACACATTTTATACAATTTCTTCGGGAGGTTTTTTATACAATTTCATCAATTTATAATTGGATAAATTGCAATTTTTGTCCATATGTAGTAAGAAAAAAATTGCGAATTTCGTCAATTTGCCTCGGGAAGAAATTGCAAATTTTATCAGAGCCAATTAAGAATCGCAAATTTCGATCATCTATTTCGGAAAAATCGCGAATTTTATCGATGAGTCGCAGAAAAATGTCAAATTCCGTTGATCGGTTGGTGAAAAATCGCGAGTATTATCAGTTTATCCCGAGCAAAAATCGTGAATTTCGACAATTTACCGCTGAAAAAATGAAAATTTCGTCAGAGTCAGTTAAAAATCGTGAATTTCGTTGATCGGATGCCATAAAAATCGCGAATCTTGTCGAATATGTGATCCTTGATCGGTTGCGGAAAAATAGCGAGTTGTGTCACTTTAAAGTGAGAAAAAATCAGAATTTTGTCAATTTGCTGCGGCAGAAATTACAAATTTCGTCAGAGTCAGTTAAGAATCGCAAATTTCGTTTATCGGGTGCAGAAAAATTTCGAATTTTGTTGATCGCGAGAGGAAAAATCGCGAATTTTGTCTTTGCGAATTTTTTGAAAAAAAAATTCAAATTTTGTTAATCGGGCACAGAAAAATTGCGAATTTTGTAATCTGAGGTACGGAAAAATTGCAATTTTTGTTGATCGGCTGCAGAAAAATCGTGAGTTTCGTCAGTTTATCGCGAGAAATAATCTAGAATTTGATCAATTTGTCGCGTAAAAATTACAAATTTCTCCAGAGTCAGTTAAGAATCGCGAATTTCGTTGATTGGACACGGAAAAATTGCGGATTTTGTCGATGAGCTGCGGAAAAATTGAAAAATTTCTTGATCAGCTGCGGAAAAATCGTGAGTTTCACCAGCTTATTGCGAGAAAATATCGCAAATTTCGTCAATTCGACGCTGGAAAATTTTCAAATTTCGTCAGAGTCGGTTAACAATTGCGAATTTCGTTAATCGGGCACAGAAAAATCACGAATTTTGTCTATGAGGTACGAAAAATTGCAAATTTCCTTGATCGACTGGGAAAAAATCGCGATTTTATCAATTAGCGCGAAAAAAAATAACGAATTTTGTCAATGTGTCGCGGATAAAGAATCACAAATTTCGACAATTGATAGAAAAAAATTACAAATTTTGTCAATTTGTCGCAAAAATATTGCGAAATTTGTCAATTGCTCGTGAAAATAAAATCGTGAATTTTCTCAAATATTCGCGAATTTCGTGAATAGCTCATGGAAAAAATTGCAAATTTTGTGTGTCGGTCCCCAAAAATATCATGAAATAGAAATCCATTGGTCACAGGGAAAAAATCGCAAATTTCATCGATTGTGCGCGAAAAAGAAATCGCGACTTTCGCCAATTTGTTGCGTGAAAAAAATCACAAATTACATCAATGTATATCAGGAAAAAATCACTCTTCGTCCATTGGTCTTTGGGAAAAAAATGCAAATATTATCAATCCATCATTTAAAATACTGCAAAATTCCCCAATCTCTTATGAAAAAAAAAAAAAAAAAATCGTGAATTTTGTCAATCGTTCCTGGAAAAACTTTCAAATTTCGAAGATCGATCGGAGAATAAAAAAGTCGCGAAATAATTCGGAGGTGGAAAAAATCGCTATTCGTTGATCCGTTGTGGGAAAAAAATCGCGAATTTTGAAAATTTATCTCAGGTATCGCAAATTGATTGTTTGAAAAGATTGCAAATTTTGCCCATCGAAAATGGAAAATTACCGCGAAATCTGTCTATTGGTCGATGATACAAAATCGCGAATTTTGTCAATCAGTCGCACTTGATTGAAAAAAGAAAAAAAAAACGAGTTTTGTTAATAGTCTGCAGAAAAAATAGCATAATTAGTCCATCATACCTTTTATTTTCAAAAATAAGTTTCCTCTTATTTTTAATGAAGTTATTCTTCAATAAAATATTTTTATAATTTTCAATAATGTCCAATTATTTAGAAATTTTGTGTATTTTTTTTCTTCAAGTTACCATTTATTAAGAAGGAACAGTTAGTCTTGTTAGTGTTGTATGGTTATTCATACAGATGCGAAGAAGCCCTGCATTCCTGCATACAATTATATATTTCCGTTTGTTTTTGTTACAGACAAAAAATTCATCAAGAATAAAAACTTTTTACCCCCCCCCCCCCACCTTACCGATATTGAATTTTCTGTGTGGTACTGATGTGGCCCTCGACAACCCAAACATTTTTGTAAGTGGCCCTTCTCTTAAAAAGGTTGTGCATCTTTAGTTTAAACGATATACGTATATGCGTATAATACGTTTCTATGAAATACGAATACCTAAAAATATACGTTTAAACGTATCCGGATACGTATAAGGGTACATCGGTTAAACGTATATTTAAGTACTAGAAGGTAGCCCATCAGAATGACGTGTTTGCATTTTCATAAGAATGATATAGCATTGCGTTATAAAAAGAATCATGAAGTGATAAATTTTATCTTATCTGACTAATAGGATCAGAGGGGAATAAAATAGTTATAAAAACAGCCCATTTATAATTTAAACTTAATTTGTAAGAAAGAACTTCGCTCACAAAATTTAAAGAACTATTTCACAAAAAACATGCAAATTAGAATTAATAATGCTATTTTAAAATATATTGTCAATTAACTTTCGTCTTCGTTCATTGCCTTAAAAAAAAATCAATAGCCTTCAATTTCTTATAAATCAGAATAATAATCATAATAAAAATTAAATAAGAGTCCTTCACGGATTAATTGCCGATAGCTGACGCCAAAATAATAATTATATATCTTAAATTTTAAAAAGTTTAACTCAGATTAAATCCTCATTTTTTAAAAACATGCATAAAGAAACCTATAATAAATTTTGATCATTAAAAATTATCCTTTATCACTTAAGTTAATTGTAACTATTAATTGCATTAACAGATTTTTTTTTCTCAAATTCTTTTATTAAATTATAAATTTATTTTCCCTTCTAAATACAAAAATGCAAAATTTTATTTCCATTGTCATATATATATATATATATATATATATTCTACACGGCATTAAGTATCCCTGATAGTCTAATTAGATTTTATAAGAAATACTATTCATTTTTCCCCCAATGTCTTCAGAGTTCAAAGAATTTCAAAACAAACATCATTTTTATTTTAACTACCGTTAGATGGCGCCAACAAAGCTCAAAGTTTACAATGAATGCGATGCAAATGAATGTTTACTTATAGAAGGAGAGGGCCAAACTAATTTCAACTGAAGTTATCCCAGAATATGTACATAATTAAATGTAAGTCATCTCTCAAATGTTAATTTATTTTGAATAATCTTTCTAAAAATGCAACTTTTATGAAGTTTAATTCGAAAAAATAATTTTCAATAAAAATGGCCGAATGGAATACGATAAAGCGAAATGGAATCCGGATGAGTTCAACCCCGGAAGCGTTATACACTTTCTGTCATTAAATATTTAAGTATACGTACATTTAAAGTATAGGTATATTTCAAGTATCGTATTCACTTTTAATAAAAATGGACATCATCTGTCTTACGTCACTGAATGGAGAAGAAGCTGGAAATATGTTAGAGTTTTTACTTCAAAACCGAAAGTTATTACGTGAATTGCAAAAACTACTTCGCATATGTTTACTTTGAATTCACTTAGATTTTTTGTTTATCTCATGATATTGACATCCGAAACCGCGTTATTTTTATATTTTGTGTATATAATGTTTGCAAATTATATCCGTTGTAAGAAACTACCAAAATTAAACACTTTTTGATAAAGAATGAGAGTATAAATGTTTCAGATTTATTGTGAATTCTTGTTAAGTTTTTTTTTTTTCTTTTTAATCTTTTAAAAATTCTTTATTCGTCTTTGTTACACTCAAGATTGCATCCGGCGCAAATGTTATTCTTTCTATGGAGCTAATGTTTTCTACCCAGTTAATGTATAATGAAAATCCATTTTTTTTAATCGTGACACTCCTGGTATTTTTTTTACAAAATGTTAGAGCATTACGTTTATGATTTGTTAATATTGATAAATATCATTTTTTGTATAAAGTAGCTATAAATTTCGGTTACTTATAAACCCGGAAATAATCGACTTCCAGGTTTTAGAACGCAATTACACATGCTTAAAATGACTTGCCTTCTCTTTTCTTTTTAGAATAAAACACATTTTCAAAACATTTTAAATTTAGAAAACAATATTTTTAAATACAATAAAAGTATGATTACAAAACTTCCTAGGAGTGGTATTGATTAATGTCTCTATACAATATAAAGTAAATTTAAGTCTGTTCTGTGGTCGCATGAAAAATAATGTTTCGCGCGGAGGATCCATGCCACAAATCAAAAGAAGCTAGGTGCTGTTCTACAGATCTGCGAAATATAGCTTTGAAGCTATCCACTTTCAATAGTAAAACATTTCATAATTAATAGCTTAGTTTTTAGGGAAAACAGCCAAAATAAAAACTGATGAAAAGTATTCACATTTTTTAAGTACCTATGCACAACAAACAGAAGGTAGGTAAACTCCCGGCCATCGTGGTTCTTTCAACAAAGAACTGCGAAGGCCCTGGTAAACCGCGAGAATGCGGGACTCTAGAGCAGTGTTGCCAGATTGGGGACTTTTTTGTCCCCAGATTGTTGATTGTCACCTCTTTTTTAAAATAAAAATATTTGCCCTATTTAAAATTACATTAAAAATTCTGAAAAATAACGAATTATCTCTCTATTCTAAAAAAAAGTAACTACCGCTGTCACCACCGCCGCCGCCGCCGATTTTGAATTTTTTGTGACCGGAGGTCTTTCTTTGTTAATATTAAGAAAAATAATGCATACAAAAATATGAAAATAGGTAGTATTATACAGAAATGTATGATAAACATGCTGATGCAGACAGTTTTCAAATCATTTTAAGAGATATTTAATGCTAAAGTTGGACAAAACCGTTCCACTAAAAAAGTTTTATAAGAACAAAAAATATTCATATGAATTTAATCATTTTTAGATCATTTTATACGTTTGAAGTTCCCGGTGTGCAGATTGTATTTCTTTTTTTTTTTTTTTTTGATTTGGCTAATTTTTTGAGGTTTTATTTCTATTTTAAATTCAAATTTTCAGCATTTCTAGAGATATTTTTTACAGATTTTAGAAAGTGATATTAATTTAAACTGTTGCCAACTGTATAAACAGCGGAAACAATAATGTTTGCTTCAAAAAAAATATTTATACGTGTAATAAATAAAAAATTTATTTACACGTGACTATTATAAACAGAAAAAAAACATTTTGAATTAGAATTAAATAATTATGTACAAAAAGCAGGAACTTATTAAAAAATTACGTCATAAAAACTATGATTACACGTGAATTTTAAGAGAGAAAGGAATTTGTAAAATAATAAATTTATTAACATGCGTTAGAAGTCTTAAATAGGAGAAATTACGTCATATTTACGTCACATTACAGTTATTACAAAAATTGAACACAAAATAATATTGCAAAACGGTTTAAATTTAGAAATTGCGCTAGACATTTATTTGATATTTTGAGAGGATACTTTTCAACTATTTTTATTAGGAAAGCGCAAATGATATTTCATTTCTAACACAAGTATTTTCACGTGAATATTAAAAAGAGAAAGAATAGTTTGGTCAAAATTACGTCAGGTTAAAAAGATTAATTTAGAATGTCTTATTTAAAAGAACTTTCTTTTCGTTTTGTTAAAAAATACCGGGAGACAAAGATTCTGTTTACTTAATTCCTTTTATATTAGCTTATTTTCAAATGTTTATCTTATTTTACTTAATCAAAGACGAAAACAGCGATTGACATATGTATTTTTGGTACTACTTAGTTATCCAGTCGACCAAAAACCTATCATTTGCCAAACTATAAGATTAAATGCCAATAATGGTTGATCGTAAATGTCACATTAACTTGACTTTAAGCAAGTTACACGTGTCTACGTCATCAAGTTATTTTTATTTCGACCTTTTATTTGTATTTTTATTAATGTTGCACTAATTTATTTCTTCTTTCGTTATTTAAAATAAAAATGATGTCAATTTGTATAATTTGGCGAGTGCTTTGGCGAAATTGGTCGACGGATTAATCAAGTAGTACCGCAGCGGATTTGGCCTTAAAATTCTCCAGTCAAAGAGAAATCACTAGAAATCCGTTTATAGGGAGATCGCCATTGTTTTTTAATATAATGCAATCTTCCGAAATCTTCCGAAATCTTTTTAAACCCGATCAAATTAGCGTACTTTTAGAGTCTGCGGTGTCTGAACGGGGATTGACGAGCGTAGCTCGTAGGGGGCAGAGCCCCCTAGTGCTATTTAAAAAAAAATAGTGACAGCCAAATGATCTGAAATAAAAAGTTCTCAATCTGGCAACACTGCTCTAGAGGATATTTCTGAATGTCTAAAATCCGCAGATAAGCATCTATTTTCACGTCTTGGACAAAAACGTTTAGATGTTTATACGTTTAACCGCTTGGTTAAGATCCGTATATACGATGTACCGTATATATGCTATTTTGAATGATACGTATAACCGCTGTAACCATATTATACGTATCCCCGTATAATACGTATTATACGTATGCTCGTATAAATGTTTAATAGGGAGCACTAATTTCAATACATAAATTAAATATCATTTATTTGTTCTGATTTGCTTGTTTAATCAGAAAACTTTGATACAAACCGAAAAATAAAGTCATATATCTGTATAAATGTTATTCATATTATTTCTAACACATTCTAATAAAGAAATAATCTCGTTTAATTTTTTATTGTTTGTATCCAGTCGCTTTTAAAGTTTCGGAGCATTTAGGAAACTTTTGATTTATATTTAAATTAGGATTTCTTGTTCAATATTTTGTTTTTAACAATCACAAAAGAAAATAATTTTCACATAAAGAAGAAATTCAAATTCTTTTCTTCAATCTTGCTAATTTAAAAATCTGTTTAATAATGAATAAAAATATTAGCAAAACGAAAAGTCAGAAAATGTTATGTCAAACATTTGTTCTTCTTTCATATAAAGGAAACACTGATAAGACCAAAGTAGTTTTAATTAAGTTTACATTCGCAGATCCTAATTATTTAAACAAACAGCTCTGTTTAGTTTACTTTTACGTCGCATTGTTAATAAGTTGAAGAAATGATAATTAAAGACAGCAAAATACTAGTCAGGTTTTGACAGTAAGTATACAATAGAATTATACATAATTCAAATGCTGAAAATTCAGAATGAGACAAGAATAGTTCTACTTAATTTGGGATATATATATATATATATATCCTTGAAATCTTAGAAATAAAAGCTTCTATTATGTATTTCTATGAGCGAATAATTAGAAGTTTTTAATTCATCTAAACAAATGCACAGTCCTTGAATTTTAATTAATACTTCCCATTTTTTTATTAACCGGACAAGTCGTTTGTATTTTTTGAAAACTATATAGTAAATTCTAAAGTCTCTTTCATTCTTTGTAAAAATTAAAATTAGCACTTTTTCTTATTATTTAAATATGTAAGCTCTATTTTAAACAGTCATTAAAAGAATTATGTGTAAAAATTAAATAATAATAATAATCTAAACAAAAAACGTTATTTTGTAACAAAAATACACTAAATAAGCTTAAAAACATTTCCAGAGCACTAAAACCAAAGTTTCTTTAAAAAATGATGGAGAAATATGAATGAAATAAACAGAAACGATTGTTGAGAATTTATTGAATCACACGACTCTGGGCGGTGTTTTGACTGTCATTCACGCAGTTACGTAATAACCCTAAACTGGCGAGAAAACTTTTTTTTTGTTTTTTTTTGTTTGTTTTTTTTTAAGTATGGAATAATATTTATCTCGAAAATGGGGCAATCTTGGTATGCTCCCATGGAATTTAACATAATAATCTTTATTTTAATTCCAATATTTATATATGGCATCCAGTATTTTATTAACGATAAAATCAATGAGCGAAAATTTATATATATACAGGGCCGTTGCGAGAGACCGTAGACCCGAGTACTAATTCGGATCAGGGCCCCCTCCCCTCACATCATAAGTGTAATACAATATAACTTGCTATGACGAAAACGTAAATGATATAAAAATACCGTTTTAAAGAGGTTTTTTGAATTTCAGGATTTAAAATTGCAAATAACCCTTTTGAGAGATCATGAAATTTTCCGTTTAAATCAGGATTTGTTCTAGACAGGTTTTACTGTATTAGAAAGTCAATTTCCTGGAAAGTACTTTAAAAAAAAAAGTACAATATATTTGCTTACACTTTATATATATTTTTTTTATTTTACAGTAATTCCTATTATGATGTCATATTAACATTTTAAACAGAAATTCAATAAATGTGTATTTGATTTTCGAACTGTTAATATTAATCTTAGATTACTTAATCGATATAATATAAGTGGCAATAAGAAATAACAACATACTATATATTGTATGCATTATTAATTTCTATTCAGTTTAATTAAATATTTAAAACTGCATTTAAGCATGCTGCAGATAACATTTTGCCTTAGAATAATGCTTTCCATTGTTGTCCTGAAAATGAAACAACAATCTTTTCTCTTTGAAAATGAACGCGTGTGTGTTCGAAAAATCTCAGGGTTGCATTAAATGATATTTTTATATGTTTGCATTACCTTTTAAGTAGTTATAAGTATGTTATAAAGTTTATTAATAAGACTAGATTTTTTATAAATTAATTGCTATCTGGGCACAAATGTAAGTAAGTACGAGTAAGAAGCCTTAGTTACGGCCACTAATTACCATATCACAATATACAGGGTGATCTTTTTTAAAGTGACAGTGTTTGGAGTGCCCTGTAGCGCGATCTAATAGCCGAAATGGCAGCAAACTTGGTATTTAGACTAATCAAGACATGGGAAAAAGGATTCCGAGAAAAAAAATGTTCCAAGAATCGCCGCTAGGGCATTTTGTGGCGCTGCTGTAGCATACAATAACGAGAATTAGCATAAAACACGGGTATCGAAGAAAAATGCAAATGTTGTGCGATGACAGCGCCTGTAATAGGGGCTATAAAAGCAAGTAGTAAACACCTCCGACAAATAATCTCAGCTGAAGTAAACGAGCTTCAGTGGACATGCCTCTCGCGTTACCGGAACGTACGTTACTGGTGAAGCTGTATTATATGAATCAATGTAATGCATCCGCAGCTCTTCGGGAATTTCGAACCAGAAAAAAATTACGAAAGGGGCCTTTATCGCTGAATGATCTTAAGAAAATGATTAAGAAGTTAAGAAGTTCGAGGAAATGTTGTCACTGACCATTCGCGCTGGGAGAGGACGTGAACAAGTATCAGAAGATGCAATAACTGATGTGGCAACTGCAATCGTCAAAGGATCGCAGGGAACCATTGCTGGTACTAGCAGCGCCCGGGGTGTAGCTCGACAATTGGACATGAATTATTCCATGGTATGGAGAGTTTTGCGGCGCGTTATTGGATTTTACCCCTACAAAATCAGCCGCTTGCACGAACTGAAACCAAGTGATTATGATAAGCAGGTGACATTCGCTCCATCGTTTCTTGCCAGGGTAGAAATTGATGATGCTTTCCCATGGCACATTCTGTGGGGAGATGAGTGCCATTTGTATCTCAGTGGGTCCGTAAACACACAAAATAGCCGTATTTGGGCTTTTGAGCAACCTCACACCGTGCATGAAATCCCATTAAATTCCCCAAAAGTCACTGTTTGGTGTGGTTTCACAGCCGAACTCGTAATTAGGCCATTCTTTTTTTAGACCATCACTCCGACAGGACCCGAAACGTGCACCATAAATGCAAAAAGGTACCACGAAATGCTGCAAACGTTTGTTATTCCACAAGTTCAGCAAAGAAACTGTCTCCAACAGACAATCTTTATGCAGGATGGTGCTCCGCCACATATTAGTAATAAGGTAAAGCAGCTTTTGCGCCAAAACTTCACTGATGATAGAGTCATAAGTCGGAGTTTTCCAGTTGCATGGCCGCATCTTTCACCTGACCTCACGCCATGCGATTTTTTGTTCTGGGGTTATTTGAAACCTCAAGTTTATGTCGGTGGAGTATCAAATTTGTCTATTCTAAAGGACAACATAACAAAGACGGTGCGGAATATTCCTCGTGATATGTTACGTATGGCTGTGGAGAACGTTGTGCACAGAACGCACGGTGTTATTTCTGAGAACGGTGCTCACATTGAAGGTGGTCTAATTCCTCACCGGGGAAGTTAATGTAGTAAATAAACATTAATAATTTAACTGCACGATTGTATGTGTTAGTATTTTTCTTTTCTCACATTTTATACATTGCAAAGCGCTACAAAATGCCCAAGCGGCGATTTTTGGAACTAATTTTTTTTCACGGAATCATTTTTCCCATGTCATGATTAGTCTAAATACCCAGTTTGGGTCCATTTCGGCTATTAGATCTCGCTACAGGGAGCTCTAAACACTGTCACTTTAAAAAAGATCACCCTGTATATTCCAAACGGAAAAAATCATGGAATACAAACAGTTTGTATTCGATGATTTTGTTCCATTTTTCATATGCATTGTATTTGTAATTTCTGTTACATATTCTGATGACGACTCAGTGAAGGAGTTGAAACATGTCAATATAGGTTTTTAATTTACTTTTAAAGTGTTTTTAGTGACATCTTTTAAGCAAATAAATATTTTGCTTTTCCGTTTGAATTATATATATTGTGATATGCTAGCTAGATTTTTTTATGTTCAAATGTTAAAATCGTTTCGATAAAAGAAAATAGAACCAATCATATAATATATTTTTTTAATAATATCACAGAAATATAGTTTTGTTGCAATAGATATTTTCGATATAAATCCTTTGAAACTCATTGACATCTTGCAAGATTCTGGATACTTTTTTAAAAGTTACAAAGAACTAGTAATAATAATTGACATAAACGCATTTCAATCATGTGGTACATTTTCTATAAAAGCTGACGTAAGTATTGCCTTATAATTAGTAAATAAAGAACAAACTTTCACCGCCCCCCCCCCCATATATCATAGTATAATGCAAGATTTTATGTGTCCATATATATGCTATTTACTCCATACTGTGTATTCTATTTACTCCATACTCTATAGAAAGCGTGTCGTAGTACACCTCAATAACGCATATCAATTTCATTACGTTTGGCGTATCTTAACATCATTAAAATGCACCGTAAACAATTTTTCCCATATATCGTAATGTAACGGAATTCTATTGTGTGTCCCTTTAAACGAAATATTATAACATCTACATACTTAATTTACAATACGGAACGTGCTATAATAAATCTTAATAAGATATATCAATGTCGGTGCAATCCCAGTGCAATTAAAAAAATTACAGTGTGGCAAAACAGATAGACGGCTAGACAAAGTGAAGTCATAAAGATTTTCAACGACGTTGAAATGTGTTAAAAAGAGGCCATGCGGTTCATTTATGTGAGCGGTTCCCTGCGCGCAGTTGAAAAAATTAGGCATCTAATTATGCCTTAAATGTAATATATTAAAAACATCCCGTTAGAGTTTCGTATAATTGGGTCTAATATTTAAAAAAAAAACAATCTTTAAAAATTCACTAATTTAAGACATTTTAAAGATACTTGACCCCTTAAACTAAAGGATATCAGAAAGTATAATATGTATTCCTGCAATACCAATTTTCATTCTTTTTAGTTCTTCCAGACACTTTAGTTAACGTATGTTAAAATTAAATGAAAAAGTAGCATGTAACGACCAAGCTATTTGGCTGAAAAAAATTGTGGTAATAATGAGCAACTGAAAATTTTGATAATTCAGGGATATTTATTATTATATGAATCGCTTCGAAATTTGGTTGTTTAGATTTCTTGACGTCGATTGCTAATGCCTGCGTCTTTGCAGTGTGAGTTCTGCTGAATTTCAATAAAATCTAGACTTTTTTTGAACGCAAAACGACCAATCTTTAAATATTAGATACATACAGAGGCTTTCCACACATTTTTTAGACGATGTATATTGTATTCACAAAGCTAAATTACATAAAATGACGGCCCTTATTCTGAACTATCTTTCGACACCGCAATTTCCAGGGTATTAATGCCTTTTGAAGTGTCAGAAGAGGTATTCTATACCATTCCTCCTGAACAGCTTTCCAGAGTGCTGTAAGAATTGTGGGACGACGTTTGGATAATGCAGATTTTAAAAGCCTGAAAGCACAAAAATCCATAGGTGATAGATCGGGAGATTTAGTAGGAATATCAGTGAAGGGTATGGCCTTGATGTCGCTTTTTTGTTCCATTTCTTTTAGGAAATTTACAGTGGAATTTGATGTGTGACTGCTAGCTTTGTCGTGATGGAGTTTCACAGATTGATGACACTGTGGGTAAAGCAATGGTATTTAATTCAGAAAAATTACCGATAAAATACGTTCCTGATAGTATTTGGAATTAATCTTGACAGTTTATTCCACACTCTCTTTTATTCAGCCTGCCATTGTATGAAAAACCAGCAACAATCATGAATCCCTTAGAAAAACTTTCTTTCGATTCTTTAACCATGTACTTAAAAATTTTTCTCCCCTTTTTTATGATAATAAATGGCTTTTTTTGCTGCAATCATTTAAATATACCTATGATTTATCTATTGTGACGATTGTTTTCCATTTTTGTTCATTATCACCGTTTTTGGATAACGGAATATGAATATTTCTCTTTGGAAAGAGCGTAAATATAGCCTTCGAACCACTGCTTCGTTAAAAATGCAATTTTGAATAAAAACAAAAAGCTCAAGCCACAAACGGTAATTTTGACTTTTAAAAAGGTAGTATAGTTGCAATTATTTCTTTTGCAGCAAACGACTTTTTATTACTTCTAACAATAATCGTCTGAAAAATGTGCGAACAGCCTCTGTATAAAGGAGTAGAGATCCTGAGGCCGGGCCCTCTGATCATCCCATAAAATACAAGCATATTCTAACTTTTTAATTTTATTTTAGTTATCGTAAACTAAAAGTTTTCTAAAAAAGTACCATTATACTTCTTTGCTATTTCATTTAAAGAACCAGGACTGAAGCCGGATCCGGTAATTAGTAACGGCTTTGTCACCCCTCCCTCTGTATGTTCCTGTACGTAAAACCGTTATATGACAGTATAGGATTTATCTTACATAAATTGGAAAACAAAAAAAAAATTAACTCCTACCTGTTTTGGAAATTACTTCAAATAAAATAATAATAATAATAATAATAATAATAATAATAATAATCGAGATAATATATAAAAAAATAGTGAAATATAGAAATATCGAACCAGAATCATCTGGCACAAATTACTTTAGATTCCACGAAAACGATTTCATCCTTGCAAGAGCACTAATTAACTAAAAAATGCAAGATTTCGACCTATATACAGGGTGCATAGGAAAGTCCCTCTAACCTGAAAATACTTGCGAACGGAGAGAGCTACAGTTATGCAAGTGAGGTAACGGTATAGTAAAGCGACTACGCCCGATTTAATGCAGACGACGCCAGCACCCCTAGTGGCAAAATTTGGAAGATAGCCATTGCAAATCAAAAACGAAAAGAGACAGAGCAAAATTTCAAATTAGAAAGTTTTAGAGCATCAATTAATTAGTACGAAACGATACTTGGTTTACATGGATAAGATAAATATTCGCCTGTATACCCAAAAATGTCCGAAATCGATGCACTCCATTTTGTCTAAACATTTGAATGGAATAGCCAGAAGTATGAAGAAACACGCACAATTTATTGTATAAATACGTACTTTTCTCAATGCATTTTGGTAACATCAAACAAACAAACAAAAAAAAGACAAACTGTCTAACAGTGATAAAAAGTTAATATTCAGTAGATTCGAAAAGTTCGCCGATACACGTTTGTATTCGTGAGAGTAATTCTGCATGCACATTTCTTAGCATGGAACGTCTATTGCAAGCTTCTTCAATAGGACGACATAGATTTAAACCTTTCAAGGGCGGTGGCTAGACGGTCTATCCACCTAATTTTAATTCCAAAACTGACAAATGGCACCAAGAATATTTTAATAAAATTTTGCTTTTGTAATGAAAGTTCAAATTAGCGGGGTTTTATTTTCTAAAAAATTCGTTTGAATATTCTGGTGTCAGTCAATTATTCATCATTTTACGAATAGAATTCTTCTGCTCCTGAAAGGGTTAAACTAAAATTTTAAATGCATTGGCAATTAAATTTTTATAGACATTGCAGTACAGTAGAACGTCACAATCTGCAATTGCGCACTGCTACATTTCCGAAATGTGAATATGCAAAGTAGAATCGTCACTTATCGATTTCGGACATTTTTGTGTATACAGGCGACAGGATACAGCTTATCCTTGTGAACCAAATATCGTTTCGTCCTAATTAAATGAAGCTCTAAATCTTTCTAATTTGAAATCTTGCTCTATCTCTTTTCGTTTTCGATTTGCAATGGCTATCTTCCAAATTTCGCCACTAGGGGCGCAGCTGTCGTTTGCACTAGGTCGGGCGTAGTCGTTTTACTATACCGTTACCTCACTTGCATAGCTATAGCTCTCTCCGTTCGCAAGTATTTTCAGGTTAAAAGGACTTTCCTATACACCCTGTATACGTAACAATGAAACATTTATGCAATAAAGGTTGGTAAATTAAAAGTTCATTTAGTTAAGCTAAACATAATCGAATCATATTTTCCATTAACAATACTTTCATGATTACGGTATACACTACTGTGCAAAACTTAAGCAACCATCATAAAATGCGAGTTTTCGAGTGCGCGAATACTTAAAAGAAAATAATGTAATTCAAATATGTACTATCTCTACAGCACAGTTAGTCGATGTGACATTTCCTACACGTCACACATTGTCACAAGTGTTGCAGTCATTACGGCAAAACTAAATGTGTGATCTTTCATCCGTCTCATTATTACCCTCAAATAATCGCCATATGATGACGCCACTGAGAAGTCACTGTGACTGTTGTTTTTTGATGAGCAGCCGGATAAAATTACAATGAAGTAACCTTGTGATTCTCATGTGACTAGCATTTGAAGACTCAACTTTGAAGTAATCGTGAGCATTGCATTATAATGAGTTACCATATAATATCACAGTGAAGTCACGTGGTGACTTTCAGGTGAGCGAGACACTTCTCTGAAGTCACCATTGCGCTACTTTTTGAAAAGTCACCAGATAATTTCATTTTCTGTCACTTTGGAACTCGTCACAAAACAGCTGTCATGATGACTTTAGAATGGAGTCTCAAAATGAGAGTCACTAGGTGACTTCATTGTAAAGTCACTTGTTGGCTCGTCATAAAACAGCAGTCATAGTGACTTCTCAGTGGAGTGACCAATTGAGAGTAAGAATGAGATTAATAAAAGATATCACATTTCAGTTCGTTGTAGTGACCGTGACGCTTGCGACCATTTGTAACGTCAAGGTGAGTTCACATAGACAGGCTGTTCTGTTAGGGTACTACCTATTTTCTATACTAGATGCTTGTAGAATTTTCTTTTGAGTACTCACGTGTTCAGAAATAAGCATTTTGTGACTGTTGCTTAAGTTTTGCACACTAATGTATATCTAAACTTTCTATATCGGTAGCTAATTGAAAAACGCATTTGGTATTACCCAAACAGCAAGAGATATCGGCTAAATTTCGGCCTGTTATAAGAATTGTCGGCAAATGAATGGTAATCAAATAGAGAGATTAAAACGATGTTTTCTCAACAATAACTGACGATTCCTCTAGTTATAGGTCAAATGCTAACGTCGCGTCGGTAGAATATCGAATTGATGTATGAAAGAAATTTATTGGAATATACTGCAAATATAAAAGCGGCCAATCCTGTTAGACGACCAAAATTGAATCATTTTACTGGGAGCGTATTATTTTGCCTCTCTACCCCCCATAGTGAAATGTTTCACGTGGCATAAACACACCAATATCTTCCGAGATCTTTATCTCCTATCCCCTCCATGTCCTCTATTTACATTTCAAAGACAGACCAGACCCCACTTTTAAGCGAACAAACGAAGGGAATAGAAGTCAAAGATACTTCCGAAGAATTGTGTCCTGGTGAGAATAAATTCCTTATGCACAAATCAATAAACCTTAATCTGTTTAAAAATTTGCAGATTCTCCATGATAATTGCACAATAGACTGTAATCGAAATCTAACAATTTTTTCAAAAATTCTAATTTTCTCTTCTTTTTCTTTTTTTTTTTTTTTTTTTTTTTAGTTACGTATAGTCATTCATACTTAAAAATATACTTTGATAAGTATTATAACTTAAGCTGATTAATAAATTAAATGAATTAAACTGATATATTTGCTAAATGTTGATAATAAGACCTGCCCTTTTTTATTTAGATAAATACGAGAAAATATCTTAAATTAAAAACTGCAAACTATTTGCTCTAAAAGTATTAGAAGTTTATTATATAAAATTTTTGGAATTAAGAAAATACAACTCTAGAACTGTAATAAAATGAAAGATGATTGATTGTAATGATAAATAAAAAAAATGAGAAAGTTTTTGAGATTTTTTTTCTAAATGTTATGATTTAAATTGTCTTACAGAGAAGTAAATAATCTTTTTTGTTCCAGATAATGGAAAATCTAATTCTATGGTATTTTTAAAAATAAAAATAAATGACTGAATAAAGTATTCATTAAAATAATTATTTAGATTTTGAAAAAATATATTTTTTATAAATGAACCATAGTAAAATGAGAAGTGAGAAGTGTTAAAGATTTTAACAGTTGGGAAACAATGTTAAGTGGGAATAATTTTTATTGTAAGATGCGTACATTGTATAATTAATTTAAATGTGTGAAAGTCCGTTTTAATTCAAATGATATATTTTGCTAAATGGCAATATTTTCCACCATAAAATGCAAAGATATTTACCTATCGCGGATGTAACTAACTAAAATGCAAGAAATTTAATATTGTTTAAAATCTAAAAACTGCTTTTAAATGGCGTTACAATAAAAATTACAAATAAATACTACTACAATTTAAATTACAATTATTTTTTCTTTCTAAGATGAAAAATATTTATACATCAATAATATTAATAATAGGTACGAACGTAATTTTTACCTTAAAAAATAATGTTGTTTGCTTCTTACACTAGAAAATTAATTGCAATTAAAAATTTAATTGTAATTATATTTTTTATATCAAATGCCTTTAACAGCAATTTTTGCACTTTAAACAAAAATATTTTTTTTAACTTTTTTAATTTGTTATGTAATCGACGTGTAAATATTTTTGCATTTTATTTGTAAGAATAATGCCGATTAGCAATATTTATCCTTTGAATTTAAACGAGCTTTCTTACTTTTAAATACTATTTTTGCACCTTATAAATTTGGCTCTATGAACTAATAACTAATCTATACTAACTAATCGGCAAAATATCATATGATATTGGAATATTGTAGGCAAAAGTTTACCTCGTGACCAAATGATCGAAAACAAATAAGCAAAAGCTTCAAAACTGATTCAATAATAATCGAGATGCGATACTCCTTATCTGCTTTGCCGGGCGGACAAAAAACCTTTTCCCGACGACCGCAGGGGATGACATCATTCGGGGGAAACATAATCAAATTAGGACATTCGGCGGAAGCCTGGCGAGGGATTATTTGCTGCTTGGGTAAAGATGTTATTTTTGGTATTTTGAAAATTAAAATTATGGCCAAAATCTTGGGATTGGTAGCAATAGAATATTTGCAAGTTGCTGGTTAGAGACATAATGTGAGCTCTATAGTGCAGTTTGCGATACTTCTTTTCTTTTAATTCATCACAAGAAACTTTTCCCAATGTGCTTCCCATCTGCAAAGATGGTGAACCAAAAACTTACTAATATGAAATGACCGTAACTGAACTTTATTGACAAGTTTTAAAATAACATTAAAATTGAAATGTTTTAAATTTTTTGTTAATTTGAAGCAATAAGTTGAATAGTAAGAATCGGCAATCATATTATCATGTTTAGATTTGACATAAGTAATTTTTAAAGTGAAAACTTCTTTAGGCGCGTTAAGCTTTTTTTGAGATGTAGAAAAACCACTGATTTGGAGACACTGTTACGTAACCGACATGCTAGCATTTTGGCACATAGACACTAGCGCGCCTAGTGGTGAATGACAGGAACTTTTCCCTCTTCAGCTCAATCCGCAAAAGAAGAACGAAGCTAAAACTCACTTTTTCTCCCGGCGTTCACACAGGAACGCACACAAAATTTACATTTTCGTTGCAATACGCTGTTGTGTTTATTGTTAAAGACAAATACTTGATACTTTCATTATTGAAGTGAAAGCTTCTTTGGGCGCGTTTGGCATTTTTTAAGATGGGAAAAACCATTGAACACGTGATACTGTTATTGTAACCGACACCTCTGTATATAAGTATGTACATGCATTGTGCATAGTTCGGTATGAGGAGGAAGGGCAATTAATTGTTATTGATTGCTTAAACAATAACAATAATTTACAGGTAAGCGTGCCGCATGCTTGCCTGTGCGCTATTGGTTCCCGAAATACACGTACAAGAGGTAGAAAAAGGAAATCTCATCAAATACATCTCATGTAAAAATTAGCCAAGTCTCGTGACTCTTGCTAAAATAAAACTACCTTGTTCTAGCTGTTAAGAATAAAACAAGAAGTTACTCAGTGACACCATTTTTAAGGAACTCTTCGCAGTGAACTGTATATTTCTTTATTTTAAAACAATAATTGTTAAGAGTGAAACAGTCTCTCTGGCCGTTTCCAAATCAAACATTCCATTATCTCAATAACAACAACAACAAAAAATTCAGTGTTTCCACTCACTAGTAACTAAATTACAATCTATCGTCAACACGCAGACGATTGGAATAATAAATAAAATTACGGCGCTGACACAGCGCCCTCGTACGGGAGATTTTAATTACGATCAGTAACATACTCCCGACCGTTGAAACCTGCAGGTTTCAAAACTACTCTAATATATAATATAAAATTACATAATACTACATATAACAATGCAAAGATATAATTAATAACAAAGGAAAAATGGCTAAATTACTTTACATTTGAATACAATAACATACTATAGAAATTAAACAACAAAATATATTCAAAATATACCAAATATATACATTAAAGAAATTAGTTTCCATTAATTGGAAGAGGACAAATACTTCTCACATCTCTCTTTATTATTGTACCGTTAGGCAGACGAATGTTCACTACTCGAACTTTTTTGTCCTTACCGAGAAATATCTCGGAAATCCTACCTGTTGCCCATTTTGTGCTGAGCATATTTTCATCTTTGATCAATACGAGAAAACCAACATTTATATTGTTTTTATTTATTTGCCATTTATTACGTTGCTGCAAGGTGTTCAGATAGTCCCGCTTCCATAATTTCCATATTTGCTGGCTATATTTTGTTATTTTTTGCCAGTTGCTAAGTTTGTTTTCCGAAATTTCAGTGAGCTGGGGTTCAATAATAGACGTTAAGGGCCTACCTATAAGAAAATGACCCGGTGACAGAGTCTCGAAATCGTCGAAATCTGATGACAATGGGGACAGAGGTCTTGAGTTCAAAACACTTTCAATTTCTAGAATTACTGTCAGAAATTCCTCTAAAGTGAGGTGCGCGTTACCAATTACACGTTTTAGATGGAATTTGAATGATTTAACCCCTGCCTCCCAAAGACCACCGAAGTTCGGCGCTTTCGGAGGAATAAAATTCCATTCGATATTTTCCCTTGCAAAATAATCAGCTAATGCTTCATCTGGGTGTCTAACCAAATTGTGAAGCCTTTTCAATTCTAAGTTTGCCCCTACAAAGTTTTTTGCATTGTCAGAAAATATTTTTGAACACTTTCCCCTTCTGCTAACAAAGCGCTTAAAACAAGCAATGAAGGCTGCAGAAGTGAGATCTGAAACGAAATCTAGATGAATAGCTTTGGTGCAGAGACAAACGAATATACATACATACACTTTATTATATGTACCTTTCCTTTGATTTTTGAATTTAATGTAAAAAGGGCCACAATAATCAGTTCCAATAATGGAAAATGGAAATGAAGGTGTAACACGCTCTTTGGGCAAGTCACCCATAACTTGACTCGCTAATACAGGCTTGTTTTTAAAACAAGTGACACATTCATATGTTATTTTGCGACAGATGTTTCTACCATTAGTTATCCAAAATTTACGACGAATATGGTACAACAATGTTTGCGATCCTACATGTAAATACTTTAAATGAAAATATCTTACAATAATTAAAGTAAGGGGATGCTTACTTGGCAGAACCATAGGATGTTTTTCATTTGTAGTCAAATATGAGTTACCCAATCTACCCCCAACTCTTAAAATATTACTTTCATCTAAGAAACAATTTAAAGAATTTAGTTTACTTTTATTTGGTACTGAATTACCTTTCTGAAGACATTTTATTTCTTCCTGATACTCACTTTGTTGAACCATCTTTATCAGTGATAATTCTGCAGCATTCAGTTCTTTAGAAGTAAGATGATCTTTCACTCTATTAACATTTCGAAGGTTATGAATAAATCTAAGCACATAACATAAAATACGAATGATAGTTATATAATTATTACTAACACTAATAATATAATCTAAAAAATAATTTTGATGATAAATAGCTAGAGTTACTAAAGAGTTATCATTTTCACATTTAACTGTTTTCTTTAGTTCATCAGAATAGTCATCTGGTAAATTTTGGCTGTTGCAGTCATTAGTTGGGAGAACAGTTTCTCTCAAAAAGGGGGGACCTTTAAACCACAAATCCTTTTCTAAGAGCATATCAACACTGACACCTCTGGTAAGGAGGTCGGCTGGATTAGACTTTCCCGGACAATGAAACCACGAATTGGAGTCAGTCAAAGATTGAATCTCGTTGACACGATTCGCTATGAATGATTTCCATCTTTTACTAGAACCTCTAATCCAGTACAAAGTGATTTTCGAGTTTGTCCAGAAGAACACATCTGATGGCTTCTTATGATCTACTATTTTCTTGACTGCATTACCTAGTCGGGCAGCAAGTAAAGCTCCCAATAGCTCTAATCTTGGTAAAGTGATTTTTTTAAGAGGTGTAACTCTACTTTTTGAAGTCACAAGGTTAACTTCAATAGCATTTTCTTTTACAATTCTGAGGTATATGACAGTGCCGAAGGCTTTCTTACTAGCATCGCAAAAACAGTGAATCTCTACCACATCTGAATTTTCTTCTTTCGTTGAATTTAGCACAATTCTTGGAATTTTTAGGTCGGAGAGGCGTGGGATCTCAGAACACCATTGAAGCCACTTTTCTTTAACATCTATTGGTAGATCTTCATCCCAAGCAATTTTCCTCAACCACAGATCTTGAAATAGGCATTTCATGCGAATAGTATAAGGAGTGAGCAAGCCAAGAGGGTCGAATATTTTTCCAATAGCACGCAGGATGAAGCGCTTGGTGTTTTCATTTTTTGATAACATTTCTAATAAGCCTTTTACATCTACGATAAAGCAATCTTCACTCGTATGCCAAGACATTCCTAGAACCTTTGTTGAGTCAAATCCTAATTCAATTGGGTTGTGTAGAGGCTGAGTATCAAACCCTTCTTGTTTCCATTGCTCCATCAAATCGTTATCATTAGTTGACCATTTTCTGAGTTTCATACTTGCCTCGCTCATAATATAAACAGCATTTCGAGAGATTTCTAACGCATCTTGCAAGTTGTCAGCACCAGCGATGAAATCATCAACGTAGAGGCACATATCTAATAACTTTGTTGTTGTAGGATATCTAACTTGAAATTTCTTGATATGTTTTCTTAGAGTAGCAGCAAGAAGAAACGGGGAAGCATTCATACCAAAAAGAACTCGGTTGAAGCGATATATTTCTATACCTCTATCTCCAATCCATAAAAACCTCACTGCATCTCTGTCTTTCTCCGCTAGGGATATCTGCAGAAAGGCTTTTTCTATATCACCTATCAATGCTATTTTGTTTAATCTAAAATTGATAAGTAGATCGAATATGTTTGGATTTAGATTTGGACCTGGCCAAAGACAATCATTTAACGATAATTCGCCAACATCGTGTGAGCTGGCATCGAAGACTACTCTCATTTTTGTTGTCAGGCTTTGTCTAAAGACAGGTTGATGTGGAAGATAAAAAAGTGGTTTCTCCACTGGCTTGTGCGTTTCCGCTATTTTTTCTATGATTCCTTTATTTTCATAATCTTTCAAAGTCTCACAATATTGAGCACGAAGCTCTAATTTTCGCTTCATTTTCACTTTAAGACAGTTTAGTCTATTATTGGCTATTTTGAGATTGTCGTTCATTTCTCGCCAATCTTTTTTCCATGGTAAGGTAACTTCGTAACGTTTATTTTTATAAGATACAGATTTTTCGAATATTTCTAATGCTCTATCTTCGTCAGTACATGTGGGATCGTCTTTTATCCCTAATGTTTCTAACTGAAAGAATTTTTGAACTTCTTTTGTCAAATCTTCATAGTTACAAACAAGCCCACAATGAGTATTTTGCGTGATTTGATTGTCAGGATTTAATACGCTTCCACAGGCAATGAATCCAAACACCGAGTTTTGGAATTTTAAATTAGAATTGGGGACTTCAATTCGACCGACTTCTAAAAGATCATAAAATATTTGAGCTCCCAAAAGAACATGAATTTTTCCAGGTTTGTAAAATTCTGGATCCGCTAATTTAATGTTATTAAGGTATTGTTCTGTTGGAACGTTAATCCGATTTACTGGAATAGTATCCGATATTTTTGGTACACAAAGAAGTTCTATTTCCGCCTTAAAATTTGAATTGTTCGAAATTAATGCTTTTACCTTGGAGTTAATATTCACGGAGATGCCATTTAATCCTGAAACCGCAACTTTTATTTTTTCTTTCTTAATTCCTAAATAATCAGCACACTGAATCGTAATGAAATTACTCATTGATCCAGCATCAATCAAACCTCTTAACGGCTTAAATTCACCAAATTTATTTTTAATATAAACAATGACAGTTGATAAGATGCCAGAACTTAAATAATTCATCTCACAAACAGATGTACCTGAAAATGCTCTTTCGTTAGAAATGTGAAATGTTGCAGCATTCGGGTCTAGATTTGAATGCGCTACGATTTGATTCTGGTTTTGGGTATTGCAATCACTGACCTCGGGTTTTGAAATAAATTCATTTTTTCTATCGCTGTTTTGAATTTGCTTTTCATTTTCATTCTCGAAATGCAGTAAACTCGAATGTTTTTTCATACATTTCCGACAAGAATAAGTAGATTTACAATTTCTAACCGAGTGGAATTTTAAACAGTTAAAACAAATATTATTTTTCTTTACGAATTCATATCTAGAAGCCACTGAAAGATTTAAGAATTCTGGACATTTGTGCAAACCGTGGAATTCATTACTCTGACACTTAACACATTTAAATGTTTTTGAGTTTTTACCATTAGATGTAGATACCATACTAGTGATTCGTTGTTGAGCATTGCGTTTAGGAGTTACATTATTTATAAGAGGTTTGGAAACTTGCAGTGTTCTCGCTTGTCTTTTTAAAAACTCGATTAATTCTTTTAATTTTGGTAGCTCGTCTTTTTTTTGTTCACGTTCAAACCATAATTTTGTGGACCCATCTAATTTCTGCCACAATATATAGGTTATTATTGTATCCGCAAACCCTTCAATTTTTTGATCGAGAATTTCTAGAGATCTGATACATTCACTGGCGGTATCTGCCAAATTAAGAATAGCACTAGGTGTTTCACTTTGTATTGAATTAATGGACATTAATTTTTTAATGTGAGCAAACACTTGTTGTCTTTTATTGGAATATCTTTCCTCTAATAAGGACCACGCTGTTTGATAATTATCATCTGAAATCGTTATACTTTGTACAACTTTTGCAGCTTCAGAATGAAGCGAAGATTTCAAATATGATAACTTTTGAGCACCCGAAAGTGCGCTATTATTGTGAACGCTAGATTTAAAAAGATCACTAAAATATATCCAATCCTGTACGTTTCCACTAAAAGAAGGTAGATTAATCGTGGGAAGTCGAACTTCCGTTACACTATTCTCTTGTTTCGGCTTTGATTCATTAAGAACATTTATTTGTTTTTGTTTCGCTCTTTTAATTTTTAACCAAGTTTCATCTAACTCTTTTTCAATCGATGATTGCTCATCGATATATTTATCAATTTCCTCCTCATCGCACAATGAATAAATTTTATCAAACATTTCTTTCAATTCTGTATTGAATTGATCACATTTCGTATTTACAAGTTCTAAAGAACATTCATCAGAGTCACTTAATTTAATTTCACTCACAAATTTAGTAATTTTACATTTTAAAACTCTTTTTTTTTGTCAAAATATTTTTTAATTCAGTAGACATGTTAAAGAAAAAGTCCTACCTTATTCGAAGAAACCAAGTCTCGTCGCTGATTCTTGACTTTTAAAAGCAAACGATAAATCTATTTACTTTGGCCTCGAAGGACCAATTTATGTTAAGAATAAAACAAGAAGTTACTCAGTGACACCATTTTTAAGGAACTCTTCGCAGTGAACTGTATATTTCTTTATTTTAAAACAATAATTGTTAAGAGTGAAACAGTCTCTCTGGCCGTTTCCAAATCAAACATTCCATTATCTCAATAACAACAACAACAAAAAATTCAGTGTTTCCACTCACTAGTAACTAAATTACAATCTATCGTCAACACGCAGACGATTGGAATAATAAATAAAATTACGGCGCTGACACAGCGCCCTCGTACGGGAGATTTTAATTACGATCAGTAACACTAGCAAAATAAAATTTTCTTTATTCAACAGTTGTTATGTATGTCAATAGTTGGCGGCAAAAGTAAACTATTCGATCAAATATCGGGTATGTTTAGCAGAAAAACTCTCTTGTTTTTAAAATTCGTGCTATTTTTGCGTTATGGTGTATGTCATAGGATCAAACTATAGCGATATTCCTAATAATATGGTAGTGGTTTTAAATATAGCAAAAGCATAAGCGCAATTATTTATCAAGAAATGTTAACATATTTGCAGAATTATTTGACTTGGAGAAATATTTAAATTCACCAAAACAACATTTGGTAAAACAAATTATTATTTTGTTTTTCGTCAGTTAAAATGAATTATACGGTATTCGTGACCTACCTATTTCGTGTAACTAAAAAGCGATAACGCTGTATTTTATCGTGTTGATGGTCTGGTCAATGACCAACAGTATTGGCGGGAATTTCGATTACGGAAGATAAAATACAGGGCACAGATGTCAGATACGCACTTGGGTACCTAATTGACACCAAAATGGCGTTACTTTATTTTACAAGGTAACCCGCCTATTGTTGCTTATTTATTAATAAATTGTTCATTTACTTTAATTTTATTTTTTTTAATTGTACAATTGTTTTGTTCTATAGTTATTAATGAAATTATCGTTTATTTATTGTTGTTTATTTTTAAAACAATAGAAAATAAATTAAAAATATATATTGTAACTGGTATTGGAAAACGGGCTTTCGCCAAATTGACGTTAAATAATCGCGCCAAACCTGGTTCGTATATCACATCTGTGCCAAATGCTCGGTTTTTTGATTTTTCGACTTTTTATCCAAATTTTCCGGATTATTTAAATTTCCCCTTTCATTGTATCCCAAACACTACCTTCATACCAAATTTCAAGATTCTAGGGATACAGGATGTACCTCCAAGTTTTGATGATTGGTGAATCAGTGTCGAAACACAGTGTAAAAAAACACACACGTAATTGTTGAAGTTTTCACTTCTATTGGCGCTCCCGGAGTGCCACTGTTTTTTTTTTTGTTTTTTTTTTTGTTTTTTGTTTTTTTTGTTTTTTAGTGGAGTTTCATTTCTAAGAACTTTATCGATAACAAAAGATTCTAGCTTCTATTGATAGCAACATATTTTAAGTAATTAAGTTTCCTATCGAAGGAAGAAGAGACAAAACAACTTTTCAGAGCACAATACACATTATTATTTTTTTGTGTAATCTGAAGCCTTATATACGTGTTTATAATAACTCATGCGGTGGAATTTATAAAATACATTACTGACGAGTATCAGTTAATTTATAAATGATGTCTTAATTTTCGCCTTGTTAAATGTAAAATATGCCTCCCAGCTACTTATTAAGTTTAAACTATAACGAAAGCGAATAAAGAAATAAAAAATATTGTTAATAATTTAATTCTCTGTTATTACATTTTCATGTACACTTTAAATTCATAGTTCTTTCTACCACATATATGGACGTTTTGATAATTTTCATTCGCTTTTTAGAAAAACCATATATTTTAAAAATTGTTGAATGAAGTGTGCTTGTTTGACTACTGAACTATTCTCCAAGATTTAAAGTTTCTCACACTGGCTTAAAACTTGAATATGCTTGAGATTTTTAAGCCGCAGATATTTTGTTTACAAGTTGCAAGAATTACTTACAAACCCTGCTTGAATACGTCAAAAAATTGTTTGTAACAATAAAGTTCGCAGAGAATGACGCTATCTAGACATTAGATATACATTCAACGATCAACTGCGTGTAATAATTCAAATCGTTATATACTTTTCCAACTACGATGTAGCGACCTTGTACACCTGTCAATCTGAGATTTTTCAGGAATTATCTCAGATGGTTTAGATCTCACACGACTTCCGTATTAAATTCAGACATTTTTCTTGAAGAGGGATTTCTACGTCACAGTCGGCGAGAGACATTTCGATGCTCTAGGGTGGAAGTGAGGTCCCGGTTCCCCTCTCGGGCCACCCCGCTGAATTCATCAACGGCTGACTTAAATCCCATTATAAAATTTTGAGAATCCGAAGCCGAAATATCAGCAGAGTCAAGATCCTCATAGGCACTGTGTGTCGTAGGAAGTGGCCCAGCATTTTTCTAAGTGTGATTCGTACGCTGGTATCTTCAAAAAGCAAAGTCAGTCATAATATTGCCGCAATCTTGATATTGCCGGATAAATGAAAGCAAGCATGTAAACACCCATAATGGTCTGTCATTCCTCCTCCGAAAATACCTGAACCGGCATGCGAAGGACAAGATCGTGGAAAACCAGCCTCCAAGAATAACGCCAAAGGTCCAGATAGAGATATCATTAAACTAAGTTCCGTTTCGACGTCTTTTTTGTGGTCACAAGGTGTTTTTGATCTTTAGTGCTTTACAAAGAAAATGCTGGACATCCTGCTGGAGGGAAAAGTTTCCTTCAAGCTCGATTTACTCTTCTTATCGCCTTTTCATTTTTGAATCCATTGTTGATTCTCCCGTCCTTTTGTTAAATCCCACATTTTATTGCTTAAAATCAGAGGTAGCTTCTTTTCATTTCTAAATGCAGCCTTACAGATGAAGTACCTCCTGAGAACAGCATGGAGAGAACAAAGAAACCCTCGGGATTGCGCAAACAAGACGGAGATGAAGAGATGAAAATGAGTAAGAAGAAAGAGTAATTTTTGCTTACATAAAAAGGTTCTCTGAACTAACGCTCTCAGTGGAGCATATTATTTTGGCTTTCCTGTTGGTGACGAATATTTAATTCCGGTCGCGACTTGTAATTTGTTTCGGTTCAAACTGAATCAAATTAGTAGAATCTTTATTCTTCCAGTAAACTTCAACTTCTAAGTAGCATCGTATTGAAAGAAAGGAATAACAGCTATTTTCTTTGAGTCTCTTCAAACTAAGTTAAGAATTCTCGCTCAGATAAGACTTGACGCCAAGCCCCTGTGATAAAAGAGTTAAACTATTCGAACGTACGACTAAAACGTACAAGTGATATTTCGATAGCTTTCTTTGGTGATTGAAAATAAGAGCTAGATTTCAGGACTTATTCCGATAGCCACATCAAACCTATTTTATAAACTTTTGATATTTGAAAGCCTGACAGGCGTACTTCAATTATCTCTAGAACTGTTATCCTAATAGCTGATGCAGCAATACCCTTTTGTATTGTAACATAACAATTTCATCCTCGCAACTCTAATATTAATCGAGAACTAAGTATCACTGTATATATTAATTGGTTATTAATTTCTTGATTACGCTCGCTACAAGCCGTTATGCTAAACCATAGTCTCAAGGTATTAGGATACTTTTTTGACTGAGGAGTCTGACTGAAATTCGTGGGAAATTGAAAAACACCTCACAAAGTGAATGCATATTGCTCACCATTCGTTACGTGTAGATGTGGGGAGTAATCCTTCTATATATAAAAAAAATAACGCTTTGGAAATAGACCAATGAAAATCTGCGGAGATACCATGGCATGAATCTGATTGGTCAGAGCTTATTAATGCTATAAGGGAGGTTAGCAAGGAGGGACACGGCTCTGTCGCCAAACGTCGCTAAGTTTTCCGCCAACGTGGCGATATATCGCCAAATTTGGCGACCAAAATTAGTCGCCAAAAGTGACGCAAACTTGACTCTATTTCCAGTATTTCGCCAAATTTCCATAGACTCCCATTGAAATACAATAGAGTTTACTTGCTTGCAGGAAATCAACAAATTGAGATATTTCAGTGCAACAAATACTACTAATAGCTTACGAATAGAGCTTAATTGAACTATTTACATTATTTTTAAGCACAGACAATAATCTGGGGTTGGCTAGAAAAATAGGAATTGCTTCGCGATACTGAATAGATTCTGTAAGCGATTACGCGGGGGTTTGGTAAGCGTAGCGAGCAGGGGGGCTGTGCCCCCCTAGCATTTAAAAAATAACAATAAAAATGTCTGTTTGGGAAAAAGTCCTTATCATCCAACTACATTCAGAAAGCAATTGAGGTTCAGTTCACCATATTGCGATGTCTTTCTGATATTCAACTGGCCTTTATATATTAATTGTCCTATTTTGATGACAACTAAATTAGGAAAAAAAAATCTTTTGCTTTAAAAATTATTTAATTCAAATGCTTATATTTCGTCAAATATTTAATACAGTTATATTTATATTCTGATTGTATTTTGTTACTTTTACTGCACTTTGTCGAGATTTATGAAAGAGACGTTAAATTTCATTCAAAACCCTGCATTCTTTAAACAAAAACGTACTGAATTGCTTTTCATGTTTTAAAGAAACTTTTATATATCCATGATTGGACATTCCATTCTTCCACAAATAAACACATACAGTCAGTCGCAAAAGTCTACATACACTCATAAAATTACAATAATCCAACACAATACTAAAATTTTGGAAAGTAAAACTTTATTTTAGTAAACATTTCAGGCATTAACATATGTCCATTAAAGCAAATTAAAAAAACACTCATTAAAATTTAGCGAAAGTGTGCAAAAATCGATATTATATAGTCACAAATGTCTAAATACAAATAATGTATACTACATTCTTGCATAACTAAGGGTTCAAAATTAAAAATTAATATTTTGTAGCACCTGCCTTGGAACCTATAATAGTATTCATTCTTTTTGCATTGAAGAAACAAGATAAGATTTTTCGTCATTTCGGGAGTAATGTTCGACCATATACGATGTACTGCGATCTTCAAGGTTTCTTTACTTGTAATTGTGCGTCAACGAATTTGACAATTAAGTTCATCCTAAATGTGCTCAATGGGGTTTATGTTTGGTGACTGTGGTGGCAAATACAGTTGTTTGGGTACTTTATAAAGGAACCAGTCCTTTATGATCTTAATGCTGCGAGTCATTATTTTGTTGGAAAATTCAGCTATTTCCCATTCCTAAATTTTTAACGGATGAGTGTACATTGCTCTGTAGGATTTTTAAATACCTGAATGGGTCGATTGTACCGTCAATAAACACTAAGTAACTCCCTCCATTGTGTTTAACAGTCGGTGTCAAATTTTCTAGTTTCATTTCTCTGGGGTTTTTTTTCTAAATTGTTCCATGCCTATCGCAGGCAAAAATATTAAACTTCCTCACATCTGTAAATAACTTTGTTTTCCAAAATTGAAATCCTTATCAAGATGTTTAGATGCAAAATCTAGTCTTTTTCGTTGGTTTGCAAATGAAATACGAGGTTTCTTTCTACCATTGAAGCCTGCCGATCGAAGAATTCTACGAACAGTTTCTGGATGAAGTTTCTTGCCACTTACCATCTATGAACAGTTTCTGAATGCACCTTCTTGCTGCTTGCCATCACAATGTACCTGGTTAATTGTGTGGCACTAATTTTCGGAATTTTATTTTGTGCTTTTCTTACTACAATTCTTTCATCATGGTCCTTAAGTTTTCTTGTACGACGACATTGACATTTGTTTAGCACATTTCCACGTAAATTATAATTTCCAAGTATAGTTTGTACAACGGAACGGCTTTTTCCTATAATTTTGGCAATCTTGCCACGATATTTATTTTCGTTTCTTAATTTACGACCAAATTACGCAGTTCTAAAGACGTTTCTTTTCCCTGACTCATCTTTCACATTATATGCAGCCGTTTACATACTATTAAATACTCCCTATCTTGACTGATGAACATCAGCGTAACTAAACTTCACGTGCCTGGTAAAATCGAAAAGTGAAAACGAAAGAGGTTCATATGCAAATTTTGTTAACAGACAATCAAGTATATGTAGACTTTGCTGACAAGCTTATTGCAGTAAATGTATTGTACTAGTTATTATCATTTTTTAACTTTTACAAAGCATTCGGAATCATTTTTCATGTTAGAATAATACACTGTTAAACATTTTGCAGCATTCTGGCAGATCATTCGACCGTTTTTTGAAAAAACGGTTTCATAACCATAATTTAACTATATCCTGACCATAAAATGGCCAATAGTATGGTCAGAATAGCGTTAAAATTACGGTTGTGTAACCGTTTTCGGAAAAAAAGGTCAAATGACCTGCCACAATGCTGCAAATTTTTAACAGTGTAGACTAATGTGCTTTTTTGCTAGTAAATTCGAGTAGTTTTCATGAAATCCCTATTTTGATATATGTATGTAGACTTTTGTGACTGACTGTAAGTTGTAAATAGCCCAGAAAGTTATCTGCTACAGCTACTGACCACTTTGAGCATTTTGATTTACAAGGGGATCACAATTATTATTTTAAATTCCATTTATTTCTGATCTTCTAATTTATCACTTGACTAAACATTCTCTGAACAATGTGAGTTCTAACATATTCTCTACATTCCAGAAAGTTTAGGAGAATTCGTCATGTATTTCTCTATGTATTTGACAAAACGTCTAAAATGGGAAGTGTCCAATACTTTTGATTAGATAATTTATGTTAAAAAATATTTTCTAAGTATATTTATCTTATCATAATTTCATAATATTTTACTTTTATTTACGCAAATATTAGGAAAGTTTCCATAAAATACTTCATTGCTGATGCATGAGAAATATTTATCTTTGTTTTTTATAGGGATACTGCAAAATAATCGTATGTTATACATGTATTAAAATTCATGATAAATACTAGGAAAATATAATGGAAGTAGTTTTATGAAATCGATTTACTTATTTATTTATTTATGTATTGTAGTTGTACGTCTTTGTCGAAAAAATCTGAAAAGCATAATTATGATTTCGTTTACAGAGAAATAGAAAGGGAATTATTACAAATAAATAAAAAAAAATTCTTAAAAGATTTTACTTCCATTCAAAAAATAATAAATATTATTTTCTCATAAATCAAATTAAATTTTAATGCTATTTATTTTAATGGCATTCCTTTGCTATAAATAATAAGGATTTAACTAAATTGGATAGGAAAAAGGAACATTTCTTTTTGCGAACAAAAGAAAATTTTACTGCTGATTATATTAATTTTAAAGTTCAATAAATGGTCGTAAATGTCAGTGATTATTTGAAATAATTACAATTTAAAGTAAAGTAAAAACTAAAAAATTCATCAATATTTATGAAAAGCCAAATTAAATGAAAGCAAAAAATGTTATTAAAAGACATTTCGATTTTATCAATTATATTGTTTTTTATGTAAAAACAGCGTTTCTGGAAAATCAATCTAAAAGAAGCTTTTTTTATGTACTACAAAATAATATATTTTTCGTTTTCATAAGTAATTTTTGAAGAAGCATTTCTTTATTCCACATCATTTATTCATCTAATATTCCACAAGAACTTTATAAACATCAGTATATAACGTCGTCTTCTAAACTATTAATTCTCGAGATCGACATCCAATTACGAAAATATTTTACCTGAGGTAAATATTCATGTTCCAACAAGTATACTAACTCGAATTTTTTATTGTAACGAATACGGAATCTAATTCTATACATAGCCCCTTGATTCCTACATATAATTATATTAAAAGTATAGCTTTATACTAGTACGTAAAACCCACAGTGGAGACCGAGGTACACTTAAAATTAGTGAATTTTTCAAATCGATATAACAAAAAATGCTCCAATATCGCCAAATTTGGCAAAATTCTTTTATTTGACGCCAAGTATATGTTTTGAATTTGGGAACTTGAAAGTCGATTTTCTCACCAATTCTCCCCAATCTAGCCAATACTTTGCAAAATTTCTCCAAATTTGATAAATTGTTGCCAACTTTGCGACTTCGTTCACTGACAACTGTTCAACAACTTAATAACTGTTCAACCTTCATTCCCATTAAAATGCATTGAGCCAAAAATGCCCTAAAACGACCCACTAATCAAATTTTCACGAATATATGACCTAGATCAATGTTTTTCTTGTATTACAAAAAGGGTAGGTTTCAAAATTTAGTCTAAATGTTAAGATAAAATTTGCATATATATATATATATACACACACACACACACATATATATATATATATATATATATATATATATATATACACATAAACACAAGCTTTACTCATAATATACGATGTTAAAAAATTCCGTTCAATCTTGAACCATGATATGGTTCTAAGTCAACAAAAGAACCAAAATATGGTTCAACCTCTATTTCACAAATTCTGTTTTTTGTGAGTCTCGGAGTTATGGATCAACCTTTTACCATCCTATGGCAAAACGTTGCAGCCAATCACAGATCGTCCGCCATTGAATCTGCCGTGGACGTGTAGGATAAAAGCGACCATAAGGCATTTTTATATTGTTACATTTATCCTTAACGATAAATAAGGATTCATTTATATTTCTTAACTATGATTTGTGAATAATGTATAGTTCCATATTAATCTTTAACGATATTTCATTTTCTTGACGATATTTTCTATGACGATATCTTCATTTTCTAACGATATTTTCTTTAAAATAGCAATTATAGCCTTTGTGCAGGAATATTAAAAAGCAGTAAACCAACGTTTAAAATGCACAAATAATGGATGAAAAGCAGCAAACAGCTGTTTCGAATCTACAGCGAGATTCTTCTTCAGTGCAAGATAGGGAAAAAGGAACAGCGTGCTAGAAAAAGCAAGGCTGAGCAAAATGATAGACAGAGACGCGCTGCCTTATATATCCTATGCGGGTATCGAAAGCGCCAGAAACAACCAATGAGAGAGAAGCAGTGGAAACGACTGGGTGGACAAGTAGCGACATCTACCGGAGAAGGAGAGAAAAAGAAACCAAAAAAGAGGAAATTAAATTAATGCTTTCCAAATACTTGGAAAATCTGGAGTACTAGATAAGTCATTGACTAAAGAGTGAGAATTTTTAATGATGTGGTAAGCTTCCCAAAAATCAAGATCAAGGTTAGAAGAACATTTTTGGATAATGGTGGCTGAGGAAAAATCGAACCTATGTTGAGAAGTCCAAGAATGTTGAGCAATAGAAGAACGTTTGAGCTCCTGATTTTTAACATAACCTTCATGCTCTTTTAAACGAAATCTAAGAGCACGTTTAGTCTGGCCAATATAAGAAAGGCCACACTGGCAAGAGATTTGGTAAATACCCCAGTTGTCAAGGCGATCAACGGGGTGTTTGAGATTTGAAAAACTGATTTTATTAACAGGAGAAAAAATAACGTTAAAATCAAACCTTCTTAGGATTTTAGCAACTTGCTGACTAATTTTAGGAAAAAATGGCAACACAACTGAAGTATTAGAGTTGGAATTAGAATGCTTTTCAGAATGGACGGATTTCGTCAATTTCTTATAAATAGAATCAATAATATTAGAGGAATAACCACGATCAACAGCAATAGCTTTGATGTAATTAAGTTCAGCAGTAAGTAACTGAGGAGTGGAACAAATATTGGTAGCCCGAAAAACAAAAGTATTGAAAGCAGCGAATTTCTGGTTAGGGGGGTGAGAAGAATGCCTGTGAGGTGGGAGACTGACAGCAAAAGGTTTACGAAAGACGGTAGTCTGAAAGCCATTTTCACTACGAATAACAAGGACATCGAGGAAAGAAAGACAGTTATTGGTCTCAATTTCAGAGGTAAATTGAATGCAGGGATCAATGGAATTCATAATAGAGAGAATATGATTAATATCCGAATTTATTTCAACCAGGACATAAACATCATCAACATAACGAACATAGAACGGAAATTTTAAAATTTCAAAAAGTTTGACCTCAAAATAGTGCATATAAATATCGCATAAAATTGGACTAAGAGGATTACCCATAGCCAAACCATCAATCATGCGGAAGAAATTACCATTGAAAACAAAAGTATTTTGCGACAAGCAAGCGCGAGTGAGAAGGATAAGTTCCTCGATTTCAAAATAGGAGAAATGGGATTCACAAAGCCTGTTCTTGAGGCAATCTAAAGCCCCCTCAACCGGAACGTTTGTAAATAATGATTTAACATCAAAAGAAACCATCATGTGACCCTGCGGCTTAAAATTATGAAGTTTTTTAACAAAATCAAAAGAATTCTTAACAGTGAAACAGTTACTGCTCAAAAGTGGGGAAAATTTTGATATTTTCTTTATCCAAAGTATGTTAGCTAGTTAATATTTAAATTAGATAAAAGTGTTATTCGCTGATATCTAGCATAAAATAATATAACACAAACAAAACATACTAATGAAAAGGATTTTAAACTTTTATCAAAGTCAATACAATAGTTCGTAGCGTTCACGTCTTACGTAAGCATTCAAGGAGAGATTCAAGATTTTCTTATTTTTGCTTAAAATGAGTCTGGTGATCTGGGTAATGCTTATATCACTACAGAAAGATTAAAAAAATCATTAAAAAAATTATATAGCCTTTGAAAATTATTAAAGGTAGGGGGAGACCGGGTCTAGTTGGCTACAGGGGTAAGTAGGCGCAATCCTCATAATTTGTCTTTTTACGAATAGATGACGCACCCAGCAACGAAGTATGTTTCTTCTTGCTTTCTACAATCCCCATTGTATTTTGCAGTGATACCCATTCGCAGTGGACATTTTTTTACGATTTTTCTTCTTTTGCATTCATAAGTAATTATTTGTTGCTTCGTTCTTTTTCTAATTTCTATTACTTATTTTAATAATTGAGATTTAATTTTTGTAGTTCTTCATAGTGTATGAATAACTCCACCTACTCCATATGTGATTTACTTGGATTTTTAACGTTTAGAGAGTTACATCTCCAATTTTGTGAAATAATTTTATATGGGGCTAGTAGGCGCTTTGAACACGGGGCAAGTTCTCTTAATGCGCCAACTAACACCGTTACATTGTTTCGTAATATTTTCTGCTGTTTCATCCCGTTTGATAAATTAATTCATTTTTCTTACTGAAATCATGCGTAATTCCCAAAGAAAAACTGAACAAGTTAATACACCGAAGAATATTATAAGAAATGATGTGGAAGCCTTATTAATTAACGAACTATCTATTAGGTAAATTATTAAAGTTTTTAATAGTCCTTCGAAAAGTCTCACCCGATATTTCCAAGTTATGAAGAATGAAATTTCAACGAAAGATGATGATCATAACTCACGTATGACAGGCTAGAAACTGAATGCTCAAAAGATTCAGTATCAACTTTTTCGGTTTTATCTCCAGCAGTTACTGGAGCTCCTCTGATTTGACTTAGGAAGTTGGATAATTATATCCTGAGGATAAGGACCAATACAAAAGGCAGAATCAAGAAAGAAAATAGGGAAAAATAGGGATAGGTAAAAGGGAGTCACATGAATGTTGACAGATTCACCGAATATGAAGGCACTGAAAGAGGAAAAGTAAGCTTTAGAGTGGAAAAAAGATTAAATACACAAAAGAAGATAATAAAGGCAACAAAAAATGTTAGCCAAAGGCTAACAGATAATAAGGTAAAATTTGTTTCCACCTATAATAAAAGAAAACTTGTTATTTAGAGAATACATTGAACAAACCTTGATAATAGCTCAGATGACGAGGAATGTTAACATCTGGTGTGTGTCGGTACTTTAGAAATAGCAAACATTGATAAAAGTGTGTGCGATGCAATGTTTGGGCACATAGGGTATGCACAAATGGAAACACTCGATTTTACATTTTTGATAACCGTAACGCTGATGATAGTACGATAATAGTTACTCAATGTTAATGTTTTATTCATTTTTTTTATATCTGTATAATTTAGAATATACATTGTACGGGGATAATTCCTTTCTTTAAAATTGCTTATAATAATAAAATTGATTTCACTTATCTGCGTGTCTTATTTGAGCTTCAATTAACCTTTTATGAAGTGTGAGCCAACTTACCCTATAGGTATATGCGACGGGCTAGATTGGCACACATTTTTCTCTTACTTCAGGCTTCCTCTAAACATAAACTACAAAAGCTACAAACTTACAACTCCGAGTATTTGTAGACAAATGTCTGTGCTTTAAATGTACAGTGAAATTTTGTTAAAAAACTTAAACAAAAACATAATAAAAATCAATAACTAAAAGCTGCACCTACTAGCCCTGTCTCCCCTAAGGGGTCGGAAAAATGCTTACATAATACTTGATTTACTGCATTAGAAATGCCATGAATTATTTCTAAACACAAGTTTGAGTCTTGAATTTCAAGTATAAATAATAATTTCGGTTTACGAAATAAATTTTTTCGTTCAAAGCACGCTGGGTTTTAAAGCTTAACAAATAAATATTAATAAATATTCATTATTAATAGTCTTGAAAATGTTTCCAGAATGATAGTAATAAAAATGCACAAAAAGAAATCCCTAAAGAGTATAATATTTAAATTGTATACGTATTTTTTAAATGGTCTACAAAACCATTACTACTTGAGAGTTACACGGCAACCAACCACTTAAGTTTAAAACACTACATCTTAAATATATGCAATGTTCATACGTGTTGATGGAAGAAAATCTAAAGCATTTATTTTGAAATTCAAATTACACACACACACACACACACACACATATATATATATATATATATATATATATATTTAAATTCGTAATTGTGAAATATGAAGGTGTGTAAAAATAGTTAAATTGTCTGCAGTCAAAATGCCTTAAACAGATTATTTGAAATTAGTTTTTTACTTGCAGAAAATGTAACTTCTTTATACAATGATATAAATGTTATAATTAATTTTCAAGAAATAATTTATTTTATTTTAATTTTGAAACAAATATTTCATATTGTCTCCATAAAAATGTATGAGCATTGTCATAAATTAAATTTAGAGTTCAACCTATTTCCAAAGTATGACTCAACCAAAATTCAGTTTACGGTTCACCCTATTTCTAAACGAAGGTTAAACTTATTACCAAAACATTGTTCAACCTATTACCAAATCATGGTTTAAACTATAACCAAACTATGGTTCAAACAAAGCACAAAAGGATGGAGAAAGGTTTTACCATCTTTTGGTTTCAGCTATACTTGTACCATCTTTTGGTGAAACGTTGAACCCAAATTTTTAACAATTTATCATAAAATGGAACAAGATCTGTCGGTTACGAATGATAGCCTTAAATTTTTTATTTGCATATGTTTATTCTTTGTTTGATTTTTTTTTTTAGTTTTTTACTGAAATTATTTTTTGAATTAATACATCAGAAAAATGTGTTTGCGTTTAATGTTACTCCATGATCGTTAATGATTTATCAAATGTGATTGACTAGTACGTAAAATTCTTTAACAGAGTCTTCTCATTTCGAGGAAAAACGGAGCATCT
Organism: Maratus speciosus; assembly: GCA_963932465.1. Taxonomy (NCBI): domain Eukaryota; kingdom Metazoa; phylum Arthropoda; class Arachnida; order Araneae; family Salticidae; genus Maratus; species Maratus speciosus. The sequence goes on along the minus strand of OZ010788.1, from coordinate 387,671,736 downwards.
GTCCAGAGCCCTAAAAAAAAAAAAAAAAAAAAAAAAAAGAATTTTTTCTTTAAATTGGGTTCATATTGTGTATATAAACACGCTATAGGAGTCCCCAACTGGATCTTTGTGCCAAGGTCCCTTATAATATTAGTCGTTCTTAAATTTATAATTTTGTTTTATTTCATACATTAAAAATAATAAGTAAATCCTCCAGATTGCAAGGAAATGTTTAATAATATTTCGAATGCTATGAATATAATAACAATTTAACTATTTAAGGAATATTACGTGACTATACTACAAAAAGTCATTGGGATAGAATGATTTATCGTTTTTAATTATACAAATGTTTTTTTTTAATACATGTTTTAATAATGAGGCAGATCAATATTTGGTAACAGATGCCTGTTCAAAATTGTTTTTGAAATTCTTGGCAAAAAATGATCAGGGCGGTCGCTGAAGCGTGTGCTCTATGCGATTTTGTGCAGTTAATATTCCAATTTTAAGGTATATTTCATAGAGTACATTTTAATATTCAGTATTTTAAAGCGATTTATTTTACAATGAGTGTGATCAAAAATCAAAATGGTTACCAACGCAATATTCACTTAATTTTCGAAATTATCAATTTAATCATTCCTAAATTTACGTTAAATTTTCTAAAACAGCTGGAGGAAAAAAACGTTAGAATAGAATATCATCTACTCTTGAAAAAACTCATGCCTAACAATGTCATTGCAAGCAATAAAAGTCTATGGCTTAATTCTATACAAGGTTCTTCCATTAAGCAGATATTTCACAAAAAGTAATGTGCATATTAAACTATAGCAGACAAACAATATCTATTAGCAAAACTTTATTATTTCTTTTTAAACTGCACGCATATTTCATCGTAAAAAGCAACCGGCAGAGAAGTCGAGGCGGAGATTTTCGTCAAAATGTTGTTCATTTTGGTTAGTTATAGGTATCTACATATGAATGCTCCCTTCCACAAAATTTTGAAATATTCTTGAGAAAATTTCGTGAGCATCAGCAAAAAAATAATTCAGAAAATAAGAAAGACACATTATACCAGCGAACATAAGTGACAGTTACGTAACCATTCACAGGGAGCTTAACCGGACAAACACTTTTCTCTTTTGCCCACTGTCAATAGCTATAGATTGAAGGTAACGAAAATCTATTTTCCTTTATATGCGGTTCTATAAGAATACTTTTATTTACAGCTTCGGATCCAAATCTAAATCTCTACTGTGTCATTTGGTAGGTACAGCGATTTTCATCAATTAACAGTTTTTGGCCGAAACATTTCTTGGAGCTACAGCTGAGAATAGTCTTCCTGTATGTTCTTTATTTACGAGATAATTTCAACGTCTTCAAAATTTTGTAAACCATCTGAAGAAATTAGCAGAAGACTACATTATCATGTGCTAATTGTAGACGTTCAAGGGCTGGTACTTGGTTTAGCGCCACTTTGAAATCATATAAACTAATAGCGCGATAATGCTCTTAGGTCAACTTCAATTATTCTTTTACTCAATTTTTTTTCTACAATAGCTCAAATGCATTTATTGCTACAACTTATCATTGGCTGAGACATAAAAGAGTTTAAATTTTCACATTGCGACAATAATACATTAGCGTAAAGCATTTGCTTCTGCTTCAAAACTTTTGGCGTTACTCGCCTATAAAATATTTTTGAATAAAGGTGTTACTTTAAAATTTAGGCTTTCTTGTGTTGATTTCGATTTGTGACTTTAACAGACTGGAGGTAATCACGTGTGTCTTACACAAAATTTAACAAGATTATAAGAAAATCCATTTTAAGAAGTCCAAATAAAATTGGCCAAATAAGGAAAGTTCTTTGATATAAAAAAAAGAAAAAGGTACTTAAAGGGAAGACCGGGCTACGTTTATTTGGACAACATTCTGTTATTAGGTATTTTTTTTTTGTTTTCAGATTATCAGACTTTTACAGAGTATACAAAAATTTTTCGGAAATTTCTTTTGTAAAAGATGCTCCTCCCCAGTTTAGGTTTCTTTCTTATCTTTGTAGTATTCCAGCATCTGTTGCATTTCTGTTTGTATTGAAGTAGTTTCATCTTATAAAAATAAAACAATTTCTGTGCGGAAACTGCTCTTTAGACTGCAATGTAACCTGGTAGTAAATATTGTATTTTATTTATTTACACATGGTTTCTTTTGAGATACATTTCTTAATATTTCAGCATGGACATTTCAGTTTAATATATATATACTAGGGGACTCTGCCTCCTGCGACCTACGATCGCCAACCCCCGTTCAGACACCGCAAAATCTAAAATCACGCAAATCTGAACGGTTTTAAAAAGATTCGAGGCGATTGAATTATAATGAAATAACCTATAGCGATCTCCCTGTAAACGGGTTTCCATTCGATTCACTTTGATTGCGAAAAATTAAGGTCGAATCAGTTGTTGTTAAGAAATCCAATGTTTGTTTTCGTGTTTGATTAAAGAAGATCAGTTAAACATTTGAAAATAATCTAAAATAAAAAGAATTAAGTAAACAGTCTTTGACTACCAGGATTTTTTAACAGATTTATAAAACGTTTGACATAATACAATTTACTACAGTTTATACTTTAACCCCGTTCAAGGGTGGTGGTTCCTTTTTGAACCACTTAATTTTAATTCTTAAATGCCACATTGGCACCAGAATATTAGAATGAAAATATTTTATTAAGTAAGTGAACAAAAGCATTTTTGTATTTCGAAATTTGTTTGCAAATTCTGGTGCTATTCACTGATTTCATAATTTTACGAATAGAAGTACCTTGCTCCTAAAAGTGTTAAACGCATATTAATGTATTTATTATTTTAAAGTTTCTTTTCTCTTTGATTATTCAGGTGTAAATACAATTCTCAAGACATAATTTTCCATATTTTCCTGCTTTTAACACGTACTCATTTAATAGTAATATTAAAGTTTTTTTTCTGTTTTAACTATTCACGTGTAAATAAATTTTTAAACGTTAGGAATATTATTTTTTGCGCTGTTTTTAGAATTGAAAACAATCACAATAATGATAGCCTAAGTCATGTGACTATTATCAACAGTTCCGGGTGGAACTCTTTGCTTTTTATATTCCAGGCCGTCATTTTGGTACTTTAATGTTAGCCGGCCACAGGTGATACGTCACCAAATATTATTCTATCGCCATAGTTTCACTTATATTAGAATATTTCAAGTCTTATAACTGCCATAACAATTACGGGTTGATCCCTTCGCTTTTCATAAGAAAGGTTTCCATTTTGATTAAAGAATCAAATTTAATTTTTCGAATAAAACTACATGAAAGTTGCCATGATCGCAAAGAATTCTTGCTACTTTTATGTTAGCCGGGTGCATATCTCGCCAATAGCTTTTTTTTACTCGCCAATTAGAATTTTCTTATTTTTCGAGGGATAAATTAAAACGGTACTACTTTGTTATCCCATCGACCAAAAATCTATCGCCAGACTATAAGATGGTTGATCGTAAATGTCACATTCACTTGACTATAAGGAAGTTACACGTGTTTACGCCATCAAGTGATTTTTATTTCGACATTTTATTTGTATTTTTATCAATGTTATACTAATTTACTTGTTCTTTCGTTATTTTTATTATAAAAATTACGTCAATTTGTATAATTTGGCGAGTGGTTTGGCAATTTATGTAATTTGGCGCAATTAGTCGACGGGATAACTAAGTAGTACCATTAAAACATTGTTTTGCATTTGAAATTAAATGTCATGATTTGTTGAATCATTTAATCGGGTTTGGCGTGATTTTTTACGACAATTTGGCGAAAACCTCGTTTTCGAATACCAGTTACACATGTATTTTTAAATTATTTTCTATTATTTTTAAAATGAAATAACAATAAATAAAAAAAATAATTAATAACTATAGAACAAAACAATTTATAACATTTTTTTTTAATAAAAAGAAAATAGATGTTAATAAACATCATAAAAATAAATAAGCAACAATAGACGGGTTACCATGTCAGGCAAAATAACGCCATTTTGGTCCCCTGCTAATATTTTATTATCCCAGTGCGTATATGACATCTGCGCCTAATATTTTTCTTTTCGTTTCGTTTAAAAAAAGAAAGAAGTGAAAGCCATTAATGTTAAACGTTTCAGTTTTAAATGATTAAGTTTTGAGTTGCCTTCATTAAAGAAAAGTATTTCGAATTTGAAAAAAAATTAATATTTCAAAAACTAATTCGAATTTAAAAATTCTAATACCAGTTATTAGATCTTCAGATCAATACGGATTTTTGGTGTTAATTTCATCGCAAAGTATTCCATATTTTTAAAGAAATCACCGTGAAACAGAATCAGTTGTTTAATCAGTTGTTTCATAGAATCGTTTCATAAATTCGTTTCATTTCAGTCCTTCATAAAATCGTTTCATAAATTCGTTTCATTAGGATTTTATATATATTAATTTGTAAAAACCTATCAAAATAAAAAAATATATTTTACATTTTGTACTTTAAAATTGTTAGCCATTTAAAACTGAACTTTAATAAATATTCATAATTAAATGTTAAATTATAATTTGAAATTACAGAAGATTATATTTGAGGCAATGAATTTTAATTCAATATGAAGAATTCATTTAATGCCAATGAAATTTTCAAAATGGTGATTTCAGAAATTAATGTTTATTATTTGCTATTATAAACTCAATCAGGCATGGAAATATTATCACAATATTGCTTTCAGATATCATTCCCAATAGTAACTTTAGATTAAGGAAACAATTACAGAAAACAGTCTCCCATGAGCAGTTTTAATAGATATAAATATCTTTATAGAATCCTGTGATATGATTGCAAATTATAAACGTATGAAGAAATTAGTCATTAAACGATAAAGCGGGGCAATAAAATACGCGGCTATTTCCAATTTAGTTCTATTAAATGAATTATAAAGACAAGTATATATCTACAATTATATCGAATTAAATAATATAAGTAATCACGCTTCATAATCAATGTCATTGCAGAAATAAGTATAAATTTTATACTTTGCGATGTCATAATTATCCATGGGCAAAAGCAATTTGTTTTAAGCATGAGTATCTTACGAAAAAAGCGAATAAATTAAGAAACTAAACGTATGGAGTTGTCGCACGCAAAAATAATGGCATTTTAATTAAGTTGAAAATGTTATTACTTTTGAGGGAAACAAGTTATCAAGGAGAAATAATGATTAAAATTAGCCTAGAGGCCTAGTTAGAAAATAAACTAATATGTTTTAATCCATTTTTCAGATCACTCGTTCCCCAATATACCAATACAATTATTTCAAAAATTTTTAAATCTTTTAATAATATATAGATACATAGGGATATGTTTTATTAGTTTTACTTAAAAAATAATTCACTCGTAGTTACAGATAAAGGGGCAGATTCATTGAAAATTTCATCATTAGTGATAGTTCTGGCTTTAATATGCGGTAACATGTTACGAAGTAATATACTGCCTCTAATCCTTGGAAAATAACATGGAAACCACATTATTAAGAATAAGTTTAATAATATAAAAGAAAATTCCGAAATGTAATTCCTCTCAAAACTGGGAAATTTGTATGTGTCTTGTGCTGGTGGAGTCATCCTAGTAAAATGACGTATTCCATATATATTGAAACCTTTTGCATCCATTTATTTAGATTCATCATTTACATTCATCATTTAGAGCCGCTCGGCAAAATGATTCAGTGAGTAAAAATGATGTCAAACAAACGATCATTTTCTTTGATAAAACTAAATATTTGACCAATACGAAATGACCAATACTATGGCAACTAAAGGCAAATTTCTCAATGGTAAATTTTTGCGGGTACTGAAATTTGAACTTAAATTTAATGCGAATGTTCACATGAAAAGTTGTATCGGACAAACGTGACTTTAAGTTTGAAAATAGATTCATTAATAATGTATTGCGCGTTAAAATACTTTTAAATTGGGAATTTGAGTGGTACGTATGTAAATTTTGAGAATGTGAAAATAATGTACAGTTTAGATTTTATGGAGGGACATTTTATGATGTGACAAAGCGTAATCCTTTTTACTGATTTTTCCTCCCGTAAAAACAAACCTAAGAGCCTCAATCGATAACTTCAACATAATTACTCATCTTGATTACGTATTCCAATACAGTTTAATTTTTCAATAATTTAAGCAGTTGAAGTTTTTGGAAATAATATTTTGGTAATTTTAGGTTAAAAACATTATTTATTTTAAGAGTTAGATAACCAATGCAAGACAAATTTTATTGTAATTATTTTTTAGGATTATTATAGATTCGATCTAACAGGACTATTCTAAACATTTTAATTCGTCGAATTTCGACGGGTTCCAACTCGTATTCATAATGGTGATGAGATAAATTTTACAAATACTGTAAACTCCCGACTATCCTACCTAATCCTGGCGGAAGGGTAGGACGGATAGCGAAAAAGCCGGATAGGCCGGAACTCAGTAAATATTTACTCATATCCTGCCCTCCCTCGACATGATATTAAAAATACATGTTACACATTTTAAGATAAATTTTATTTATACAGTACATACAGTTTCAAAGTAAGCAAAATATTAATGTAAAACGTAAGCCTAATTCGTAAAAAATGAGTAAATCTTATTTTACTATTTATTAATAAGTGATTGAACAAATATGAAAAGTCGTGCATAAGATAAGAGTCAAAACTTACAAGGAAGGTCTCCATACGGGCATACTCAGAAAAATCTGAAAAAATTGCAGAATGTTCTTCTTATATGGATATATATATTTATAAAAAAAAATTTGGCGGAACCCCGATACAGCGTCCGTAAAATAATAACGAAATTTTCGTTTATTTGGCGATGAAAAATATACGGTTTTATGTAGGAAAAACTTTTTATGTTGAATTTGTTTATACAAGTTTAATTTAAATAACTTTAGTTTTGTCATTTTTAATTTGTTTTAACAATAGTTTTGTCATTTTTAGTTTGTTTTAACTATTGTTTGTGATATATATTTATAATAAAATTTAAATATCATATTTTACGATTTAAAACAAATTTTAAATTGATTTAAATTATTTCAAGCTCAAAAATAAGGCAGATAGAACACTGTCGACTTGATTTTGTTGCTATGGAAACGACTTCGTCTTCGATATGGAAATGTTAAATCAAATGTCAGCTGACTATAACTTAAAATAGATATTTTCAACTTGCAAAGCATAGAAAATATTTTTACAGTGATGGAATTAAATAACTACAGCAATAAGCAACATATATATGTAATATAAAAAAATATATAATAACCTCTTTAATTTATTAAGTTTGAATTCATTAAAAACCGTGCATTCTAAAAAACAATTAATAAATTTTCAGATGCATTAAAATCGTTTGCTTTTGGTTAGGAAAAATCCTGCTCGCCAAATCGCATGTCACTTTCGTATTTTCGCGCCAAATATTCGAAAGTATTTTATTTTTTTACAGACTTTCTGCTGAAATTCTGCCGTTAAATTTGACTGATCCCTTATTACATACATGAGTAGTTTCACTAGCATTTTTTTTAAACATATTCTGAGTATGCCCTGTATGGAGACCTTCCTTGTTAGTTTTAGTTTTTGAAAAAGTCTTTGATAGATGACTGCTTCTCCCGGTTAGCCTTCTTCCCTGACGCCATGTCCTTCCATTTACGCAAGCAGATGATATCAGCTGGCTTCGTTTCCTCCTGCCGACTAATGTACTGCAGTTCTGCCTCATTCGTCTTGAACCCTTCCAAATGTGGGATGAGATTTTTTATGCCATTCTTCTCTTTTTCTTTCGTTACTTATCCCTGTTTCACCATTCCTATAATAGCGTTGTAAGTTAATTCATTAACTTCGTCATTTGCCATCCATTCTTTAATGTTCTTTGCAACTGACATCACCAGATCCCACTATAGTTTTCAGCAACGAAAGAAGCTTATCGTTCTCATCTTCCAATTAAGGATTTATGTCAAAGTTTATAGTAAAAAAGAATGTTCGAAGACCTTGCCATTACTATGTTACTCACTCCTGTCGTAAGTCAACACATTCCCACATGCGAAAATCTGTCTGTCACGACCGTTTGCAACATTCCTCCTTTTTTTGTTAGGCCGGATACTGCAGAGGGCCGGATAGAGGCGAACCGGATAGTCGGGAGTTTACTGTATTGCAGCGTTGCCATATTTTCTTTAACTTTTATTTTACGAAGGACAATAAGGAAAAGATATTGCAATCAGCGCTTCAAATCTTACGCTCGATATTTATTATGGAGATATTGTACAAAAGGCCGTTGTCTGAAAAAAAAAAGAATCAGCGCGACCTCTGCAAAAGACTAATTCAATAAGTGCAAAGGGCAAGTATTTTCAATTGGAGTCTGAACTTAACTAACAGTTAAGCCTATTTTAAAAGCCAAACTCAAATTGCATTTGAAATAGAATGAGCATAATACCACATCTGTGATTAAAGCATTCTATTGGCAAAAATACTTATACAGATCTTTTTGTGCTATTTTCTAAATAATTTTTAAGAGCAAGATCTGAAGTTTTCGCTGTCCCTATTCCAGGTCAATGAAACACATGCAACCGTCTGCACTGTATTACTATTAATATCCAAAACTTTTTCTATATTCTAATTATTTATACAGAATCTAAGCAGCTGGCCTTACGCAGGGAAACAGTGTCTTTTGGATTCTTAGTTATATTCGTAAAAGATCGCTTGCCCCTAAAAAAAGAAGACTTGAATATAAAATGAAGTACAGTACATTTTTATTCCTATGATATAAATTAAAAATCACTATATTTATATCATTCAGGTCAACTTTATGACCCATTTTTAGGTAGGTTCGTAATTATATAAATACGTAGCACATATAGTCGTCATTCAGTTTGTCTGTCTGTCCGCATATAACAGATCAAAAACTACGCAACCGAATGGTCTGAAATTTTAAATGTATAATTTTTGCAATATTTTGTCTAGTCATTTCAAATTTTATGAAAATCGAATATATAGTTTGATTACAGGGACAGTCAAAAGTTTTCAATTACATTACGGCCAATGGGAAAAAATTATTTCAAGTGCATTTGAATGATGTCACAGCCTTCCGAATGGTCTGAAATTTTAATTGTATAATTGTTGCAAAATTTTGTCGAGTCATTTCAAATTTTGTGAAAATCGGATGCATAGTTTAATTACAGGGATAATCAAAATTTTTCCGTTACATTAAGGCTAATGGGAAAAATGATTTCAAATGCATTTTAATGATGCTTTAATGAAAATGTTTTAATGATGTTTTAATGAAAAAACTTAAATTAGCACCGACAGATGGCGCTGTAAGTAAACAGAAACAAAGAATACCGTCAGACGGAGGAAAACAATGGACGGTACTTTAAAAAAAAACTTTATTATACATATCAAAAACATACAGAATGCAGTAATTGGGAAAGCGCACTGCAAACACCTTCTCAGAAACAGAACGAAATAAAAATATGGAGCAAAACATTCATACGGAACTGCGCAATTAACAAAAGAGATTTTCAATATGTTGTCCACAGTTTTCAGCTACGAGTTAGAAACGTGCAACAGCCTGTTCCACCACAAAGCAAAGAGTATCCGGCTGGATGCTGTGGATCTGGTGCACAATGCGTGCCTTCAGGTCAGCTAAGTTCGTAACACCGCCACAATACACAGTATTCTTTAGGTACCCCCAAAGCCAGAAATCGCACGGATGTAAATTTAGATTTATAAACACGAGGTGTGTGTGCTTCATGTTTTTATCGCCACTCTGAATGTGTCGTGCTCAAGCTTGTCTCCCAACTTTACTGCATATACAACGCCATCTGTCGGTGCGATTTTAAAGGTTTTTTTTTTTTTTTTTTTTTTTTTTTTTTTTTTTTTTTTAACGCACGCCTAAGATATTCTCATTGCTTAGGGAACATACTGGTGAAATTTCAGGTCATTTGGATCAGTGGTTCTTTTGTTATAGAGTTTTACTTTCACAACTTTAAAAAAAAAATCACCCTCTATATCTCTTTCTTCTGGACACGATAACTTCCACAATTCTGCACAAATCTTTTCCAAACTGATACATAAAATCAAGGGGCATAAAATCTTGGTCAAGTTCCTGAATGGGCAAAATCGGACCAAGGGTATGGAAATAGAGAGGGTTTTGTGAAAACCGAAAAAAACCATAACAACTTAAATTTTGTACATATCAAACCTGTTTAATGTTTTTATTACTTCTAAAAATAGGTCCAAAAATTTATGTATCACAAATTTTTGATAAAATTAAAAATGGGCTCAAGATGCGCAAAAAATAGGGTTTTTGTGAGAAAAAAATTCCTAACTTCGCCAATTCTCAAGGTATCAAATCCAATTAATTTTATTATGAATCTCCTTAATATTATCTACAACTTTTATATTCACAAAATTGTTGATGGGACCAATTCGTACCGCAAAAGAAAAATTAAAAACGAAAACGAAAAGGGGTGGGGATGAAGAAGAAAAAAATCCATAACTCCATTAATTCACAAGATATAAAATCCCCATGAATTTATCAAACATCTTCTTAATATTGTCTTGAACATTTATATAGACAAGTTTTTGATAGGACCAAATCTTACAGCAAAAACAAATTAAAAATACATAGCGGTTGAAGAAAAAAAATTCATCTTATTAAGGGGGTATTCAAATCCAAACTGCTTATTTTCTTACTCATTTTTAAATTCATTTTTTCTCTCAAACGCATCCAATTGGTATATTCTCTTATTCATAAACTATATAATGTACCGTTATGATCGATTTTTTGATAGAGGTAGAATATATTTCAAAAAATGATATCAAAGTGGGTATTTTGAACAGAATTTCCCGAAGCGATTGTGTTAGAAACGAAAAATATTGTCTTACTGAGAAAATAATTGTTTATGAATCAAGTTTTAATTAATTGAAAGAAAAATAAAAACACAAGTCGCTTATAAATTTCTTCAAAAATCACGTCAGTAAGATTAATAATTTTTCTATTAAAAAGGAATCTGAAAATGTGCCAGAAAATTTCAAGTTGTTGAGCATGGAAACGTATTTTTTTAATACCACCTTAACATGATTCTGATAAAACCAGCTATTATATAAAAAATAGAAACTCGTCAAAAGCCGCCAGATAAAATTATTAAAGTGGGTTTATATCTAATCATGATTTAGTTTTTGTTGGTGAAATTAGTATACTTAACTTCGAAATCTACCTCCGCCTGTAAACCGGGATGGCAGGGATTTTTTATTTGGTAATATAAACAAGCCAGTTGTGCGATTCTCCTCCGTTCCTTTCAACAAAAGAAAACTGTATTATATTTTGAACAGAACAATTGAAAACAAAATTATTTTTATTGATCATTCTTTTGCGAGTAAACACGCTATTAATCAAAGAAGAACTAAAAGTACATACATCATGACAAATTGTCAGCATTAAAAAAAGAATCACATAAATACAATACGCGGCAACAGTTACATAATAAAATGTTTTCCTTCTTTTATTTTTATCATTACAGAAATGACTTGTAATTACTGCAACCGTAGTCAAATCATTGAATAATAAATAAAGAAACCACAAAATGTTCATAAATAAAAAACATTTTGTTAATATCTGTAATTAAATATTTTAATTTATGTATTTTTAGCTGTTCCTTGGTAAATTTTACCTTATCTAAATATACGTTTGCTGTTGAAAATATGGAGCTTCCCTTGTATTATTTTTCATTCTATAAAAGCAACTATCTACAACATTTTACTAAAAATTCATTTATAAATTATATACTAAGCTGATTTTCTGCATTATTTTATACTCTGTCTGACTTAATATAACGCATACATTTGGAAAAATATTAAGAATTAATGTGCGAAATATACAAATTTTTAATAAAATAACTTTGCATCTAACAATGATTCTTAAATCACGGAGCTAGGTAAAATAATATTTGTTTAGAATGAAATCACCTTTTTAAAATATTTTATCTTGGAAGCAATAGGAAAACGCAGCTGTATTTCGCCCAATCCATTTTTGTGGACGTGACACCCATACATCATAATTATTACTGCATGAATATTATTTAAAAGCACTAATTTTTATTTTAAAACGTTGTTATGTCAAAGAGGCTTTTATCTGTGTGATCATATGGTAAAATTAAAAAATATATTCTCTGTCTCTTTAAGAATAATTGGTTTTTAAACGTTGCGAGTGTTACATAAAAACGACATATCTTTCCACTTATTAATGCATGATTAGAAATACCTGCGAACTCGTGAAATTGAGAATTTTGTCAATACATATGTAGTTAAACTGCAACATACAAAATTTCATTTTCAAAAAAATTTCGTTGTCACATCATTTTGTTAATTTTTTTGTTATTGTTGTCATTATGTTAAATTTTGCTTTCGCTTTTTACAAATTTAGTTGTAGACATTACATCTATAAATACAAATATTGAAGAAAAATAGATTAAAAGAACTTCTTTCCTTAGGATATAACTTTTAAAATGGTCGAAAATACTGAAACACAACTTATTATATTACTTACAACAAACCTTTTGCGTAATATAATTATAACACTAATTTTACAAACTAAAAACTAATTATAAATACATATACTACATAATTCTAACATTAATTGCGCACAAATTGTAAAAATTATAATAACAAATTATCAACCATACAACAGAATTTATACTTTGTTTTTCTCATACACAGTTGTAGGAATTACGACGAAAAGGCTTATTGGTGTGAGCATTTTTCTCAAATGTTTTATGAGTTATAACGTTCTGAAATGACAACAGAACCTTATGGACACTCTGTACCATTATCTTAGCATCTTAATGTCATCTACTAGAGAAGCAAACTCAAATTTAGATACTGAATAACACTTTGGGAAATCCACGAATATCATTTCAAATATTTCCTAATTCATAACTTTTCTATTGGTAAGCGTTTCTGGTCACTCTGCATGTCACACGTGAAAAACAAATAACACTGTAAAGATGTATACCTTGTTTTTTTTTGTTTTTTTTTGGGGGGGGGGGGGGGTTGAGAGTGAGGATTATGAATTTGAATATTTTTTACTAAACTAGTTCTAAATCATAAGTATAATCTTAAATCGTTCAGCCATTATCCAATTAGAAAAATAAATGTCACATTTGTGTTGCGTGTAAGACAAAAATTAACAAAGATTACAAATGTCTACATTTGCTAATGAATTGTAGTAAAATTTTCCCCACAAGTTTAAATTTCATTTGTAATAGTAAAATATTATTTATTCAAAAAAGGAATTTTATAACATTAAATCTTCTGTACGAAAACATAAAATTCTCTAGCACTGAGAGGAATATTTTAATATCAACACGGTATAACATTTCAAGTGAAAATATGAATTTTAATAAATGTATTTCTCTTAATTTCTGCTAAGTATTTAAATTTGCAATCTTACGAAATAATGATAATTAATTCTGATTTATTTTGTATGAATGTAAAATTTTCCATCATAGATTCACTTACCCAAGATTGCGCGATTTGCGAAATTGATGACTGTGCTTAAAATAGCTTCATGTTGAAATTAAAAAGTACAAAAATGAAAGTAACTTTTGATTTTGTATATTCTCTATTTATAATCATCGTAATGCTATATTACAAAATTTATTACTACTGATAAAAAGATTAATATATGAAGTATTGTGTTATTACTAGACAATGCCACAGATGTAGACGGATCCTTCTTCAACTGAAACAATCATGCAATCCGAATCATGTAACTTATCTTTCTTAAATGAAATTACTTCTAAAAGTAAACTACAAATACTGACAAAAATATTTTTTTCAAACGTATAATTTTGAATAAGGTACCTGTACCCAATATAGACACCCTAAGCAAAATTGATTTTTTTCACCCCCGTGTACAAGTCATAGGACTCAAAAATATATGATCACTATCCCTAGATTGTTGACTATCATTATTAAAATTAGCGACCTTGTAATCATTCTGGTTTAATTTTAATGATAAAAACAAAAAATGTTTACAAGCGTTCATATAAGGAACCACCTGTCCCTATTATGAACATGCATGTCATATTAGGGACAGGTGGCTCCTTATTGACCTACTACACAGGTTGTATGGAAGAGCCACTCTTCCAAGGGATTTTAGAGTAGAGGGGATAAAATAAATATATCTTAAAGTATTGCGGGGGGAGGGGCGGACACAGTAAATATCTTCAGAACATGCACTTTAGAAGGGGGGGGGGGGGTCATTTTCGGCTCTGGCTCTTCGAAGACCTATGTAAAGCATCTCAGTTACTACAAAAATTATGAAATAATATAGTTGGGTTTTCTTAGCTTTACTGCATCTGTCTGCAGAATTTACATTTGTAATTACTCCGCCCTCACAGGATGGACAAATAAAAACTTCTTCATCATGGCGGTAAGTCCCACACAGTCCTCATAAACATATCTGCCGCATGTGATGCATAGCCGATTGTCTGCAACAGCATCAATACAGCATAAGAAGCAGTATCAGCTCTGCTTTGTTGAGAAAGTCATATCGCTGGTACCTGCAATTTCGCCAACAGATAACCTACTAAAGGGTGGTTTCTTTTGATTTTTCTGCAAGGGTTTTTTGGAGGATTTTTTTTTCCTGGAGGATTGTTCAGATGACATTAAACAGATATTTTACAAATTTGTGAATATGAAGATTCACTTGCAGTATTTCCAATGTGGCCATAAGGTGTCCATATTGAGAATCGGGCATAGTCTTAATAAATCTTGTAATAAATATTCAAAGAAAACATTGTTAAGCAATATATGCAATAGCAATCAAAATATGTTTCATCAGCTTTCTAAAACACTGCACTTTTCCATATTTAAAGTAATTTTACCCTATCTAATAAGAATTTAAACTTACCTGTAATTACGATCAGCACACCACGAAAAACAAGTTTCCTTCCAAATGGCGGACAGCGCGCTTTTTTGCACTTTCCAGACTTAATTATCTTTTCAACTGCTTTTCTTCACGGATATGTAGCGCCATATCTCGATCAAAATTGTTACTTTTAAAGATATTAGGGGTGTCAATATTAAGAGCACTGTCTGTATTGGGTACAAGTACCTTAGAAGGAGAAAAATCTCACATGGAACATTTTACATCAACTAGCTAAAAAACTTTATTAAGTGCAACATTTTTGTGACTACGTCAATAAACACAAAGAATCTTGAATCCTATTTTTTAAATGTTGTTCATTCTGATACTATATAATCATAAAATTTATATTTCCCAAACTCTACTACTCAAAATAACGGATTATAAATACCCGAATCAACCTACTCAAAATTAAATTTCGGATGAGAGTTTATTATATATATATAAGTTATTAACTATTAAACATTATTCTAAAACATATCAAAAAAGTTTAATTATTAAATTTTAATTAAGTTTGATTATGATACAGAGTTAAAATTTGTGTATCTTAGCGTCACATAAGAATAAAAATGTTTTCTGATAACATGCTTGATAGAATTATTCGTAATTATCTTTCTCAAGAATATATCATTATAAAAAAATGGTACGTGATGTATATTACGATTTATGAAATAGTTTACAAGAAAAAAATTTGACACTGAAAGTTTCGAAAATGCTCTTTATTAACATTCTTAGGCATCTTACGTTCACAAGGGGCTTCGAAAACTTCAAGTATTGGAATTTTTAAAGTAACCAGTCTTAACTGTTTTTGTTTTGCTTCACAGTCTTACTTGCACTGCTTTTTAATATTTAAACTTTCAATAAAGTTTGAAAATTAGTTTACATGCTTGTTAACAAGTTAATTATTTTTATTTTCAATAATGTATACGTTCGTATATTATACGTAATTTTGTTTTTAAAAGAAAAGTACGTTTTAATATAGACTTTGTTTTAAAATGTTGATTTATTCTAACAAGGAGAGGGCCAACCTTGTTCATCACAGATTTTGATTAATTTAATATATGTTGTAGGGTAGAGACCGCTTAGTCTCAGGTTCAACGGATTTTATCCAACGCTCCTTAGTTCCTGAGAAACTGGGGAGGGGGGTCTAATAGTAGTACACAACTTAAATACCTGTTTTGCAACCAAACTGACAGGTTGGTCGTAGCTCAGTTGATATGGCGTTTGCCGGCCGATCCGCGGGCCCGGGTTCGATACCTGAACGGGCTACATTTGTTTTTCTCACTTTTTGTTTTATAAATATACTTGTAAGTATAACTTAATAATCTCATTGTCAATTAAAATTTATAATATTGTATACCAGTTATAATTTTAATCTATTTAATTTTTTACTTTTAACTAAATAGTTGTATAAAACATTTTAAAGCTGTTAATTTTTTTTAAATCACTTTTAAAATGTATTTCATATATTCTTTATCGATACAATGATATTGAGCAATTGTGTCAATTCGTGATTTTAAAGAAACATCATTTACGCATATTTTTAACAAAGGAAGTCAATGCGATAATACTATTATGCTGTTTTTAAAATAACAAGCATAATTATATTAAAAATTAGCATAAGAATTAAATTATAACCGAATTTTTGCATATTAAACTTTTTAAAATTTGTAATACGTATGCTTGTGTTTTTAATTATTTTGCTTTCCCCTTTATCTTATTTCTCCTTTTATTTTTATTTTATTTGAATATTCTTTTATTTTATCATAACTAGATGGCGCCACAACAAGTTTTGTCACGATTTTGTAATTTTTATCATTCAATAATAGACCCAATTTCTTTTTAAACATCTTTAAAGGATGACAAATAATAGTGTAAAAATAAAAAATGATAAATTTAAGTTTGTTAACATTATATTTAATGTATGATATTAAAATTTTTAATTAAAATTATTAAATTATGATTAAAAGTATATTTATAAAACAAAAAATGCGGAAAACAAATGTATAACGTTCGGGTTCCGAACCCGGGTCCGCAGATCAACAAGCAAACGCCGTACTAACTGAGCTACGACCAACCTATCCTTTTTGTTACAAAGCAATTATTTAAGTTGTGTACTACTATTAGACCCCCCGGTTTCTCGAGAACTAAGGAGCGTTGGATAAAATGCGTTGAACCTGAGACTAAGGGGTCTCTACCCTACAACATATATTAAGATAAACAAAATCTGTGATGAACAAGGTTGGCCCTCTCCTTGTAAGACTGGAAAGTATTTTGAATTTTATGCACACTGATGTGGTTTTGTATTTTGTATACATTCTTTGATTCATGAACAATATTTATAAAAATATTGTTTACGCCTTCAGAACTACAGATTATATTACTTCGTGTATTACTTAGACATTGTAATTTATTGGATATTTATCACACTAATTATGTGAATTGAAAAAATCTCTCAAAAGTATTAAATTGTGAACATATCTGACGAATTGCCCTTTAAGTTTTCAAACAAACTTCAGACGTTAATTAAAATTTAATCCTATGCTCACACATTTTTGATTGGGTGTAGTTTAAATCAAATAATTTAATTTTTATTCTCCTAATAAATCATTGCTTTGCAAAATTTTCTCTTTTCTTGTGGCGATGTACATCTACATAAGAAAAATTCTTTGAAATAATATAAATTATACAATTTATTAAATTAGAATGCCTGTATTACACAATTTATAGACTTTAGTTAAGAAAAAATTTTGTTTTATTAAACATTGAAGCACCATATGATAAAGCTGGATATAAGATATTCTGATTCTCTATAAATTGAAACAAAAGCACACGTTTTATGTACTCTACTCCTTGTATTGATACCAGAATTAAATGAAAAATTAAATTTTAAGCAATATATACAGGTTATTTAGGGAGGGGGGAGGGTTATTTCATGAAAAGTTTAAATTAAAATTTCTACGCAAAATACAGTTATGTATGTCGATAATTATTGAATGAAATCACAGATAACGAGTTTAATTTAATTTTAAAAAGAAGCTGGTTAATATTAATTTATCACTAGTGCATTGCCAATTGAGTATTTTATTTCAATTATATTTAAACTTATTTATGAAGTTTAATAAAATAGTATATTTACCTATACTAATAAAAGTAAAGGTTTTGTGGTGTGTGTATCTGCGATGGCTAGCGAAAATCTGCCTCGCGTAGAGTTCTGAAAATTTGGATAAAGATTATCCAAGGCAGGTCCTCATGCACCTGAGGCTATATTTTTTAAATTATCTGAGATATTAATTAAAAACGCATCGAAAAAGCATTTTTTTAATCAGCGTGCGTGCCCGCACATCTGCAATTCATATATTTCTGCAAGAGAATCAGAACAAGCAGAGAAAATCGAAAAGTGCGAGATCAGCTTTTTTAAAAATACCGTTTTTCTAATCGTATTTCGGAAGAACCGTTAAAAATACAGAAAAAACGGAAGACATATTCTTACATTTAGTACTTTTATGGTTAAAACGCTGCAATCTGTTCTAATAAATATTAACATTAACCCTTTCAAAAACATAATTACGAAACGTAGAATTCATGTTACCGCTCCACCTGTTTTCCGAAGATCGCATACATCGAATTAAGCGAATAACGGAAAACACTATTACACCAAAATAAAGATCGTACATTCGTGTATAAAATGCCGTCTTCAGTTTTAAAAAAATATTACTGTTAGTCTTTTGAAAACATTTTGTATCCGAAACACGTTTCACGATTTTCGTGATTTCTGCAATATTAAAAATCAGCATCAAGATAAGAAATAACTAAAAATACCAGAGCATATCTACGTTTATTTTCGATTCGAAATCCACAATCCATTTCAAAAATGAAGTGAAATTGTAAATATTCATTTGAAAGTAATTCGTTTGTAAAACTCATTTTTGTGAATTCCTTGTGATTTTTTCTGCGATGTCTAAAATTACGTATCGGCTTCGTAAACCAAAATACAAACAAAGCAAAAACATTCAACCACATCTACGTTTATTTTCGTTTAAAATGACGCCTTCGTTTTAAAATATATAATGCTAATCTTTTCAAAAACGTCCATTTAAAAACTAAATAAACTAACTAAAGGCTAAAAAATCCATTTACGTTCACTTTCATTTCAAAATCATCAATCCGTTTCAAAAATAGGAATATTAAACCTTTGAAAAGATTTCATTTCCGAAAGTAACTTACGCGAATTTCGCTTTCTTTTTCTTTCTTTCTTTTTTTTTCTTTCTTTTTTTTTTTTTTTGTTATGAGTGTAGCGATGTATAAAAATCGACATCGGCCTTGGAAATTGAAAATTCCATAGGTTTCAAACAATATTTAAATTTATTTTTCTTCAAACCTCTGAGTTAAGTTTTAGAAAATATATCAATATAAAAAACGTTCATGTGCGTAAGTTCCTTTCGCAAATTCTCGTTCTTTCTTTATTTATTTTCAATGTCAATTTATTTTCAATAATTTATTCTGAACTTTTAATCAAAACGCGAAAAAACAAATCAAATTCTCTGAAAGAGCTTAGATGCAGCTTTAAAGATATGCCCTTGGTTTAAAAAAACATGAATATTTTTGTTTTTTAAGCGAATTTAAACATATGTTATATAGTAGGCACATTTGCATTACAAAAATTAACTTCATTTTAAACTATAGATATGAAATCTTAATACAAAATACTAACCTTTCAGCTAATGATCGGTTATAAATTCGGGTAAAAATTATGAGATTTAAGGAAAAATTTATTA
The DNA here is from genome assembly GCA_963932465.1 of Maratus speciosus. Taxonomy (NCBI): domain Eukaryota; kingdom Metazoa; phylum Arthropoda; class Arachnida; order Araneae; family Salticidae; genus Maratus; species Maratus speciosus. The sequence goes on along the minus strand of OZ010788.1, from coordinate 387,651,979 downwards.
CTTAGAATTAAGAAATTTTCTTATAGATTAATATTTCGTACTCCCATTTATAGTTATAACGTAAACTTATTTCCGATCTTTTGCTCTAAAATTTTAATACCGTAATCTAACATTCCGACTGTTGTTCAAGTAAAATTTTGGTTTGGAAATAATGAGATTCAGGAATAAAATATTCAGTTTTAAAAAAATAAAAAACATGCGATTTCGATCTGGGAAAAAAAAGGGGGGAAGAAATAAAACAAATAAATATCCTTATTTTAGCACGAAATCTACACACAGGCTTTGGAAACATTCTATTTCTAAATCACGTTTTTTATTTTTTTAATTTCTACCGATAAGAACTATTTTGATTTTAATATTAAACGGCTTAATGTGAAAATAAAAAAAAAATAAAAAGAAAAAAACACGTCTTAACAGCCGTTACTTTCGTTTGGAAGGATTTTAGTTTAATTTTATAAATTCATTCAACACTGATTTTAGGAATATTTAAGGTAATATTTGGGTATATATATATATATATATATATATATATATAATATAAAATCGAAACAGACTGGAGAGTGTATTTCCCGTCCAGTGTACGCTGCCGAAGGCGGTGGGGAACCAAAACTAGGTTGATGTGGTTAGATTTTCATTTTGAAATATAAAACCTTGAATTTCGAGAGTGTACGTTGGCGAAGGCAGTAAGGCCAAAGAATTAGGATCGTTTGAAAATATTTTCTTTTAAATACATAAGATCATTCAGCATTTATTATAGATATATTTAAAGCTATATATCGACCAGGACGGTGAGCTATTTTATAGCAAGAATAATTGAAAACAAGAGCAGCATATTTTTTCTCATGCAATTTTCTTTACAAAATTATTTTATATATACATTTTATTTGAAAAAAGCCTTCATTTCATTAAGCGTCATTACTTGTATTTTCATATCGATACATTTTAGTTTTTGAGATAACATTTAGTAATAAGGGATTTTTTACTTCGGTCTTGTTAATAAAGCAATTTCATAAAAATAAAATCTTAAATTATGAAATATTTAGCCAATCTAAACTTCTGAATAAGATAATGTGTGATTTTGTATAAATAACGATAAACTTATACGAATTTTCTTGGTCTAACGTGTTTAAAACGTTAGTTTAGTCCAAACTTTTTAATTCAAAAAATACCACTGCATTCATGCACGCGAAACTATTTCTCAATGTAAACAGAAAAAAAGATTTGCATATAGTTGAAAAGACAATATCTGCCGTAACGTCCCATTATGTTTCTGAAAAAGGTCTATTTAATACACGCATACATCATGGAAGTAGAATAACAGGCTTGAGCACTAATTTTGAAAGTCATAATAGTTAATAAAAATTTTAAGTAGGGATCAGTTAGGAAAATTTCTTCTGAAATTTTTAATAATTTCTTCAAATACTACAAAATCAGCATCAAAATGGTACTAAATTGTGAAATTCTTTATTGCAACTAATTGTAACTGTAACATAGAAAGTTCTAAAGGCTGCAGAAACTTCTGCTTCCACTACATCCATGTCTGAATGCTTAAATTTCAGTTCAATTATGAAACTAATTTTAAAATTTATTTTGATATTTTTAATGAAGGATTTAAATATAAGCTTAGAAGATACATTTGTAAAGATTTTCATTTAAGGACGTTTAATCATCCTGATATTCAGGCTTAAATTATGTGATCAAACTCTATATACGAGACTAAACAACTTGGATAGATATGTAGCTAAAAGTTTAGAATTTAAGTGACTAAACAATCTGACTTTATAAGGCATCATCAAGTAGGCATTGCAATACTAGTATGCATTTATTGTTTAAAGTAATGTATATTGTATCATATTTTATGCTTTGGAAAAAGAGGTGAATGTTATTCTTTTCATCTTCTAATGGAGCTTAATGAGTTTTATCGTTTTAATGTGTGTTTGAATATGTTATCTAAAACCTGTTATATATATCACAATTAATAATTATGTAGTTAATAGTACTTCACTTATTTTTATTAACATAGCAAAAAACATTGAATTATTCTTTAAGTCATTGTCTCTTATGAAAATTTTTAAAAGAGTCATTATTAAAAATGATTCATTTAAAATGGACTCACCCAAAAACTAAATCTTGCTAGATTGACCTTGCCGTAGCATTTTTGAAACACTTCTTCGTCTTAACTTTTATCTTTGCACATACACCCTCGATATTTGCACCGTATTTGAAAATATCAAACTATTGTACATATATTTGAACATATATATGTGCAATTATGTGTATTGAATTTTTCTGAACATAATTCAGAGTCAAAGAAGAGAGCAAGAAAAAAAATTTGCTTTTTATTTTGCAATATTTTAAGTCATTGTCTCTTATGAAAATTTTTAAAAGAGTCATTATTAAAAATGATTCATTTCAAATGGACCCACCCAAAAACTAAATCTTGCTAGACTGACCTTGCCGTAGTATTTTTGAAACACTTCTTCGTCTTAACTTTTATCTTTGCACATACACCCTCGATATTTGCACCGTATTTGAAAATATCAAACTATTGTACACATATTTGAACATATATATGTGCAATTATGTGTATTGAATTTTTCTGAACATACTTCAGAGTCAAAGAAGAGATCAAGAAAAAAAAATTGCTTTTTATTTTGCAATATTTGTGATAATTATTACTTTTTTTAAAAAAATGCTAAGATATTTTGTAATTGTAGAAACTAATCACAATTTAAGATAGTTATAATACCGGTTAATAATTAGCACACATGCCCAAAGGCAAACATTTCACAGAAAAGAGAAATGCTGTGTTTACATAAATCTAATATGTCTAACATTGTTCTATCTAAATTTCATGACTATTACACACAAATAAATATCGTAAAAATTCGAGTCAATATATAATCTATAGAATAAATATAGATGATTTTATCATGATTTAGGACCCTAATGGACTGCATTAACCAAGCATTGTTCGATATCTAAAATTCATAATTGATTTAAAACTCCCAATTGCTTCAAAATCGAATTATCAATTTATTCATATTCTCTAGGTGTAGTTCATTTCTCTGACGCTCACAATACAAGAGAGATTTGAAATAATTAACGATCGAAAATTGGAGATAAAAATGTATAAATAATATACAGTGTGAATTATTTTCTTAAACAATACTGAGTAATTTTGAGCATATTTTCTGTTTTTGGTGGTTATTTACTTATATATATTTAAATAACTAGGTGAAACTAAGTAAGGAAAGAGGAAAATATTTATTAAAACTGCTTAGTAAAGCTTTGCAATATATTTAATAATATACAGTCGTGGGAAAAAAAGTAAACACCCCCTACTAACTCCTCAATAATCTATCGTAGAAGAAATTTACTGGTACCGAACGATTGGAAATAAAGTCTACTTTTAAATGGTGTATATAAAATTTGCTTAGGGGGCCATCTACATATTAATACGAACACAAACTTCATTTTTTCCAATTGCAATACCCAATTTTAACAGGATATTTCAAATCTTCGGTTCAAACTATGCCTAGACACCAAATTTCAAGACATTTGAATGATAAGATTTTGAATTATAAACATTCAAAATTTAGTGCTTTTAATGTTAAATTACATTTTCATATTTTCAGTAATATCTCAATAATATTTCAATAATATAAATTATACTTCTAATATGTTATTTTTTTGTGCAGCAATAATACTAAAATACCCAAACATAAATACGTTTAGTTTGCAATTTTTATAATTTTATGATATGAATTATGAATTATGAAATTAATATTCGAAAAAAATATCAATTGCAACCTACAATTTTTTGTATGGATTTAGATTTATTAAGTCATGGTTTATGGAAATCCAAAATTTCACATTTTTCTTCCAACTAGCTTTCAAATTATGCTTAAAAAGCTTTAAAATGATTATTTAAGGGGCCGTCTATGATAGAAGTGACTAGATATTTTGAAATTTCTTATGCTATCCTGTAATCTAGCAGTGCGCTTAAGATGCCTTGATCAAGAAGGGAGCTCTCTCCCTCAACAATCGAGTACCGAACTTCAATTTGGATACAGCCCCTAAAATACGCTCGTTTTAAAATAATTAATTTATCCGAAACTCATCGCAGAAATTGCATAAAAATTTGTTTTTAGGCTAATTGAAGGATGTAGAGTTCATTTATGATGTCATAATTGTGTACTGCTATTGAAAAAAACAAAGTTATGGTTCGTTTTAATATGTAGATGGGCCCCTAGGTAAATTCTGTATGCATCATTTAAAAGTAGACTTTATTACTAATCATGTGGTATCAGTCACTTTCTTCTACGATAATTTTTTGCAGAGTTAGTATGGGATGTTTACTTTTTTTTTTTCACGACTGTACCTCTTAGATCACGAATTTGATAATGAATATCAGAACTAGAATACTGTAAACTTCATTATAATTAAAAAATTGCACTCTCAAAAATGCATTGTTCACACAAGAACTTCGATTACTTTAAATCTATCTTCTACTATCTATATTATAAAGGACATCTATATTACAAAGGATAAATATGTCTGTGCGTAATGCTGACGTCTTTTTCACGGTGTTAACAGCAGAAGATTAAATTTAACTTTTACTAACTTTTATTGCAATTTTTAAATTTTTAAATACCTCACATTTTCAATTTTTATACCGTCGAATATCAAAAAAATGTCCTTTCAAACGCAATTTGTTGGAAAACTACATCGAATTTGTTTCAAAACTATATCGACATTTACTCAATTTTTATTATTTCCTAAATAGTGTTCAACCATGTTATTTTTTCAAATCTATCTCTGTCATGTGCACTCGATTACGAAAGAAAAATACATTTGCACTTAAATTAATATAAATAGCTCATCATTTGTTTCCCGCTTAATTTCCATAACGAAATTAAAGTATTCATCAATCAATGAACGAAAAAATGAAATATAAATTAAACGCAAATTTAAGACATGCAATCGAAATTAGCGCTTATATTACTGAATTGAACAGAATTAAAAAAGGGGGTTTGTAAATAGCGATTTTTTGGCCGACTCCTAAGTCCTTACGCGCGGTCAAATATCACTTTTAATACGTTTGAGAACTTTATTTGATCGCATTATTTATATTTTTCATATAAATATCATTTTTATCGTTGCTAGTGGGCATTCTGAAAACAACCTATTAGGGTAATTACAGAAGAGATAGACTACGCTTTTTTTTCGGTCTCTAGCGGCCGCATATTTACATATATTTTAGTTTTCACAGTATATGTGCATAGTTTATGGTGTTTCTTAAAAAAGTCCTAATTCTGATGTTCATATCTTTAAAGGAATTTCTATTATATAATTTTTAAGCTTTTACTATGTGGTCTATCCAGGGTTCTCGCTGTCGCTCGCCGTTGCGCCAAATCACGACAAAATGTTTCATTTGGCGAGTAAACGAACTATTAGACTCGCCAAATTGCGAGTGCTCAATTTTTGCTCATTTTTTTGTGTGTATGTGTGTGTGTGTATCAGTACAGGCGACACTCTTATTTACATTACTGATAGATTGGTGTCACTTATCATGTTCAATCGGATCGTACAATTTACAATATTTTTAGAGATACTAACCCAACACCAATTCAATTTAGCTTCAGCCAAAGCTACAGTAAGCACAATGTCATTTCATTATGTTTTAATGTGCCCTGGCAACAGTGCAATTTTAAAATAGCCTTTGAGGTGTGGGCTTCAATGAAAAGTCGAAAAATTCTAGAAAAATGAAGTTTTGACACATTTTGTTGGTTATATTTTGAATTTTTCAGAATTCATTGAATGTAATACATTCAGATCCAAAGTTAACTGGGATTGGAAGATTTATTTCATAACATTTTATGGAGTTAAATCAGATTTTAAAATTTTTTCTTGATTGGGCAAGATATTAGGAATACAGTTTTTTTTCTGTTTTTTTCTCTTTTTTTCTGTAGCGGATAATTAAATTTAGATGAATAACTGATCTATGAACAATTTCAAAAACTTAGGTTATTTTAGAACATACTGAAAAAAGGGGGTACGTTAAAGGGTTAAAGATCTAATTTTCATTGTTTCACAACGAATTTATTTTGCTAATTTTTTTTTCATTTGGCAAATATTTTTTACTTCTGAATAGCCAAAATGCTAACGTTCGTAAAAAGTCAGTGAGAACCCTGGGTCCATTTCACCCGGAGTAGTCCAAGTGAGGTGGACCAATGGTAAAAATGATGGTAAGAAGAAATGGTAACACTTTTTCAATAAATCTGATGATTTGCAGAGATGCACTACTCTTTACGCATTAAATAATCTTAGTTATTCTTGTAAATCATGGTTTTTATTTCAATTTTAATACGCCTTAAAACACTTTTCCACATTACTAGACTGGTTCATATTACTCAAAAAATGTTATTTTTTTAAAGAATCTAAATATTCAAATTTTTTTTCTTCCAATTTAAACGCATTAAAAATGTGTTAAAAAATATTCAAAGTTTGTACTTTACTAAATTTAATGTACTTAAAAAGTTTCAAGCTGACGTACAAATCAAAATGCAAATGGTATTCCGTAATACCCGAATTTTCTCAACATAAGAAGTGAAATCTCTCCGTATAAAAATCAGATACAAGATCTTTACAAAGAAAAATTTCATAGCAGCTATACATGCTTACCTGTTTTTCTGAAAGCACATCCTTGATTATAATTGGAATAATCTTTATCAAGAATACACCCAAAAATCCAAAAGGTGAGTAAAGTTACAAAGAGTAATTCAGAGTTCTGCTTTTTAACAGAAAGATGCAGTTAAAAATCCTGTACTATTGTATGAAATACTGCATTTTTTAATAAATTTATATGCTTTTTTTTTGTATTAAAAATTTAAATTTCATGATATATTCATGACATAGCATTTGATGACTTGCATTTCACTTATTAAAAGTATTTTAATAATAAACCCTAATTATTTCTCCAATTCATGTATAAATAGCTCGAAATCCTTTGAGCATTCTAAACAATAAATTATCAAACAATCATTAAGATTAAATTTTATAAACAGTTGTTTCTGAATATACTAAAAATTCTTTAAAATCTTTTTTTTAATGTACACGTATTAAATTGAAATGTTTTAGAGACTATTTCAAGAGATGGCAGAAATTTCTGAAACAAATAGCGGGATATTTAGTAATTTATTGTTACATTTGAGTCCATTTCCTTCCGTAGATTAATGCTTAATAGCTTACTCTTATGCTGTGATTATTCATTACCAGAAAATGTAGGAAACACAAAAATATTCAATTTTTTAATCACAATCAAGCTTATAAAGAGATGTAAACAAAGGCAAATAAAGAGGATAATTTGATGTACACATTGTTTTAACGGAACATTAAATTTTTATTTTACAACTAGTATTTTTACTCTAAAATTATTATAACTTTGAATGTGGGATCAGATGTAAATAAAATATTTTACAAGGTACACTGAGGTTTATAGGCTTACATTATATCGAATAATTATAAACCTCTGAATACAACTTCAAAAAATATTCCCTGTGAGTGTTTTAAACGATTAAAATTTTAGGTGCATTATGATTTTTTTTTTTAATCTCCCTTTACTTTTTTTATAACCCTTTCATGTACCGACTTTTTTAAAGAAAAATTATATAAAATATATACACAAACAGAATCCGGACTAAAAATATTTCATATAAAATTGCAAAATGAACAATGAAACTAAGAAAGGAAAATTAATAAAGTTGAGTGTTTTTATAAGTAAATCGCCTATTGAAACTTAACAAGTATTTTTATTTGAAATAATTTTATTAAAGAAAATATATAAAAGTATCACTGTTAATTTATTTTGGTTTTCAGGAGGTAAACGTAGGGAGCAAACTTCAAGATGATAACTTTTGTGTCGGAAAAAAGAGAACACGAAGAAAGGAGTTAATGAATAAAGTGCAATCATGGAATAATATAAAATAATTTACTTTCTTTCTTTCTACAAGATGACCCGACCCCGCTTGGTTTCCCCAGCTGAACAAGTTTGATACTTGGTATCGGGGCGGGTGACCGCCTTATCGCCACCTAATGGCAATAAGTCTGACGGGCGCCTAGTTCGTCTTCTTATCAGCAGCGCCTAATGCTTAGTTATGTACTTCTTTATATCGGTTACTTAACATTTATAACTTATTGTTTGATACCTGCACATCGATACTCAAGTTGATTTCGTAATTAAGAACCTTGATCAGATGTCGAGACCTTCATCTGAAAGACACCTCCAGAGGTTATATTCACAGGTAACTTGGAGGAATTTGCACCCACGACGGATTTTACAAGCACCAGGCGCCATTAGCGTACATGGCGGATTTTAGCTGACAGTAAACCTTGTTCCCGCGACCTTTCATTTACCAGTTCAATGCTGTGCCAGCTGGCTACCGCTGCCCGATTCGATTGGAATAACCTAGCCTGAAGTTTTTTAACCCTAATTTTTGGTACAGACTTGTCAAACGAAATTGGTAATTTTGGTGAGGGGAGGAAGCAAAGAATGAGACGCCGCAGATAGACAAGTTGCATAGTGAGTTTATTGTTGGGCCGAAATGCTAGGCAAGCTCAACGTAGCAGGAAGGACGAGACTCCGCATATCTACCGCACACAACCGGTTCCGTAGGCTGTCCCATTGGAGCGGGTCCGGTAGCTCTTGCTGGCTAAGCCTATGCGCACCTAAAAAAAAGGGGGGGGGGGAGACAAAAAAAAGAAAGAAGAGAAAGAAAGAAAAAAGAAAAAAATATTTGTAAGAAAGGGTGGTTTTACATATTAAATTACTTTAAACTTATAAATAATTGGCTTGAAATTAGCTTGGAAAAGCTGTAACTAGAAAAAAAAATGTTTACATTTTTTTTTTTTTTTTAATTTTTACGACAGTTTCCGATAATCTTTATGACATTTCTGAGACTAGTGAATGTGTTAAAATTGTACGCATATCGAGGAATTTCGACATTCTGTCTCATCATAATGTATTTTCTATCAAAAAATCCAATAACATAATAACGTTTTTAATTTACTATTTAAAGCATGTCATTCTTTGAAAAATTCCTGTGAAAATTCAGTAGTGTAAAACTTGATATTGTTGGATTAAATATATGTTGAATTTATGATTTATTTTATATTATTTTATTATTTATTTATTAATGAAGTTTTAATTTTATTATGGAAAATTAGCCTGAGACAAATGCTGAATTTTCTATGCTACTTTAAGTGCAAATCAGTTATTATTTTTCCGTAATAGAGCTTACACGTGATAGAGATAGATTTTTAAAAAACTACATTTGGTTTTTTTTTTTTTAAATACACAATGAATGAGTGAGTTGCGATACAGTTTTCAAAAGGACTTCATTTAAATGTACAATTTTCCCGTAATCGACGATGTAAAAATTAAAATCGTGGGATCTTTAGAAGTTTTAAAAAATTGCAGAATACAGAATTGTAAACTGAAATTTAACCGCCAGGTGTTGCCAATCTTCATTTGACGTCAGAGTTTCGCACTGGCACTTGTTTCCTTTTATTATACAGATTTCCTATTCAATATTAATTTTAATTATTACACATTTATTATTTAGATTAACAGAATAATCTTTAAAAAAAATTTCATATTATAAACAATATTGCATTAGAACAAAATAAAATGTGCTGCTAAAAATGTATTCTATTAACAATTGATTTTTTAAAGTAATCAATTATTCTAATTAATTTCTTATACAATTTTTGCTCAAACAAAATTTCAAAAAATAAATGTATCTCTTTTTTTCTTCCTTTTTTTGTGCGTGTGTGTCTTAGAATCTAATACAACTCAGAAAAAACAAAACCGGATATATACACTGCTCAAAACAATTAGGGGAGCACATGATTTTAACGAAATTACGCAAATATTTACACCGATAAGTAACGTAAAATAAAACATCCATAATTTAAAGTGTTGTAAAAAACAGATAAAGAAAACTTCACATGTAAATTAAAGTTTATGACGTCAAAAACTAGAAAAAGGAGTTAAGTGCAGAAATCGGGATTTTGCAGAAACGTCTGTTTCACTGCCTAGGTTGTAAAATTCAATTGCTCAGCTTGTGTTTTGAGAGAATGTGGCTTAAAATGTCACAACAACATTATTTACCGCAATCCCTGACTTGGCGTGTTATCTGGACATTTGAATTTGGGGAAACACAACGAAATGTAGTGGACGCTGTTGCAGTCTCAAGAAGTGTCCATGAAAGGCTGTGGAATCGACTCCAAGACACATGGAATGGTAATCATCGACAAGTGCAAGGTCGAAAATGTGCTAACACATAAACTGGTGACCTATATATCCTGTTAACAGCTCGTCGAGACGGAACAGACAATGCTACTCAGCTGCAAACACAGTTGTTCTTGGCCACAGGACGAAGGGTGTCAAACAGTCCGAAATAGGCTTCATCAGGGTGGTCTCTATGCATGTAAGCCAATGGTCTGTATTCCGTTCACCTCAAGCCACTGTGCGGCTCAAAGAAGTTGAGGATCTGAACATCGAGTTTGGAGGCAACGTTGTTGGAGTCAAATTCTGTTTACAGACGAGTCCCGATTCAGTCTGGATGTGACATTTGATGTGTTTTGGCATGGAGAAAAAGAGGCGCTCAAAATAATCCCACATTCGTTCGTGAAAGATCACATTACAGACGAGGTGGGTTGATGCTTTTGGCTGGAATCAACATACGTGGACGTACGGGCCTGCATATCATTCGGAATGGCAATTTGACGATGCGAAGTTATATAGACGAGATACTGAGATCTCATGTCGTATTTTATGCTGCAGAAATTAATGATTTCTTTTTTTCCATGAATGATAATGCCAGACTTTATAAAGTTCGTCTTGCGGAAAACATGCTTGAAGTTAAAACAATACAGCGTATGAAATGACCAGCATGCTCTCCTACCTAAATCCGATCGAGCATGTTTGGGACATACTCAGGCAATGCATTGCTGCGAGACCGAAGCCTCCTTTTACTGTCCGGGACTTGGAGATTGCAATTCTTGAGCAGTGGAACAGTATTCCCCAAAGTCTTATCGATAACCCCATCGCATCCATGGAAAACAGGTGTGCAGCAGTCTTAGCTGTTCAAAGAGACCACACGCCAAATTAAAAATCTTGCATCATTTCTAAACAATACTTTTTTTATCATTTATATGAAAACAAATTGTTGCCCTAAACCATCTTTTCAAAGAATAAAAGCTCCCTTACAACTTTTTGTGCGTCTTTTTTTTCTGTATTGCGCATTGATACACGTGTACTATCCATTTTATGCCCATACATGGATGTATTGCACTGTTCCCTTCAATTTTTTGCTTGCTCCCCCAATTTTTTTGAGCAGTGTATATTATAAGTTTGATAGCTTAAATATTGAAAAAATATATATATCACTAGAAAACAGGAATTCTGCTTTTTCAGAATTTAGTGTTGCCCTCGATGAAAAAAAAATATAATGTATATGTAAATAGTACAAAACATATTTCAATTTTAAGACTTAAAGCACACACATTTATTTTATGTAAAATGACGTCATTCGCATCCGTTTAAGAATTCCACATTTACGATCCACTCTTAAACATCTACAGTAAAGCATGCATAGGATGTCACTATCGTAAAACAATACACAAATGCAGCAAAAAGAAGCCGTAAACAAAAAAAGGCTATGTAATGTTTCATAGGCCTTCATTTGCTTGTAACATTAATATAGACGATTTCAGTCATGACGTTTTGGTTGGAAACTGACTCCAAAAAACGGTTGCTATGTTATATTTTCTATTTTGTTTGTGTACGCAACTATATCTTATATTTATATCTCACATCTAGGTGTTTTAATACTTCATATGTACTGGTAACATTTTCCATGATTTATATTTAAAAAGAAATGACGCATAGCAACCGTTTGTTTGGAGTCAGTTTCCAACCGAAACATCATAACTGACGTCACACGGAAAGCATCTATAGATACTTAAAAGTAAATATAGTTTATAATAGCTCCATGTTTTAACAGAAATTATTTGTTTATATTTTTTCAAAATTGCACGTATTTTAATTACGTTTTCTTTCGGTTGTATGAGAAAATGGCAACAAAAAGATATAATTGCTATTATTCAACTATTTTCCCTTTATTTTCTACATAAATGGAGTACTTGAGTTGCCAAAATTAAACAAATGGTGCTAAAAACTACAAAAAAAATTAATATTTCAAAAATCAATGGAGATACAGTTTTCAAACAAATTGCATTTAAAAGTGCTTTTCTTTTTCAATACGACGGTATAAAAACTGAAAATGTGCGATGCTTAGAAATTTAAAAAATTAGTATAGCGCATTTTATCATACAATGATACATTTGCTTTATTTATTGCTAGCTTCTGTAAGGTAACATTATTTTTTGGCGACAAAATAAGCAGGGAGAAAGAAATAGTATACCGTGCCGGGGGCTTATAAATTGTAGCATAAGATCAAACATGTCGGAATAAAATTAATCCATTTTATGGCTTACTCCTGAAAATGTCTTCTAAATTCATAAATTTAGCTAGTTTGCACAGAATGACAAGTGCCTAATAAATTCTCTTTGAATTTAGGAGTTTAACACTTAAAATACATCATTCTCCACATGTTTCTCACAGACACTCTAGACAGTTGTTGAAGTTAAGGTATAAATTAATAAAAAGTATAAATTAATTTGTACTTTTTGTTTTTTTTTAATATAAAGTATAAATTAATTTGTACTCTTTCTATTGTAACATACGATAGAAAATAAGTGGGAATTCATGAGACAAGCAAATGAGGTTCGTACTCCAATGATTTTTTTTTCTGTTTTGAGAACCGTTCCTTAAACTGCTTTTTTATCATTTTTGCGTATTCAGCATTTAAAATCTTTACCTAGGTTTTAAAATTTTTCTTGATTTTTCTTAGATTTCCATGTATATTTACTTTAAATAAGTAAAATACCTTTTTTTAATTAAATAACGGATGTTATAATTAATTGAAAAAATTCAAAAATGTGGAAATTTGAAAATCTAAATTGTTAAAAAATAATCATTAAAAAAAACACTAATGCATATGCTAGAGTATAAGCAGATCTTTTTATAAACTATTATCAGCACCAATAATAATTAATGTAACTTTTATCAAAACATACAAATTTAATTATATATTTTTATAAGCAGTATTTAATCGGTTTAGTTGATGCAAACTTACATTAGTACCCTTCTCTCAAGACATTATTTTTTCGATCCAGTATCAATAACTATAAACAAATACGCTAAAAATCAATGTTCGGAAATATAAAATTGTACACGTAAAGTTACATAATTGAAAGAATATGTTTTCTGAGATAGAGTAAGTATTTCTGTAGCTGGGCACAATGATATAAAATCCTTTATAAATAAATATTTTTGGTTTCCAAATGAAATATAATATATTTCGACAGCTAAGAATCCTTTCACCAATCAGCAGCCAACAACAATAACTGGTGGATATATTTTCGAATTTATTTTCTGCCTTTTTTTCTAGTATAAAAAATGACTGACAGTAAAATTTAAGTGGCGGACTACAGGTGTTTTTACCATATTAATACATGTGAGTCAGAACAATACTTCCTAAAATGTCTTTAAAAGATCATTTAAATATTTTTAGCAATTTTCGAATGTCAAGAAATATTTTACACATGCCATAATTGAACCCTACTGTTTAAAGAATATTCGGGTAATCTGTAATGAAAGAATTCAGATGGTAATATTAGGATTTCCGTCAAAAGTTCTTAAAGTTTTTTTGCCGATACAAATAACTATTATTTTATTCTGAAATTAATAACTTTTAAGCAGTATTATTCAGAAGGACCTCCACGAACCTCCACGAAGCTGTAGAGAATGATACAGATTTTATTTACAGAATGATGTATGAAAAACTACAATTTCGACAGGTGTTGTTTAGACAGGTCTACCAGACAACATATAATTAATTTTTCAGACAGAAATTCGGTCGATAAGTTAATGCCAGAATGCTTTAAATCTGGCAGTGAAAGTGCCTGTAAGAAGATTGGTTTATCGGTTAAAAAACTATGTTGCCTTCGTGTCATTTTAGCAAGCTTGAAAATTGTAACATATTACTTTTTCGCTGCCAGATTTAAAACGGTCTGTCTTTAACATATCAATCTAATTTGTGTCTGGCAAATTAATTATAGGTTGTCTGGTCGTCAAAGATTAACATGGTAGAATTTTCAAGTTTGCTAAAATGATTATTTAACCAATAAACCACTCTTGTAACATGCTCTTTCACTGCCAGATTTAAAGCCCTGTGGCATCAAGTTATCAACCGAATTTCTGTCAGGAAAATTAATTATTGGTTGTCTGGTATCAAAAGAGTAATATATTACAATATTCAAACTTTCTACAATGACGTAAAGATGACACATTTTAACACTTTCTAACAAAATTGAAAAGTGTTTATGCATTCGGTATGTATGTCCGTCTGGCCTTACTGTTCACGCTCTAACACCCGTAATAATACTCGGATTTTCATGCAATTGATAAACATTATTTAGGGTCACTGTTACGTAACAACATACTTTCCCATTAATTTAACAATATTAAATATATTAACCATTATTTATGTAATTAATAAAAATTTAATCAATTCAAAAACTTTATTTATCTTTCCAAATAACAATTTAAAATATCTATATTACGTTAATATTTCTAACTACAAAAGTTTGATTCTAATATCTATTAAATAATTTATTTATCAGTGATTTCTAGATTGTTTACAAAAAGTTCTAAGTCTTTAATATTAACCATTTAAAAATTCTTAAATATTCATTAAATTCATTGCAAAATATATTTATTCGATTTAAATAATTATTTACTTTCAGCAGACAAAATTTCATCTATTTTGATGCAATAGATCGCGAGTAATCCGAATCTTAAGTTTTATTTATTTTTGCTTCTTTTAAATACGCGCGCCATCCATTTTAAGAGGCACTGAAAGTCGCCATGTTTTCGTTTCTTTACCGATTTCAAAGCACATCGCTACGTCTCAAAAGATGCCATTTTTTGCTCGGGGGAGAGGCGTTCTCATGACGAGTTCAGTGACCGCGCCGCGCGCTGGAATTGTTTTTGGGGAACACTGATTGGTTCTCTTAATTTTTAGCGTCCTTTTCGAAAGAGACTACGGGGATGATTCTCTCTCTTCGTCTTCACGTTGGGAACTGGTAGGAGAAGGATGTGTTTCTCCGAGGCACTGTGTTCTTGAAATCAGTGTTCCGGCAGATTCACGATGTTCCAACCAAAATCTAAAGATTGTATTTTGCATCATTGTATCAAAAAGGGGCGTCATTCATTTCTCATTTATTGAGATATACACAAGAATACTGAAACTGAGGAAGCGATGAATAATATCCAGAATGGATTGCGGCTAAACGGGCCAATATTCACCTTCAGAGCATCTTATGGGCCACTCATCAGATATTCTCAGCTTTTAGAACAGATCTATGGCCATATTCTAAAGTTGTGATACTAAATGTGAATACTCCCACTCCCGATCGGTGCTTGGGAAGATGTGCCAATGATGTATCTACAAAAGTCAGTAATATTTTTCCTTTCCTATCGATTGTTTCGTCACTATGTAGAAAGTTTATTTCCACGTGGAAAAACTTTTATATGAACGGATATTCTTCATTAAAAATGAACAATCGTGATTAAGTACTTCCAGCTTCTCATCAACGATTTAAACAAATGAAAGTTCTGTCTCAGTAAATCTAAAATGATGCGACCATTCCCCTCAAGAAATTCGATTATTTAATCAACATTTTTCTCCGTGATCCGCGGTGCGGTTTATCCGCAAAGGGATTTTTTTTTTTTATTCAAGCCAACAGCAAGGAAAATACAATAACCCCTACTAATAAATATAAACAGAAAAAATTCATGTATTCGAAAGTAATAGAAGACTATTTCTAGATTCGGTTGCCTTGTTTGAACTATCAGATATAAAGTCTTTATGTCTTTTCTTGATTTTATTAGTCAAATGTAAACTCATCAATTAAAATATTTAAAAATTAAATAACACCATTATGATAAATTATAGGATAGCATATCAAGAATAGCTTCATTCTCGAAATATAAAATTATTCCATACTAAAAGAAAAACAATAGTTTACAATTTAGAATAAAGAAAAAGAGTTTCCAAAGCAAGAAGCAAAAACAAGTCATTGATTTTTAAAAAAAGGTGTAACTCAACTCTTTTTGTACAGTGTGTATGGCATTGTTTCTTATTTACTGTTCCTTATTTTAGTGATTTAGACGTAAAGCAAAGGTTTCTGCTTTACTGTGCATATGTATGTATTTTAAACGTTTTATTATGTTTTTTGTATACTAAAAAATGGATTGTATGTTGAATTTTCTTTTTTTTCATGTTTGCACCCTATTTTCAGTCTTTTTCGAATTATCCGCGATTTTTGTTATCCGTGGCGGCTTTGCCACTCAATTCCGCGGATAATCGGGGCTGTACTGCATGTGGGATTAATAGTTCATTTACAGAGGCACTGAAGGGCCTGATGGTACCCCCCGATGTTTGCTTTTCCCTCCTTAGATCACAGATGTCTGTCAACGAAGTGATGATTTTCTAAAATTAAGAAAATCATTGCGTCACTGTGAGTTATATTTAACCCTGGTGCTCCCAACTCGAGAATGCAGCTATGGAACTAGTTTTCGTCGTTGCTCCACTCGAGTTTCCAAATTATTTTATTCTTATCATGCTTTATTTAATCGTAACTTTATGTTTTTTTGCACTTTCGATGGAGGTTTAACAGGGGTTGCGACCCACTGTAAGTACTCCTTAAGCACCTGCGTTGACTTGACTCGATACTTTGTAGTCAATGGAAAAAATCGTTTGCTGTGTATTTTAATAATACTATGCTATTTCAAATGTATTGAAATTGATATAAATCACCGAATTTCACTACAAAATTATTATTATACAAAGGCAATACAATATATAAGGCAATACAATATATACAGGGCTGATCAAATAATTCGGATAATTTCCCGATTGTAGACGGGAACAGCTGAAATTGGGTTTTCAAATGTGTTATGCGTATGGTTGAATTAGACATAATATTTTAACATATTAAATGGTACAATTTTGAATCATTACTTGGAATGCAATGGAAAGCGTTTCATAATCTATGCTTGACGTATGAGTTTTTCTTTTTTGTTTTCCTATAAATCGGGATCTAGCAGAGTCTTAACAACGTTGGAAACGTCTAGCAATAACGGATTAATATCACGAATTGTTAGTAGAAACAGATGTTATAAACAAAAATCATTCCATAATGACGTAATTTTGTATTCTTTTCACCTGCATAACCCCTACTCTCACAAGCAAACGCAACGTCTCCCACCAACCAGACTTTCCACATGCGTACTATACCATAAAACGGAATGGCATATAGAAAACTTTTCCTTGTCAAAAACACGTTTTTTTTTTTTTTTTTTTTTTTTTTTTTTTTGACGTAGCTAAATCTTAAACAGTATGTTTTTTCTCATTTTGCAACACTTCACGGGTTTTTTTTGTAGATTTCTTTTACTAAAAACGGTGATTTTTCCATCGGTTTTTGTGCAAATAGCACAAATAAATTTTTACTTTACATGCTTAATATATAAGTAACGCGCATTATAGAAAAAGTAAATTATCATGGAAGACGGTAGTATTCCGAGTGACGCAGCCTTAAGCCTAAAATCGTATCGTATCATATCGTAGAATTCGTAGATGGCGGAACTCATATATACAGCTAACTCGACATCAAAGAAAATGCGAAAAGCCGCCTATTAATAACTCAGCAAATATAGGTCCTATTGTTCTGATTTTCTTAAAACAGTTTTATATCTGCAGTCTAATCCTATTCTGAATTTTTTACAATTCTACGTGCAGTATATTTTCAGATCTGTAAACCCATTTTGAAAGCAATTTCGATGGTGTAAGTTTGTCTTTTTTTTTTCTCCGAAACGGTCTAGATTTTTTTTAAAACATTAATATATAAAATGAATCTGTTTTTGATGAAGTGGATAACACTAACCTAGTATCTAGGAAAACTCTTAATTTTTATATAATCCGCATGAAAAATTGGACTTCTTAGGATCGCGGATTACATGTTATTCTATGGGCTAGCAGACAGAACGTTGCACATCGGTTTTGCGCGATTAAGGTCACAGTTAAAAATCTGAATATTGGCAATAAATCTTTTTTTAAATTACAAAAACAGTTTATTATGTGCTTTAAAATACTTAGACTGATTTTTTTAAATGGAACAGTATTTTGTAATTATATGTATTTTATTTCATTGTTATTCATAGTAAGTAAACATTTATTAAGGAGAAAATATTTCACATTTAAAAAAAAATTCTCGTATCGAAATTCGATATTTATCGCAAATTCTCGTATCGAAATGAAAATTCATCGCGTTCGCCATAAGACTTCGCCATGTATCACTACGCGATACGCGAAGTTGATTGAAGAAATAAGAAATATCAAAGATCTTGAAATGGTATTCCAAGGGGAGAAAGTGAGTACAATTTCTAATTATCCAGACAGCATTCTTTGCAACCGATCCATTCTAATTAGTATAATGTTCTGAATTGTTTTTATTTTCAACAATACTCATAACTGTTTTCCTTACAAAATAACGTTCATGTGTGGCATAGGTATTTCTTGTGATATGTGAGTGTAATACAAATAGATTACTAATTTAATTTTGTGTTTTGAGTCTTCTTTTAAAGAAATTAAACAAAATCTTTCATTTTTAAAGAACGCACAATTCAAATAAAAAGTATGAAGAAATCAAAATTAAGATTTCCAATCCCGTTTATAAAATGATTCATTTGCGAATCGTTTCTAATAACATTATAAACGAAAATTGACTTAAAATGACATCTTTTTCGAAATATGGGTATCTTTCGTTTATTTATTTATTTTTTTTATATATATAACTCTTTTCAGCTTCAAAAATTAAAGCATCGTAGTATTTTATTTTTATAAAATTAAACCTAAAGGGGAAAAAAAATTCTTATTTCCGTTTATCTCTGTAACAAAAGAAAAACAGAAGAAAAAACAACAACAACAAAAAAAAAACCCTGAAGCATTTTTTTTAGGCTGATTACAGCCATGGGTGCAAGACCTTCAGTCTCAGGACTGATTTCAGTCTTGGACATATTTTTGACTGATAGTAAATTCTACTTTATATACTTAAATTATCACGATTAGCTCAAAATGAACCATTTTATCTTGACTGGTTGTTTTGAGCTCCTAAAAGTAAAAATTTTCATCATGATACTTTTCCTTATTTAGTAATTAAAGTTTATAGATAAATAAGATACAACAGCTTTTTTGCAAAAGTAAGATACTTGTTTTTATTTAATTTTAAAGTTAATATGCTTAAAAGAAAGCTTTAAATAATTTACTTTTAAAAAATATAAAAGTAGCCAGCTCCCTTATATGGTATTTGTGGTAATGAAGTATTATTGTAAATAAGAACAATTCAGAACATGTTACTATTTAGAAAAGATTGGTTTCACAAAATTTCATTAGCAGCTGCATTGTAGCTGTCATGATAATTAGACTTTGTATAAACTAATAAAGTGAACCCAGTAACCATTTCAATTAATATATTAATCTTGCCTCGCATCTTAAATTAAATATTAAGTTTTTATTCTTCTTTCATTAAACCATCCACTATTCTTTAACATTCCGCGTATTCAGATTACAAAAACTCTTTTTATCAATTCCACCTGTACACTGGAGGGTTGCCGTATCACTTACAGAGTAGCACGTTTATCGCCTCGTTGTGCAATAGCATTTGAAAGATCACCACACTAACATAAAAAAAAGTAGCAATAAAAGAAAAACAAAATTAATCAGTTGATTGTAAAAAACCCGCTCCATTCTCGGTCGGGGGAGGAACATCACAAGAAAAAAAACCCTCGCGAAATTTGACAGTATGTCAGGGAGGGGGGAGGGGGGTGGGATCCAAAACTTCATCAAAATAGTTGTAACTTTTCTAATAAATATGTTACATATAACATATGGTAGTAATAATCGGTATATCTGATCAAAATACAAATAATTTTTTTAAATGCACTATTTAATGATTTTTTTATCCCTATTACTGTATTGGATTAATAGCAGTTTAAGAGCCATAATTTTATATTCTAAAATCATTAAAAGCACTCTGCAAGCAGTTCTTGTTCAATCACAAAAGTCTGCCACTTAAACATTTTAATGCAGAAAATGTAATGTATTTCTCATATGTAAACAATGAATTTTGCAGTTAAGAAGCTTAGGTATTTCACAAATATTGCTATTTCTTGGAACACTAAATTTGATGCATTATCGTTTTTAACACATTATTTTGGAGTAATGAAAACAATGTTATTATATTAAATTTTTTTGTAAATGGGTGTTATAATCAGTAGTAACTCATGACAGGTTTTTCTTGCAGCACTAAAATGCATGCCTTCCAAAAGTTTTTTTTTTTACTAAATTTTTGCTTTATTTAATGGAAGAATGTTCTGCCAAAAATAAGGCAAAGACTTCATTATTATTAAAAATAGTGAAAAAGGAATAAATTTGCCAACAATGCATTTAGTGTCCCCAAAACTGTCAGTAACGAGCTACCACTGTTTATAATTACAGTCGAACCTCGTTATCCCGACACTCTAATGTCCAGAAAAAAAGTGTCGTCATAAGCGTGTGTCGCGATAACCGGAGTTAGAGAAAAATAGGTTTATAAAAAGCTGTATTTTTAATTACTTTAAGACAATTTTAAATTCATAACTGTTCTTGCAGTATTAAGCAATACAACATTACTGTTAAACAAAATAAACACAAAAAAGAAAATTGAAAAGGATAAAAATCAGATTTATGATGACTGATTTTTTTATTGTTGCATGAAATATCGATGAATTAAGGTTTGCTTTAGCTAGATCCTACAATTATTTTTTCGATATTATGCAATGAATTGTAATCAATATTCGTTGTTTCAGAAATGTATGTTAGATAACTACTGAACGTTTCAATGCAATGCAATGCTTCCGTTTTAGTCGGATGAAAAACGCCGTGTGGCCACAAGAAAATCCGTCGGGATATCCGGAGTTGAAAATTATTCAACGACGTAAAATCCGGAGTTTATTTGCATTAAAATCATATACAGAAAATCGGGACTTTGAAAAACTGACGTGATAAACGGAGTGACGTGAAAACCGGGTGTCGGGAAAACGAGGCCCGACTGTATTTTGCCCACGCATATCTGGATCATGCTTTAAGGTAATTTAATAGTGTGTGATCTGTACCTATTATGTAAAATTTTATAATTTGCACAATTTCTGGTTCCAAGGAATGTAATTCAAAGCATGTATACGAGGTAAATTTAATGATGTATGAAATATGATCTAAATAATGCAAAATTCAATAATACACACAACTTCTCATCCCAAGGTGTGCTTTATAAAGATCTTCTACTATATTCATCTGTAGTTCAAGTTCACTCATCAAAAACCTTAAAGATTTCGTATCTGTGACTGCTCTGAAGAGGGCATTATTACAACTTTATAATTCTTAGGTGCGTTCGTAATTATATAAATACGTAGCACCTATAGTCGTCGTTCAGTCCGTCTGTCTGTCCGTCCGTCCGTCCGCATATAATAGAGCAAAAACTACCCAACCGAATGGTCTGAAATTTTAAATATATGATTGTTGTAAAATTTTGTCGATCTATTTCAAATTTTATGAAAATCGGATGCATAGTTAAATTACAGGGACAGTCAAAAGTTTTCCGTTACATTACGGCCAATGGGAAAAATTATTGCACGTGCATTTTAATGATGTTAAAGCTTTCCGAATGGTCTCAAATTTTAAACATATAATTATTGCGACATTTTGTCGAGCCATTTCAAATTTTATGAAAATCGGATGTATAGTTTAATTACAGGGACAGTCAAAAGTTTTTCTTTACATTAAAGCCAATGGAAAAATTATTGCAAGTGCATTTTAATGATGTTACATCTTTCCGAATGGGCTGAAATTTTAAATATATAATTGCTGCAAAATTTTGTCGAGCCATTTCAAATTTCACGAAAATCGGATGTATAGCTTAATTACAGGGACAGTCAAAAGTTTTCCGTTACATTAAGGGGAATGGGAAAAAATTATTGCAAGTGCATTTTAATGATGTTACAGACTATGCACTTATGAATTGCAAATAAATACACATTCAGTACAATATGGGGTGCAAAAAATAATTATAAAACTAGTTATAGTACGAACGCACCTCATTTGCCACGTTTGACGAGCAATTTCCAACTTGTTTCATTTTGTAGCTCAAATTGCTCAGCTTAGAATTTACCAATCCAAACATTGCCATCTTGATTTTTTTCCACTGTCTTTATTTACCTCAGAAGGGATTAAGATTTTTTTATTTTGTAAATCCTAAAGGTTATAATAGCAAAAAAGCATCTTTAAGCCCTTGGGGATGAGCGACCGGTATACTTAGCCACTTAAGGTGTTCAGAATCCTTCATTATTCTCACCACTTATTTTTAATTGTAAAGTTTACCTTCTTTAATCGGAGCATTTCTGTGATTCAATTACAGAAAATTTTCTGCTTTTAAAAACCTGTAGTAAAAGGTTAAAAATTAACCAAAGGGCTCTTGTCGCGAAGGGGTTAAATATTTTGAATTACAGTGAACTTTAATAACCCTTGGCTTTAATTGCCAGTACTCTTCCAATTGAGCTATCTGTACGACAGCCCAGCCAACACATTATTCGCTCAGAACAACTATTATCATGACATCAATTGATTGTGTGAAAAATAATTTAAAGTGTACATGGTTATACGTATATTTTTTATTATTAAGCAACAGACTTTGCAGATCCGTTTTTCTCAAAAGCTTTAAAGATTGAAATCTCTAGGCTGGAGTGGGAAAGTGGTAATTTTGAGGAATGGGAGGATAATTTATATAGAAGAATTTTCTGTATAAAAATAAAGATTTAAATTATTTTAATGCTGGGGAGTAGGGGGAGGGAGAAAAGGTGAAATGTACAGTCGCGGAAAAGAAAAAAGTAAACACCCTCTTACTAACTCCTTAATAAATTATTATCGTAGACGAAAGTTATTTGTACCGAACGATTGGAAATAAAGTGTATTTTTAAATGATGTATATAAAATTTGCTTAGGGGGCCATCTACATATTAAAACAAATCCAAACTTCATTTTTTTCAATGGCAATACCCAATTTTAACGAGATATTTCAAATCTTCGGTTCAAACTATGCCTAGGCACCAAATTTCAAGTCATTTGAATAATAAGTTTTTGAATTATAAACATTCAAAATATAGTGCTTCTAATGTTGAATTCCTGAAATTATGCTCCTAATGTGCTAATTTTTTGTGTAGCAGTAATACTAATATACTTAAACATAAATACGTTGAATTTGCAATTTTTATAATTTTATGATATGAATTATGAAATTAATATTCGAAAAAATTATGAATTGCAGCCTACAATTTTTTTGATGAATTTAGATTTATTAAGTCCTGCTTTCTGGAAATTCAAAATTTCACATTTTTTTTTCCAAATAGTTTTAAAATTGTGCTTAAAAAACGGCAAAATGATGGTTTAAGGGGCCGTCTATGATAGAAGTGACTAGATATTTTGAAATGTCTTACGCTGTCCTGCCATCTAACAGACTTCATTGACTGCTTGAGTGACACTTAAGGTGCCTTGATCAAGAAGGGGGCTCCCTCGGTTAACAATCGAATACCGAACTTCAATTTGGATACAGCCCTTAAAATAAGCTTGTTTTAAAATAACTATTTTCTCGGGAACTTATAGTACGAATTGCATAAAAAATTTGTTTTTAGGCTAATTAAATGGCGTAGAATTCATTTATGCTGTAAGAATTGTGTACTGCTATTGAAAAAAACAAAGTTATGGTTCGTTTTAATATGTAGATGACCCCTTAAGCAAATTTGATATACATCATTTAAAAGTAGACTTTATTTCCAATCTTTCGGTACCAGTAACTTTCTTCTACGGTAATTTGTTGATAGTAGGAGAGCTGTTGAACATTTTTGAGTAGGTATTTGAGGCACCCTGAAAATTTGTGCAACACTTCTTTTGTAATGCCTGAATACAAAATCGAATATCTGGCTGAAGGATCGTGGCCCAAAAACTGTTCCAGACACGTGTCTGGCACAGTTTTTGTGCCGACTAAAGTGTCTGTCATTTTCAAAATATTTTTTTCTAAGCATAAATATTATTCTGCCTCAATCTCAGCGTGCCTCAAATACCTTTTTTGGGTAGTCAAAAAATGGCACTTGACACGTGTCTGGCACAGTTTTTGGGCCGACTAAAGTGTCTGTCGTTTTCAAAATATTTTTTTCTAAGTATAAATATTATTCTGTCTCAATCTCAGCGTGCCTCAAATACCTTTTTTTTGGGTAGTCAAAAAATGGCACTTGACACGTGTCTGGCACAGTTTTTGGGCCACGATCCTTCAGCCAGACATTCGATTTTGTATTCAGCCATTACAAAAGAAGTGTTGCACAAATTTTCAGGGTGCCTCAAATACCTTCCCTAAAATGTTTAACAGCTCTTGGACTATGAGGAGTTAGTAGGGGTGCTTACTTTTTTTTTTCCATGACTGTACATTAGGGAAGTTAGTGCTTATTTATTTATTTATGTTAGTGAGCAACAAATGTTGCAGATTTTTTTTTTCAAACTAATTTTTGAAAGATTTTATTATATAGGTAAGCTGGAGAGGTGGGTCCAAAAGCAGAAGTGGAATCTTCGGAGCTCAGGGGATTATTTTATATGATTTATTATTATTGTTAATAAAGAATTTTAAATGGGGATGGTGAAAGATTATTTTATATAAAATTAAAGAATGTTTAATTTTTTTGCACTAGGAATGAGAAAAGGGAGAGTTGGGTTGATTTTTGACGGCCAATTATCTACACGAGGGATATAGGCCCGGGGGGAGTGCCCTCCGTGGGGGTCTTTCTAAGGGAACCTAATCCGTATTAACGCATGGAAGATCCACGGCTCGAAGAAAACCACGAAAACTCCGAACGATTAGGCCGACGGGCGCGATTGGGATCGAACCCAGCACCTCCCGTCTACCAGCTTCGAGAGCAGAACCTCTCGGCCACTAGAAAAGGGAGAAGCAGAAATTTGTAGTTTTGGATTTAATATAAATGTATGTAATTACTTTTACAAGTGAGCGATGATTGTTATATATATATATATATAAAGGTTTAAAGAGTAATATTTCTTGCTATTTTTCTTAACAAAGTAAATTTTTTATATAGTAAAATGTAACATAGCTTTTTATATCTCTGAAACAAACCAACAGAAATACCCTCTAAACATGCATGTTGTACATTACTTCCATATCTTAACCAAAGCGTTCTTATAAAAATCTCATTGCACGGTGCTCTTTAAAATTGAAGCATGGTCATCCTTTTTTTGCGGGGAGGGAGGAGGGAGGGATTGAAGGTGAATGAAAAATCCTTACTATGAATTCTTTGTATTGGTCTTTAATTTTTTTGTGTGTTTTTATTGTTTTATTTATTTTTTTAATAACCTCAAAAAAGTAATGATATCAATACAAAACCCCTTAACGGGTTAAAAGTTTGTGACGCAGCACTTTATCTTATGCTCTAAGAATTTTAAATATGGAACTTAAAAATAATGATATCAAATTTTGAGTGACGCTATGCTATTAATTATAATCTCTCTATATATTATTTATTTCATCTTTTTATTTTTTTATAATCGCATGTGCAAAAATTATGTTCAATTTAAAAAAACGTATAAAAGTTTATTCATTGATGCTTTAACATTTACACCTCTCATAAATTCCAAGTATGAGTTTTAAAAGATATGATATCAAAATTTTAGTGACGCTTTGATGTGGCTTTAAACGATTTGTTTTAAAATTAAAATTAAATTATTTTTGTTTTGGCTAAGATATATTCACACATCTAAATAATAGTTTTAATTTTCCAATATACTTTAAATATGTCACTTTCACTGAATTGATTGATTGATTGATTGATAAATTGATTTATCCTTTGTCCAATGCTATTAAAAATTTAAAATAAGATTTACGTAAATAAATTTTTTGCGTCATTGTATCCAAACTAAGTGAAATGTATTCAAATGGATACTATGAGGGAAAAAAAATTATTTACGTAAATCTTATTTTAAATTTTTAATAGCATTGGACAAAGGATAAATCAATTTATTCAAATAAATGCATTTAAATGCATCATATAAATTCAGTGAAAGTGACATATTTAAAGTATATTGGAAAATTAAAACTATTATTTAGATGTGTGAATATATCTTAGCCAAAACAAAAATAATTTAATTTTAATTTTAAAACAAATCGTTTAAAGCCACATCAAAGCGTCACTAAAATTTTGATATCATATCTTTTAAAACTCATACTTGGAATTTATGAGAGGTGTAAATGTTAAAGCATCAATGAATAAACTTTTATACGTTTTTTTAAATTGAACATAATTTTTGCACATGCGATTATACAAAAATAAAAAGATGAAATAAATAATATATAGAGAGATTATAATTAATAGCATAGCGTCACTCAAAATTTGATATCATTATTTTTAAGTTCCATATTTAAAATTCTTAGAGCATAAGATAAAGTGCTGCGTCACAAACTTTTAACCCGTTAAGGGGTTTTGTATTGATTTTATTATACAAACAAAATAGCACTTCAAAAGCTACACATGTTTTACTACGAATAAGAATTTTTAACAACTCGAAAATTTTTCGAACAACTGCAAACTTGCTATGAGTCACGTGGTCTTGCGAGAGCCTATCGCAGTTAGATTTGTTGTGATTGCGCGCGCATCCAGTTAAAATTCACCTTAAAATAGCTTTCGCGAGACATTTCAACGCGGTGTACGCTTTGTTTGAATCGTAAATCAGTATATGGATGTTCAGCGAGTCACCGCAAGCCCAGTTTACTGGCTCATTCCCTATTGCCTGGTAATTAGAAAGCTCCACCAAAATTGTCTGGAATATTTTTTTCCAGGTATAAATATTATTCTGTCTTAATCTCATCGGGCTTCAAATACTTTTCTTTTCGGTGGTTATTAAAAAAAAAAATAAACCTCCTGACACAATTTTTTGTCCAACTAAATAGTCTGGATTTTATATTTTTTATTTCATTAAATACAAATTTTAAGTTATTAAAATTTCAAAATACCTCAAGGATTTTTTTTCAACGAAAATTTTGGAAATTTAAAAATTAACGGTTGGCTAAGTGGCACGATCCTTCAGCCATACCTTCGATTTCCTATTCAGGCATTACAAAAAAAGTTGTACACAAATTTATAGTGCCTCTAATATCAGTCCTAAAAAATTTAACAGCTCTCCTACTATAACATGATATTCTTATTATTATCCTGGATTATCAAAAAAAGCAAGAATGTAGCAATCTGTAAATTAAAAGTCATTCAAAAACTAGTCGGATGTACCAATCCCAAAACTTTCTTCTATCTCATACATGTTAATACTTCAAAATTCGCTATCACACTACCAAAATTAAATGGCAATCTATGCATCTCATGAGGATTCTAACGATATGAAATTCCGTGCATTAGTTCTTGAGATATGACTATCGCTGAAATCGTCTAAATTCAACAAAATGATGCCTAGCAGCGCCACCTATTGGGTGATTTATACCAAATCCTAATCAGCAACAATTTATGTCAACGTCTGACTGAATCTGAAGTTTGGAGAAAATCCGTACATTAGTTTTTGAGATAGAGCAATAGCGAGAATCGTGAAAATTCCTGCATAGCAGCGCCATCTATTGGGTGATTAACACCAAAACATAATTAACAAAAACTTGTGTCAACATGCAACTAAATCTGAAGTTAGATGAAAATTCGTCCATTAGTTCTATTGATAGAGCTATTGAGGCAATCGTGAAAAAGGCAGCAGAGAAGTGCCACCTGTTGGGCGATTTACATCAACACCTAATCAGTAGCAAGTCATATCAAGGACTAACTGAATCTGAAGTTGTATGAAAATCCGTGCGTTAGTTCTTAAGATAGAGCTATTGGGGAAATAGTGTAAATCCTACAAAATTCATCATAACAGCGCCACCTGTTGGGCGATTTACACCAAAACGTAACCATCATCAATTCACATCAAGAACTAACTAAATCTGAAGTTTGATCAAAATCCGTGCATTAGTTCTTGAGATAGAGCTATTGCAAAAATCGTGAAAAATGCAGCATTGCAGCGCCACCTGTTGAGCGATTTACGCCAAAAACTAATCAGCATCAATTTGTATTAGGGACTAACAGAATATCAATTTTTATTAAATTCCGAGCATTAGTTCTTGAGATAGAGCGCCCACAAAATTTGTGTCACATACACACAGACAGACAGACAGACAGACAGAGTCACAGACAGACATTTTGTAAAAACATGTTTTTTGGAATCTCTGACCCCTAAAACGTGTAAATCCGTCGAAAACCGGAATTCGAAAATTTTCATGAATCCAATACTTTCTTCTTGTAAAGATAGAAGAAAGTAAAAATAAAGAAACGAATTCCTGCAATAAAGCACTACGATATATAAGAAAAGGTGGTAAGAGAACTAAAAAAGTATCAAAGCATTTTTATTTCATTCTCTTATCATTATTAGACATATTAAATAAAGAGGGCCGTCCAATTAAAATTGGCCGGATAGTTAAAGTCGTTTGATGTAAAAAAAAAAAAGAAAAAGTACTTAAATGGTAGTCCGGGCAACATTTACTTGGACAAGCTTATATTATTATGTACTTGAGCTGTTCTCAGATTATAATACTCTTACAGAGTATACAATAAATTATCGCAAATTCTTTTGTAAAAGGTACTCCACACCTATTTTGGTTTCTTTCTTTTTAGTATTCCAGCATCGACTGAATTTATTTGTATTCAAGCTGTTTTATCTTCTTCGGTTCTTGCGAAAAAGATTTTTTAATATTTCAGTATGCACTTTTTAGTTTAATTTATACATAAACACACACACATATATATATGTTACATTATTAGATCTAATTCCGCGATTTCCTTATTTTATTCTAAATTACTACTTTATATTCACTGAATCCTTATCCTTAAATAATCTCTATCGTTAACTCTGTTAAATTTCCTTTAATTTAATGTCTCACTTGTCTTAATCGCTTAAATATTACGCTTTTAGTATTCTTAAATTAAATGTTCCATTCCCGCGCTTTTTTCTTTCGCGATTATTCTTTTAGCTTCCATTTTTACTTTCCCGCGCATTTCTGATGTTATCCCTTTTTCCTCCAAATTCATCCGATAGTTCTGTTCGCACTTTTTATATCACGTAACATTCTTAATTATTCATTGGTTGAGAGCGCGACCTACGTCATATTTGTATCCTCACACGTTAGGAACAAAAAGTTGATACTCGCTGTGTTTCAGCAGATTTGAGTCGTATTTCCAGTTTTCATCCATCCCCTGGTCACCGTCCTGTTATTCGATTATCT
The DNA here is from genome assembly GCA_963932465.1 of Maratus speciosus. NCBI lineage: Eukaryota > Metazoa > Arthropoda > Arachnida > Araneae > Salticidae > Maratus > Maratus speciosus. Next base: position 387,622,327 of record OZ010788.1, on the reverse strand, counting down.
GGAACTTTGTTTAAACCTAATTACTACTACGGAGCGATGGCTAATTATCTTGGTGGAAACTGCACTTTTTGCAAGATATTCTAATAAAGTTCTTACCTGATATTATGAGTTGTTTCAATTTCTTCTGGGGAAACTTCGCGGAACGATGCATTCCATTGTTTTCACTCGACAACTGCATTTCAACAATTTGTTCTACTAATATAACAGATTCGAATTATCTGTTCTGATCACTTCTTTTACGCCATTATCGCTGGATGTGATCCACAACTACTATCGTGACAGCGTGTACTGCAATTTCAACGATAAAGCCAATCCAATGTTGCTAGAATGCAACATCTAGCCGGCAAGGATTTGAAACTTCAACGCCACTCCACAATTTATGCAGCATGAACGCCATATTAAACATCTAGCCAGCGCAAATTCGAATCATCGAATGTCAACTAAAAAGTCCAAAAAAGCCTTACTTCACTCGACGGTCTCCAGGAAGAAACAAAGTTCAGATACCTTATAACATCATTAAAATAAAAAAGAACAACAAAAGTTGTTCCAGCCCCAATAAAGACAGCATTCAGCATTACGTAAGTCATTTTAAAAAATGATCTCTGTTTTGTGGTGAAAAAATTTTATGTTTATTCTTTGTTATTGCATAACTCTTTTTATTTTATTTTATTTTATTTTATTATTTATTCGAAATAAGTTGTGTTTATTTTAACTGACAAAGTACATGAACATTAAAGTGACAGGAGTTTTATTTAAGTTACGTAAACGGAATCAACTATGTTTATTTATACATATTTTCAAAGATTACGAGTATTTAAAAAATATTTTAATATTTTTAAATTTATTAATGTTGTGTTAATTTATTATTTATTATGAGATTTTTATTATAAGTTTTATATTTCTGTTAAGCAATATGATAGAGATTTTGAGGTATATTTGTAATGCTTTTACGATCTGGAAGTAAAGTTAGATACGCTAGGTAAAACAAAAAAGAAAAATGACTGAAACTAGTATTGTATCGTTTGACCGCCGATTTGGGAATGAACATTCAACAATGGTTAACATACTTTGATAATTCTTGCATTAAACAAAATGATACTTGGAAATTTGAAAATATTTCAAAATATTTAAAGGGGAGGCCTTGAAAATTTATATCAATGATGAATTAAACTTGATTTTCTAACAATGATGAGTTCGTAAATTAATATTAAAATTTAAAGCTTAAGTAAATTTATTATTTCAACATTACGGATGAGTTTTGGGAGACGTCCCAAAAGTTTATATGTTTGGGAATTCACTTAGACTAACTTAGCTATGCGGGCATAAATTGGTTGATTTACCTAGAGTTTTAATTAATGTTGAATTAAATAATAATAATAATAATAAAAAAATAAATAAATAAAAAATTGACCCAAAAAACTTAACTTTACTTAATTTATTACTAGTAATTAACCCCTTGGGGACGCGCGACACGTATACGTGCCGCAAGCAGCGCTCAGAATCCTTGTTTTTTCTCACCAGTAAAATTTTACTGTAAAATTTGCCTTATTTAATCAGCGCATTTTCTCGATTCAAGAAGACACAAATTTCTGTTTTTTAAAAACGGTGACAAAAGATTAAAAATTTCGTAAAAGGCTCCCGTCCCGAAGGGGTTAAAAACTTAATCTTACTTGCTATAAAAATTTAATAAAAACCTAATTGATAGTCTTTCAAATGATTTAAATATTACTCTAACGATTGCATTTTATCAGTTTTTATTAAAAAAAAAAAAAAAAAAAAAAGAGAGAGAGAGAGAGAAAAGAAAATGTTTCATATTTTAATTCCGAGTCCACAGGTGTGAAGGTTATTGCGAAACCGCTTTCTTATTCGAATGCAAGACTTAACGATAATTTTCGTCTGCGATTTTTTTTTTTTTTTTTTTTTTTTTTTTAACCACGAAAGCCAAATTTTATTATGTAGCGACAGATTTGATTTTTTATTTTATTATTTGAGGTAAAGGTAATTTACAGATGCGAATTAAGAAACACTAGTTTATTCAGCTATTTTTTTACTCCCTTTGCAAAAGATTTTTTTTTTTTCGAAGATGATGATTTATTTTTTTATATTTTTATTAGTTGAGATATGAGAGATGAATTTATTATGTGATATAGGATTAACATTATATTATTATTATTTATAAAAAGAAGAAAATACTAGAATTAGGAATGTTATTGAATTATTGATATAGATATTTAAATAATTTTTGATGATGACTATACTAAAACAAAAGATATAAGTTACTGAAAACAGTGATGATGGTTTAACCCTTGGGAGGACCTATGACGCAATGCACCTCATAATTCTTCGTTTCTGGTCACAAATCATTACTTTTTTTTCGAAAACTTATCTAAGATTTAATATAATACGAGGAATAAAATTACGTAAGATTTAACAGCAGTTGTGATTAATACTGTTATTATACTGAGAGAATACAGATCTGTAATAATGAAAAGACCATGGCAAAAACTATCAAAGATTGTACAGTTGTAAATTACATTATAGTTGACAAAAATATTATTTACTATTGTTTATTAATTGTTTTGATATATTATTATTATACAAGGTTATTCTAAGATTATTTATTTATTTATTATTGTTATAAATTATTATTTATTGTTATTAGTATTTAATATTATTAGTGCAACAAAGTCTGTGATATAAAATTTAAGCGACCAAAAACTCTTATGAAATCTACAAATCCATATGTCAGTACGGACTAAAAATCACTATAGGACATATAATTTAGTGAATATACTGAATAAATATGGTATGGTTTTGAAAATTGTGTCACTGTTGCTAACTAAGGAATTGATATTAATATTGCTGTATTAATTCACAGAAAACAAAACTGTTGCTAATTTTGAATTTTAACCAAATATTAATATAATTGTTTTTATTATTGTACATGCACTTATTACAGCAGTTTCCACTAAGACGCGATTTTTTTTAAATTTTAATCATTTTTTTTTTCTTCCTTTCAAAATGAAATTAAAGCTTTGAGCAACGAGATTTGGTGACCAAGTGACGGTATCATTTTAAAGATGATTGTAAAACAAAGAAACAAAAATTGTAAAACGAGTATCTGCTTTCTCTCAATGAACTCGCAGGTCATCGAGACCTACTAGTTCATTCTTTTTTTGAGGGGAGGGATTTTGTTACATTATTAGATCTAATTCCGCGATTTCCTTATTTTATTCTAAATTACTACTATATATTCACTAAATCCTTATCCTTAAATAATCTCTATCGTTAACTTTGTTAAATTCCCTTTAATTTAATGTCTCACTTGTCTTAATCGCTTAAATATTACGCTTTTAGTATTCTTAAATTAAATGTTCTATTCCCGCGCTGTTTTCTTTCGCGATTATTCTTTTAGCTTCCATTTTTACTTTCCCGCGCATTTCTGATGTTATCCTTTTTCCCTCCAAATTCATCCGATAGTTCTGTTCGCACTTTTTATATCACGTGACATTCTTAATTATTCATTGGTTGAGAGCGCGACCTACGTCATATTTGTATCCTTACACGTAAGGAACAAAAAGTTGATACTCGCTGTGTTTCAGCAGATTTGAGTCGTATTTCCAGTTTTCATCCATCCCGTGGTCACCGTCCTGTTATTCGATTATCTGGAACTTTGTTTAAACCTAATTACTACTACGGAGCGATGGCTATTTATCTTGGTGGAAACTGCACTTTTTGCAAGATACTCTAATAAAGTGCTTAGCTGATATTATGAGTTGTTTCAATTTCTTCTGGGGAAACTTCACGGAACGATGCATTCCATTGTTTTCACTCGACAACTGCATTTCAACAATTTGTTCTACTAATATAACAGATTCGAATTATCTGTTCTGATCACTTCTTTTACGCCATTATCGCTGGATGTGATCCACAAATACTATCGTGACAGCGTGTACTGCAATTTCAACGATAAAGCCAATCCAATGTTGCTAGAATGCAACATATATATATATATAGAGAGAGAGATGTAGATACTTAGATAGATATAGATATATATTCTAATTTGTGAAACCTATTAAAATAAAATAAAAAAATATATATTTTGCAATCTGTACATTAAAATTATTAGTCATTTAAAGCCTAATAATAATAAATATTCATAATTGAATGTTAAACTATAATATAAAATTACTGAAGATTATATTTGAATCACTATATTTTAATATCAAGTAGAACATTATAAAGAATTTATTTAATGTCTCTGAAAATGTATAAATGGTGATTTCAGAATTAATATTTATTATTCGCTATTATAAATTCAATCAGGTATACAAATATTGTTGAAATATTGCCTTCAGTTATCATTCCCAATAGTAACTTTCGATTAAGAAAATAATTACAGAAAACAGTCTCCAATGAGCAGTTTTAATAGGTATCAATATCTTTATACAATCCTGTGATATTATTGCGAATTATGAACAACGTATGAAGAAATTAATCATTAGGTGATAAAGCGGAGCAATAAAATACGCGAATATTTTCGAATTAGTGCTATTAAATAAATTATAAAGACAAGTATAGTCTTACATTTCAAATTATATCCAATTAAATAATATAAGAAATCACGCCTCATAGTCAAAGTCATTGCATCAATAATTAAAAATGTTATACGTTACGATGTTATAATTATCCATGGGGAAAACGAATTTGTGTGAATATCTTGTGAATAAATTGAAAAAAAAAGACTAAATGTATGGATTTATGGCACGCAAAGATAATGGTATTTTAATTAAGTTGAAAATGTTATTATTGTTGAGGAAAACAAGTTATCAATGAGAAATAATGATTAAAATTAGCCTAGAGGTCATCGTTATGAACTGAACTAATATGTTTTAATCCATTTTTCAGATCATTCTTTTTCCAATATAGCAATCCAATTATTTTAAAAAAAAGTTAAATATTTTAATAAAATATAGATACATAGGGACGCGTTTTATTAGTTTTGCCTTAAAAAATAATTGATTTGTAGTTCCTGATAAAAATGACAGATTCATTGAAAGTTTCTCGTTAGTGATAGTTCTTTCTTTAATCCGCGGTTAGCATGTTAGTAATTAATTTACTGCATATAATCCTTGCAAAATAACAGGTAAACCACATTATTAAGAATAATTTTAATAATATAAAAGAAAATTCCGAAATGTAAGTCCTCGCAAAACTGGAAAATTTGTATGTGTGTTGTGCTGGTGGAGTCATCCTAGTAAAATGACGTATTCCATATATATTGAAAACTTTTGCATCCATTTAATTAGATTCATCATTGTGGTTAGATAAGTAAACCAAATATTGCGGGGTGCTATTTTTTCTTTAACTTTTAGACTACAGAGGAAAAGAAGGAAAATATATTGCAATCAACGCTTCAAATATTGCGCTCAAAATTTACTATGGAGATGTTTTACAGAAGGCCGCAGTGGTCTGCAGAAAAAAAATCAGCGCTACTTATACAAATGACGATAACAATAACTGTAAAGGGCAAGTATTTTCAATAGGTGTCTGAACTTAACTAACCCATAAAACCTAATTTGAAAGCCAAACTCTACTTGCATTTGAAATAGAATTGGATAATGCCGAATCTGCGATTGAAGCATTTTGGTGGTAGAAGTACTTATAAAGATATTTTTATGCTATTTTCTAAATAAATTTTAAGAGCAATCTGAAGTGCTTACTCCCTGTCACCGTTCCATGTCAATGAAACACAGGCAACCGCCTACACTGGATTATTTTGAATATCCAAAACTTTTTACTACATTCTAATTATCCATACGGCATCTAAGCAGCTGGTGATGCGCTCGAAAACTAAGTGTGTCTTTTGAATTCTTAGTAGTTCGTAAAAGATTGTTTGCCCCTACAAAAGAAAACTTCTAAAAATAAAGTTGCTCGTTTAACTCGAATAAAATCATCTGTAAAACAGGGAGAAAGGAAGTAATAAAGTTTTTACATCTTTCAATTAGTAATGTAAATAAGTCAATTGTGCAATTTTCTTCCGTCAATTTAAAAAAAAAAAAAAAAAACTTTATTTTGAAAAGAACAATCAAAACAATATATTTTTATAGGCACTCTTTTGCGAGCACACACGCTATTGGTCAAAGAGCTGAAAGAACATACTGTCCGCTTTGAGAACAGAATCGCATAAATTCAGTAACCGTCAACAGTTGCATAACAAAATGTTTCTCTTTCATTTGTTTTTCGCATAACAGAAAATCCTTGTAATGACTGCAACCGTATTCTTCAATACATGATACAACAAAAAATGGAGAATCCACAAAATGTTCATAAAAACTATTTTGATAATATTTGAATTTATATATTTTATAGTTGATCTTCGGTAAATGCTTCCTTACCTAAATAAAAGTTTTCTGCACAAAGTATCAAGGTTCCCTTGTTTCGTTTTGCATTCTATAAAAGCATCCATCACATGTATACTTTTCCGGGATTTGGCAATTGAGAAATTGATGATTGTGAGAAAATAGTATTGCTTTGAAAATAAAAAGTACCAGAATAAAGCAACTAACTGATTTTATATATTCTCTGCTTATAATCATAGTAACGCTATGGTACAAAATTTATTACTACTGTAGAAAGATTAAAATCACAGTCAGTGTTATTGCTAGGCAATGCTACAGTTGCAACTTTGTCCTACTTCAACTGAAGTTAACAAAATATTCCATGAAAGCATTTTTTCCCCTTCTGTTCAAAAATATAGTACGTTCGGCATTTTTTTTTCAATATTTATGATATACATTTACAAGTAATTGCACTTAAATGAGATAATATATAATTTTGCTTGATACAGAATATACAGGTGTGTTCACAAAGTTTGAAGATTGGTCTGAGAATACAAAATTTATTAAACATTTTTGTACAGTGAACTAACATTCTTCGAAATATGACCCTTAGGCATTATCACGCCGCTGCCAGCGTTTTTTTCCATTTTTCATAGGCTCCCTGGATGTCTTCGCCCGCAAGGCTGTTAAGGGACCTCGTCGAAGCTGGAATCGTTGATCGCTGAAAACTTGTAGAATCGCTTCCCTTTCAGATCTTTCTTAATCTGAAGGAAGAAAAAAAAAAGTCTCTGGGAGCGAGTTCTAGGGTGACTTGTGTCAGGATTTCCACGTTAAAGTTAGCAAAAACTTTGGCGACTGCGAGTGACGTGTGAGAGGGCGCAATGTCGAGGTGAACAATCCAATTGTCTCTGTTGTGTGTGCGGACGCGCCGGGTCAGGTCAGTTTTACGCTCGAATACACCACCATTTGAATGATCAAGTCGGGCGCGTCCGCCCAGACATCAGAAACGATTGAAATGTTCACCACGACAGTGCGCCCTCTCACACGCCGCTCGGTGCCACCGAAGTTTTGGCTAAGTTTAACGTGGCAATACTGCCGCAAGCCACCCTACAGCCCCGACCTTGCTCCCAGTGAATTTTTTGTTCCCCTCGGATCAAGAAAGTTCTGAAAGGTAAGCAATTCGACACGATTCCAGCGATCCAGGCAGCTTCGACGAGGTCCCTTAACAGTCTTGCGCGCGAAGACTTCCAGGGAGCCTTATGAATAATGAAAAAAAATGCAAGCAGTGGTGTGTCGATGCCCAAGAGTCATATTTCAGAGAATTTTAGTTCGCTGTACAGAAAAGTTTAATAAATTTTGTATTCTCAGACCAGTTTTGAAACTTCGTGAACACACCTGTATATTCTGTATCAAGCAAAATTATATATTATTTCATTTAAGTGCAATTACTTGTAAATGTATATCATAAATATTGAAAAAAAAATTCCGAACGTACTATATTTTTGAACCAAAGGGGGAAAAATGCTTTCATGGAATATTTTATATCAACTAGAGAAAACACTTTATTAAATATACCTTTTTCTGAATATTTGTAGTTAATTCAATTAATTTAGAATCATTGTGTTAAGATGTTGTTCATACTGTTACTAAATAAGCATTTCATTCAAATTTCCGAAATTTCATTACACAAAATAATTGTCTATAAATACCCGAACCTGCAGACTCAAAATTAAAATTTGGATGAGAGTTTATTACATAAAATAAGTTATTAATTATTAAAATTTATTTTAAAATACATCAAGGAAGTTTACTTATGAAGTTTTAATTAAGTTTCATTAAGATACAGCATTAAATTTTATATAAGTTATCATAACATATGAATAAAAATTTCTCCTGTTAATTTGCTCGATAAATTTATTTGTGTAATCTTTCTGAAGAATAGATTATTATATTAAAAAAATGTACAGTGATAAATACGCCTTAAGTATGTTTTTAAAATAAAATTCCGTAAGCACAAATTATTCAAATCATTTCTATGTTGAAGGAAACAAAACAAAAAAGGGCTTATTTGAAAAGTGGTTAAATGACACATTAACAGAAAATAACTTAATAAAGTGCTCCCAATACAGGTAAGTTTAAGCTTACAGCTTAAAAATATTAAAAAAAAAAATACATACATATATATCATCATCATCATCATCAACCGTTTTCAATCCACTGCTCGATGTATGTCTCCTCCATATTTTTCCAATGTTCCCTGTCTAGTGCTCTAGTCATCCAATTAACATCGGATGTTTGTAATGATAATAAGAAATGCCCCACTTTTGAGATTTTACATTTTAGAATTCATAGTTTCAGTAATATTAACATTCAAATTTTAGATCATGTTGAAATAAAAAGTAATAGATTAGATAAAGAAAATGATTATATGTTTAAGTTTAAAACAATATATCCCTATGGATTAAATACATTGGTTAATAAAGTTAATTTAATGAGGAGAGGAAAAAGAAGAAAAAGGAAAAAGGGTTTCTCGTAAATTTGCTAAGAATATTGATCATGTAATTCCTAATATATGGATTAAGGATTTGGAATTTAGATTTGGTATAAATTATAGTGTTAAAAATGTTAAAATTGAAGTCTTTAAATTGAAAATTAATATAATTAAGAAAATTAAAAAAATGTCTTGATTCTTTCAATATTAAGAATTTACAGTTTAAGGATTTATTATATGATTTAATTAATTTTAAGTTATTGAGTAGAGATAAAGTTAACAAAGATGTAATTTATTTTGGTATGAAATTTCAACAGAAATCGTTTGATAATGTGCATTTAAATAAAATATGAAAGGTATTTATGACCTTTTTCCTCTTAAAGATTGGATTATTTCAGTTGCATATAATTATCCTAAACCTTTAAGTAATAATATTTTTAATTATAGACAAATAGCTTTTTCAGATGTGAATACATCTTTAATTTGTTCTTGTAATAATGTGGAATATAAAGATTTTATTGACAGCTATCATGGTCATATAATTACAGGTAATCTTGATATAATCAAGAATAAAAATGTGAAATATTTAATAAATTTTGGTACAAAATTTAGAATTAACAGTAAAATTAGTAACAGTAAAGCACTAAAGCTTTTAAAAGATATTGTCAATAATTTTATAATAAAAACAAAGTTATAAGTTTAGTATGCCTTTAGAAGCATTTTTTGAATGGAGATTTTAACTTTTGGGGCATTTCAGTAATTTTTTGAAATATTATTTAAATTCAAACATTTATGAATATCGAATTTTTAATGATGAAGATGTAGAATTTATAAACAATTTACATAATAACTTTGTTATTATCCCTGTGGACAAAGCCACTAATAATTATGCAATAATATGCAGGAAATTTTACATTGATAAAATAGAAGGTGAATTTGGTAATACAGAGATTTTTATGCAAGGGTTAATGTTGATAAGAATCCTGTTGTTGTAAAATTTTTTGCATGTAAAAATAAAGTTAAAAATATGTTTTATTATAATTTTGAAGTTTCTAATCATCACTGTTGGCCATTTATTTTTTTAACACCTAAGTTTCATGAATATCCGATTAAATTTAGGTTTATTTGCAGTACTTCTAGAAGTGTTAATAGAAATTTTAATATTGGTTTACAAAATTTATTAAAAAAAGATATTTGGTTTTTTGAAATGTAAATTTAATAAGTATAGTTATTTTTGGTCGATTGATAATATTATCGAAATTTTGGAAAAACTGCCATTGACTCCTTCGAAAATGCAGGTTTTCGACTTGGAGAATCTGTTCACCAATATACCTATTGATTGTTTTTATAATGTTTTAATGAATATTTTTTATTTATTTTGTTTCAATGAAGAATTAAATATTAATAGAAATTTATTTTTAAGTTTATGTCAATTTTGTTTTTATAATAATTATGTAATTTTAACAATAATACTTTTAATCAGATCTGTGGAATTGGCATTAAGACAAATTATTCTAGTACAGCAGCTAATTTATTTTTGTTTTATTATGAATTTAAGTATACAATAAAATATAATAAATCTTTAAAGGTCTTTAAGTATATTGATGATATTTTGATTCTTAATTTTGATTTTACTAATGAATATGATATCATATATCCAAATTGTTTAAAGTTGAAAAGGGCAAACTGTGATGATTATAATGCAGAATTTTTGGATATTTCTTTTAATATATTTGACAATAAATTAACTTTGGATATGTACGACAAAATAAATAGTTTTCATTTTTTTACAAGATGTATGCCGCATTGGTTTTATAATTTACATTAAAAAATTTACATAAATATTATAATTAATCAATTAATTTGTTTTAACAAAATTTGTGGCAGTGATAGTAATTTTCATAAACAGATTTTTAAGTTTTTGGCTAATCTTTTTTACAATAATAATTATCCCTTAAATTTTTTGAAATATTACTTAAAGAATCTTTTAAAAAGTGAGTGGCAACATTGTGGAATGGCGGGATGAACAACATATGGTAGCATTCTTCCTGAACATTCCTTATGAAATGTGAATTCTAAAGTCTTGTATAAAGAACGAGTTGACTCCATGATTTGAATCCATGGAGGTATGCAGATTTAGATATAATGATTGTTGATATTGGACTCGGAGGGAAAATTAACAGTTTGGTATTATTGACAGGTGAAGGACATTGTACAGGTACTTCTGTTTAATGTTTTTGTATTTTTCTTGTAGGCTTGGGAACGTGCACGTTGTTCTGCATTCATACATGTTAATTTTATTTATTTAAAGTTCAATTTTAAAGTAATTTTCTAAAAGACCTTTTATTAAACAAATTTTTCTGTTTTGTAATGTAATTATGCGTTGTTTACATTACTTTTTTGTTTAAATTTGGTTTATTTAGCCTTTTGAATTTTGTTTCTAAAATGACAATACTTTTTTCTGTATTGAGTGCAGGATGGACATGTGTTCAGAAACCTGCAAGCTTTTAACAGTGGGGGTGGAGTTAGGTCTGTCTGTCCGCCCACTGATGAAGAACAGACAGTTTTTGCGGTGTTTTGTTTTTTACCTGTATTTTTGAGTTTCTGGGATTTTTAAGTTAGTTATTGCTCATCTTCTCATTATTGCACACCTTCTTTCCAGAGTTATGGTGTTTTTGCATTTTTATTATTGATGAAAAGTTTAATATATATACATATAGTTTTGAACTGGTTTTGCGTTCTAGGGATCATGATCGGCGTAGATCTACAAAACTTTTTCAGAAATTCCAACATAGCGGATAATATAATATCTACTATTTATTACGAAATCTACGTAAAAAGTACTTCATCGCATTGTTGAGTGTAAGAGAAGTGGAATCAAAATTTTGCGGCATTATGGTTTGTAGCTTCGGTAATTAGATTTTAATATCTTAATGAATAGTTATTCTCTTGACATTAATGGAAAAATGGTACAATACAGTAATTGCAGCAACTGTTTATTCCTACAAAAATAATAAGAATTCAACTTCTGCGTTGACTAGTGAGAGGGATATGAGATTACAGGGAAAATTTTAAGGCACGTGAAGGTATAATTTTTTTAAGTACTTGAAAGGACAAAAACTCTTTCACCCTGTATCAGTAAATGTTATTTTACTTGGTAAATAAATTTTATGCAGAGGTAATGGATAGAGAATGCAATTGATAAGGATAACTGTACAATTCAAAATAATTTCATATATTCTTCTGCTTCACAACATAAAGTTTTAAAATTCAGACAATTTATACTATATTTTAAGATAGAATCCATATTGGAACATAATTTTCTTTTAAAAACAAAATGACGTGTAATGTACGAAACAAAAACATACACCATTAAAAATAAAAATAATAAGGTGTGTTAAAGTACTTTTCAAATTTATCGAAAATTAAAATTAAAAAAGTTAAGATAGAGTATTTAAAAATATCCAATACTTGAAATTTTTGAAGAAGGTAAGATGCCTAAAAATATCAATAAAGAGCATTTTCCAAATTTTAAGTGTCGTATTTTTTTCTTGTGCAGTATTTCATAAAATGAGATGATTTATTCTCTAATATGTATTTTAATCTTGTGCACACTGATGTGGTTTTGGATTTTGTATACAGTTCTTTCTCATGAATAATATTTATAAAAAATATTTACGCCTTTAAAACTACATATTATATTACTTTATATATTGCTTAAATTTTAATTTATTCGATATTTATCTCATTAATTATCTGCATTTTAAAAATCTTTCGAAAATATTAAATTAAGAAAATATCTGACAAATTGCCCTTTAAAGTGCAGAAAAAAGTTTTCAAGGAAACTTTAGACGTTAATTAAAATTTAATCCTATTCCATCACATTTTTGATTGGATGTATTTTCAAATAATTACTGTTTTATACTTTTAAAAAATCATTACATGAGCTCGTAAAATAGTCATGTATAACTAATAAAAAAAGTTATTGAAATAATATAAATTATAAAAAATATTAAATTAAAATGTTTGTGTATCCCGTCTTTAAGGCCTTTAGTTACGAAAAAATCTTATTTCAATTAAAAATAGATTCATCTTATGTTAAAGCAGGACTACTTTTAAACACAGATAAAAATGCTTTCTTAATAGTACCGTGCAAACACAATAAAACAAAACTTATCTTTAAACTGAGAAACATTTATAAAAATAGAGATTCGATTCAACTGGTAAAATTTAATATACCTACCTCAAAATGAAGGTAATGTAAATAATAAATGAAAGGTTTATTCATTACCAGTATTCATTTTGAACTCTCTATATAGTATTTTTTTTCAAATAAGACTTCCTTTTCAAAAAAAAAAAAAAAATAGTTTAATATTGGCAGCATCCTGTCTTATTATTTACTTGGAAACAGGATATTTTAGATGTGCCGTTAACCTACCTAGAATGTTTTGATGAAAATCATAATATAAAATATGAGATAAAGAAATATATATAACTGTCAATTTATAATACTTCAAAAATAACTACACAGAAAAATAAACAAAATATATAATCATTAAATAAAATGAGTCAAATGATAAAAACTTTCTTTAAAAAATAAAAATATTAAAAAATCCAAAAGAATGCGATCCCCAGAATACTTATTCTAAATTAAATCTAAAAAAAAAAAAAATAGATTGTCTTGATGTTTGTAAAACGTTTTCCAGTAAAAAGTGAACAGTAATTATGTATTTTAGGTTTTGAAAAATTTAATTTTATCGTGCTATCCTTTGGCATTTTAGTTCTTAAATAGCACCTGTAAAACTGTGATATATTTCAAAGAAATCCAAAAATATTTTTAACTGTTATTATTGAAAGAAATATGAGCATGAGAAAATGAAAATGCATAATCAACAATAATTGTTAGAAATTACTGAACATATTATTTTAAAATGAAAAATGTCGTGTAGTTAAGAAAGAGATTGAGTAATCATAATTATAAAAATATAAAATGCATATAATATTTTTCTCATACTCGCATTTTAAGCCCCAAGTTTTTATATGTATATTTTTTTTCTTCAAGTTCTTCCATCATTGTAATCGATGTAACTGTATCAATATTTGATATTTATCATTATATTGTACTTTTTTTAATGAGTTATCCAACTGCTTTAATTTAACTTGTAACAGTATTATCGTAAAATGAGAGTTGAATATTAAACGGAATTCAAAATATTTAAAACTGATGTATGCGCTATTATGATGATTTTTCATAATAGTGTAACGTCATTTCATTTTTTTTTTATTCTGAAGAATGGCGATATTAGCGCTCAAGAAGTCGAAGAAATAAATCCAGCGTGAAAACAACATGACATCGATGTATGTTGAGTAACTTAAACGTCAAATATGGAAATGTGTAACACTTTAACGGCATAATGTAGAACTGGGTCCGATTCTGAAGTACACAACAAAGCCGAAAAAAGCAGTATGTCGACGAAAGTAAGGTAACGGGTTCAACGGGGGCAAAATAGCCAACTCCATAATTATCAGAATAATGAGATAAATCGGGAAAAGTCCGGCAGCATATATTCACAGGAAACACAGGCACTTCAAACATAGTCAGGCAAATGGGACGATATTTAACAATCCACGATCCGCATAAATAATAGGCAGTAATCTATAGAGGCATTAGGCATTCCAAAAATAATGGTAGCAAGACGTTTAGATATCTACTTCTACATCCGTAATAGGCAAACTAATAAACAGGCTGGCACCATCCCATAAAGTTGAAGAAAAATTTTGCGAATCCCCTGTAGAGGCACCAATATTTTATAATATAGATCTGTGCTTTACAATATATGTAGATCGTAAGTTATGGCCAGGTTCGATAATGTATGCATTCGCTGAAAATTTTAAAAGACTCTAGGCTGTACTAATTATTATCAATAAATACTCTAAAATTGTTCTTTACCATCTTAGTTTGTTCGGGGTAAAGATGTAAAATTAAACAGTCCATACAGAAATGAATATGGGTGGTGCCTGAGAACATTTCAAGAAAATGCTTTTCACATGACTGAGTTCATGAAGCGAGAGCCAGAAATTGAATTAATCAATCTGTAATACATACATTGGCATCACAGAATTAGCGAAAAGAGCACTTGAAAAATGAATGAAATCATATGAGCAAAAATTATCTGTTACGCCTTGGACAATTAGGAGAATTTTGAATTTTGTAGCAGGGTCACCAGAAAAAGCAGCCTTAAAAAATAAGCCAAAAAGAATTCGAACGCCATTTCGTACGTTAAGAGCAAAGTTTTGGGAACAAAGTGTGAAAGACAAATGGAAATGTTTATGAATTAACGAGGAAGTTAAGCTCAAAAATTAAGCAGAGAAAAAAGTTATTTCTACTGCCCGAAAGCAAAGTCGATCTTTTTTTATATCTAGTGGGGGTAAATAATCCTCTAAATGAATGCTGTACCTTGGAACAAAAAGGGCCAATGTCCATAAATCTCAAATGGCAGGAAACCCAATTTAAGTTTGAGTAATTTTAAGAATCTTGCTACGATTTCTGTACTATTATTTTTCAAAGCTGTACTTTTCAATTCAGTAATGTTTTTCTCACTACAATCTAATGTTACATTGATTTACTTTTTTTTTTTTACATTTTAAATTTGTCATTTTTACATTAACAGTAAGTAACATTGGCCTCGACAAAATATTTTGTTTTCAATGATCTAATATTGGGAGGACTTTGTCCCTTTTAACAATTACTTTATATCGCATCCTGAATTCATCCGTGCATTTAACTCAAGTTTCTCAATTTAGGACATTAGCCCTTTTTGTTCCAAGGTACAGAATTCAATCTATGTGAGAGTCGTTTTGGTGATAAAGGCATATGTTAAATATATTTTCTTTCTTTTCTTTTGGAGGAAAAATATAATGGGAACTGAAATAAAAGTTAGGATAAAATGAATAAGTAATTAAAGATTAGTTTTAACTGAAATTTTGAGAAAAGGAAAAATTTAAGAAAAATATATGCGATTTCGCATCACAGGGATAATTTTGAAAAATCGACATCGGCTTCGGTTATCGAAATACGGGAATTTGGGAACCTTTGGAATTTTCATTCCAAAGGTTTCAAACTATATCTACGGTTATTTTTCTTTTAAATGCCGTCTTCTGTTTTAAAAAAATCTTAAACTTATTCCCGTACTTTTGTTCGAAAATTTTTATTCCGTGATCTAACATTCTAACTGTTGTTAAAGTAAAATTTTGCTTTACAAATATTTAGATTTAGGTATAAAATAATCAGTTTGAAAATTAAAAGAAAATCCCATAGGATTTCGATCTGAAAAAAAAAGGGAGAGAAAAGAACAAATAAATATACGTATTTTAGCACGAAATATATATACAGGCTTTAAAAACGTTCAATTAAAAGATCACATTTTTTTTTAAGATTTCGGGCGATAAAAACTATTTTTATTTTAATGTTAAAACACTTAATGTGAAAAAAACACTTTTCACAAACTCTTATGTTCATTTGGAAAGATTTTCGTTTCAATATATAAATTCATTTAACACTGATTTTAGTTTTTAGTTATATTTAAAGTAATATTTATGAATAAATCCTGGACCCGAACTGTACCGGTTTTTGTTTAAAAATATAAAATCAAAGGAGACTGGAGCCTGCGTTTCACGACCGGTGTACGCTGCCGAAGGCGGTGGGAACTGCAATTCTAAGTTGGCTTTGTTAGATTTATTATTTGCAAATTTAAAATCATTCATATTCAAGTATGCATGTTGCAGAAGGCATTAAGGCCCCAAGCAGTAGGATAATTTGGAAAGATTTTAACAAAAATATATAAGATCATTCAACATTCATTTTAGGTACATCTAAAGTTACTATCACGGGCCCTGCCAACGCCGGCAATAACTTAATATAGTTTATACTAGGAATAACTTAAAATAAGTGCATCATATTTTCTCTCATCCAGTTTCCTTTGATATTATTATTTAATATATAAAATTTTGTTTGAAAAAGAGCATTATTTCTTTCAGTATGATTATATTTATTGAAACATCCGTGCCTTTTAGTTAATTTCTTCTAGAAAATATTTAGTAATAACGAATTTCTTACATTATTGATGTTAATAAAGCGATTACACACAAAAAAATCGCAAATTATGTAATATTTAGTCAATCTGAAATTCTGAATGAGATAATGTATGCTTTTATCGAAATAATGGTAAAATTTTGCGAGTTTTGTTGTTCTGTGGCATGTTCAAAACATTTGATAATTATTGATAATTATTGCTTTTATTGTAGAAAATATCTCTGTATTAATGCACACGAAACTAGTTCTGAGGCTAGAGAATACTTATATTGAAAGCCGTAATAATTAATAATTATTTTGAGCGGTGATCATTTGCGAACATTTCTGCTGAAATTTCTCATTATTTCTTTAAATGCTAGCAAAGCAGCATCAAACTGATACTAAAATTTGAAATTCTCTATTTCGACTAATTATTATTGTGATTAATTATAACTACAGTATAGAAAGTTCTAAATGCTGATTCAGATATAAATTACGTGACCAAACTCTATATACGATACAAAAAACTTGGATATATATGTAGCTAAAAGTTTAGAATTTTAGTGACTAAACAATCTAACTGTATAAAGCAACATCAAGTAGGCATTATAATATTAGTACACATTTATTGTTGAAAGTAGTGTATATTGTTTTACATTTTATGCTTTCGGAAAACAGGTGAATGTTGTTCTTTTCGTCTTCAGCTCGAGGAGCTTTATCGTTTTAATGTGTGTTTGAATATGTTATCTCTAAAACCTGTTATATATATCACAATTAATAATTATATAGTTAAAAGTACTTCACTTATTTTTATTAACATAGCAAAAAAAAATACATTATATGAATTTGTAACCAGAAGAATTATTCTTGAAGCATTGTCTGTTCTGAAAAATTTTAAAAGAGTCATTATTAAAAATGGTTCATTTCAAATGGATCCACACAGAAACTAAATATAGCTAGGTTCACCTTCACCTTGTTGTAGTATTTTTGAAACACTTCTTCGTCTTAACATTTAGTTTTGCACATACACACTCAATATTTGCACGTATTTGGAAATATCAAACTATTGTACACATATTTAAACAGATGTATGTGCGATGTCTTTGTGTATTCAAATACTGCAAACAAATACATTTGAACAGGTAATTCAGTATTACCATATATTATTATATACATGAACTTATAAATATTGGATTTTTCTGAACTTACTTTAGAGTTAAAAGAAGAGTGCAAAAAAAAAAAAAATAATTTGCGTTTTCGTCGCAATATTTGTGATAACTATTATTTTTTTAAATGCTATGATATTTTGTAATTGTAGAAGTAAATGACAATGTAAGATATTTATAATTTCAGTTATTAACTAACACACGAGCGCAATGTAAAACCTTCATACACAATAGAAATTTTGCGTTTACATATATCTGATATATCTAACATTGTTCTATCTATATTTCATTACTATTACACACAAATAATTACCGTAAAGATTCGAGTCAATATAACAACCCATTGTTTATCTATAGAATAAATATAGATGATTTTATCGTGATTTAAGACCGTAAAGGGCTGCATTAACCAAGCATTTTTGTATATCTAAAATTTACAATTGATTTAAAACTTCCAAACGCTTCGGAATCGAATTATCAATTTATTCGTATCCTCCAGCTGTTGCTTATTTCCATGAAGCTGACAATAAAAGAGAGATTTGAAATAATTAACGATCGAAACAATGGAAATAAAAATGTATGAATAATATATAGTGTGAATTATTTTCTGAAACAATAATGAGTAATTTTGAGCATAATTTCTGTTTTTGGTATTTATTTACTTATACTTCATTTAAATAGCTAGGTAAAACTAAGTAAAGAAAGAGGAAAATACTTATTAAAACTGATTAGTAAAGCTTTATAATATATTTCATAATGTACCTCTTAGTGCACGATTCTAATAATGGATATCAGAACTTGGATTCTGTAAACTTTATACAAATTTAAAAATTACATTCTCAAAACTGCATCGTTCAGGCAAGAACTTCGGTGATTTTAAATGTGTCTCCTACTATCTATATTATAAAGGACATTAGAAAGAATAAATATGTTTGTGTGTGTCATAAAGGGATTTAGGGGGACATCACAAGAATTCAGATCTGAAAGCAACCAATGGTCGAAAACGGCTTCGTTCGCTGTTAGGTGGTGTTGTTTACAAGACCCACGCTCTTGGTAACCACACACTCCTAATTTAAGCAGAATTGATTGCTTTCTTTTGGGTGCACCGAAAAGCGCCTGTGGATTCCAATATGAATCTGGTTTAAAGACTCGTCTGTGCTGCTGTAGATATCCAACAAATACAGATGTTTTTGAGGGAGTCCTCCAATCCATGGTCCGACGATGTAACGCATGCATCGCTACCAATGCTGAAACTTTGAACACTTTTTGTGACAATTTTTGCATATTATCTACCACAGCACATGTAATATCTTTGACCAATAAATTATTTCAAATAATCTCAGGCTTGTGTCTCTTCGTTTCTTGTACCTGTCATCCAACTTTCCCATGACGCACAGTGCTCCCAAATCGCGATCAAGTGGCCAAAAATCATTTCTGTCTTTCCAGGTGGTTGTATATGATTCATTTTTAATTTTATAATATTCTAAATGATATTACATTGTGAATTTAAACTAACTATAATTGGGGTTCCGTGGGAGGGGATTGGGGGGCAAGTTTTTATTAAATTTAAATTTTCTTTTTTAGAGGATTTTTTTTTACAGGAATGAGAATCTTTCATTTTTGATTATGATGAATATTTCCACTTTTTTAAGACAAATCATCTAATTCAGTCTCCCCTGAAATTTTAACCTCCCTCCCTGAAAATATACAGGTAAAAATCTTCTGTTTTTTCTCTTTTTAATGTTATTAAAAGTAACAATAAAGAGTATACGAAATCAATAAAATGCATAAATAATGTGATACGATATGATATGAATAAATATAATTGCCAATAATAAGAAGCCTGAACGTAAATTTTATTCGAAAAAATACAAACTTTATACTATTCAATATATTCCAAGCTTTTTTGAGAAATTAAAATATAGACTTAAACGTTTCAATATCTGCTTAGTAACAAAACCACCTCCGAAATTGAAGAATTTCATTTGCGCTAAAATTGACCCAATTAGTTTTGAGAATTACTCTGGGGTGTATGAAAAACCATGTATTAGAGCAGACGGATCAAAGAATTACTATATTGGTGTGACTAGCAGGAAATTTAAGTATAGAAAAAAGGAGCATATACCTGATATTAAATATAACAGAAAAATCACAGCCCTAGCAAGATTTTATCAAGAAGAAAGCATCCAATTAAATTTCAATAAAAGAAAAATAAATTTCCCGTCCAGTCTATACTATCCATCAATTATAAGGAAAACAATAGAGATTGTACTGCGCAAAAACTCAATATGTAACGATGCAACATCACTCGAGCTATTCAATGTATATGAAAATCAAATAAAATAAACATCCATATAAAATAAAAATGTAACGTGCATAATATGAAAGAATACGTGGAAAACTGAATGATAGCGTGTCATAGACCGCGCAAATTTAGAATAGCTTCATTTTTTTTTTTTTTTTTTTTTTTCAAAATGACTCGGGGTTAGTCGAAACATGCCAACAGTCGAAATAAACGTATTTTTACTGGTTTTAAAGTTTTAATTTACACCGTTTAACATTTAAAATTAATACATAAATAATCAATCACCTAAATTTTGCCCCCCTCCCACACACACACACAGACACACGTGAAATCTCCCCTTTTTCCATTTACCACTATAGCAAGGGAAATCTAAAAATATTATTACTATTTTTTAAGTTTTCGACGTCTATTTATTGTAAATTAATAAAAACATCATTCAATTCATTAATTAGATTACTTTCAAAATTATCGGAAAAAAGCAAAGGAAAAATTGTAGAAACAATTAAAAAAATATATATAAATAAAAAAGTATCCCCAACTCTTAAGCCCTCCCCCACTCCCCACGAATTAAAAATGAAATTGTCAGTGTTATGTTAATTAGAGTGTTGCATTATAGAAACACTGACTATTTTGGGTCAGTGCGAATATTAAATTGACTTTAAACCCAATTACTGATTTTGGAATAATACTAGCAATATCCATGTCCAAATTCAAACTTCTGGTTCTATCAAAGTCACAAAAAGCCGCAATAAATCTCCTGCGATATGATTTTAGAAGGTTCATTCTACATTTTATACTATGAAAGTCCGAGGAACACGGAAGGATTTTTTTATATATCACTTTGTATGTACAAAAATACCTTAAAAATATGTATTTTTAAAAAAATTCCTCTTATTTTAATTTTTGAGATTTTTGCAATTGAAAAATCAAACTACAAATGTAATTTAATGTTGTTTCAGAGAAGAGCAAAGAAAAAAACGACAAACTATCTGAAAAGATCTGAGTTAAGGTGTGAATGCAGCGAATTTGCCTGAAATTCACGCAACAGCAGAAAACGCTCAAAACTCCTTACTTCACATAAGCAATGCGAATTCATGTGAGCTTATAAAACCAAAATATTAAAGAATATAAATCTTTAGATATTTCTAAATACTGTGGAATTTATTTCATTTCGAAATACGAAGCTTCGATTTTCTTATTTTTGCCCACATAATCGTGATTTGGGACCACTGTGCGACGTTTCCAACCAAAGGTTGCTATGCCAATCTGAATCCTTGTAATGGGCCACCGCTGCCCGAGCTACTTCTGGCTGACCGGGAGTTTTGAAGCCGAATTGTTGGTGCAGAACTTGTCGTAAGAAAATGAATTTTGTAGGGGGGGGGGAGGGGGAGCAAAAAGGGAAAAAATGAGCGCCGCAGATAGACCAGATGCACCGAAAGTTAATTTTTTGCCCGAAATTCTAGGCAAACATAACTATTCAGGGGGATGAGACTCCGCTTATCTACCGTACCCCACCGCGTAGAAACTGGCTCCGTAGACTTCCCACTGGGGAGGGTCCGGTAGCTTGTGCAGGCTATAGCCTATGTGCAACTACGAATAATAAAGGGGCGGCAGTCAAAATAAAAAAAAAAATGAATTAATTAATTAATAAACCTGAAAGAGAAAGGGATTAGTTGGTACATGTTATTACATATAAAACTTACGAATACCTATTTACTTAACTATCATTTATTATATATATATATATTTAATATTATCCTAGCACTAGGTCACATTAAACTAACTAGATTAATTTACTTTAGATTACTTAAATATTTACTGGCTATTTAAAATGCATTTATATTTTTAACCATTTCTAATGCTAGAATCAGAATTTTATTTATTTATTATTTTTTTTTTATCTTATCTTATGGCAAGTTAACTATGAATTGGCATACTATTATTTAGCTAGGAGGGAACTGATAGGAGACTAACAAGCTGACCTAATGAGATTAATATATAAATTTCTAATTGAGCTAGCTGCTTGAGGTTGTAACTTAGACATAAGCTATGGGGGTTGGGCTTGACCTAAATTAACATTTAATTTTATAATTCATTATATTTGTCTAGTAAAATATGCTTATCTCACCCAGTGAACTTGTTCTTCTGATGAGGTTTCCTTGTCCTGATATTTGGTCCTTGTCGTGGTAGTTGTCTTTTTATTATTTTGACATATTGTTGTGGGTCTTTTCTTTTTCCTTGATTGGATATATGCTTCTTACATCCCGTGAGATGCTTGTCTCTATCGTAGGTTGTTTTTCTTTAGGACTCTGTTCATAATGGTGTCTAAATTTGAGGTTTTTTCACTTTGCGAACTTGCCGCTGATAGGTTGACTTGTTCTGGTCTTTAATTTGTGATCCTTTGAATTAGCTTTGATCACTTAACAGGTTAATTTTCCTTTGTTTGTATGTTATCTTGATACGTGAATGCGCACTTGGCGATCAGCCCATTGGAACCTAATGGCGGTTATCACGATTTATGCAACATTGTTGCGAGCTATTTGAAAAGGCTTGGGCACAACTGGAGTGGGACTTGTACCATGGCCGTTAGTCCGTCAATTTTTTATGATGACTTTTTTCACAAGATGTATCGTTATAATTTCTCCTTTGTTGTATTTGGCTTTCTTTAGTATGTAGTTGTCTTCTCCGTTTCATTTAAAACACAACTTTTCCTTATCAACTTAACTATCTTCCGATGATTCGTTGGGTTTGTGTGAGTGAGCCGTAGCTATCATTTCATCATAAATGTCTTCCAACTCTCAGAAGTGCTATAAATCGATTTTTTGTGCAAATAAAAGGTTCATTCATCTGCGGCCGTGGTCAACTTAATAGTTAATCTCGGGCCTCTTTTTTTTTTACCTGAAAATAAGGCAGTTATTTTAGGGTGGCGATGTCCGCTGGGCTGGTATGCGTTTAGTTTTGTTCTTTTATGTTTTATTGAGAGATTGAGTCTATGTTTTCTATTAACCATCTGACAACTACTTTGTCCTTGTTTTGTACATGTTTATTGTTTGCTAGCCAATTATGCCAAAGTTGATCGTTATTTGCTGTGATTTGAATCAGATGTTGTGACTGTGCTAGTGGGCAGGCTGTTAGGATGTGTTTTGGGGTTTCCAGTTCCCCGCATGCACAGTTTGGCTCATCTTTGCGCTTGAATCTGTATAAGTATTCTGGGAATTCTCCATGTCCCATGTATATCTGGTTGAGAAATTTACAACTCCTTAGTCTGTTTGTCTTTTGGAAAGTATTGATATGTTATCCTGCCCGTGTCCCCGTAATCCCACTCGAACTGTCACTGTTTAATAATTAGTTCTTTAATTGTTTTTTGTAATGTTTGTTATTGGTCTTTCTAAGTTATATGGAATTTCTTTTATTTTATTTTCTGCTGCTTGTTTGGCTAATTCGTCGGCATCCTCGTTTCCTTGCATACCCACATGTGCTTTGACCCAGCTAATTTTGAGCCTATTATTTGCGAATTTAATTGTTTCTTGTATATCATTTACTAGTTGTATGGTGTTAAATGGTTTGCTTAATGTTTGGATGGCTGACATGCAGTCCGAGAGGATGCTGTATTCCATCCCTGTGCTGTTGCCCCAATATGCTGCTTTTATCATGGCCAGTAGTTCTGCTTGAAAGGCACTATTAAATTTCCTTAATGTGCTTACCACGTTTTAATTTTTTGTTCATTTTTTAAGGCTACGAGTGCCGAATCCGTAGCTCCTGATTCCAATTTTGAGCCATCTGTGTAGACATTTATGTCTTTGACGTTGTGCCCTATTCTTTGTTCGATTGTTTCTGCAAGGTGTGTGTTCCATACGTTTTTTTTTTTGTATAGTCTATTTGGATATTCTAGTCTTTTGTATAGTCTATTTTCTAATTGGAGTGCTCTTTCTATGGCCATGTGCGTCTTAGCGGTGATTTTTGTAGGTTTTACTGCAATTGATTTAATATAGCTAATTGCCAGCATTCCTCTTTTAACTTCTAACGATCTTCTTTTATTTACTTCTGGCAGATCACAATAACCCATTAGCTTATTCTTGATATCATCTGTTTCTTTATTTTCCATTTTTGAGGCATTCTGTTGGCTATCTTCGTCGGAATCGACTTCTGTCTCGTCATCATTGGTGAGGACAAAATATTCTTGTATATTCTTCAGTGATATTACTGTCTTTTCGGGGATCTCTTCTTTTTTAGTTGAATTCTTCAGTGATTCACCAGGTAGCTCCTTTCGATCGGAGCCGGATCCACCTGCCACTGCTGGTGTCTTTTTTTGTATTTTGGCTTTTAGTGTTGTTAGTTTTGAGTTGATTTCTGGTGCATTGTTACGTATGTCTGTTGGCGAGTTTATCCTACCCCTTGAGGAAGAGCGAGTGCCGGGTGGCATTTCGTTGTATTCTATCACACTGTTTTCACCTGTAAGTGAACTTGTTCATTTTACTTCCCAGCGGAGTGGGGGGAGGCAAATATACATAAACATCAGTGATTTCACACATTAAATACTAATGGTAATTGGTTTACAAGCAGTTAAACAATTGTGGGGGAGGGAAGAATGCTAGGACCTATGCCCTGTTGGGAACTGAGATTGCTAAGGTATAAGATTTAATAACTTATTAACTGCTAAAATGCAGTGAGAAAAAGGAACTAGGGGGAAGAAATGGACTAAGCATAACCTTAAATAGGCTGGAAGTGGGTAGAATATAAGTATAGAATCTGTTAATAGTCTTAGAAAGACACTATCGATTTTATCAGTCCTTGTTAACTTGGTCGATTATTTAAAAGTTTTAATTGGAATTTTTAATTGATTAATTTTGCGAGTTAGTTTATTCTCTTAGTAAGCTGTGGATACTAGGAACTGGAGAGGAGTGGGGGAGCTGAAAAATTGAATATATAGTATTTAAAATACAATAGCTCACTAATATTTGCTGCGGGAGCTTATCTATCAACTGTGGAAGGGAATTGTTAGAATAGTTTAGATCTTAGTGATATTTCAAAGAGTGGAGACTTTGGGAGACAATGAACTGGTATGCTGAAGTCGAAGGGATTGTAGGTACTCGTAGGATTAGTCTGCTGCGTCGGGGAGATTAGCTATTGTACTGGGGAATGATTGACGCACCCTAACTTCTATTGTTACTTATCTATTAGCTATGTGGTGTGTGGACATGGTTAGATCCTAAATGCTGTGTTTAGAATGTGGACTGTTGGAGTTAAATGACTGAATATTATATTAAATTAAGTTGAATAAAATGACAAGGTTATTAGGAAAACTGAAAGTTTTTGGAGAATAAAAGGTGAAGGGGGCTGATTAATTTACAGAGAGTTAATAAAATTAAGGGGTCGTTGTATAATGAATATAATGAATGAAACTGTGTTAAACGAAACAAAATAACAAAAAAGGGGGCTGTAGTAATAAATAAAGAATTTATCTGAGATTATTGAGTTATTTAGACTTAGTGTTAATTGAACTATTTATGTGCGCCAATCCTACGCCGCGATATATTAATTGGGATAGCCAATTAACATGAAAATAGCTGGGAGAACATCCTTTTGTGTTAGGAATGGGCAGGTACAATAAAGGGACGGATCCCAACTTCTCAAAGTCTCATTGTTTCTCTCAGTCGCTGGTCACAAAAAGAAGAGTATTGTTTTAATTTGTAAATTACTTACATATTGTTTTTCCCTGCCAGGACTCCTGTATCGTCTAGAAAATGTTGTTTACGAAAAGATGGCGTCCTTCTTTTACCTGTAAGTAGCTTGTGTTGAAGAAAATGACGTTTGGGAGAGCTACGTTTTTGATCAAGGCAGGCGACTTACAGGGAGAGGTTTCTTTATTCGCCGGAGATTTCCTTCTTTCGACCGGTCCTAATCTGTAGATTCCTACCGCTGGCTGCTTGCTTCGCTCTTGGTGGCTGGCTTACACATGGTCCCTCCAAATTACTAACCACTTAGTAGCTAATTAACTGCGCATGGTTTCGTTGATTGAAAGGTATCTTCGTGTTCCTCTATTAATTGCCACCCGTGGATACAAAAAACGTTGAAGAGGGCCCTGTATTTCCGTAGCTAAAAACAAAATGGCGGAGCCCAAATTATTTATCAATTTATCAAAACTCAATTTTCATTTACATATCGAAAAATTATAAACTCCTGAGTACAACTTCAAAAATTTTACCTGTGAGATTTTAAACGAATAACCTTTTATATATATTCTAATTTTTTTCTTATATTCTTTTACTTTCTTTTATAACTTTATTATAACCCTTACACCTATAAAAAAATATATACAAGAACCGAATGACTAAAAATATTACATATTAACCCGAGTCTGCTCGCGCTGGGTATGTCACACCCTGTGCTGCTTTTTTGCAGTTTTGCTCCCTAACCTTTCTTCAGAAATGGATGAGTCTTTGTGTAGCTGCCTCGAAGGTCATAATCTTAGAGGCGGAAAAGCGGCTAAATAATTCGAAATATAGATCTATCGTAATTGCCACATATGTGTATCTCACACCCAACGCGAACAGTTCTGAAACAGCTCTGAGTACAGATAGATGTAGGGAATCTGCAGAATAAATGTAAATAACATTTTTAATATATCTTTAAAACTATATTATCCCTTCTTTTTTCGTAGTGTTTTATGTTTTATGTTGATTTTAAGGTAAAAATATTGGAAGAAACCGCCATGGGTATGACATACCCAGAGAGAATAAAACCGGCAGTTATTCTCGCGCGTGCATTCAATATAGATAGACGCAGCGAATGTACAAAATAAATGTAAGCAACATGTTTAATATCTGTTTAAAACTCTATTATCTCTTCTTTTTTCCTAGTGTTTTATGTTTTATATAGATTTTATGGTAAAAAATTGGAAGAAACCGCAATGGGTATGACATACCCAGCGAGAGTAATCCCGTTCGTTTTTCTCGCGCGTGTAATGCCGGGTTAATATGAAAAATGAACAATGAAATTAAGAAATAAAAATTAATAAAGTCGAGTTGTTTATACATAAATCGGCTATCACAAATTTACAAGTTAATGTCAAATATACCATATTAGTGTCTATAATAACTTTTATCGATTTTAGAGGATGAACTTTGGGTACAGACTTCGTGATAATGACTTTGTGTCAAAAAAAAGAGAGAGAATATGAAGAAAAGAGTTAATGAATTAAGTTAAATCATGGAATAATATCCAATAACCAACTTGAAGTTGGCTTGGAAAAGCTAGAACCAAAAAAAAGTTTGCTTTTTAATTAAAATTTACGATAGTTTCCAACAATATTTATGACATTTTCGAGACTAGCGTATGTGTAAAAACTACACGCACGTGCAGGAATTTCGACATACTTTCACTTTAGGATTCAGTTCAGTTAATGTATTTTCCATCGAAATTTCGAACAAAATAATAACATTTTTAATTTACTTTATAAAGTATGTGACTGCTTGAAAAATTACTGTTAAAATGCAATGACAACTAAAAATAAATGCTAATTTTGTTTTAAAATCTGGAAATATCAATACATGACAATACGTTATAAATAAATTCCTTATAGCTGAATTTTGGAAATTTTGCGTACCAGATGAACCTCATTTGCAAGAAATTATCATGAATAATCAAAAATATCCGCGCTTACGTATTCTTGTTTTATTACGTTTTGAATTTTAATTATTATATTATTCATAATTTTTGATTTTCCTAAAAAATAATACAAATAATATGAGAAATAATGTACGATGAAAGAAAAAAAAATTTTTTTTGATGAAAAAACTAATTCATGTATTAAGCTTCAATGTTTGGCATTTATTAAATAACTACTGTATCCTTCCAAGGCTTCCCAAATTACAAATCATAGATGAAAAGTATATTTTTCTAACTCTAACAGGCTTTTTACGTTTTATATGTACAGTAGCGCTCAAAAGTAGAAGAAACGAAGATAATAATTCACTTAATTAAAAACAATAATAAAATACAAAAATCACTCATTTATTTTATTTAACCATATTCAATGTTTTACAGAATTTTAGTAAATTAACTATCATTTGCTAGAAAATAACGTAAAACACGTGAAAAATCAGAAAAATTATGAATCAAAAGATTTTGGACATTATAATAAAAAATAGTTTTAACACAAAAAAATTGAATATAGTAATGTGTCAGAGAATATTTAGAAGCATATCCTGTGGCTTTTATGACAGCCACACAACGCGCGGGTACTAGACTAACGTTTGTATTGGATATAAAAGAATTCGGACCTACTCATTTTTAAGAGCTTCGTATAAAGCCTCCTTATTTGAATAATTTTGGCATCTTGCTCTATGATCTAAGCCGTCCGGCAGATGTTCTATGGTGTTCAAATCCGAACTTTGACATGGCCACTCCAGAACTTCGACTTTTCTGCATTTTATAAAATCACTTACGTACTTGGATTTTTGTTTCGGGCCATTCTCTTGCAGAAAATACCACTTAGAAAGCATGTTTTGTTTAGCATATGATAGCATATGAGTCTTTAATATATCAGCATCCATGAACCGATCCATATTCCCCTCAATTCGAACTAAGGATCTAACTCCGCTGAGAGAAAAACAACTCCAAACATTCACATTGCCGCCTCCATATTTGACGTTTGCTATTTGGTATCGAACATCACATTTTTTTGTTTTTAGGACGTCGAATGTACTTCATTCCATCAGAAGACACTAAATTAAAATTAGTGTCATTGCTCCACAAAACATTAGACCACTCTACACTTGTCCACGATTTATGCCGTTTTGTGAATGCAAGTCTAGCCTTCCTATTCTTTGCAGATGTCAAAGAATTTTTTGCTGGTCTGAGTCTTACAGGTTTAGGCGTCGTTTGACAATTGAAACGTCTGTATCTATGCCGTAATTTTCTTTCAATTCATTTTTTATTACTACAGCCGACTTACGACAATCACTTTCAGATAGCTTTTTTATAATACGGTCGACATTGAAAGTTATTTTTTTCGGACGTCCACTTAGAGGCTTATTTCCGATAGATTTCCGTTAATTGAAATGTATTCCATGTACTAACAAGCTTCCGAGACACGTTAAAAAAACGAGCAACTTCTTGAGTCCTTCCTTGATTAAGTGCATTTATAACGGCTTTTCTAAAATTACTATAGTATTCTTTGCGTTTCTGAATTTAAAACTAATCACAATAAGACAATGAAAACACTAATCGAATCTATACAGCAACTAACGCCAACAACAATTAAATGTAAACTAATTGTCAAAATATTTTGAGCTAAGCAGGAGTCATATTTCTTCGGTGGCGCCGAATGTAAACAAACAAGTTGAAACTTGATATCTTAGAATAATTACAATCATATTTTTCTTAATTATACGGAATTTATTTTCTTTTATATTTTTATATTAAACGAAATAAGAGCGAATATAACGGTGTCAAAATACTTTTGAGCGTTACTGTATAATTATACACTGAATAAAAAATTCTGCCACTGTCAACTAAACAATAAATTGTAGCTCTAGGAAAGCTATTTTCATGTCATTTTTATAAATTTTAGTTCTCTTTGCTAGAGAGTTCTAGTTATCCCTATTAAAATTCAAGGGTGTTTTCCTATATTATCGTGCTCAAACGTATTTAAAAATCTCAGCAAATAAATGCAAACACAATAAGTGAGCTTTAGTAACTATAATTCTAGTTAATGAAGTAATTCTCGAAATCAAGTGATAATTTCTCGCAATTCAAAAGATTTATAATGTAATGTATCGCTTTATCACATATAAAACTAGAAATTCTTATCCATTTCGCCTATTCAGTTTATTTATTTACCTAATTCGCATAACTCGGAAATCTATATTTCTTGTTTAAGGATTTAGAAAATTTTAACTATTCGTTCTAGATGAAGAACGTATCTGTTTTCTTTTAGTGCTTTGCCTATTAACAACACCAAAGTGCCTTTTAATATTAAAAACATCAATAAAGTGTCCAAATAAATTTTTGAAATTTATAAAAAGTGATACTTACATTGCAGCCGCATTACAGGTGTCAATAGCCTGAAATATCGCCTAATATTCCTGCGGCCTTTTCAATTCTGATAATTTCACCAATTTAAACGCACAGTTCAATTACACGTCTTTTAAATTTGTATTTTATTTGTATTATATATATATTTTTAAAATTAATTATGGATGATTTTTCAATTTTGTTGCAGAATATTAACCAAAAACTAATGCTAAACTTGTTATGCTGTTTAAGGGGACAGTGGAGTTTAAAATCCCTAAAAATATTTTTTTTTTATTTTTGTAAATTTCAACTTAAATATTAATCAAAGGCACATTATATGCATTATGGCATGCATTTATCACAAAAAAAAAATTATTTAGGAGAAAAAAATGGAATTTTACGCGTCGTCTTAGAAATCTTCGAAATGCACCCTGCGTCTTCCATATCAATGAAAATCCCCAATATTTTTTTATGAAAGTTTAGTTTATATATATAAATAAAATAGAGCTTCGAATTTTATATATTTGAATTTAAAGGTAAAAAAAATCGAAATTTCAAAATTTTTTCGAAAAAATTTCAAAAAAAAAAAAAAAAATTAATCTTTAAATTGAAATATATAAAATTCGATGCTCTATTTTATTTCTATATATAAACCAAACTTTTATAAAAATATTGGGGGTTTTCATTGATATGGTAAAATTCCATTTTTCCATAAATTCCAAAAAAACGCGTAAAATTCCATTTTTTTCTCAAAAATATTTTTTTGTTATTTTTTTGTGATAAATGGATGCCATAATGCATATAATGTACCCTTAAATAATATTTAAGATAAAATTTACAAAAAAAAAAAAAAAAAAAAAAATGAAAACATTTGAAAATTTTTCGAAAAAATTTCAAAATTTTTCAAATTTTTTTTAACCTTTAAATTCAAATATATAAAATTCGATGCTCTATTTTACTTCTATATATAAACCAAACTTTTATAAAAAATATTGGGAATTTTGTTTGATATGGAAGACGCAGGGGTTTATTTCGAAGATACCTAAGACGACGCGTAAAATTCCATTTTTTTTTCTAAAAAAAATATTTTTTTTGTGATAAATGCATGCCATAATGCATATAATGTACCCTTGAATAATATTTAAGGTGAAATTTACAAAAATAAAAAAAAAATATTTTTAACGATTTTAAACCCCACTGTCCCCTTAAAAGGGAAATGGCTTAATTTTTTGGTAATCGCGCTGCACGCGATAGAGATAGATTAAAAAATTAGTTATACTTAAAAATTATTTTAAAAACCATAAACAATCACTAAACTGAGATACAGTTTTCAAACAAATTATATTTGAAAGCACATTTTATTTCCCTATTTGGCGGTGTAAACATTGATATTGTCGGATTACATAAATGTTGAATTTGTAAGGTTTTATTTTATTTTATTATTTATTTGTAAATGAAGTTTTAATTACATTCTGTAAAATTCGAAGGAGACAAATACTGAACTATTTATTTTATTTTAAGTGCTAATGGGTAATTATTCTTCCGTAATGGAGCTTATATGCGAATGAGTTAGAGTAAAAAAAATATTCATACTTGAAAATAATTTTAAAACCACAACAAATGAGTTAATTGCGATACAATTTCAAAACGAATTTCATTTCAAAGATTTCCCCTATGCGACGCGGACGGTATAAAAGTTAAAAGTGTGGGATGTTTAGAAGTTTTTAAAAAATTGCAGATGAAAAATTTTCAATATTGAAATCCAAGGTATTGCCAACATTTAAATGACGTCAGAGTTACGCACAAGCACGCTTTTCTTTATAATATAGACCAGCAAACCCCGCGGCTTTGCTCGCGTAATATTTAAAATATGCCAAGTTATATTTATATGTTTAATTTTTATTAAAAGGTACTAACTAAATTTTTATTTTATTAAAAGGTACTTATTACTTTTAGGAATAATTTAAAAAAATTACTATTTAAAACACAGTTTGATTAAATATCATTATTACACTGCATAAGGCAGAAATAAGACTTAAATTAATAAAACGAAATAAAACTAAATAAATAATAATTTAGAAAATATTTTGAAACTTTTATGCTCAATTAATACGTTCATTTCAGTATTCATTTGAAATTTTGAATTTTTTAAAAAACCATTTTCTTACATCTTAAAATTAACCATCATGTCAAATTCCAAGTCCTACCACCTCTCTCAACATAAAGGGCTATGTTGAAATAGGAACTGTTACCATTAATTTGCCAACATTAATTTTGAAATTGGTTTGTTATTTCCTAATATTGCACAGAAACGTGATTCAGAAAGCTTTTAAAGGCCTTTTTTAGAGCGTTTGTTGTTCCTGTGAATCCCAGGTGGTAGAATCATCGGCATAAAATATAGCCTGTGTAGGATCAGAGACTGTTACCATTGATTCGCAACTATTACTTTTATATTTGGTTTATATTTCCTGAAATTGCGTAGAAATCGTAATTTAGGACTTTTTTAGAATGCTTTTCGCACCTCCCCTTCACTTCAATCCTTTTTAATTCAAATTTATTTTCGACAGTCCTTCGAGGGCATTTATATTTTATAGGTAACTACCATGCCATATTTAAAGTTTCTAGCCTTTTCAGTATCACAGAAATCGCAATTTAGAAAGTTTTTAGTTACGGCAACACTCTGGCAGTGGCACAGACATAAAATATAGCTTATGTTTAAGCAGGTTCTATCACCAACAATTTGTTATCATTATTTTTTTAATCGGTTTGGTATTTAAAAAGATTACATAAAAATTGTAATTTATAACGCTTTTCGCTCACTTCATCTTTTTAAATTTGAAATTTTCTTTCGACAGTTCATAGAAAGCAGTTGCAACTTGTAAGTAAATAACATGCCATACTTCAAAGTGATAGACCCTTCAGTTATGCAAAAAACGCAAATTAGAACATGTTTTGCTTTTTCAACCCTCAGATGGTAGTGACAGCAACATAAAATATAACCTATGTTATAGTAGGGACTGTCACTATTGATTTGCAACCATTGCTTTTGAAATAGCTTTGGAAATTTCCTGAGATTGAGGAGAAATCGTAATTTATAACGTTTTTAGAACGCTTTTCGCGCATTTTCACCCCTTTTTAAATTTCCAATTTTTTCGAAACTGTTCTTAAAGATCATTTATATGTAATACATATGTACCTTGCCTAATTTTAGGTTGCTAGCCCCTACCGATCACAAAAATCGAAATTTGGAACGCTTTTTTGCTCCTGCAACGTCTAGGTGATAGTGATACCGACTTAAAATAGCGTTTATGTTAGAGCAGAGGCTGTCAGCATCAATTTCTTAACATTACTTTTGAAACCAGATTGATTCTTCCTGAGATATTGGTGACAAATCGGCATTTAGAACGTTTTTAGAACGCTTTTCGCTCATTTTGCTCCTGCATCTCCTCTGGGTTAGTGGAAACATATATAAAATATAGCTTATCTTGGAGCAAGATCTGTCACCATCATTTTAACACCATTATATTTGAAATCGGTTCAGTATTTCCTGAGATTGCATAGAAATTGCAATTTAGAACGTTTTTTACAACGCTTTTTGAGCATTTTGACCCTCCTTTTAAATTTCGATTTTTTTAGGAAATGTCCTTAGAGATCATTGATATCTTATAACTAGCTACCATTCTAAATTTCACGATTCAAGGCCCTTCCGTCACGCAAAAACCGCAATTTTGAACGTTTTCCTCCTGCAGCCCCTTTGGGGTAGTGGCACCGACATAAAACATAGCCTATGTTGGAGCAAGGATTTTCACCATCATTTTGACGCCATTATTTTTTAAATCGGTTTGGTATTTCTGAGATTGTGTAGAAACAACCATTTAGAAGTTTTTTCAGAACGCTTTTCGCGCATTTTCACCCCTTTTAAATTTCGAATTGTTTAAGAACTGTTCATAAAATCCTTTATATCTAATAAGTAGCTGATACTTCAAATTCCATATTTCTAGGCCCATCAGTAACACATAAATCGCATTTTTAGAACGTTTATTGCTCCTACCCCCCCCCCCCCCTTTGGGGTAGTGGCACCGACATAAAACATAGCCTATCTTGGAGCAAACGTTGTCACTATCATTTTGACACCAATATTTTTTAAATCGGTTTGGTATTTCCTGAGATTATGTAGAAACTACCATTTAGAACGTTTTTAGAACGCTTTTTGTGCATTTTCACCCCTTTTAAATTTCGAATTGTTTAAGAACTGTTCTTAGACACCATTTATATCTTATAAGTAACTAATATTCCAAATTTCATATTTCCAGGCCCTTCAGTAACGCAAAAATCGCATTTTTAGAACGTTTTTTGCTCCTCCATCCCCTTTGGGGTAGTGGCACCGACATAAGATATAGTCTATGTTCTAAGTTGGGCGAACACCATCATTTTGATACCATTACTTTTGGAATCGGTTCGGTAGTTCCTGAGCTTATCTCCGACAAATAAACAATTTTTTCCTCTTTATAATATGACTAGCAAACCCCGCGGCTTTGCTCGCGTAATATTTGAAATATGCCAAGTGATATTTATATGTCTAATTTTTACAAAAGGTACTAACTAAATTTTTATTTTATTAAAAGGTAATATTTTATTTTATTAAAAGGTAGGTACTTATTACTTTTAGGAATAATTCAAAAATTACTATTTAAAACACAGTTTGACTAAACATCATTATTACACTGTATTAGGCAGAAATGAGACTTAAATTAATAAAATGAAATAAAACTAAATAAATGATAATTTAGAAAATATTTTGAAACTTTGTGCTCAATTAATACGCTCATTTCAGTATTCATTTTAAGTTTTTAATTTTTTAGAAACCATCTTCTTACATCTTAAAATTAACCCTCATGTCGAATTCCAAGCCCTACCACCTCTCTCAACATAAAGGGCTATGTTGAAACAGGAACTGTTACCATTAATTTGCCAACATTAATTTTGAAATTGGTTTGTTATTTCCTAATATTGCACAGAAACGTGATTCAGAAAGCTTTTAAAGGCCTTTTTTAGAGCGTTTGTTGTTCCTGTGAATCCCAGGTGGTAGAATCATCGGCATAAAATATAGCCTGTGTAGGATCAGAGACTGTTACCATTGATTCGCAACTATTACTTTTATATTTGGTTTATATTCCCTGAAATTGCGTAGAAATCGTAATTTAGGAATTTTTTAGAATGCTTTTCGCACCTCCCCTTCACTTCACCCCTTTTTAATTCGAATTTATTTTTGACAGTCCTTCGAGGGCATTTATATTTTATAAGTAACTACCATGCCATATTTAAAGTTTCTAGACTTTTCAGTATCACAGAAATCGCAATTTGAAAGTTTTTAGTTACGGCAACACTCTGGTGGCAGTGGCACAGACATAAAATATAGCTTATGTTTAAGCAGGTTCTATCACCAACAATTTGTTATCATTATTTTTTTAATCGGTTTGGTATTTAAAAAGATTACATAAAAATTGTAATTTATAACGCTTTTCGCTCACTTCATCTTTTTAAATTTGAAAATTTCTTTCGACAGTTCATAGAAAGCAGTTGCATCTTGTAAGTAAATAACATGCCATACTTCAAAGTGTTAGATCCTTCAGTTGTGCAAAAAATGCAAATTAGAACATGTTTTGCTTTTGCCACCCTCAGATGGTAGTGACAGCAACATAAAATATAACCTATGTTATAGCAGGGACTGTCACCATTGATTTGCAACCATTACTTTTGAAATAGCTTTGGTATTTCCTTAGATTGAGTAGAAATCGCAATTTAGAACGTTTTTAGGACGCTTTTCGCGCATTTTCACCGCTTTTTAAATTTCCAATTTTTTCGAAACTGTTCTTAAAGATCATTTATCGCTAATAAATATGTACCTTGCCTAATTTTAAGTTGCTAGCCCCTACCGATCACAAAAATCGAAATTTAGAACTTTTTTGCTCCTGCAACGTCTTGGTGATAGTGATACCGACATAAAATAGCGTCTATGTTAGAGCAGAGGCTGTCAGCATCAATTTCCTACCATTACGTTTGAAATCAGATTCATTCTTCCAGAGATATTGCCGACAAATCGGAATCTAGAACGTTTTTAGAACGCTTTTCGCGCCTTTTGCTCCTGCATCTCCTGTGGGATAGTGGAAACAGATATAAAATATAGCGTATCTTGGAGCAAGATCTGTCACAATCATTTTTACACCATTATATATGAAATCGGTTCAGTACTTCCTGAGATTGCATAGAAATAGTAAATTAGAAAGTTTTTTATAGCGCTTTTTGCGCATTTTGACCCCCCCCCCCCTTTTAACTTTCGATTTTAATGTCCTTAGAGATCATTGATATCTTATAACTACCATTCCAAATTTCACGATTCTAGGCCCTTCCGTAACGCAAAAGCCGCAATTTAGAACGTTTTTTGCTCCTGCACCCCCTTTGGGGTAGTGGCACCGACATAAAACGTCGCCTATGTTGGAGCAAGGGTTTTCACCATCATTTTGACGCCATTATCTTTTAGATCGGTTTAATATTTCCTGAGATTGTGTAGAAACCACCATTAGAACGTTTTTTAGAACGCTTTTCGCGCATTTTCACTCCTTTTAAATTTCGAATTGTTTAAGAACTGTTTTTAGAAATCTTTTATATCTAATAAGTAGCTAATATTTCAAATTTCATATTTCTAGGCCCTTCGGTAACGCAAAAATTGGATTTTTAGAACGTTTTTTGCCCTTGCACCCCCTTTGGGGTTGTGGCACCGACATAAAACATAGCCTATGTTGGAGCAAGGGTTGTCACCGTCATTTTGACACCCTTATTTTGACACCATTATTTTTTAAATTGGCTTGGTATTTCCTGAAATTGTGTAGAAACCACCATTTAGAACGTTTTTTAGAACGATTTTCGCGCATTTTCACCCCTTTCAAATTTCGAATTGCTTAAGAACCCGTTCTTAGAAATCCTTTATATCTAATAAGTAGCTAATATTTCAAATTTCATATTTCTAGGCCCTTCAGTAACACATAAATTGCATTTTTAGAACGTTTTTTGCTCCTGCACCCCCTTAGAGGTAGTGACACCGGCATAAAACATAGCCTATCTTGGAGCAAGCGTTGTCACCATCATTTTGACATCAATATTTTTTAAATTGGTTTATATTTCCTTAGATTGTGTAGAAACTACGGTTTAGAACGTTTTTTAGAACGCTTTTAGTGCATTTTCACCCCTTTGAATTTCGAATTGTTTAAGAACTGTTCTTAGATATCATTTATATCTTATAAGTAACTAATATTCAAAATTTCATATTTCTAGGCCTTTCAGTAACGCCAAAATCGCATTTTTAGAACGTTTTTTGCTCCTACACCCCCTTTGGGGTAGTGGCACCGACATAAAACATAGCCTATCTTGGAGCAAGCGTTGTCACCGTCATTTTGACACCAATACTTTTTAAATCGGTTTGGTATTTCCTGAGACTGTGTAGAAACTTCCATTTAGAACGTTTTTTAGAACACTTTTTGTGCATTTTTAAACCTTTTAAATTTCGAATTGTTTAAGAACTGTTCTTAGACGTCATTTATATCTTATAAGTAACTAATATTCAAAATTTCATATTTCTAAGCCCTGCAGTAACGCTAAAATCGCATTTTTAGAACGTTTTTTGCTCCTACACCCCCTTTGGGGTAGTGGTACCGACATAAGATATAGCCTATGTTCTAAGTTGGACTAACACCATCATTTTGATACCATTACTTTTGGAATCGGTTCGGTAGTTCCAGAGCTTATCTCCGACAAATAAACAATTTTTTCCTCTTTATAATAGGAGTATAGAAGACTAGCAAACCCCGCGGCTTTGCTCGCGTAATATTTGAAATATGCCAAGTGATATTTATATGTCTAATTTTTATTAAAAGGTACTAACTAAATTTTTATTTTATTAAAAGGTAATATTTTATTTTATTAAAAGTTTTTTTTTTATTAAAAGGTACTTATTACTTTTAGGAATAATTTAAACATTACTATTTAAAACACAGTTTGATTAAATATCATTATTACACTGCATTAGGCAGAAATGAGACTTAAATTAATAAGACGAAATAAAACTAAATAAATGATAATGTAGAAAATATTTTGAAACTTTTATGCTCAATTAATACGCTCATTTCAGTATTCATTTGAAGTTTTGAATTTTTTAGAAATCATCTTCTTACATCTTAAAATTAACCATCATGTCAAATTCCAAGTCCTACCACCTCTCTCAACATAAAGGGCTATGTTGAAATAGGAAATGTCACCATTAATTTGACAACATTAATTTTGAAATCGGTTTGTTATTTCCTAATATTCAACAGAAACGTATTTTAGAAAACTTTTAAAGGCCTTTTTTAGAACGTTTGTTGTTCCTGTGAACCCCAGGTGGTAGAATCAGGTGGCATAAAATATAGCCTGTGTAGGATCAGAGACTGTTACCATTGATTCGCAACTATTACTTTTATAATCGGTTTATATTCCCTGAAATTGCATAGAAAACGTAATTTAGGACTTTTTTAGAATGCTTTTCGCACCTCCCCTTCGCTTCACCCCTTTTTATTTAGAATTTATTTTCGACAGTCCTCGAGGGCATTTATATTTTATAAGTAACTACCATGCCATATTTAAAGTTTCTAGACTTTTCATTATCACAGAAATCGCAATTTAGAAAGTTTTTAGCTCCTGCAACCGTCTGGTGGTAGTGGCACAGACAAATATAGCTTATGTTTGAGCATAATATATAGCTTATGTTTGAGCAGGTTCTATCACCAACAATTTGTCATCATTATTTTTTTAATCGGTTTGGTATTTTATAAGTTTGCTTAAAAATTGTAATTTATAACGCTTTTCGCTCACTTCATCTTTTTAAATTTGGAATTTTCTTTCGAATGTTCTTAGAAAGAAGTTGCATCTTGTAAGTAAATACCATGGCATACTTCAGAGTGTTAGACCCCACAGTTGTACAAAAAAACGCAAGTTAGAACATGTTTTGCTTTTGCAACCCTCAGATGGTAGTGACAGCAATATAAAATATAACCTATGTTACAGCAGGAACTGTCATCATTGATTTGCAACCATTACTTTTGAAATAATTTTGGTATTTCCTGAGAGTGAGTAGAAATCGCAATTTAGAACGATTTTCGCGCATTTTCACTCCTTTTTAAATTTCCAATTTTTCGAATCTGTTCTTAAAGATAATTTATATCTAATAAATATGTATCTTGCCTAATTTTAAAATGCTAGCCCCTACCGATCACAAAAATAGAAATTTAGAACGCTTTCTTGCTCCTAAAACGTCTAGGTGATAGTGATACCGACATAAAATAGCGTCTATGTTAGAGCAGAGGCTGTAAGCATCAATTTCCTATCATTACGTTTGAAATCAGTTTGATTCTTTCTGAGATATTGGTGACAAATTGGCATTTAGAACGTTTTTAGAACGCTTTTCGTGCATTTTGCTCCTGCATCTCCTCTGGGGTAGTGGAAACAGATATAAAATATAGCCTATCTTTTAGCAAGATCTGTCACCATCATTTTTACACCATTATATTTTAAATCGGTTCAATGCTTCCTGAGATTGCATAGAAATCGCAATTTAGAGTGTTTTTTACAACGCTTTTTTCGCATTTTGACCTCTTTTTAAATTTCTATTTTTTTAGGAAATGTCCTTAGAGATCTTTGATATCTTATAACTAACTACCATTCCAAATTTCACGATTCTAGGCCCTTCCGTACCGCAAAAACCGCAATTTAGAACGTTTTTCTCTGCACCCCCCCCCCCCCTTTGGGGTAGTGGCACCGACATAAATCATAGCTTATGTTGGAGCAAGGGTTGTCATTTTGATGACATTATTTTTTAGATCGGTTTGGTATTTCCTGAGATTGTGTAGAAACCACCATGTAGAACGTCTTTTAGAACGCTTTTCGCGTATTTTCACCCCTTTTAAATTTTAAATTGTTTAAGAACTGTTCTTAGAAATCCTTTATATCTAATAAATAGCTAATATTTGAAATTTCATATTTCTAGGCCCTTCAGTAACGCAAAAATCGCATTTTTAGAGCGTTTTTTGCTCCTGCACCCCATTTCGGGTAGTGGCACCGACATAAAACATAGCCTATGTTGTAGCAAGGGTTGTCACCATCATTTTGACGCCATTATTTTTTAGATCGGTTTGGTATTTTCTCAGATTGCGTAGAAACCAACATGTAGAACGTTTTTTAGAACGCTTTTCGCGCATTTTCACCCCTTTTTAATTTCGAATTGTTTAAGAACTGTTCTTAGAAACCCTTCATATCTAATAAGTAGTTAATATTTCAAATTTCATATTTCTAGGCCCTTCAGTAACACATAAATCGCATTTTTAGAACGTCTTTTGCTCCTGCACCACCTTTGGGGTAGTGGCACCGACATAAAACATAGCTTATCTTAGAGCAAGCGTTATCACCATCATTTTGACACCAATATTTTTTAAATCGGTTTGGTATTTCCTGAGATTGTGTAGAAACTACCATTTAGAACGTTTTTTAGAACACTTTTTGTGCATTTTCACCCCTATTAAATTTCGAATTGTTTAAGAACTGTTCTTAGATACCGTTTATATCTCATAAGTAACTAATATTCCAAATTTCATATTTCTAGGCTCTTCAGTAACGCAAAAATCGCATTTTTAGAACGTTTTTTGCTCCTGCACCCCCTTTTGGGTAATGGCAACGACATAAAATATAGCCTATGTTCTAAGTTGGACTAACACCATCATTTTGATACCATTACTTTTGGAATCGGTTCGGTAGTTCCAGAGCTTACCTCCGACAAATAAACAATTTTTTCCTCTTTATAATAGGAGTATAGATGAGTATAGATATAGATTAGATAATCAATATTAACTTTGATTATTTCACATTTTTTATTTAGAATAGGAGAATAGTAATCATATTTTCTTTTTTTTTTCATTTCATGACAAACATTGCATTAAAATATTTTAGCCGGTTCTTTAGCTGCTACAAATGTATGCTATAAAAATTAATTTATAAAATTACTTTAATCAATTTTTAATGTAATTAATTTTCAAACAAAAGAAAAAGAAAAATTAACTTTAACTTCTTTTTTTATTGTTTATGTTTTTGATGCAGAATATTCAAAATAACGCAGAAAAAGCCTTACTTAGATTTCAGTTGAATACCGTAAATAAATTGTAGCATAATATGTAACATGTCGAAATAAAATTAATACATTTTATGGCTTACTCCTCAAAATGTCTTCTAGATTCATCACTTTAGCCAGTTTGCACAGCATGCCACTTGCCTAAAAAATTCTCATTGGATTTAGGAGTTTAAAACTTAAAATACATCATTCTTCACGTGCTGCTCAAATACAGCCTAGACAGTTGTTGAAGTTAAGAATAGGTAAATTAATTTGTACCCATGCTATTGTCACCTGCGAGAGAAAATGTGGGGGTATTTCAGGAGATAAGCAAATGTGGTTTGGACTCTAATATAAATCTTTTTTTTTTTTTTTTTCAGTTATGAGAACAGCTCCACAAACTGCGTTTTTATCTTGTGTATTTTCAGTATTTAAAATCTTTACCTAGCTTTTTAAAATTTTCATTAAGAAAAGATTTTCTTTGATTCCCACGTATATTTACTTTAAATAAGTAAAATAAAACTTTAAAATTAAATAATAGATGTCTGAATTGCGAAAATACAAAAATGTGGAAATTTGAAAAACTAAAGACTAAATTGTTAAAAAATAATGATTAAAAAAACCCATTGCACATACTCAAGTACATGCAAAGATATAAAGTATTATGAGCACCAATAATAATTATTGTAATTTTTATCAAAAAATGTGAATTCAATGACATATTTTTAAAAGCAGCATTTAATCAATTTAGTTTATACAAATTTGTATTAG
Organism: Maratus speciosus; assembly: GCA_963932465.1. Lineage (NCBI taxonomy): Eukaryota > Metazoa > Arthropoda > Arachnida > Araneae > Salticidae > Maratus > Maratus speciosus. Next base: position 387,579,977 of record OZ010788.1, on the reverse strand, counting down.
TACCCTTCCATCGAGTTACTTTATCTATCCAATACTCATAACTATAAATAAATAGCTAAAAAATGAAAGCTCGGAAATATAAAATTATAGACGTAAAATCACGCAATTAAAAGAATCTGTTTCCTGAAAGAGAATAAGTGTTTCAGTAGTCAGCCACAATGATGAAAAATACTTCATAAATAAATATTTTTAGTTTCCAGATGAAATATAATAATTTTTCACTACTCAGAATCCTTTCACCAATCTTCAGCCAATAGCAAATCATTGTGGGTATATTTTCGTATTTGTTTCCTGTCTTTTTTTAGCATAAAAAAATGACCGACAATTGAAATTTAAGCGGCCGGATACAGGTGTTTTTACGCGATTAATAAATGCGAGTTAGAACAATAGGTCACAATTTGTAATTAGAAGAACATTTAAATATCTTTAACCCCTTGGGGACGAGAGTCAAGTATTAGGGCCGCATAAAGTGCTCAAAATCGGTGATTATTCCCACCAGTTATTTTTTATTGTAATTTTTTTCTTATTGAATCAGGGCATTTTCCAAATTAAATAGGGCAAAAATTTCTGCTTTGAAAAGTCGGTGATAAAATATTAAAACTCTTCAAACGCCGTTTGTAGCGAAGGGGTTAACAATAGTTGAATGACAAGAAATATTTTACACATGCCGTAATTGAAACCTACTGTTTAAAGAAACTTCGTCAGTCGTGAAAGAATTAATCAGTCGTGAAAGAATTCAAATGGTAATATTGGGTTGTCCGGCAAAAGTTCTCAACATTTTTTTGCCAATACAAATAACTATTACTTTATTTTGAAAATTATAAATTTTAAGCAGCAATATGGAGGAGAATCTCTGCGAAACTGCAGAGAACGGTGCGGATTGTATTTAGTGAATGAAGGATAAAAAACTACAATTTTGACAGATGTTGTTATTCTTTTTATTAAAAGAACGATAAAGTTAAAATAAATTTCAGGAATATTCGTGTAACCGTACAAAGGTAATTTTTTATTGAACTGACAGTAGTGTGGTGGCGATTTTCAAGAATTAAAATTTGAATTTCCGTTTATAAATGAGGGTTGGTGCAGATGACCTAATATGATGAATGCAAGAGATAAAAAGAAAGAAAAATCATGAGTCAAGAAACATTTTCTGACACTTCCAAAAAACTGTAACGAAACTTCCCCTAAAGGTCAAAGCATTTTAAAACCAGATTTCAACAATTACCGCCTGTAGTTGGAAACGTTTTCTCGATTTTTTTTTTGTGCAGATGATTGTGTACATGATCTCATTTGTATATATGTTACATAAAGTACTAAAATTTAATTTAGTTTGAAAATACATAACACATCTGAAGATTCAGGTTCAGATATTTTCTGCAATAGAGAGAAATGTACTTGAAATCTTTTGTACGTTATGACACTTTTATCAGTTGTTTGAATAGCTCTGCATATTAATTTATTTATATTGTATAATTATCTCCCAGCATACTAAATATAGTTCAGCTGAAAATTGAAATTTCATTCCTCAAGTAAAAACAACATTTAAACAGTTGACGCACAAACACAGCAAAATGTTTACGTTATATTTTGTGTTGCCTTGTGTATCACCTAGAGAATTTATACATACTACACCATGAGAAAATATTTCCTTAACCTCTTCAGACCCCAGGGTTTATCTTCATATATTTTTTTTACTTCAGTTATAAATTTATATTTGAAAAGTGATAACTAAGAAAGATTAATAAGCAAAAAAAAATTAAATTTATTTTTTGTACATAAAATTTTATATATCATATATGACACATGGGACTCAATAAGTACATTTTTTGATAATTTGTTAGGATATTTTCATTTGTTTTGCATGGAAAAAATAATGAAAAATATTAAATAATTATGTATTTAGTAAATTTTTATTTTTAATGGACTCTCCATATGGTATTTTAACATATAAAAAAATTATTTACTTTTCGTTTTTGTATATTTCCCTCATTTTTGCTGCAAGTCATTTTCAAATCCTATTTTACAGCCGGAAAAAAGCACTATAATAGACAAATTGATATTTTGCGTTAGTTTGGCTATCTTTTGATTCCACTCACGCCATTTTCATTTTTTTAATCATTATTTATACGAGGTGAAACCCGCCGAATTTCGACGAAAGAAAATGTTTACAAAGGAATTGTTGCATCAAATTTATAATTCATCAACAACAATAATTAGAATAAAAAATCCATCTTACACTTGTTAATTTAACTCTCCAAAGACATATTTTAACCTAAGATTAACAAAATACTTTCTTCATAAACTTCAACTGTTAAAATTATTGAAAAATTAAACTTAATTCATATACGTCATCAGTAAAATATAATCAAGATAAGTAATTTTGATTAAGTTATTAATTGATGCTTGGTATTACGGAATGAAAAATCCGCAAAAATGATTTCACCTTGACATAATCACAGAATTTTCCTACCTTTACATCTAAACCAAATCAAGTCATTTTCCACGTTTCACATCCATATTAACCATTTAAAAACATTTTAATGCGCAATAGGTTATTAATAAATATTTTTTCAAGCTTGATGTCACGTTTGTCAATTATTACAACTTTTCATATTAAAATTCCCACTCGTGATTTGAGGTCTTAGTATAATCTCTGTACCTGCAGGTAAAAATTCCAGAAATTTATAACTTTTAGGCGTATTCAAGGGGAAATATCTCGTTTTATCAAATAAAATTATCGTTTACTTTTAAATATGACGTCATTTTCAGTCGCTGAAATATTTTGCCTATTGACTCAAACTCAATATCAGCGAAATGAAAAAATAGTGAAATATAACAGCATCATGAGGGAAATTGTGTCTTTTTTAAAGCGTAACGTCATTTTCTGTTCAATTTTTTAAAAATATATTTTTAACTGTAATGAGAAAATGGCATCAGTAAGAATATAATCAATAAAGATAACTAATCCACTTTTAATAGAAATGAAGTACTTCAGTTGCCACAATTAGAAAATTGGCATTAAAAACTATAAAAAATTAATATCTCAAAAATAAATTGAGATACAGCTTTCAAACAAATTGCATTTAAAAGTGTATTTTTTTCTGCATACGACGGTGTAAACATTTAAAATGTGGGATGTTTAGAAATTTAAAAATTTGCAGTAGCGAAAATTGCGAAAGCGAAATTTCATTTCAAATTTCAAAGTGTTGCCATTCGCAGAATGACGTATGCGTTACGCACAGATATGTTTGTCCTTTATAATATAGATACAGGAAAAAAAATTTGTAACGCTGTGTATCCTATAGGATACTCCAGGTCCGAAGAGGATAAACATAAAAACACATACCACATTGAAAAACGCACTTCCAGCAATTATCCGTCATAGATAACACAGTAACCACAAAGCCTTTGTGTATCCCTTTAAATGAGAGGTAGATGTTATGCGCGACTTATTCTATTTTATGGATCTTGCTAATATGTTTACATCTCACTAATGCATTATATAAATTTCAAAATGTTTAAAATATTGTAAACTAACCTTAATATGCTGTAAACCATTCGTAGAGCATTAATGTAATTTAATATTTTCCAAAATATTAAATGAATGATAAATGCATTGCACTATACATTCTACTGAAAGCATGTTTTAGAAGCATGTTTGTTCACAGAATTTAATATAATTTTCATTATTTTTGAAATTGTGTAATATCATTAAAATACACAGGAAACGTTTTTCACCATAAATCAAAATGTAGCGGAAATCTGTTGAATGTCTCTGTAAAGGAACTAGAAATACTACATATTTAATTTTCAACAGGGAACATGCCAGAGAAAATCTCAATAATAGATATGAAATTACATGCCAGTCTGAATACAGTTACGAGAGTTAGATCCCAACGGCCGAAGACAGTCGGCAGACGATAAACAGGAGGAAAACAAGAAAACCGAAATGAATAACACTTTAAAACGGAGCAATAAAGAAAATCTCAAACATGATCTCTTGAGATTTAAAAGACTTTATTAAAATAGTTACAAGTTCAGATCAGAAACTTTTGATAAAACTCATACTTATCTTTTAGTGTAGCATTTGAGCACCATAATATGTTAATAAACATCTACATGGTCGTATGGGATATACCTGTGAAGGAAAACACATCTGTTAAAAGATTTTTATCATTATAAAGTGAATCTAGATAGGAATGTATTTTTTAGGTAATGATGATGACTTAGACTTCATTTATTATTTCCTGTAGTTTTCATTTATTAAACAAATCCCAAAACAGCACCAAAAAAATAATGCACTTCTTTTAGATTTTGAAAACATAATCATGCAAAAGAAAAACATTCTTCTTAAATAATGAATAAAGTTTTAAGAAAAGGAAAGCCTCAAGATAGTTTTTTTTTTCAATAGCTAAACTGTAGCTTGTTTTATAACTTGTGTTTACTTCATGTATAATTTAAGAGTCATTTTGTTTAGGTATTTTAAATTTGCTTTTCAAAAATGTTAAGTTGTTTTTTTACAAAATGTTTAAAACAAAATTCTACAGTTTTACTCATTCGGGACAAAAACAAAACTTTTGGAACTCCATAACTATTAGAATGTAAAATTATTATTATTTCTTAATCAACTTTCTGAATGTATTCGTTGAAATAACAAAAGTTGCGCAATTTTGTATGTTTCTGCTTTTAGATGTATTTTTATTTGTTGTTTTTCTTTACTCGTTATATAATTTTACTCATTTTACATTTCCCAGTCTTTTCAGAATATCCGGTTTTCTTTTTTAGTGTAAATTTTCTTAATTTATGTGCATATATACGTTTCTGTTTTCCTGAAAATTTCACATAAATAATGCAATTTCTACGTTTAAATTAGTAGTTTATTTTATCAGAGGAAGAAAGCGACGAAAATTATTTTTAATGAATTTTATAAATAAATAATTATGAAACGATAATTCTAAACATATAAAATCTAACGGAATGTATTGGAAAATTTTGACATGTTAAGATTTAAAAGGTTTGTAGCATTACAAATGTTTATTATTTATTTATTTTTATATTTTGTAATTTATATAAAACACTTTTGACAAATATTTCTTATTATGACTTGTTTCTTAAAAAATAACTAATGTTAATATTTAAAAATTTCTAATGTTTCTTTTATTTTAATATATATATAATAAACATTATAAGCTTTTATAAATTATAAACAACTATTTTGAATGCATAAATAATAAAGGAATTTATTCAATTAAAAATTATATATAAACCACCGTAAAAGTCTATGAAACATATAACAAGTGCACATTGATAAACTTAATATTTAAAATAATAAATATAATAGTAGATATATTACGATATTAATTATAAATTAAGGTAAAGCGAGGAGAGTCTGCGCATATTTCAAAAGAATAATAATAAAAAATCTAAATATTAATATTTTGCTAAACTATGCATGAATAAGTTTGAGTTCATTTGTTTTTTATGCATTTCCATTGTTATTTTGTTGTTATACTGTAATTTAATAGAACAGCAGTAATAAAACCAAGAAAACTATTTTGCGCAATCTCTACTTACAGGGTAGGAGAGATTGCGCACATAGGTAGAAGAGATTGTTATTAATAAGAATTATTAACTAGAATTAAATTGTTAACAATAATAATTACACTCAATCGACATTGTTGAAAGGTTTTTGTGAGTAAATATTATTGTATTAGGAGTGAATATTTCAACCAAATGTTTAAATCTGTAACAATAAGGAAAGATGTTTGTGTGTGAGTGTGTGAGTGTGTCGACGGTGTTCTGAAGAGACCGTTGCATGTAGAGCTACAAAATTTGGGGGAAAGGTACGTCTATATATGAAATTTTGCACGTCGAAGCCCGATTTTCGATTTTTTTAATAATTTTTTTTAATTTAATTTTTAATGCGATTTTTAGCGCTTTTTTAAGTTTCGAGGCAATTTTTCCACATTAGTGAAAAGACTATGGTTTCTTTTTTTTTAACCCAATACCTTAAATTTTGTTCTCTTTTCAAAAAAGTTTATTCGGAATTCGTACAGCGATTTTTGAATTTTTAGCGAATTTTTTATTCGATTATTGAGCAGCATTTAATGCATCTCCATACCTATCTCCATAAGGGAATTCCCGTAGGTGGGACACAGTTCTGTCACCAAATGCTGCCACGTTTGTCGCCAATATGGCGATACATCGCCAAATTTGGTGACCAATATTAGTCGCTAAAAGTGGCGCCAACTTGAAGATATCTCTAATATTTTGCCAAATCCCCATAGACTTCCATTGTAAACCAATAGGGAATACTTGCTTACAGAAAATCAACAAATTGAAATGCAACAATAACTAATATTAACTTAAGTGACTATATTAATTATATTTAAGGGAATCCAAGTATATTAAATTATGAATAAAAGTAACATGATACAATGTTTAGCATGCTTTCCTAAACATAAATCTTAAGAGAGCCCGCAAGTCAAAGAAATTAGATTTGAAACATTTATCCAATTATAGTAAATCTTGACTTTCGTGATTTTTGAACTTTTTGTGATTTTTAATTTATAACGTAATAATTTTACGTTTCTGCGAGATCAGTTGCAATTTTTTGACATTCCATTTTTGACCTATAATACTAATGTAATTTCTGCCCTCATTTCAAAAAAAGTTTATTCGTATTTCGTATAGCAATTTTCGAATTTTTCTGGAATTTTGTATGTGATTTTTTGTATATTTTAGCGATTTCCTACCAATTTTTCCACATTACTAAAAGGCATCAACTTTCAATGTTCGAACACAATATATATATATATATATTTCTCTTTTCGAAATTTATGCAGCGATAAAATATTTTTTTCACGATATCTTATAGTGATTTTCAGAGCTTTTTTGCATTTCGTGCTGTTTTTTGACGTACCCAGGCAACGCCGGGCAAGTTAGCTAGTAATAAGCAAAAGAAAGAATTTTAAAAACAGTTAAAAATTTTAATTTAAGAAGATTAAAAGATCAGAAAAATCAAGCCCTACTAAGATTACCAAATAACATTAATCTAGTTGATAACATGTTTAACTTGAAAATTACTTCATTTCCATTTCCACAGTTTCATTGTATTTTGTTTGCTAAACGAAGTTGTCGTCCACAATCGATGCACTGTTTGTTGTTAATTGTGCATCTTTCGTGCAATCATCTGCAACAAGCAATACATTGAATCCAGTCAGTTGTCGAAGTTGTCTCCTGGTACAGTTCCAGACATTCAGTGCACTCATCCTCATTGACCTTCGGTTTTTTTCTTTAGTTTTTTTATCCCTCTTTTTGTGGAATCACGTTATCTTAAGCAGTATTTTTTTTATTTTTATTTATTTATTTATTTATTTTTTTTTTTTTGTAGCGGCATCCTTCTTAAGTCTTTTTTTATGCATGAAAAAAATTCAGTTATGAAACAAATTACAATGAAGGAACTTATAGCGTACATTTTCTGTTTCGAATTAAATTACCTTGTTCGTCGTAAGTGAAAAACGATTTATAACAATATGCATGATATAAAGACAATTTTTACACTACTCCGATACATATCTTTCATATTATTTTGCTTTTGTTTTTTCAAATATATACATTAAATGTTAAAAGTTTGATTACTACAATGAAAATTTAAAATTTCATGGTGTTTTAGATGCATATATTTATTTGTTGATGCATGATAAAGTTATTTTTCCAGCGCATCTTATTTATATCTCAGAAGCATTTTTGTGATGCTCTGTATCATCGTAATACGCTGTAAACTTTTGTTATTTGTTCTATTTCATACTCACACTCACTTATTCCATTCGTATTCTGAATTAAAAAGTCATCATTTGTTCACTCTTTAAAGAAGACATTTAATTTACACTTAATTTATGTTTTGAAATAATTACACTTAATTTATTTTCAGAAATAAGCATGTTTAGATATCGGTTGATGTTGCACTTAGAACATAGATTGATGCAAGGGCAGAGAATATTTTCCCCATAAATTGGATTTGTCAGAGAAAATTATTTTAGTGTAGCTGCTTTTTCCGTTATGACACTATGAGATTTAAGGTATCATTTGTTTTAGTTTTCTTAATATAATGTAGTTTTTAAATGAAAGTTTAGTATGTATTATTTGGGGGGGGGGGGGGGGGGAGTAGTTCGGATACTAACCTTCAGAGTTTCGAAACTTTGAAAAAAATCGCATCATGCGTGAATATATGCATATAAATACCAGAATATTTATACAAAACATAAACAGCATAATATTTTGACATAATTGTTTCCTTAAAATTCCCAATAGAACTGAAGTTAAGGCTTTTAGAATGAATGTCGTTCAATAGCTAAAGCGGCGTTTCCGAAACTTTGAAGAAAGTTTTATCCAAATGACGTTTTTGCGCATAACGTGCACGATATCTCAAACATTTGTGAATATTTTTTCATAAAATTTTCAAAACTCGTGTTTCATGTTAGTCTGTATAAACTGAACCTAAAATTTCCTTTTTATTGTTCAAAAAAATATTTTTTTAGTTGATTATACTGTTGAAAATTTCAAAACTTTGTATTAGATAAAATCAACTTTGTATTAAAATTATAAAAATCCTTTAAATAAAAATTTATTTAGGTTTCAGTGTAATTATTACAGTCTGAAGTATACGCAGGCAACAGAATTTTCACTCTAGTTTCAAAATTTATTTTTAAATTCTGCGCGTAAACTGTTATATCAAAACAAAAAAAAACAAAAACAATAAACAAAAGGAAGAATTTTAACAACAGTTAAAACTTTTAATTTAAGAAGATTAAAATATCAGAAAAATCAAGCTCTACTAAGATTACCAAATAACATTAATCTAGTTGATAACATGTTTAACTTGAAAATTACTTCATTTCCATTTCCACAGTTTCATTGTATTTTGTTTGCTAAACGAAGTTATCGTCCACAATCGATGCACTTATTGTTGTAAATCGTGCATCTTTCGTGCAATCACCTGCAATAAGCAATACATTGAATCCAGTCAGTTGTCGAAGTTGTCTCCTGGTACAGTTCCAGACATTCAGTGCACTCATCCTCATTGACCTTCGGTTTTTTTCCTTTAGTTTTTTTATCCCTCTTTTTGTGGAATCAGGTTATCTTCAGCAGTTTTTTGTAGCGGCATCCTTCTTAAGTCTTTTTCATGTATATTTTGTGGATCAGTAACATTAGTTAACTCTCTTTCCTTTTGATTTCGATGGCATTACACTACTTGGAATGGGTGTAAGCTTTTCGAAAACATTGTATTAGAAAATTTATTTTAGTTAACAAAATTAATTTATCAGCAAATTAATCGTTCATAAATTAAATAAATATATAAATATTTAATTAAATTATTAACAAATATATTATTAATTTATTAACAAAAATAATTGCATAAAATTAATTTAATAACAACTGTATTATTAATTTTTTAATAAATTTTTTATCTGCAAAAGTATTTTTTTGCAAATTAATTTGTTGCCAAATTTAGTTTTGATAATTATGTTTTTTCCGAAATTATTTCAAAATTGATTCATTCATACGTTTTACACGTAATTTGCAATTCATACAAATATATCAATAAGCTGTGTAATCTCTCCTAGCACTTAAACGTATGGGGAAATGCGCCATCTCTCCTAAGTAGCAGATGCGCAAACTCTCCTATTTTGGTAGGAGAGATTGAGCGGCCTTTTATTTAAATAGGGCCACTTCTAAAATGAATTGTTGGTGTTCGCATACTTAGACCAGGTTAGTAGTTTGTAAGAAATCGTTTAAGTTCAAAATATTTTGTATTACTTGTATTACTAACGTTTTATAAAAATTCTGACTAACAGTTATGAAAATTCAAGCACTTACTTTGGAAAAACAAAACAAACGAGCACTGCTTTATCCAAGACGCTTGGAACAATCAATATGCATATTCATGTATACATTGCACCACTAATGCTGCTGTGCAACTACCTGGAGTCGCTGCGCGCGTACTCTACTCCTTCCCGTCGAATCTCTTTGTGCGCAATCTCTCCTACCGCGCGAACAATCCTCGCTTTACGTTATGTTTTGAATTTTTAAGTGATAAATTGAGGTGATAATATTGCAGATGCTAATGGAATTTCTTATGCATAGGTATCAGATGACACCGAAAGAAAAAATCATATTGATAATACTCTTAGATAATGTGCATTTGCAGTAATGAACTTAGCGTATTACATTTCTAAGATTACTAAATACATTTAGTTACCATTGTTATATGTTTAAATATATGTATCACATACCACTAATAATAAGGAAGAATAGTTCAAAAAGAAATTTTGACATAAGATAGCCAAAATATATCTATATATCTATATCTATATCTATCTATCTATCTATCTACATATATATAGATATATATATATACAGAATTTGCCAAAAAGTACTTTACACATTTTAAAATTCTATAAAGTAATACGTAAATGGCGTACTGGTGTGAATTTTTCGGCAAAAACTGAGACCGAGCACCACTTATTATGGGGGGGGGGGGGGGGTGTTATCACATTCTCTGTTACAGTGTTAAGTTTCATGGAAAAGTCGTCACACATCATGTATCGAGTTGTTGTGTGGAGATTGATTAGTACCTACTTTAAAATATCTTTGCAACGGAAAAATAATTGCATATTACTCTCTGAAAGAACTAAATTATCCAAACAAAGTGCAGTACAAAGTAATTATGACAAGTACATATAATATTTGTTATTTCAGTTATGAAACAAACACAATGGAGGAACTTATAGCGTACATTTTCTGTTTCGTATTAAATTATCTTGTTCGTCGTAAGTGAAAAACGATTTATAACAATATGCATGATATAAAGGCAATTTTTACACTAATCCGATATAAATCTTTCATATTATTTTGCATGATTATGTTATTTTTCCAGCGCATCTTATTTATATCTCAGAAGCATTTTTGTGATCCTCTGTATCATCGGAATAGACTGTAAACATTTGTTATTTGTTCTATTTCATACTCACTTATTTCATTCGCATTCTAAATTAAAAAGTATATGACCATTTGTTCACTCTTTAAACAAGTCATTTAATTTACACTTAATTTATGTTTTGAAATAATTACACTTAATTTATGTTTTGAAATAATTACACTTAATTTATTTTCAGAAATAAACATGTTTAGGTATCAGTTGATGTTGCACTTAGGATATAGATTGATGCAAGTGCAGTGAATATTTTCCTCATAAAGTTGGATTTGTCGGAGAAAATTATTTTAGTGTAGCTGCTTTTTCCGTTATGACACTATGACATTTAAGGTATCATTTGTTTTAGTTTTGTTAATATAAAATAGTTTTTAAATGTAAGTTTAGTATGTATTATTTGGGGAGGGGGGGAGTAGTTCGGATACTAACCTTCAGAGCTTAGAAACTTTGAAAAAAATCGCATGATGCGTGAATATGTGCATATACACCAGAAAATTTATACAAAACATAAACAGTACAACATTTTTATATAATTGTTTCCTTAAAATTCCCAATAGAACTGAAGTTATGCCTTTTAGAATGAAACTCTTTCAATAGCTAAAGCGGCATTTCCGAAACTTTGAAGAAAGTTTCATCCAAATGACGTTTTTGCGCATAACGTGCACGATATCTCAAAACTTTGTGAATATTTTTTCATGAAATTTTCAAAACTTGTGTTTCATGTTAGTCTGTATAAACTGAACCTAAAATTTCCTTTTTATTGTTCAAAAAATATATATTTTAGTTGATTATACTGTTGAAATTTTCAAAAATTTGTATTAGATAAATACAACTTTGTATTAAAATTATAAAAATCCTTTAAATACAAATTTATTTAGGTCCAGTGTAATTATTACAGTCTGAAGTATACGCAGGCAACAGAATTTTCATTCTAGTTTCAAAATTTATTTTTGAATTCTGCGCGTAACTGCGCGTCTGACACTTTGAACCCCCCCCCCCCCCCCTATAAATGCTAATTGTGCATCTTGCTATTTTTTAAATATATGAACGGAAAGAACATACATATATATTTCATCCCCAGTAAAAGAATGCGCTTTAAAATCATATACATTTTAAGCTACTAACTGTTGAAAATGGTCTTTTTTTTTTCATTTTTTCTAATTTTAAGAGTCCTGAGACCCCTTAAGGTTTTTAACCACAAATTTTAAATAATTCGCCCACATTTAATCACGAAAAATATAAGTCATTAGAAAATACTAAATTATTGTAATGAAATCTTTACTAAACGAATGTGTTCATTTTCTTTCTTACCCATTTTTAGACGCAAACTTCAATCTTACTTCCATCAGATATTCTAATGGAACATTTTTAACGAACATCACAGAGATCTAACAAACATATACATGTGTAAAATATTGTTAACTTATCTGAAACTATAAAGATGGTGATCGAAATTTGTAATTGCGAAAAACTTTCTTTGAGCATTTAAAAAAAAAGACAAAAAAAATGGTCAGTTGTACAATAAGTATTATTTATTTACAAATGGTGTTACTTTTAATGAAATGTTTGTATAATGGTTATTGTCTGTATGTATTGTAAATTTTCAATTTTCAATTTAATATCTGGAATTTGCAATAGTAAAATATGAAAAGATTATTTTCTACAGCGAAATTTTTAATTCTGTATTTATTTGTTCGCATAAAAACCAGTTTTCTTTTTTCCTTAAGTGTATTCTTTTCATTTGTGATTGTGCATATTTGGTCAATATGTATCATCCTTTTTATACTTTTATACAGATTATAATACTAAATATTTTGGATAATAGTTATGATCACGTCCATAAAGGATTCTTTTTATGAAAACATATTTAAATAAAGTCGTAAGACGAAATCATAACTTTTAGAGACATCGCTGAGGAAAACGTTTTTTCAACAAACTTTATTAATAAGCCTATCTATGAGTTTAGATTTCGCGAAAGTATTAAGAACATAAACCACAGGGAAAAGAAATATAAAAAAGTTTAACTATTTTCCCGGCCTGTATGAAAAATTGAGGTATGCTTTACTGAACATAATATAAATTTAATAGTACGTCCTTCATCCAAGTAAAATTAAAAGAATTGATTTGCACGAAAATAAATCCAATACCAAAAGATCAAATGGCTTGTGTGTATGCTATCCCTTTCAGAATCGACGAAAATAATATTATGGAATACATAGGAAGGACAAAAAGAAAATTCAAAGAAGGAATCAGGGGACATAAATCAGATATTAAATTTAATCTACAACTCTGTAACGTTTAATTTATATACTGAATGTCATAAAAGGTTTTGATCAAGCAAAAATTATACTATCCAACATATTATTACTATACATCCATTATCATAGAATCCATAGAAATTCTGGGTAAAAGGCAATCAAGTATGCAACGACGCACTATCATGCAGTATCCCCAATATGTGGTTAAATAACCTGAAAATTTAAACAGCCAATATTTGTTTCATCTACATATGTTTTAGTTCCACTTCCGGCTACACCCCAAGAATAACAGACTAAGAATAACGCATTTAGATGAATAGGACGATGAATGTATCTCCCTGATGAAGTTTGCGGACGCAAGCAGAAAGTACTCGAAGGTTAAATAAAATGTATATTTTAAACTTTTAACATCTATATTGTGTATGATCACCTTTTAAATAAATTATGAACATTTAAAGTTCGCATTATGTTTTACCATACTTATTTATTTGGTGTCCCTTAAGATGTGATACACCTTATTATCAAATTTGAATTGAATTTGTATTAAGTCTAATTTTCTATTACACGTTTTCCCAAAATTTAAATTCAGTAAAAGAAGAAAATAAATAAAGTATTTAGGCAAATATATACAATGATGGTCCATATTTATTTTCCATGCGTATATACACGTAAAATAAAACTGACCATAGGTGAGTGACTGTCCAATTATTTAAAGTTACATTTTAAACTTTTTTTTAGAAAAAAATCTTTTGGTGTACTTTTCCTTTTAATGCATCTGCACACATATCTATCGAAACATCTAATCTATCTACACACACACACACACATACACATATATATATAATACTTATATGAATATTATTATAGTATTTTATTCACCTATTTATTTATGAAGATTTAATTTCGTTAAATTTCCTTAACTGTTTTAAGTAATTTTCAGTAGCCGGCAGCATGCCATAGTTATACTTTTCTTTTTTTTTAATCATTTTACCGGAATTACTTTTATTTTATTTTACCGAAAACATTGTCACAATTCTTAGTTTTTACGGTATTATTGAATATTTTGTGCTTCTAGTTTCAGAAGAATCACTTTTTTCGTTAACACTTTCTTAATAAAAGTTTCTTTGTAAATAAAGATTCCTTTTCTGAAAATATTGCAATTGTTATTTGTTAAACTTTTAATATTATTCCTACCTTGTAGAACATGCATATTCATTGAATAAAAACATTTACATCAAAATCTTCAGATATCGGATGATTAAAAATATCATTTTCTAAAAGACTCAAGTCACTTTAGTTCTTTAAAAATATTTTTCTAATTTTAAAAACGAAAAGAAATGGGGGTGTTGAAGAAGAAAAAAATTCATAACTTCGTCAATTCACAAGATATCCAATCTGCTTTCATACTGGCATGTTTTTGATAGGAACAACTCTTACAGCAAAAACAAATTAAACAAAAATAGGGGTTAATGAAAAAAATATCGTGTTAAGGGTGTACTCAAATCCAAACGGCTTATTTTCTGAATCACTTTTAATTTCATTTTTGCTCTCAAACGCATCGAATTGGCAGATTCTCTTATTCAGAAACTATATAATGTGCTTTATTGGTCGATTTTTTCATAAAGTCAGAATATATTTCAAAACATGCTGCCAAAGTGGGCATTTTGAACCGAATTTCCTGAAACTATAGTGCTGGAAACAAAAAAAGTCCTTCCGGCCAGTGCCGGGAGGAAGAGGTAGCTTTCATATTCCTTATTTTAAAAAAGCCAACTTATATTATTCAAACACATGAAGCTCAATTTAGTGGAAACAGAATATAGGAGATTCAATACTAATTTTTATCAATACTAAATCATTATGAATGACAATTTCGCGAAATTAGTCAGCTTTATCCAAGCTGCTTTTATTTAAAGTAACTTATATTTGGCTGCCAAATTCGGCGATTTCTTAAAGTGCCTGCCATTTTAAGACAACATCGTGGATGAGGCTAACCAGTGAACTTGGTCGAGACCTTAGTAAATGCTGTGCACATGCTCACTCACATCGGAATCGGTTGATATATACATGTGCTGTCGCCTGCAAAAAATCAGATTTACCCACATTAGAAATTGAAACTGCTATATCTGAGCCATTTTTTAAGATAAAGACAAACAAAAGATGCTCCTGAATCCTTATATCAAGGTCAAATACTTAAGAAAGAAACCTTTTTCAATTTCTAATTTTTTTGCACCTCACTTTAAATATATATATTTTTTTATTTAATGGCCGCCATTTTGAAACAAGATGGCTGATGAAGCTGGCCAGCGAAATTGGTCGAGATATTGATGTATACTATCCACATGCCTTCTTACATCGAAATAGGCGAATACGTGTGTTATCGCGTGACAAATACAAGATCGTTTCAAAATGTTAGCCATGCTAGAAATTCAAAGTGCTATAATTCAACCATTTTTTAAGATATAAACAAAAGAACAAATTTTCAAAAACAAAAACTGCTCCGGAATCTTTGTATCAAGGCCAAACACATAAAAAAATCTTTTTCATTTTCCAATTTTTTAATACCTCATTTTAAATTTTAAATTTAATTTATTTTAATGGCAACACTTTTGAAACAAGATGGCGAATGAAGCTGGCCAACGAACTCGGTCGAGACATTGGTATGTACTATGTACAGACAAAGTTACATCCAAATCGTTTCATAAATACGTCTGTTATCGCGTGACAAAAATCAGGTCGTTTTAAAATGTCAGCCACAATAGAAATTCAAAATGCTATAACTCGGCCATTTTTTTGATATAGACGAAACAAAAACTGTTTCGGAATCTTTGTATTGAGGTCAAACACATACAAAAAAAATCTTTTTCATTTTCCAATATTTTGGTATCTCATTTTAAATTTTAAAATTTAAATTTTTTTTTAAATGGCCGCCATTTTGAAACAAGATGGCGGATGAAGCTGGCCAACGAACTCGGTCGAGATATTTGTATGTACTATGTACACATCAAGGTACATCCAAATCGGTTCATAAATACGCCTGTTATCACGTGACAAAAATCAGGACGTTTCAAAATGTCAGCCACGCTAGAAATTCAAAATGCTATAACTCAGCCACTTTTTAAGATATAGACGAAACAAAAACTGCTCCCGAATCTTTTTATCAAGGTCAAATACATAAGAAAAAAATATTTTTTCAATTTTCAATTTTTTGGTACCACATTTCAAATTAAATTTTTCTTAAAAATTTAAATGACCGCCATTTTTAAAGAAGATGGCGGATGAAGCTGGCCAACGAACTCGGTCCAGCCATTGGTATGCAATCGGTATAAACGAAGTTGCATCCAAATCGGTTGATAAATACGCCATTTATTGCGTGACAAAATTCAGGACGTTTCAAAATGTCAGCCACGCTAGAAATTCAAAATGCTATAACTCAGCCATTTTTTAAGATATAGACGAAACAAAAACTGCTCCGGAATCTTTGTGAAAAGGTCAAATACATAAAAAAAATATTTTTTCAATTTTCAATTTTTTGGTACCACATTTCAAATTTAAATTTTTCTTAAAAACTTAAATGGGCGCCATTTTTAAAGAAGATGGCGGATGAAGCTGGCCAACAAAGTCGGTTGAGACATTGGTATGTACTATGTATAAACGAAGTTACATCCAAATCGGTTCATAAATACGCCATTTATTGCGTGACAAAATTCAGGACGTTTCAAAATGTCAGCCCCGCTAGAAATTCAAAATGCTATAACTCAGCCATTTTTTAAGATATAGACGAAACAAAAACTGCTCCGGAATCTTTGTATAAAGGTCAAATACATAAGAGGAAAATATTTTTCCATTTTCAATTTTTTGGTACCAGTTTTCAAATTTTAAATTTTTTTAAAAATTTTAAATGGCCGCCATTTTGAAACAAAATGGCGGATGAAGCTGGCCAACGAACTCGATCGAGACATTGGTATGTACTATGTACACACCGAATTACATCCAAATCGGTTCATAAATACGACAGTTACAGTGTGACAAAGGTTTGATATATATATATATATATATATATATATACATATATGGGTATATATATATATATATATATATATATATCAATTTTGAACGGAGGGTGGTTTCGGTGTCTGGGGGTCATGATAGATGAAAATATACCAAAATGTTTTGAAATCGCTTTCCTCCGAACGGCTGCAATAGGTAGCTTTTTGTAATGAAAGCTACTTAAAATGGTCGTACTGAGAAAATAATTGTTTGCAAATCAAGTTCTAATTAATTGAACGAAAAATAAAAACTCAGGTCGCTTATGAATCTCTTCAAAAATCACGTCAACAAGTTTCATGTTTTTATATTTAAAAATGAGTCTGAATTTGTGTCAGAAAATTTCGAGTTGTTGAGCGTGGAAAAATAGTTTTTTCAATATCACCTTAATATGATTCTGAGAAATCCAGCTCTTACAAAAAATGAAATTCAAAATTCATGAAAAGCGGCAAGATAAAATTGTTAAACTGGGTTTCATCTCTAATCTTGATTTTGTTTTTGTTGGTTAAATCACTACTTAACTTCGAAATCTACCTCCACCTGTAGGCCGCGCCGGCAAGGACTTTTTCTTTTGCTTGCATAAACATTTGTTAAATTGTTTAATTTTCTTACAAATATGAAACAAAAAACTTTTTCATATTGATCTTTTCCATTTCTATTACTTTTTTGGAATATTTATTTCAGCTTCTTGGTTTATACTTTCTTTTCTATTTGTTATAGAAACTTGAGAGAATTAAATCTGAAGTACTTGCAGGTGTCTTTCGTTGTCGTTTATTAATCAAACAAAGTGCTTTCTTTCTTTACTCCAGCACAAACTTTTTGAAATTACAACCGGAGTTGGAGTAATGTTATTAAGTTTGATGTTTTGACAGAGGAACTCTGAGAAGTAAAATCAAAATAAACACTCTCTGAAAGTTAGGGACATTGTTTAAGGAAGATCGATTCTCTGTAATACAAAATAGAATTTCTTTTTAATTTAGAAATGTAATACGTTAGAAATGTAAACGTTAAGAAATGTAAATATTTTGTTTGAAAAAAAGTACTTTTAAGCGGCTGTTTTATTATGAAAGGCGTGAAAAACTGTTTTTAACAGGTTCTTTAATGAGAATTTACTATGCATTTAAATATATACAATCTAGAAATGTAATATTGCCTTAATTTAAGAAGCTATATTTAAAAAAACATTCTTGTTGATTTAAAAACTAAAAAAAAAATGTGATTAAAACTTACAGAGCATCTGTTAATCAAATCTTGGGCATCTTCTATAGAGTACCATAGATTAAATTATATATTTGCATTTTTGACCACTCTCTTTATTACTCATTAAAATATTCGTTAATGTATATATATATATCGCTACCATTATCCTTGTTAAGATATTTGTCATGAAATGAGATGCAAAAAAAAATTATTTCTTGAATTTAGTTGCTTTATTAAGTGATCCTGGAATATTAAAAAAAAAAAATGTGCAAATGTATTTTCAATCAAAGAAAGATCAGCATTCATTAAAACAACAACTTCGAACACGCAGATGTTTTCTAAATACAAAATAACATACACAGAACTACATTTTTGTTAAAAAGGTTTTAATTTTTTAAACCTTTTACCTTCCAATTTTTCAAACGTATCAGTATTTATTTATTACATTTCCATATTCAGAAAAACCTAACAAATCGGATTGAAAACTAAGAATTGAGTTTCTTATTCTAATTCCTTTAATCGGACAGACTGAAAACTAATCACTATTAGTTTTTAACATGTAAAGAATCAAATTTAAATAACTAACAAAATGCCGGAATACACTTTCAGTAAGTTAAAACGAAATATTTTTTTTATTAATCAGAAGAAAGCAGAACGGTTTCTTGCTTAATGATATTTCTTTAACTTAAAGATTGTTCCAAAGTAAGAACATGTTTAAATGCCGAAAAAACGTACTTTTAAACAAATGGTCGTCCAACAAAAGAATGCATTTCTTTAAAAAATTTTTCATACCTGAAATAAGAAATTTCTACAAAGAGTTTCTACAGTATTCTCTGGATAAATATTGAAATATTTATTAATCTATTTATATAAAATCCAAGTCTCTGTGTGTCCCTCACTATTCCGGTAGGACCGCCTCATTAGTAATTGTTGAAAAATATTAATGCAGGGTTACCACAGTAGCGCCAAATGTTAGCCAACTTGGTGATAGCTGGCTAATTTGGCGAAATTCCCATTTAAAACCATTAATCTTTCATAATGGATGTCACCGAAATTAAATTTAAACTCCACTCTTTTAAGATATTTCTTCGAAATCTATGGGTGAGAATTTAAAGTACATCTTTACATCTTCCTCCCGATGCTACTAATAAAATAACCGCCAATAGACAACGGTGTACTGTGTGAGATCCTAACTGCGCGATTTTAATGTTCTTTAGGTACTTTTCCAGTATAGGTGCCTTGGCGAAAAAGGAAATTTGGTAACATATTTTCCGGGAACCTATTCACTGTTTCATTTTATATACACACGCATTTTTTTCGATATTTATACGATTTATTTAACATAAAAAAGCCGTTTCACTAATTTTATACAGAAACAGATGTAATTTGTACATAAAAACATCAATAATATACATATAAAACAAACAAAAACGCTCATCAAATTTGTTTTCGTAGTTGTTTATATGATTTGACAACAAATCTCGATATTTTTCCCTTATACGGACACCATGCCAAAATGTATGCTAATGCGCCAATTATTTCAAAATGCTAAAAGATATTTGTAATTTTTTGCCAGCAGTTTAATATGAGTTTTATTTTATTACTTTATTTTATAGCAGTTATTTGTTCACTTATTTTAAGTATATATTTGTGATTTGATGAAATAGTTCATAAAAGTCTGGAATTTTTAAATGTTATATTTTTTAAATGCTCACTTTAGTATCGACAATGGTTTTTCTTTTCTTTTTCAAATGCTTCAATTCACGATTATGCGCCAACTATTACGTTTGGTGACAATGGTGTCCGCATAACGGAAAAGTACGCAAATCTCACTTTCTGATGCCCAAATTACACCAAGCTTTTTTAAAAAAGATGCCAAAGCCCCTACAGTGGAAAAGTACCAAACTGTCTATTATTTTGCGCTATCCGTGTTATAGTTTGTACTATATGCAAGGGGAGTGGAGCGAAGAGTTTAAACATTAAATATTAAAGTTTCGGCACAGATGTCATATACGCCCCATATTGGCGCGATTGTTTTCTGACGCCAATGTCATATACACAACGGGTACTTAACTGGTGCCAAAGTGTCGTAATTTTGCTTGATATGGTAATCCGGATGTTGTTGTTTATGCTGTTGATGTTTTCGCCAAATTTGCGTCGGAAAAAAATCGCGCCAATATATGATAACGTATATGACAACTGGGCCAAAGATTGTATAAAGCAGTATAAGACTAAAAAATTAAGAATACAATAAATGCAAAATAAAACTAAAGAAGAAAGAAAAATCATGCGTTAAGCATAGAATATATGAAACACTTTCCAACACATCCTGAATGCTTTAACAAAACTTCGTTATTTAGGAAAATAAGGTAAATAAGAATACGTTACTTCTTAGATATCCCGTCGACCAATTTCGCCAAATTATATAAATCGCCAAATCAATAGTAAAACATTAACAAAAATACAAATAAAACGTCGAATTAATGGTTTTATTTGCCATTATTGGCATTTAATCTTACAATTAATTAATTAATAGCAACCATTATTGGCAATTAATCTTACAATTTGGCGACAGTAATTTGGTCGGCTGGATAACTAAGAAGTACCAAGATAACTAACTAAACATTTTAGAAAACGCATAAAAAAATTAAAAAATTGATTTCAGCAGTTACCGTTCATAGCCAATAGTACCGTTATTACATGCCACTATTTATCTAAAATTTAATTTAAACTACTCTTAAAACTACTGAAATCACATTTCCAGATATTATCATCCATAGACGGTTATGCATCCAATTCTTTGCGTGACCACGTATATCATTTTATCTATATTCTACAAACATTTCTTAGGAAACTAAATGCAGTTCAGCGTAAAAATGCATAACTCCTTTAAAAACCACCTTTAAGCTATTTACTCTCATACTCAGTAACCCTTACGAATTCTTTTGTGTAGCCCTGCATATGAACTGTAGCACAGTATAGTATGCATACTATACTGTATACGCACACTATAGTATGCATAAATGTAGTGAAACATAAAAGCGCATATCATAATTAAAAATGCATTTCTAGCAATCAATGCTTATGTACAATACTTCGGAGAAACGTTTCTTGGCGAGAAAGAAGTTTGCCAACGTATTTTCTGGCAACCTATTTACTGCTTCATACTCACAAGCAATTTTTTCCATATGTACAATTTGGCACAGATGTCATATACGCCCCATATTAGAGCGATTTTTTTCCGACGCCAATTTGGCGAAAACATCAACAGCATAAACAACATTCGGGTTACCATTACAAGCAAAATAACGACACTTTGGCGCCAGTTAAGTACCCGGTGCGTATATGATATCGGCGTCAAAAAAAAATCGCGCCAATATGGGCGTATATGACATCTGTGCCGACAATTTAATATAAAAAAAGCTATTTACCCATTTTTATAAAGAAACAGAAGTAATTTTTGCACAGATGTCATATACGCATGGGGGTTGGCGTGATTTTTCTATGACGCCAATTTGGCAGAAATTTCGCTTTCGAATACCAGTTACTTATATATTTTTCAATTATTTGCTATCATTTTGAAACTGAAATAACTATAAATAAATAAAAGTTTGAATAATAACTATAGAACAAAGCAGTTTATATAATTAAAAAACAGAAAATAAAAGTAAATAAGCAATTTATTAATAAATAAAAAACAATAGCCGGTTTACCATAGCAGGCAAAATAACACCATTTTGGCGCCAGTTAGGTATCCCGGTTATCTGAAATCTGTGCCGTAATTTGTATATAAAAAAAATTATATATATTTAGAAACGATTTTTTTATGTATATAAGTGCATATATAAACAAAGATAAAAGTTCATTAGATTTGTTTTCATAGCTGTTTATATATTTTCGCAACATATCTCACTTTCTGATGCCCGAATCGCGCCAAGCTTTTTTTAAAAATGCGCTATAATGGAAAAGTACTTAAATAAATAATTAACAGAAATAACAAATTATACAAACTAAAACTTTTTATTGCGAGATCAAAGCATTGTTTTTAATTTCGATTAAAAATACATATATCCTTGGATAACTTTAATTGAAATTAGGTTCACAGCTTAATATCTCATTCCATAAACCTAATCAAACACAAGTGATTCATTCATCGTGAAACATCAAAAATATTAAATCATTGAGGTAATCATTCACAAAGTAAGTTCTCCAACAATCAATGGTCAATATTCTAATGACGTCATAGTAGGTAAAATGGTGGCGGTATCGTTTGTTTATGGTTTGTAATCACAAAGATTTAATTTTGCAATGTCTCTTAGTTACATTATTTTATTGTCATATTTATGAGCTCGAAACAAAAGCCTATTTTTTCATTATTTAGTTATTAATGACGGAAAAAAATCATGAATGCATGATTTGAAAATTTTAAATAATTTTCTTTCTTAATACTAAAAAATAACATCGGGAAGTAACAGCGGTTTTAAGTTAAATAAGTTTAACTGTTTAATTCTGTTGTAAGATTCAAAATAACTGTATTCATTAGATTTCAGTACTCAACATCAGGGCCCGATTAAACTTTGAAGTTAGAGGAATTACAATGTCATTTCAGGACCTTTCTTTTAGAGAAGCTTTTCTAAATTCCATATATACATGGAAAATCTTCAGTGTTAGAAATATTATTCCTAGGACTGACATAACACGAGAACGGCCTGCAATTTTACACAAGTTTTTGAAAGCTACTTTATATCAGAAATTTTACTAAAAACTGGTTACTTTTTTGTTATAGCGGCCCACACTATTAGGATTATGACAAGTTGCAGCCAATTTCGCCAACGTCGTAACCAAGATCGTGAAGCACACACATATAATACCATTTCATGAAATCGTATACGATAATTTAATAGTTTTTAACCTTACTTCAAGTGTGCTATTTATTTATTTTTAAGGCTCAACAATCTAAATTGTCCAATATATGAATTTTAAAAAATGTAAACAAAGATTGAGTAGACATGACCGCAAAAAGCCTGAAATCTGCATGACACTTGGAACCAAACTGCGCAGATTAGTGGTCTTCTACTGTACAGTTTTTCATAAATGTGTTTCGTTCTTAAAATGTGTTATTTTCATCTATCACTGCGGAACAAGCGAGAAAACTCATATTCTTGCACATGAGTTGTATATATCTTTATATCTAAATTTCCGTCATTTTTGACGGGCTACCTTTCTAGTATTCAAAATAATAGCCATAGAAATCATTGTTATTTATTTTGACTAACAAATTGTATGAGTCAAGATCAATTTTAAAACTGAAAAATATATTCGTATTAAATAAATTGAAAACAAATACGATAAAAAAATGAAGTTAGATAGGATTACATATCAAATGCAATGTATGTATGTATTTAATACATACATATAAAAATAGCGGTGTATGGCTGTTATTTTTAGGAAAACACTTTATTCTAAGTTTATTCGATTGTTTAGATTGCGTAAAATAAAGAATAACATTTAAAAAAAAAATACCTGTCTGTCTGTTTGCCCGGAATGAGCTCAGAAACCGTGTGTAATTAACACTAAACTTATCAAGAGCAGATAGAAAATGTTTCTTGGTACAACACGTAGTTAGCCACCTTCCGATATCTAAAATATGTTTTACGAAACCATGGGAAAACTAGGTAAATCAATTAATCAATCAAGCTTTCAATTCTCAAAAACTTACCAACTTATTATTGAGACCAACCTATAAATTTAAACGAATCCTATGGTGGTTTGAAGATCTCATTAACATTTACAAATGATGCTAATCGTATTTTTCGCTTAACCTTATACATTTTAATTTAAAATCTAGATTGGTAGGTATAATGAATTAATATCCCATAACCGGGTCTAAGCTCGTGTCATTGATAAGAAAAGAAATGATCACCTGAGAATCCATTATATCTTTGCTCATTAAAATAAAACTGTATACAACATTAAATTTTGCGTCAAACAACACTATTTAAACTATGCCAATTGACTGTGGACAAATTATGAATATGTATAAATGATAATAATTTGAGGTCGATCCGATCTTATCTTACAGCTTATTCATTTTTACTTTAAAATTGAATAATTTTGATTGATTAATTTTACAACTAATGACCATAAATAGGAAATACTTTTTTACTACGTTCACAACCCAGGTTGGTAGCAATGATAATGAAGGGATTGATCACCTAAGATGCCATGTATAGCTTGCATCAAAAGAAACAAGAATGAAAAATTATACATGGTTACTAAACATTTTCCATCACTAATAGAATTGTAATAAGAAATTTCATTTTTTCATGTAATGAAATGAGATATCTAAATAAGCAACTTAAAAATGTCAGTAAAAATCCATTTTCAGTAATTGATGTCCATATCCTGTAATGTGAGCTAATTCTTTCGTATAGCCCTGTATGAGATCTAAAGAATTCTTCCACACCACCTAATGCATTCAAAATTAGATAAATTTAAACATGTATATCACTGCATGGTACGCATTTCCAGTAATTATGGTTCATAGTCAGCCATATAACAGAATTATTTTGTGTACCTTTGAATATAAACGATAAATACTATGCACTCCATAATATATAGTAAACATGTTGTAATAAACTGCATTGATTTAAATATGTTTGACACAAGTTAACATCATTAAAATGCAACGAAAACGCTTTTCTTAATGCACGATTATAAATGCTACTTAATCTGTACTCGTGAAAAAACATATTGTAATCTATCTCAGTGATGAGTGTCAATTGCTTTATTTTTTAAATATCGTTATTTGTTTTCTTTTCTATTTAATCTAAACATTCATTTCAAAATAAATCTAGCATCAAGGTGGTTCAGTGTAGCTTATTTCTACGAATAATCAACATCCTTTAAGGCACAAAACAAACATTTAATTACAAAACGGAACATAAAATTCTATTAACTGACATTCGACAGGTTACATCTAAAGAATTATAACATCAAAAACAAAGATTTATTCGTTGCAGTTTAAAAGTAGACAGTTCTAATAGAGCATACGCTGGCTAATTAGCTGTGAGAAAATTAGCCGGAACATCCCGCCCAGCGTTGGACGGTTGTCCAACATCATCATAAAATGGCAAAGGTACTACTTTGGTGATATTTCGACGTAACATATCTGTAGAGGTCTTGAGATCAATTACACGGACATGTCCATCATCACCTTTATAACTTTTCACAATCCTAGCTAGTTTCCAGTCGATAAACTTATCATTTCCTTCCTTCGATAACACAAGCTGTCCAACTTTAACATTTGGCGAGGACTTTTTCCATTTACTGCGGACTTGCAGCTCATTTAATTATTCTCGGCTCCAACGGGCCAAAATTGCATTTTTATTCTTTGAACTAGTGTCCACCTAGAAGAAAAAGGTAAAGAGTCTAAAATGGCATTATTTTCAGGAACATTCAAAAGAGGACCTCCAATGATGAAATGACCAGGTGTTAGTGGTTATAGATCATTAACATCTGAAGACAAGGGGGTCAACGGACGTGAATTCATAACTGCTTCAATTTGCTTCACAAGTGTTGACAGCTCTTCAAAATTTAAGATAGATGATTTAGTTATCTTCAAGAGAATTCGCTTCATGGTTTTTATGTTTGATTCCCATAATCCGCCGAAATGTGGGGATGCAGGGGGTATGAAATTCCATTGAATTCGTTCTTCAGCACTAAATCGCTGAATTTCTTCAGAAGAACAGATTTGATAGAAGGATTTCAAAAGAGCACAAGTACTCTGAAAATTTTTGGCATTATCACTCCATATGACACAGAGTTTAGATCGTCGAGCAATGAATCTTCTCAAACAGGATAAAAATGCTTCTGTAGTCAAGTCCGAAACAACTTCTACATGAACGGCTTTGGTAGAAAAACAAATAAATATAGCAATATATAATTTTAGGGTTATCTTGGAACGTTTTAAATTAGGTTTTGTTATAATAGGACCTGCTAGATCAACGCCTGTTTTCTCAAACGGTCTAGATGGTGCAATTCTATCACGGGGCAAGTCACCCATCAATTGCTGAAGAGTTTGGTGTTTTGTTCGAAGATAAGTTACACACCTATTTATAATTTTCTTTACTTGACTTTGACCAGATGGTATCCAATAAAATTGTCTTAATAAAGATATTGTTGTCTGAGTACCTGAATGTAGGAATTTTTTATGGTAATAATCAATTAAAAGTTCAGTAAAATAGTGAGACTTTGGTAAAAGTATTTGACATTTCTGCGATTCTGATAAATTAGAAAATTTCAGTCTTCCACCGACTCTTAACAGTCCATCTGCATCTAGAAATACATTTAAGTTCAAAATCTTACTGTTATTTGGGAGTGGACGTTCTTCCTTTAAACATCGAATTTCAGTTTGGAATGCGGAATTTTGAACAATCTTTATCAGTTTCTTGGTCGCATTCTGTAACTCAGAAGTATCTAAATAATCATATTTTCTAATTCCTGATTTCAATTTACAGTTCTTCAGAAATCTTAAACACCATGCAGCAATTCTTATTAACTTCATAAAAGAAGAATATCGATTAATCAAATCAATGTTTAACTGATTTTCATTTACAATAATTGATTTTACAACAATGTTTTTCTTTAGTTGTAACTGATCTTTAACTTCAGAAATATCTAATTTATCGAATGTGTTATCCAAATTTGGCCAAAGAGATCTGTCTTGCTTTAACCACTGGGGACCTTCTCACCAAAGATGGTTATTTTTCAACTCTGAAACTTTCAAACCTCTAGTAACTAGATCGGCAGGATTATCTTTTCCAGGATCTTTTCCAGGACAGTGGAACCAATTTAATGGATCACTAAGATTTCTGATTTCCTTTATCCGGTTTCTGACAAACATTTTAAATCTTTCTAGCTCACCTCTAATCCAAAAGAAAGTAATAGTAGAGTCGGTCCAAAAGTAGCAAGTTGCAGGAAAAGCTAATTCTTTAGCAATTTTATTACAAAATCTAGCTGAAAAAAGGGCTCCTAAAAGTTCCAGACGAGGTATAGAGACAGTTTTTAAAGGGGCGACTCGACTTTTTGCTCCCACAAAACTAGTAACAATGTTCTTATTCTTTAACACTGCTCTAATGTACACTTCCGTACCATATGCCTTCTTTGAAGCTGAAAAACTATGTAACTCAAAATAATTAACTTCATCAAGGGCAATATCAGACAAATAATATCTGGGAATGCTAATACAATTTAGTTCTTTTATTTCTTCAAACCATTCATTCCATAAATTGTCTAGATGTTTGGGTAGATTTTCATCCCAATCAAGTCCTAAACACCAAATTTCTTTAATTAAACATTTAATTCTAATAGTATAAGGACTTATAAATCCAATTGGTTCAAAAATTCGGCCAACAGTTTGCAATAAATAACGTTTAGTACTAAGTTTATGTGAGAGGAAATTTTCTAGATTTTGAGTCGTAAATGAAAACATGTCACTATTTGGGTCCCAACCAACCCCTAAAACCTTGAAAGGTATCAAATTCTGATTAGTGAGATTTAAGTTATCAGAAATTTCATTAATATGTAAACCATATTCTTTCCATTTCTCACGCAGTTCATGCAAGTTGGTTTTCCATTTTCTAAAAGTCATATTAGCCTCTTGAAATATTTCATAGACTTCCTTACTAGTTTTAAATGCGTAATCAAGATTTCTTAGACTTGTAATGAAACCGTCAATATACAACGATGAATTTAAAATTTCAAAAGATTCAGGAAATGTTTCTACATACCTTTGTAGATGATGCTTGATGGTAGCAGCCAGAAGAAAGGGACTCGATTTCACACCGAAGACCACTCTCTTTAGTCTGAATAGTTTAAATTCCTTACCTGGATCATCAATCCATGGTTCATCGTCCCAAAAATATCTGGTGAAGTCCCTATCTGGTTCATCAGTCTCCATCTGCAAAAAAGCTTGTTGAATGTCTGCAGTAATTGCTATGGGAAATTTTCTGAATTTGATTAAAAGGCTGAACAATTCGGGAATGAGATTAAATCCCGTATGTAAACAATCATTTAGTAACAGTTCACCCTTAGCATGGGCACTTCCGTCAAAGACAATGCGAACTTTAGTGGTGGACTTATCTTCACGAATCACTGCTCTATGTGGTAAATAAAATGAGTTTACATCAGATGTATTGTCAACAGGTTCTATAATATTGTCTGCTAAATAACTATCTAAAATAGCCTTATATTCTGAGAATAACAAAGGGTCATTTCTAAAGGTTGTTCTCAATTTCAAAAATCTTCTGTATGCGACTTCGCGATTGTTATTAAGAGACATTTTCAAATTTGTCTTCCATGGAAATTTTACTTTATACCGGTTATCCTTAAAAACAATATTAGACTGAAAATCAGCTATAATGTCATCGTCCACATTACTAACATCTTGAGTTTCGTATTCATTTCCTAGACTTTCCAATTGCCAAAATTTCTGATTTGATCGGATATATCTTTTTCTTCAACGATAATTTTCATACTGAACAATTCATTGGCTGACCCCGTATAACCCTGTAAGCACCAGCCAAAAAGGGTTTCAGTAGCTACGAGATTATTCTTTAGTCTTTTGATTCTGCCAGTTACAATATTATAATAATTATCAGGGCCGATTAAAACTGCAATTTGTTTTCTAGTACATTCATAAGTATCAGCAAGCTGTAAACCTTTTAATTTATTATAAGTTTTCCTAATGTATTTATCAGGAGTGGGTAAGCAAGCAGCGGAAATTTGATCTGTTTCCAGAGCTTCAACTTCAATGTGTAAAGAGGGATGTTCTCTATTTACAAGTTTTACCTTTACTACATTATAAGTTTTCTCAGTTGCCCTTTCGTCTCCAAAAGTATAAACAAATAAGGTTTCTTTTCTAATAACCGGCAATTGTAATTTTTACGAAATGTCACGAATTATAAATGTTCTCATGCTACCATTATCTAATAAGACATTAACTGGTTCATTATTATCAGTTTTAGGATCTTTTATTATAACAGAACAAGTCTGCAAAAATATGTTGCAATGCGTGTTTTCATTCTGTACATTACTAGTGGAATTGTTAACACAATGGGAAATAGATACGGCACTTTTATCAACGCTTATTTTGGAATCATTTCCAAATTGAAAACAAACAGCCCTATTATGTTTCTTACCGCAAATATCGCACATTTTGGTATTTTCACAGTCTTTAATTCTGTGTTTGCACTGTAAACATAAAAAGCATCTTCCCTGCTTTTTTATTTTTCTTTCTTCTGATCAATGGTTAAAGACTTACACATTTCACTATTATAATCAACACTATTACAAAACAAACACGAATTCATATTTACTGAAGCCATTAATTCAGTAGCTGGAACACTATTTTGTTTCTATCCTTTAGTATTAAATTGATATCTCGGCTTACATGTCAATTGCTTATCTGTAAATTTTGGTCTATATTCAAATTTATTATCATTGGAAAATGATTTCTTACCATCTAAGTCATGGATAGTTGATACCCGTTCTCAACTTTCAACTTCATTTTTAAGAAAACTCATAAGTTTATCTATATTCCACATTTCTCCTTCTTTTAGATTTCTATTAAATTCTAAGGTCAAATCTGGGGTATTAACTTCAGTAAAATTGGGCAAAGGAACACACTGTATGTATCAGGTTTTACACCCAACGACTCTAAGTTTGGAATTTGCACTAGATATATATCGTATAAATTTCTTAATCCACCAGTGTCAGAAGAACTTTTCAAACCTTTCATATTTAATAAATTGTTTAAGTGAGCGTGTACGAGCATGTCATGTCTACCATACCTTTGCTTCAAAAGCGATACGGCCGCTGCATAATTATTTTCAGTTAATCCAAAACCATTAATCGTGCTTGCAGCTGCTCCTGCAACCAAACTTTTCAAATACGTAATTTTTTCGATTTCTGTTAGATTTAGTTTTTTATCTATCGCTAACTCAAACTGGTTCCAAAATTCTTAAAATTTGTCTTGTTTCCCAAAAAATCGGTTTATTTGTAGCTTTGGTAATTTTACTCTTTTTAGTACAGTAGCAGCATGACATGTTCGCAGTGAATCAGTGTTATTACCATGTGTAATATCTGCATTAGAAGATAAACTTTTAATTTTAAAGTTTAATTTATTTCTGTAACTTATTATTTTCTGGTCATATTCATCAATATTCAATATTTCATTTTCGACATTTTTAGCATTTATTAAGCTTAAAATGTTGTTATCATGATCCTTAATAGTCTTAAATTTAACGTTTAAGTTATCGACTAATTCTTCTAAATGTTCTAAAGAATATTCATTACTAGCTAAATACTGTCCAATTTCTTCAAATAACCTATTTAATAAATTTCGATGCGTATCACGCATCTTTCGTTCTTTATTTTCGTTCATTTTCAAAAAATAAAATATAATAACAAAAATCAGCACTCACCAACTCCAAAACAAAACAAAGCAAAAATATTACGCAGTAATTCTTTTCACATATAGACTTCCCGGCCGATGCACCACAAATATTCGTTTTCTTTTCTACTTAATCTAAACATTCATTTCAAAATAAATCTAGCATCAAGGTGGTTCAGTGTAGCTTATTTCTACGAATAATCAACATTCCTTAAGGCACAAAACAAACATTTAATTACAAAATGGAGCATAAAAATCTATTAACTGACATTCGACAGGTTACATCTAAAGAATTCTAACATCAACAACAAAGATTAATTCGTTTCAGTTCAAAAGTAGACAGTTCTAATAGAGCATGCGCTGGCTAATTAGCTGTGAGAAAATTAGCCGGAACGAACTACAAACGCTATTCACTTTATTTTCAATAATTAAAATTCTATAAAAAAAACATCAATAACATATATACATTCCATGACACTCTAAATATAAGTACGGAAAGATAGATAAATTGAATTCATAAACCCTTTTAAAATGATATTTCAAATTTTAATTGCTTTAAACGCGTACAGCCAACAGAGTCAAAAAGTGTCCAAGCCGGGACACGAACCCGGGTCATCAATATAGCGAACCGACGTTCTACCAACTGAACTAGTTGGAACGATACCCAAACTGGCACTTCTCACTATCATATATTGACAAGGCTGCAACCGCAGCATGAGATGGAATATTTTTCGGTGAGCCGCCGACTCTGGGGCAAAGACGAAACTAAAGGGAACCCAGCATCGATGACAATGAATGAATCTATATATAATTCTTAGAAATTTTTCGGCTGAAAATTTCTCACACCTTGCATTCAATAATATTTCAAATTTTATTTGCTTAAAAGGCGTACAACCAACAGAGTGAAAAAGTGGTCAAGTCGAGACTCGAGTAAGTGTCATCAGTGTAGCGCACCGACGTTCTACCAACTGGACCACTTGGAACGTTACCCAGTCTGGAATTTCACACTATGGTTAGGCACAAAATGGAATATTTTTCAAGATGGTGTACAAGATGGAGTATTAGAAAATGTTAAGGCGACCGGGAAAGCCCTATCTCCGCCTTGTTAAATTCACCAGATTTTGTACCTTTTTCTCGGAAATGGTGAAAGATAGAAGTCCAGATTTTTTAGAGTAGTTAAAATAGCATGATTTACGTATTTTAACAGACCATTTTCTTTCTAAGTGAAACTCAAAATTAATTATTAATTATTTATTGAAAGTTATTTTTAAATTAGCCTTTTTGGTAAGAATTCACTGCCTAAGATAAATAATTCTCAATAAACCATTAAATCCCTGTGTTAAAGTATACAATATATCATATATGAGTATTCAATAAAAATCTGAGTTCTTAAGTTTAATGGATATTGAAAAAACGGAACATAAACATGAAAAATCCAAGTTTTCAGAAAAAGTCAAAGATTCAAAGGGCCATTAAGCTGTAAAGTGCTCTTATAAAGAATGATTAATTTCAACACTTATTTTTTATATATAAACATGTGGGACACATCGTTAAAAAGATAACAGTTTAAACTATTTAATGATATAAAAATGTAAAAATCGATTTTTTAGTTGAATTTTGCTTTCCTGGTCCCCTTAAAAGCGAAACTGGGTTGAGAATATATCTAATTTTCTGCCCAACCATTCTATTTAAAATATGCCAGTTGGTTATGAACACGGTTAAGGTAAATATATGGATGATAATTATTTTATATAGATCCCATTTTCAGTTTAAAACTTATTCATTTTAATTTTAAAATTGAAATCTTCAATGATAAAGACAGTTGTCTGTGAGTGTGTTTGTCCGCAGTTTTCTAAAGAGACCACCGCGTTGATAGCTATACTATTTGTCAGGAATTTAGATATATTTATAAAACTATGCACCCTGTAGTTATGTTTTGGGTTTTTTAATTCATTTTTTATGCGATTTTTAAACTTTTTTTCACATCTTTGGCAATTTTTCCAGATTAGTAAAAAGAAACCGGTTTCAAAGTTTCACCCCAATTACAATAAATTTTTGCCTCCTTTCAATAAGTTCGTTTAAAAGAATTTTCGTCTAAAAAAACACAATAATTCAAGATTTCCTTGATTCGAGACTGGTGCCGGCGTATATTACCCCGGTGTCCGCTGCCGTAAGCAGTTACTTCCCCCAATACCAGCTTCGAATGGGGGAAAACGACTAGCGGAGTAGACGAACTTCCCAGGTTCATCCTGAAAAAAATTATTTTATTTAAAATAATTAATTATTATTTAAGTAAAATAGTTATTTATATATATAATTATATTATTATATTATATTATGTTATATTATATTATTATATATGTATGTTATTATAATATATAATTAATCTTTTAATTTTATTTAAATATTTTAAATTAAAATAAATCATATAATTGATTTTGATGTAAAACGTTGGAGTATGATTGGTTAAAAAAACATTTTACTATTTTTTTCGAAGCATTTTGACGAGAGCATTTTTCGAAGCATGCTATTATTTAGATACTTTGAAATTGAAAAAGATTTTAATATAATGCATATTTAATGTAAAAAACTGAAATATAATAGGCTTACTACACGAATATTTTTTCCGGTATCTTAAGTTTATATGTCATTTTCTGTAAAATAAAAAATAAAAATACAGGTATTCCAGTTTTTATTTGAATGAACATTGTTTTTTCTTTTGCATACAAGTTAATTTTTATGTAGAGTTTTCAGGCATTAGGCTTCGCTTTTCTTTATAGGTAAAAGCATGTAAATCACAAAATTAAAAATAAATTATTCTCTCACATTGTGTTTGGCATTTTTCTGTAACATAGTAAGAATACATCCTGGCGAAGTTACGTAAAGATCTGGAGATTACAAATATGTGAAAAAGTCTTTTTGCGGCATCCATTTCCATTTAAATGTATCAAAGATTCGAGCTTTAAATTAATTTTTTTAAATGTGTTTTTTTTTAATGTGGCTGCAGTAGTCTGTGATCAAAATGCTAAAACTTCGATATACAGGGTGTATCTGAAAAAGTGGGCAATACTTTGCGGGGTTGTGGCAAGCGGTGAAAAATTAAAAGGTAGTTTTCCACTTTCCCAGGGGGATGGATTGGTCTAGGTGGTCCCAGAGTTTTGCCATCAAGATCGCATGATCTCTTGTGTTTGGACTTTTTTTCTGTGAGGCTACATGAAAAAACTAATCAACGAATGCACCCATTGAAACCAACATGGATCTAGTCGCAAGGATTGCCGTTATTGCCGGCGATATTCGGGAAATGCCTGGTGTCTTCGCAAATGTGCGTTAATCCTTATCCCGCATGTGTGAAGCGTGCATTACAGCTGGCGAAAGCTCCTTTGAGCAATTTCTTTGAGCATGTACATTAATTACATACCTGTTATTAAAATAATTTCTGAAGTATCTCCCCTCATTCTTTCGTTAAATCTTTAACTGCGATAGTGGAAAACTACCTTTCAACTTCTCACCGCTTGCGTTCCGACAATACATTTTATGACGAAATCTGCTCGTATAGCTGCATTATATCATCCCGTAAAGTTTTGCCTACTTTTTCAAATAAACCCTGTATACTTCTTAATTAATTGGCAATTTTATAGTAAGATCCATAAGATGCATTTCAGAAAACTTGAAATCGGATATTCAATAATATAATGAGTTTATTTTTTAATAAAAACTTTCAAAATAATTAAAAATATTCAAACTTTTTAAATAAAAATGTAAGCAGCTATTATCTATATGTCATAACATTTATTTATTTTTTCTTGAACTAAATAACTTTTTTGAAAATCGATCCCTAATATTATAGACCCCACTTTTAAGAAAAGTATTAATTTTTTTTCAAGTTCAAATTTATAAAAGAAAAAAGGTTTTATAATTTTCTTTATTTGGAAAGAATAAATTATATATTAAGATTTTACCACAATAATTTTATTTTTTTTTTCTTGTTTAAGTAATTTTCATTCCCTAAATCATATAATATTAAGCCAAAAGGGTATTATAAAATACTGTAAAAAGTTAAAAGAGTAGCTACTCTCCTAAAAAATACATCTATTGTGTATAGTGAAACTTTATTTTTTTCTGGACCAAATCTGAAGAAACAAATTTCTGAAAATTTTATTTTTTATAAAATTTAAATAAAATAAATATTGGGTGTATTTTTCCTTGACGTTAAAGACT
The DNA here is from genome assembly GCA_963932465.1 of Maratus speciosus. Classification (NCBI taxonomy): domain Eukaryota; kingdom Metazoa; phylum Arthropoda; class Arachnida; order Araneae; family Salticidae; genus Maratus; species Maratus speciosus. Next base: position 387,544,810 of record OZ010788.1, on the reverse strand, counting down.
CGTTCTGAATAACAGAAAAGTGCAAAGAAGTACAAACTTGTTTAATGACGAAAGTTAAATTTTCCTTCTTAAAATCCCAAAAAAATGTGCCAATTGTTGCTTTAATAAGAATAAATTTTAATGTCCATATATATGAATACTATGTTTTTAAAAACACATGCTCTACCGAAAGTCCTACACACCTGCCTGTGTATAGGGTACGCGTCGAAATTTTGCAAAACTGTGAAATAACACCTAATGTTAAATTAATTTTTAGCCATTGCAAAACCTGTAGTATTTTAAGAATAAGTCGAAACTACATGGAGGTATGATCTATAATTTTCAATTCACATATTTAAAGTTTCTAGAAAATTAAATTCTGTTAAAAATTGCATAGCTTACAATTCCTTTTTTTTTTCAAAAATTAATTCCAAAAATAGACACTGAAGAGCTACAATATTATGCCTACTAACCTAATATGGCCTTGGCATGGATGCTACATGTCCTTGGTAGATGGCCGGAGACGGATTGTAGAAGATGTCCAAGCAGTAGTCACGCAAATACGGGATATTCCTACATGGTGGTTTTTGAGTTTTGATCTGCCGTCCCATGACACTCCAAATGTGTTTTATTGGATCCAGTAGGATAGACCGCGCTGCCAGAACATTAAGAGGAATTCAGCATTATGTTCTTAGAGCCACTCCAGTACAATTAGAGCCTTGTGGCATAGAGCATTTTCCCGTTCGAAGACTCCATTTCAAGTTTGGAAGACAGGCTCCATGAAAGGGTCAACTGATCAGCAATGATGTTTAGATAGCCCACGGAATTTGTGGACTTATCTACCAAAACCACCGATCATAGAGACGCCCATAAGAACTTCACCAAAAGCATAATATCTCCCCCAGCGGCCAGTGTTTGGCCTGCTGTATATTGGGGAGCAACTGTTAGCCTAGAAGAAGGCGTAAACTGGCAGTGTCATCGACTTGATTAAAGGCGAATTGTGATTCATCCGACCAGGCAACTCTCTCTGACTGATGACGCTTGGTCAACAGAGGCAAATTAGAAGAGCGGATTCAGCATAGTCCCTTTATCCCACAGTGTCTGCTGAATTATGCACAATTCTACTTGGACCGGCATTCTATTACACTATCAATTGAGCCATTGTCTGGTGACGACTTTTCTTCACCAAGCGGGACACTATCAGATGTCTTTTTTCATTGATAACGGGCAGAGTCCAACACCATGGCGGCTACTGCTGGTTTCATAGCCATTCATCCACAATGTATAAGTACTAACAACGGTCGCAAACAACTCACGAGTCCTGCAGTTTCGGAGATACTCGTTCCATTTTCAGATACTCCAGCAGCAGTTAAATACAATTTCACCTGATCACGTGCACTTTACGTAATCTAAGTGATTTCATTGGAAAAACTTGGGAAGGGCATAATGTCTTGGCTCTTCGTTGTGTATATAGTTTCAGAAGTAATTTTAAAAAACATGAATCTATATTCTTTTAAACTGAAACCGCTTTCCAAAATCTTCTAATATGTGAATCCAAAATTACAGATTATTCCACCGAGTAGCTTCCAGGTTATTACATAAAGCTAGCCGTATTGCAATTAGTGGTTTTGCAATGGTGAAAAATGAATTTAACATTAGGAGTTTCAAACTTTAAACTTGCACAATTTTTAAACTACGTCACTGAATGCATTCTCGTTTGGTATCCTTAAATAAAATTTACCAAAGTATCCAAAAATTATGTTAAAATTAGGTGTTGGTTTCAAAATTTTTAAGGTTGAATTTCCCTGGGGGTGCTCTATGACACCCTTCCTCATTTTTTAATAAAATGAGTCACTCCCTAAAATTTATTGGTCACGTGTTTCACAGACCGACTTTGGCGTTTTGTTTCGTGTTTGGCCGACGTATATGTAGACATGAAAATTATTTTGTCATGAATATTTAAAAAAAAAGAATTAATGAAAGAAAAGATCTTCATTATAAAATATTTGATATGTGAATATAAATTCAGTTATTAATTATAATATTGTTGAATTAATAATGAATTTCTAGTTAAGAATTTAGCTCTAACCGTGTTAATCTTATTATCCATTTTATTGCTCAATAGTATATGAAAAACTAGTATTTGATATGTTGATTTAAGCATCATTTGCAATTCTGAACATTTCGTGCAGATTTCCATACCTATTTCCAGTCATACATACACACAGACATGCTTTCATGCATATTTACTCTTTTCCCCAAAACTAGAAAACTTCCTAACGAAATATCAGAGATAATTCTCCAGTTTTTAAATTAGCTTCATACCTAGTTAACTTAACTGTCTCTTTACATGCATTTCACCCAAAGTAGAACATTTTGAAATGTGAACTGAATTTTTTCTTGAATCTTGGACATATATTCAAGTTTCATTAAAAACCTTAACTATCTTCAACGTAATCTTACAAATTATTAAAAATGCATTTTATTTATAAATACAATTTTTTTAGACATTTTAAGAGAATAATAAAAAATACATTTAAATATTTCAGAAAATTTAATAAATAATTTATCACCTACCTTAATTTTTTTCGAAAATCATTTGCAAATTCTAAATTTAAGTTCACTACAAATCCTTAAAAATGTATTAATACCCATTTAGATCTCATCTCTCAAACATATCAAGTATTAAGTTTATTCTTAGAGTTAAGATTTACGAATCTATATAGTAAAATTTACAACTAAATACCTTTTATTCAGTTTTCTTCTCTTTACATTGAAAAGCTGACTTAAAATTAATACCATGACCTTTTAAAAATATGCTTCCACAGATTTTTTGCATTTATTACACGCAAAATTAATAAATTATTCATATTTGTATCAAATTTCTTCTTAAAGCATTCCGAGGTTTTCTATTACGTGCTTTCAAACACTAATTTAAAATAAGTATGTGAAATATAACGATGAAATATGCCTTTCCCATTTTCAATTTTCTACTGATATTCAATATATTAATGTCCCAGAAGTTAAATGGATTTTATATTACATTATTTTATATCCGTCCATCACATTTGCATAAATATGTATTAACTCTCCCGTACTTATGACGAGAACAAATTCGAATTTAATTCAATTCAACAGTTGTAGCATCATATTCATTAAAAATAAATTTTCGCAGTGAAATATCAGAGAACACGATCATAATCAAAATTTATGAGACTTACGACTTCATTCAAGTGTTTATGCTGCATACTAAAATTTTCATAAAAACCTAAAATGTATTTCCCGTAAACGATGTTTTACGGGAAATACATTCGTTAAAACGATGTATAACGAAGGCCAATTTTTTTAAAATTATTTATTCAAAATAATACATTTATTTTAATTAAAAACGTTGTTCAATATGCTTCAATAAATAAGTCTAAAAGTAAATAAATACGATTGAAAAAATAAATATAAATAAACTGTTGGTTGTAGCCGCATTTGATTATATCTCTCCATTTCCGCATTTATATGCACACGTATATGTAGCATGAAATATAAATGTGATAGATGTTTAAATGATATTTTAAAATATATGTAAGTAGAACTTCTGTTTTAGTTAAAAACTCAACTAATCTACGCTGCGAACAAATACAGGCTGAGATAAATAATAAACCTATCTGTGAATGTGGAACTTATCTTCATCTGCTGTTCTCGGAAAAAGACTAGCTCTGTTTGTTTTGGCACTAATAAATATCCAACATCATAAAATGTAAGTAGTTTTGCATCATTCTGGGTCACATTCGAAAATTTCAAATGTTATTCTGGACTAATCAACATGAATTGCAAGGGACATTTATCAAAGTCCATTAAAGCCCACTCTTTTTTAAACTAACGACGTTTGGCGCCAGTAAATTCATTTTCGATTATAGTATAAAGAAATTTCCATACATGAATGCAGCAAATAAATAGGTTACGAAAAAATTAAAATTTAAATACAGCTGTATTGTCATTGTAAAATCTCATCAAATATAAAATTTACAATAAATCTTTTTTAAAGAATAATATTTTTATTCTGTTAATCTTCTCTGGTGATACTCCAAACAACAACATCCAGAAATCCTCAGATGTACTGCGTTCTAAATTTTATGGTGACTTGTGAGAAAGTCGTTTAAATTAAGAATTCCCGAAGAACCAGCTACACGTAGCTGCACTATATGGACAAAAGTCACTACATATTATCAGTTTTAGACGTTTTGTTGAACATTTAGAGAAATACAAGACTAAATCTTCCGAAACTTCAAGAATATAAAGAACATGTTTGAGCTCATATTTCTCAGTGAAGGTTTTATCACGAGTACAACTAGGTGATCAACAACAAATTGAATAAAAAAATTAATGTTTGCGAAAATTCTTCAAAATAGAATGATCTACATTATCATTAGTTGTACAACATGACCAGTGTTGGGCACGCTCACAAAAAAATCGAACTAATTCAAACTCAAGTTCAATTTCTCAAAAATGAGTCAAGTTCACGTTGAAGTTCGAAATTTTTCAACCGAACTCGTTCAACTCAAACTCATCTATAAAAGTGAACGAAGTTCACTAAAAACTCGTTTTTTTTTTTTTTTTTTTTTTTTTTTTTTTTTTTTTTTTTTTTTTTTAATATATTAGAACTTTATCGTCCAAATTTACAAAAAATTGTGAACTAATCTTTTGGTTATTCAATGTGAGGGTCTTCATGGGCCCGACCCAATTTTCCTTCCTGACACTCGGCCCGCGTTTGGTTTGTGATTACTTTTTTCTAGAGGATCGGGCCCAGATGGGCCGGGACTGGATTTATTTTCCGGACCACGACGGGGTTGGACTGTATTCTTCTTGAGATCTGAACAAGCAGGAATTTTCAGTCTTAGCTCATATGGAAATCGTTAGACCGGCACGGCTCTTACCTGTCCAATAAAAATAATAGTAATATTTGGCAATTTTTTTTCAAAAAATGCACGTATTTTTAAATTACTATTATTCCACAATTAAAATTGATTATTTTTTTATTTTTTTCTTTTTTTAACGATGGGTAGATGCACTACTAGGCACGGTAAAGTACGGTAAAACCTGAGAAAAAGAAACTGCTTATGATGGAATTCCGTGTTTAACAAAACAAAATGTTGATCTGTTTGAAATGAGGATAAGAGTAATTGTGAAAAGAATGTAATGCGGATAATAAAGATAATAAATAAACGGTCATGTGCGAGTATTAATCGCGCTCAGAGGATTCCGTATAATATATGTATGAATTATTAACTGTTTTATTAAAAAATCGTTACTAAAAGAAAAATAAGACTTTGTAAAAAACTATAAATCGTAGGGTTTGGTATTGCTGTATATATGCTAGAAAAGCATGAAGGAGTACACCGTAAAAGTTCAAAGAGATATGAAGCCTAAATAATATCAAATATTGCTATTTTGTATAACTCTTATTTAAATGTTATTCTAACCTGTTTATGATGAACTCAATTCAGCACTGACAATAAAAGTAGCGCATATTTAAACTTCATTTGGCATTTCATAAAACTATATTCAGCATCGTAATAATAGTTTCTTTTTACAGTGTAGCTGAAACAATGCCCTTGTTCAAAGTTTAAACTTGGCATCTGCTAAGCACGCTTCGAAAGGAGGTCGCAAAGTAGCAACGCCGCCTTTTTCCCGATAGGTTTTTAATTAACTTTTAAAGACATGGGAGGCGTATTGAGAGATCTACTCAATGCAAACTAGTCGCGAATCCCAAAGTATTTATGTGATTAATTCTAATTACATTAGTCTGTTTTTAGCAATTTGACGTTTATTGCTTTTATATCGCTACTGGGTATTGTATTGCATAAATGTATCATTAAAAGTTGTTATCTAGGCTTTAAAAACCGATAGTACATAGAGTACGCCGCCCCTGTCATTATGTATGTCCAAATCGTCTATGTCTTTAAGGGTTAATATATCAGCTAATTACATACGATTTTTTTCAAAAATCATTATCTACAATGCTTTTATATTTCTGCTACGATAGGTACCTCCAGCGCTCCTCAATACCGTTACTGAATGCCCCGCAAATCGAAATTTGTGTGAAACGGAAAAATGCGCTTTTCTCAAAAACTATGTGACCTAGGGTAATCGTCATAATTTTCCTGCAAGGTTTAAATTAACATCTAGTACCTCTAATTTTTTCATAATTGTAGGTTCAGTAGATTCGGAAATAGATGGGGGGAACATATTTTTGCACTACATTTTCGACGATATCTCTGAAAATACAATGCCTAAAATTAAAAGAAATGTATTTTTGAGTTCAGCGTTACGAAAGCTTTCACACGATATACAAATAACACACATAATATACAAAGAAAAGATATTTTTTTAAGTAACTTAATTAGCCACTGTACATTTTTCCTAAAAATATTTGTAAATGTTTAATAATACATTACAATATACACACAATATACAAAGAAAAGATTTTTTTTTAAGTAACATAATTAGCCACTATACAATTTTCCTAAAAATATTTGTAAATGTTTAATAATCTGTAAATATGTGGGTCAATAGTCTTTATTACTTCCCCCAATTTGAACTTTCCACGTGCCATAATTTACGAGTAAAATGTCTGTGATAAACAGACAGACACAGGAGTGATCTTAGAATTGTCCCGTTTTTACTTTTTAAGTACGGAACCCTAAAAACGATGAACGTGCTCATAGGGGAACTAGCCCCTTATGGATTTTTCTTATTTCCTATGCAATTCCGTCTTAGAAGATTTTACTGTATAGAATTTTTAAAATTTTTAAATCTCCAAGCCATAGAATGTGGATTAACGATATTAATGGTAACTGTGATATTTACATATAATCAGATGAATTTAAAAAATATATTCCACAGCTCCGAAAGCTTTTTATTTAATGAAGAATATAAACATGATATAAAAAGATAAAATACGTATTTTTAGTTAGGGCTTCTCGTAAAAGACAATTTTAACCTTATAGGCGTAAAAATCTATGTTCAGCGCGGTCGAGCCTAGCCGAGCCAATCAATTTTTTGTGCAATGCTGGGCCGAAATTTTAGTTTTTACACCGGATTTCTTTTTCAATAATTTTTTTGAACGGGCTGAGTTGTTCTCGGAGCAGTTCTGTCCAAACTTAAAACTTTTTTTACTGGGCCAAAAGAAAAATTGTGCACGGTTTGTCTCGGTCACGCTCGGCCTGAAAATTTCCTTCCGTGCATACCTCTAATTCAATGTATTTTTTTTATATATCGCATCTGCATGATAAGTTGGCGTTTTTTTTCTTTACAAATTTATATTTTTTAATGAAATAATTGTATATAAAACGAAAGAAAAATAAAGTTTAAATCTAACGAGCATGGAAGATATATTATCAATCGTTCAGTGGTACTAAAAATTTATTATTTTGTTTTTTATACTTTTTCATTTATACAAAAAGGTATGTATACAAAAAGGTATAATGTAATAATTAGATATTCACATCATATATTCATATTAAAAGTTCATCTCTTTTTAGTTTCATAGAGAAAATAGAATGCATTAAAGATATAATAGTCCTTATTATCCTCCGATCCCTTAAAAATAAAATAAAACTGCTGGCCCCCTTTTATTTTATTAAACAATGACATTGATAAAGATTCGGAACTCACTATAGTAATGTTGGAAATAAACTTAAATATATATAGAAATATATAATAGTTTAAATTTATATTTGTTTAGAATCGCAATTCATCCTAGTCCCTTTTATACTCAGAGAGGATTTCCATGCTTAAGTAATTTAAGCTGCATTGCTAAAAAATAAAAAAATATATATTTTAAATCTCTCAAATTTACTGTGAAATATTGGAGATTGTACTTATTAAAAGAAGTTATATATATTTTTTGGAGGAAACTAAAGTATCGTAAGCCAGCATAATATCTTTATAATTATTACACGTGCATCATATCTCATTATCCCATACGAAATGCATGATTTTATTTATTATTATTATTGTCTTTTATTCTCAAATAGTAGTGATTAAAGATCAATCAAACAAAACAAAGTTAAAAATTCATTTAATAATACTTTATGTTTTATCAATATATGCATTCACGTCAAATATACAAAATATCTAGGAAAATAATTCTTATTAAAATACCGCAGAATCGAGACAATACAATTCGGCCGTTCACTAATTATTTTATTAAACTGCTGTAAATTGAATATTTAATAGGTAAAAATGAATCAAACCAAACATTTTTCAAGTAGCTTGATTCAGTTATTTATTTCGCTTATATGAGAAATTTTCATACGAATGTGAAACATAGCACAATATTTAAAGTTACAAAGCATGATCGTAGTATTTCAAAGTTGTCAGTTCTTGAAATTACGAAGGACATTGCGCCCTAAACTCAGAGCGATGAAACAAGGGCCTATATGGCGCCTGCGTAAGGCAAAGATTCAGATGGGACCCCCTATAACATGCTTTTAGCCGCAATTTCTACTTATTAAAAAAACGATTTTGGGGTTTGAAGTGGGTTGTGGGTATTTTAGAGTTGAGAGCCTGGGCAGCTATCTGTTTTGCCCTTGCGATAATCAAGCTCTGATCGGAACCAATGTTTCTTTCAGGCACATATCGTGGAAGGTAGTGCCTCTTTGGCGCAAGACGTCATAAGTTTTCTAGAGCAAGATTTCTGCATGAAAACACAAAATGAAATAAATAGTTTGACGAATTAAAAAAAAAATATATATATATATTGCGTCATATTGGAAATATAATGGACCTCAGCAGGTGAATATGTAACGTCATGTGAGTTTGAAGAAACTTATTAAAACGTAATAAAAACTCGACTATGGAAATATTAACATATTTTAACACTTTGAGATTCTCTGAATTTGCTTTAGCCATTTTTAAACCTATTCCATATACATGCGTGTGTGTATTCGTGTATATTAGAATTTTCACAAAATGTTTAGCTCCGTTAGAGCTCATTATTAGTGAAAGAACTGGGTTTATCTCTAATCTTGATTTAAATTTTGTTGGTGAATTTAGTGCTTAACTTCGAAATCTACCTCCGCCCGTGCCGGCAGGTATTTTTTTTTTGGGGGGGGGGGGACATTTTTTGTTAACCGTATTCCTTATTATTATAAATACAACTCTTATTCTCAGTCATAGTTTTTTCTTAGTGTTTAATAATTTAGGTTATTTAAAAAAATAAATTTTTAGTAAGTTATTTTTTATTTTTTTCGTAAATATCATCACAGAGATTGAGAACCATTCAAAAAATGAAAAGAAAGAATAAGAATATTTATGTTTCCGGAATTAGCTGAAGAGAAAACTGGGTTTTTCATTCTTTCGAAAGTTTTCACCATGAAAAGTGAGCCCTGTACGAAAATCGATATTTAAATATGACATTTATTCGTACTTTTTAATGTATTAAATAACGAGACAAGATTATAGTTTTCATCTTTCATAGTTGCTATTTACTAGTAGTTCTGCTTCTTTATTTTGTAATATTCCAAACAGTATTCTTCTAAAAAAGTTTTTTATTTTAATTCAGTAACTTATCATTGTTATTTTCGTCCAATACCATGTGCTGTGTCCTTGTGTTTTACATTTGTATCGTAATGTTACACATTAAGATTCATAATTACTGTAAAATTGAAATTTCCCTGATTTTACAATTTACCAAATACAAACTCAAAGATGGGATTAAATTTAAAATCTTTTACCTGTTTTTAAAATACTTTAAATTAATACCTTAAATAATTAGTAATAGCATACATAAAAAGTACGAATATTTAAAAAAATTAAGACTATGTCAAGCAATTTTTCTTGTGTGTATGGTGGGGGGGGCGCCCCTATGGGTACTCGCACGGGCGCCTAAATGTCCTTGGGCCGGCCCCGATTACTTATATTCTATTCAACAAAGCACAAAACAAACATCTTTGGCGTCCCTTCCTGTTGTCTTGTAACAGTGCCGTATCGAAACGGTATACCTAAGCGAACTTGACTTTTGTCTATGGATTCATTCAACATGATGTGGGGTCTTTCCTTTGTACGCTTTCTCTATCCTTTTACGATATAGTCTAGTATCTGGGATCTGGGACAAAGATATTATCTCTTCCACAAATTTTCCTGTTTCTTTAAAAGAGACTTTTGCATCCGAAAGATAAGACTATTTTATTTCCTCATGGTGTGTGGGCTGCGAAAATTTTGGAATATCAATTATAAGTGTTCGTGGTTATTGGGCTTTTATATTTTCCCAATTAAAACTTAGAGGGACTTTGAAAAAAAAAGGGGGGGGGGGAGGTCAATGCAATGAAAAGTGCGTTTTGATTTAATTTTTTAAACATGAAAAATAATAATTAAGATTTAATTTAATTGTTTTGCTTTCTCATTCGTAAAAGATAGAGTTGCCGTTAATTGAATTTCGTTTACCCCTGATTAGAATCCTGCATCGAGTCGGGTTGCCCAACCCGACCAGCGGCTCGGATGGAGTTGGCGTGATGATATTTCGTTGCTAGACGGGTTCGGATTAAGTTCACTTTTACTTTTTTACTTCAGGTCGGGTTTGGGTCGTGTTGACTATCCTTTTTCGGGATCGGATTGGATTTTGACTCTTGTGATTCGGGTTCGGGTTGACCAGATTTTTCAAAAGAATATCCAAAATAGTTTTTCATATTAAAAATCTATATACAATAAGATTTTCATAATGGATACTCATGAAAGTGCACATCTAGTCAGCGAATATTTTTGAGATGATTGATTTTTTATGAATATTTGAATATTAAATACTCTCCTTTTTTTCTATAAAAACATAAAATTGGTAGTAGAGATATAAATGTAGGTTACTTTTCAGAATTGCATTAAAACATAATTTACTTTCCTTTCATTCCGGGTTCTGGTCGAGTTGCTGATCGCCGAAAATTATTTTAGTGCGTTCGAGTCGGGTTGCGTATCGAACTTATTCTTTTTGTTGGGTTCGGGTCGGATTGCGGGTTGATTTCAAATAGAATTTTTGGGTTCGGGTTGAGCTCTCGACCAGCGCAGGGCTCTATGTGTGATATGATCTGAAAAAAAAAATGTAAAATTTACTCGTCCTCTGAATTTTACTCGTCCTCCTAATTTACTCCCGCTCTGAACACCCCGTGGAAGACAATTTTTAATTATGTTTTTCTTTTTACATTTAGAATAAAATTTTCAATACTAATTTTCCTTTATTTTATTTACGAAATATTTGTATTTATAATAATAAAAATAACTATTCAAACTTTCTGGGAAGAATTTAGAATTTCTTAAGGCTGTTCTTAACTGCTCTGCTCAACAAGCGCAAAACATTTTGACATATTTACGAATTCATTTTTTAACGGAAAGGCATAAAATTGGAAAGTCTGGCCATGGAAGCGATTTGGAATTGAACTGTGTTTCCATTTTTTGATAATTCAATTACCTATTGAGTTATAAGCGAATTCGATCACGTGACAAACACGTTTTTCGCTCGCTTTTGAGTGCTCTTTCTCCCTTCGCGCGAAAATTCGGTTCAAAACGCCCACTTTGACTCTATTTTCTGAAAGATCTATTGCGTTTGCAAAAAAATGGAAAAACAGCTGAATTACATAGTTCCTGAACAACAACGCCAGCTAGTTTCATGCATTTTCGAACAAAAATAAATTAAAACTTATGTCAGAATTTTGCCCTTTTGGATTTGAGAACACCCTTAATGATAGTTTTTATAAATGTTGCATAAAATGCATCAGCAGCCCATATAGTGTTCATTCTTCTGTAAAGATATTTATTTTTACGTACATATGTTTAAAATTTGGTCATGTGCGAAAGAATTTTGACAGAAAAAACTAGTCGGATATCCCAAAACTTTCTTCTGTCTCATACATGCTAATACAATGCAGCCAGGGCTTAATTTTTAAGAAAAAAAGTATCGGAGTTCTGATATTCTGCGATAACGGTACTAACAGTAGTACCGTTCTCCCCCCCCCCCCCCCTTGTCACTCCAATCTCCATATTTATATTTCGTACATTACTTGCAAAATTTAAAGCATTTTTTTTTCCTTTAGCAAAATAAAAAATTTAAGTAGTATATTTATCAGCATATACTCGTACTTAGCTGTCAACTATTCCACTTTTTAGTTATCACTCCTTCTGAATAGTAATCTTTGCCTAATTTTAATGTTAATTAATGTCACAATTCTGAGATTAAATATGATAAGCATTATGATTCGGAAATAGTTGTAACACAAAAAAGGGATAGTTCGCAGCTATGCATTTTAAGAAAAAAATTAATGAAATTTACAGAAATTAATATTTTTATGCTGAAGAATGGAACAAATATTTTTAATTTCCTATAAAAGGTGCATATCTTAAACTATAATCGATTCTTTCCGCATAACAATCTTTTGTGCTGAGTCCCTGAAATTAGATTAATTTAAAATTTTGACATCGGGAAGATTCTATGCTTTTATAGAAAAAGGGGGAACGCCGCTCTATTGTATTTCTATCAGAATAACAATGCATGGCAATTATATCTACTTAAAATGAAAGTGACTTCATAAAGTGCAAAGCAGAGACTTAGCATGGGCAGCGTTTATGATATATAATAAATAGAAAAATCAGTAACGTGATTTTAATGCTCGTGAGCAATAGAAGAGAAACAAACCTCAAACAAAAAAACCCCTCAAGCTGATGCTCGTAGGCTAAAAACAGAAAATATTCTTTTCAGGTTAGATATCTAAATAATAATAAAATAAAAAACAGCCAATTAAAAATTATCCTACTGTCACAAAAGGAAATAGAACTGAAAGCAAATTCATTGTTCAGTCTCTTTAGTGGCACTGTATTAACAAGTCGCCAACATAAATTTGAAATAGAAAAACCCGATTTCTGTTTTCCCTTCATTCTGATCAAAATAGCATTAAAATTAAAATTTTGAATGTAAGACAGATTGAGCTCGAGTCAGTCCAAGCCCCAAAACTGATATAAAAATTGAGTCCGTTTTATCTCCATCTCCTGCGTGTGCGACACATTACGTCAAATATAAGTGTTTTGATAAAAAAGAATGCAAAAGCTTGGAGATGGGAAGGGAAGGATAATTTAGGCTTCGTTTTCTCGGAAGCACTATTGCATTGGGCTCCGGAGCCCTGTATTTATGAGCTCCGGTGAATTCCGACCAATATTTAAAAAATTACTAAAACCAGAAAAGTACCGCAGCTGGGCTCCGGCGCAAATTAAGCCCTGAATGCAGCACAGCACCGCACCGGTTAGGTGATTTACACCAACAACTTACTTGAACTTCTAACTGAATTTGAAGTTTGATGAAAATCCATGCATTAGTTTTTGAGATAGAGCTATTGTGGAAATAGGGAAAAGTTCTGTTTAGCAGTGGCACCAGTTCGGCAATTTACACGAAAAACTTGTCAAGATCAATTTATATCAGGAACTAACTGAATCTAAAGTTTGATAAAAATTCATGCATTAGTCCTGGAGATACAGCAATTGCGGAAATCGTGAAAAATGCAGCATAGTAGCGCCACTTGTTGGACGATTTACACCAAAAAGTAATCAGCACCAATTTATATCAGACTAACAGAATCTAAAGTTTCATTAAATTCCGTTCGTTAATTCTTGAGATAGAACGCTCACAAAATTTGTGTCACACACAGACAGACAGACTCACAGACAGGCATTTTGTAAAAACATGTTTTTCGTGATCTTTGACCCCTAAAACGTATAAATCCGTCGAAAACTGGATTTGAAAATTTTCACGAATCCAATACTTTCTTCTTGTAAAGATAGAAGAAAGTAAAAATAATTATTTCAGTCTCTTTTTCATGTTTATACTGTTCATTTTAAATAAAAGTGGCATAGTCCAGAGATCTGCACGGGCTTATTTTCATTCGCAGCAAACGGGCCGGGTCCGGGTCGTACTTTTTTCTGAAAGTTGGGCCCGGGAGGGGCCTAGCCACTGCACTTTTTGGGCCGGGCTCGGACCTTTTTTCCTGAAGGACCGGGCAGGGCCTCTCTTTATTTTCTCCTTATTTTCTCCTTACCGAACCGAGACTGGTATGGTATCATTCTTCCTAGTCTTCACGGACCTAAATTTTCAGTCCTGGTTTTGACCCAGCCTCGTATGAAAATTATTGTCTCGGCGTAGCCCGGTCCATTCAAAAACCAGTAAAATTTGGCCAGGCAGAAAATTTATTGCAAAATGTGCATACATTTTTAAATCGCCATTGTTCTACAAATAAACATTTAATTTTATTCTTTATAAAGAATAGTAGATTTCTAGGCTTATTAAAATGTAATAATTGTTAAAATTAAAATATAGTAAAACGTGTGAAAAAGAACCTGCCTATGGCGAAATGCTCTCTTAACGTGAAAAATATGTTGGTCCATTCAAAATGAATGTACTAATACATAAGAAAAGAATATATAATACATTTACACCTCCTAAAAAGGGAACAAGTCTAAAACGCATTTTTTCCCCTTCCCTATGCAATTCCGTCTTAGAAGATTTTACTTTATTATATTTTTCAGATTTTTAAATCTCTAATATTTTGAATGTGGATTAACTATATTAATTATAACTGAAACATTTACATACCACAAATAGCGATTCATTAAAATAATAAATATCGCAATAACTTCTATAAAAATGAAATCTATAAACATAACAATAAAAAGTAAATATAAGTATTTTTAGTCAGAACTTCCAAATTTTTAACCAAATCGACATATTTTTCAGATTTTTAAATCTCTAATATTTTGAATGTGGATTAACTATATTAATTATAACTGAAACATTTACATACCACAAATAGCGATTCATTAAAATAATAAATATCGCAATAACTTCTATAAAAATGAAATCTATAAACATAACAATAAAAAGTAAATATAAGTATTTTTAGTCAGAACTTCCAAATTTTTAACCAAATCGACGTAAAAATCAATGTTTTGTAGAAATTCATTCGGGCCGGGCCAGTCTCGGACCGAACTTTTAGCTGATACCTGGCCAGGTCGGGCCAATAATTTTTTCTCTACGAGACGGGCCCGGGCGAACTGTTAATGTTTATACCTCCCGGGCCGAATTTTTCTTCTATGGATCGGGCCAGGCCTTGAAATTTCGGCCCGTGAAGACATCTGTCTTAGATTGCATAGTACTGGGAACTGGGACCTCCGCTCCAAAATACTGTTTCTACTACATTTCTTTCTACATATCCTATTGTAAGCTATATTGATTTTTTAATCGACCTCTATTTGTATGTAAATATCTGCATTATTATTAATACCATTAATCTATTTACACGGCTTAAAAACTTAAAAATGTGAAAAATTCTATATCGAAAAACCTTCTAAGACGGAATCATATAGGAAAGAAAAAAAATCGTTATAGCTAAGTTCTTTTTTTACCAAGTATGTCGTCTCTTGCAAATGTAGTATTTATTTTCAAGCGGATTATTATATTCATTTTGAAGATTCAGATCCACCTATCAAGAAATTTTTCCGTTTAAAACAGGATCTCGTCAGATACAGATTCTTATAACAGGTTTTAAAGTACTGTATCTCCCGCCTCCTAGAAATGTATATGTAGTACCATTCTTTAAAGAGAATTTTAATTGTAGAACAATGGTAATTTAAAAATATATATTTTTTCGGAAAAAATTATTGACCCAAGGTAGGTTGTTCCTTAAACAGATTTTTCCACGAGTCAGACTGGGACGGTGCAATAATTTTCATACAAGCAGGGGCGACCGGCCCAGAAAATTTCTGTCGGTGCAGACTTCTAGGAAGAATAAAGCACAGGTCCAGAAATAAGTTCGATTCGGCCCGGCCCAAGCCTCCAGAGAAAGCAAGGCCCGGGCACGACCCAGAAAAACTTATGATCAGACTCGACCCGTCCCGAGTCGGTTTAGGCCTCTAAATGGCATTTGAATGGGAAAAACGTGTTATTAATGGCTGGAAAAATTTAAAAATACGTTATGAAAAAAATTGAGTTTGAGTTGTAAATTTCGTTCAAACTCACGGATTTTTTGAGCTTTCGTTCAGTTCACGTTCGTTTATCAAAAAGTGAATCAAGTTCAACTCAACGTTCACAGAAAGTGAGCTAAGTTCGTGAACTTTCGTTCAATGAACGCGTTCATACCCAACACTGAACATGACTATGTTATTCTTGTTAAACATTTGTGTTCATTTGTGAAAGTATAACTACACTCTTAATTCAAAGGAACGAATTATTAACTCAACAAAAGGACGAAAAGTTTTACGCGTGTTTTTGTTCTTTCTGAGTATCTGTTTTATCAAAAAGAGACATTTTTCACAAAAAACTGGTTTGCCAAATAACCTTTTTAGGAGTAGCATCCCCAGGACCGCTCATTTCAGATCGAAACAGAAAAATATCTCTAAAAGAGCGGTTTAAGAAGCTTCCCCATTGGTTGAAATTGTGTAATGCGATATATATTTTGGCAAAGGGAGACCATTTTGAAAAGGGAGTCGCTTGTTTGTTTCAAACGTCAAAGGTTAGCGTTACCTACATAATAAAAACAATATTACAATTATAATTTGATTGGTTTAAAAATGGTATAGAATAAGACAGATGGATTATGCTATGAAAGCAGGAAGTAGGGGGCAATCATCACAAAGAACTGAATAAATTTCGTTTTCGTTTCCCAGCTAAGACCAAGATGGCTACCGGCGATTCTAGGATTTTACTAATACTGAAAATTCTAAGGTAAAGTACGCTGTTTTACTTTATCTTTCTTGTAATTTCTTCGCCATTCCTTTTCGTATTTTCACATTGTATTTGTGATTTTTGCTTTATTTAACGTTATTACTTTAAAACCGGAAACATGAATTTCTTAAACTACTTTTTTTTATGCAACTGTTCCATAATTTTTATAATCAATAAAATGCGCTTAGATATGTAGTTTTCTCGTATTCAAATTGTGTAAAATTACACTAATTGGTATTTACATTATTAAACGTATATCATTTTGTGCTTATATTATTGATTATTAATATACTACTTTGCTCATGACACTCAGAAATATTTGCGGAACACAGCCCATGATTATAAAAATTATTAAATTATTATTACCATACAATATATGTTCTATTTTTTATGTTTCAGTAAGTACAAGTATTTAATAAATTGTGTTCAGTTAGATAGTTGTACACATCTACACATTATTTATTATTTTTTTAATTGACACAGTATTATGTAAATAGTACGAAATGTAAAAGATAATTTAAAAAAGTATCAGAAAATAATAGATTAGTAAAAAATATGATTAATTTATTTTATGACACAACTAGTTTTTTTTTTTTTAATTATGATTTTGTGAATTTTTATTTTTGTGCTGTCATATTCAAAAGTTTAACTAAAAAAAAGTCTGCAGTTATGTAACACATGAATTCTATATTCCATAATTATTTATCTGTGTCATAAGTAAAATATATTAAGAACATATAATAATATCAGAAATAATTAAAGAAATCGACATTTCCGGATTAAAACTAATAACGTTAAAATTATATATACAATGTGAAAATACTAAAAAGAAGAAAACCATAATAAGAAAGGTAAAGTAAAAACAGCGTACTTCAGGATATTGACAAGTTAAAAAATCGTGTCTTGTTATAGCGCGAACCATCTTTTATTATTATTATTATTATTATTATTTAATTTATCTTTCGGAAATGAAAAACAAAATTTCTTCTGTTCTTCTGCATCTGGATTAAAATAAACCAAAATGGAGTTTTAAAAATAATACATTTTGCAAACTGGGAAGTTATATATGTTAAAAAATAAAATTATAAAAAAAATTCTGAAAATAAGAGGGAAATAACTTATTTTGCCTATTAAATTTGACAAAAAAAAGGTGTTTAAAAATGACTCGTCAATAATGAGTGCAGTCACTCGTTTTGCCTATTAATTTAGTCGAAAAAAGAGCGAAAACAGCTTATCAAAAAGGAATGAAAAAAACCACTCCGCAAGATGGATGAAATTCACTCCTATAGGATAAGTGCATTTTCAATACTGGAAAGGAGTGAAAATACACTCAGTCGGAGTTAAAATCGCTGAATTTTTTAAGAGAGTACGCAGACATTCGTGGCCATATAAAGGTTTTATTTCGTTCAAGAAAGTTCCCAGTTTTTTTTTTTTATTAGCACACAGGACGCCACTTTTAGAAAATTGGACAGAATACAGTCGGCAAAAAAATAGTGAGGGACTACAAACAACTTTATGCATTTAAATCTCCAAATTGTCACAGAAACAAACGGAAATAGTTACTTGAAAAGAAACTATTTTTTTTTAAGTTTACGTTAAAAAAAAAAAAAAAAAAAAGCTTAGGAGCAGTCTTATTACTGAAAATGCCCTAAACTCTAAATTTTTGAATACGAAAGCGTAATTTTCATATCATGTTCGGTATATATATATATTTTTTTTTTTTTTTTTTTTTTTTTTTTTTTTTAACAAATTTTACTTTAGAATACCAAGCGAGAAGTACTTCGGCCAAGTAATTTAAGAATTATGAATATTTAAATTTTGGAACTTATATTTTTAAATTAATTTGCAATCATTGCAAAACAGATCTTAACGCGGGTAGTTTTTTTTAAGCACAATCCAAAAGTTATTTGACTGAATCAGCAAGTTGTAATTTTGGATTCACATATTTTAAAATTCTAGAAATTGATTTCTTTTGAGAAATTCATATGTAGAAATTATATTTTTTTCGCAGAGTGTTTTAGGTAGCTTTCTTTACAAAAAAGCTACCTATTGCAGCCGTTCGGAGGAAAGCGATTTCAAAAAATTTTGGTATATTTTCATCGATCATGACCCCCAGACCCCGAAACCACCCTCCGTTCAAAATTGATATATATATATATATATATATATATATATATCTGACCTATGTCACACTGTAACTCTCGTAATTATGAACCGATTTCGATGTAATTCGGTGTGTACATAGTACATACCAATGTCTCGACCGAGTTCGTTGGCCAGCTTCATCCGCAGTTTTGTTTCAAAATGGCGGCCATTTAAAAATTTTAAAAAATTTTAAAACTTGAAATGTGGTACCAAAAAATTAAAAATGGAAAAATATTTTTTTCTTATGTATTTGATCTTTATACAAAGATTCCGGAGCAGTTTTTGTTTCGTCTATATCTTAAAAAATGGCTGAGTTATAGCATTTTGAATTTCTAGCGTGGCTGACAATTTGAAACGTCCTGAATTTTGTCACGCGATAAAAGGCGTATTTATGAACCGATTTGGATGTAATTCAGTGTGTACATAGTACATACCAATCTCTCATCCGAGTTCGTTGGCCAGCTTCATCCGCCGTTTTGTTTCAAAATGGCGGCCATTTAAAATTTAAAAAAAAATTTAAAACTTGAAATGTGGTACCAAAAAATTAAAAATGGAAAAATATTTTTTTCTTATGTATTTGACCTTTATACAAAGATTCCGGAGCAGTTTTTGTCTCGTCTATATCTTAAAAAATGGCTGAGTTATAGCATTTTGAATTTCTAGCGTAGCTGACATTTTGAAACGTCCTGAATTTTGTCACGCAATAAAAGGCGTAATTATGAACCGATTTGGATGTAATTCAGTGTGTACATAGTACATACCAATCTCTCGACCAAGTTCGTTGGCCAGCTTCATCCGCCATTTTGTTTCAAAATGGCGGCCATTTAAAATGTTTTTTTTAATTTAAAATTTGAAATGTGGTACCAAAAAATTGAAAATGGAAAAATATTTTTTCTTGTGTATTTTACCTTTATACAAAGTTTTCGGAGCAGTTTTTGTTTCGTCTATATCTTAAAAAATGGCTGAGTTATTGCATTTTGAATTTCTAGCGTGGCTGACATTTTGAAACGTCCTGAATTTTGTCACGCGATAAGAGGCGTATTTATGAACCGATTTGGATGTAACTTCGTTTATACATAGTACATACCAATGTCTCGACCGGGTTCGTTGGTCAGCTTTATTTGCCATCTTGTTTCAAAAGGGTTGCCATTTTTTTTTTAAATGTAATTTAAAATTTACAATGAGGTATTAAAAAATTGGAAAATGAAAAAGATTTTTTTTATGTGTTTGGACTTGATACAAAGATTCTGGAGCAGTTTTTGTTTCTGAAAATTTGTTCTTTTGTTTATATCTTAAAAAGTGGTTGAATTATAGCACTTTGAATTTCTATCATGGCTAATACTTTGAAACGATCTTGTATTTGTCTCGCGATACCACACGTATTCACCTATTTCGATGGAAGAAGGCATGTGGATAGTATACATCAATATCTGGACCAAGTTCGCTGGCCAGCTTCATCAGCCATCTTGTTTCAAAATGGCGGCCATTAAATTAAAAAAAATATATATTTAAAGTGAGGTGCAAAAAAATTAGAAATTGAAAAAGGTTTCTTTCTTAAGTATTTGACCTTGATATAAGGATTCAGGAGCATTTTTTGTTTATCTTTATCTTAAGAAATGGCTCAGATATAGCAGTTTCAATTTCTAACGTGGGTGACATTTTGAAAAATCTGATTTTTTGCCTCCGACAGCACTCGTATGTATCAACCGATTCCGATGTGAGTGAGCATGTGCACAGCAATTACTAAGGTCTCGAACAAGTTCACTGGTTAGCCTCATCCACCATGTTGTCTTAAAATGGCAGGCACTTTAAGAAATCGCCGAATTTGGCAGCGAAATATAAGTTACTTTAAATAAAAGCAGCTTGGATAAAGCTGACTAATTTTGCGAAATTCTCATTCAAAATGATTTAGTATTGATAAAAATTAGTATTGAATCTCCTACATTCGGTTTCCACTTAATTGAGCTTCGTGTGTTTGAATAATATAAGTTGGCTTTTTTAAAATAAGGAATATGAAAGCTACCTCTTCCTCCCGGCACTGGCCGGAAGGACTTTTTTTTAATATTTTCGAAATAAATTTTCGAATAAACTATGAATAGTAACCTATAAATTTTTAAAACAGAAATCAATTTCTACAAGCTTCAAATATGTGAATCCAATACTACCGCTCAATCCGCTATGTAGTTCTTAAGTTAAAATTTAAAATGTAAATAAGTGAGGTATGAATAAAGCACAAATCTTTTTTCTATACTGATGCACAAACATTTAATATAGATACAATATTGAAACATTAAAAACATTAAAATATTCATTCTACAGCTTCAACACACCTCAGTGGCCTTCCTCGCGAATGTAAATGAAGTGAGCTGGAACAGTAATGTCCAAACTCCGTCCTACAGAAAATCGTACACATGGGGAAAAACAACCAATGAGCATTACGGAAATCAGTTTTCACTGGCTCCACTGGCTGTTGAGATATCAGGATAATACAAATAATCTGCCGCCATCTATATGTGAAAATATCGATGAACTGCATAGCTGAATGTTAAATGTTTCTTAAGATATTTAACCAAAGCTTTGGAATATTATATGACATATTGTCATTACATACTTCATTTTTTCTTAATAAAATTTCTAATGATTCTTTGATTAAATTCTTATGTGAGTTATTACCTGGAACAATAATGCTAGCACTCTAAAAATCAATATAGCAATTATAATTGTTGAGATAAAATCTTGACAGGGATGTATAAGATTTTTGATGTTTTGTATCAGTTCGGTGCTCTTTTAACCTTTCTACAAACTTCCTCTTAGTCATACCTATATAATGTTTCCTACTATTGTTCTCAGTTGCAATGGGTATTTCATATATGCTAGCTCGAAATCTGAGTGGACGAATCTGAATCTAAATGCTTGACGAGTAAATCCATTAAACTAAGAGGGGAGGTATTTTGAGAGTTATATTAAAATTCATTAAACATTTCCCGAGTCTTCCAAAAATAATAGATACATATTGAAATTTCCTAAAAAATCTCGTGGGGAAATCCACATCTCTATGTTGAACCAAAGGGCTGTCAAACTTACTGATTATTATATTAATATAACCAAAAGAAAATCATGACAATAGCATTTCCCCTGATAAAATCAAGTTTTTAACGCAATTGAGTGTCATAACAAACCAAAAATTCTCGTTTTATAAAAGAATTGAAGGCGGCAATACTATAATTAAATGGGGAGGACGCAGTAAACTGGATAACCGAGTTTAACTTAACCGGTTTTCAATAAACTGAGTGGGTGAAAGCTAGATCCTCCTTTGAAATGAGAACATCCAAAAATAGTAAAGTTGAATTTTCCTCCATTTCTAAAGTAAATTTTATATTATTATCCATTTCATTAATTTCCGAGAGGAATTCAGATAATGCCGAACGAGCATGTTCCCATAAATTAAAAATATCATCAACATACATAACCAAAGGGATGGTTCTCGATCCACTTCATCCAAAATCCAATTCTCCAAATTTTTTAAATTCCACTAAGAGGCACGATATCGGAGTCCCCATTGGCGCACCTTTTCACTGCTTAAACAACTTAACATTAAAAACAAAGACATTACTAAAGATATGGTAAGATGCCTTATTATCGTCCCCCAGTCACTTATAGGCCCTTGGAAGTTGTAATTTTCAGTGAAAATCTACCAAATTTGGATTTTACATAGACTAAATACTTACGCACACAAAAGCATAAGCAAATGTCGTACAAGAAAAGTTTAACAATGCGAAAAATTGTTTTTTCATAAATATCTAAAAAATGCTAAAGAAAAAAAAGTGGTCCCAATTTCGTCCCCGCAAAAAATTCAATACGCCGAGGCTTAACTTATAACTAAATCCACATTTATTTCTAAATGAGTAAGTGATTTAATTTACATTAAAGTAAGGCACAAAGAATGGTACTAATTACCAGTGGAAGAATAACATAACGAAACATTAGCATACTTGGCAACCTCCCGATTTTTTTTCATACCAATACTTTTATGCAGAAATACTTACTTTATACAATCGCAGTTTTAACGCAATTAAATAAAGAAAGCATTTTTGTAAGATTTTACTGGCATACAATAAATCGGAAGATTGATAACTATGCATTAGCCATCTAAACATGAGGAAAAAATTGAAAAAAAAATGTCATTGAAAAGCATTCCTAATTTCGTCCCCGGGACGAAATTAAGAACTGCAAGGGGGACGAAATTAAGACCACTCTACTTCCCAATATGGCGAATCTTCAGTTCCCGTAGGATGAACTGAGCGTCCTAAAACTCACTGTATGCTACTGTCAGCTACCAACGTAAAATACATGCAATGAATAAGAAATTAATACTTACAGTACAGTAAAGAACGTTCTACAAACGACGTAATAAGAACTCAGGTCTTATAAAAATAGAAAATTTGGCGTCTTTAATTCATGTATGCGCCATCGCGAACGAAACTTTCAACACTGACCCCTTTTACCTTCCGTCCTCTGGGCCTTGCATCATAAGTGGAGCCACTTTTGCAGAAGCGGAGAAGTTAAGGGAGACGAAATTAGGAGAGGGGACGAAATATGGGCACTTTATCCTAATTAAGTTAAGTGCAGCTTTCAATAATGTCTTGATATTGCTACTCAGATTTTCATGGTTGTCACTTATAACTCCTATACGCTTAGTAACTTCCTCTGTGTCAATAGAAGGATATAATGACACAATATCCAGGCTTGATAACATGGTATCACTAGTAATGTTGGTATCTTATTTTATGAATAAATTCCTCTGTTGAGGTAATAATTCTATTAGAATAGATTGGGCTTATGGTCTTTCAATAGGCCTGTAAGTTTTGGAATAACAACCGTATGATTAATTCTAACCCTCTTTTTCATACAGTCTGGCCTAGAACATACAGTCATGGTCAGATTTCATACAGTCTGGCTAATGAGCTCTTTAGTTTTCAAAAAAGGGAAGAATTTGGATCCTTCGGCCAAGCAACACAATCCATTTCTTCTATTCAATCATTTAATTTAGCAACATAATCGTCCATATTCAACACTGCCAATTTTTTAAAATTATCTGTTTTTACGCAAACTATACTGGGATCACTTTTTATAGTTTTAATGGTGTTAACTAAATTACGTTCCCCCACCTTAACGTGACGTGAAGTTTCTTCGTCAAGTGAAACATATAATGACTTTAAACCCACTTTCCTTTGGAAAACATATTTCGACCCGAGGAAAAGAGCTTCACTCCCCTTCTCTGTAAAAATTGTATCAGAAAAATTAGCAAAATGAACAGGTTTAGCATACTTAGGGGGAGGGGGGTAGGCTTTACAAAAATCAAATTATGAAATTTCTTCTTATGAATAGCTATTTTTTTCTCTACATTGGATATAGCTCATACCCGCCAAAGAGTGTAAGGGTTTATCAAACATAAAAGTTGGTACGACTTCTGCAAAAGCAAAATAAAGCTACAAAGTTTTCCTTGAAAGTATATTTACATATGCAATTTTTTCACGGATGTGCAAATTCAAACAATAGAATATAAACCTTTCTTTAGCATTAGGAAGGCGTCATAATGCCAACCCATTTTTAACCACCAGAAATTTCGGAAAAACACCTCTGCGTTTACAATTGCATAGGAATCTTAGTTTCAAAATTTCTCTGTCAAGACGAAGTCTCTCCATCTTGAAGTCCTGAAAACTTATTCATAAAGTCCATATCCCATCATTGGTATCTTAACTATAAATAAAATAGGACCATTACACCCTAGATAAATAAACAATAAACAAGTGAGATGGGAATAAACCGCAAATATTTTGCTATATTGGTGTATAAACATTTAATATGGATTAAAACATTTAAAACATTAAAATATTCATTCTGCAGTTTCAGCACACCTCCGTGGCCTTCCTCAGAAATGTAAATGAACTAAACTGGATCAGCAATGCCAGTTTGTGGAAAGGTTAAAAGACCACCGTACTGATATAAAACATCAAAAATCAGCTACATTCTTTCAAGATTTTATCTCAATAATTATAATTGCTACATTGATTTTTAGAGTGTTAGCATTATTGCTCCAGGTAATGACTCGCATAAAAATTTAATCGGAGAACCAATAGAAATATTATTAAACAAAGATGAAGTATGCAATGACATATGTCATGTAATATTCCAAAATTTTCGTTATGGCTACAGAATATTTGTATTATCATCATAAGTTAATGGGGGGCGTCAGTAAATTCTGATTCCCCTGTCTTCATTCTTATTGGTTGTTTTTCCACAAGTGTACGATATTCTGTCTGGCATTGCTGATCCAGCCTAGTATATTTTCAATTCAGAGGAAGGTGTGCTAAAATTATGGATTGAATATTTTAATGTTTTAATCTGTATTAAATGTCTGTACACCACAGAAAAAGATTTGTGATTTATTAACATCTCACTTGTTTAAATTTTAATTATCTATTGTGTAATATGGTCAAATGTTTTTTATAGTTATATCTTAAGTTATCATTAAAAAAATACAAGCATTGCAATCTATTTCAAAATGAATACAAATACTTTTAACATTAAAAGTTCAAAAGATTAAACCTTCATAATTACTGAACTACTTGTCTGAATGATTTCTTGTTTGATATCCAGAGGTACAATTTACCGAAAAAGTGTAATGTTAAAATCAGATGTTTTTATCAAACATTTTAGAGGATAGTAAAATTGCAGCATTAAGAAGTATTTCAGATAAGTACGTAGGTCTAAGACTGTGTGTTAAATATATATTAAAATAATTCAATTTCCAATCAAAGGGATATTTCCATTTTACTGGGACAATTTGGTGATTAAAATGTAAGGGGTTATCTTTATGTCAACTGTATAGTAGAAACAATGCACTCAAATTAGATTATAAATTTATTTTACATTCGATGAAATATCAGTATTTGTTTTAAGTAATTTATAACTGCACATGTGAGAAAGATATTTTATCCTTTTATCCTACGTTAGTCCTCAACAATATGGGCAACTTATATAAGTACGCCAGTCAAATATCTTAAGAATTAACAACGATATCGGAAGTATAGTGATCTGAATTCCAGTTGCTTTCTGAAAGTAGCTGATAATAAGGGATTTTCTACAAATTTTAATTCTTTATATTTCCAGAAATATACGTACTATTCATACATAAATGAGTACAAATGTTTTATAAGATCCACATTGTCACGCGCTACAGCTAAAAATTATATATATAATTTTATTGTATAAAGCGATTATACTTTTTTTTATTCAATTTGTTGTTGGTCTCCTAATTGCCTTAATGATCAAATCTTTGCTGAAAAGTATGATGTCAAAAATGCTCTTTATATTTCTGAAGTTCCAAAAGATTTTGAGAAATATTTCTGTAAGCTATTTGAAGAAAACATCAGAAATTTGAAGTTTCAGATGACTATATTCTATATAAGCTATCTACTATTCATTTCCGCTTAAGTTGCATTTCGATAATTTTTCACTTTAGCAGAGATTGCTGGGTTTCCTTTGTATGTAAATCATATCCATGTTGAGAAGATAATGCAATAGATCATGAAAGAATTTTTTTAAAGACTTTTGGTAAGCTTAGAGTATAATTACTGCCGCTTCTGTCTTACGTCCGAGATCATATGTGGACCGAAAGTACATGTATTTTTTATTTGAATCACTGTGTAAACATTTTCAAGAGTAAAATGCTGCTACCTGAATTAGTTTAGGGAGTTTGAATAAATTTTAATGCATTTAGTTTCTTATATTTAAATAATTATTGTCTTTTACTTTTTACATAAAACAGTATGCATATTAAATTACTTCATTAAGCAGGTTATTCAAGCATGAAAGAAAAAAATCGTATCTAAATGAATTGAAATATTCTCAAGAAATATTTCTTATTTTCTATAATTAACAGGATATCACGAATAGTTTTTATGTAATGTGTTTTATTCTTTTATGTGATTTGTTCTAGTCTTTTTATGGTGTAATTAATGATATATACTTATATCTTTTTATTTTCAGTCATTAGTTTTTTTAACGAGATATTTCGAAAAAAATACCATTTTACAAATCCAGACGTCCTTTTTTTTCTACTTATAATGTACTTGTAGTTCACAAAAAAGGAAAATAATCTAACAACTTATAAAAAGAACACAACGGTTAACTATATTAGCAGTTTTCGTAAACGAAATACCTAAACAGAATTAAAAAATAACATTAGAATATCTTCCTTCAGGTGAAATGCTAAATTCTGCACACTTTTATTGTTTTTTTTATAAAAAGAGAATAACACAGTCTTTAAAAATTTTAAATTGCATCAACAACGGAATTATTTTCTTTTCTGCAATTACTTCATAAGAAATAAAAGTTATTTTTTTTAATAGTGAAAACAATAGAATATAAAATAAAAATATTTTCCTATATATAATATTTTTGTTTCAAAAAATTATAGTATTTTTATATCTGTCAATTATAAGTATATGAAAATTTTCCAAAAATATACAACATATGATTTCGATATTATATATATTTTTTTAATTAAGATTTTTTTCATGTAACATATTTTTCAAGTGGGAATACATTTCTTTCCCTCTGGGGAATATATTTTCAGCAGCCTTCGAAAAGTTTCTTTTTTTTTCTCATTTGTCATTATGGGTATTTAACTTTAATACTTTAAATACTTTAAAAGAGCAAAAAAACACAAGAGCTAAATTAGAAAGTTATTTTCTTTTGAGAAGTTAAAATTTTTCAAAACTTAATAACACGAATTAAAATCTATAAAATGCTTTACATTCTTTACAAAATAAATAAGAATAAAAAACTATAAAACAAACTATGCTGACTGAAAGACAATGTATTTTGGTTAATTTGGACACATTGGTTCTGCAATGTGGCATAAATTTCTCACAATAAAGTGGTAACTCTAATTGTCAAATTAATTTTAATGATGTATTATTTTAGTTTTTGACATTTCGTTCCAATTAAAACCTTTTCTGAATTGAACTTATCCCAAATAATTGGAATCTACTGTGTACGTACAAAGATATATAGTTTTTGTATGTACCATATATTAAAAAAAGCAAATAATACGTTTATGTAACATAAAGGAAGCAGTGTTGTTTAGAGTTACGTATAAAAAACTTCTTACAAAAAAAATATTATCATAAAACTATATTGTCTTTGTGCTTCATTTCACGAAATCATAGAAATGTTCAATGTCTATTTCTTTTATATAAACTGATTTTGAGAACATATGTACGTGACATTTATTGTAAATTATAGTTTTTATTTCTTGGTTTTTCTAAGTATTATCCAATATCTTGTAATTCATGCAGACGTTCTCTGCAAAGATCTATGGTTGCATTATTAGTTAACTGGCAAGAATCGATGCTCGAATGCCAAACTAAATTTTCAACTGTCTGTATATAATAGGAAATTTTATTTATGGTTTTTGTTTAATTATTTCCTATTTTTGTACGTTTGAAATGCACGTTCAAAAAATCCTGAATATTGAAATCACTAATATTAATTTATGCCAAACATTAAGTAAAAATAAATGAAATCAAAAAATACATAGACATTTTTAAAAACATTTTTCTATTGTAAAATATTCTTCATAGATTTTATGTATTTGACTTTACGTACTGTTATTTTTATATTAATCGTAGTTTTGATATCAATAAATGCAATAATATTTAAAAAATGAAACAAAATTGAATAGTGAATTAAAAGTTGTCCAATAAATACTTGAATAAAAAATTTCTAAAAAATATTCTGAGCTTTGTTTTTATGTAATTTATTTCAAATATAAATATCCATAATAGATTTACACCATGCAAAACCAGTTTCAAAACTGACTGTGTATAATAAAATTGTGAATATTGTTTCAAATGTTGTTCAGGGAAACATATAAATAGATAAAAGTCCACCCGGTTGGTACCGCGAGAAAAAGATAGGTTACATATTCCTCCCTTTTAAAAAAATCAGCTTATTTTATTCACACACGAAGCCACAAGTTGTGGAAATCCGATCATAGAAGATTCAATACCAATTTACACCAATACTGAATTTTAATGAGAATTTTGACAAATTACTCAGCTATACCCAAGTTGGTTTAATTTAGAGCAATTTATGTTTCGTAGCCAAATTTGGTGATTTCTAAAATTTGCCGCCATTTTAAAACAAAATGGCGGATGATGATGGCTAATGAATTCAGATGAGGCGTTGATTAGTCCCGTACGCATTCTGAGTCACATCGAAATCGGTTAATGGAAGTGCTGTCGCATAACAAAAATAAGATTGTTTCAAAATGCCCGTCAACGTAGAATTTTAAACTACTATATATCAACCAGCTTTTAAAATAAAGACGAAATTTAAAAAAAAAATGCTAAAACCTTGAAAGAAGGGCAAATACAAAAAAAAAAAAAAAAACTTTTTCAATTTCTAATTTTTTTCCTCAAATTTTTAATTTTGAAATTTAGAGTTTTTTTAAATGGCCGTCATTTTGAAACAAGATGGGGGATGAAGTTGACTAAAGAACTCCCTCATAACCTTCTTATGTCGTGTACACATGTTTAGTCATATCCAAATCGATTTATAAATATGCCTACTATCGAGTGACGAAAATTAGATTGTTTCAAAATGTCAGCCACCTTAGAAATTCATACTGCAATATGCCAGCCACTTTTTAAGATAAAGACGAAACAAAAAGATCTAAGGAATACCTGTTTTAAAGTTAAACACTTAAGAAAAATATATTTTTGAATTTCTTATTTATTTTAGCTTTTTGAAAGTTTTTAAGTTTTTAAATGGACAGCATTTTGAAACAACAGGGGGCATGAAGCTGGTTAACGAACTCGGTCTAAATTTGGGTATGTCCTGCACAAATTTTAAGTTACATCCAAGTTTGTTCTTAAATACTAGAATAAGAGCTTGTGAAAACTGAAATAAGGTCAGTCTGCCTAAATGTGATAACCCCTAAATGCGACAATGCTTTTACATAAAATCTTAATGCAAGAATCGTAAATAAATGTTATATAATGAAGCATACGAACTTCAGAAACAAAACCTGAAACATTTTTTTGCATGTAAAACAGTTTCTTTAAAAGAAATTTCCAATCAAACACACATCGTTCATTATACATCGCCCCCATATTTCGTAAATGCGACAAAAATTCCCGATAGTGGCACACGGTTTTTATTTTATAACTTTGAAGATCAAATAACCTTATAAACGTCAAGAGCTAAGTTGTCCGTTTCAGTTACCTGACCAGTTAATCTAAAGAAAAGGCGACCAGTTTCCGGTTTAGAATTTGAAGTGGACTACGCATTTAGGAGAGCTTGTTTTCAGCCTGTGCCTAAAGCGACATACATATTGCTGTAAATGCGGTGAAACATTTAGAAGATTAACGAAAAAGTTTATATGGGATTTTTTATATATTGTGTAAAATGATATTTAAATCAAATTTTATGTTTAATTAAGCTGTTTTCAGTCAGCATAATCCTACCTTAATGTTTTTCTTTAACCAGGTGTTTAAATATGTGTTTAAGACGATCAAAAAAGAAAAATACGCTTCTTTAAAACTTTTAAATAAAAAAGGTGTAAAAAACGCAGTGTCTATTCCAGTAACATAATACAGACATATGATTAAGGAATTTGCAATAATTTTACATAATAAAAATTCTGGAAAGTCTTGTGTAGATTGAAAACAATTTATGTTTATTTTAATGGGGTTAAGTAAGTTAATTTGACCAACATTATACCATTCGGTAGCTTAAATGCTGTCTCCGATTAAAACGTGATGCAATTGAGTTATTCCCTGGCTTAGGAGTCATAATTTTTGTTAGCACTTTTATAAAATCTGATATTTTAATTCTGTTTTCACTTTTAATCGTTATAATCGACATTTTCTACTTTTAAATTAGTAAAAGATAAAAAATAAATAAAACCATGTTTATCTAAATGAATATTTGTTTCCATATACGTATTTTTAAGTACAAAAATGTTATTTTTTTTTGTGAAAGTGCAAGAAAAATGAAGAGGGGGGGGGGGGAGGTGCAACAGAATATCAGGCACAGAGCTTGTCTTTGGCTTAATCAGAATTATTAGAGATATTGTACGATTTTATCTATTTCTAAGGCTGATATATTTATCATGTGACATGTTATAATAAAGTTACATGTTATAAATAGTCTAGTTAAAAATATTATAAATATCATTTAAATACTCTTTTAGCACGTAAGCTCCACACTGTGAATTCGCACTGACCGAAATGTCGGCGTCTTTAATTAATTCGCATTTTATTCATCTTTCAATCAAATGGTTTCGCAGTCCGCTCATAGTTGTAATGTGACAATTTTCTGTCACAGCACACTGTTAAAAATTTGCAGCATTCTGTCCAGTCATTTGACCGTTTTTATCGAAAACGGTTACACAACCGTAATTTAACACTATTCTGACCATATTATTGGCAATTTTATGGTCAGAATATCGTTAAATTACGGTTATGAAACCGTTTTTTCAAAAAACGGTCGAATGACAGGACAGAATGCTGCAAATTTTTAACAGTGCAGTTAATCGTTAAATGAACTTTTTTAGATGAATTGTCATGTATAAAATGCATTATCACATTTAGGACTATGAACGTCTCATTTAGGATTTAGCTGCCATAAATGCGACAAAAATTACATAAATGCGACAATCCTATATTGTGGTTTTATACTACAGATAATTATTAAATTTCTACAAAACAAGTTAGTTTTGAACTAAAGGTACAGTATTCAGTAATTTGTTGCTTAATAAAATATAGATTTATATTATAAAATCCCAAATATACCCTAAATGCGACAAAACTACGGGGAATCTTGTCTCATTTAGTCAGACTGACCTTATATAAATATTGAGAAAATAAAATTTCCGCGCTTCACTAAATTTATTCCATACAAATTTCCTTTCTAAAATGATTCTACAATTCTAGTTTAATATATTATTCCCTATTATAAATAATATCCCATTCACTGCGTTTTCTAAATTCATTTTGATATTAAATAAATATTTCAATATTTTGTTTCTTTCAAAATCTATTCACATCTAGACACATGTCAAGTATTTTTTTAATTGCTTTGAAAGTTTTTCATGTCTCAATCATAAAATGCCGCCATTTGGTGCTCTTTTTCCGGCGAAACCGCATCACTGTAATTTTCTGACGAAGTTAAAATATAGTTCAGCACAGCTTCAATCTGGTTATTGGTCATTCCCCATACCTGCAGTGGCATTAAAAGCTTTCGCGCCCGAACATAAAACATCAAAACATGAAACACAAAACATCAAAACATGAAACATAAAACATCAAAACACGAGTTTAAGAGTTCGGATTTCGTGGCATTTGTTGTCTTATAAAAACTACGTTTGCTGTCTGGAAACGAGGCATTGGAGTGATAGAAAATTTTTATATAATTTTATCTTAAATGTAGTTTCAGCTGAAGTAACTAATAGGATAGATGTTGTGGACTATCTCATCAAGCTGTGATTACTGGTGGATGCTTTACAATTGTATTCTGCGAGAAAGAACCAATAAAATTTCTTCTGTTACGAAGAGTAGTTCCTCTTTAACAGTAAATTGCCACTGTATTTCGACTAAAAGCCACCCAGCACAATAAAGACAAGTGCATAAGAGCTATTCAATGTAACAATTTCCAAGATATCCAATAAATATTTGATCGAATGGTGCTTTACCGTTCCTAATGAGAAATATATTCCTATGAAATGATACGAAAGCTTTAATTTAAAGCCTTATGACGGAGTGTTATAAAATGACCTCTGATTTATTTAATTCAAACTTCAGTACATGTTTCCAAATGGTCGTAACGAATATTAGAAACCGATAAGGATTTGCATAGTAACCTGAAATCTTGAAATCAAAATGAGTTCCATATTTACTAAGAAACCTTCCAGCATTTTTGTCAGCATGGTATTAAAATATGTGTCATCAATTTATTCAAATTTATGTGTCATCAAAGGCCCTTGTGTATAAAATGTGTTCTATACTTACCGAGAAACCTTTCAGCATGTGTGTTATCAAGGGTCCATTTGTGTGTAAAGCATTGAAGAAGCCTTCCAGCAGCAGCTGCCATTCCAGTTACTCCAAGAATTTACAGCTGTATTACTAAAGAATGCGAGTCTATTCTCAATTTTATTTATTTATTATTGTTACGTTTTGAAATTATTATAAAATGTTAATACGAGAAGAACATCATTATTTTATTATATATACTTTTATAAGTTTCAGTTGATGTTAGAGAGTTTATTATACCACGATAGATACAACAAATTATTATTTATGTCTAGTATTGTTATCTTTTTTATATTTTTAAAACTGATTTCCTTATTACAAGAAGCCATTTTTTTAAATATACCTCTTTTTAATGGACCTTATAGAATAATTAGCATGTTATCCGATGTAAATTACGAGATAGATTCCTATAACTACCTTACTGGTAACAATTCTGATATAGTACATGTTTACAGATTGTGTCCTTATTAATCTCCTGATAAATTTAAAGTATATCATGAGCAACAACAAACTAAAGTTAAATCCATAGCTTAATCTTAAATTTTAATGACCATAAAATTAAATTAAATAACTTAATGAATAAAATAACAGATTAATAACATGATTTTCAATATTACGGGTATATCCTTGAATCGCGCAACAGGGCAATTTACTTATTTGAGATTTTTGTTTGTGTTAGATATCATATTCAGTGATGAACAGTGCTGAACAGTGAAACAACGTTGAGGGGTTTCCCAGTTGTGATCAACTTAACACCCAGGCTGCAGATGAAATGTCTTATAGTATGAGTCGTAGGTGGAAAAAAGAAGAGGTGTAGTTAAACTACATTAAGGTTTAATTAAAATTAAGGATAGAATCAAAAATCAAAAAATTAAAGTACTTAATAAAAGAGATAATAATTAAAAATAAATAAGTCAAAAGACTTGGAGAAGAAGACCGAATTTATAAAAATATAGATAAAGCTGTAGTTAAAAACTACTATAAAAAAGAAAAAGAAATGTTGAGAGAACAAAAGATAGCACTTGTTCAAAGGTTACACTGGCCAAGCTTGATCAGGAAAAGCAATTAAGGAAGCGGCAAGCCACTTTAACGAAAAAAGCCATTTTCAGGAACCATATATTTTTAATTTACAAGATAAGTTAAAATTGCTAAGTTTTTTTTGTTTTGTTTTGTTTTTTTGAAGCATAATTTAGTTATTTTAAATTTAAAGACTTCTAAATAATATTGAATAGAATTATTTTTTAACTTATGTAAACATAATATTTACTGAATAATTATTATAAAATATCGAATAATTACTTATTATGAAAGTGTCCTAGATTTCATCAAACTTTTACTTTTATTTTGTTTATTTACTTTTACTTTTCTATTTTTGCAATATGATGATTAGGTAACTCGCCACATGTGAAGAATTAACGAAAACTTATTGGGGATAACACCTTTTAAGAATTTTGTTTCAATAGTATTTCTGGAATATCCAAAAGGATTTATTTATTTTATTTTTGTATCTTTCGACTTAGTAGGGGATGAAAGGGACAAGTGATGAAAGGAACACTGAAAATTTCAGGAAGAAAATAAAATGTACAAAGTTTCAACATTTGCTCAATCGATGACGATACTTGTTCTGTCTTAATAATCCTTACAACTAACATCAACGATTGTAGCGTTAGAGGTGATGAAACCAAAACATGTTTTTGATATATAAAAGTAAATGTTGATGTTGATTTTCTTTTTTTCTCTAAAAAAGTAATATTGTGTTTAGCATTTTAATATTTATAATATTTAGCACTGTAAAGTATGCACTTTATGTGAATATCAGTATATTTTGTTAGCTAAAATACTCTCACGCGTGAATACATTTCTTATTTCGCTAGTGGGTATGGGGTTGAAAGGGACATATTCCTTTCAACCCCTCAGGTTTTAAATATCAAGATTCCTTTAGTAAAGCTCAATGAAAAGAGTTAGCTTCATATTTGCTCGAAGCATCTAATACCAACTATGGTTTGACAACCGTGCATATGAGTATTCAATTGCTTTGAGCTTTCCAAATATGTCCCTATCTTGGCAAACAAAGAAGAAAGCTAGAATTGATTGGCTTCAAGATTTTATACAATGAAACAATTAACAATTAACAATTAGTTAGTTATAGATCGCTATAAATTCACACTGAACATAATATGCCTGTGATAAAACAAGCTTAATGACAGAGCACAAATCACCTAATATAGTAGCAAAACGTAATGAAAAACAATTTTTTCACGTAACATCAGCTGAACGTGGTAAACATGTCACACTTTTGTGTTTTGTTTCTGCATCAGGTAACTACGTCTGTTCAACAGTATTCGTTTTCCCAAGGAAGAATTTCAAGGAATTCATGCTCGGAGGCGCCCCATCCCAAAAATTTGGACTTGCTCATCAAAGTTGGTCAATAACCGTAGAAGTTTTTAAAAGCAATTGTGCATTAGTTGAATATTCTAGTTGTTCTAAAACTGATCATGTGCTTCTTTTATTTGATAATTATGAAATCAGTATAAATATTAAGATAATAAAATTTGAGAAATATAATGGAATAATTACAGCCATATTCCTGTCGCACTGTAGACACAAACCCCAGAAAAGCATTCTTAATGAATAAAAAGTACATTTTTTTTTCAGAATAAAACCATTTTGTATTTACTGATACTATTGTCAGGAATGACGTGAATATTAATGACATTGTGGTGAAGTTACTTAAACCCGTAACTGGTGGTGAGACAGCTAGAGGTAAATCTTTCTTAAAATTTTTGACTATTTAAAGTTGTTTTATATCAAGTAGGCCTAAACATGTTAGTTTTCTTATTTTTATTGCATCATATGTTGCAATATATTTTATTTTTATTTGTGTATAATTATCTAGAACATGTTCATAAAAGTGTTTTATTTATGTGTGTCCCTTTCAACCCCGCACAGTGTCCCTTTCATCCCCTACAATGGGGTTAAAAGGGATATTCCTCCCAATTTATGAAAATGCGTATATATTTTAAATTATTGTACTTGAGGATAAGAGGTATTAGCAGTATCAAAGCGAAGGTTTTAGACGAGAATTAGGCGCAAATTTGAAAGTGATATCTTTGAATGTCATTATTTTATAAGCTTATAAAGACAAAATGTCCCTTTCATACCCATTCTCCCCTATATTTAATTGCTTATGTCAAAGTTTAATAAGAAATTAGTTTTATGCTATGTAAATTTTTATCTAGCCGATATCATCGAATACAATAATCTGTTGATTATTTATTGATTGTTGTTATTATTTATTGATTGTTTTATTATTGTTGTTATTAAAATTTTAATGCTCGACTAATGTGACAACTTTTTGACTATGATTATAACGAAGACTGCTATAGCCATAATGAAGATGATCTGAGTTTATATTAAGAAAGATTATTAAACAACAGAATTACCATGCTTAAATAAATATTTCATTTCAAAATATGTAACTGAACTATCACGAATGGATAACTTATAGATATGGTAAGATTCTTCCAGAACAATAAAGATAGATTTATTACTCGAACTGGAATTATGGGTTATCCAATGCTCCTTGTTGTATGGCACTGATTGTTTTTAAGTTTTTTTATTATGTTATTTCTTATTGTTAATAATGTTATTGCTATAGTTACAACATGAAAGCTTTTTATTGTATTTTGTAAATTGTATTTTATCTAAAGCAATCTCCACAACTTCGCATTTTATGAGGTAGAAACGGTATTTTACGTATGGCATTTCTAAGCCTTACTTTTACTTCACATCCTGACGGCAATTCTTGTAATCAGAACACGTGTTTTTCTTTTCTTTTAATAAGCGTGTAGGTCATAAGATCGCCAATATTCATTCGCTTTTTGGAGGGGGAATATAATACGAAAATTAAATTTTCCCTCTTCATTAAATTTATTCTATAAAAATTCCCTTTCTAAAATGATTCTACAATTCTAATTTATTAAATTATTTATTATAAATTATAAATTATAGTTTATTAAATAGATTTCCTATCTTGAATAATATTTCATTCATCCCATTTACTTGAATTCATTTCTATTTCAAATGGATATTTTTTATATTTTATTTCCTTTCAAAATCTGTTCTAAAAGCATATAAAGATGTTTATGTTGATAATAATGATGATTTCGGAAATTATTCCAGGATGCATGAAATGCTCTTGAAACTTTAAAATATGTATTAGTGTATTATTTTGTAAGTCCACAAATAATGGTTCTTTAGCGGAAACTTTGTAATACTAGAATTTTTAACACAATTAATTCAAATTAATTAGATTACTTAAATGTTAATATTTTTACTAAGCAAAACTTTAAAGACTTATCGCATATGAGATTTGTTATGTAAATATCATGTTCTATAAATCTACCTTAATTATATTTTATGTACTGTGTTTACGGTTTAGGCACAAAATATTCAGACTTATACACCGTTCTCAGATATGGACTTTTTTAACGTGCTTGTTCTTTCGCTTGTAACTGGAGACGGTTCATTGCATTAATTAGTGTAATTAGTTCACCTGTTTAATATTCGATCCCTATTATTAAAAGTTTTTTCATATAGGAAGTTAAAACTTAATTACGGTAATTATTCATTATAATGAAATAAAACATAGTTATCAAATATTTTTCATTCATTTCATTTCAGTATGTCACACATGATTCATAAATATAAATATCTTTGTAGCTATGTATGTATATTTATGAGTTATCTAACATTAAATATTTTTGTATACATGTACGTATGCATATGTTAATAGCTTAAATTTTACTTATAAAAAATTTGTTTTCAGCAAAATCTCAGAAAAACGCAGAAATTTTTATTTAGTGGTAGGCTGCGTAAAATGACATTTTAAATGTATAACATATGACGGATGAATTAAACGACAAAAGACCTGAAATATTTAGAAATTATGACAACGATAAGAAATACATAAGGAAATATCTCCTTTGTGAAATGTAAAACATACAAATATGGAAGTAAAAGAATACAAAAAAGCATACAATGATTGAAAATATACATACAAGATTCAAAGGAATAAATTTAGCCATTTATACGCGTTTGTTTCCCAAACATTCAAACACACCTTCACATTTATAGTATTATTAAGGTTAGGATTAATAAATTACCTTATTTTAATTAACTTATCAGATGCTGCTCGCTTGCAGTTACAGGGCTCGTACGGGTCCTTGAATTTACAGTCTAAGAAATTCTTTGGTACCAATACTTTCTTATAGAAAATCTTTCCTTAAGTAAGGTGAAATTTCATGCGTTTAAAATAGGCTTATTTTTCTATAAAGAAATACTGATATTTGGCCTTGAAAATAACGGTACCCGTACGAACCCTGAGTTACTTTTCTCATTACTTTTTTTTTTTTTTTTTTTTTTTTTTTTTTTTTAATAAATGTTCAGGAAAAGAGAACATTTCTTATTAAGCCATTTTATTCTCATAATTTAAGAAAAAATGCTATTGTTTTCTGATGAATTATTTCTACTAAAGCCTAAAATAATGCTCAATTTACAAAAATAAATTAATTGATTCAATAATTACTTTTCCTTAAATTCAACATGCATTTTTTGTTAATTTAAATACATTAAAAATTTTTAAATTCCAGTAATCTTAAAATAATCATAAGTGAAACGAATTAAAATTAAATTTCTGTTTAGAAAACAACAATTTCTTTTTTCTGATTACCACTATGTCAAATATGTAAGAGTTTTTCGAAATAGAGAAATAATAAATAAAATTATTAATAAATAAAAGTAAATTGCAGTTTATAAAAGACAGCTTTTGAGTGTATAAAATCATTTAATTTTTTAAAAAATATTTTAAGTTTCATTTTCTATTTCCATACAAAAGAAATTATATTCGTTATCGGATATTATTTTTTTTCATATTATTTTAGATTCTGTTGTTTTAAAAGGGAAATCCATCATTATTTATTTTTGATGTAAATTCAGAAATTATAATGATTGAGTTTAAAAAGCTACAGAATATTATTTATGATCCTATATCAAAATATTAGGAAGAATCAGAATTTATTTTTTATAAAAGTTTTTATGAAGTTTTTATATTTCTTTGTTTCCTTTCTTTTTAAATGACAGACAAGGCTAAAATAATTTCTGCTCCAGTTACTGATTAAGCGCTGTTCACTGCTTCTATATATTTAAAACCCATTCTACATGCTTTTTAAGAAAATAATTTTTCTTTTTGAAAATTTCTTTACAGCTATATATTTCTTAAGATTTTTCTTTTGCTTAATAAAAGTCATTAATCATAATAAAACAAAATGTTGACGTGGTAAAAAAAAAAAAAATAAATAAATTTAAAAAAAAATGAATATTTCATTATTTTCTCTGATTTATGTTACAAAATTAGGATATACGCATTCAATTTCTTTCGATATTTTTTTCTGATTTAGCTTTAAAATATTAATATAAAAATATTAGTATTTTATTCGCGTGTCTTGGAATAACAAAAACGTTCATGTGTATGTGAAGACAAACATAACTTATAAGTTTTAACATAAACTTTTATGGATCTCTAAAATAATAAAATATGTAATTATAATAATATAATGTGAAAAGGGCTAGACAATATGCGTTTATAATGCATAAGTACATATGTGTATAAGACAAAAGTATTATATTGTAAAAAGATTTGCTGGCGTTTTAGCTATATGTGCGTGTTTAAATAACTGTGTGTAATGTTTCTAAATATGGAAATGAATCTATATTTTGAATTTTTATTATCTTATAACGTAAATATTAATTAATCAAAAATTACAATTTGTTTACCAAAAGTATCTCAACAAAAAGTACATTTCTGCGCCAAAAAAAGAAACGTATAGCGATTTTGGGTTTCAGCTGGAATTTCGGAAAATTCACATAAAAGCACCAAAGTGGCCTTGTTGCTGGCTTTTCCTTTTGTGACACAGATTTGGCGAAATTTCTTCAAGTATCGAAAAATGTATCGTCGAGTTGGCATATGTGTTCGTAGATGTGTGCTTGTGTGATTAATACTTAATTTTGTAAACCCATTTCATTGCAGTCAAACATTTTATTTTTTAGACTAAAAGCGTTTGTTCTTTTCAAACCTTTTTATGATAATTTAAAAATGTCCTAAAATGGCCTACTTTTTTAAAAACATTAATTCTAGAACTTCAGTCACTAAATAAGTCACTGTTCAAAAATAGAGATGACAGTTGACCCACTGGCACAGGGCTCGCCACCACTGGTTTAGAAATTACATATTGAAACATTAAATAAGTTATATACAGAAGTTACATAAAGAATTAAATCTTGAAACATTAATTCTAGAAGTTATGTCATTAAATAAGTCACTGTTCAGAAATAGTGATGACAGTTGTCCAACAAGCACACGGGTTCGCTACAACTGGTTCAGAAATTACATATTATTTTTATCAAATTTAAAATATTTATCAGCTTCCGAAATTCTTTGCAAGGTAATAATTTTGCACTGTTTTTATCTAGAAACAAAAATTTTTATTCCCACCAGTTTATACTAAAATTATTGTTCATGTATACATTTCTCTTGCGTCTTTAGATGTAAGCTGGAACCGGATGAAAAAAAAATACTACCGTAATACGTACTCTTTCATTTTATTTCGGGAATTGTAGTTGCTAGAGGTGATTTGCGCTGCGCTATATGTATAAAAAGAGCTCAGATGATAAAGGTGATATGTGACGAAATAAAAAAATGTAAATTAATCATATCATTGAAGGTAATCAATGGTCCTCTGCCATCTGTTAAGGAATCATCTGCTAGGAATGTTTCAGAAATGAAATTTATAACTTTCCAGCAAATTACTTGGCTATTATAAAAACATATCAACACGGAAAACGTGCTTGAAATAAAAGCGGAACGATAAGATTTTTTATTTTGCACTGATTGAATTGGAAAATGGCATTTTTTTAATTAAAATTTTAAAGATATGTAGTTTTCTATTTTCATTACTGAAAACATATATTTAAGTACCTGCCCAAAGAAAACACTATTGGAGGACCATGTCGAAAATCTTAATTTATTGACTCAACTCAGCTTACTTAAACAGAATTTCTGTGTTAAATATTATTTTAATACAATATATGTAAATATCCAAAAAACTTTCTTCAGTTAATTTTTTATTTGTGTCATTGAGTAAAGATTTTCAAGAGTCAAATGCTACTGTATAAATTAGTTTAAGAGCTTTAAATAAATTTTAATGCATTTAAATTCTTCGATATAAAAAATAATTGTATGTGTTCTTCCTTTTACAGAAAACAGTGAGCATATTAAATTACTTCATTAAGTAGGTTGGTCAAACATGAAAGGCAATATCGTATCTAAATTATTTGAAATTTTCTCAAGAAATATTTCTTATTTTCAACAATTAACAGGAAATCACAAAGAGATTTTTATGTAATATGTTTTATCCTTTTACGATGCAATTAATGACATATACTTATATCTTTTTTATTTTCAGTCATTAGTATTTTTAACGAGATATTTCGAGAAAAGAAACATATCATTTTACAAATTCAGATTTTCTTTTTTTTATCTACATATAATGTACTTTTAGTTCAGAAAAAGGAAACTAACAAAATATAAAAAGAACAAGACAGTTAACTATATTAGCAGTTTTCCTAAGCGGAATACCTGAAAAGAATTTAAAAAATAACATTAGAATATTTTTCTTCGGATGAAATGCTAAATTCCGCAGACACTTTTGATTTTTATAAAAAAGATAATAACACATTTCTTAAACATTTTAAATTACAGCAACAAAGCCCTTTTCTTTTCTGCAATTACTTTATAAGAAATAAAAGTTATTTTTAA
This sequence comes from Maratus speciosus, assembly GCA_963932465.1. NCBI lineage: Eukaryota > Metazoa > Arthropoda > Arachnida > Araneae > Salticidae > Maratus > Maratus speciosus. Next base: position 387,502,965 of record OZ010788.1, on the reverse strand, counting down.
ATAATAAAAACACTAGAATAAGATATAACACAATTGTCCTATGTGTAAAATTTCTGTATCGAAAAATGATCGTATTTTTTTTTTCAGTGTCATGTAAAAGAAATCATTGTTTTTATAAATATGCAACATATCATTTCGACATTTCCTTTTTAAATTAAGATTTCTCATTTTAACATATTTTTCAAAGAAAAATGCATTTCTTTTCCTTATCTGAAATATATTTGCAGCAGTCATTCTTCGAAAATTCTCCTATTTTTTTTTCATTGGGCTTATTTTACGCTAATGCTATACTAAATGCTTTAAAAGAGTGAAAACAAGAAAACCAAATGATAAAAAAAAAATATTTTTTCTTGTGAATTTTCTAAACTTAATAACAGAAATTAAATTCTGAAAATTCTTTACATTCTTTAAAAAGAAATAAGAACGAAAATTTAAAAAAATATATATGATCATTGAAACAATCGATTTGGTTAATCGGGATACATCGTTCTGCACTGCATTGTGGCATCGATTTGTCCCCTTAAACCGTCTACTCTAATTATCAAAAGTAAATTATATGATTTTTTTTTCTTTACATTTCATCCCAACTAAACCCTTTTCTGAATTAAATAGTGTCTCAAATAATTGTAATCAACGTTATACTTACAAAAATACAAACGTTTTATTCATGTACCAATAAAAAAGCAAATACTACATTATTATAACATAGAAAATAAAGCAGTGCTGTTTAGAGTTGCGTATGAAAAACTTCTTGCAAAAAAGAAATATTACGATAAAATGACATTGTCTATGACACGACACATTGTCTTTGTGCTTCATTTCACAAAATAATAGAAAGGTTCAATGTCTGTTTCTTTTACATAAACTGCTTAAAGGAACATATGTGCTTGACTTTTATATTGAATTATAGTTTTTATTTCTCTGCCTTGCTATAATACAGTGGCATGGCTTGTAATTCAGGCAGACGTTTCTAAAAAGGTTTATGGTTGTAGTATTAGTTAACTGTCAAGCATGGATACTCGAATGCTAAAATAAATTTTTATCATTCTCTTTTTAATATAAAATTTTATTTGTGATTTTTGTTTAATTACTTCCAGTACTTGTACTTTGATATGCACGGTCAAAAAATTCTGACTTTTAAATACAATAATATGAAATTAAACTAATCATTAAGTAGAAATAAATTAAATCAACAAATACATATACTTATTTTGAACTTTTGACTGCAAATGATTCTTCATTAATTTTATTCATTTGACTTAAAAGTAATATATTGCAAGTATTAATTAAAATTAATCAATGCGTTAGTATTTGAGAAAAGAAACAAAATAGAATAAAAAGTAAAATTCTCCAATATATATTCGAATGAAAACTTTTCTAAAAAATATTCTGAGTATTGTTTTTCTGTAATATATTTCAAATATTAACCCGAGATTGCTCGCGCAGGGTATGTCATACCCAGGCTGGGCACTATTATTACATTTCTCACCACTAATTTTCGAAAACTAATCCTCAAATTATTTTTGTGAGCAATGTCAACGATTAAATAAAATGACGATTTTTGTTTGAATCTATTGGTGGCAAAGTGTTAATCGTTCATATCCTGAATATGCGCGAGCATTCCCGGGTTAATATGCATAGTAGATTTCAGGTCATGCAAAATCAGTTTTAAAATTGATTTTTTATATTAAAATTAAGAATATTATTTCAAAAGTTGTTCAGTGAGACATTTAAATAGATAAAAGTCCCGGCCTGTATCGTAAAAAAAGGTAGATTCCTTCCTTTAAAAGAAATCAGCTAATTTTACTCACACACACGAAGCCAAAAGCAGTGTGAAACCCGATTATAAAACATTTCACAACTTTGGACAGTACTGAATTTTAGTGAGAATTTCGCTAAATTAAAATAGCAGCAATACCTAAGATTGTTTAATTTAGTGCAATTTACTTTTGGTCGCTAAATGTGGGGATGTCTTTTAGTGGCCACCATTTTAAAACAACATGCGTGGTGAAGATGGATAACGAATTTGTTCAAGACCTTGGTAAGTCCTACACACGTGATTAGTTACTTGGAAATCTGTTCACATATACGAGGGGTGACAAAATAAACTTTGTTTCAAAATATCAGAAAACAAATAATTTTAATTTTTTTTTTATCTCAATCAGTTTTACAGAAAAAGACTAAATAAAAAATCCTTGAATCAAGGTCAAACGCTTAAATAAAATCTTTTTCTGTTTCTAAATTTTAAGTACGTCTTCTTGAATTTCAATATTGAAAATTGTTTTAATGTCCACCATTTTGAAACAAGATGGCAGATGAAACTGGCTAACGAACTCCATCGAGACCTTCGTATGTCTTTACATATGATTAGAGATACCCAAATGGATGAATAAATGCGCGTGCTATTGCATGACAAAAAATCAAATTGTTTCAAAATGTCAGCTACAATACAAATTCAAAACAAATTCATCTCATACATTTTTTAAGATAAACACAAAACTATAAATACTCCGAAAAGCTTGTGTGAAGGTAAAAAATTTAAGAAAAAAATATTTTTCAATTTCTATTTTTTTAATCCCTCTTTGAATTTCAAAATTTCGTTTAGACTTCGTTTAGAATAAATACTATGTTCAGTGTTTGGTACTTTCTGTAACCATTTAACACCCTTTTTATAACCCTTTTACACAATTGTGTGGGTGATACTAAAGTAACAGAAAAAGACTATTTCCTATTTTTGTGAGATTTGAAACCAAATCTGCACATTTATATGAGTTAATTGGCTTCAGATGTTTTGATAAGACACAACTAGGGCCACCAGCTACAATACAGGGTTAGATTTTCTGCTTTTAAAAAGACTATATCATCTGACAGCAATATACAAAAAGTATGTACTGTCGTAATTTCTTTTAAATATGATTTTTAGTGTTTGCTTCGATTTAATTTTCCTTTTCATATACTTTATTAATGATTTTAATTGATTTTGTCCTTGATAAATTTAATTAGGCTCTACAAAAGTTGAAAAACAAATGACCCACGCAATTGTGTGGGTCCGGCATTTACCATTTCCAAAATAGTTGCAATTCCTAATATATAATTTTTTTTATTTTTAAGTGATTTTTTTAAACTTATGTTTTTAGCAATTTATTTTTTATTAGTTACATTTTTAAAGCGGATTAATTTTAAATTAATAGGTTTGTACTATTCATGATTTCTATTTAAAACGGTTAGCATTAAATATATAATATGTACATGTAACGAACTGTACGTTTCTGCTCTGAGTTGTAGATGCAATATATGATTTATAAGTTTTATATGAGTTATATGCATACCATGAGATAGATTTTTAAATTTGATAAATTCCTTCTATTTTGTCGGCACAGTATCTAAACCACCAGGAATTAATAATAAATTATGGAAAGTTCAGCAAATCCTCGACAGATTCCGTAGTGTCTGCTTTAATTTACCAGGAGACCAAGGAAATTTTTCCCTAGATGAGCAGAAAAATTCCTTTTTTTAGGAAGTGGCTCAGTAAAGCAGTATGTAAAAAACAAAACACACTCTGTGGTAACAGCATCATTTGGGATAGCTTTAAATTTTGTAGTATACCAGTGGGAAAGTACAGACCTGGTCCACAAGGATCTAGGCTTAGGGCCTGCTGTAGTCCTTACTCTGTTTCAGACCTAGTTTATGTACTCCAATCGGTATTTCAACAAAATACCACTGCTGGGAAAACTAAAAAAAAATTAAATTTAAAGGATCAGGCACAATCCAAACGGAGTGAAAATGCATATCATTTGTCAACGGCTCTTAAGAGGGGTGTGAGCATTCAACACGTCTCAGGAAATTTAATTGTACTAGTCTGTCCAAAAACAAAAATTGTTTCAAACATTTTCATTGTGGCTGAGGAAAATTATCTCCATAAACAGCAACTTTTTTTGCTCAAACTTTTATTTTTAGATATTTGCACACATAATCTCAAACTACATAATTGTGAAGATTTAGTCCAAAACGGCTGCATTAAGGCCAAACTCACACAGCTGTTTGGGTCCTCTCTTGGCATAACCTGACATCGGGTATTTTTTTTTCATTTTTTTTTCAATCAAATACGATCCTATCGAGAAGGGGAAACCACCTAAAGTTTCAATTTCTACCAAAAAAGCTCTCGGTCTTAAAGGAATATATGTAGTAATAATATTCTAGATAATTTGGAAAAAATATGCAGTGAACATGGTGGAAATAAATCCACCGCCATAAAATGATGCAATCTTTATTCCATCATTTTTTGTTCCACCAAACGGTTAAACCATAAATAAGTATAATTTGAACCGTGAACTGCTAAATGCTGACTCACAATACATTGAAATATTGAACCATGATTTGGTAATATGTTGAACAGTAAAATGGTAACGTATTACACTTTAAAGTAGTACAATTAACCATTACAAAATACACTTAATAATATCGAGAACTCTGTTTTAAGTGAAATTCGACACCACACCAAAGGAGGGACAGGAACCGTGTTCTAATCTGATACTACTTGGTTTGTTGTCGGAGTTCTAACCATTAGAGAATCAGACGGATATCATAATTCTCTAATGCAGCATATTAAAAGCGCTAAAAACTATTTTTTCCGCTTGATTATTAAATATTGAAATAAGATGGTGAAAAATGAAACCATTGTTGAAGTTTCGTCATAAACTGAAGTTTTGTAAAATGAAGTACATCATGTTTTGGCACTTTTGTCTTCTTGTCTTTCTTTTTTTTTTATCATCAAATGGTTATAAATTTAACGGGATATTTTTAATAATGAATGAGAAATTGGCAAATGATACATTGTATTTTTAACGCAGGCATCACCATATGGTTTCTGTATTATGCAAGAATACATTTGGATATTGTGAAAAAGTTTTAGATCTTTATCATTAAAAGACCTGGTAATGCTTTTTGAATTTTTAATGAGTGAAAAAAGACATACAAAGAAGTTTATGTTGATAGTATTGATGATTCTGGTAATTGTTCCAGAATGCAAGGGATGCTCTTCAAACGTTAGACAATCGAGTAGTTGACTGAAAATTTTTGAAACGTAATGTTATGTTCTAATGAGATCTAAACTACCGTTCTGTAAATGAGGATTGTAAAAACCAAACAAATATTCACGATTTGTAATATACACTGGTTTCCAAAAATTAAGGAAAAATAACAAAAGTAGCGATTACTCAAAATTTTACAAGTAGATTTTAATAAAACTGAGATACAATTTACAACACTTAATAAGGTATAAAATAACATTAAAAGAAATTAGCAGACGATTGCGGTGTTTCAGAAATTAATACAATTATAAAATAAACAAAATAAATGTCTCAATTTGGTATAAGAAAATTACCTTTAATATGGAGTATGATCACCCCTAGAAGCAATACAGGACATACAGCGAGGCGTGATACTGTCAATTATGCAATTGATGTTTGCTCGGAAGTGCGAGCCATTTCTCTTGTAAAACAGTTGTAAACGTGGCAAGGGTCTAAGGAGGGAGATTGAGAGCAGAGACACATCCTCCTAAAGCATCCCAAAGATTCTCAATGGGATTCAAGTTCAGTGACCGCGCTGGCCATTCCATGCGTTGAATTGTTTGGTGCTGTAGATAATATTCTACGATGTGAAACCTGTGCGGTCTAGCGTTATCGTCCTGTAACTAGAAATCTTTACATATTGCTCCGGCACAAGGGTTCCCATAAGCATCAGGAATGTCATCTCTATAGACGTGAGCATTCACAGTTACACGTGGAAAGACATGGAGGTATGTACGTCCGCCCAAAGAGATACCATCGCAAACACAGACACTGCCTCCTCCATACGAATATCTTTTATGAATAGTAAGTACAAAACTTGTGTGGAAATATAAATTACTTAAAGCAACGTTTTTTTAATTGTGTGCTTAAACGTTATTTTTAAGTAATATATATTTTACGAATGTTTGATGGATGATAGCGTGTTTCCTGTACTGTCCAAATCAAACAATGCTTACTATTGCTTTGGAGGCTAAACTGGAACTCATTTGTGACGAGAACACGCCTCCATTGATCAGCCATCCAGTGGACATGCTGACGTGCCCAATTTAAACGTTCTCTCCGGAGACACGAGGTGAGCGGCACACAAATATCTGGTTGCATTGCGTAAAGACCACCTTCATGAAGCTTGCTACGCACAGTAGACGTTGATAAAAACCTTTCAGTGACTGAAACAAGAACGGATTTAAGATGAGAGGGCTTGCTGTTCTATTCCTTCGTACACATAACCGCAAATATAGGCCATAGGTGCTTGTCGTAGCTCTTGCTCGTCCTTCGCTGAACGTTCTGGGGGCCAAACCAGTGGTTTGAAAGTGTTTCCAAAGCCTATGAACAACAGAAGGGCTCACATTTAGCCATCTGGCCACCTCTGTCTGACTTTGGCCTACATCCAATCTTCCAATCGCTCTATATCGCAGTTATGCGGACATGTGATACCTCGGGGTCATACTAATGAATTGGCTATCTCAGTTTTCTTATCTCATAATCACAGCGACACATCTCTAGCATGCATTTTTATGCTCCGCACAGATGAAGCAATCCGATTGCAGCGCCACTAATTTGCATTTTGTAATTTTAATAAGCATCTTTTAGTTAACAACATATCCAAATTTCATACGGATAGGTTAATTTTTGAACGAGTTATCACTCTTTTTGTGATTTTTCCTTAATTTTTCGAAAACAGTGTAAGTAATTACTGTACTTATTACAGTATAAGTAGTTAGTACAACAAATAATGCTTCTTTGTTAAAAGCTGTATAATACAAGAATGTTTTAATAAAAATACTTAAATGTTAAGATTTGTACTAAGCAAAATATTACACTCTTATCGCTTATAAGATTTGATATGTAAATATCTTGTTCTAAAAAATAATGTTTTTTTTTCACTTTATGTAGTGTGTTTATGGTTTAAGTATAATAATATACGTCTGGCATATACGTCGATTTTATAATTGCACTGTTTTTAATTTGTCCTTTCATTTGCATATAAGTGTTGGTGGTGGTGAAGGGGATGGTTATTGCATTACTTAGTATAAACACCCATATAATACTTAATCTCTTTTATTAAAAGTTTTTTCATATGCCGAGTTAAGAATAATTTATGGTAATTTTTCATTATAATCTAATAAAACATGGATTAACAAAGGTTTTCATTTATTTGACCTAACTACGTGCACATAACGCATATGCATAAATATAAGCATGTTTGTAGTTATGTATGTACATTTATGAGTGAAAACATACTTTTGTATACATACAACACAAATTGTTTTGTACAAAACATATTTTTGTATACATGTATGCATATGTTAATAGCTCCAACTTTGCTTATGAATAAAATTATTTGCAGCGAAATATCAGACAAACACCCAGATTTCGTTTATTTTGTTCGGTGAGATGTAATCTAAAATGACATTTTAAATGTAAAATGTATGAAGGATGGATAAAACTAAAGAAGCTCTAAGATATTTCAGAAATAATGACAACGAAAAGAAAATGCATAAGCAAACAATTCCTTTGGTGAAATGGAGAATCTACAAATACGGAAGTTAAAGGATAAAAAAAAACATGCACTGTTTAAAAATATGCATGTTGAGATTCAAGGAGTAAATTTAGCCATTTAGACTCCTTTATTTTCAAACATTCAAACACACATTCAAAGTATCATTAAGATTAGGATTAAGATAATAACTTATTTTATAGCTATGTGGATGCATATAACTTGCAATTATTTTTCTCATTAGTACTAAAATAAATGTTCGGAAAAAAAAAAGATCTTTAATTATGAAGTCATTGGGTTCTCAGAATTTACGAATATAAACCTTCTGTTTTGTGATGAATGATTTTTATTAAAGACTAAAATAATGTTTAATATAGAAAAAGGAATAAAAAATAAATAAATACTTTTTCTTATACTCAACATATATCTTTTGTTGCTTTAAATGTTCAAAAAGGGTATAAAATTTCAGTAATTTAAAATTAATTGTAATTGAAAGGAATTAAAATAAAAATTCTCTTTAGAAAACAACTAAGCATATTTTCTCTGATTGTCACTATGCGAATTATTGAATAATATTGAAAATTAAAGAAATAATATACAAGTAAATTGCAGTATAGAAAATGCAGAGTTTCAACGTATTAAAGCATTTAAAAAATATCAGTTTTAAAATAATTTAGTCTTCAATTTCAATTTCCATTAAAATAAAATTAGATTCGATGTCGGATATTAAATTTTTCCATGTCATTTTAGATTCAATTATTTTAAACGGGAAGTACATCATTATTTATTTTGAGGTAAATTCATAAATTATAATGGCTGAGCTTAAATAGTTATAGAATATTATTTATGATCTTTTTTTTTAATGTTCGAATAATCAGAATTTATTTTATATTATTTAGTTTAACTTTTACGAAGTTATATTTTTTTTTTCATTCTTTTTAAATGATTGGCGAGAGTGAAATAATTTCTGCTCCAGTTACTGATTAAGCGCTGTGAACTGCTTTTATATTCAAAACCCATTCTACTTGCTCTGTAAGAAAATAATTTCGCTTTATGAAACCTTCTTTACAGTTATATATTTCTCAAGATTTTCTTTTGTTTACTAAAAGTCATTAATCATAATAAAACAAAAAGCTGTCGTTGTAAAAAAAAAATAAAAATAAAATAAAATAAATCGAATTTTGTTATTTTCACTCACTTACAGTTAATAGAATTAGGATATACGTACTCACTTTTTTCCGATTTATCACAAAAATATTAGTATTTTACTAGTATGTTCTGTAGTAATCAAAACGTTCATATATATTTAAAACAGTAAAGTTTTAAGGAAATTCCTTACGCGAACAGAAAAGTAACTTACCAATTTTAATCATAAAAGTTTATGAATAGCTAAAAGAAAAAATATGAAATTATAAAAATATAAATTGGAGAGCGACTAGACTATAAGTGTTTGTAATGTATAAAAACATATGCGTATAAGACATAATTACATATGCAAAAATATTTGCTGGTGTTTTCGTAATAAATGTGCATGTTTAAATATTTCTGAGTAGGAGAGATTAACCGAATTTTGAGCACTCCACATATTTGCAAGTGTAACTGACTTAATTTGTGAAATATCTGCAAAATACCACTATGCATGGTCAGTCGAATCATCTATTAACTAAATAAATCTGTAGAAAAATTTCTTTTTGAAAATCTTAAGTTGTATTTTAATTTGAAAAATATGTCAAAAGTGGCCAAATTCAGCAACTGGTTGCCAAAGTTGGACCTCTAGTCTCCTAAATTGGATCAAACAATATTAGGCTGTTTTAATGAGTAGCGAATATAACTAATTTTATTAAGAGCAAATTTTGGGATTAATGAAACAATCAAATAAAAGAACAGCATTTGAAATACAATGAAATCAAAGGTTTTAAAGTAAGAGTCATTGTTTTAAATGAAAAATTTATTCAAAATATAAATGAAAAATATAAGTAATTAAAAATAGAAATTATGTAACCAATTATTTGATTATCATAAAAGAAGTGATGCAAGGTGTACACATGAATTTCTTTTGTTTATTTTTTATTCCAGCGAGCAAAACATGGAACCATATTTGGCAATTTGAATGCTGAATCATTTCTGCTATACAATTTAGGCAAAACCAATCATCACTGTTTTGAAATTTCTTTTTAGATTCTTAATCCTTAGACTTTTTTGCAACAGAAGTTTTCTTTACCTGATGACTGTCTTTCTTCCCTTCTATAATTTTATTTCCAATTGAAATGCGGCTATTTTTGAAAACTTTATGTTACAATTGCTTTTGTACTTTGAGAGCTTCTGTTTTTTTCATTCTTGGGTTTACTTTATATGGCGAAGATGTTAACATAGCTGTTTTTTTGGCTCCCTCTGTACTTTGACTAAAGTGATTTTGGCAATGGAGATAACATTTCTAATGGTTCTTTGGTTTTTGCGATTTTTTGTAGTTGTAGCCTTTTTTCTGGTCAATAGTAATCCATTATAAAATAATTTAAAAAAAAAATAGTGTCCAAAGCTCTTGAAATTCATTACTTATTTTTCCGCGTAAAAAATATGCGATATAAACACATGAATTTAGATATGTATATGAAAACATAAGACTTTGCCTTAGTTTTAAAGTATTCTCTTACATTTAGTAGGAAAAAATATGATTAAAACAGCTAATTTTAGTTTAGTTGTCTGAAGACAACACTTCGAAGGCGGGTGCTTCTTCTAATCTTAAATGACGTCATTTTGATGAATAGGATTTCAGCGGTAGATGGCGTCTCTTTCTGTAATTAACTACATAATTGCAGCGGTCCAAATATGGCTACTCTCCCCTAATGTTATCAAATATGGAATTATTTGCATTATCTATTATCTTTACGCTATTGACGTCTATGTTAAATATTCAAAGATTGTAATTTCTTCAGTAATCTAAAAGTATCAAAGTCTTCAATATCAAAGTCTTCAATCACCTATAAGTAAATTTATACACCAACAAAACAAAGTACTGTGGTTTTGGGATTCAGTGGGAATTCACTCACAAGCCAAGGTAATCTTGATGTTCGCTTATTATCTTGTGAGACAAATTTGGAGAATATTCGTTATGTATCGACAAGTGTGTGCACAAATTAGTACGCGTGTTTGTACATATCCGCTTGTGTGAGTAATATTATGTTTACATTGCTAGAAGTGCATCAACTACTTTTTGAGCGTTAACTTTGAATCTTACTAAGGAAGTTCTCGCGACCATTTGTTACTCTTTCATTATAATAGTAGCATAATTGAAGATAGTTATATAAAATACGTTTTTTCTATATATCATCTTAATATCTCATATATTTGACAAAGAGGAAACATTAATTAGATATATATACACACACACACACACACATATATATATATATATATATATATATATATATATATATATATATATATATATATATATATATATATATAATGATTTTTCACAATCAAAATTCTCAAAACGCATTTAAAGATAGTAGGGAATACAATCTGAATGTAAATACTACTAATAAATTAACATTTTGGGGAATAAAGGGTTGGATAAATCAAACTACATTTTTCCCGTTATTGGGTAAAATTTAAGTCTAGAATGGAAAGCAGAAATTTCATAACAATATGCATAAAATTTATTTACATTTCGTATTTAATCAATTAAGATGATAATTATGAATTTACATTCATTTCGTTATAGAGATGTATTTACAGATAAACTACGTTTTTGTAGTATGTGCTAATTTGAGCCCTTCATATGTAATAATTTGAGGCCTGCTTCAAATTGAAATTCCATTCTATCATGTAGGAATAATGAGAACACATGTTTGTTTTATCGAACATAGCTCATTCTCAACTAATGTTAAATGCATTAACAGATCATTACACAGTTAAATTAATAAAATATGTATGGGAAATTAAATAGTTTTCTATTTTTAGCTAAGTTATCTAATAATACATTCATTTATTAAATATTTAATTTGAACAAATGTAAACCATAATCATATTAGCTAATTGATTTATATAACATATTATGGAATGAAGCATAAATCGATTATTAATAAAGCGGCAAAGCGATAAAGCGGTAAAATAAATAATAAGTTCATTAACGCAACCATAAATGAATGACTTCTAACTGATCGGAACGAAAAATGATTTATGCGTTTTCAGGTGAATAAATTTATTATCAAAGAAGCAAACGTCAATCTGTCTTTCAAATAAAAAAAATATATTATTCTATATATGTTTATCGTTAAGTATGTGTTATATATTACAATTAAGAAAGAGTTCGAGATGATATTAAAGTAACAAAACAAAATATCTTCTGCGTAACCAAAATTCGTAATTTTATAGGTTGATTTATAATTGAAAGAGGCCCAAAAAATCAATTTAAAATATTCTGCTTCATACCAAAAGAGGTCAACACCATAACTGGAGGATTTATGCGTTTTCACGTGAATAAATTAATTATCAAAGACGCAAACGTCAATCTGTCTTTCAAATTAAAAAAATATATATATTATTCTATATATGTTTATCGTTAAGTATGTGTTATATATTACAATTAAGAAAGAGTTCGAGATGATATTAAAGTAACAAAACAAAATATCTTCTGCGTAACCAAAATTCATAATTTTGTAGGTTGATTTATAATTGAAAGAGGCCCAAAAAATCAATTTAAAATATTATGCTTCATACCTGCTGGACAGATAATTACACTAGTTTATCTTCTATTTAATTTACATCCAAAATTGTTAATCGTTCCAAATCATCCAAGCAACCTCATAGTAAATTGGTATATAATTTTATATACCTTAGACAAATTCAAATAACATAAGTGATCGTAATTACATAATTCTAGTAGAAGAGCAACGCGAAGCATTAATAAAATTAAATTATAATCCGCGTCAAAATGTAATTATTAAATTTAATTAATTACGAATAAAATTAAGAGTTTGCGTTGTGAATTATTTAGACGAACTCTTCCACTTATGAATTAAACTAAAATTTAAGCTGTAAAAATAAATTGACACACCTTAAACATTATCAATTAAATAATTACAGAAACTTTTTAAAACTTGATTAAATATTTTATTTACATTGAACACAACTATATACAGAAAACACATAATATTAATTCAAAAAAAAAAGAAAGCAACACTTTTGTTTGCTTCTCATTATTTTATGTATATTTAATCTTTAAAAAAAAAGACAATATTTTCATTTACTCTTATTATTATATATTTTTCTTTTTGCTAAAAGAATAATTCTCTTTCATTTTTAAATTACCTTAATTAAATTTAATTATTGGTTTTGTTGGATCTCAGATTGCTCTCTACCATAAAATATCAGAAAAGGATATTTATAATTTCTCATATGATTTCAAGTGGTAAAAGAAAAAATTTAAGGTAGTACCTTATTTCAAATACGGGATGGTGGCCTTTATTCATCAAATTCAGAGTTGTCGCGTTGCTAAGGATCATATCCATATGTCATCAGGAATTCGCTTCTTATCAGAGCGGCGATATCGGGATGGCAGGATGCATAGCTAAGGATCTCAGTAGCACAATCCACTTTATTTTAACATCAGGAAGACATCCTTACTAGGTCTTTCTGGATTCATTGCACGGGCTTTCAGGATTCATTGCACGGGCTTTCAGGAGAGCTCCTGCATCCTCGACATCGTTTTTCAGACTCTCTTTTTCAAACCTTTTCTTCTGGCCCACCAACTCTTGCAGTGGGTGGAACTATTTGTCTAGTCCACCCTTATTGGATGTGAGAAGATTTTGCATTATCCTTCGATAGGCCTATTAGCTAACCGTCTGCAAATGGCCCCTTACATATACTTTAATATTATTATATGCCTTAAAGTTTGGGTGGTCTGAAAAGCCATAAATTTATCCCAACACTTTTATTAAGGCCATAAATTTATTCCAACATTTTTATTATTTTACGATTTCTAATTATACACCACTTTCCATTGGCTTGACATAAAACGACACCATGGCGTCTGGCTATTGTTGTTATCTGAGATCCGAACTCTATTCGACATTATACATTCATTTTACAATACAACAATTTTTTTAAAATATATATTTAATATTTAAAATCAACTTAATAATTTTTGTATGAACTTACACTCCTATTTTACTTAAATATATAAACATTATAATTTTACACTCATAATTATATTTTATAAAAAATATTTATACAAACAGAAATAACAAATTACGCAATTTTACTTTGATTTAACCAACATGGTGCGGGAACATATCATTGTTATATGTTGCCCAGCATCTTTCCCGGTCGTCAGGAAAAAAAAAAAAAAACTGTGTGCTGGTTTTATTTTTTATTTTTTTTTTTTTGTGAAGCATAAAAGAATGTACTACGTGTCCATATGACTGTGTATCTACACAGTTTTTGAGCTAAGTCTGTAAAGTTCAATTATCAATGGTTCTGGTATATTTTATAAGAAGTTCTTCTATTTTTTCATAACAGAAAGTTCAACACATGATAGCATAGTTATCTGTTGACATTCACATTTATAGAAGACCTCTGTACTGAAAATCTGACATCTTTCTCGAAGCCTTTTTTCTTTACCACACACATGTTTAATAATTTTGTAACTTTACAGTTTAAGTGCCCAAAATACATTCAAAGCTATAATTTTGTATGAAACTAATATGCCGAAATAAACCTAATTACAAGAAAAATAATGGCATACACATTTGAGATATTATTTCATCACATATAACCTTATGACACAATGTTTCATTTAAAACACATTTTATACTGAATAAAAGTAAATACAATGCTTGTCGTATGACATGTTATATTTTCACATAATTAATCTGATGTATTCAAATTATAATCAGAAAAATATTGTATACAAACTGGTTACATTATTTTATCTATTTATTTGTTACTTCTAACATGTATGATATGTCAAAATATACAAGCTATTTCATCTCCTTTAATATATCATTACGTAATGCTCTCCAACTTTACCCGATACGAGAATCAAAACAGGTTAGAAAAAAAAAGAAGAAGGAGAAGAGAATAAAACCAGTTTTTGACTGTCCCCCATCCTCCCGAAACGAGGGGTTGGTCAAGCTACTAATCACTTTCTGCGAGGTGATTTGTGCTGTGACAAAATTTTACGACTTCCAAAAGTATGTATTTAAAATCATTTCATGCTTGTAATTACCTTATTAATTAGTATAATTTCTTGATATACTTTCTTCTTAACTAACTGTGCATGCCTGTATGTAATTTTTAACATAATCTATGCATAAACAGTGTATGTATTTGTATCATATCTAATGTAAACCTTCTGCTTTTTTTATTATTTTGCAGGGGAAAATGGCGATTCTAGCATTTGAATTCTCCTGCCTCATACTGCAACTGAAGCGAGCGCGCATTTATGCTGTCAGGTTCAAATCTAAACAAAATTGCCTTTCAGGATTTAAGAAAAAATGCATATAATTTTCTTTAACTGATTACATTGTATATTTTTAGACCTTTCTAACAAACACAAATTTTGATTCATGATATTGTTTACTATTAAAATGTAAACAACACGGAAATATGACTTCTACAGCCTCTCAAAATGCAAAATATGCATTACGCTGACCTTAAAAATGCACCTTCATTTAATACTATTAAATTGTGTTGTCAGAAAATGCAATTGGCGAAGGAGAACAATTTTTTTTGTCTTTAATTATTATTTATTTAGCCAACAATTCTATCTTAAAAGATTGTTAATTTTTTATATTTATTTATTTACTGAATGAAATAAAAATTTATTTATTCAAAATTTTATTTATCATTAACATTCCGTATGTGAATTCTAGTATCTAGAATTTAATGATATGTTTAAAATAAAAGATAATAAATTATTATTATTAATCAAACATTAATAATTATTATTTAATTATAAAAAATGTAATTAATACACTTGTATAATTTTAAAAATACAAAAGCAAATGATAATTACTACGTAAAATCGTATGCAGCCATCTATGAGTACCCGGCCGGACCAAAGAACTTCTGCCAGCAGAAAAAATCTTTGTATACTCACAAACAACCACATCCAATTTTTTTTTATATCAAGTTTTTAAAATAATTACTGTACGTACTATAAAAAAATTAAGTAAATAAATTTATTAAGCCATACTACCTATTTTAATAAAAATAAGGCCAATATATATAAATATATTTATTTATGTATTTTGTTTTCTTATGTTAAATTGGCCAAATTATATAAAAAAAATTATGAACTCACACACTCAAATTTATCAATCCTATGTATATTTATATGTGTTAAATTTAGAATTGCATTTAATTCTAAGGGAAAGTAAAGAAAAAAAAATGCTTAAATTCTAAACTAACATAAATTTATAAAATATTTTATTAAAAAAAAAAAATCTAATTTCTAGCTGATTTCAGCAAGATGTCATTTAATATTTATATTAAATAATTTTCTAATACATTTTATTAATTATTAAATTTGCATATTTTTATATATACAATAAAAATATAATAGTCTTACATAAAATTTTACATTACAACAATGTTACTAATTAATTTAACTTGGATTTAAGCCTACTTTAATTCTAATTGAATACCGTTAATAAAAGTAAATTAGCTTATCAAGTTAAATATAATATAAACTATGTTTGTCTAATGTTAATTTTGCTGAAAATTCCATAAATTTTAACTGTAAATGCTAATTGCTATACCTTTTGTTATTTATTTTGAAAACAACACCAACTTATTTTTTTTTTTATTTTTTTTTTGTTAAATCTAGGAACTATACACTGAGATAGATACTCCATAAATGTGTAAAACCTAAAAATTAAAAGTTTTCCTAAATAAAACTCAAAATGCTGCTTTTTACAATATAATATTACTAATTTTATTGTTTCTGAGCATAACATCTAGTAATTATACCATACTTAATTTTTTCTTCGATTCCTTTTTCAGCCAAGAATCCTGAAGTTTATAACTAAGTGATGACTATACACATTGATGTACCTGTGAATAACTTTTCTACAAATATTTTGTTGGTGTTGGTGCATACCCAGCCGTAGGCCAAAATTGCACCCTATACAGAAAGCCTTTGGTGAGAAAATTTTAATTTTTACTTCAATTAATTATTTGTGTATTTTTTTTTACTATAATTTTGTGTGCAATCATATTGAAATAACTTGCCTTGTCCATTGTTATACATATATATGTTTTTCAAAAACCAATGTGCTACACCAAAATCCTTTTTTTTTTTTTTTTTTTTTTTTTTTTTTTTTTAATAACACTTTTGTTCATAAAACTTATCCCTGCTGTCTAAATTCTGGACTTTAGCATATAAGTTGTAATTGAACTACCGGAATAAATCTTAGCACTTTTTGTATATTTTATTATATTTAGGCTTATAGCTGACCGCTATCCTCATATCGAGTGCACTAATAATTTATTCCTTGACAACCATATATTTATATAAGAAAAAAATATATATATATGAGTATGCTATAAAGCTGTTCTAACTACCCTGAACCTAATAGCTTACACCTACTCATTTTAAAGAGTAATTCTGAAATTCTGTCATCTAAATTGTAAGGCTATTAGCAAAGGCTACCCTTATAGAAGACAGAAAAAATTCTCTCTTTTTTTTTTTTAATTACTCGAACATTATTCACTATTAAATTAATTAAGTTTTAATGTTATTTGGCTTTGTTAAGATTTTATATTTTCTAATTCATATTCGAAAAGAAAAAAAAATATATAACTTTTGCCTGGAGAGAAATATTTCACTGCTCCAGTGAAGTTTTGTGAAGCACATTTCATAATTTTATAAGTATGTTTTCGGGTGCGCCCTGCACATTTGCTCAATATTGTAACCCTGAGACAAATTGGCGTTCCCATATTCCTATCCTTTCTTATTATTATTTTGAATTTTAAAAAGGCAAGTTATTAATTTTGTTTCAATTTTTTTTTTTTTTTACCTAAAAGAGAAAATTTTATTTTTAAATTTTGAAAATTTTGAAATTTTGAAATTCGATTAATTATGTATTTTGATTTATTTTTAATACCAATTCCTATCCCATGGATAATACTGGGGAGGGGGGAAAAGGTAATGATCTTGTATAACATCCCCATATAAGTTTGTATATGGTGTATAACCATATAACGACATATTTTTATTATGGTGGTCTTTTTGATCATTTAAATCTGGGTCTGCATTCCCAGAATATTTATGTTTTGCTTTATAATACTTTCTAGTAACTTTGTCACCCTTTTGACTCGTATTTTTGTTCAATTCAAACCAACAATTTTCAGTTAAGGGCGATTTTCTCTGACAAATGCCACATTTATTTTTGTAATTTTTATCACCCTTAATTTTTTTCTGAGACCCCTGTAAATTCGCAATTTCCGCCTCTGTATGACCTGTTGCATATTTCGGAGCGTACAGCTGATCCATATGTCGTTTGATCGGCTCTATTGATTTATCTGGAACATATTGTAATAAATAATTAAAGTTTCTAAACTTTTTAGTAACTTCGTAGAGTCCTTGAAATTTTGGCTCTAATGCGCCTGGTTTTCCAATACATTTTAAATATACTGTTTGACCCAAATTTAAATCCTTTACTTTTTCGTATGCCTCTTTGAAGGACCTGGGCGCATTTTTACGAACATCTAGTGCAATATCCTGTCTAATTGAATTTAAAAAATTCGACATTTTTAAGATTTCGATAAAATTCTCTTCCTTATTATCCACATTTTCGCCTGCACTTTCGATATAAGATTTTACACCCTTTTTAAACTCCAAAATGAAATCCTCTATCGTTTGACTTGCGGCCTGTTTTAAATTTAGGAAATTGCTCTGAGCATTAAGGAAGCTTAGTTTTGTACCAAATAACTCCACCAAATTATTTTTAAATAAATTATAATTGGTCTCGTTATATTTTTCAATCTGTTTACTTAAAATATGTTTTGCGTCCCCAGTAATTTTAGCCTTTAAAATTAATAATTTAGTTTCTTCCTGTATATCTTTCGAATTCAAAATATTATCAAATTCCTCTAAGAAAAATATAATGTTTTTGTTCTTTTTATTGTCAAATGGTGACACTAACTTAATACGTGTATCTATATCTAGCGTCTGAGTCATTTTTAACAAATATTAGTAATCAATGTATACTTTTTCAAAATATCAATTCAAAATAGATCCTATACCTCTTAAAAGAATATTTTGCATATCATACTATTTTCTCTATATTACAACATATGTATGAAAATATTCTAAATTGCATAAATACGTAAAAACAACAGCACTAAAATTTAAAAAAATTTCTTAGGAGATGAAGTTGTTTTGTAGATTATTCTTTTACACACATAAATATCCCTAAAATGTTTATAATACACGTATATATAAAAACAGCATAATTTCATTTAACAGAAAAAATATCTGTCTTTTACTACAGAAACAACAATCTTATTTTTTTTTTTTATATGTAAATATTGTACTACTACTTCGTAGTACGACTCATAAATTTTCTTTTGTATCACCTTGATAAAATTTCAAAAATCATGATCTATTGACATTTCAATCATTTTTATACCAGTCATATTATAAAATTTTACTTATTATTCTTATTATTATTATTTATATAGTATATATAAAAAAAAAATTTATTTTTACAAATGTGTCATCCGTGATGTGAATGCCATTATTTCTCAATGGTAACTGAGATCCAACCAAAAGAGAAAAGAGAGAAAAAAAAAAATTGTAATTCCTAAATTTACCTATTATAAATCCCAGAATTATATTTTTCATTTCTTTTTTTTTTTTTTAAATTGCTAACATATATTATTCATTTTATTTATTTAAATTATTATATGTGTGTCATTATTGTTACAATAATAAAATTAATTTTAATAACATTTTAATCAATTAAACTTACATACCTACAATATCTTTAAAATTGTGACATTAAAATAATACTTAAATTTATTTTCCTTTATTATTATTATTATTATTTCTAATGACCTCAGATGAACGTTCATGAGTCATAGCACCATTTTACTTTGAAGAGGGGGGATGCTGGACATATAATTACACTAGTATATCTTCTATTTAATTTACATCCAAAATTGTTAATCGGTCCAAATCATCCAAGCAACCTCATGGTAAATTGGTATATAATTTTATATACCTTAGACAAATTCAAATAACATAAGTGATCGTAATTACATAATTCTAGTAGAAGAACAACGCGAAGCATTAATAAAATTAAATTATAATCCGCGTCAAAATGTAATTATTAAATTTAATTAATTACGAATAAAATTAAGAGTTTGCGTTGTGAATTATTTAGACGAACTCTTCCACTTATGAATTAAACTAAAATTTAAGATGTAAAAATAAATTGACACACCTTAAACATTATCAATTAAATAATTACAGAAACTTTTTAAAACTTGATTAAATATTTTATTTACATTGAACACAACTATATACAGAAAACACATAATATTAATTCAAAAAAAAAAGAAAGCAACACTTTTGTTTGCTTCTCATTATTTTATGTATATTTAATCTTTAAAAAAAAAGACAATATTTTCATTTACTCTTATTATTATATATTTTTCTTTTTGCTAAAAGAATAATTCTCTTTCATTTTTAAATTACCTTAATTAAATTTAATTATTGGTTTTGTTGGATCTCAGATTGCTCTCTACCATAAAATATCAGAAAAGGATATTTATAATTTCTCATATGATTTCAAGTGGTAAAAGAAAAAGTTTAAGGTAGTACCTTATTTCAAATACGGGATGGTGGCCTTTATTCATCAAATTCAGAGTTGTTGGTAAGGATCATATCCATATGTCATCAGGAATTCGCTTCTTATCAGAGCGGCGATATCGGGATGGCAGGATGCATAGCTACGGATCTCAGTAGAACAATCCACTTTATTTTAACATCAGGAAGACATCCTCAATTAGGCTTGCTTAGGCTCACTCCGATATGTCCATCTCGCCTGGGCATTACTAGGGCTTTCTGGATTCATTGCACGGTCTTTCAGGATTCATTGCACGGGCTTTCAGGAGAGCTCCTGCGTCCTCGACATCGTTTTTCAGACTCTCTTTTTCAAACCTTTTTCTTCTGGCCCACCAACTCTTGCAGTGGGTGGAACTATTTGTCTAGTCCACCCTTATTGGATGTGAGAAGATTTTGCATTATCCTTCGATAGGCCTATTAGCTAACCGTCTGCAAATGGCCTCTTACATATACTTTAATATTATTATATGCCTTAAAGTTTGGGTGGTCTGAAAAGCCATAAATTTATCCCAACACTTTTATTAAGGCCATAAATTTATTCCAACATTTTTATTATTTTACGATTTCTAATTATACACCACTTTCCATTGGCTTGTCATAAAACGACACCATGGCGTCTGGCTATTGTTGTTATCTGAGATCCGAACTCTATTCAACATTATACATTCATTTTACAATACAACAATTTTTTAAAAATATATATTTAATATTTAAAATCAACTTAATAATTTTTGTATGAACTTACACTCCTATTTTACTTAAATATATAAACATTATAATTTTACACTCATAATTATATTTTATAAAAAATATTTATACAAACAGAAATAACAAATTACGCAATTTTACTTTGATTTAACCAACATGGTGCGGGAACATATCATTGTTATATGTTGCCCAGCAATACCAAAAGAGGTCAACACCATAACTGGAGAGAACTAATTGCTGTTATTGTGGAATGAAGTAAAAAAGAAAGTAACAAATTTTTTTTAAATATTCCTAATTCTGTCCTATTTCTTAAATTTAGACTTCTTTCATTAATTGAATTAGGGGACGTTTTTAAAGAAGGCAGGTAAGTACCCCAAAGAATTTTAATTCTTTAAAATTTAGAACAGGAAGTAGTAAAACAAGTTGGACATTTATAAAGTAACGATTGTCATGTACAACAAACATGTTTTACTTACAAACATGATCAATTAACAACATTAACATTAACATTGACATTAAAATACTATTAATTTGTTACACTTGCATGTGTAAATTCAATTACGCATTTTAAAATGTTTAATTCAGAACTGGTAGCATCCTAAAAATCTATTATGTATTTGAAAGATAATTTAATACAATGTAAAACAACTCGGAAAGGTTTCCAAAAACAATGGAAGCAAAAAAAACTTTGTTTTTGCCAATTATTCTTTAAAGGTGCATCTTTATATGTAAATTATTTTTTAAGGCGTTTAATTATAAAGACTGATTTTCGAAATCATGGCAATTCAAAAGAGGTTATTATATAGTTTAGTTCATCTTTAGATGATTTCGTTGTATTTCTGTAGAAACACTTATCTTTTTTTTTCTTTTTTTTTTTTTTTACTTTGTTGACAGCAGTTACAAAGAAATTAAATTTTATCAATTTAATTACTTTTTGGTTTCTAAAACATCATGTACAGTACTGTAAATCTTTAAAAACACGGAATTTGCATAAATTAAAAAAATAATTGATTTTAAATTTAAGGTTTCAATCTACATTAAAATGGTCGGTGAAAATAGGTGAATTTTTTTTTAGTCACTTTTTTGTTATTTCCATGTTCGATGAACTTCATTACATAATATGTTTTAAATATATATCAGTGAAATTTTGTCGGAATGCATTCCATATTATTCACTATGTTCTGAAATAGAATCTATGCTCTATGTGATAATCTAATTATTTTACTATAGGCACTCGAATATAAACAAATAATATTTTTTAACATATTTTGAAATATTTCAGTAAATTTTGAATATATTGTAAAACTTCCGTGCACAGGTAAATGTAACAGTAGTATGTAATACAAAGGGGGGGGGGGGTTGAAATATATTTAGTTGAATTGAGTGCACGCTATCGGGCGTAAGCATGAAATTTTTATGGAAAAAAATGACAAAAAAAGGGCCCAATTTATTTTTATTTTATGAAGTTATTGCAACGATTTTATGCTTTTTCTTCAATCTGTATTGCAACTGAACTAAAAATGTGTGTATTTACTCAATATTGTACATAGAAAAAAGTGTAACGAACGTATCAGGTACTTTAGTCTCCATTATTCGCAGAATGTAAGATGATCCGTTTCGAAGGTTGAAAAAACTTGGTTAGCAGCTACAAACATTCTTAGGGCTGTGCATATATAACGTTATTACTTTATGGAGGTGGGATCTGGCACATGGTACTTACTGTAAGATATCGCTAGAGGGACGGGGTTTGTCTTTTGATACTGTTAGCATTTTTGATCCACCCAAAATTTTCTCTTTTTATAGTGATTTGTTCTTAAATCAAAATAGTCTGCAATTTTTTTTTTAGTCTTTTATGTATTTGTATGACAATACGAAGTTATTATTAAAATCAATAAATGATTATAAAATTGTATAATTCCAAACGATGGAATACCTCAACGTTTGGCATTCATATTCTTCTGTCATATGTGTATGCATATATAATCCGCTGTTCGAGAAAGCATTTGCAAAATATGTTTGAAATGATACTTGTATTTACCAGTAAATAAAAAGAGAAAGAATATTGTCGACCTATTTTGCTGATAAAAAGTTTTGCTTGACTTCCCTCCCCGTGCGGAGGCAAGTGTTAGAAGGCATTATAACTGTTAAATGCATTTTCTAACAAAAATCTACTATTAAATACTTTTAAATAGCAACTATTTCTTTTTAAGTTTTCTTTGACATAAAAGTATTTGATATTTAATAATCGTATTTTAATGTTTAATGCCTGTTCTTTATTTGAATCAATAATCTATGCAAATAAGAAATGTATAACCATATCTGTGTATCTGAGCAAAAGATAGAACAAAATTTCAAAAATTAAAATCATTTTTCGACTGATAACGATGGGGGGGGGGGGTCAAAGTATGATATGTATAGCCCCTAAGAAACGAAGTTATTCATAAATGCTTAACCCTTAAATGCCGGGTCTTGCTTTTCGGCAACATACCCCAATTTAGGCTTTTAAAATACTATTACAATAATATTGAAGCTATAATGCCTAATGTTGCCAATAAAATACATTCTGAAAATATTATTAAATCGATTTTCAACATGTAGATGCAACACTTGTGCTTTTTAAGAATAAAGATGGATTTATTTTTTCAATTGTTGCTACATGTTTATTTACTTATTTATTTTTTTTGGAAGCTTGTGAAATACACATTTTTGTTCTGCAGTGAGCAAGTAAAATTTATTTCTTATTATAGTCTCTAAAATTCTTGTGTGTTTAACATTATAGAATTTTATCAAGGAGATTATTTTTTCAATTAAAGACTAGTATTTCCGATTAGTAACAAACTGTTTTTTAGCCGTAAACCATACTTAAAACAAAATATGATTTTTTAAAGT
This sequence comes from Maratus speciosus, assembly GCA_963932465.1. Lineage (NCBI taxonomy): Eukaryota > Metazoa > Arthropoda > Arachnida > Araneae > Salticidae > Maratus > Maratus speciosus. The sequence goes on along the minus strand of OZ010788.1, from coordinate 387,478,943 downwards.
ATTTTTCCCATGATTTATTTAAAAAATAAAAGCCAAAAAACCTTATTACAATCATTTTTGAAAAATCACTCATTTAAGGGTTAAAATGCTTTATTAGATGTGTAAATAAATAAATTTCAATACATAAAACTAAATATCATTTATTTGTTTTTATCTTCTTGTTTAATGAGAAAACACAGATACAAACTGAAAAGTAGAGTCTCATGACTCTATTAATGTTATTCATATTATTTTTAATACATTCTAATAAAAAATTAATTTCATTAAATTTTTTAATATTTTGTATTTAGTCGCTTTTGAAATTTCGGAGCATTTATGAAACTTTTAATTTTATTAAAATTAGTTGTTTTTTTTTGTTGTTGTCGTTGTTGAATATTTAGTTTTTAATAATCACAAAAGAAAATAATCTGTACATAAAGAAGAAATTCTAGTTACTTTTTTTAACCTTACAATTTTTGTAAACTCTTCAAAAATTAATAAAAATTTTAACAAAAAGCAAAGTCAGAAAAATGTGTTGTCAAGCTGTTCTTGTTCTTTCACGGAAAGGAAAAATTGATAAGACCAAAGTAATTTTAATGAAGCTTACATGGATAGATCCTAATTATTTAAACAAACAGCTCTATTTACATTAGTTTTCCTTCACATTGTTAATAAATTGAAGAAATGATGAGTAAAGAGAGCAAAAGGCAGTCAGATTTTGACAGTAAGTATACAATAGAATTAAACATAATACAATTACTGAGACAAGAATAGTTCTACTTTATTTAGAAAAAAGAAATATATATATATATATGTTACATAAAAAATTTTACTTTTACTATTCATTTAAATTATTCTAAATTGCCGCAATATTCATTATTTCCTTTTTTTTTTAATACGCTCTATTATTTATTTCTAGTTAAATTCCTATAATTTTAAAACGCGTATCTTAATAATAGATTTATTCCAAAACGTAATCTAAACTTTTAATCCCTTCATTAATTTTTATCGTCTACCAAACTGTAAAGTTCTGAACGCAGTTACTTATTTTTCGAATGTTTATCAAAGCCATTTTTACATTTTTATTCTATTTCATCTAATTTTCCCACCCGCTGGGCGACAGCCTTTTCACATCGAAATCCTTCCATTAGCGGCGCGGGATTCTTTTCTGTGATGTTTCTCGGTCGCTCCCCATGGCTGAGTGACGGATCGCAGTTTCACTTCGAATCTCGTTCGTGATTTGGTTTGGCTAGCCTGAAGTTTTCATTTCAATCGAAATCCCTCCGTGCATTCTAATAAATAGCTAGAGCATGAGCTCAGTAGTAGATTTTTTGTGCTGTTGGATTGTTTACTTAATTTGTTACCCTGTGTCCTAAGCCATGTAGAATATTCATTTCGTGAATTAACATCTATTTCGCATGAGTAACTAGTTCATGCTCGAGTGGAATGCTCCGATTTCTCATACTGTGGGAATTGTTTAATGTTGGTATGTTCTGATGGAATAAACAGTTTCCTATGACTACGTTTCCATGTTTTTAATTGGGAAAACCCCAGATTTCTTCATACGCCTTTTTTCACCACTCACGCAGCCTAATCTGCCTTGTCTTCATCATGAATAAATAAGAGTTTGATTGGACTTTACCAATATTATCATCGCTCTATAGCTGCTAAATTTTCACAGAGTTGACACCTCCACTAGCGATGCTTGTGCTAAGTGGTATGATTGCTGTACAACATCACCAACGGCTGATTAATATGCGGTACTAATCCAGTAATATGAAATAAAAAAACACGACGTGATTGTTCGACTTAACCCATTAAATTGTTTCGTAATATATATATATATATATATAGATAGATATATATATATATATCCTTGTAATCTTTAAAATAAAAGCTTCTATTATGTATTTCTATGAGCGAATAATTAAAAGTTTTTAATTAATGTAAAAAAATTGCACAGTCCTCTAACACTTCCCATTTTTTATGTCAAGTTTTTCTGTATTTTTTAAAGCTAAGTGGTAAATTCTAAAGCCCTTCTCATTCGTCTTATAATGTAAAATTAGCATTTTTCTTATAATTTAAATATATAAGCCTTAAATTAATCAATCTTTAAAGACAATATATGTAATAAATTGAAAATAAATAGTCTAAAAAAAACTTCATTTTGTTACATAAATGTACTGTATAAGCTTAAAAAAGTACCAGATCACAGAAACCAAAGTTATTTTAAAAAATGATTGAGAAATATGAATGAGATCAAAAGAAAAAATAGCGAAAATTTATCTCTCTCTCTCTCTCTCTCTCTGTATATATATATATATATATATACAGGGTGTTTCACTACCAGACCGACAAACTTTGAGGGGTGATAGTAACATGAAGACAAACATTATTAAATAGGAAACCATGGGGCTCAAAACCTCTTCTGTAGGAGCTAGAGGCCATTAAAGTTTAAGGTCCAAAACTTCAAACGATGATAAAAAACGGAAAAAAGGGTCGATTCGTTTGCGGTTTTTGCTAAAATCATTCTTTATATCACGATTTTCTTAAAAACTTCTTTTAAAGGCTACGTTCAATATTTGTCGATAGAGAGCGCTTTAGACTTTAGAGTAAAGAACAACTACTTTTTACCGTTATTTTTTGTATGGGGTTAAAATTATTCTTAAGTTTAGACTTTAACTTAAATTTTAAGCCCAAAATCAAAAACACTGGGATCGAGTAACTAGCAAAAATTGAACTGTGAACAGAGGGGGAGAATTTAAACGCTCATGAGCATTGAACAAACTAATCGATTTTGTTGCGGTTTGCTTGTAGGTCATTACCTTGGTAATTATTTTATTTAAAATGACGTACAGCTTTGGTGTCCTTTTTTTGATAGAGGGCGGTTCCGGCACATCTCCAAAATTTCAATGACATTACTCCTGGGTGTTTTACTACCAGACCAACATACTTCCAGGAAGTGTTAGGGATGCAAAGACGACTCGCAATCGCATAATAATGTAATGTTGGAAATGCCTTTTTCGCGAGTTATGGTTAAAAGATGCAGAGAAAAAAGCAACAGAAAGAAGCAGAGAAACAGAAACACGTGGATGTGACAGAAAACTGTTTATTTAAAGGTTTTCTTACAAAAGGTCAAATGAAAAGCTGGGTATATTAGATTCCCGTACCTTCAGTTGAAGACCTCGCGGTTCGTATTTCTGTAGCTGCCAGAAAGCTATCAGAGACGCCAGAAATCTTCCAGAGCGTGAGGAATTCCAAGCGACGCCGCTGTCAAGAATGCCGGAATATGTCTAGTCGTAATTACGAACATGTTTTCTAATAAAACCTTTAAATAAACTGTTTTCTGTCACATTAACGTGTTGCTGTTTCTATGCTTCTTTCTGTTGCCTTTTTTCTCTATTTCTTTTAACCATAATTCGCAAAAAAAGGCATTTCCAAAGTTACATTCCTATATGATTCCGAGTCGTCTTTGTATCCCTAACACTTCCTGGACGTATGTTGGTCTGGTAGTAAAACACTCAGGAGTAATGTTATTGCAATGTTGGAGAACTGTTGGAAGCGCCCTCTATCAAAAAAAGAGGACACCAAAGCTGAACGTCATTTTGAATAAAATAATTACCAAGGGAATGACCTACACGCAAACCGCAACAAAATCGATTAGTTTGTTCAATGTTTATGAGCGTTTAAAATCTCCCCCTCTGTTCACAGTTCAATTTTCGCTAGTTACCCGATCATAGTGTTTTCGATTTTGGGCTTAAAATTTAAGTTAAAGTCTAAACTTTAGAATAATTTTAACCCCATACAAACAATAACGGTAAAAAGTATTTGTTCTTTACTCTAAAGTCTAAAGCGCCCTCTACCGACAAATTTTGAATGTAACCTTTAAAAGAAGTTTTTAAGAAAATCGTGATATGAAGAATGATTTTAGCGAAAACCGCAAACGAATAGACCCTTTTTTTCGTTTTCTATCATCGTTTGAAGTTTTGGACCTTAAACTTTAATGACCCTAGCTCCTACAGAAGACGTTTGCGCCCCATGGTTTCCTATTTAATAATGTTTGTCTTCATGTCTACTATAACCACTTAAATTTTGTCAGTCTGGTAGTGAAGCACCCTGTATATATATATATATATGTGTAAACCATAGCGATAGACAGCGGGCCAGAGTAGTCGGACGGAAAGGCAACTGATGAGTAAAAATACCACTTTCGACAAGTAGTTTCCGTTTCTGGAGGCATCATTTCGTAATACCCTTTTTGCGAAATCATGAAAATTTCCGTTTGAATCAGGATTTCTTTATAGACAGATTTTACCGTATCGGAAAATAAATTTCCTGAAAAATACTTTTTAAAAAAGTGCTGTATATTTTCTTATAAATTTTTTATTATTATTATTTTACAACGTTGCCGTTTATATAAAGATTGTCGTTTTATATTTAGAGCAAGATTACATTTTGAGCTAAGTAAAAATGATATTTGCGGCATTATTAAATGAAGTTTTACATACTAAAGTCATCCAAGTCACTAAGTTCCTTCCAAACATTTTAAATGGAAATTCCTTAAAGGTGTAATTCATTTTCGAAATGTTAATATTATTCTTAGATTGCTTAATCGATGTAATGCTAATGGTACCATGTGAAGCACCCTGTATATATATATATGTGTGTGTAAACCGTAGCGATAGACAGCGGGCCAGAGTAGTCGGACGGAAAGGCAACTGATGAGTAAAAATACCACTTTCGACAAGTAGTTTCCGTTTCTGGAGGCATCATTTCGTAATACCCTTTTTGCGAGATCATGAAAATTTCCGTTTGAATCAGGATTTCTTTATAGGCAGATTTTACTGTATCGGAAAATAAATTTCCTGAAAAATACTTTTTAAAAAAGTGCTGTATATTTTCTTACAATTTTTTTATTATTATTATTTTACAACGTTGCCGTTTATATAAAGATTGTCGTTTTATATTTAGAGCAAGATTACATTTTGAGCTAAGTAAAAATGATATTTGAGGCATTATTAAATGAAGATTTACATGCTAAAGTCATCCAAGTCACTAAGTTCCTTCTAAACATTTTAAATGGAAATTCCTTAAAGGTGTAATTCATTTTCGAAATGTTAATATTATTCTTAGATTGCTTAATCGATGTAATGCTAATGGTACCATGAAATACTTACAATATATATATATATACATTATTGATTTCTATTCATTATAATTAATAGCATATAAAAATGCATTTAATCATGCTGAAGATGTAATTTTCACTTAGAGTAAGTCTTTCTAACGTTTCTCTATATGTAAAACAACAATAAGAGTAGATTTATTCAGAGTTAATTGACATCTGTTTTTTTTTTCCTTTAATGTTCAGAAATTAAAATTGTTTTGAAAAAGGAAAACAGAACCAGTCACATAATATATATTTTTTAATAATATCACAGCAAATTATTTTTATTGCAACAGACATTTTCGATGTAAATCATTTGAAATTTATTGACATTTTGCAAGGATCTTAGCATTTTTTAGAAAGTCACAGAGAAATAGTATTAAGAAGTTACATAAACACATTTTAATCATGTGGAACGTTTTCTGTAAAAGCTGACCAAAGCTTATTCGATATTATTATTTTTATTATTATTAATTTAATTATAATTAATTAAATTAAAATATTATAATTAATTATAATATTTTATTATTATTAATATTATTATTAGCTGTCTTATCACTAGTAAATAAGACACAAAATGTTTTCCTCTATATGTCATAATATAATGGACATTTTTTTCTGCCCATGTAAAAGATCTATTTATGCTATTTACTCCATACTCCGTAGAAAGCGTGTTGTAGTACTTCTCAGTTATGCATATTAATTTCATTATATTTGATGTATCTTAACATAAACAAAATGCATCACTATCAATTTTCCCCATAGATCGTAACGTAACGGAATTTTTTGTGTGTCCCTGTAAACGAATTACTACAGTTACAAACTTCATTTACAATGCTATAATAAATCATATAAAATAAGTGCATTTAAAAGAGTAACAGTGCGGCTAGACAGACAAACAGCCAGATAATCTGAAGTCATAAACAATTTCAAGTACATTGAAAAGTGTTAAATAAGTTCATACGGTTAAGTTATGTGAGTGTTAATCTGCAAGCAGTGGAAAACTTAAGGACCTATTTATGATTTAAAAGTAATAAATATTAAAAATATTCAGTCAAAGTTTCGCACGTTGGTCTAATATTATTAAATTAACAATCTTTAAACAGTCACTAACTTATGACATTTAAAAAATACTTGATCCCTTATACTAGAGAACATCAAAAAGTATAATATTTATCCCTGCAATAGCTATTTCAATTCCTTACATTCTTTGTAGACTCCTTAGTTAACGTACGTTAAAATTAAATGAAAAAAAGAATATGCGATGACCAAGTTGTTTGGCTGAAAAAATTGTGGAAGTAATGAGCAACTAATAAGCTTGATAATTCAGGGATACGAGGGTAATTCTGAATTTTTTGAGACAGGGGCAGACGATATGTGCCAAATATATATATATATTGGTCGGATATGTAAATTTGAACACTTTTATGTCTGAAAACGATAATTTGTGGGAACAATTACAATTTAGCTATCGTAGAATAAATTTTGAAAGAAAAGAAAATGAAGTTGTCGCGAGAGCATTATCGGGCTATGATTTTAGAATGGGGCTAAATCAAGAACAATGTCTTCAACGTTCATATGGAAATGAAGATCAACCTCTTACCAGTGCATTCAGAAGGTCTACAGAATTTAGAAGAGGTCAAAATTCTCTTTTGCATGGACGACACACAGGAAGACCGTTGTCACCTGTAGTCTCAGAAAACGTGTCTTCCGTACGAATAACGTTAATCTATGATAATCGCTGTACCTACCAAATGATATAAAATGAACTTAACACTGGATCCCCAGCTATACATAAAATTATGCGCGAAGACTTTCAAACGAAAAAAAAATGACTTTATTGTTGGGTCCCCCATAATTTAACAGAACATCAAAAGTCGGAGCGTGACAGAATCAGTAAAGAAACCCTAAAATTACTTAATGATTGTAGCCACCGCATTATTGCTAAAATCATAATTTATGAAGAGACTTACAGACAATTGTTTGATGTTCCCAAGGCCGAGCTTTTAGAAAAAAAGTAAGGTCTGGCCTGACTTGGCCCAGAATACAGACTTTTTTTAACTACCTCGCCGGGGCGATTTAAAATCTGAAGTTGTGAGGGCTAAAATTATGAAAAAACTCTTAATCGGCATGTTAGAAAAAGCCTTGCTTTAAATCAACTGACGGACATTTAAACAGTACAGGAAAAAAGTTGAAAGAGCAAAAGTTAAACTGAATCAGAAGTTTAAGCTACAGAAAGCAGTTACTTTACTCACCTGAAATTTTTTAAACGATATTTAAATATTTTTGTAGGAGACAATCTTTGTTTAAAAAATTAGCTGCGTTTTTCTGCATGATGGGGATTTCTTCACCATTTCTCGTCTTTGAATAAATTTCTTCTTATTATTTTTTTTTAAATATGATTTTTTTAATAAGTTGCGCCATTTTTATAATTTATATTTTAATATTTTAAAATTAATATTTAAATAAATCTTGAGGCAAAATTAAAATTATATTTTCCTCTTTTAGAGGCTTGCATCGGACCGGGCTTGGCCCGAATATCCTACTGATTTAATTAATTTAATTGAGTAAATGATTTAATTGGTTTTTTTACGGGCCGGGCCGGTGCTGTTTTCACTGATTTTGGTACGGGCCGGACAGGGCCGGGTCGTGAACTGTGAAAATACAAACCGGCCGTGCCGCACTGAAAGAAAAAGTCCTGTAATTTTACAGCAAAAAGTGCTGGCAATTTGGGTGCCAGCACATTATGCTGTTATTTTACAGCAATGTCGTTATTTTAATTTGACAGCTCAGGCGTAAATTTTACTACAGATTTAGCTGCTATTTTTACAGCAGTGTCGTAATTTCATTTTACAGTATTGTCGTAATTTTTACGGCACTTTTAGCCGTTATTTTTACAGCTGTGGTGTATTTTAATTTTACAGTACAGCCGTAAATTTTAATGCAAATTTAGCTGTTATTTTTAGAGCAGTGTCGTAATTTCATTGTACAATATTGTAGTAAATTTTACAGCAAAAAGTGCTGGCAATTTGGGTGTCAGCATATTATGCTGTTATTTTACAGCAATGGCGTTATTTTAATTTGACAGCGCAGGCGTAAATTTTACTGCAGATTTAGCTGTTATTTTTACAGCAATGTCGTAGTTTCATTTTACATATTGTAGTAATTTTTATAGCACTTTTAGCCGTTATTTTTACAGCTGTGATGTAGTTTAATTTTACAGCACAGCCGTAAATTTTAATCCATTTTTAGCCATTGTTTTATAGCTGTATCGTATTTTTGTTTTACAACACAGCCGTATATTTTAATTCATTTTAACCTCTCTTTTTACAGCTGAGTCGTAATTTTGTTTTACAGTTAAAATTACTCTTAATTTTAATACACTTTTGACTACTGTTACAGCAATGTTGTGTTTATAATAGGTTTTTCACTGCATTAATATTGCTTATTAGTGTCTTATAGCAAAGGAACAGGGAAGAGATAAATCTTCAATAGCCAAATTACCAAAGAAGTAACATTTTGTTTTTAAAAATTACATAAGTTCTTTGAAGCTTGCTGGTCATCAAACATTTTTAATGTAAAAAGAAAAAAATGATTTAAATAAATTTCTTTCACATGTGAAACTTTTTTAATCATAATTAATTATGCAGTTTTAAAATGTTAATAAAATTGTTTAATGCACATTTAAAAATATTAAATTTATATAATTTAGACCACAAATCTATATATACATATTTCATTTTATTGATGCAATAAGTATCTTTCTAATCTTTATTTTTGAGAATACATTGAAATTAAAAGCATTTAAGATTAATCTCTTATAAGTAGAAAATGCTTTCTTCCGCCCGCTTTTTGTTAAAAATAAAACATACATTGTCAAAGGAAAATGTTCATAAATAAAAACATAGTAAAATTTAGCTTGTGAGCCTTAATTTTAACCTTAAAAAATAAAATAAAATTGAATAAATAGAATCTCTGAAGAAGGGGAAAAAAAGAAAATTTTGTGGACAGAACATTTTTTATATATTTTGCTACTGTAATACATGAATATATTGCTATTGCCTTAATTCCACAAAATAGCTAGTTTTTCCTCCCCTTCAGAGATTCTGTTCAACATTGACTGTCTGTGCAATTTCAATACTTGGTGAAATTTATTCAAAATTGTAATGAACAGATTAGGAGTTGATAAGCATCAAAACTAATGCTCCAAATGAAACAAATGAACAGTTAAAAGGATTAAATTTATTATTCAATACTGTTGCTAATGCAAGATATCTACTCAAGCAATGTATGTTATTTTTTTTCCTTATTTTTAATAAAATGTTTTGGTCGAATATATTGTAGTATATAATTCTTTATCTTTAGTAGTTTGCAAATATTTTTTTAATTGTTATATGTTTCAGTTAATATTTCTTTTAAATAAAATGGGCATTAAAGATTTGTGTGTTAGTGATATGATTTGTTTTTAAATTATTAAAATTTAAAAAAATCCAATTTAAATTAGTTATAATTTTATTAAAAGCCAACAATTCTTATATTAACTGTGGCAAATGTCGATTCTTAAGATATTCTAGCTTGAGATTATAGATGAAAAAATAGCTTCAGAACTTACGATTCAATATTTTTTATTTTTTAAATATGAACTCTGAAATGTGGCATGGCTACATCAACTCTGGTTTGGGTTTATATCAGTTTCAGACACTACTTATTAAAATCATGTGCTTTGCTTGATTGTTGTACATTAAATATTAAAGCATGAAATATTTTTTCCCCTTTTGATTTCAGCAATTTAAATTTTTATTATTTTTCTAACCATTTGCACATTACTTAAAAATACTTACGGAATCCTAAAAAAGTTGATTTGCACCTTATTCTAAACACTAGTTACTTTGAAATGCTACAAGTAAATTATTTAAAACCCATTTAAATTTGCAAGCTTACAAATTAATATTAAAAATACAGTGTACTCTCGATATCTCGAAAACCTCAATATGTCGAAAAAATATTTTCTCCTTTGATATTACCTATTCTTCTAAATGGCTTCATTATCTTGAAAACTGTTTTTAGCATTGCTTCCACTTTTAAATATCGAGAGTATACTGAAATAAAAGTTATTTATCAAATATAATATATAAATAAACCATATTTATGCATTATATTTGATAGTATCTACTTTGATTAAGTGCTTTATTCAAACAATTTTATTTTTTCTTGTATTCACTAATCACTGAAAAATTTAATTTATAATCATGAATCTTAATTGATAAGCACATTTTCAAATTTTAACATTATCATAAGTTTTATGAAGTATTTAAAAAACTGAACAATGACATTTTTTAGCTCAATTGTAAAATTTTGAATACATATACATTAAAAATAAGAACAATAAAGAGAAGAAAATTTATGAAGTTTGTACTTTAATATCTAAAAGAACACAAAATCCTGGATGTCAAACATTATGTACATTGTTTCTTATAACATGTATTTTTCTATGAAATTAAATTAGATTTCCATATAAATATATAAAACAGCTTTTATGATTAGTGCTTTAAGTATTCATTTTTTTCTTGTCAACAATAATCATTCATTCCTTTTAGACACACTTAAAATTACAATTTTTCACATTAAATATAACTATGTAAATAAAGCAGACATCCAAGATTTTGCTGAAAATTAGGCCTGTTTTTTTCTTAGATAATGTCATTAGGAAGAAATGATAATTCAAATTTCAGCAAAGAAAATTTTTAATGCAAAACAATTATCAATAAATTAACGATAAATTACAACCACTCAAAAACAGACATATTTAACGGGGAAAGAACACGTGGCAATATTCCATCCTTAACAATTTTTTTCTGTTTATTTCCTCTATTTGGGTTTATATTCAACACACATCTGAAAACAAACATCTTACTTACAAAATTACATTTCATACATCACGGCCGCCAACTTTTTAAGAACCTTCTATTTGATTACTTTAATAGAAATAAAGAATTGGACACATTAGAGAACAAATGTAATAGGTATATGTTCACTTTTAAGTTTTTAGGGGAACAAAGTTTGGATCTGTATTATAAATCAATAAGTGCATATTTTTTTTTAACCTCTGAACACTGATACTAGCAGAAGATAGGAAAAAGTGAAAATATTAAAAAAATGGACAACTACTTTTGTGCTTTAGTACAACATATTGTCCTGTTTTTGCTTCCATTGAAACTTTTTTTTATGCTATGAGTTTATAAGGAATGACTGAGTGCAAAAAAATATTAAACAAGAATGGTAAAGCCGAACTCTAAGCCCACTCCATATCCATTCAAATCTAGTTTTACATCAAAATGTAGGTAAAAAATATGACTAAAAAATAAATTATCTAAATTATAAAATCAAAAATTTGTCGCTTTATAACTAGGGCAGAGTAGGGTGGAATGGGACAGTGGGAGGAATTGCACAGTAGGTTTTCTATTTATGTATCATTCTAAACATTTAATCAATCGCACACTAAATGAAACAATGGTAGCCCAATCTTCAGTTGAAAAAAGTTGTTGATCTGCATAAGCTTATAAATGTATAAAGAATATTTTAGGAATCAAAAGTAAATTTGCTTCATAAATTTTTTATGCTTTCTGTATATTAATGACTTGTTTATGCTTAGATGTAATAGTTTCCCTATTTATGGAAGATCATACTGCATGTTATCCATAACTTGGACTAAGCCTTAAAGCAGTACTTTTGTGTATACAAGAAATTTAACATAAAAGAAGGTAGTGTGTAGGAATGGGACATGCCAGCAAAGGGAGGAATGGGACAAGTCAAATTTCTTCTTTTTAATAAGATGAATGTAAATTGCCAATATGCAAATACTTTTAGATGGCAATATATTAATTATAACACCGATAATATATTCATTTACTTCAAAATTTAAATAAATTGAACTGTTGATTTTTTAATGTCATCTATGACTGACATTCCTGATTTTTCCTGAATTATAGAATCCTGAATGAAGATACTGGAATTTGATATTGTGGCACAAACATTACCAACCCTACAATCTTTCTTAGGCTATATATGTAGCCTACATTAGACTATTTGTGCTTTATCATACTTTTTTTAGCTGCCATATACATCTCTGTTAGTGGGGAGGTATGGGACACATTTTGAAATTTACAATTTCTTTAATTATAAAATTGTTTCTGCAAATTATGTTTCTATATTGTTCAAGGACATTAGAAAGTGTTTCATTTTGTATTCTATAAATTGAAATTTTTGTGCTTGTGTTAAACAAAGTTGATATTCTTAAATTTGTAAAAAGTGTCCCATTCCTCCTCACTCTCCCCTATTATGGAAATAATTGATTTCAATTTAAAGAAATTTCTAAATTCAAGCCAGTTAAATCTGGTGTGGTAAATTCATCCCATTCTGGAACTTTTCAAATTTCAATTAGTTAAAAAGGAAAGAAATGAACATCAAAATGGAATTGGAATTTATAAATTACATACAGGAAATCAGAACATGGGAACACAAAGAATTTTAACTAAGAAAATGCAACTCTCAGAATAAAGCTAAAGTTCAGAACACGAAGAAATTTAATGTTTCTGTGTTCCAATCATTATTTGCAATTTGAGAATTCTTCATATGGAAATAAATAAATCTGACGAACACACAAAGTCGTGACATTAAGTACACTAGAGCTTGCTAAAAATAGTTCAATGTATATAATTTTTTTAATCTTGAGCAAAATGATTGATACAGTAATTGCAACAACTAGATTGAGTATAAAATTTTTAAGTATTTTAAAGAACTTCATTGGATTATTAAAAAAAATCTTAGAAGTATAGCCCTATTTTTGACTTGATAATAAATTATTAATAATTTTATTAATAAATTCTTTGTATATGTAATGTAAAAATATTTTTTCTTATAAAACACTTTCAAAAGTCAGTTTGTAATAAAAGCAGACCATCTTCGCCTTTTAAAATTAGGCATTTGCAGTCCTGATATTATGTGTATATATTATGTATGTATGTATATATATATATATATATATATATACATATATAATAAATTTGAAATCACAAATATATGAAGAAATTGATAAAGTTCTAAAGATGATTATATATATATATATATATATAATATATATATATATTCCTATGTTCGTATCTTGTTCATCTTTAGAATTTTACCAATTTGTTCATATAATTATGATTTCATCTTTATTTTATATATATATATATAAATATAATAAATATAATATATATATATATATATAAATCACATTTTTAGTGCAGTTACAGGAAAATATACACATCTAAAAGAACATAGTCAAAACAGATGTTTTAAAAACAATTTAAAAAAATAAAAAAGTACAGTGATACAGTGTAAGATGGAATCACTTGGGACCAAAATAAAATTCCGCCTTAGACAATATTCAGTGTTAATCAGATTTCACGGTACTTGTTACAAAAACATTTTTATAAATACTTAATTGTTACTTAATTTTTAAAGAACAGACAGACAAGAAAGCAAATTGAAGTTATAAACCTTTCAATAATATTGGAATTCTTTAATTTTTTAAAGGGTCGAATTTAATTTGAATATTCAGTACCCATAAATGCCTGTTCAAAGAATATATATATATATAATCCTGAAATGTAATAGGAAAAAAACAGAATTCCAGTATATAACCCGAAAACAATCTTCTCAAATAAAACAATTACAAAGGATAATTTAATATCTGTTTAACCATCTCACTGATTTTTAAAATATTGAATATACAGTAATATCTCACTTATATATGAGTGCAAGGTACTGACCAAAAAGCGAGAAATGATACACTTAAATTGAAATAACATTACATATCTATACACAAGACATCCTAAAATCAACATATAACTGAGAGAAACGTATAAATGAGGTGATGTGATAGATTTTTGTGTATTGATTTTTCAAAAGGTTACTTTAATATATTAAAGAAAATTACCTTTGCATAAATTCTAGTGTTGCAGCAATACTCTCAGGAGACTTTATATTATGTGTATAATATGCTGCCATAAGCATAAAAAAGCACCCAAAGAATTCTTTATATCATCATTCACAATTGCACCATCAATGAGAAGCATAAAACATCCAGAATCAAATATTGTTTTACCTACCAAAAATTAAAAAAAAATAAAAAAAAAAAAATAACAAAAAAATAGACGTTTTAAATTTTTTGAATCATGCATTTTTTACTATCATACTCATTTTATTTACGTCATCTGTCGCTTTCTTTTTACTTGAAACTGCATAGGTTTAATACAACTTGCTCGTCAATCAACGTCATACATATATATTATTCTCAAAATAAATTTTTATATTTAGTTAAACAGCCTTCATGCTCTGACAATGGAGAGAAAAAAAATTCTTATGACCAAAATTCATCTAGATATATGAATCTTATTTTAGAAGTTCAATGCATTTAACACTATGCTGGAACTCATTTACGATTTACATCTAACTGCACTTAGCTGTGAGTTTTAGATTTTATATTCAGTAGAAGTTCTATATAAATCAATATTACATATAATGCTCTTGGAATGTAAACAGTAAAATTCACAGTTAAAAAACTCCTACATTCTCTGATGAAAAAATAAACTATTACTCTCTATTTAAAATAGCACTTAAAGCCTTTGTGCAGGAAACCAACGTTTAAAACGTTGCTCAGCCTTGCTTTTCTTGCGCGCTGAGTCTTGCTCTATCTTGCACCGAAGAAGAATCTTGCTAGTAGATTCGAAACAGCTGTTTTCTGCTTTTCACGTATTATTTGTGCATTTTTAAACGTAGGTTTCCTGATTTTTAATATTACTCTCTAGCAGACTAAACTTCAGATATTACTCTTTAAATGAAAAAAAAAATTGCTTCATTATAACAAAATAATTTTAAAACAGTGAAATGAATATTTTGATAGCAATAATTACACTATCTGATATAAATTGCAAAGAAGATCAGCAAACTATATATTCAGAAAAAATTAATTTCTAAAAGATTATAATTGCTAAAGCATGCTGGTATTGACAATATTTTAAGGAATGTTAAGTTTAGTGCTGATGATTTAATATTTTTTTTCCTCTGGCTAATATTGATAAATTGCTAATATTTAATTATTGCTAAATAGCATATTTTTGTATTTTAAAACATTTTCATTTCTAAATTACAGTTAAGTGTTAGGATTGATATATTCCAGATATATTTTACCACGTCCACAAGATCAAGTATTAAGGATGTATGAAATGTTCTATATAATGCAAAATCTTGCGTTTTAAACAAAACGAATTTAAGAAACTTGCCTCCAACAGGGATCGACCTCATAACGTGCTGCTCTGCAGTAAGCGGTTTACCTCGGAGCCACGGATTCACACAGAAGACAACGCCAGTTTTGCTATATTTATTGCGGTCAGCCTTGATCAATCAGAAGGCTCCCCCGAGCTCAGAATGATAGTTTCATTACAATATTGATTTTAAATATAAGTCAGAGAAATATAATATGACATAGTTGAAATAGTTTACAACATTTATAGGTGACCTTTCATGTAAAGTTAACAACTACATTATTACACGTGACTGAAAAATGCGAATTAGTTATTTATAACACAATAAAGAGAAATGCAATGTTATTAAAGCAAATAAATGAGTAAATATAAAGATAAAACATACCTTTAGCACAAACCAGCTTCATTCACTTAAAACGGGAATATCAAAAACAATTATTAATGAAAACATACTAATAAAAAGCGATAACACTACAGCAGGGAAGGCAACGATGAATATCGTAAACATGGCGGCGAATGGCATCACGGGATAGCCACGAGAGTTCCGATCGGCAGATGGCGTTTCAACAACTTCGTCTGAAAATTACAGAATGACTGTAAAATTCAATTTTCGCACAAAAAAGAACTATTAACGGCATATTCTGCTGTTTTTTCCCCCGTTTTTTCTTACAGTGCGGGCTCGGGCCAAACTTTTAATTTTAACATCGGGCGGTCCAAGATAGTTTTTGTTCGGGATGGGCTAGGGTCGGACCTGTAAATTCTAGCCCATGCAGACCTCTACGCTTTAATTAAATGAAAAAAAATCAAATTCGACAAATAATGTTTCGAGTTATAACGATTTTAAATTACCCCACTTAAAAAATAATAATCAATTTATTTTTTTTATAAAACTTTATGAGAAATTTCAGGATGTGACTTTGTTTGCAAATTATATGGTTAATCATCACAAAAAATAAAAATAATAAAAATTCTAACTCAATAAATATATTTTTTGCATATTTCCTGGAACTCTTAAAGTTACATTGATTCTTGGATTACACGCATTTCAATTTGTGTCTAATCCCTTAAAACCTGACGAATTATTTAATCGGGCATAACTCTGTGAGTTTTATAGATATGAAGATGGAATTTTTTGTGTTTTGTTCAGGAATGGATAAGGAAAATTTACCTAATTGGAAATTTTACCGTACGGGAGCCGAATAAAAATTTAATTTTTGTATTTTCTCAAATAGAGCCCTCTTGGAAGTTCAACTTATCTCATCAAATTTTGCACCTTTTTTTAATGAAACTTTGCAATTGGAAGTATGTGCCTACGGGCAATATTTAAGGAGATAGCCTATTGTTTCGATATTTATGAATCACACTGTGTAAAAGCATTTTAAGACAACATAGAATTCATCATACACAAACACAGAAACAAAAACCAAAGTGAACTCATACATGTTTTGAAAATTACCTCAAGTAATAAAATAATAATAATAACAGTAATAATAATAATAATAATAATCGAGATAAGAAATAGAAAAAGAATGAAACACTGAAAAATAGTGACATATTTGTGGAATCTAAGCAGAATCACTATGCCCAAATTTCCTTAGATACGTTGAAAATGCAAAATTTGGATATATATGTATGCGAAATTAAAACATTGCAAAGAAGGTCAATTAAAAGGTCATTTACCTAAAGTGAACAAATTTTTCGAAGAAGCAAAAAGTATAGTTGAATCATATTTTCCATTAACAATACTGTCATGATTAAGATAAATAAATTAACTATATACAAATTCAAAAATGGATCTGGGATTAAGGATACTTTTCTTTATTTTGAAAATTTAATTTATTCCCAGAAGATTATGAATGCTAACAATAGAACATTTGCAAAACTGTTAAATAGAGACTTAACGGAAGCGCTCTATAGAGCAATTCATGATACTTAAAATAACATTAAAATTAAAATTTTAGTTAATTTGAAGCAGAATGGTGAATACAGCTCATATTCAAAATATTAGAATAATTACTTTTTTTTACAAACTCAAAATATCGTTTGGCAAATTTAATGTTTTTTTATGCAAATATGCAAACGATATTTTTATTAAGAACTTATTGTTGATTAAGCTTATTTATTATCTTAAAATTAATATCATTTTTGAAAAAATTAATTGAAAAAAAAATTATTTTGGAAAGTCAAAATATTAGAATGTTTATTCAAGTGGTTCAAAATATTAGAATATTTCACATTAATTCTCCTTTAATTATCACCAATTCATAACTGGTAGCATCATGGATTAAATTAAGATGATTTTATTTAAAATCAATATTATCTTTGCAGTTTGTTTGCTTTTTCGTCTTAAAATGGGTCGTGTGAGTGATATTCCTGAATCTATTAAACTTAGGATAGCTGATCTGTGTTGGCACGGTAAAAAACAATGTTATATAGCGAATTTTTTACACTGTTCGCAATCAAGCGTTAATAAAATACTAACACAATATTTAAAAAATAGAAAATTTCAAAATAATCGCCGAAATGGCGGCCGAAAACTAAAAACATCTGCTAGAGATGACAGGAAACTGAAGCGTATAGTTAAGAAAAACCGTTTTAAAAGTGTGCGATTCTTGCACCGAAAATGGAAAGAAGAAGGAGTTGAAGTTTCTACATCGAGAACATTAAGACGACTCCATAAATTTTAAGTTTGAATCTCGTGTACCGAAAACAAAACCTCTCATGTCTGCAAAACAAAAGCGTATAAGATTGAATTGGTGGAAACGAAGACGTTTATGGAGCGAAGAAGATTGGAAAAACATATTAGTTAGTGTTGAAATTATGTTGTATAGATACTAAACCTACTTTCATCACTAAATAATATTTTTTTTCAATCTTCTTCGCTCCATAAACGTCTTGATTTACACCAATTGAATCTTATACGTTTTTGTTTTAGAGTCATGAGAGATTTTGTTTTCGATACACGAGATTCAAACTTAAATTTATGTAGACGTCTTAATGTTCTCGATGTAGAAACTTCAGCTCCTTCTTCATTCCATTTTCGATGCAAGAATTCCACAGTTTTAAAACGGTTTTTCTTAACTATACGCTTCAGTTTCCTGTCATCTCTAGCAGATGCGTTTGGTTTTCAGCCGCCATTTCGGCGATTATTCTGAAATTTTCCATTTTTCGAATATTGTGTTAGTATTTTACTAACTCTTGATTGCGAACAATGTAAATAATTCTCTATATAACATTGATTTTTACCGCGCCGATACAAATCAACCATACGAAGTTTAATAGATCCAGGAATATCACCCACACGACACATTTTAAGAAGAAAAAACAAAGAAACTGCAAAAAGAATATTGATTTTAAATAAAATCATCTTAATTTAATCCATGATGCCGCCAGTTATGAATTGGTGATAATTAAAGGAGAATTAATGCGAAATATTCTAATATTTTGAACCACTTGCATAAATATTCTAATATTTTTTACTTTTCAAAATATTTTCTTTTCAATTAATCTTTTCAGAAATGATATTAATTTTAAGATAATAAATAATAGAGCGGGCGGCGGCGACACGAATGACTACGTCATCGAGTTACGGGATGAAATCATGATGCAGGACAAGATTTTTAGGAGTAGATAAAGGAATGACTGGTCTGCCTCGACATTTCTTGGTACGATAGGCGCAGCAGCGGGCGCCAACTCGTGTACAAATGAAAACCCTATAAACATAGCAATTTACATTACATTGGCATATATACTACTTCATATCGACTTTCAAGATGAATTAAGGGTTTAGGAAAAGCTTATTAAGAGTACGTGAGGAAAAGACTGATTTGGCATAACTTGGTACAAAGCGCGAAGAACGGGGCGCCAATTCGTTATTTTCACAGTATTATTACGTCATTGAGTTACGGCTTGAAATTTTGTCAAATGAAACATACCGATTATTACAATACGAATATTTCAGTCTGCCTCGTCATATCTTGGTAGGAGAGGAGCAGAGCGGGGCGCCAATTGTCAATTTTGGCGGTATAATCACCTCATCGAGCTACGACTTTAAAATTTTGCACATTAAAGGAACATATCAGTACAATGAGGATATTTCAGTCTGCCTCGTCATATCTTGGTACGAGACGAGCAGAGCGGGGCGCCATTTTTTTTATTTTTGCGGTATAATCACGTCATCGAGTTACGGGATGAAATCATGATGAAGGACAAGATTTTTAGGCGTACATTAAGGAATGACCGGTCTGTCTCGACATTTCATGGTACGATAGGGGCAGCAGCGGGCGCCAACTCGTCATTTTGGCGTCACTATCACGTCATCGAGTTACGGGATGAAACCGGTGCCAAATTAAAGGTGAAAAATAGTCTTTTAAGAATATTTTGGTCTGCCTGCGCATATCCTGGTAGAAACCCCCGGCAGACTAAAATCTATAACAAAAAAATACGTCATAATGTTCAAATGAAAACCCTATAAACACAGTATTTTACATTAAACATTAAACATTCCGATTAGTACGATACGAATATTTCAGTCTGCCTCGTCATATCTTGGTGGGAGATGATCAAAGCGGGGCGCCAATTTTTAATTTTGGCGGTATAATCATATCATCGAGCTACGACTTTAAATTTTTGCACATTAAAGGAACATATCAGTACAATGAGGATATTTCAGTCTGCCTCGTCATATCTTGGTACGAGACGAGCAGAGTGGGGCGCCAATTTTTAATTTTGGCGGTATAATCACGTCATCGAGTTACGGGATGAAATCATGATGCAGGACAAGATTTTTAGGAGTAGATAAAGGAATGACTGGTCTGCCTCGACATTTCTTGGTACGATAGGCGCAGCAGCATTACATATATATGAAAAAATCATGATAAATACTAAGAAAATATAACAGAAGTTATTTTAAGAAATCCACTTATTTTTTTTACTCTGTAGTTTTACGCTTTTGCCAAAAAAAAAGCAGCATAATTATTATTTCGTTTACAGAAGAAAACAAATCGAAAAGGGATTATTACAAATAAGTGGAAAAAAAATTCTTAAACATTTTAAATTTATTTTTAAATATAATGAAAATACTTATTTTATTATAAACCAAATTAAATTTTAATGCTATTTATTTTAATGACATTCCTTAGCTATAAATAATGAGGGTTTAACTAAATTGGACAGGGAAAAGAATAGATATTTCTTTTTGCGATCAAAACGAAAATTTCGCTGGTGATTATAATAATTTTAAGGTTCAATAAATAGTCGTAAATGTCATAGGTTATTTTAAATAATTATTATTTAAAGTAAAATTAAAAACTAAAAAAGAATGAAAAGATGATTTATGAAGAGAAATGCAAGCAAAAAATGTCGTTAATAGATACTTCGATTTGATGAAAGT
This sequence comes from Maratus speciosus, assembly GCA_963932465.1. NCBI lineage: Eukaryota > Metazoa > Arthropoda > Arachnida > Araneae > Salticidae > Maratus > Maratus speciosus. The sequence goes on along the minus strand of OZ010788.1, from coordinate 387,458,098 downwards.
ATTGTTTTTTAATGTAAAATCAGTGCTATTAGAAAATGGATCTAAAAAAAGCTTTTTTAAAAGCTAGAAAATAATTTTTTTTTTCATAACTACTTTTAGAAAAAAACATTTATTTAATATTCCACGAGAAACTTATAAGCGTCTATTTAACGTTGTCTTCTAAGATATTAAATTTAGAGATAAGCTTCCCATTACAAAAATGTTTTACATAAGGTAAATAAATATTCATGTCCAAACAAATATAGGAACTTGAATCGCTTATTGTAAGGCGCGCCACACACCGGAGAGACATGCGACAATAATCGTGAGACATGAGGCAAATTCTGCTGTTCAAACCGGTTTTTTCTTTGTTAACAGGGTGAAATTGTCGCATGCCTCACGCTTTTCTGCCGCATGTCTCCCTGGTGTGTGGCGCGACTAACAAACAGAAAATCTAGTTCTTTACTTATCCCTTCGATTCCGACAGATAATTATAACAAAAGTATAGCTGTATACTAATATGTAAAATCCGAGTAGAACGTATGTAGACCAAGCCTATACTCGGTTAAAATTAGAGATTTTTTCAACTCGATAGAACAATAAATTCTCCAATATTGCCAAATATGGCGAAACTCCCTTATTTGTGTGAAGTATGTGTTTTGGCATTGATAAGTTTGAAAGTTAATTTCCCGCCAAATTTCGCCAATGTCACCAATATTTTGCCAAATATCGCCAAATATCAACAATTATTAAAAACTTTGTGACTTATGTGACTTATGTGACTATGTGACTTATGACAACTGTTCAACAACTTAATGTTTCAACCTTCATTCCCAGTAGTCACCCCAAAATGACTCACTAATCAAAATTTCTTGAATATGTGACCAAGCCCGATGTAGTTCTCGTACCCTAAAACGGTAGGATACAAACTTTAGTCAAAATTTTCAGATACAATTTGCATATTTATGTACATAGACACACACATAGACACAAGATTTACTCGTGTTATAATATGTCATTAAACGAAACAAGTTCTGTCGGTTACGAAAGCTAAATTTTTATTTTGTTTTAAACTTAAATTATTAATTTGTATGTGTTTATTCTTAGTTTGAGGTTTTTTGTTTTTTGTTTTTTACTGCTATTATCTTTTGAATGACGGTATCAGCAAAAAAATGTTTCAGTTTAATGTTACTCGGTGATTGTTATTGATTTGTCAACTGTATGTTATTAACTAGTGTGTAAAATTCTTTAACAGAGTCTTCTCATTGCGAGAGAAAAAAGAGCATTTTTCTAGAGCCCCCAAAGCCATAACTCAAGTGCAAATTGTGTCCATAAATATCTTACAGGGGTCCCAAACTTAATCTTTGCGACGGGGTCCCTTGTAAGATTAGTCGTTCTTAAATTTATAATTTTGTTCCATTTCGTAAATTTAAAATAATACGTAAAGCAACCAGATTGAAAGGAAGTGTTTAATAAGATTTCGAATGCTAAAAATATAATAATAATTTTCTCTGTTTAAGGAATTTTAGGTGATTATAGTATAAAAAATCATTGGGATAGAAAGCTTTAATTTTTTTAATAATATAACTTTTCTTTTAAATTGCATATGTTTTAATAATGAAGCATATCAATATTTCGTGATACAGGCTTGTTCAAGATTGTTTTTGAATTATTGGCCAAAATGTGAACAGCGCAGTTGCTGAAGCGTGTGCTCCGTGCATCTACACAATTTTGTTTTAACGTTCCAATTTTAATGTATATTTCATGGAAAACATTCGATTAAGCAGATTTTATGCAAAACGTAGTGTATATATTAAATCATAGCATCCAAACAGTATCTAATAGCCAAAACTTTATTTATGAGACCTTTTTAAACCGCATGTACACTGCTCAAATCAATTAAAGGATATTGTAAGTCTTATATAAAATAATAATAAAATTTATATAATAAATATAAGTATTATTAAAAAATTATTAAAATTATTATTAATATAATTAATTAAGTTATATTATTAAATTATTATTATAAATATATTGTATAAGTAAAATTCGTTTTACAGAAAATGGAAGAAGAGAGTCACAAATGCAAATTTTTCCCCATTTCAAACTTCGTAGTATGCAAATTTTGATTTTGCCATCAAAAGCTACGATTTAGAGGCAGCGAATGAAATTTGGCTTTCAACTTACTGGAAGACAAAGCGGAAAATAATGATCGACATTCAGTAAGTGCTTTGTTTCGATGGGTGCGATGCCCCAACGAAGTCATTTAACCGAACCAAAAGGTTGGAGAGATCTCGGTCAGTTATAGGGGGGGGGGATCCAAACACAAACAGAAGTAGCAAAAGTCACTGGAGTTTCACAAAGTGTGATTTCCAGGATCTAGAACCGTTTTCTGGAGACTGGAAACGCAGGCCGAAGACCAGGGCAAAGTCTTAAATGTGCACTAACGCCCAAAGAAGATCGATATTTAATGCTAACGGCTCGAAGACACCATAATGTGATAGATACTCTCCTTCTACCACACTTTCGATCGGATAGTGGCATCACAATTCAAACTGTCCGAAAACGGCTCCACAATGTAGGTGTGTATGCTCGCAGACCAATGGTATGTGTTACGTTAACAGCAAAGCACCGGTGCGCTCGCAGGAAGTGGGCAACAGAGCAAGTAAATGGCACAATATTCTTTTCTCTAACGAGTCCCTTTTCCTCTACATCCTGATATTGGCGTATTTTCATCTGAACAGAACTATGCATTAGAAACAATCCTGCGTTCGTCCAAGGAAATGTCAGATTTGACGTTCGGGGACTAATGGTCTATGCTGACATCTCCATTGGTGGGCGCACCGACCTCCATATCATTCGAAATAGAGCTCTGACCGATCAGAAATATAGGGATGAGAGTCTTATACCTATTGTAGTGCCTTACGCTGCAGCAGTTGGAGTTGAGTTCATGTTAATGGACGGCAATTCAGGCCACATCGTGCTCACTTGGTGGATGATTTCTTTTTCGAGGAAGTAATGATACGAATGGAATGGCCAATGTGTTCTGTGGACACAATAAAGCATGTTTGGAACCATTCCAGCCAGACGATTTGCTGGCCGCCTACCACCCTACCCCCCAAAACTCTCCACGAACTGAAAAGAGCTATTCTGAAAGGGGTGGGACAGAATACCCTAGCTCCTCATTAATATAGCATCATTGACTCCATGCCTCAAATCTGTTCAACTTTGCTGGCCATCCGGGGAAACTATATCCACCTACTGAAAACGATTTCCTTGAAGGAAGCACCTTTTTTATTCGTTTATTCCTTTTCTAACCAAAGGCTCAATACAATCGATTTTTTCTGCCAAATATGTGTAATTTTTTTCTCATATAGCCTACCACCAAATCCACCTACTAAAAAAGATTTTCTTTGTAGGAAACACCTTTTTTATTCTTTTTTTTCCTTTTCTACTCACATTCTCAATACAATGAATTTTTCTGCCAAATATATGTATTCTTTTTTTATATAGCCTAACACGTCTGTCGATCATGTATCAGTCATCTAAACAATTCCCCAGCCGCAAGATCCACTCACAACCTCAATATCGTTTATTTGTTTTGAGTAGTGTATATTTCGCCTTAAAAAGCGACCGACAGATACGTTGAGGTGGAAATTCCGGATAAATTTCGTTAATTGTGGTTAGTTATAGGCTTTTAAGGCTTCCCTTAACGGTCTACATCTGAATGCTCCTTTCCGTAAAACTTTGCAATATTTTTGAAAAGGTTTCGTAAGCTTCAGCAAAAAAAAAAAAAAAAAAAAAAAAAAAAAAAAAAAAATCTAGAAAACAAAAATGAAATATTATGCCAGTGAGCTTAAATGACCGTTACGACACCATTCACAGGCATCTTAACCGGTCACACACATTTCTTCTGTGTCCATCATGAATAGCTATGAATTGACGGTAACAACATAATATCTTCCTTTATATTCAGTTCTTTAAGAATAATTTTTTTGTACCTTCAGATTTGCAGTTAAATTTCTACTGTATCATTTGGTAGCTAGAGTGATTTTCAACAATTAACAGTTTTTGGCAGAAAACACTTCCTGGGATTACAGCTGACAATAGTCTTCCAGTGTTCTTCATCCAGGCGAGAATTTCGACATCTGCAAAATTCTGTAAACCATCTGAAGAAATTAGCAGAAGATGGAACTACATTTTCATGTGCGAACGTAGATGTTGAAGGCCTTGTACTCGGTTTAGAGCCACTTTCAAATCATATAAACTAATAGCGTGATAATGCTCTGACGTCAACTCCAATTTCCTTTTATTCAAATTTTGTCCTATAATACAGAGCTGCTACAGGGTACTATTTTTATGTTTTATTCGCACCACAAATTTAAGAAAATAAATTTTGTAGTATATTCCTTGCAGAAGTTCTCAAAATATATGTGAAAAAATATTGTTTTAAAAAAAGTTGCGAGAGAGAATTAAAACATAGTCGCCTGTGACAGCCCTGTACAATAGCTCAAGTGCAATTATTTGTACAATTTATCATGGGCGTACAAAAAAATTTAAATTTGCACATTGCAATAATATTTTTTAGCGCACAGCATTATCTTCTGCTTCAAAACGTTTGGCGTTACTCGCCTATAAAACATTATTAAATAGAAGTGTGCATTTTAAATTTAGTGGATGCTTGTGTTAATTTCGGTTTATGCTTTTAACTGACTACAGAGAATCACACGGGTCTTACACCTAATTTAACAAGATTATAATAATAATAAAAAAGCAATTTAACAAGTTACAACGACTATTTCTAAAATGATTTTTTCGAAGACTAAAATTTAAGACATAAAAAATCGCACGGAGTTGATCATACATTACGTACGCCATGAATTAAACATTAATAGTGTTATTACACGTAAAAATTGCAAGCGACAATAATCACCTGCGACCCGTCAGATTTCTTAAAACTTACGTATTATCCACCTGAAACTTACGTATTATCCAAGTATTTCATTGGCTATTCGGGAAAAGGCTTTTCCATCCAAGGATTTCCAAGAAATCTGACGACCAATTTTAAAGGAAAGTTTCTTCTTAAACTTCTAAACATACCACAATATTACTTTTTACACCGTCGTATAGAGAAAAAATGTACTTTTAAATGCAATTTGTTTGAAAGCTGTATCTGAATTTGTTTCTGAGTTATTAATTTTTTTGTAGTTTTTATTACTTTTTTGTCATAGTGGCAACAGAAGTATCCATCTCTGTTGAAAGTAAAGGGAAATACAGATTACTGTATAGACCAATCAGAAAACGAATAAAATGCGGATTAAACAAATAAAAAGCTTCAGATATGCTTTTGATTTCCTACCCTGACGAGAACAATATCCATTTTCCCAAATGGTTAACAATATATTATTATCCTGGATTGTCAATAATTGGCAGCAAGTGTGTAGCAATATATAAATTAAAAGTAATTGAAAGGAATAAAGAAGCAAATTCATGCAATAAAGGACTATGATACATGAGAAAAGATAGTAAGAGAATGAAAAAAGAATGAAAGCATTTTTATTTCATTCTCTTACCATTATTGTGTACATTAAATATACAGGGTCGTCCACATAAAATTGGTCGGATAGGGAAAGCTCTTTGATGTAAAAAAAAAAAACAACAACATTTATTTGGACACCCTTCTATTATTACGTAATTGCTTAATGTTTTCAGATTATAATATTTTTATAGAGTATCAATAAATTTTCGCAAATTTCTTTCGTAAAAGGTACTCCTCCACCAGTTAGGTTTTATTTATTTTCATTTTTAGTATTCCAGCATCAGCTGAATTTTTGTTTGTATTGAAGCTATTTTATCTTATAAAAATAAATCAATTTTTGCACAAAAATAGATCTTTAAACTGCAATGTAACCTGGTTGAAGATATAGCATTTTATTTATTCGCACTTTGTTTCTTACGCGTAACATTTCTAATATTATAATTTGTGAAACCTATTAACCCCATGAAGGTCGTCTTTATATTATATATACCACTTAATTTTAATTCCTAAATGTCTCATTGGCACCAGAAATTTAAAACTAAATTTTCTTTATTCAGTGTATGCAAAGATAAGCTTTTACTTATTTTCGTATAATGTTTATTGTAAATCCTAATGACAGTCAATCATTTTAACATTTTTGCATCAGCATTTCTTTGCCCCTGAAATGGTTAAAATAAAAAATATATTTTGCGCTATGTACATTAAATGTATCAGTCATATAAAACCCAATCGTAATAAATATTCATAACTGAATGTTAAATTATAATATGAATTTATTGAAGATTATGTTTGAGGCACTGAATTTTAATATAAAGCAGGTCATTATGAAGAATTTATTTAATGTCGCTGAAAATGTTAAAATGGTGATTCCAGAAATTAATATTTATTATTCGCTATTATAATCTCAATCTGGTATACACCTATTACCGAAATATTGCCTTCAAATAATTCCCAATAGTAATTTTAGATTAAGAAAACAATTATAGAAAATAGTCTCCCATGTGCAGTTTTAATAGACATAAATATCTTTATATAATCCTGTGATATTATTGCAAATTATAAACAACGTATGAAGAAATTAGTCATTAAACGATAAAGCGGAGCAATAAAATATGCGGCTATTTATGAATCCGTGCTATTAAATAAATTATAAAGACAAGTATAGGTTTATATTTCAAACTATATCAAATTAAATAATATAAGAAATCCCGCATCATAGTCAATGTCATTGCAGAAATAATTATAAATATTATGCATTACCATATCATAATTATCCACGGGGAAAATTAATTTATTTTAAGAGAGTATCTTACGCAAGAAGCGAATAAATTTAAAAACTAAATGGACAGATTTATAGCACGCAAAAATAATGGTGTTTTAATTAAGTTGAAAATGTTATTAATATTGAGGGAAAGGAGCATCAAGGAGAAATAAGGATTACAATTAGCCTAGAGGCAGTTAGAAACTGAACTAATATGTCTTAATCCATTTTTCAGACCATTATTACACCAATATAACAATCCAATTATTTTAGAAATTTCAACATATTTTAATAAAATATAGATACATAGGGATATGTTTTATTAGCTTTACTTTAAAAAATAATTTATTCGTATTTTCTCATAAAACTGGCAGGTTAATTGAAAGTTTCACCGTTAGTTATAGTTCTGGCTTTAATACGCGGTAACATGTTCACGTAATATACTGTCTGTAAGCCTTCAGAAATAATGTGGAAGCCTCATTGTTAAGATTAATTTTAATAATATAAAAGAAATTCCTAAATATAAATCCTCGCAAAACTGGAAAATTTGTATGTGTGTTGTGCCAGTTCTGTCATTCTAGTACAATGACATTTCCACATATATTGCACCATTTTTTATCCATTTATTAGATTCATCATTGTGGTGAGATAAATTTGCCAAATATTGCAGCGTTGATATCTTTTGTTTAACTTTTAGATTAAGCAGGAGAAGCAGGAAATTAGCGCTTCAAATCTTACGCTCAAAAATTATTAAAGAGATACTGCAAAAAAAGGCGCTGTAGTCTGAAAAAAAGAATCAGAGCAACCTATGAAAATGACGAGTTCAATAACTATAAAGCAAAAGTATTTTCAATAGGAGTCTGAATTTCACTAATCGATAAAGCCTAATTTGAAAGTCAAACTCTAATTACATTTGAAAAAGAATGAGCATAATACCACATCTGCGATTAAAGCCTTCTATTGGCAAAAGTACTTATACAGTTCTCATAATGCTGCTTCTGCGGCTGAAGTATTCTAGTGGCAGAAGTACTTACAAAGATCTTTTTGTGCCATTTTCTAAATATTTTTTGAGCGCACGATCTAACGTGCTCGCTGTCCCAATTCTATGTAAATGAAGCAACCGTCTACACTGGATTTTTTAAATATAAAAAACTTGTACTATATTCTTATGATTCATACAATATCTAAGCAGCGGGTGATGCACTGGAAAACTAAGTATGTCTTTAGGATTCTTAACAATTTGTAACAGATTGCTTTCCCGAAAGAAAACAAATTCGTAAAATAATGTACAGTGCAGTTTTACTCTATGATATAGATCAAAATTCGCGGTAATTATATTATTCTGAAGAGCTTTATTAAACCTCCTTTTTTTAAGTTTTCGTTACTTATGTTTTGATCAAGCAGAAAATCTATAAAACTGCGAAAAGTACAAATAAAATTTCTACAATTTTTATTTTATAATGTAAACAAGTCAGTTAAGCAATTCTCTTATTTGCCTTTGAACAAAAAACTTTATTATATTTTGAAAAGAGCAACGGAAACAAATGATTTTTATCGATCACTCTTTTGCGAGTATGCACGCTACTTATCAAAGAAGAATTGAAAGCACATACATCATCACAAATTGTCAGCATTAAGAATAGAATCACATAAATCCAGTAAGCGTCAACTGTTACATAACAAAATTTTTCTCTGTCATTTCTTTTTCTCATCACAGAAAATCCTGGTAATGATTGCAAAAGTATTCAATATATTGAATAATAAACAGAAACACACAAAATGCTGATAAACAAAAAACTATTTAGATAATAGCTGTAATTAAATATTTTAATTTATATAATTTATAGCTGATCATTGGTAAATATTACCATATCTAAGTATACGTTTGGTGCAGAAAGCATAAAGGTTCCCTTTTACTATTCTGCATTTTATAAAAGCAACTATCAACTACAACATGTTTCTAAAAATCCAATCATAAATGATGCACTAATACCATTTAAGGTATTATATTATACTCTGTCTTCCTGAAGGCAAAGCATACATTTCAAAAAATATTAAGGATTAATATGAAATATACAAATTTGTAATAAAAAAAAAAACTTCGCATATAACAGTGATCGTTAAATCATGCAGCTAATAAATTAATATTTGTTTAGAGTTGAATCATCTTTTTGAAATATTTTAACGTGAAAATAATAGAAAAGAACAGCTGAATATCGCCCAATCCACCGCTGCTGGTGTAACACCCATGCATCAAAATTATTGCTGTGTGAGAAGGATTTAAAGACGTAACTTTTACTTTAAAATGTTGCTTTACGAAGGAAGCTTTTATCTGTCTGAACACAATGCAGTGTGTTCAGACAGAAATAATATTATTAAAAATATATATATATAAAATATATATAATATATATAAAAATAATATTATTTTTCTCTATAAAAATAATTGGTTTTTAAACGTTGCGAGCGTGGCATAAAAACAACATACAATTTCGTTTTTTTAACGTATCATTAGAAATAACTGCGAATTCATGAATTGGTAAAAAAAAAATTAATACATTTGTAGTTAAACTGTACCATGCAACATATTGTTTTAAACAACAATTTCATTGTCGCATGATTTTGTTACAATTTTTAAACATTAAATTCTGCGTTATGCTTGTGACAGTTTTGTTGTGGACATGGCATCTATGATACATATATGTAAAATAATAGTTTAAAAAAACCTCTTTTCTTAAGGATTTCACTTTTTAAATTGTCTAAATTATTACAAAACAAATTATTACATTATTTATAACAAACATTATGAGTAATATAACTAATACTTATTTAGCAATCTAATTATAAAAACGTATATTACATAATTCTAACATTAATTACACAAATTATAAAAATATAATAACAAATTTGGCAATCATATAATAGTATTTAAACTTTTTATGTCATTCACATTTGATGAAATTACGATGATAAGGCTAATTGTCGTGAGCATTTATCTCAGATATTTTATGAGTTATAACGTTCTGCAATAATAACAGAACTTTATGGACACCCTATAACAGGGTTGGCGAACCAATGGTACGCGTGCCACAGTTGGCACTTAATACAATTTCTCTGGCACGCGAAGTAAAAAAATATAATTATTATACAGATTAACGCATTCTTTTTTTTTCAATTATAATGAAAAATATTTTATTGCACACGGACAGACTGTAACAAATAATGCAATTTTTGCATGATTAACACATATAATGAATTTTCTTTTCCTGTTATGTTATGCAGGGTTTTAAACATGTATTTTACCTTTCTATAAGGTATTTTACCTTTCTTTAAGGCTTCTTATAAGGAATTTATAAAATTGCATTTTTCAGACAAATTCTTTTAGATAGTCGCTGCAACAAGATGGCAAATGGATCCAGTTTTTATGCATATTTATAAAACTATCAAAATATGAATCAGTGATAAAGAAATCTCCATCGAGCAGCAACAAAAATCTCATTAATAAATTATTAATACATTGTTTATTGCAACGTGGATAATTATAACTAGATGTTGCATTAATAAACGTAAAAAATCACTAAAATAGATTTTTTTATTTTTTTTTCCTTGTTACAATACTAACTATACATAAATAAATCATATTTACGAATTAAAATAATTAGTTTAATTGCTTATTCCAAAATACATAGAAATCGCATTTTAATTTTTTATTATTAATTATTAATGCATGAAAGCAGCTGATTTTTTAACTGGTGTTTTGTATAAACTTCGCACATTGCAACATTATTTTGTCAAAGTTTAGCACGTTACATTGTTTATAGATATTGTTTGGGAGATTTTGGCACTCGCACGTAAAAATTTCCCCGATCCTGCCCTATAACATTATCTTAGCATCTTAATGTAATCCACTAGGGAAGCAAACTGAAATTTAGGTACAGTATAACATTTAACGAAACACGAAACACGAATGTTTATCTCAATTATTTCCTGAATTACAACTTTTTTATTGGTAAATGGGTTTTGTAGTTCATCTGCAAGTCACACGTGCAACACAAGTAACAGCGTTGTAAATATTTATAACTTGTTTTTTTGTGTGTGTTTATTTTTGGAGAGTAGGGGAGGGAGGATTGTGGAAGTGAATATTTCTTTCTAAACTATTTTTAAATCATAATTGTGGAGCAAACATGCAAACCATGCTTTCTCCTTTAGATACAAATTTTCAAAAAACACAAAAAACTGATAAATAAGAAAATAACTTTTATTTAATTCTCATTTTTATTGTGCATTTTTATTACCGTTTATTAGAAAGAATTGCAAGCATACCTAAGATATTAAGCATAAAACAAATTAATAAAATGCATTTAATATTTGGAGAAATCACGTTTTGACCGAATTCAGAGGAGGAAACATGTTTTGATTGTTTGACAAGTGGATAAAACGCTTTTTGAATGAAATAAGTTCTAACTCACAAACAATACAATAGCATTATTTTATTTGAATAAATACCGAATTTCAGTCGATTATTGTTAAATTAAAATGACAGATTATGGTACCTGGTAGTATTCATTAAATATTTACTAAATAAATACTCGTTTGCCAGAAATCCACTTCAAATTTTAAAACCAATATCTTCATCTAGACAGTTATACACAGCCCCCTCTTCTTTATTGCAAGCTTATCAATCATGGATAATGTGGTTGTATTATTTGAATATATCATCAGGTTGATTTTTCCACTGTTCAATATACATTACCTTCAAAAGTTTTTTAACATCTTTGTTCTTTTCAACTGGTATGGCGTGGCTAAGAGGAAGATATTCTAAAACAACCCTTTGAACAAGGCAACAGTAACTCCCTTTTTAAGAAGATTTACATCATATTCTTCATTTAGATCTTGAAATCTATAATTCTGGAAGCCTTTAACTTTAACAGTTCTCTTATTTTTTTCTAAAACAATCCGTTTCAATTGTGATATGTATGGTAGGTTTCGAAAGTACACATTAAGTGACAACTGTGATTGGCAGACTGGAGAAATCACTGCTTGATTGAATGCAGGCTTTGGAGGAAACACTCTTTGATTGAAACGTCAAGTTTTAAAATTGATTTATAATCGGAGAAAAAATTTTTTTAGTAAAAAATACCGTTTATTTCTGTGCAATTTAACACAGAGTTCATAAAAATAACAATAACTCATTTTTTATTTTTTTGTGAGAAAACACGGTTTGAATGTTTGCTCCACAATTATAATCTAAAATCGTTCAGCCACTGTCCGGAGAGAGAAATCACTGTCACATTATGTTGAGACTTTGGCAAAAATTAATAGAAATTAAAAATCCTTATATTTTCTTATAATATATAGTAAAATTATCTCTATTAAATCTATTATCTAATTCTAATTAAATCTCTAAGTTTAATTTTCATTAGTAATAGCAACAGCTTATTTATGCAAAAGAGGAATTTCATAAGATTGAATCTGCAGCTGTACTAAAACCAGAAATTTACTAGAATTGCGACGAATGTTTTGTCATCAACAGGTCAGAAAGTCAAGTTGCAGTCAAGTTAAAATGTGAATTTTAATATACACATTTCACTTATGTTTGTGCAAAATATTTAAATTTTCACTGTTATAAATTAATGATAGTTAATTTTGATTCTTTTGGATGAATGTAAAATTTTCCATCAGATGTCCACTTTTCCGGAGATTTGGCGATATGCGAAATTGATGATTGAGATAAAAATAAGGTAGTGTTGGAAATAAAAAGTAACAAAATGAAGCATCTAACCGATTTTATATATTCCCTGTTTATAATCCTTGTAATGCTATATTACAAAATTTAGTTCTACTGAATACTGGTCTGGAGTACAATGTTATTAGTAGACAATGCTCAGATAAATCTGGGTCCTACTTCAACTGAAATTAACATACATTCGGAATTCTGAAAATTTATATATTATCTTACTTAAGTGCAATTACTTATAAATGTATATCATAAATACTGACAAAAGCATTTTTTAAGGAATATATTTGGAGAGAAGGAAAAAAATCTTACATGAAGCACATTTAAACTAACTAGCGAAAAAACTGCACAAAGTGAAACATTTTTTAAAAATACATCAATAAATATGACTAGTGTAGTATCCCATTTATAAATATTGTCGATATTGTTACTAAATAAGCATAGTATTCAAATTTCCCAAATTTTATTATTCAAAATAATTGACAATAAATACCCAAATCAACATACTCAAATTTAAACTTCGGGTGAGATTTTATTTTATAAAATAAGTTATTAATTATTAATTGTTATTCTAAAATATAGCAAGAAAGTTAAATTATTAAGTTTTAATTAAGTTTGATTATGACACAGACATAAATTTTATATACAGTGTGTCCACGTATAATGTGACCGACCTTTATTTTCGCAACCGTTGGTCATAGATGCATACTTCCAATTACAAAAATGTTTTAAATAAGCTAAAGAATTGATTTTAAAGCAATTTGGGTCAAGAAAAGCATTTATTAAAAAATTACGAAATTTAAATTTTTATACGGTCCCCCGGTTCTATAAGTGATATTTAGTAAAAATTTACTGTGACACTAACAAGTAAGACAGAAAAAGTCCCATTATCTAACATTAAAATTAACCGATTTAAGAAACTTTGAAATGCATGACTTATACCACATTTCTGCATATCAAAACACATGATTTCGACCATGCTTTCAGGGGTCGTATATAAAGTACTTAAACTTATTTCAAGGTATCTCCGGTTTTAAAGCAATCGTACAACTATTACGATTGAGTTAACTTTATTAGTGTTAAATTTCAGATTAGTTAAAATAATTATATTTTAGCATATGTTCTATTTTGTAAGGATTTGAGGCTATGATTTTTTTAAGCAAAAATTATGTTATTTTCATAACGTTTTATTTAACTTGCAACGGTCGTCTTTCCAGTTTAAAATTTGTACTCGAACTTTAACTGAATTTCAAATGTCCGATCGAAGTTAAAATTTTACGTACTAACTTAAATCCGATTACAATGTGATATTATTATGATTTTCGACGCTTATACTCTTATACATACTTACATTAGAGGATTATTAGATGAGAGATTATTTTTTTGTATTACACAAAAAAATTTCGGATAGATTACCGTTAACAAGTTTAAAAATTAGTTTTATATTACATAACAAAAACCTGCGATGTTTGTGTTTTTTAACTTTTATAATTACATTTTATGTATTTTTTAATGCTAAATAAAAAAAATTACCTTCATTTTTAACCATCATGTACGATTTTTCGCAAATCGTAAATTTCAAGGTTAAAAAATAGCGAAAAATCTGATGCTATAAAATAGATGTAAGACATTTTATTCAGTTTAATTTTATTTAATTCAATAATTTATTCAAATTTGTGGCTTATTCTGGGTTTCTTGCAGCTAAACAGCTCAGAGGTCCGTTGAGGTTGGGAGGGTAGGGGGTGATCAATTTTAACTCTGAACTTTTTAACTTTGAAATTTGCGATTTGAGAAAAATCCCGACTTGATGGTTTAAAATGAAGGTCATTTTCGGATTCAACGCTAAGAAATACATGTGAATCAACTTTCAAAAGCTAAAAAACATGGCACAACCAAAAATTTTAAAGACGGTGTAGTCTAACAGCATATTAAAATATGTATCATTTTTGTAAATAATTGAAGCTGTTGTTTTTCATCTTTTTATTTAACAAAAATTCTGTTATTTTTATCCTCTTATATGTTCAGTAGAGATTGTATATTTTGCAGTAATGTGTCTCAATGATTAAAGATTTCAAATTTAAATTGAATGCTAATTTTATTATCAACCATTTCTTTAATATATCTGACGAAATTATATCTCTAATAAATTTGTGAATGACCCCTAATTTGCAGCAAAAATATGCTCCAACTTTAAACAGCTATCACTCGGTCAATTTTAATCGTGGAATAACGGGACTTTTTTGCCTTACTCGTCAGTGTAACAGGAAAATTTTATTAAATATAATTTATAGGACCGTGGGACCGTATAAAAATTTAGATTCTGTAATTCTTCGCTAAATTGCTTTTTCGATTCAAACTTTTTTTATCTTAACTCTGCACCTAATTTTGACCATTTTTGTAATTAAAAGTATGCATCTAGGGCCAACGGTTGCGAAAATAAAGGTCGGTCATGTTATACGTGGACACACTGTATGTTAGCATCATACAAGAATAAAAATATTTGCTAATAATATCCTCGATAAAATTATTCGTAAATACCTTTCTCAAGAATAACTCATTTTAAAAAAAATGTACAGTGGGAAAAACTCCTTAGAAATGTATTTATGGTAAAAAAAAAAAAATCCAATAAATAAATATGTTTCAAAAACTTACTATAATGAAGGAAATAAAAAGAAAACATGTTAATTTGAAAAAACAGTAAAATGATACATTATCAGAGTATAACTTAATAAATCCCACACAATACAAGTAATGTTAAGCGTACAGAATAGAAATATTTTTAAAACGTGCTTCAACGCATTGTTTAGAGTATGAGAGATGGCATCGAAATTTTGCGGTGTATACAGTTTTTTACTTTTATAGTTAGATTTTAATGTTCTAATAAGTAAATTTTCTATTTACATTAATGGTAAAATGATACAATACAAATATTGCAGTAACAGTCTACTCTTACAACATGGGAAATAATAAGAATTAAACTTCTGCGTTGACAAACGAAAGGAATACGGAATTAAGGTTGTTCTCAAGTTGACTGTTCAACAAGTGGAAATCTTTGTAACACAATGACGTACTCATTTTTGAATGTAAATGTATACAATTAGCAAGCCTGACTATGGAAGCAATTTGGAATCGAAATGAGTTTTCCATTTTTTGATAAATAACGTACCCATTGAGTTATAAGCGTTTCTGATCACGTGACAAGACGTTTTTCCAGTTTCGCTGACTGGTTTTTCTGCTTCCGGAAATTTGGTTTAAAACGTCAACTTTGACAGTTTTTATGAAAGATCTTTTACATAAAATACGGAAAATGTCTTTTGATTACATAGTTTCTGATTACCAACACCTACCAGTTTTCCGAACAAAAGTGTACTAAAATTTATGTCATAAAGTTGTCCCTTTTTATTTGAGTACAGCCTTAAAGAAAAAATCCCAATGCACGTGAAGGTACACTTTTTTACAGCATTTAAAAAATCTCTTACCCTGTATCAGTAAATGTTCTTTCAAATGTTCTTTCCTAGATAAATCAGATGCTGAGATAACGGATAGAGAATGTAGGAGATAACAATAATTATACAATTCAAAATAATTTCATATATTTTTACCTTTCACAACATAAAGGATTAATGTTCAGCCAAGTTATACAAAATACCAATTTATACAATTAAGACAAGATCTATATTAGAACGTACTTTTCTTTTAAAACCAAAATTACTTGTAATATACGAACATATGCATCACTAATATTAAAAATAATTAAGTTGTTAACAAGCATGTAAACTAATTATCAACTTTATTGTAAGTTTAAATTTTAAACTGCAGTGCAAGTAATACTAAGAAGCAAAACAAAAAAAAGTTAAAACTGATTATTTAAAAAAAATCAAATACTTGAAATTTTCAAAGCCCACTTGGGAACGTAAGATGACTTTGACTGTAAAGAGAATTTTCCAAAATTTAATTTTTGAATTTTTTCCTTCTAAAGTATTACATAAAATGAAAAGATTTATTCTAACACTAGGAAGTATTTTGAATTTTTTGCACAGTGATGTGGTTTTGCATTTTGTATACATTATTTGATTCATGAACAATATTTATAAAAATATTGTTTACGCCTTCAGAACTACAGATTATATTACTTTATGTATTGCTTAAATTTTAATTTAGTGGAAATTTAGCTCAATAATTATGTGCAATTTAAAAATCTTTCGAAAGTATTAAATTAAGAAAATATCTGACAAATTGCCCTTTAAAGTGCAGAAAAAATTTACAAGCAAACTTTAAACGTTAATTAAAATTTAATCCTACGCCATCACATTTTTGATTGAATGTTTTTTATATAAAATAATTAATGTTTTATACTCCTAATAAATTATTGCAAAGGCTCGCAAAAAAAAAAAAAATTCTTCTCTTATGGTGATGTATATCTATATACGAAAATTCTTTGAAATATTATAAATTATAAAATTTATTAAATTAGAATGTTTATATTATACACTTTAAGTTAGGAAAAAAATCTTTTTTTAATTAAAAATACAAGCATCTTATGTTAAAGCAGGATTTAAGGTATTATTATGTGTAGTTAAAACAAATTCGTACGTTTTATGTAGTCTAGTAATGATACCAGAATAAAAAGAAAAATTAAATGTTAAGCAATACATGCCCGGAGTTTTGGGGGATTCATTCTTGAATACTTTAAATTAGGATTTCTATTATACGGTTACCTATGTTGATAATTATGGGAAAAGGTCACTGATAAAGAGTTTAATTTAATTTAAAAGGTCACTGACAACTAATTATCACTAATGTATTGCCAATTGTGTATTTTATTTCAATTTTATTTAAATTTATACTATGTAGTTTAATGAAAGATTATACTTACCTATACTAATAAAAGAAAAGAGTTTGTCTGTATGTGAATCAGCGAAGGTTAACGAAAATCTACCACACGTAGAGGTCTGAAAATTTGGATATGGATTCTCCAAGTCAAGTCGTAACCCACCTGATATTCAGATTTTTGATTTTTTGACATTTAGCTGAGATATTAATTGAAACCCACCAAAATGCATATTGTTTTCCAAATCGGCGTGAGCACATTCGGACATTTCCCTAGTCGGAAAACATAGAAAATAGAAAAGTGCGAAATCGGCTTTTTTACTGTTTCTATAAACGTAATTAGAAAGAAACGTTAAAAATAAGAAAAAAAAAACAGAAAACATAGCCTTAATGTTTGGTATATTTGTATGTTTAAAATGCCGTAATCCGTTCGAAAAAATATTAACGTTAACCCTTTCAAAAAAATTAATTACAAAACATCGAATTCATGCTCCCTCTATCCCTGTTTTCCGAAACTCGCATCCATCGAATTAACTGAATTGCGGAAAAAACAGATTAAAAAAAATTAAACACCGTACTTTGGTCTTTAAGTATTCGGTTTTAAAAAATGTATTAATATTAATCTTTGGGGGAAAAATGAGCTTGCGAACGTTGTTTCGTGATTTTCCTGAATTTTGCAATCTTTAAAAATCTGCGTCTGCGCTTCTGACCAAGATATGAAATAACAAAAAATACCCGATCATATCTATGTTTTCATTCCGAAATCTACAATCCATAGCAACAAATGCGAAAATTATTCCTTTGAAAGAAATTCGTTTGCAAATCTCACTTTTGCGAATTCCGTTTTTTCTGCGATATTTAAAATTGTGCATGGGCTTCGAAAAGAAATACGAAGAAACCAAAGTCACCCAAACACATCTATGTTCATTTTCATTTAAAACGGCTTCGTTTTTTTTTTTTTTTTTTTTTTTTTTTTTTTTTTTTTTTTTTTTTAACAATATTAAACTTTTGAAAAACCTTCATTTCCGTATGTCACTTTCGCGATTTCTGCAATCTTTAAAAATCTGCATACGCGCTTCTGATCCAAATACGAAAAAAAACTAATAAATCCAGACCACATTTGCATTCATTTTCATTTCAAAATTTTCAATCCGTATCAGAAAATATGAATACTAACACTTTGAAAACAATTCGTTCAGTGGCGATCAGACAGAATAATTATTTCTTCAGAAATTTCTAATTATTTCCTTAAATCCTACCAAACCAGCATGAAACTGATACCAAAATGTGAAATTCCCTGTTTCGACCAATTATAACTACAGTATAGAAAGCTGTAAGTGCTACGGAAAGTGCTGCTTTTACTAAATCTTAGATTAAATGTTAAAATGAAAATTAAAAAGAATTTACAATAAAAATTGACAACTTGTAGACAATCCCTTATCATTCAGCTAGTTTTTGCGAGCAACTAAAAATTAGCTCACTCTAACGCTGATATCTTTCTGAATTTTTACGATATTTGACTGGATTTTTTTAATAAGTTGCTCCATACAGTTGACTTTTAAATTATGCAAAACGATCCTTGTTATCGTTCGCGCATGCGCAGACAAAAATTTATATCATACAATTGCTCATATATCCTAATATATTTAATCATCAATACTAATATTATAAAGAGGTAAAAATTGTTTATTTGTAGAAGGTAATCTCAGGAACTACCGAACCCATTCCAAAAGTAATGGTATCAAAATGATGGTGTTAGTCCAATTTAGAACATAGGCTATATCTTATATCCGTGCCACTGGCCAGAAGGGGATGCAGGAGCAAAATACGTTCTAAAAATGCAATTTTTGTGTTATGGAAGGGCTTAGAATCATGAAATTTGGAATGGTAGTTACTTATAAGATATAAATGATATCTAAGAACATTTTCTAAACAATTCGAAATTTAAAAAGGGTGAAAATGCACAAAAAGCGTTCTAAAAAATGTTCAAAATAGTGGATTCTACACAATCTCAAGAAATACCAAACCGATTTAAAAAACAATGTTGTCAAAATCATGGGGACAACCCTTGCTCTAAGATAGGTTATATTTTATTTCGGTGCCACTACCCCCAAAGGGGATGCAGGAGCAAAAAACGTTCTAAATTTCAGTTTTTGCATTACTGAAGAGCCTAGAAATATGAAATTTGAAATATTAGTTACTTATTAGATATAAAGGATTTCTAAGAACAGTTCTTAAAAAATTCGAAATTTAAAAGGGGTGAAAATGCACGAAAAGCGTTCTAAAAAACGTTCTAACTGGGGGGTTTCTACACAATCTCAGGAATTACCAAACCGATTTAAAAAATAATGGTATCAAAAAGACGGTGACAACACTTGCTCATACATAGGCTGTGTTTTATGTCGGTGCCACTATCCAAAGGGGGTGCAGAAGTAAAAAAAATTCTAAATTACGATTTTTGCGTTACTGAAGGGCGTAGAAATATGAAATTTGAAATATTAGTTACTTATTAGATATAAAGGATTTCTAAGAACAGTTCTTAAAAAAATCGAAGTTTAAAAGGGGTGAAAATGCACAAAGAGCGTTCTAAAAAACGTCCTAAATGGTGGTTTCGACACAATCTCAGGAAATACCAAACCGATTTAAAAAATAATGGTGTCAAAATGATGGTGTCAACCCTTGCTCCAAGACAGGCTATATTTCATGTCGGTGCCACTACCCTAAAGGAGGTGCAGGAGCAAAAAACGTTCTAAAAATGAAATTTTTGCGTTACTGAAGGGCCTAGAAATATAAAATTTGAAATATTATTTACTTATTAGATGTAAAGATTTTCCAAGAACTGTTCTTAAAAAATTCGAAATTAAAAAGGAGTGATAATGCGTGAAGAGAGTTTTAAAAAACAATCTAAATGGTGATTTCTACTCAATTTCGGTAAGTAACAAATCGATTTCAAAAGTAATCGTTGTAAATTGATGGTGACAGAACTTGCTCTAACATGGCTCTGTTTTATGTTTGTATCACTACCACCTTGCGGTTGCAGGAGAAAAAAAAACGCTCTAAATTGCGGTTTTGTGTTATAGAAGGACCTAGAATCATGAAATTTGGAATGGTAGTTATTTATAAGATATCAATGATCTCTAAGAACATTTCCTAAAAAAATCGTCATTTGAAAAGGGTGAAAATGCGCGAAAAGCGTTGTAAAAAACATTCTAAATTGCTATTTCTATGCAACCTCAGGAAGTACTGAACCGATTTATAATATAATGTTGTAAAAATTATGGTGACAGCTCTTGCTCCAAGATAGGCTATATTTTATGTCTGTTTCATCTACCTCAGAGGTGATGCAGGAACTAATAGCGTTCTAAAAATGCGGTTTTTGAATTGTGGAAGGACCTAGATTCATGAAATTTTGCATGATATATATTTATTAGATATAAATGATCTATCGTATAAAAAGCGTTCCAAAAACTATCTAAATGCCGATTTGTGAGCAATCTCAGAAAGAATCGAACTAATATCAAAAGTAGTGGTAGGCAAATTGATGCTGACAGCCTCTGCTCTAACATAGACGCTATTTCATGTCAGTGTCAATATCATCTGGAGGTTGCAGGAGCAAAAAACGTTATAAATTTCGATTTTTGTGACCGGTAGTTGCTAGCAACTTGAAATTAGACATGGTACATTTTTATTAGATGTAAATGATCTTTAAGAACAGTTTCGAAAAAAATTGGAAATTTAAAAGGGGTGAAAACGCGCGAAAAGCGTTTTAAAAACGTTGTAAAAACGTTCTAAATTGCGATTTCTACTCAATCTCAGGAAATACCAAACCTATTTCAAAAGTATCGATTGCAAATTGATGATGACAGTCTCTGCTCCAACATAGACTGTATTTTATGTTGCTGTCACTACCATCTGGGGGTGCAAGAGCAAAACATGTTCTAATTTGCGTTTTTTGAACAACTGAGTGGTGTAACATTTTGAAATATGGCATGGTATTGACTTACAAGATGCAACTGCTTTCTACGAACAGTCGAAGGAAAATTCCAAAATTAAAAGGACGAAGTGAGCAAAAAGCGTTCTAAAAACGCTCTAAATTATAATTTTTATGCAATTTTATCAAATACCAAACCGATTTAAAAAATAATGAGTCAAATTGTTGGTGATAGTACCAGCTCAAACATAAGCTATATTTTATTTCAGTGCCACTACCACCAGAGGGTTGCAGGAGCAAAAAACTTTCTAAACTGCGATTTAAATGATACTAAAGATGCCAGAAACTTTAAATATGGCATGGTAGTTACTTATAAAATATAAATGCCCTCGAAGTACTGTCGACAATAAATTCGAATTAAAAAGGGGTGAAGCGAAGGGGAGGTGTGAAAAGCGTTCTAAAAAAGTCCTAAATTACGATTTCTATGCAATTTCAGGGGATATACACAGCTTATAAAGTAATAATTGCGAATCAATGTTAACAGTCTCTGATCCTACACTGGCTATATTTTGTGCAGATGATTCTACCACCTGGGGTTCACAGGAACAACAAACGTTCTAAAAAAGCCCTTTAAAAGACTTCTAAATTACGTTTCTGTGGAATATAAGAAATAATAAACCGATTTCAAAATTAATGTTGGCAAATTAATGGTGACAGTTCCTATTTCAACATAGCCCTTTTTATTGAGAAAGGTGGTAGGACTTGGAATTTGACATGGTGGTTAATTTTAAGACGTAAGAAGATGGTTTCTAAAAAATGTAAAACTTCAGATGAATACTGAAATAAGCGTGTTAATTGAGCATAAAAATTTCAAAATATTTTCTAAATTATCATTTATTCAGTTTTATTTCATTTTATTAATTTAAATCTAATTTCTGCTTAATGTAGTGTAATAATGAAGTTTAGTCAATCTATGTTTTAAATAGTAATTTTTGAATTATTCCTTAAAGTATAATTTCTTTTAATAAAAATATCCTTTGGCATATTTCAAATATTACGCGAGCAAAGCCGCGGGGTTTGCTAGTATATTTATATTCCAGTTGCACTATATTGTGTTTACTACATTTTGTCAATTCTTCTGAAACAGGCGTTAAATTTGGTTGAAAACCCTGCATGTTATAAGCAAAAAACTTGCAAGATTTTTTTAATCACTATATCCTTATTAATATACGAGCTATTCTTACACAAATGAATACACATATCGCACAATGTCTGTTTATTTGTATTCTCTAGCGATAGATCATTTCGTGCATTTTTTTTACAGGGTGATCCCAAGTTTTATTTATTTTCTTCGATTTTCTGTTGACCCCCTAATTGTCCCTCTTGTCAAATCGACATTGATAAATATATGAGGTCATACCTGTTCTTTTTAATCCTGAAATTCCAGAAGAATCTGACAAGTATATTTCTAAATATTCGACAAAATGTCTAAAATTGAAAGTTGCCGGTCATTAATCGGCATATGGATTAAGGTCAGTCTGCCTAAATGAGACACGATTCCCCGTAGTTTTGCCGCATTTAGGATATATTTGGAATTTTATTATATAAATGTATATTTTATTTAGCAACAAATTACTGAATACTGTACCTTTAGTTCAAAACTAACTTGTTTTGTAGAAATTTAATAATTGTCTGTAGTATAAAACCACAATATAGATGTGTTGCATTTACGGCAGCTAAAACCTAAATGAGACGTTCATAGTCCTAAATGTGATAATGCATTTTATACATGACAATTCATCTGAAAAAGTTCATTTAACGATTAACTGCTGTGACAGAAAATTGCCACATTACAACTGTGAGCGGTCTGCAAAACCATTCAATTGAAAGATGAATAAAATGCGCGATTAACTCATAAAACACTGTTTTTGCACTAAACTGTTTTCACAGTACTATTTCTAATAAAAATTCGATTTTACGAACATTTCAAACAACAGTACTAGGCTTCAAATGAAGCAAAATTTCGCTGTATCGATAGTTAAACTGGAAATTACAAGTAAAACTGTGAAAATAAAAAAAAAGGCAGCTCTAACATCTGTTAAGAGTTAACTGTAATTATTTTTTGAATTAATTAACCCTTAACTGCTGTGACAGGAATTGTTGCATAATTACTGTGAGCGGTCTCCGAGACCACTTGATTAGAAGATGAATGAAAGTCTCTATTAACTCACAGGGTGCTGTTTCTGAACTAAAATTTAAGTACAGGACTATATTATAATTAAACTTTTCAATATTATTCTTGAAACGTTTATCACGGGCAGCACCGTGCTGTTTGTCAATTTTACGCTACTAATATGCAAAAGTTATTTGAATGCTGCGTATAATGCCTAATATAAATAACACTCAAATAAATAAATGCGTACCTAATGTAAAAAACTCTCATCCCTCTTTGCCAAAGAACTATGGCCATAACTAGAATTAAATGATTGACGCAGAAAACATTTTTTAAAATTCGCGAAATTCGCGCGTCAATATTAACCCATAATTTATACACCAGAGCGATTTGGGTTTCCGTAACTTCAACTCCGCATAATTTTGTTGACAATCTGTTGATAATGAAATATGACTACATGATCCATATACGAAATTTAATAAGGAATCCAAATGAAATATTTGATTTTATCAAAATTCTTATTTTGTGAATGAAAATGCGAATTAATTAAAGACGACGAAATTTCGGTCGGTGCGAATTCACAGTGTGGAGCTTACAGGGTTAAAAGATTATTTAAAAGATATTTATAATATTGTTAACTAGACTATTTATTACATATAACTTTATTATAAAACGTCATATGATAAATATATCAGCCTTAGAAATAGATAAAATCGTACAACATTTCTAATAATTTTCATTAAGCCAAAGAGCAGCTCTGTGCCTGATATTCTGTTGCACCCCCCCCCCTCCTTCTTCCTTTTTCTTGCACTTTTACAAAAAAATTAACATTTTCTGTACTTAAAAATACGTATATGGAAACAAATATTCATTTAGATAAACATGGTTTTATTTATTTTTTATCTTTTACTAATTTAAAAGTTAAAACTGTCGATTATAACGAATAAAAAATGGAAACAGAATTAAAATATCAGATTTTATAAAAGTGCTAACAAAAAATTAGAACTCCTAAACCAGGGAATAACTCAATTGCATCACGTTTTAATCGGAGAGAGCATTTAAGCTACCGAATGGTATAATGTTGATAAAACTAACTTACTTAACCGCATTAAAATAAACATAAATTGTTTTCAATCTGCACAAGATTTTCCAGAATTTCCATTATGTAAAATTATTGCAAATTCCTTAATCGTATGTCTGTATTATGTTACTGGAATAGACACTGCGTTTCTTACACCGTTTTTTTATTAAAAATTTTAAAGAAGCGTATTTTTCTTTTTTGACACATATTTAAACACCTGGCTAAAGAAAAACATTAATGAAGGATTATGCTGGCTCAACACAGCTTAATTAAACATAAAATTTGATTTAAATATTACTTGAACACAATCTATGAAAAATCCCATATAAACTTCATTAATCTTCTAAATGTTTCGCCGCATTTACTCCAATATGTATATCGCTATTAGGCACAGGCTGAAAACAAGCGCTCCTAAATGCGTCGTCCATTTCAAATTCTAAACCGGAAAGTGGTCGCCTTTTCTTTAGTTTAACTGGTAAAGTAACTGAAACGGACCACGTAGCTCTTAGCGTTTATAAGGTTATTTGATCTTCAAAATAAAAAAATAAAAACCGTGAGCCACTTTCGGGAATTTTTGTCGCATTTGCGAAACATGGGGGAGATGTAAAATGAACGATGTGTATTTGATTGGAAATTTCTTATAAAGAAACCGTTTTACATGCAAAAAAAAGTTTCGGGTTTTGTTTCTGAAGTTCGTATGCTTCATTATATAACATTTTTTTACGATTCTTGCATTAAGATTTTATGTAAAAGAACATTATCGCATTTAGGGGTTATCATATTTAGGCAGACTGACCTTATTTGAAACTTTATTTTGATATTTGAAACTTTTCTCCGTATTAAATTTTATCTTTGCACTTACGCACTCGATAGTTGCACGTATGTGAAACTATCAAACAATTATACACACATTTGAACATACTAAACTCTTGACACATGTTTGAACAGATATATGTGCAATTTCTGTGTGTATTCAATTTTTGCACACACATATATTGGGACAGATAATTTAGTGTTAGCATACATTATCGTATACATGAACTTATAAGAATTGAATTTTTCCCTTCTTAATTTCGAGTTAATAAAAGTGTAAAAAAAATCATTTTCTTCTTCTATTGCAATATGTGTGATAATTATTACTTTTTAAATAAATGCTAAGGTATTTCGTAGTTGTAGAAGTAAATAAAAATGTAAAATATTTATAATATCAGTTATTAACTAACTCACGTTCGCAATGGCAAACTTTCATACAAAATAGAAATGCTGTAGTAACATAAATCTAATTTTTCATTACTATTATATGCAAATAATTACCGTAAAAATTCGAGTCAATATAACATTCCATTGCTTATCTATAAAATAAATATAGGTGATTTTATGATGATTTAGGACTGTGACTGACTGCATTAACCAAGCATTGTTCTAGATCTAATATTCCCAATTGATTTAAAACTCCTAAGAGCTTTGAAATCGAATTATCAATTTATTCCTATCCTCTAGTTGTTGCTTATTTTCCTGATGTTGACCATACAAGAAATATTTGATATAATTAACGATCGAAACATTGGGGATTAAAATGTATGAATTTAATATCAATTATTTTCGTAAAAAATACTGAGTAATTTTGAGCATATTTTCCGCCATGTGTATTTATTTACTTATGCTGCATTTAAATATCTAGGTAAAACAACCTAAAGATAGATGGAAATATTTATTAAAAATGATTAGTAAAGCTTTATAATGTATTTAATAATGTGCTGCTTCCTGCAAGATCTTAATAAAGGATACCAGAAGTAGGACACTGTAAAACGCATTGACACATAAAAATTACACTCTCAAAATTCCGTTGTTCATTCAAGAACTTCAGTCAAAGTAAATGTCTCTTCTATTATATATATAAATTGCAAATGGGAATTTCGTTCCGACTGTTTATAACTTGAGTTCCATGTGGATGGATTTTGATTGGATCTTGCTTTGTTAGTTCGATAATTTTCAGTGAAAGTTTTAGTGTATAAAATATCGTCCTACCTCAGTTAGTTGTAAATTAATCTTAGAAAATTCTACAATCAATGGAATCGGATTATGAAGGATTAGCCTTTAAAAAAAATATTCTCGGATTTGCAATGTTAGATAGAACTTTTCAGGGATGGATTTAGTAAAATTGCATATTGTTACACCTTGCTTAGTTATAGAGTTATGTTGGAAAGTTGTATAATCAAGGTTAACCCTTTTAGAAATATTAGCCTTTAAAAAAAATTTTGTTCGAGTGATTTTGATGATACTTGCATTGTTAGTTAGATTATTTTTCATGGATAGTTTTAGTATATTGCATATCGTTCTACCGTTCTTTGTCAAATCTTACTGTAAATGATCACCTAAAAGAGTTAGACTTCAACATCATGAATTTATCTGACACATTAGAAAGTATAATAGAGCAATGGCGTTGGTATCACTTTCAGCAATGCTGGAAAACATTCCAGGTAAATGTATATATTATTTTAAATCAGAAAGCAAAATTCACCAAATTCATATTTTGTTTGATTCAAGGTTGTTTTAGAGAAACCAACCAGGGTAATGGGAGAGGATTTCAAGTATAGAATAAAATAACTTGTCTATCATTATAAAAATAAATTTCTAAATTTAACTAAATCAGTTTCAATAGAAATATCATCAAATTTAAAGATAGTCTCCATTACAAACGAGTTTTATACGCTTGGTAGTTTTATTCTTTTAGAATGTTCAATAAAAATAATTGCAAGAATGTTAATTTGAGCACGTTACGAATACATGGGTTTTGGTGAGACAGAGAAATAGGTATTATCAAAAGACGGAAATTTGGCAACATATTTTCTGGCAGCCTATTGACTGTTTCGTATACACAAGCACTATTTATAAATTGTTTATTAATATATTTCAATATTTATAAAACCTTTTTAACATAAATAAGTCAATTATCCATTTTTATACGCAAAAGAAGTGAATTTTATATAAAAATCAACAACAATATAGATGTAAATAAAATGTGTGTATATATATAAAGGGTTGTATAAACAAGCAGAAATGTTCATCAGTTTTGTTTTCATAGTTCTTATATCACTTAGCAACAAAACTCACTTACCAAAGGCGAATAGTGCGAAGATGTTTTAAAAATTTCGCCAAAGCCCCTTTAGTGGCAATGTATCTTAATGTTTTAGTGTTTTTATACATTTGTCATATGTAAGTTTCAATGGCATGTAAATATATTTTCTAACTTTAATGTACTTATTGTTTAAAATAGCCATTTCTTGATATTTATCTTCTTATTTATTAATGATATTTATTTTGTTTTACTTATTAGAGTATGGAACATTTTTCCCCTAAATGTAACTAATAGTACACAGGGATCATATAGAAATTCAAATTTGGCAATTTTCATAAAATTAACCAACTTTATTTTGCATCAATCGATATCATATATTAATTAACTATTCTAGTATAATAAAGAAGAAAATTAAAAAAAACATTTTGACTTTGAAGTATGTCTCCAAATTTAATGGTTTAGAAATTAGATATTAGGAGGCTAAAAAGGAACACCTGTATACATTTATTTTTATAATGAATGTAAAGTTAATAGGTTAAATGAAAAATTACGAATGATACATACTATCAGAAAATTAATATAGATTTTCCACCAAATCCGTCATTTTTCAAATAAAAATATGACTAAGACTCCTGTACTATATGAACTATATGAACATGTACATACGAAGTGAAATCTCTCCAAGAGAAAGTAAATTTTCAAAATGCCAGCCAGCTCGGCCTACAGACGGAGGTAGATTTCAAAGTTAAGTACTAATTTCACCTACAAAAACTAAATCAGGGTTAGAGATAAACCCACTTTAACAATTTTATCTGGCCGCTTTTGACGAATTTTTAATTCCATTTTTCTGAGAGTGCTGTGGTTTTATCAGCATCATATAAAGGCGGAAATCAAAAAAATATTTTTCCATGCTCAGCAACTCGACATTTTCTGAGACATTGTCAGACTCATTTTTTAAAGTAAAAACATGAAACTTGCTGACGTGATTTTTTTAAAGAGATTTATAAGCGACCGGTGTTTGTATTTTTCGTTCAATTAATTAGAAGTTGATTTACAAACAATTCTCAGAATGATCATTTTTTTTGTTGTTGTTGTTGTTTACAGCACTATCGTTTCTGAAAATTCGGTTCAAAATGCCCACTTTGACAGCATTTATTGAAATATTTCCTGCTTTTATAAAAAATCGACCAATACAGTAAATTATATAGTTTCTGAATAAGATAACCTGTCAATTGGATGAGTTTGAGAGCAAAAATGAATTTGAAAATGAATCAGAAAATAAGCCGTTTGGATTTCAGTAACCCCTTAATGCGATACTTTTTTTTTTTTGCCAACCCTTATTTTTGTTTAATTTATTTTTGCTGTAAGAGTTTGTCCAATCAAAAACGCGTCAATATGAGAGTTGTAGATAATATTGAGCAGATGTATAATAAATTTAAGCGGATTGGATAACTTTTGAACTGTCGATGTTATGAATTTTTTTTTCTTCTTCATCCCACCCATTTTTTTTCTTTTTTATTATATATATATTTATTTTTTTATTTTTTTTTACGGTAAGAGTCCTATCAAAAACGTGTCAATAAAAAAGTTGTAGATAATATTAAGAAGATTTATAAAGTGAATTTGATATCTTAAGAGTTGATGAAGTTATGTTTTTTTCTCCCTAAAGCCCTATTTTTTTGGCCCTATGGGTCCATTTTCTATTTTATCAAAAATCTGTGATGCATAAATTTTTGCCCTTTGCCTAGAAATAATAATAATATTAAACTTATTTGATATGTATTATATTTAAGATGTTATGGGTGTTTTCGCTTTTCACAAAACTCCTCCCTATATCCACACTCTTGGTCCGATTTTGCCTATTAACGAACTTGACCGATATTTTCTACCCATTGATTTTATGTATCACTTCGGAAGAGATTTGTGCAGAATTATGGAAGTTATCGTGTCCATAAAAAAGCTATATAGATAGATATAAAGTTTTGAACTGGAGCTGGTTTTGGATTCTAGGGGTCATGATCGGCGTAGATATGCAAAAAAAATTCAGAAATTCCAACATAGGGGAGAATTTAATAGGTAGTGTTTCTTACGAAACCTACCTTAAAATCAAATGCAAAATTATTTTTAAAAGACAAATTTCATTTGAGTTGTAAAATTTTGCCTGTTTTTCTAAAAGCGTATCCTTGATTAAAATTATAATATTTTTTAATCAAAAGTACGACTAAAATCCGAAAGGTGAATAATATTTCAAAGTGTAAATCAGAGTTCTGTTTTTCAACACAAAGCTGCAGTAAAAAAGATTGTATTGTTTGAAATCGGTAGAGAATATATACTGACGGAAAAAAACCTCCAACACCAAGAAACTATTGTTGTAAGTAATGAAATTTGGACAATGCGTTTGTCTAATTAACATGCTTAATTCATTAGATTCTCAAGATCGCAGGTTAATTTAATCTCAAGAAAATGCACTTCAAATGTTAGATGCTGTTACATTAACAGCCGGTGTAACCTCCAGAATTTTGAATGGAAATCTGTAAACGTGCCTGCATTGTGTCATATAGGAGCCGAATGTTACTTTGTGGTATGGAGTTCCTTACTTGTTGTGCTTATTGTGTCAATACTGCGACGGTCAGTGCTGCCTGTTGCTGATGCTGGATTTGTCGTCCAATTATATCCCATACGTGCTCAATTGGAAGCAGATCTGGTGATCTCGTAGGCCAGGGTAACATGTCGACACTTTGTAGAGCACGTTGAGTTACAACAGCGGTATGAGGACGAGCGTTAGTCTGCTGAAAAACTTTCCTTGAATGCTGTTCATGACTGGCAGCACTGCAGGTTGAATTACCAGACTGACATACAAATTTGCAGTCATTGTGTTTGGGATAACCACGATAGTGCTCCTGCTGTCATAGGAAATTGCTACCCAGACCATGACTCCAGGTGTAGGTCCAGTGTGTCTATGCCACAGACAGTTTGGTTGCAGGTGTCACCCTCTTCTCCATCTGATCAACACACGGCCATCACTTGAACCAAGACAGAACCTGTTTTCATCAGAAAACACAACAGATCTTCACTCAGTCATCCAATGCGCTCTCGTTTGACACCACTGGCGTCGCAATCGGCGATGGCTTGGAGTCAGTGGAATGCAAGGCACCTAACTCGGAGCTGTCCTTGAAGTAACCGAGTTAACAGTTCGTTGCGTCACTGTGGTACCAACTGCAGCTCGAATTTCTACCGCAGATGCAGTACGATGCGCCACAGCCGTACGCCGAATACGGCGGTCTTACCTCTTAGTACTGCTACGTGGCCGCCCGGAATCGGGTCTTCTTGAGGCAGTACCATCCTTTGACCACTGCTCCCAACAAGCATACACAGTGGATACATTCCGGCTAAGTCATTCTGAAATATTGCGGAAAGAAAATTTATCTTCTAGTACCCCTATTATACGACCTCATTCCAACTCGGTAAGCTATTGATAATGGCTTCTTTGTCTTCTTAAAGGAATTCTTGGCTAACATCAACTCAATACGTCAAATTTCGAAGATAAATAACGCTCACAAACTTCAGCACGCATCTAAAGCAAACCTGATTTTACAAGTTTGAAAAGGGAAATTTGAATCGATGTCATCTTTCAGATGTATAAACACGCCTACCAAATTTCGCTTTTCTAACACAAGTCTTTCTTGATGATAAGGGTTTTCTTTTCGTCAGTGTATATAAGTTGAAACTGGCTAAATGTCATGCACTTTACAAACTGTATTTTTCAGCAGAATTGTTAGAAATTAATATTCTTTTTTTGTGATAAAAACTTGCATTTCATCTTACTGTCTTATTTAAAAGTACTATTAAACCGTAATTAATGATTTCTCCAATTCATGTATAAATAGCTGGAAATTCCTCTGAGCATTTTAGCAAGTAGAAGAAATCATGAAGATTAAATTTTAGAGATATTTTTTACTGAATATACAAAAGATTCTTTAAAAACTTCCTTTATTAAAGTAGCGCTTATTATATTAAAATATTTTATTGAATTATTCATGCTAAGAGATCCAGAAAGTCCTGAAACAAATAGTGGGATATTTGATAATTTATTGTTTGTTGCATTTGGATAAATTTACTTGGGTAGACTGACGATAAATTGCTTACTCTGATACTGTGAGCATTCATTATCAGAAAATGTAAGAAATACAGAAATATTCATTTCTTTAATCTCAACCAAGAATATAAAGAGACGTAAACATAGGCAAATAACGAAGAGAATTGGATATATGCATTGTTTTAACGGAACATTAAATTTTTATCTCAAAACCATAATTTTTGCTCTGACAATGTGGTCATTGTGGAAATTTAAATCGATGTCATCTTTCAGATGTATAAACACGCCTACCAAATTTCGTCTTTTCCTTAAAAATAAATTATTTTATAAAAATTAAATAAAATATAGAGTTATATTCCTTTTAGAAAATAATGAAAATGTTAATATAAGTAGTAAAATCATATTAAAGGTATTTATTAAGTTGAGCAAAAAGTTCTGGGAAATTTTTATCTGATAGTTACCACAGTTTGTATCGTATATAGGAGTACTAGTGGTATATCTATAGGAGTTCAGGAAAATTCGACTCCAAAATGCCGATTTAACAGTATGATTTGAGTGTGTTCATCCGGCATTATTGGAGGAAATGTCTAAAGATTCTGAAAACCATCCATGAGATTAATGAGGGTGAAGTATCTTGCATGGCGGCAAACTTCTTACTTCTATAAAATTCGGAATCCGGCAGTACGATGGCAGAAAGTCGTGGACTATGATAGTCACGAGACTCCATGCATAATGAAAATCAGGCAAATATAAAACAAAATGAAATTTTATATTTCTGAGTGTGAATTTATTTTTACTATTGTTACTAAATATGCATACACTGTAAATAAAATGCGACCAGTTTTCCTGTAGGAATCGGAAAAATTTCCGACCCAGCTCGGAATAAAATCCGTAAAATCGAAATAAAATCCGTAAAATCGAAATAAAATCCGTAAAATACCGTTTTATTAAACTATTTCCTTTTTTGCGGATTTTATATCGAGCTGGGCGGGAAATTTTCCGGTGCGACAAGGGCAACTATTTTTCCGATTCCTACAGGAAAACTGGTCGATTTTTTTTTTACAGTGTACCGCCTCTTTTCAAATTTTAGGTAGCTCAAGGGCAATGATTTGCAATGATTCAGTGTCCCTTGAGTTACCTAAAATTTGGAAAGAGATGCTATGCAGGTTTAGTAACAATAGTAAAAATGAATCCACGCTCACAAATATCCAATATCATTTTATTTTATGTTTGCACTGATTTCCACTATGCATGATTTCTCGTGACGTTATTTACCAAGTTCTTGATTTTAAAATTTTTACGAAAATGTTCCTTCCAAGATTGATTTCGAAAATGTCGCTGTTTGAGCGGTGAAATGTACACTGTAAAAAAAATACTGCCAGCTTTCCGGTAGGAATCGGAAAAATAGTTGCCCTTATCGTACCGGAATAATTTCCGACTCAGCTCGCAATAAAATGCGTAAAAATAAGGAAATAGTCCGTAAAACGGTATTTTACGGATTTTATTCCGAGCTGGGATGGAAATTATTCCGGTACGATAAGGGCAACTATTTTTTCGAATCCTGCCGGAAAACTGGCATTATATTTTTTACAGTGTATGTTAATCTAAATAAAGGTATTTTATCCCTTTTATTGCATTTTTTACCTTAGTAAAATTCTAATTAAGATAATTAAAAGTAAAATATTAACTCGTATGTTTCAGACGTCTTTATTTATCGAAGTTTATTTTATTTTACTTATCGAATAATTTTATCCGTCTGGCTACAACTTCCAAAAATACTACCTGTGAGGAGAATTTTAAACTATTAAACTTTTAAATGCATTCTTAATTTTTTTTATTTATTTATTTTTTATTTTCTAACCCTTTTATGTGCTTTTTTTTTTTAAGAAAAGATACCGTATGTAAAAAATATATAAATATATACACAAAACGAATCCTGAAAATATTTCATTTATTTTTAAAAAGAACAATAAATCTAAGAAAACAAATTAATAAAGCTGAGTTTTTCATTAATAAATCGTCCATTGAAACTTTAAAAGTCTTTTTCTTTTTTATATTAATTTGAAAAATGAACAATGAAATTAAGAGACAATAATAATAAAATTAAATTTTCTATAAATAAATTGTCTATTGAAACGTTATAAATATTTTTTGCACAGTTTGTTTAGATCGCTGTTAAATTTGTGTATTTTTTTAATATTATATACATTTTTTAATTTAATTATTGATGCTTTTCAAATTTCGTTCAGGAATATTAAACGGAAACAAATTCTGAATTAGATATATTATTTTAATTGCACATAGATTAAACTTTCGCAATCCGGCAGCACGTGATATAGATAGATTTAAAAATTAAATATGCTTGAAAATTATTATAAGAACCATAAACAATCATTAATTAATTATTAATGTTTTCAAAAAATTCAATTTCAACTCGATTATTTTAAAGTACATTTTATTCTTATTTGGCTATGTAAAACTTGATTTTTTTGGCTTACAAGTATGTTGAATTAGTGATATATTTTATTTTATTTTACTCTTTTATTTAGAAATTAATGAAGTGGCCTGGAGACAAATACTGAATTATTGATATTGTTTTAAGGGAAAATGGGTTATTATTCTTCCTTAAGGGAGCTTACGCGCTATGGAGATAGATTTTTTTAAAAAAAATCCTGCTTGAAAATTACTTTAAAAACCACACGTTTGTTGTTACAAAACTTCAAATGGCGTCAGCGTTATGCACGAGGACATTTTCCCTTTATAATACATTTTATATTCAATATTATCTTTAATTATTTCACATTTATTATTGAGATTATTAGAATATTAAATTTTTTTTTAAATCTCGTGAAAAATATGGTCTTAAGAACGACAGAAAATATTTTAACTGTCTGTTTTACTGCTAAAAATGTAGTTTATTAACAATACTTTGCAAATTTAATCTAATGAATTTTTAATGTATTTAATGCTCAATCAAAAGAAAAGAAAAAAAGTTAAATATATCTATTATTATTTTTTTTTTGTTGTTGTTCCAGTATCATAAAAAACACAGAAAAAAATAACAAGATGTCACTGTATTTTGTTACAAGACATTATTAGTTTAATATCATAAATATTTAAAACAAAAATAATCTTAAACAACATAAATTTTAGCATAAGCTTGATCAAATCCATTTTACATGTGACACCTGAAAATGTCTTCTGTATTCATCAATTTAGCCAGTTTGCACAGAATGACACGAGACTAATAAATTCTCTTTGTATTTAGGAGTTTAAAACTTAAATTACATCATTCTCCACATGTTCCTCACAAACACTCTAGACAGTTGTTGAAGTTCAGGATATATAAATTAATTTATACTCTTGCTATTGCAACATACGAGAGAAAATATGGGGGAATTTATGAGATAAGCAAATGAGGTTTGTACTCCATTGTAAATCTTTTTTTCATTTTTGAGAGCAGTTCCACAAACTGCTTTTTTTATCATTTTTGCTTATTTTCAAAATTTTGAATTCTTACCTCTGTTTTTAATATTTTTTCTAAGAAAAGTTTTTTTAGATTCCCGTACATACTTATTTTAAATAAGTAAAATAAATTTTTAAAACTGAATAAAAAGGTCTTAATAGCAAAAAGATAAAAACGTGCAAATATGAAAAGCTAAAAGTTAATTTGTTAAAAAATAATCATTTAAAAAAATGCTATTGCACATACTCAAGCACATGTAGCATATTTCTAAACTATTATGAGCACCAATAATTGATGTAACTTTTATAACAAAATATAAATTTAATGACATATTTTTAAAAGCAGCGTTTAATTGGTTTAGCTGATACGTGTATTAGTACCCTTCCATCGAGTTATAATTTTTCTATCCAATATCAATAACTGTAAATAAATTATAAAATGAATGCTCAGAAATATAAAATTGTTAGAAACGCACTTCCAGCAATAATCCGTCATAGATAATACTGTAATGTTAAAAAAATTGTGTGTTCCAGTAATCGAGTGGTAGATGCTAGCCACTTCATATTCTATGGCAAGCATCTCGCAGTGCATCTTACTAATATACATTTCAATATGTTTAAAATATTGTAACATAATTTGAATATGCTGTAAACAATTTCTTCTTGTAAAGCATTATGTAACCTATACAGTACGCGTCAATAGTTTAGGCACAATAACAATTTTAAAATAAAACTTAACAATAATTATTCACTTAATTTCAATACCTGTCTTGAATATGTTAATAATAACAGTTTTTTAACACCATATTCAATAAAATTATCTTTTATATTTCATTTCAAACCATGGAGTTTAAGAATAGAACAAAGATAACTGTGTCAAAAGTTTAAGCACAAAATCGTTTTTATGCAAATTTTACGAACTGATGTAAGCGATTGCGCACGCAAACGATTTTTGGGTGTATAAGAATCAGTCAGTTGTTGTTTTGTAGTTAGTACAAAATGCCTCAGTCGACAGAATTTTTAGAGGAGGAGGTGATAAATATCTGGAGTATGAGAGCAAAACTTAAGTCTGTTTCTGAAATTGCAAGTGCATGAAAACGATCAAAACGAGATATTCATCAAGTTTTGACACATGGATACAAGATGACACATGCTCCGATAAACCTCGAGCATTTTTCTAAAAAAACATCCTACACAGGTGAAATTTTCAATAAGGTGAATGTGTGCAATATGAGGAATACACGATCTCTAGAGGATTTGAATTCGGTTGAGCTAGTTCGGGCTTGTTCGTGCAAAATTCCCTTGCCTGACAATACAAAAAAGGATATTCAAGACCTCGTTAATAGAAATACATCGAAATTTTATTTTAATTCGTTCTTCAAAAATATTTTAGAATAAAGCAGCTAAATATTTTCATATGCAACCAGACCAGAAGACAGATTTACGCTTGTTATTTATAAATTCTTTAACGGGTGCATTAAAATTTAAAGCATTTAAATATTATTTAATGATATTATATTAAGCACTATATGCTTAGTTCCTTTGCAAACGTAGCTTCGTTTTGTTGTTTACTTTTATAGGTACAAATGATAAAGGTTTTTATACATTAAAGTGTTATTTAAATGCATATCTAGTAAAAGCAGTTTACTAATTAGCTGGGTGCTTAGCTGGATTTCAAACAAAAATTCCGTTCACGAAGGCCACGAATGACTACTTCACGCGAAGACAGCCGCATCAGAAACTTGGCTTCAACTCCTTCGCAAATAACACATGCAATTGGAGCACAAATATCGAAAAAAAACTCATCATAGAAGAGTTTTGGAATCGGAATACATCAAAAATCGTAAAATGGCTCGGTTACCATTTCTGAAACGACATCATAAAGAAGCTAGATTACTGTGGACCAAAGAGCATATGTCATTTGTTGATAACTGGCTGAATGTCATATTCAGTGATGAAAAAAAATAAACCTCGATGTCCCTCATGAGTTTAAGTACTATTGGCAAGATCTCCGCTAAGAACATAGGAGTATATTTGGTCGACAACATGGTGGTGGTTGTCTAATGGTAAGGGGGGCTATTTCTTTCAATAGTCAGACATCTCTAGCATAAATTTGTGGTCGTGAAAACTCTGAAAACTATCAAGAGACACTTGCCAATAATTCACTCCCTGTTGCCGAGAGTTTTGGAGGGTGAAAAATGGTTATTTCAACAAGATAATGCTGCGATCCATACCTCAAACTCAACTGCAACGTGTCATAATTCGAAAAAAGTATCTGTTTTGAAGTGGCCGGCAATTAGCCCTGATTTAAACCCATTAGAGAATATGTGGGATATTCTCACTCATGCAGTTTATGAAATGGAAAGCAGCATTCTCCAGTTAAAGATTTGAAAGTTGCCACTGAGAACGCGTGGTTTAAAATTGAACTAGAAACGATACAGAACCTCATTTTATCGATTGAAGACCGTATATTTAAAGTAATTCAGCAGAATGGAGCAATAATCAAGTATTATTTTTTTTTTCTTGTTCTACTAAAGACTAAAGAATTACTGTGCTTAAACTTTTGACACATTAATTTTTGTTCTTTTGATAAATTCTATTATTTGATATAAAATTTAAAGCATAAATTTGTTAAATATCATTTTAAAACTAAAATTTCTAGGTTATGTGAAAAGGAAAGTAAATTTCAGTCGATAATAAAATTTTATTTTGAAATTTTATGTGTACCACAGTATATCATAAAATGTTTATTATTTTTTAAATTGTGTCATATCAGTAAAATGCACAGGAGACGTTTTTCACCACAAACCATAATATTGCGTAAATCCTTTGAATGTCCGAGTAAACGAACTATAAATACTATACATATCATTTTCAACAGTGAACACGCCGTAGAAGATCTCAGTAACAGATATGAAAAACATGATAGTCTGAGTAGTACATTTACGAGAGTTAGAATCCAGACAACTGGCAGATGGTAGAAACCAGAAGACAGACGACAGAGGTAAAAAAGAAGGCACAAAAGCAATCTGAAGTCATTAACACTTTAAAAAGAAGTAATAAAAGAAAAAAAAGGATCTCTTAAGGCTTAAAAGACTTCATTAAAATATTTACAATTTCAGATCAGAAACTTTTTATAAAACTGAAACTTATCTTTGTGTGTGGTATTTGCGTACCGTAACATTTTAAGAAAATTCTACATGGTTCATATAACACATCTGCTAAAAAGTTTTTATCATTATAAAAGAAATCTGGAAGGGAATATATTTATTATTAAATAATGATGCAGCACTTAGACTTCACAGATTGTTTCCTTTAGTTTTCTTTTGTTAAACAAATCCCAATATAGCACCGAAAAAATAATGCACATCTTTTAGATTTTGAAAATATAAGCATGCAAAAGAAAAACATTCCTTTTAAATAATGAATGAAGATTGAAGAAGAGAAACCCTCCAGATAGTTTTTTTGCAATAGCTAAACTGTAGCATGTTTTGTAACTTGTGTTTACTTCATGTATAATTTAAGAGTCATTTTGTTTAGGTATTTTAAATTTTCTTTTCAAACATTTTAAGTTGTTTTTATAAAATGTTTAAAAGAAAATGTTACAGCATATTCAGTTTTACTCTTTTGGGAAAAAAACAAAACATTTTCAAGACCTTAAGTATTAGAATGTAAAATTATTATTATTTTTTAATCAACTTTCTGAACGAATACTAATTCGTAGAAATGGCAAAAGTTATGTAATTTTGTATGTTACAGCCTTTTAAATGTATTTTTAATTGCTTGTATTTTTTGTTCTTTTTTTTTACTCATTATATAATTTTATTATTTTTACATATTACCCAGTCTTTTCAGGATGTTCCGTTTTCCTTGTTAGTCTATTCTTAAATTATTGCAAACGCCTCTGGTCTATTAAAATATGTTAATTTATGAGCAGATATACGTTTCTGTGTTCCTGAAAAGTTCACATAAATAATGCAATTTCTATGTTTGAATTATTAGTTGGATATCAGCAGAAATCAGAGAAAAAACATATTTTTAAAATATTTTATAAGTCAATAATTATGAGTTTTCAATAATTTTAAGCATAGAAAATCAAACAGAATTTATAGGAAAAATTTTATATTTTACGATTTAAAAAGTTTGTAGCATTAGAAATGTTTGTTATTTATTTATTGTTATATTTTTCCAATATATGTAGGACACTTTTGACAAATATTCCTTATTATGACATTTTAACTCTTTCCAACATAGTTGAAAATTGTTTATTACGTGGGTGAGTCGTAAAATAAGTTTCTCCTGACAACTATGGACAGAGGTGTGGATGAAAGACAAAAATTGTGATGAAACATTAAAGATGAGACGTAACTTTATTTTTCTACATAAGTGCCAAGTGAGTTGAGATATTGGCAAGTAACTGTGATGGCCGACGTCTTCACCATGCAAAATGAGATACATGCCGCACTGCAATTCCGGTATACATGCAGCAGTTTCTTTTGTACGGGATGATTAAGTGTTATTAACTTTTCCTTTTCTTTTTGCACAGACTAACCATGTTAGGCATGTTATCAAGTTTACTAAAACCAAAGGGGAAAAAGGTAAAAATAAAAGTAAGAAGGGCAAAAAAGATGCAAGTCAAGATGATAATAATGAAAAATTGGATTACATGTAACGCAGACGTTCTTTGCAAGGAATGTTTAGAAAACTACTCCAAAAAAGAGGAAGTATAACTAGCTTCGTTGCATCATGTGTCAAATGTAGTTACATAAAGACTGTACTTTTTCGACACTTTTTCTGTAGATTGTAGTCGAAAAAACAGCTCTCATAACACATTCGGGACCATAGGTGCATATAAGTACCTTCATAAAGAGCATACAAAATTTGTTTCTGGCACCAGTAAAAAAGAAAAATAATATTTGTTTCCTTTATTTAGAGCATTTTCATGATTATTTAAGTAAAGGTAATCAATACAAAAAACCTTAACGGGTTAAAAGTTTCTGACGCAGCACTTTATCTTATGCTCTAAGAATTTTAAATATGGAACTTAACAATACTGATATCAAATTTTGAGTGACGTTATGCTATTTCTTAAAAAATACATTTGTATTTATTTCATCATTTTATTTTTGTTTCATTTATAATTGCATGTGCAAAAGTTATGTTCAACATGAAAAGCTGCATAAAATTTTATTCCCTGTTGCTTTATCATTTACATCTCTCATAAATTCAAAATATGAGTTTTAAAAATATGATATAAAATATACTTGATGTGGCTTTAAAAGGTTTGTTTTAAAATTCAATTTAAATTATTTTTGACTTGGTTAAAATATATTTTTACATCTACACAATACTTTTAATTTTCCAATTCACTGTTAAATATATAACTTTCATTGAATCTATACTATGCATTGAAACGTATTTATTTCAATAAATTGATTTATCTTTTGTGTCACGCTATTCGAAATTGTGAGTAAGATTTATGTAAATGGCTTATTTGTGTCAAACTATCCGTTTTCGTACATTTCACGTAGTTTGGATACAATGACGCAAAGAAACCATTTACATAAATGGTATGTAAATATATTTTTTAATTTAAACTGTTTTACAATATTATTATTTGGCCGCTTTGGCCAATATGACGTAATTTCCTCCATTTACATCTTTTAACACATATGAATGAATTTATTATTTAAAAAAAAATTTTCTCTTAATATTCACGTGTAAATATAATTTTTATGACGTAATTTTCAATATTTTCCTGGTTTTAATGCGTAATCATTTAATTCTAATTTGAAAATAATTGATTATTTTATAATTTTCTTTCATTTTAAATATGCATGTGTAAAAACAATTTTTATGACGTAATGTTAAATATTTTCCTGCTTTTAACACGTTATCATTTAAGTCTAATTTAAAAGGATTTGTTCTGTTTATAATAGTCACGTGTGAATACATTTTTAATTTAAAGGATAAAATATTCTTTGCGCTGTTTTAACATTTGGCAACAATTTAAAATAATAACTTTTCTAAAATATGTAAAAAATATCTCTGGAAATTCTGAAAATTTTAATTTAAAATTGAAATAAACCGTCAAAAAATTAGGCAAGTTAAAAAAAAAAAAAAAAAAAAAAAAAAAAGCACTCTTTAAACATCGTGTTTGTATTGAATGATTAAATTGAATGAAAATTATTAAATTCCCATGTATAGTTTTTGCATCCAGCTTTGACATTAAATATCTCTTAAAATAATTCTTCGATTTAAAAACTGTCTACTTCAACGTGTTTATCAAACATTTCTCTACAATAATACCTATTTTAATATTTTTTGTATGCAGTAATTTTCTTAATATTTGCCGGATAGACCTCCGGTCACAAAAGATTCTTTGAAAGCAGCGTTAGTTTTTTTTTTTTTTTTTTTTTTTTTTCGAATAGAGACAAAATGTTGTACGCGATTGCGTCAAAAGATGGTGACACCACAATTCTGAAATGGTCGTTATTCATACTATAAATGTTGCAAGGCTAAATAAAAACAATTGTCTTGGGTTTAACAAACGTCATTATTATTTATAAATAAAACATTTCAACTAAATTATTTATTATAAAAGAATTATTACATCACAATAGCTTTTATGCTAGGAAAATAATAATAATAAAAAAATATTATGGATGTCAGTGATTATATATTGATTGAGCGTCATAATAATAATAAAAAAAATATATGATAAAAAGGAGAGCTGAAATTAATTATTTTTTAACGTTTCTGATCGTGTAATTTGTATTCAAATAATACTTATCAATGTATATTTTTTGTAAAGTGATTGAAATTAAATAAATTTATAAAATTTATGGTAATTATATTTATTGTTGAAAAATTACCAAGAAAAAATCATCATCATAATTGTAATTTTATTTAACTTAATAACAATTAAAAAATTACAAAGGAGCTGAAAAGAATGGTCAACTAACAGAATTTAAACAAAAAGCAGACTTACATGTGAAAACAAGTACCAACGAGTATCGAACTGTCGATCATGAGATTAGTAGACGATTGTCCTTAACCGCTCAGTCAGTGCGAGGACAAAATTTTTCTCCCCAAAAGGGGTTAAAAAGAAAGCATGTGTATGAATACAGTGTCATGCATTTTCGGTGAAATTTCCATAGAATGGTGAAGAAATATAGTCCGATTTTTCATGCGCATTATAAAATGAAAAAGAGTCTTGCTGGAAACAAGTAAATTGTCATTTGCTTCATCTGAAACATATTTATTTGATTTTTAAAAAATCGCCCGTGTCATATTCGAGAGAAAAAAATCGAATTATTTAACGAACGAGAGTTTTCGCAAAAACAACGAATATGTTATTCCCTTCATATAAAACAAATTCATATTATATATCAATTTAAAGAAAATCGTCCGGGCCATTTTCCAGAAATACATATTAGGAATTTGATCGTTCGAATTTAGTTTAAAAATGGGTTTCGAGATCTCAAAATATACTGCACATAGAAATGTAAAAATTTCAGAAAAGGATTAGACTGCAGATAGAAGACTGTGTTTAAAAAATCAGGACAATATGCACTGTATTTGCTGAGTTATGAAGTGGCAACTTTTCGCGTTTTCTTTGACCTCGAGTTAGGTGTATATATGAGTTCCACCATTCTCACGATTTTAGGATTAAGGCTGCATAACACTGGAATACTTCCATTTTCCATGATTTCAGGTAAAAGTAAATAAAGGTAATTTAAATTAAGAAAAGTGGTGTCAACCGAATAAAATTTGTGTAAAAGCCGCCGGTCCCAAAAGGGTTAACAAATAAGTGATGTAAACACAATTTTCCTTTTTTTCTTTTCCCTGTCTAATACATTGATGTTACGTTGTTGCTTGAATAACAATTAAAATTTAATGTAAAAAAAAATAAGTCGATAATTTTAATAGTGAAAGTAGGCAAACAATTATTAATTTGAATCTACTAATACGTTTCATTGTACTCATTTAGTTTAATTTTGTTATTGCATCGTTAATTATAGTCCAGATATGAATATTTTTTTAATATTTTTATTTACATTTTCATTCTGTTCTTATTACAAGCGCGGCGTAACTACCACACAAGTGCGGCAAGCCTGGGTGTACAGGTGACGCGCCGCAGTATAATGTTTTAGAAAAAGATTGTTAAAAAATATTAATTATTTGTTTTGAATTTTTTTGTCGCAATACACATGTTGTATATTTAACATTAAATAGCACAGCATGATTTTTTTTATTTTATGTCCACCATGGGACTTTATACATAAATTCAAAAAGATGTGCGGCATAAATCCCGGAATTACTCTATCTTTTCATCTGAAAAATAATTGCATACTACTCTCTGAAAGAATTAAATTATCCATATAAAGCGCGATATAAAATAATTAATAACAAGTAAAAATAATTGTTGTCATTTCAGTTATGAAACAAATTACAATACAGGAACGTTTGGCTTATTTTTTTATTTCATTTTAGATTGTATTATACGTCGTAATTGAAAATGGCTTTGCGACAATATGTACGGTATAAAGGCAGTTTTTACGCGTCTTTAATATTATTTTGTAATACATATATTGTTTTACATGTAGGAATAATCATTGGAAAGTTTGATTGCTCCATTGAAACCTTTTAATATGAATTACTATATCTTGGAAACATATCTTTTTTTAATATTTATTTTATGTTAAAATTAT
Source organism: Maratus speciosus (assembly GCA_963932465.1). Classification (NCBI taxonomy): domain Eukaryota; kingdom Metazoa; phylum Arthropoda; class Arachnida; order Araneae; family Salticidae; genus Maratus; species Maratus speciosus. The sequence continues at coordinate 387,414,214 of OZ010788.1, read as the reverse complement.
TTTTCAATCGCATCTTATTTAATATCCCATAAGCATTTTTTGTGATCCGTTGTACCATCATAATAGGCTTATAAATTTGTTAATTACTCTATTTCACAGGTATTTATACCATTCTGAATTAAATTGTATATCATTATTTGTTGACTCCTTAATGAGGACTGTTCATTAAAACTTAAATTAATTATTTAAATAGTTAAAAATAATTTTTTTCTTCCTGAAATAAGCATTTTTGTGTACTGACCGATCCTGAACTGCCATCATGGGATGATTCAAGTACAGTTAAATATTTCATCACTAAATCAGATGTGGCGGAGAATATCATTATAGTTATAGTACAGATTGGGTGATCCGTTGTACCATCTCAATAGTTTTATAACTTTGTTAGTTACTCTATTTAAAACTTATTTATTCTATTCATGTTATGAATTAAACTGTATGTGATCATTTGTTCACTTTTTAAAGAAGACATAGAGTTCATTAAGATTTAATTTATTTTTTTGAAATAGTTAAAAAAATCTGAAATAAGTATGTTTATGTACTTATTGCTCTGACGTCACGGGATGATTCAAGTGCGGTGAAAAATTTCATAAAAAAATTTCATGTGGTGGATAACATTATTATAGTACAGATGGAGTTTCCGTTGTCTCACCATGACATTTAAATTATCATTTGTTTGCTTTTTATGTTTTTTTTTTTTTTTTGCACTGTATAAAACAGTTTAAAAATATAAGATCAGTATTTTTTATTCGCTTATTTTTTCTGATATTATACTTCAGATGATGCAAACTTTTTTAAAAATTGCATGTTACCCAAGTACTCATATCTGCATAATAAACACCAGAAAAATTATACAAAACGTAAACAGGAGAAATGCAAAACCAAAATTGCATGCACCTTGCAATTTATGATATGATAACACTGAAAAAGTATTGTGGCAACATTCATTTAAAAAAACTGTAACTTATGAAACTAAAGTCCTTAAACGGCGCTGTAGAAAATTATTTTCACTGGTGAAATCTACGGCTTTAAAAAACGGCATGGTCAAGTCTATTTTTCGAGTCTTTTTATTTACTATCGCAAACGTTGTTTTAATCAATCTTTTTTCAGTTGCATAGTTATATTCTTTTTAGATTTTATGTAGGTGGTGCCTTGTATGTTGAAAGACACTATATGTATGTAGTATAAAATATTTTATTACATTAAACTAAATAAATGAGTTTAAAATATAATGTTTTAGTATGTTTCTATTATTATTCATGACTTTGGACAAACGGAGAAAACATATTTGTTATAAAGCGAATTATGGTATTTGTATTTAATTTTCTTTTACTAATATCTACGGATAATTTTAAACTATAAAATATGATATTTTAAACTTCAGATACAGTTCATTAATATCACACTGTAATATCGTATTGACTGCGTATATATATTTTAATATAAATTTCTTATAAAATATAATCTTAAGTTGATATTCTTACTTTCAAAACATTGAAGTTAATTATTAAATCTATAGGTACTAAAATATTTCCTGGTAATAAAGCATTTTTAAGATATTAAAAGTTAGTATATTTAATAATTCTAGATTTCAGTTTTTTTTTTTTTTTTTTTTTTTCAAAAGCTTAATATTTTAGAACGCTATTATCTTAAAACTTAAAAGAAAGAAATCACATAATTCGTATTTAATCCGTAATTAATTTAAATTTGAAATAAATTTTAATTTATCGTAATTTTAATTTTCTGAACCAAGATAATCTGCAATGAAAGCAGTTTTGTAAAATTTATTTCGCTGTTTAATGTAGGAATTTAAAGAATAATTTAAATTCGATAGATGTTTAATTTTATGCAACATGAAATATACATGAATATGTATACTTTAAGTTTTAAAATTAAATAATTGGATTCACATTTAATCCTCAAAAACGGAATACACAAAAATCGTTAAAAATCCAATTTCGCATTATATTAAATGCACGTTATTCATGTCCAATTTAGTATTATGTTGTTCCAACATGCTTGTTTTGATCCTAATTTTTAATTAAATTCAATTTGAAGTGTAAGAATTTATCTTTCGAAATATCTGTTTTAAGTATAATTATAAACCTCACCAGGCTCAAAAATGTTTCCTATAAACTCTCCTTAAAATTAAACATTGTATCAGTTAAAATATGATATTTTCTTTCATATGTTTAATATTTAAGAAACCTAGATCTCATTCGAATAATTAAACCTAAAAAATATTTTAAACAGTATATTCATAATTACTATTTTTTATAACAAAATAATCTCAACAGTTATCCAGAGTTCATTTAAATATTTCATAAACGGGCTTAAAAATAATTTATTAATATTATTTTTAATATTACTAGGGGGCTCGGCCCCCTACGAGCTACACTCGCCACCCCCCGTCCAGACACCGCAGACTCTAAATGCACGCTAATTTGATCGGCTTTAAAAATATTTCGAAAAATTGAATTATAATTTAAAAAACGGTGTCGATCTCCCTATAAACGAATTTCTATTCATTTCTCTTTCATTGGGGAATTTTAACGCCAAATCCGCTGCGGTACTACTTGATTATCCCGTCGACCAATTTTGCCAAATTATATAAATCGCCAAACCACTCGCCAAATTATACAAATTGACATAATTTTTATTTTAAATAACGACAGAACAAATAAATTCGTACAACATTAATAAAAATACAAATAAAACGTCGAAATAAAAATAACTTGATGACGTAGACACGTGTAACAACATTTCAAAATCAGCTAATATAAAAGGAATTAAGTAAACAAAGTCTTTGTCTCCTGGTATTTTTTAACAAAGCGAAAAGAAAGTTCTTGAGACATTTTAAATTAATCGTTTTTAATCTGACGTAATTTTTACCAAGCTATTCTTTCTCTTTTAAATAATCGCGTGAAAGTACTTTTGTTAGCAATGAAATATTATTTGCGCTTTCCTAACAAAAATAGTTGAAAATATTTTCTCAAAATATTAAATAAATGTCTAGCGCAATTTCTAAATTTAAACTTTTTGCAATATTATTTTGTGTTCATTTTATGTAATAACTATAATGTGACGTAAATATGACGCCATTTCTCCTAAGACTTCTAACGCATTTAATGAATTTATTATTTTACAATATCCTTTCTCTTTTAAAATTCACGTGTATACTTTTTATGACGTAATTTTTAATAAGTTCCTGCTTTTTATACATAATTATTTAATTCTAATTTGAAAGTTTTTTTCCTGTTCATAATAGTCACGTGAAAATAAATTTTTAATTTGAAGCAAACATTATTGCTTGCGCTTTTTATACAGTTGGCAACAGTTTAAATTAGTACAATTTTCTGAAATCTGTAAAAATATCTCTAGAAATGCTGAAAATTTGAATTTAAAATAAAAATATAACCTGAAAAAATGAGTCAAATAAAAAAATTAATGCAATCTGCACTCCGGCAAATTCTAACGCATAAAATGATCTAAAAATGATTACACTGCCATGTATAGTTTTTGCTGCTATAAAACTTTTTTAGTGGAACAATTTTGTCCAACTTTAGCATTAAATATCTCTTAAAATAATTCTTCGATTTGAAAACTGTCTGCATCAGCGTGTTTATCAAACATTTCTGTATAAAACCACTGATTTTCATATTTTTGTATGCATTATTTTTCTCAATATTAACGAAGAAAGACCTCTGGTCACAAAAAATTCAAAACCGGCGGCGGCGGTGACAGCGGTAGTTACTTTTTTTTAGAATTTTAGAATAGAGAGATAATATTACATAATATTATTTTTTATTTAAATTTTCATTACATAAAATGTGTATGTTTATGCAGATATTAAGTTTTTAACCTCAAATTTGAAATAGTTCGTCTTTAGTTAATCATGAAAAATGCAATTCAGTAGAAATTGCAAAATCATTATAACAACATCTATACTAAATCAGCATGTTCATTTTCTTGACCATTTGTGCAAGTAAACTTCAATCTTCCATCACATATTCTAATAAACATTTTCTAACATACATCAAGGCGATCTAACAAACATAATTATGTGTATAATATTATTAACTAAGTTCAAACTATAAAGATGATGCACGAAAGTCACAATTGCCAAAAAAATCTTTAATTATTTAGACAAATGACAAAAAAAGGACCTGTTGTACAATAAATATAACTTATCCATGCATGTTGTTAATGAAATGTTTTGTATAATGCTTATTGTCTATAGGTATTGCAAATTTTCTATTCTCACTTGGTTATCTGAAATTTTTAATAGTAAAACTAAACGAGATTATTTTCTACAGTGAAATTTTAAATTATGTATCCATTGGTTAGTAGAAAAACCAATTTTTTTTTTACAAATTTATTATTTTCATTCGTAATTGTGACGTTGATTAATTTTTATCATTTTATGTAATTTTAATAGATTATAATAGCAAATATTTTGCCTAATAGTTCCATAATTTTCCATAAAACATATTTCCTATGAGAACATACTTATCTATATTATAAAGGACAAACATATCTGTGCGTAACGCATACGTCATTTTGCGAATGTCAACACTTTGAAATTTGAAATAAAATTTTGGTTTTGCAATTTTCGCTGCTGCAAATTTTTAAACTTCTAAACATCGCGCATAATAAATTTTTACACCAACGTATAAGGGAAAAAATGCTCTTTTAAATGCAAATTGTTTGAAAGCTATATCTCTATTTATTTTTGAGATATTAATTTTTTTGTTGTTTTTAATACTATTTTTCTTACCGTGGCAACAAAAGTACTCCATTTCTATTGAAAGTCATTGAAAGTAAACGAAAAATAGTCGAAATTAGGAGATACTGCATTTTTTGTTGCCATTTTTTCATAAAAACTGAAAAAAAAGGTTGAAATTAAAATAGGGGCTACGTCAAGAATATTGTCTGTTATTCCGTGACAATGACGTCATATGCATACTTTTCTATAGACGAAGTTTAAGACTGGATAGTAAAAGCGGATTGCTTTAGTGGATGCAAATGACGTGATTTTATAAAAAAGCATGTATTTTAATTATTAAACCTGAATTATGTTTTGTAGAAGTGCGTCATTTTCACAGCCCAGCTGCTTTGAAATTCTTCACAAGTGAAAATGCTTCACTTTTGAAAATAATTTAATCGAAATCACACACTGATAAAACGCAATGTTTTACAAAAATTTAGAGTGTCTGTATAGAAGAGAGCTGAGATGCAAATAATAGCGGTTTATATTTCAGAAATTAATGATTCTCGCCTGGATGAACTTACTTCGCCGAGTTAGACAAGCAAACAAATAATTCGTGGTTTAAAATAATATCATGTTCCTGAAGTTTATGTCCAAAATTCTCTCGAATAATGAAATTTTAATGCTATTCTTTAGGACATTCTACTATAATTTTATCAACATAGCATAATGTGCTTAATTAAATTTTTCCTAATTTTATATAATCTATATGTTTAAAACACAAGAGTTTTCTTTAGTCATCTGCCCTGATCTTTCTGCTGAACCAATTTTACTAATATTTTTTTTTTTAACTGAAAGCTCTTCATTTGTAGATGTGATCGCACTATCTGCTTTTTTTTTTAAATAGCTCCACTTTTATATTTTAATTTTAAAGGCATTTTATGAAATTTCTTTAAAATGGTGAAAATTAAATAGCTTTCATTATTGCAGACAAGAGAGAAATAATGAGGTATTTTTATCTTTATTCATGCTATTTTCTGATAAAAATTCAAAATTGTTGATAAAAATTGTTGTATAGGGTTTAGTGTCATAAAATCCCATTAGGAGCAGAAAATTTATATTAGGTGCATAATAACGGAAAATGACATACTGCTTTTGAAAACACGCATTTTTCCTCATAAATTTTCGATATTGTTTTTAATTCTGCATGTGTACTGATACTAAGTTTCAGACACTAGGCGAAATGCTTATTTAAGGGAAAATGAAGTCATATTGCAAAGAAAACGATCATTTCCTTAGATAAAGTTAAACATTTTAGCACAAATGGGTCTAAAAAACATAAATTATGGAAATTTTTACTCTTCGGAACTGAGATTAGAATCTCAAGTAAAGGGTGCGTCTGTTCACATAAAAGCTGCTGCTGACAATTGTGACTTCAAGTTTTGAGTTAAAATTATTTTTAAATGATCAAACAAAATACAATTTTTTAAAAAAATGATGAATATGGATATGAGAAGTGCGTATGCAAATTTTGAGAAGATGAAAATTGCTGTTTCTCATTCCGGAATACCAAGCATAAGAGCCTCAGTTGATAACAACATCCTAATAACTGATCTTTATTATATTTTACTTATTAAGTAACTATATTATAAAGAACAAACGTATCTGTTCGTAACGGTAACGTCATTTTGCGAATGGCAACTCTTCACGATCAAATTTCGGTCTTGAAATTTTCGCTACTGCAATTTTTTAATCTTCTGACCATCGTGCATTTTCAATTTTCGTCGCATAGGGAAAAAATTTACTTTCAAATGCAATTTGTTTAAAAACTGTATCTTAATTGACTGATGTATTATATTTTCTAATATAATTTTTAAGCATTGTTTTTTTTTTTTTTTTTTTTTTTAAGTTTATCTTATCACGTGCCGGTTTCAATACATAATAATAATAAACATTTTGCACATAAAGCTACAAACATTTTTCAACATTTGTTTCTGACTATTTTTGCATAACGAAATTAATACTTCCTTTATAAACAAATAAAAGAATAATATAAAAAAAAACACCAATCTAACATATTTGTGAAAGACAAATTAACGAAATTCATACTTCTTTTATAAACAAATAAAAGAATAATATTGTAAAAACACAAATCTAACATATTTGTAATCGTACAATTTAAATTTTTATATCACCAAATAGGATTTTTTTTTTTCAAATGGAATTTGTTTGCAAAGTTCATCTCAATTTACTGATTGTCTATGCTTTTAAAAACAATTTCAAAGCATGAAATATTTTTTTTTAAATTTATCTCTAATTCGCGGAGATCGATTACGAAAGATTAAACTGTTTTCCCTTAAAACATAATAAAGAGTTCATCATTTTCTTATGGCTAATATCCATTTTAAAAAAAACTTCCCTATGGATAAATAAATAAAATAATATAAATAAAGCACAAATTTAACAGACCTGTATAAACTCTAAAATTATCAGAATATAAAAGAATGCCATAAGTAGCAAAATCTTGGGCAAATAACACTTAGCATGCGGCTAATAAGAAAATATCGCTTTTGATAAATTTCAAAAATTTATTTGATTGCATAATTCGTATTTTCCATATGAACAATGCTTTTTTAATGTAAGTGGGTAATCTAAAAAATTTATTGCATATAAAAAAATTATTAGTTTTCAATAAAAGAAAATTTTCACCTATATTCTTTAACCCGGGAAGCCCGGGTATGATCCACTAGTTTAAATAAAATCATAAAACGGAATCATATTATTAGAGACATCACTGAAGAAAACGGTTTTTCAACAAACTTCATTAACAAACTTATTGGGTGAGTGCATAATTTCTACCCGTTTTTTAGTGAAAACAGAAAGGCGGAGAACACAAAAAGTTAAGCACCTGTGAATTCACGCAAGCACCATCAGTATGTATGATATCTTTGGATCTGTTTGGCGGTAAGTTAATCCCACACCTATAAAACACCTTTGTTTTGGACGAAAAATACTGTTGTAACGCCGTTTTTACAGTCTCCACATCATTGAAGGTTCGGCGAGCGAAGGCGTTGTGTAAAGATAATAAACGGTCAAGTGCGAGCATTACTCGCGTACAGAGGGTTCCGTAGAATAAACATATGAATTTATAATTGTATTATAAAAAAAAAACGTTGCTAAAATAATACTAAGACTTTGTAAAAAAACTATACATCTTAGGGCTGGGTATAACTGTATATATTAGAAAAGTGTAAATGGGTATACCATGAAAGTTCAAAGAGATATGGAACCTAAATAATATCAAATATAGCTATTCGTATAACACTTTTTTTAATATTATCCTAATCTGTTTATGATGAACTTAATACGGTACTGACAATAAAAGCAGTACATAGTTAAACTTCATTTGGCATTTCATGAAACTAAATTCAGCGTAGTAATAACCTTTATTTCTACAGTGTAACTAAAACAAAACCTTTGTTCAAAGTTTAAATTTGGCATTGTGCTAAGAGCGCTTCGAAAAGTTGCAACGCCACCTTGGTCAGTGCCGCGTTTTTCCAGATAGGTGATTAATTGACTTTTAAAGTCACTCGAGGCGTATTGAGAGATACAATCAATGCAAACTATCGCGAATCCCACAGTATTTATGCGATTCATTCTGATTAAATCTTTCGAGGGCGATTCCCTTAAAAAGTGAACACCTAATTTTAATTCCAAAACAGACAAACGGCACCAAGAATATTTAATTAAAATTTTTCTTTTATCATGTACGTGAAAATAAGCAAGTTCGCATTTTGTAATAAATTCGTTTATAAATTCTGGTGTCAGTTCATTATTTCATAAGTTTATAAATAGAATTACTCCGTGCTGGAAAGTATTAAGTGGTCGCAAGACTCTTAAAGCTTCAAAATTTAAAAAAATTTAATTTTTTTAGATGTTAAACTCCTACTTTTTCTGAATATTTTGATATAATTGTTTCCTTGAAATTCCCATTAGAACAGAAGTTTTGGCTTTTAGAATTATACCCGCTCAATAGCTGAAGCGGCGTTTCCGAAACTTTAAAGTTATTATTTTCCAAATGGCGTTTTTGGGGCATAACGCGCAGGATACCTCAAAAACTTCTGAATTTTTTTTCATGAAATTTTCAAAACATATATTTCATGTTAGTCTGTATAAACTGAACCTAAAATTTCCTTTTTATTGTTCAAAAAATATTTTTTAGGTGATTTTACTGTTGAAATTTTCAAAATTTTGTATTAGCTAAATGCAACATTGCATTAAAAATATAAAAATGCTTTAAATACAAATTTATTTAAGTTCAGGGAAATTATTACAATCTGAAGTATAAGTAAGTACCAAAATTTTCATTCTAGTTGCAATATTTATTTTGTAATCCTGCGCGTAAACTGTTATGCCAATTTTTTGTTTGACAAATGTCTAACAGTTTCGAGCCCCCTATAAATACTAATTCTGTATCTTGAAATTTTTTAAAGACATGAAACGAAAGAACATACTTATATCTTTCATCCCAATTAAAATTGTGTTTTAAAATCATATACATTTTTAGACATTAAATGTCGAAAATGGTCTTTTTTACATTTTTTCCACTTTTTAGAGTCCCGAGACCCCTTAAATTAGTATGTTTTTAACAATTTGACGTTTATTGCTTTTATACTGTTACTGGACATTACATTACACATACATATCATTAAAAGTTTCTAACTAGGCATAGAGTACGTCACCCCTGTCCTTGTGTATGTCCAAACTGACCGTACCTTTAAGGGTTAATATCTCGGATAATTACCGATGATTTTTTTCGAAATTCATTATCAACAATGCTTTTGTTCTTCTGCAACGATAGGTTTATTCAGCGATGCTCAACAATTTTACTGAATGCCCCTAAATCGAAATTTGTTTATAACAAAAAATGCTAATTATTCAAAAACTATGTGACCTAGGGTAATCGCTATAATTTTCCGGCAAGGTTTATATTAATGTCTACTACCTCTAATTTTTTCATAATTTTAGTTTCAGTATATTTGGAATTAGATGGGGGGGAACATATTGTGGCGCTACATTTTCAACAATATCTTTTAAAATATAATACCTAAATTTAAAGAAATGTATTTTTGAGTTCAGCGTTACAAAAGCTTTCACAGGATACCCCATATGATATACAAAGAAAAGATTTTTTTTTTCAAGTAGCATAATTAACCCCTCTACTTTTTTACTACGCATATTTATGAAAGTTTATTAATCTGAAAATATGTTGGTCAAAGGTCTTTATTACTTCCTTGAATTTAAACTTTCCACGCTCATTTACGAGTTTACGTACAACATTTACGAGTAAAATGGCTGTGACAGACAGACAGATAGACAGACAGACAGAAGGACGGACAGACACAGGAGTGATTTTATAATGGTTCCGTTTTAACTTTTTAAGTACGGAACCCTAAAAAAAGTTGATAAATCGAAGGTGCAAGGTCGGGCCTATACGCCAGCTGGGGTAAAACTTCCCAACAAAGATCCAATAATTTTTGCCGAGTCCTTAAATCAACATGAGGCCTTTCTTTATCGTGATGAAAGACATTCCCTCTGCGATTGATGTGTGCTTGCCGCTTAGACGTGACTTTTGCTCACAGTCTGTCCAATTGTTGTCAGTAGAGGTCTGCATCAATCATTGGGTTCGGTGCGAGGAACTCCTAGTAGGTTATTTCCTTGGCATCCCACCATACACTGAGCAACAGTTTTTGGAATGGAATCCTGCTGTTTAGGTCGATGGAATACCCTGTGCAACATCGGCACACGGTCCTTCGACATTCCACATTACGATACAGTATCTACTTCTCATCACCCGTCACAATTCGGTTCAAAAATGGTTCCCTACTGTTACAGGAAAGCAAACAAACACAGGTGCTGGTCCCCTCTTCTCGTTGCCTTACTGTAAGCTAGTGTGGTATCCACTGATCGAGCTTGGTGATGAAGCCAAGCTCATGCATCCCTCTTTCGACTGTTGTTCTGCGTACTGAGAATGATTCCGCTAATTTTTCGACTGTTCGATGTTGGGAATTTGTTATGGCTGAGCCGAGATCATTGTCAGAAACCACTGATAGGCGCCCAGAATGGACATGATCTTTACACCTCCTGTCTACGTACAGGAATTTCCTAAACCAACGGCAGCAAGTGCTATCGTCCACAGCATCTTTTCCCTACACTTGAAAAATGCTGCGGCAAGCTACGGTTGCTGTAAAGGCTTTATCATAGTCGTACAGTAAACAATGTCTGATGTTCTCTTTCTTGTTTGCCATGTTGTTTCCCATTCGACATGAGTTCTTCTGAGAAACGTTGTGCCTATACATACCCTACTGCTTCACGCATTATTGGCCACTTTGGTGTCCTCAAAACATCAGCTGTAACGTCCGTACTCCACTTGACATGTACATATCTTCAAAACGGGTAGAACTTTTGCACTCACCCAATACTTGTGAATTCAGATATCTTGAAAGTATTCAGGAAGTAAACGGTAAAGAAATGAAATACAAAAAGTTTAAATGTTTTCCCAGCCTATGTGAAAAATTGAGATATGCGTTACTGAAACACAATATAAATTTAATCGCTTGTACTCCAAGAAAGTTAAAAGAAATGATTTGCACGCCCAATCCCGAAAGATGAAAGGGCTGGTGTGTATGGTGCCCGTTCAGAACCGGCGAAAATAATTAAAAAGAAAATTTAAGGAAAGAATTAAAACATAAAAAATTAATAAGAATAAAAAACATAAAAACATTGTGTCGCCAATCTACAGCCATCCCACACTTAAATTACAAATAGAATATCACAAAAGATATTGATCAAGTAAAAATTTTATATCCATCGTGTTATTACTCTACATCCATTATTAGAGAATCCATATAAATTTTGTGTAAAGGTAATCAAATATGTAACGATGCACTATCATACAATATCCCCAATATGTGATTAAATATCCTGAAAAGATAAACACCCAATAAATTTTTCCTCTGCATATGTTTTGATCCGAAGTACTACTTCCGGCTACACACTAAGAATAAAAGACTCCCCCTCCTGAAATAGAAACTAGTTGGATGTGCCAATCCCAAAACTTTCTTCTATCTCATGTATATTGATATTTCAAAATGTTGTTACAAATACCAATAATTCCATTTTATTAGTTTTATTAGTCTTTTTATTAGAATTATGCATAACTTCATACACTTTTCAATGGTACAATATGGAAACACAAAGATCGCTATTACAGCGCCCCCTTCCGGTGGAATCTTTCAATATTCAGGGTGAACCTTTTTGCCATGGTCAAAAGCATACTCAAAAAATTTGGTTCAATTCTATGCATAACTTCATACACTTTTCGATGGTGCAACATTGAAAATGGCAGAAAAATCACTATTACAGCGCCTCCTACCGGCGAAAGTTTTCTAAATTCAGGGAGGACCTTCTTGCCATGGCTAAAAATATATACAAAAAATTTGGTTCAATTCTATGCATAACTTCATACACTTTTCGATGGTGCAACATTGAAAATGGCACAAAAATCACTATTACAGCGCCTCCTACCGGCGAAAGTTTTCTAAATTCAGGGAGGACCTTCTTGCCATGGCTAAAAATATATACAAAAAATTTGGTTCAATTCTATGCATAACTTCATACACTTTTCGATGGTACAGTATTAAAAATGCACAAAAGTCACTATTACAGCGCCCCTACCGGCGTATGTTTTCCAAATTAATGAAGGACCTGCTTGCCATAGCCAAAAACTTAAAAAAAAAATTAGTTCAATTCTATGCATAACTTCATATAATTTTTGATGCTACAGTGACGACATACGGACACACGGACATACGGACACATGGACACACGGGCAGACAGACATTCTATAAACATGTTTTTTAGGATCTCTGACTCCTAAAACGTGTAAATCCGTCGAAAACCAGAAGTGGAAAAAAATTTCGATTACAATACTTTCTTCTATTGAAGATAGAAGAAAGTAAAAATCATGTAGATGCAAGCAGAAAGTAGTCAGAGATTAAATAAATACATATTTCGAAGTTTTAACATATATAATATGCATAAGAATCTTTTAAATAAACTATTAACTTTTAAAGTTTACTTTATATTTTACAATACTTATTTATATTTGGTATAATACAATCACCTGAAATGTAATAGACCTTCTCATTTGAATTGAGTTAGTATTAAACGTAATTTTCTGCTATTTTTTCCCCGAATTTAACTGAAATAAAAGAAGAAAATAAATAAAGTATTTAGGTAAATTAATACAGTGATGCTAATATATTTATTATCCATAGATTCTCTATTTATTATCCATATATACACGAAAAATAAATTTGAAATGTGGGAGTGACAGTCCAATTTTTTAAAGTTACATTTTTCACTTTTTCAGAAAATAATAAACATTTATTTTGAGAACTTTTTTTTTTTTTTTTTTCATCTGCACACATATCTATCGAATGAATGCTCCTATTTTTATCATTATTTTTTAATATTTTCTAACACAGTTGTAAAGAAATCCTTTCTTCTGTCTGTCGTTCATGTATATATTTTATTTATACGAGATGTAATTCAGCAAAATTCAATGAAAAAAAAAATTTTAAGGAACTGTTACATTGAACTTTTAATAAACGGAGAAAAACAATGACAAAAAAAATCTTACATTGGCTAATCCAATTCTTAAAACAAATATTATTTTTAACAAAAGAAAGCAAAATACTATTTAGATTAACTTCAAATTTCCAAATTTCCAAATGCATTGTTCATATAAAGTAGTCATTAACATTTTTAATCAACATAAATAATTATGATGTAATCAATTGAGATTCTGAACGTTATTGTGGAAGAAAACATCTTCTGAAATTATGCCACATTGATGTAAGCATAATTTTTGTTAGTGAAATGTAAATATAGCTTTTATTTCCACCTTCGAAAATTTTGCATGCGTACTTCTCATATTCATATTGACGATTTTTAAAATATTTTAACGTAAAGTATGTAATTAATATTTCCAAACTTGATGTCACGTTTACCGGCTACAGAGTTGCAAGTGAACTCTTGACTTGAGTTCAAATATCTGTATAGGTGAGTAAACATTTACGACTTCTAGATGCCCACGTACTAAAATATTTAGGTTTGTCAAAAAATGCTACTATTCTTTTAAACATGAAGTCACTTTCCCTAAATGAAGCATTTCAACTCCCTCTGAAATTAGTATATCAAACTCAGTGTCAGCGGAATGAAAAAAAATTCAAATGTAAAAGCTTTATAGATGAACATGTGTGTGTGTGTTTTTTTTTTTTAAGTATAGCGAGATTTTCTGTCTAAATTTTTAAAGAAATTCTTTTTAGTTGTAAAGAGAAAATGACAGCAGCAAAAATGTAGTAATTCTTGTTGTTTTCTTCTCTGTAGCAATGGAATTAGCCCGATTTCCACCGTTTTGAAGAAATTTCATTAAAATCTTTTACATTACAAATAAAGTATAAGCATGGAAATATTAAAAAAAAGAGTTAGTGCAGGCTCATACACAAATAATCAGCTTTCAATTAAAAGAATAATTATTAAAATTGGTTCGGTTGAAAGCCTAGGGCAGATGACGAAAAGCAACCAGCTTGTGTTTTAAATACATAAATAATGTGGGGCTGCTTTGTAAATATATGCAGATAGAGTATTCAAATAAGAAAGGACAATTCGTAACTGGGAAAAAGAATAGATTCACAAATGCATTCCAGTTAATAAATATTCTGGAGCAAAGAACTGATTTCCAATAAATTCTTATTTCCGCGTGTTAAGTCCCAGATAGTGGCCGCGCCGCACCTTTCGTGTACATTGCAATAGATATTAGCTAACTTTTAAAACCAATATTTAAAAAGCAGATGTTTGGTTTTCAGTAGCACAGATGCTTTTTCTTTTGTCACATTTTTGTTTTACTACATCTAAAAATCCTTCTTGCCTAAAATTTGATTAATCCTTTGAATAAGGGCCAGTATTGGCAAATATGTTTATTCCCAATCGTTCCAAAATTTGCAAAAATGTGTCTTTCTGTTAGATTCCTCTTGAAAATATACTAGTATAAATGTGTGGTAGAGATTATTTTCCAAAAAGTAATACGAATAGAATAACAGATAATCTACTGAGACGTAACATGCCCCATTACATATATATCCAAACTCGTTAAAAGAGTTGATAAAGAAGCAGTAGACATCAATTTAATGCAATTTAAGAACATAACAATAAGAAATAAGAACATAACATAATAAATTTAACATAACATTATTTAACATAAGAAATAACCATGTTAAAAGACGTTTTATTTATTTAATTATTTTTTTTTATTTTGGGGGGGGGGGGGGTGTCCAGATTTATACAATGCAATAATCTTTCATATAATTATAGTTTATTTTAGTCATTTAAAAGGCTTAATAATTCTTGAGCCGCGTTAAAGATATATGAAATCAGAAACAAAGGTCTACACATACACATAATTGGCGATTGACTACCATTTTTGGAGAGCAATTCCACTGGCACGAAGTATCGAAAAAAATGAAATAACTCTAGAAAGCTCGAAAGTCAATTGAAATTGTAAAAGCTCTGCAAATGTTACTTTACAATAATGTAAATTGTATAAATCTATAGCTTGTTTGTACATTTTGTGAACTGTTATTAATGATAAATAAATAAATCGTATGTTACGATTTTTTTTCTACGGATGTAAAACTTTAAAGTTATAAATGTTTCTTACCCGCCTTTTGTTTTTCTTTCAGACTTACTACCTAATCCGTTGTCAGAGTCCTACCTGGATTATAATCAGATCATTTTGCGATGGTTACTATCTGCGATTAATGGGCAAATGTGTATTGTTCAGGTAGATTTAAAAAACAAATCATGCTTGAAAACATTATTATTATATCTATAATATTTTATTATAGTATTTTATTCACCTATTTATTTATTGAGGAAGATTTAATTTTGTTAAATTTTCATAACTGTTTTAAGTATAAACGGGCTATTTTTGAGTAACCGGCAGAATGCCATAAGTATAAATTAAAAAAAAAAATCAATTTTATTTTATCTTACCGAAAACATCGTCACAATTCTCAGTTTTTACTTTATTACTAAATATTTTATTCTTCATGTGACAAAAGTTTCACTTTTTTGCTAATACTTTCTTATAAGTGTTTCTTGGGAATAAAGGCAGGTTCCTTTTCTGAAAATATTGCAAAAACGCTATATTGCAATTGTTATTGATGAAACTTTTAACATTATTCACTGTCTTGTGGAATGTGCATGTCTATTGAAAAAAATATTTACATAAAATTCGCCACATATAGGATAAGTCAAAATATCATTTTCTAAAAACCTGATGTCACTTTCGTTCTTTAAAAATATTTTTCTGATTATGATAATATTTGAAAAGATTTTGCCGAAATAATACATGAGAAATTTATCCTTTATCGTACTTTTTTTTTTGTTTTCATAAACAATTGTTAAATCGTTTAGTTTTCTTACAAATGTTAAACAAAGATTTTTTTTTTATATTGACCTTTTCCATTTCTATTATTTCGATAGAATATTTCTTTCAAGCACTTAGTTTTACACTTTGGTTTCCACTTGTTACAGAAACTTGAGAGCATTAATTTTGGAGTAGTTGCATATATATTTCGCAGTCTTTTATTTATCAAACAAAGTTATTTCTTTCTTTACTCCAGCACAAACTTCTTGAAATTACAACCGAAGTTAGAGTAATGTTATTGAGTTGGATGTTTTGACAGTGAGGACTCTGAGAAGTAAAATCAAAATAAACACTCTCTGAAAGTTAGGGACATTGTTTGAGGAACATCGATTCTCTGTAATACAAAATAGAATTTCTTTTTAATTTAGCGCAAAGAAATGTAAATATTTTGATAGGGGAAAAAAAGTATTTTTAATCCGCTGTTTTATTTTGAAAGGCGTGAAGACTCTTTTTAACAGGGTCTTAAATGAGCATTTACTATGAATTTCATATTATGTAATATAGAAATTTTATATTCCCTTAATCCGTACATTATTTTATCATAAATTAACACCTTGTAATAATATAATACTATTCCTAAAATGTGTAAGATAAAAACTTTAAAAATAGTAAAAATAATTTTATTTTACTCTTTACATGTTTCGACTCTATCCGAGTCATTTTCAAATTAAATAAATAAAAATTTTCTAAAATTTTACAATGCATGATGCAATTATTTGATATGCCATCATTCATTTTTTAACGTACTCTTCTACTTCATGCTCGCTATTCTTTTTATTTTACTTGGATGTTTATTTGTATTTCCGTAATTATTGAGTAGCTCGAGCTATAATTGCGGTAAGTTAAGTAATTTAATGTTATTGTCTATTGAATTTAAGTGTTTTGAAAAACAAAAAATATTTACAAATCATCTAAATTTCAAAATCTAAATCCTAAATTTCTCCATCTAAAAAAAGACAATAACATTAAATTCACCATTGAAATTGAACATAGAAATAAACTTCCATTCCTTGAAATAATATTAACAAGGACAAATCAATCAATTTTCAGAACAAATAAAAATTAAATTTAAAATATAAAAAAAAATCCGACTGCGTAAAAAGCGAACTAATTAATTATTTCTCATCAATGTGATACTATTTATTATATTATTTACCTATTTTTTTAATTTATTTGTATTGATGACTTTTAAGTTGTGTTTAATTGTTAGTTCCTATATATAAACACTGTTTTGATGAGGCGTATAGATGTCTATGAAGGTTAGAGTTACAGTAAAGTTAGAGATCCTACCTACACAACTTCCAGGTTGTGTAATATTTAAATGGAGCTTCTGACTGTAAAATAATCAATGAAACATCCTCTTCATTTTGAAAAATCTATCCAATGATATGCCACTCAATAGGGTGTGTAATTTTTTTTTTTGCCTCTACCGCCATTTTGTATTTTATGGCCGAATTTTGAATTTATAAAACAAAAGCTAGCCTATAACCATTGGACGGTTAAGACGAATCGATAGAGACCTCATTCATTAAAATCCATCCAGCCGTTGGGATGTTTCGAGACTATAAAGAAATCCACATACCCTGATACGCGGGAAACACATAACCCTTCTTGGCAGTCGGGTAAAAAGCATGGCTAATCAAGAAGGCGGAGTGAAAAAACCGAAAATCGGAAAATCAAAATGTAATACCACGGAAAAAGTTGTGTAGGGCCCTCAGTAACAAAACTACACAGTTTTTTCGAAATCAAATTTTATCCTTCTTGTGTCCCCGGGCGCCCCAATTTTCGCCAAACTCGTCAAAAACGCCTTGTAGAAGTTATAATTTGAAATAAAGATATATTGTGGAAAATAAAAAAGTCATACAGCGAAAAAGTTGTGTATGGTACGTAGTAATGTGCCTGCGCAGTTTATTTGAAATCAAGTTTCATCTTCCTGTGCCCCCGGTCCCACCAATTTTTGCAAAATTCGTCAGAAATGTCTTGTACAACTTACAAATCGAAATAAGCATAAATTTGGAAAATAAAAATGTCATACCGCGGAAAAATTGCGTATGGTACGTCCTAATATGTCTGCACAGTTTTTTCGAAATCACATAATATCTTCCAGGAACCCGGTCATTCGAAATTTTGAAAATTTCGCCTTAAATTCCGCTTTATCTGCTGTACATGTATAATAGAATGTGGATATCTTTTAGAATAGAATATCTTTCATTTTTTAACACTTTTAATAGATTCAAATATTCTTCATTCTTTAATTTTAATTCTTTGTGTACTTTTCACAGATAAAAAGTTTGTATTACACTCTTGCTTCTTGTGTGATTAATTCTATTATACATATCTATTATACATCCGGGGTATATCTTGTCAATATCGTCAGATTTGCATCACACAAGAAGCAAGAGTGCAATAAAAACATTTGGTATACACAAACAATTAAAGTTCAAGAATGAAAAACAAACTTTTAAATCTGTTAAAAGTATCAAAAAATTTAAAGTTCAATTAAATTGGTCCGTGCTCTTCAAAACAAAAATCTACATATTCGAAAGGTTTCGGCTTGTTAATTATTGTTGGTCCTGTTGGAGTTTTGTAACCTTAAAATCCGAATTATTCTCAAAATATGGCATAATGGCTCTTTATTGTAATCGAGATCTTATGAATCCATCCCTATTGCTTCCAGCACAAACTGTCGCGTCAGCTTCAGTGACCAGTTAGACACACCTTTCTACACTTCGAGTGTGGTATGGAAGCTCAGCAAACGAAATTATATATACACGATCACGTTTGTCAATATACATCCATAAGTCATGGTATGAAAGATTAGTCAAAATAGGTGGTTACGTAACTTCTAACTTATCCCACTAAATCAGGTCAATTTAATCTGATGTGCTAAAACTGATTACAGGAACTTGGAACTGCCTGACTTCTCCACTAATGTTCGCACTTCGTGCTTTAAGGATTCTACGAAATCCTAGCTGGCGTATGTGTTTCCGATCATCAGTTACCATTCCAATCAGCAGGTTTTCCGCATGGGCAAAAAAGGCATTGTGGTGGATTACTGTATCAATTACAACTTTAACTGCCAGAGGCATATCTCTGGAGAAATAAACAATTTCCCAAAGATGGCTCACACTTAATTGCAAACCATACACGTGCGTACACCGTGACTACAAACTCTGTCAATATCTTCAGATTTGACATTGGATGCGGAATTTCCTCATAGAGTCTCAAAATTCTGTTAGCGGTTGTAACCCATCTGCTGTGTGAAAGTCTACCCGGAATTCTATTTGTAAGGTCTTCCGAGCAACTTCCTTTTTTATTAGATGGGATCATTTCATTTAGGTAATTTTGATCCATACTGAGATTGTCAATAACTTTATCGAGGTTATAATTAATGTCGATAGTGTGGAAAGAAACGATGAGAATCACACTTGTCCAAAATTTTTCCAACCGGCCTAATATAACTGTTTGGTCCTCTGCTGCATCCGTTTAGCACGAACTGATTTAATAAAACTTTAAAATTTTTTAACACTTTTAATAGATTTAAATATTCGTTTTCATTCTTTAATTTTAATTGTTTGTGTACTTTTCACAGATAAAATGTTTGTATTGCACTCTTGCTTCTTGTGTGATTAATTCTATTATACATGTACAACAAATAAAAGGGAATTTACGGCAATTATTTCGAAATTTTGGATGACAGGGATCCTGGAAGATATTATGTGATTTCGAAAAAACTGTGCAAGCATATTACTACGTATCATGCGCAACCTTTCAGCGGTATGACATTTTTATTTTCCAAATTTATGTTTATTTCGATTTATAAGTTGTACAAGGCATTTTTGACGAATTTCGCAAAAATTAGGAGGACAGGAGGCACCGGAAGATAAGACTTTATTTCGGAAAAAACTGTACAGGCATATTACTACGTTTCATACGCAACTTTTTCGCAGTATAACATTTTTATTTTCAAACTTTATATTTATTTCGATTTATAAGTTCTACAAGGCGTTTTGGGGAAGTTTAAGCAGCAATTTTCGGGCGCGAAAAGACTATTGGGATGGGTCACGTGTTCGAGAAAATTCGATTAGTGGGTCATTTTTGGGTCACTTTGGGTCAAGCTATTATTATCTAAAAAACGGCTCTAACGATTTTCACTAAACTCTATATTCTAAAGTTTTGGATTACGATAAGACCAGGGCTAAGTCAAAAATTGTGCTAAGTCACATGTTCGAGAAAATTCGATTAGTGGGTCATTTTTGGTCACCGTGGGTCAAGCTAAGTTTATCTAGATAATGGCTCAATCGATTTTGACTAAATTTTGTATCTAACCATTTTCGGGCACGAAAAGACCATTGAGAAGGGTAACGTGTTCAAGAAAATTCGATTAATGGTTCATTTTTGGGTCACCGTGGGTCCAGCTAAGTTTATCTAGAAAACGGCTCTGCGATTTTGCCAAAATTCTATAATCTATCGTTTTCGGGCACGAAAAGAACATTAGGATGGGTCTCGTGTTTCAGAAAATTCGATTAATGGGTCATTTTGGGTCATAATGGGTCAGGCTCAAGCTAATTATATCTAGAGAATGGCTCAATCGATTTTGACTAAATTTTGTATCTAGCCATTTTTGGCCACGGAAAGACCATTGGGATGGGTCTCGCGTTCAAGAAAATTTGATTAATGGGTCATTTTGTGTCATACTGGGTCAGGGTCAAGCTAATTATATCTAAAGAACGGCTCAATCGATTTTGACTAAACTTTTTATCTAACCATTTTCGGGCACGAAAAGACCATTGGGATAGGTCACATGTTCGAGAAAATTGGAAAATTCGATTAGTGGGTCATTTTTGGGCCACTGTGGGTCAAGCTATTTTTATATAAAATACGGCTCTAACGATTTTCACTAAACTCTTCTATATTCTACAGTTTTGGATTACGAGAAGACCATTGGGCTAATTCACTTGTTCAAGAAAATTCGATTAGTGGGTCATTTTTGGTCACCGTGGAACAAGGTAAGTTTATCTGGATAACGGCTCAATCGATTTTGACTAAATTTTATATCTAACCATTTTCGGGCACGAAAAGACCATTGTGAAGGGTAACGTGTTCAAGAAAATTCGATTAGTGGTTCATTTTTGGGTCACCGTGGGTCCAGCTAAGTTTATCTAGACAACGGCTCTACGATTTTGACGAAATTCTAAAATCTATCGTTTTCGGGCACGGAAAGAACATTGGGATGGGTCACGTGTTCGAGAAAATTCGATTAGTGGGTCAGTATAGGTCAGAGTCAAGCTAATTATATCTAGAAAACGGCTCAAGATATTTTCAAAAAATTTTTTAATATACGGCCGTTTCCGGACATAAGATGACCAATGGGCTAAGTCACAGGTTCGAAATAATTCTATTAGGGGGTCGTTTTGGGTCACAATGGGCCAGTGTCAAGCTAATTGAATCTAAAAACATGCTCAAAACATTTTGACCAAATTTTATATTATATCATTTCTGGGCATGAGAAGAGAATTGGGGTAAGTCACATGCTCGAAAAAATTAGATTAGTGAGTCATTTTGGATCACAATGGGTCAGGATCCAGCTAATTGTATCTAAAAAACGGCTTAAACGATTTTGACTAAATTTTGTATTCTGTCGTTTTCGGGCTAGAGAAGACCATTGGGCTAGGTCGCATGTTCAAGAAAATTCGATTAGTGGGGTCATTTTGGGTCACAATAGGTCAGGGTCAAGCTAATTGTATTTAAAAAGCGCTTCAAAACATTTTGACAAAATTTTGTATAATACCGTTTCTGGGCATGATAAGACCATTGGGCAGGGTCGCATGTTCAAGAAAATTCAATCAATTGGTCATTTTGGATCCTAATGGATCAGGATCAAGCTAACTGTATCTAAAAAACGGCTGAAAAGATTTTGACAAAAATTTGTACTACACCGTTTCTGGACCAGATAAAATCATTGAGCTGGGTCGCATGCTCAATAAAATTCTATTAGAGGGTCATTTTGGTGATAATGGGTCGGGGTCAAGCTAACGGCATCTCAAAAAGGTTCAAACGATTTTGACATTTTTTTTTTTTTTTTTTTTTTTTTGTTATACCGTTTCACAGTACTAAAAGACCATTGAATAGCTGAATCAATTGAATATAATTGAAATAGCATTGAAAAATACATGGTCGATAAATTTCGGTTAGTGGGTTTTTGAATCAACGTGGGTCAAGCTTATTTTATCTAGAAAATGGCCAACGATTATCAATAAATTTTGTATTCAATCGTTTTCAGGCTCGAGAAGAGCATTATGTTAGGTCGCATGCTCAAAAAAATTCGATTAGTGGGTCATTTTGGGTCACTATGTCTCAGGATCAAGCTAATTGCACCTAAAACAGCAAGAATGATTCAGTGGGAATAATATATCGAGATAAACACAAAGATAATTTTGGCCGAGCTTAGCTCGGTCATTCCTGCTAGTTAATAAATTAATCATGGATAATGCTAAAATAAGAAGCCTGGACGTAAATTTCATTCTTAAAAATACAAATTTTATTCTATTCAATATTATCCAAGCTTTTTTGAGAAATTAAAATACAATCTTAGACGGTTCAATATCTGCTTAGAAGCAAAGCCACCTCCAAAATTCAAGAATATCATTTGCACTAAAATTGACCCAAGTAATTTTGAAAATTATTCAGGAGTATATGGAAAACCATTTATTAAAGCAGACGGATCAAAGAATTACTATATTGGCATGACTAGCAGGAAATTTAAGTACAGAAAAAAGTAGCATGTATTTGATATTAAATATAATAGAAAAACCACAGCCCGGGCAAGATTATATGAAGAAGGAATCATCCAATATAATTTCAATGAAAGTAAGATAATTTTCCCTAGTCTATACTATCGGTGCATTATAAGAGAAACCTTAGAGATTCTAACACGTAAATATTCAAGATGTAACGATGATACATCATTTAATTTACCGAAATTTTGGCTCGAGCTACTCAATGGTTACGAAAATAGAAATAAACATCCAACACAATAAACAAAATAGAGTACGTAAAATAGAAGTTTACGTGAAAAAAATGAATGTTGGCGTTTTAAATCATTGCATCCTACATTGTGCAATTAGAATATTTTTATTTATTTGTTTTGAAAATGGCTCGGGTAGAGTCGAAACATGCAAAAATTAAAAAAAACTATTTTTACTGTTTTTAAAATTTTAATCTTGCATTTTTTAGCAATTAGAAATAGTTTAATTTCATCATGTTATATTTTTTAAATCTTGTGATTTAACAAAAAGAAAAAAATATTTTGTGTAAATAAAACTTACTGAGAACTATAGGTAACCAAACTTTGGGCATCTTCTGTAGAGTGTCATCGATTTAATTGATTAAATTTTGTGTTTGCATTTTTGGTCGTACTCTTTATAAATCAGTAAAATATTACCTAAAATTGCTACCATCTGCCTTTGATAAAATATTTCACATGAAAGGAGATGCAAAAATTCTACGTCAGTTGTTTTATTAAATAATCCTGGAGTAATAAAGAATGTATACAAATGTACTTTCAATCAAAGAAAGATAAGCTTTCATTAAAACAACAACTTCGAACGTTCTACTAAATACAAATTAACACGTGCACTAAAAAATGTTCCTTTTTTAAATGTATTAATTTCCAAACGTTTTACTTTCCAATTTTTCAAAGTATCAGGCTTCTTACTTGTTAGATTTCCAGTTCTAGAAAAACCAAATAAACCTGTTTGAAACATAACCATTGAGTTTCCTATTCTAATTTCTTTAATCGAACAGACTGAAAACTAATCGCTATTAGTTTTTATCATGTAAAGAATCAAATTTAAATAAATAACAAAACGTCGGAATACACTTTCAGTAAGTTAAAAAGAAATAAATTTTCTTTTTCAATTAATCAGACGAAAGTAGAACAGTTTCTAGTTTAACTGTATTTCTTTAACTTAAAGATTGTTCCAAGGCAAGTACATGTGTAAATGCGAAAAAAACTACATTTAAACAAATGCTCGCTCAACAAAAGAATGCATTTCTTTTAAAAAGTTTTCTGACCCGAAATAGGAGATATTCTACAAAGAATTTCTTTCGAATCTATTCTCTGGCTAAATATTGAAATATATATAAATATTCAAAAGAATCGCAATAGAAATTGTTATTTTTATTTTGATTAACAGATTGTATGAGTCAAGATCAATTTTAAAACTAAAAAAAAGTTATTCGCATTAAATGAATTGAAAACAATTATTATTAAAAAAAAAAAAAAAAAAAAAAAAAAAAATTTAAGTTAGTTCTGATTACGTATTGAATATATACATATAAAAATAAAAATTGTGGTGTCTGTCTGTTATTTCAAGAAAAACAGTTAAATGTATGTACATTCGTTTGACTATTTTGATGGCGTAAAATCAAGAATAACATTAAAAAAATTATTTGCCTGCCTGTTTGCCAGATTAGGCTCAGACACGGTGCATAATTAATCATAAATTTATCAAGGGCAGGTTGAAAATGTTTCTCGAAAGAATCCGCAGTTTGTCGTCTACCGATATCCAAAAATGCTTTGAGAAAATGGAAGAAAAAGTTAAATTAATCAATCAACCAATCTTTAAATTCTCAAAAACTCGTAAACCAACTGATACAATTAAATGAATCATACGGGGATTTATAGTACTAATTAAGATTTATAAATCATAATAATCACATTTTCCGCTTAGGACTTATGTATTTTAATTACCGAAATGTCAGTGAAGGCTCACTGTGGAGACACGAAAAGTTTTTAATTTTCGTCTGTCTGTTTAGTTTTTGTTTATGTTTGGTTCACTCGTTCGGGAAATATAGAACATTTTTTTGCGATATAATTATGCTTAAAATTGGGAATTTAAATTTTTTTATTACACAATTTTAAAGTTTGCTGTTTTTGATACATTACTTTTTTTAAAACAATAAAACTTCTACAAATATTTGTCAAATCACTCAATTATTTTTTGTATCCTCGATATTGTGTACTTAATAAAATTTCGGATGGTTTTGACAATATAAGTTTTTTGCAGCCTTTTTTGGCTATGTTTGTATTTTTTTCCTTATAAACTAATTCAATGATTGTAAAATCGATCCCTAATTTTATTAAGTACCCTATATTTAAGACACAAAAAATAATGGAGTGATTTGACAAATAGTTGTCGACGTTTTAATGTTTTAAAAACAGTAATGTATCAAAAAAACAGCAAACTTTATTGTTCTTTAAAAAATATTTAATTAAAATTCTTAATTTTCCCCCACAAAATGTTTTTTTTTTTTTTTTCGTCAAAATCAGTTTTTCTAAGTATTACCTATAATGATATGTGTATATAAGAAGTAAATGTACATCAGTAAAAAAAAATCTTCAAAGTTCTTATAAATGTATCTAGCCCCCTTAAGCAAGACTTTCTTCTGCCGTGCCTGTCTAGCTGAGGGAATAAAAGGCTGATTAATCTTTTGTATTCTGGTCTGCAACAAAGGTTTGCGTCAAATGTGAACGCTGTTAGTAACATTACAGTTCTAAAAGGAATATGGATACAGTTAAAAGACTATCACCAAAAAAAAAACTTTATAGCGCCAAATCACTTTTGCTATTTACTCAATTGGCAGTGGACACGATGATGAATGATTAGTTAGTAGGTTTAAAAGTCTCCAAATATGCTTATTTTAGGTGATTTTATTACTATTGCTATCGAGTACATTAAAACGTATTTATACACCTTACGTACATATAAATATCATAGAATGACCGTCAAAATAATTGTTTTTCGTAAACAAGAATTGTAAAAACATTAGATTTCTAAATTAGAAATACGTTAGATATAATAGATTCAGTTTACATTTCCATAAGTTCAATTCGTATATGAGATTTTATTCAATTTATCTATCAGACGTAGGTGTTTCGTGATTAGCAGGTAAGTAAATATTGCTATTTGGATATTAGCATAGCAGGAAAGACTTGTCCAAAACTGTTGCTTATCCAATGTAAAAAGTAATCCAAGATATACTAAAACAATTTGCACAATCAATAGGAAATTACTAGTGTAAATTTAATGATACTACGGAGAATTCAGGTAAGCAGATCCCCCATAAAGGAATGTA